>CM073606.1:6674540-8064540 GCA_037074985.1 Solanum bulbocastanum | reverse complement strand
TCAATAATGTGTTTGTGTCCTTCTAGTATTAATACTTAGCTTTAATTTTGTGATAATGTGTTTGTTAAGCATAAGTACCAACACTAGTTGATCCTATTGATGACAAAATTGATTTTCTTGCAAGATCGATTTGTGTCCATCTAGTGTTGACACTTAGCTTTAATTTTGTGATAATATGTTTGTTAAGCATAAGTACCAACACTAGTTGATCCTATTGATGACAAAATTGATTTTCTTGCAAGATCGATTTGTGTCTATCTAGTGTTGACACTTAGCTTTACTTTTGTGATAATGTGTTTGTTAAGCATAAGTACCAACACTAGTTGATCCTATTGATGACAAAATTGATTTTCTTGCAAGATCTATTTGTGTCCATCTAGTGTTGACATTTAGCTTTGATTTTGTGGTAATGTGTTTGTTAAGCATAAGTACCAACACTAGTTGATCCTATTGATGACAAAATTGATTTTCTTGCAAGATCGATTTGTGTCCATCTAGTGTTGACACTTAGCTTTAATTTTGTGATAATATGTTTGTTAAGCATAAGTACCAACACTAGTTGATCCTATTGATGACAAAATTGATTTTCTTGCAAGATCGATTTGTGTCCATCTAGTGTTGACACTTAGCTTTACTTTTGTGATAATGTGTTTGTTAAGCATAAGTACCAACACTAGTTGATCCTATTGATGACAAAATTGATTTTCTTGCAAGATCTATTTGTGTCCATCTAGTGTTGACATTTAGCTTTGATTTTGTGGTAATGTGTTTGTTAAGCATAAGTACCAACACTAGTTGATCCTATTGATGACAAAATTGATTTTCTTACAAGATCGATTTGTGTCAATCTAGTGTTGACACTTAGCTTTAATTTTGTGATAATGTATTTGTTAAGCATAAGTACCAACACTAGTTGATCCTATTGATGACAAAATTGATTTTCTTGCAAGATCGATTTGTCTCCATCTAGTGTTGACACTTAGCTTTAATTTTGTGAAAATGTGTTTGTTAAGCATAAGTGCCAACACTAGTTGATCCTATTGATGACAAAATTGATTTTCTTGCAAAATTGATTTGTGTCCATCCAGTGTTGACACTTAGCTTTAATTTTGTGATAATGTGTTTGTTAAGTTGTGTGAATATGTTAAGATAAATAATGTGGTTTAGTTGGTGGATTGGTTGTTGTTTTAAGTTTAAACTAAACTAGTTTAGGTTGTTAAGTTGTGTGAATATGTTAAGATAAATAATGTGGTTTAGTTGGTGGATTGGTTGTTGTTTTAAGTCTAAACTAAACTAGTTTAGGTTGTTAAGTTGTTTGAATATGCTAAGATAAATAATGTGGCTTAGTTGGTGGATTGGTTGTTGGTTTAAGTCTAAACTAAATTAGTTTAGGTTGTTAAGTTGTGTGAATATGCTAAGATAAATAATGTGGATTAGTTGGTGGATTGGTTGTTGTTTTAAGTCTAAACTAAACTAGTTTAGGTTGTTAAGTTGTGTGAATATGCTAAGATAAATAATGTGGTTTAGTTGGTGGATTGGTTGTTGTTTTAAGTCTAAACTAAACTAGTTTAGGTTGTTAAGTTGTGTGAATATGCTAAGATAAATAATGTGGTTTAGTTGGTGGGTTGGTTGTTGTTTTAAGTCTAAACTAAACTAGTTTAGGTTGTTAAGTTGTGTGAATATGCTAAGATAAATAATGTGGTTTAGTTGGTGGATTGGTTGTTGTTTTAAGTCTAAACTAAACTAGTTTAGGTTGTTAAGTTGTGTGAATATGCTAAGATAAATAGTGTGGTTTAGTTGGTGGATTGGTTGTTGGTTTAAGGTAAGTCTAAACTAAACTAGTTTAGGTTGTTAAGTTGTGTGAATATGCTAAGATAAATAATGTGGTTTAGTTGGTGGATTGTTTGTTGGTTTAAGTGTAAACTAAACTAGTTTAGGTTGTTAAGTTGTGTGAATACGCTAAGGTAAATAATGTGGTTTAGTTGGTGGGTTGGTTGTTGGTTTAAGTCTAAACTAAACTAGTTTAGGTTGTTAAGTTGTGTGAATATGCTAAGATAAATAATGTGGTTTAGTTGGTGGATTGGTTGTTGGTTTAAGTGTAAACTAAACTAGTTTAGGTTGTTAAGTTGTGTGAATATGCTAAAGATAAATAATGTGGTTTAGTTGGTGGATTGGTTGTTGGTTTAAGTCTAAACTAAACTAGTTTAGGTTGTTAAGTTGTGTGAATATGCTAAGATAAATAATGTGGTTTAGTTGGTGGATTGGTTGTTTTAAGTCTAAACTAAACTAGTAAATTGTTATATTGTTTAAACAAGTTAAACTAAATAATTATTTATAATATAATTGAATATCTATATTTTTGTAGATGGATCATCGTTTGTGGATGTATAATATGCATTATGAAAATGGTGCTGGATTGAAGCCTGAGTTTATTGACAGTGTTAGAAATTTTATTGAACATACAATGACACTTGACATTTTCAAGAATAATGGATTGGTTAGGTGTCCTTGTAGTGCATGTAAGTGCTTAAAATTTTTTAAACCAGATACATTTATGGTTCATCTGTACCGTAATGGATTTAAGCCTAGATATTTTGTATTGATTGATCATGGAGAAAGTGATGGATTGGATGGTATGTTTTATAATTCGATGCCTGTGGATGTATATAATATGGTTGCACCAGATGGCCAAATTAGTGTTGAACAGGTTAGGGTTGAACACGATAGGGTTGAACGTGATAGGGTTCATGAAATGATCAATGATGCCTTCGGAGTTCAAGGTGGGATGGAACCGGAACAATATTTTGATGAAGCTCCTAATGAAGAAGCAAGACGCTTTTATGATCAATTAGAAGAGTCTAGTCGTCCACTATGCGAAGGGAGTCCACATTCTGCTTTGTCAGTTGCAGTTAGATTAATGAATATTAAATCAGATTGGAATGTTCCTAATGCTGCTATGGACTCAATGGTTGATCTTTCGGGTGAACTAGTTAATTCGGAGTTTAACATACCAAAGAACTTCTATCAGGCAAAGTGTTTGGTGTCCAAGTTAAGATTGACGTATGATAGAATTCATTGTTGTGTTAATGGCTGCATGTTGTTTTACAAGACTGATAATGAATTAGAAAATTGTAAGTTTTGTGGACATGCTCGTTATAAGAGGACTCCGGCTAGAAAGATGGTCCCAGTGCAAGCGATGCATTATCTACCTCTTATTCCTAGGTTAAAGTGGTTGTATGCATCGATGAGGTTTGCCCCACATATGAGATGGCATCGTGAATATAGAAGGCCGCCGGGTGTCTTGTCTCATCCATCTGATGGTGAAGCATGGAAGCATTTTGATAATATATATCCTAATTTTGCTAGTGAACCAAGAAATGTTAGATTGGGGTTGTGTTCAGATGGCTTCACACCATTCTCTAATAATGCTTCACCTTATTCATGTTGGCTAGTATTTCTTACTCCGTATAATCTTCCTCCTGAAATGTGCATGACCAGTCCCTACATCTTTCTAAGTTGTGTTATTCCAGGTCCCCGTAATCCAAAAAGTTTGATTGATGTCTATCTACAACCATTGATAGATGAGCTCAAACAATTGTGGTTTGAAGGCGTTTTGACTTATGATATATCAACTAAGCAGAATTTCGTTATGCGTGCTTCTTTAATGTGGACTATTAATGATTTTCCTGCTTACGGGATGTTGTCTGGTTGGATGACAGCTGGAAAGCTAGCATGTCCGTATTGCATGGAAAATAGCAAGGCATTCACTTTAAAGCATGGCAGAAAAAATACATGGTTTGATCATTTTATTAAATTGAGACGCTGTCCGTCGCATTTCTGGATTTTATTTTTTAAAAATTCTAGAAAAGCGACGGACTGCGTGGTTATGTCCGTCGCTTTTCTGGATTTTTAAAAAAAATTCCTAGAAAAGCGACAGACAAAACCACGCAGTCTGTCGCTTTTCTAGAATCTTTTAAAAAAAATTTCCGAAAAAGCGACGGACAACATCTCAATTTAGAAATAAAAAAAAATTAAAACAAAAGAGATGGAGTCCGTCGCTTTTTGAAAAGCGTCGAGCTAAAAAGCAACGGAATTGATTGCGTCGCTTTTCCGTCGATTTTGACGCGAAAAGCGACGCAGTTCGTCGCTTTTTGGCGTCTTTTTTTGAAATTTTTTTAATAGTGAGCTAAAACTTATGTTTAGCACAAGACTGAACAATAAAAATCAAGAGATCCATGAGACTATATCACTAGTCTCTGAATAAAGCTAATACTATTTAAAATAAAAATAAATAGTCTACTGGGCATGACCCCTAGCTACTGCAAAACAATTCCTAAGAACTAACTAAACCAAGATAGCAACAAAATCATGAAGTCCCCGAATTAGGAGGACATGTCGAGTGCTGATTGGAATGTTGAAATCCAATAAGCCACAAGTCTGAGCATGAACACCTGAATTTATCTCATAAAAGGATACAACACAAAAATGTACGAGGTTAATATGTGGAATCTACCGAGTATGAAAGGGACTCCAACAAACTCTTATGAAGTAATATATGGAGGAACAGTGAAACAAGATTTCTAGAATCACAGTCAAAATAAAGGAATTTGAAAGAAAATTTTGAGTCCATGCATAAGTGTTAGTTTGAAACCATCTTTCAAAGAAAATATATCAAGGAGAGTCTACATAAGAAACCTTACTTAATCATTTACATAAAATATTATACATTAAATGAACCATATTGTAACACCTTGAGAATTAGGACTTGGAATGGAAAGGTTGGTGCAATTGGTCTATGGATGATACTACGGTCTGTAGAAAGTTCTATGGTCCGTAGAGCCCAGAGTAGAAGTTGAGTTGGAACATTGAAAATGCAAAGTCCCAAAAAGGTTCTTACAGACCAACAACATGAACAATAGAAAAGTTGACGGACCGCAGACCAGTGTCTATGGAGAGTGAATTGGACTTGGAAGAATTTTTGGACATGAGTTATACGAGAGGGTCCACAGACCGTAGAAAGTTACACGGCTTGTGGAAAGATTCATGTGGAAACTTAAGCCAAAGTTGGTCTCTGGTACTTGGTTATGCGGACAACCAATATGTTCCGTAGAAAGTTGTATTGACCGTAGGTCAGTCCATAAAGTTCCCCGATAGTTTTAAAGAGGGGTTATTTTTATTTTTCCATGATTTCTAATCCTAAACCCCGACATTTTTACACCTAATAAAGGTTCAAAACACTTTCATTCGAACTTAACCTTCTCATTAAGCTTACAATACTTAGAGAAAGGTCCATCACTACAACAAATAAAATATTTAGCAACGAAATTATTAACTATGACGCAAAATTCATCCCTAGTTGTACATTTTTAATGACGAAAATTATATTTCGTTTTTAAATACAAGAGTCACATAGATTTAGTGATGAAACACAAAATTTCGTAGCAAAGCTTTGTCCACAAAAAATTCCCTCCAAAAAAATGAATTGGCGCCATTTATATAGTAACATTACCCACAAATTTAAAATTATTAGTGACACAATGTTTTGTCACTAATAATGTACTTAATTTGTGACAAAATATTTTTGTCTATAAATTACTTAATTCGTCAAAAAAAAATATTATTTTAATAGCGAGAATTTGTAGTTTGTAGTTAAATGTTTTAACCTTTAGCCACAAAATTTTATATTTAATTGTGACGTTAAATTTCGTCACTAATAATATAAGCAATTAGCGACGATAATTGTGCGTCTCTTATCTATTAGCATCATTGTGTGGCAACAAATATTTATCACAAAATATGCAATACTTTAAATCACGTCCCAAAATTTAATTTCAAATAGAAATAATAATTTAATTCTGCTAAACATGAACCCAATTCAAATTTCACAAAATAAATGGAAACAGTTACCCGACAAGAAACAATAAAATATTTTGATTTCTTTTAAAGCTACCTGATAGTTTTTTAAAATTAAAAAGAAACTGGATAATTTCTAAATTTGGCAAATAGGAGTCCAACCGTGAAAAGGGACTTTGAGGTAAAACCAATAATCAACTTAATTTAATCGATTTTGTTATTATTAAAATTAGAACAAATCAAATAATTCAAATCTGTCGATTTAACTGTTATGGCTCTGGTTAAATTTTTCTGATTATTAAGAAATCTAATGATATTTCTCTCTTTTAGTGTATTAGAAATAATTAAGTTTCATGAAAAAGTATACAAATTATTTAAAAAAAGGGAAAAAGGTTTGATATATACCTCAACTTTGCGATGTAATGCTAATATATCTCTCGTAATAAAAGTGACTCACATGACCCCTATTATTTTACACAAATGACCTAGATATACCCTTTTGGTCTAACAAGAGTGATAAAACTAATTTTAACTTACTTTTTTTATATAAAAATAATTTATTATTTGATGATCAAATTATTTTTCATTCATTTCTTATAAAATTTATCATAGCTGTTTTTTTTTACAGATAGAAATTAGTATATATATTATAGCCACACAAAAAAAATTAGTTTTAAGACTTTTTCTTGTTTTTTTCTCTTTTACATTTTTTTATTCTCTTTTACAGTTCACACTTTTTTTATTTCTCCTAATTTTACACTAAAAATAATTTTTAAAAATTAAATAAGAATAAAATTGAAATAATAATAAGCCGTTAGATCTATAATGGAGGTATTCAAAACTCAAAGTAGGAGCTGAATAAAAGAAGTTGTAGAAACAATCATGTACGAGAAAGATAAAATTTACTCTAAACTTTGCTATAAGGATCATATACACCCCTACATAAAAGAAAATTAAATTAAAACTTAAAATAATAATTTTAGTTATTATTTTCACTATCATTGGATGAGAATGGTATATGTGAGCCATTTTTGTAACGATAGTAGTATATATGACTCACTTTTGTAATAGTAAGGGTATATGTGTGTCACATATGTAAAAAGGGGTGTATGAGCTCTAAATCAAAAGGTTGAGGAGTATATCAAGTCTTTTTCCTATAAAAATAGAGAGAATTTCATAAATACCCATGAGATAAACTTAATATGCCCCCTTAACCACAATTTGTCTAATTACAATTCGTAGCTATAGTTTCGTTTGGTATGAGTTCTTTAGTTTTTATATTTCGCTTATCAATATACAAATATGATAAGTATATACATATTCTAAATTATACATTTAAAAAATTTCAAAATTTTATTTGTATATTTAGTTTGCCAATATACAAATATGGTAATTTATTATGAATTTTTAATAATTAATACAAATCAACTGTATCAATAACTCGTATACAAATAACTAGGGTTAACATATACAAATTCTGAATTTATACAATTAGAAATTAAATTATTCAAATTCATACTAAAAATTAAGAAACTGTAACCGTGAATCATAAATATATGAATTATTGTTTCTGCCATTTGGATAGGGCTTTTTTCCTGCAGATTTTGACAAGAAAGAGACAAAAAATCTCCAGATCAAAATCTATTGCGCATTAGGTAAATTTATTTTCTGAAAAGTCATTCATAAATCAATGATTTTAAAGTGACAATATTTATTAGTGCATTGATTTATTTATCTAGGATCATCTTCGAAACAATTCTTCTTCTCCATTTATGGCCCCTGACTGACTATTTATGTGTTCCTTTGATTTTATTCTAGTTATTTCCAGGTTCGGGAATTTGACTTCTTGGTTGTGTCTTCGGCATTTCTGAAGGATTGTTGTAAGTACTGAATTTTGTGCTCTTTGGTTGAGTTACATTGTATTTTTGTTTTCTTTAAAATTAACTAGATGTAATTTCAGTTGACATCCAAATCTGAAAAGACGAGGTACTAACCTCTCTATTAAGGTTAGCAAAATGACTCATTTATGTGCAAATTTGTTGGTTTTCTTGTATATGTTCTCTTACTGTATGTGAAGTTAATAGAGACATTGTATCCACATAATTGTTAAAGTTCGTAGATACAAATTAAAATTAGGTACTCTTCTTATACTTTACGATTATTGTCATTACAATTGAATGGTGCATTTAGAGAGTGTAGCTTTGGTGCTTAATGTGTGTTCTCTGACTCTTCATCTAGTGAATGATCTCATTATTGACAATCTTAATTGGTTCGTGACTGTTTAAAAATTCGTGAGAGTTGTGTGCAGTCTAAATCTTATAGGTAGTGAATGCAAATTTGCTTTATTTTTTGAGGATTCTCACTACTTTTCATTGCTACTCGATCTTTGTTTTCATATTTGGGTGAGTTTTATTCTCCCATTCTGGAGTAGCACACAATTTCTTTCATCGAGTTTCTTGATTTTTCCTTTAGCTCAATAGGTTGTCTTTGAAATTCACAATATTGGTGTTTAATAATGATTTGGATGTCAAGTAGTGTGAGACTTGTTTAAGATTTTTTGGATTCTTCCTTAATGTTGCTAGAATCTTAGAAATTGTTTCTAGGAGTATGATGGAAATAATTTACAAGGTATTTTCAAACATCCTCTTTTGTTAAAATTATTTGTTCATATTTGAATACATTAGTTGAACATGTAAAAGTTGCTTACATATTAGTATACATGTATATGTTATTCCTTTCTTTCCATCCTTATCTTCATACTATTTCTTGCATGTGGTAAAATCATAATTTTTCTCCTGAGTACATTTTGGTGATATGCTGCTATGTAAGAGATGAAGACCACCATGTGTAGTTTCTCCTCTTCTTTGATGTAAACTTTTTTAATCTCCTCTTCATACACATTCTTTTTTTAATATCTTTTTTATACATGTTTAATTTTCGCTGCTTCCGGGCAGCCTTGAAAATTTTGCACTAACCAAAATATGCCTTTTTTTGGGGGGTGGGGTGATTTATTTATCTTCTCTTTCATATTTATTTTACTACTAAGTGAGATCTAAAAATATTAGATTTGTGTCATAATCATATTTTTCACACTATTGACATAGCATCACTCCTTGTAATTCCAGGTTAGATTATGAAAGAAAAAAACATGAGGGTTCATTTTATTAACTAGAACAATATAAAAGGCAGACGCTTAAGCTTAAAGTCATACTTATGGCGGTTCTGTTTTTTAATAATTTTTATTCCCATGTCCATTGCAACAAGTATCTATTATGAAGATCTTTATTTGTGTTCTTCAATTTTTATTTTAGGAAAAACGTGGTTCATATCTTGTATTCGTGGTGGTTGTCTTGCGCGAAATATTTAGAGTGGAGTTTTTCCTTTTAATTTGTGAAAGTCAAACTAAAAGAGGGGTGTCAACCGATGACCGTAGTAAACTTGGAATTTTTAACATATGCCTGATTGTAGAAAATATATTTAGCACATTAATTTTAAAATGGAAGTTACAGCGATAACTATATCCTGATATGTTTGCACAGCATTGGGTCATGACCCATCTTTAGTAAAAAGCCAAAGAATAGTTCACTATGTGCTCACTACGTGCTTGTGTATGTTTTTTCCTTTATTTTACATCAACAAATAGAAAGCGGATAAAGATTTGAGCTAAGGCTCATTCCACGTCTTATAAGTTTCGTATAATTTGCTATCCTTTATGAGTATTGTTATTTAGACATGAGTTTTGCAGGAGTTCTTTTTAACTTCTTTTTCATTTTCTTTATGCAGGAGTTGTGTAGCAATAAGTTTGAGTGTGCTATCAATTAAGTTGGGAGTAATAACTCAATTTTTTTCTCACTTCAAACAAGTGGAAGGACACACAAGATAGAAGAAAGATGCTTCATAATGACATTGAATTTTTTTGATAAAGACATTTTTATCATAGAACATTGTTCTCATAAATTGAACATATTTATGATATAATATAATATTTGTCCTTAAATTGTGTTTTAATCAATAATGTATTTTAATTTTTAATTAAAAATTTAAATTTATGGTTTTTTCACAATTATCAGTGTCACTAATTATGACAACAATTTTATCGTCGCTAAAAATATTGTATTTAGTGACGAAATCATATTTTTCAACTACAAAATTGTAAGCCATTTTTGAAAAAAACAAAATTGTTACTAAATTATATGTTTGGGGACAAAATATATTTTCGTGTATAAAAGAATGTCTTTAGTGACGAACTATTTTTGTTTGACTACGAAATTTATGTAATTTTAGAGACAATTGATGTCGTCACTAATTCAATTGAAGAATTAGTGACGAGGTGGTTTTGTCGGCATTAATAACCTTTTTAGTGATAATTATATTATTAACTACAATTTCTTATACTTTTCTTGACGAATGTATTCATCATAAATGTTGACACCCAATTTTGACCCTCCGCAATATAAATTAATTATCGAGGTTCTTCAATTTCAAACAATTTAAAATAATTATTTTACAAAATTTCTAAAAAAAATAAAATAAAATAAACATAGTTTGCAAGTTATTTTAAATAGCTTTGTCACTTTTAATAATTTGTATGTTTTGTTTAGTTAGGTATATAATTAATGAATTTTACGAGTATTCAAAATCATCCCGAAAGATTTTATATTTTAAATACGTTATTAGTAGTAAGAGTAGTAATTTTTAAATTAATGAATTTTATGAAATTCAAAAATACTCTCAAGTTATTTTAGAGTAATTTTATCATTTTAAATAATTTTAATAATATAAATATATATATATATTTACAATCACATTATTTTATAAACATTTGAAAATCATCACAAAAGATTTTACATTTTTGTTAAACGTTTCATTACTTTAAATTATTGTTAGAATTTAGAGCTAATTAAATTAACTATTATTATATTAATTATTATATTTTGTTAAGATTAAGAAGCTCGATAATTAATTAATGTTAATTCATCTAAATTAAATTCAATATTTAAAAAATAAATAAATAAAAAACTTAACCCCTTTTCTATTTGGGCCATTTGGAAAATGGCCCAATTTAATATAATCAATAGCAACCATACGGTTGCCAGCCCACAAACAGCATTCCAGACGGCCCACAACCATTCCCAATTCCTTTTCCACCAACAATAATTCCCAACCCATAATAACAACCCATATACCCGACCCATCCCTTTTTCTTCTTCACAAAACAATTCCCACACATACATACATACGATTCCAAACGACCCCCCCACCCCTGCGTCTTCCTGCAGCCTTCAGCCCTGCAAGACCCCAAAAATCAACGGCAATACGCAGTCCAACAACTTCAGCGCAGGGCAGCACCAAACGTGACCCCACTGCCCATAATTTCTTCTCCTTCACGCGAGGAAGAGACCGTTCCAGCAGCCCCCATCAGTCCACTTTGACCTTTCATCCGGATTTTGGGGGATATCGGTTGAAATTTGGAGCATTGGACAGCTTTTCCCCATCCTGGGAAGAAATTTGAAATTAAGGTCGAATTCAAATCCCAGTTTTACCCTTTTTTCCAATTCCGAACCCCAAATTCCCCTTCTATAAATAGTTCCGTGTTAGTCACTAAAAAGGGGGGATTTTTGAGATTTTAGTTCTGAGGATAGTGATTTACACTCAAGGAATTCTAAGCAAAATTTCTAATTCTAAATTCCAAGAAAGTTGTGATAAAAGTTGTTTCAAATTTTCTAGTTTACTGTTCGAGTTCGGTACGAGTAGTGAAATAGCTCGTCTCCAACTCATTAGCATCCAGTTCGCTGCTCCAACAAAGGTAAACTCGGCACTTCTTATTTCTGCCTCAATATGGTGCATTATGTATTCGATAAAGGTTCTACTGTGAGTCCTCTGTATCGGCTTCATTTTTGCTGTGAATTTCTGAATCGTAAGCACGAGTTAACATGCTGATAAGGTTCTCTTAGGATTATGAGTAGGTAGTTAGGTTCATTGGTTGGATTACATTGTCAAAAGTTTGCCGAATCCTCCTCTAATTATTGTTTGAAATAATATACTATACATTTGGTTCCGACTACGAGCATGCTAGATATCATTCCATTTCTTCACTGTTCGTTGGTGCATTTTGGTTATCTTTTTTGTCGTTCTGGTATATCGACATAGCTTCTTGCCATGGCTAATTTAATCTCGTAAGAGTTATTCATGCTCCTAGATTGATTTGAAGGCTGGTTATGTTTATCTTGTGTTTCGATTACTGATGTTGCGTTTATAGTTTGCCATAATCTTGTTTAATTTAGCTTACACTTCTATTGTTCGCTACCTCCGAATATACATCGATTCCTATGTACTAAAGTCGTTTGGATTAATAATGCGGCTAGTTCGAAATGCTACTTTCATGAACATGTTATAGATTTTGATAAATCGTTTGCTACTATTAATTTGCATTGGAAGTTACTATAATGGAAAAGGTTAAGTCTTGTTTCACTCATCGTCTTATAAATTGACCTCTCCTGCTAAAGTAATCAGCTTGGACGCCTTATCGCAATAATATTTGTTTAAGGTAGCTGTGACATTAACTTTAATGTGTTTTCAAATTCAAAGTTGAGGATTGTTTGAAGATGTTCTGAGTTGGGCTCTCAAATCTCATATTCATATAAGTTGTTGTTTGTTATCTTCCTTATTAGAATCACATCTCCTCTCTTAGCATTGATACTGCTTATTAGTTAGCTGGATGCATTTTGGTGCATAATTTGTAGGTAAGTGATACATCAATATTGTTTTCCATTTTGTTCTCAATTGTCTGATCTTTTCCCGTGTGAAGGATTATGTCATCTGTTTTGTTTATGGACTAATTTAATGGCTTTCACTAATTTAAATGTATCTATATGTTGTACTCTTAATTGAATCTAATAAGTCCTTGTTATTCTTCCTCGCTAGTTCATCATAGTCCCTTTATGCTCATCAAAGATCATTGCAATAATTTATCTTATCATAAGTTGTGTAGTTTCGCTTTAATGCATTGTTATTAGTATAAATATTAATGTACATTTCCTTGCCCTTTTTGTTACATGTGAATTTGCTTGGAGCTCGACGTAAACTCCTATCTCCTCTCCTTGCATCTCCTTGTCGGGCTAATGGTCTAACTTTACCTCTTATCGAGTCAGCCAAAGCAATAGAACAGATACAGGGCTGGAAAATTTAAAAACAGGCATGCAGAGAGCCCGAAAACTGGCAGTACACCTGTTGTATACATCAGTATACACTGGTATACATGGCAAAATACTGATATACAGGTCCAAAACATGAAAAATACAGGGCTGGGCAGTGTACAGGTGTTTGAAAGCGAGAAATGCGTAAAAAACGCTGATATATACGCTAATATACACTGATATACAGCCAGTGTATACCAAAAACGGGATTGGACAAAAGTTCAAAAAATCCCAACGAAATAGGCCCAAAAGGCCCAAATTTAATTTCTCTATTAATTATTTATTTGTGATTATTTATTGTTTGTTAACTCTAACTTTATAATTATTAATTAGCTTAATTAGATCCCCCAAAAGACGAGCTATTTTCTGTGTCGGTTGAATTTTTATTTAGTCAAATATGTCGGTTAAATTATGTATTTTAATTAAGTTAAACCTTTGGTTCATAAAAAATAATATTGCCAAATTTCTCACTTAATCACTTTATTTCATCTTTAAGATTGTTTAAGTTAAAGTGTGTATATATATATATATATATATATATATATATATATATATATATATATATTTCTCTCAAATAAACTTTAAAAAGTATTTCAATTGATAATCATAATAATAATAATAATAATAAAACATACATATATATATATATATATATACAATCCCACTGGATCATTTTGCAAAAAAGTTAATTAATTAAAGTTGATTTTCATGTTTAATTTATTAAATTGTTTGAATTTACTATTTCAAAATGAATTACATGAATTTTAAGTAATTTGGTTTTACTAATATTCTAATCACTTGCAACTTAATTGTTTTTATATTTAGTTTCCTCTTTCTTAAATATATATATATATATGTATGAAATGAGAATGTGTTATTTATTTTCTAAAATTAATTATATTGTAAATTATCATTTTTTTTATTTTTTATTTTTTATTTTTTATTTTTTATTTTTAATTAGTCAAATATTTTTAGTCAAGTCGCAGGTCAACCGCGTGTTAGCGGACACTTCGAATGCCTAAACCCTTCTCGAAGTGTAAATTGAACTCCGAACCCTCTTTGGTATTTTCAAATGATTTTTTTTTCTGTTTAAATCTTTGAAAATTATAAGTTTTCTTAATTTCTTTAAAAAATTAAGTGGCGACTGTTTTCTAAGTATTTTCCGTAAATTGTTTTATACTTAGAACATTTCAAAAAGTAATTTTTTCCACAGATAGGAAGATTACGGCGCAACAGAAATGGCGACTCTGCTGGGGAATTAATTAAGTTCTAACCATAAGATTTGACTATTTGACTAATTGTAATTAATTGTTGAACTGCTTATTTGTGCTTAATGTGTTTAATTTGATATAAACTGTTGCATTTCATGGCATAACATACTCCGTCAAACGACATTTATTTTTAATTTTCCACTTAAAGGACGATTATGCGAGCCGCAGTCGTTCGTTAACCAAATTGTTCTCGGGGCACCCTGACGAATGTAGTTGGCTACTGGATAGTCAACGGTCGTTAACTGTCCCAGCCCAAGTAGTCCGCTTGGGTCACCGATCCACTATAAAGAAAACCCACTCTTAGTCAGACTAGGATAGAGCGAAACCAAATCCCAAAATTTAGTGCATTGGCCTAAGATAACCCAATACCCAAGGCGTATTGGGTCCATTAGTAAGACCACCTTGAGTCCAAAGGGCCCATGGCCCGAACGGACGTTCATACTTATGTGTTTAAAGGATGTATGCGCTATTTGACGAATTATTGTGTCCTGGGTTTGGGGGGTATCTAATTCTTTGTATGTTTTTGTAGATGGCCAAGCAACACTTGAGTTTCAAAATGGTCACCGAGACGCCGAATCTTCTTCGTGTATGGTGGAACAATCTCAATGCATGTCAGAAAAGAGAACTTTCTATTCATTTGGGTAACCTACCGTCAATAATGAATCTCAAAGTTTGGCCTAAATTCATTGAAGTGATTACTCGATTTTGGGATGATGAGAGGATGTTGTTTCGTTTTGAAGATGTTGAAATGACACCAACTGTTGAGGAAATCAAAGATTGTCTAGACAACGTCGGAACGTGCCAAAAAAGGAGAAATCATCCAGATCATCACATTTTGCTACTGGACAAGCCGACCAACACAGGACTGAAAAATATGTTGTTACTAGTAAATGCAGACTGGCTAGATACCACGAGCATTCCGTTTGTGAAGTTCTATGAACGATGGGGACACGAGAACTATTATAAGAATTTTCCGAATGAATTTTTCGATTATGGTAGTTGGAGGCAGACTCAAACTCTGGCATTTGCCGTATGCCTATTAGGGACGATGGTATTTCCTCAGGGCGGAGGAAATGAAATTGATATTCGAATTATCATGGTAACTCACGCCATCTTTGAGGGTGTTGGTAAAAAGGGACAAGTCAAGAAATATTTCAACCTGGCGCCGATCATTTTAGTCGACATCTATCGAGCTTTGGGTAAATGCAAAAATGGGTTCTCGTTTTTTCAAGGGTGTAATATTTTGTTGCAATGGTGGATGTCTAAGCATTTAGTGAAAACATGCGAGACTCAGAAGCAAAAATTGGCCGAGCCGAAGAAGGAAAGCCACCTCGACCACTATGAGTTTCATTTGAGCATCAACAGGTTCAAGATCCACAGCACAAGGGAAGCATGGGCTAAGGTTTTTCACGACATAAAAGATGAAAATGTACAATGGATGTTTCAAGATTTCATGTCGGAAAAAATAGTTGTTCAGGGGGCTAAGTGTCCATTCCTAATCCTTCCTGGCATTAGAGGGGTACGTCCTTACAACCCTAGCAGGGTGATGCGGCAATTCGGCAGAAGGCAAATTCTACCTTTTAAAGGAGACACTAGCCGCTACATCTTCGACTACGACGGATGCGACAAAATACCTTATGCCAAAGATATTCTCCAAGAATGGGCCGGGCGGGTCAACATAAAGGAAAGCATGGCCAAAAACAGATATGAAGCTGGGTATGTTGAGGAATACAAAAAATGGTTGCAGGATGATCTACGTGGTGCACTTGACCCAACGCCACGCTCGGGCAGACAGATTGAAGATGTCCAAGTAAGGCTTCAAATCCAAGCCTACCACTTTCAGCAGGAATGGGACCGAAGAGAGCAAGAGTTTAAACGTAGGGAGCAGGAATACTTGCATAGAGAAAAAGAGTTCCAGCATCGAGAATATGAAAGCCAACGGGCCTTAACCTTTGCCACACAAGAGTTAGCCAACGCAAGAGCCTGCCTGATGCGTTTGGATTCGAACTTAGACGATCAACTTAACACTCTCCAGGGTATATCAATGTCTTCTAGGGCTGTGTTTGCCGAACCACATGTGATGACTAGCAAATTCTTCATTCGTGAAGAAGTGGAAAAAGCGAAAGAAAGAGCGGGACCTTCGGCCTTTTAGTTATCTTATTCCCCTGCGTGGGATTGATATTATTGTATTTACAGTTTATCCCTTCCCTAAAAGATGTATCCCTTTGCTTAATTTTGTAATGAATTCTCTATTATTTATGAATCTTATTTTGGGGGGTGCAATAATTTGTTTCAAATAGCACAATACATCCTTTAAAATCGCTAGGCCTACCCTTGGCATAAAAGGGTCACATGCATATTAGGACGCGATATTTGTCTGTTTTCTTGTGTGTTTTAACTGTTTATGTGGTATGTTGCTTTGAATGAGGACATTTTAGCCCCTTTCTTTTTTGTCCAAAACTGTTAAATACAAGTCACTATCTCAAAAATGTCCGACCAAATTTCCCGAGTCTTGAGTTTCTCTACAAAAGATAAATCTCCCCACTAAATCCTAAAATATTACTTTGTCACCTCAGGAAAGGTTAAATCGCAGCTAAGATGGAAAAAGGAAAAAGTATCGACATAGAGTTAACTGAGGAAGAGTTGAGGATGAAATTGCAGCGGCTCAGACAAGAAGTCCAAAAACCAGAGAAAGGAGAATTGAAGTGGAGATCGCCACCGCAGTCGCACAAGCAGCAAATGTAGCGCTAGACGCGGAGTTAGCGGCTAAGATGGCGAGATATGCTATCATAAATGAAGAGATAACCACTATGCGGAAGAAACACGATGTCTTCAACAAAGATAAAATCAGGAGTCTCCAAAAGATACACGAAAAATGTTCTTTCTTCAATACAGAAGTCAATAGTGGCCCGAAGGACACTCACCCTGGAGTTGCTGAAGAAGATACTGGGGAGGAAATTGTCTAAAAGCCTCTTTTCAAGGGACAGTGGAAAGAAGAGAATGAAAATTGCCCTTGAAGCATATGAGGTTACCCCTCGTGGTTAATGCGACAATCGGAAGAAGAATGGCTTGAATGAAGGCACCTTTTATCTTTTAGGAGTTTTATTGTCTGTCTTTCACTTTTCTTGTAATCGAAAAAATGAATATGAAAATTTTCTATATATTCGAACTACGAAGGGCCTGAATTCTCTTTACGAGATACGTAGGCAGCCTTTTAAGGCTCGGCCCCTATCTTTTGAAAATTTTCATTTTTCCTCTTCATTCTACAAGAAATGTCGGATTCAGATCAACAGATGCCGAAAGACGCAGCGAGAAGACCTTAGCTCAACGCGATTTAACCTTTCTGAGTCGGAGCCCCAAAATAAAGACTAGCAAATTCCTGCTTGGTCAAAAGTTAGTCCCCAATATTCGTGGGTTAACATGTTCTCAAACAAAGCAACTTTTGTGTGTTTACATGTTCTCTATGTGATATTTTGCATTATTTGTCATGAAAAGAAACTAACAAATTTGCCTTTGAGTTGTTTCCTTTACAGGTAGTTAGAACTGATCTGTGTTGATAAGCTGGCTGAACATCCCTACTTTACAAGATCAAAAGGGCCCACAGATTCCTTCCCTGGTCAAAGTTCTCAGAAGGGCAAGGCCATAATGGGTGATAACGTTGAAGATACTAGCTTGACAGATGTTTTCGTAGCTCAGCCCGTCATAGCTGATCAGAACGAGTTAATTATGCAGTTGATGCAACAGATCGCTGAGATACGGGTTGAGATGCAACGAAGGCAAGATTCATCTAATCCAGTTTTTACTCCAACAAATGGGAGGCCTCCACTTCATTTTCCTCCTTCGAATACAGAACAAGCTCAAAACCCACCCTCTAGTCCTGCTCATAACCCATCGATTATCAACCTAACCACTCAAAATCCCCAATATGCCTCCGCCTCCTATCAGACACCACCACCTCCTCCAAACACCAATCTCCAAATGCCGGTTCCTCCCCAAAATGCAAACCTCCAAACTGGTCCACTCACTCAAAGCCAACACATTAACAACCTGCAAACTTCCTTCCGTCACCCAAGTCAACATACCAACCCCCAAAATTTCCCCCAAAACTACCAAACCACTCAAAATGCTCAAAGTCCCTCCATTGCTCCACCCCTACCCCAAAAGGCCGTTTTCCAAATTCCAGTCCCCAATGAGCATGACGTCAATGGGTCTGAGCTTGACCATTATGAAGAGCAGGAGAGAGAGTGGAGGTCAAAGGAAGAGGCCGCTAAGCTAAACATGAAAGAAGAAATCCGAAAAGCCATGAAGGAGTTACAGTGTATTCCTGAAGTTGTCGGTCTAAATTATGAAGACTTATGCATTCATTGGAACTTGGACCTTCCGGAAGGATTCAAGGTACCAAAGTTTGACATTTTCGGAGGAACAGGCAACCCCTTGGCGCATTTAAGGGCATACTGTGATCAGCTCGTGGGAGTTGGGAGAGACGAAGCTCTACTGATGCGGCTCTTTAGCCGAAGTCTGGGCGGAGAGGCTCTGGAATGGTTCACCTCGCATGAGACGAGACAGTGGCCTAGCTGGAATGCTTTGGCGAAAGACTTTATTGAACGATTCGCTTACAATGTGGAGATCGTTCCGGATCATTATTCTTTGGAGAAGATGAAGCAAAAGTCAAATGAAAGCTACAGAGAATTTGCGTATAGATGGAGAAAGGAGGCAGCCAGGGTTCGGCCTCCTATGTCGGAGAAAGAAATTGTTGAAGTATTTGTGCGGGTTCAAGAGCCCGAGTATTATGACAGGATCATGTTGCTCGTTGGAGCAAAGTTCGCTGAGATAGTCAAGGTAGGTGAGACTATCGAAGATGGATTAAAAACCGGGAAGATTTCCCGTGTTGCTGCATCGCCCGGATCTTCGGGTTTGTTGAAGAAAAAGAGAGAAGATGTGTCTGTTATATCTCTTGAGGGGAAGAAGATCCCAAGAAAATTCTTATCATACCAAGGTCGTTCTCGACCTTCACAGAGTTCATACTCGGCCTATCATGCACAGGCCGATTACCAAAATGCACATCCCCTCAGTTATCAAAATACCCCTTCTCCCAGTTATCAAAATACCCCTCCCAGCTACCAAATTTCCCCTCCTATCCATCAAATTCCCCCTCTAGTCTACCAAACTCCACCTCGTCACTACCGAAATATCACACCCAACTGTGCCAACCTTCAAGCAAATTACCAAACTCCTCCCCCAGCTCCACTTTACCAAAATACCCTCCCGAACTACCAAGCTCCACAACCAAATTATCAAACCAATGCATATCCCAGATATCAAGCCCCTCGTCCAAACACTCCAAATTATCGTCAAATGCCTCCTCCTCAACAAGGCAATTACGATCCCCCCCGTCCTAGATTCGAGAAAAAGCCCGCCAGAATTTTTACACCACTCGTTGAAAGCCGAACAAAGCTGTTCGAGCGATTAAACACGGCAGGCTATATTCATCCAGTGGGGCCCAAACCGGTCGACACCAACTCTAAGTTCTACAGACCTGATCAAAGGTGCGCATATCACTCCAACAATGTTGGGCATGATACCGAGGATTGTATCAACTTAAAGCACAAAATCCAGGATCTAATCGACCAGAAAGTGGTCTCTCTCCAGACAGTCGAGCCTAATGTTAATAGTAATCCTTTGCCGAATCATGGAGGCGTCACTATCAACATGATAGAGACAGATGATGATGGGTTCGTAGCAAAGGCAATAGTTTCGATCGCTCCTGATAACTTGGAAAGGGCTGTGGCTTCGTTGAGTATCAAAGAAAAGAAAGAGTTCGTGATTCTAACACCTAAGAAGGTTGTTGCCTTGGTGCCCCAAGAAACTCTTGTCCGACCGAAGTTTGTGATTGAAACGGCCGTTACCCAAGGCATGACTAGATCTGGCAGATGCTACACGCTAGAAGAACTTTCCCAAGGGACGCAGAAGAAAGAGCAATATAAAAGGCCGATCAGTGAAGCTGAAGCCGAGGAGTTCTGGAGGAAAATGCAACCAAAAGATTATTAATTGTGAAGCATTTGGAGAAGACGCCGGCTCAGATTTCTGTATGGGCTTTGTTGATGAGTTCGCAAATGCACAGACAATCTTTGATGAAAGCTTTGGATGACACCTATGTACCCGTGGGTACTAACAGTGATAACCTAGCTGCCATGATAAATCGGGTTATTCGAGGACACCGAATCAGTTTCTGTGACGAAGAGCTGCCCTTTGAAGGGAAGATGCACAACAAAGCTTTGCATGTCACCATTATATGTCGAGAAAAGATAATAAATCGCGTCTTGATCGATGACGGGTCCGGTCTTAATATTTTTCCACTTTCGACTCTGAGGCAGCTGAAATTTGACTTGGGAAAGCTTCACCAGAACCAAGTCAATGTGAAGGCTTTTGATGGAGTGCAAAGAGACACCTTGGGGGCGGTAAACTTGGATGTTCAAATAGGTCCTGCGGAATTTCAGGTAGAGTTTCAGGTGTTGGATATCAACACCAGTTACAATTTGTTTCTGGGAAGACCATTTATCCACATGGCGGGAGCTGTGCCGTCTACCCTTCACCAACTGATGAAGTTTGTTTGGAAGGACCAGGAATTGGTCATCTATGGTGAAGGGAGCCATGTCGATGGGTATGCGCCAATCGTTGATAATGTCTCTCGAGGTTGCGATTTTTACACGGTGGAGCTGGTAAATGCCACCGGTGATAACTTAGCTTCACAGTCCCCTATGCCTTCTGTGTACAAGATGATTGCTGCTATGATGCTCCGGAGTGGTTTCGAACCAGGTTTTGGATTGGGAAAGCACTTTCAAGGAATTATCGAGCCTATCCAAATTCCTGTCAAAGGAGCAAAGTTTGGTTTGGGGTATGTCCCCACAGGTGATGAGACAGAGATGGAAAACAAGAATGTAGATCGAGCATTATCCAGGCCAATCCCTCATTTATATCAGTCATTTCCGGTGCGACAATATGTCGATGATGATGGTCTCGGGGAAGGAATCTGCGGCCTTTTTGAGGAGATTGATGCGGTCGTCGAAGGAGAGGCTGGAACATCAGGCATCCGTGATGCGAAACCGGCGGAGCAGTTGCGAAATTGGACCTCCACACCAATCCTGATTTCCCGCTCTTCTGGGTAGAAAGGACATGTGCTTTTGTTTGTCTTTTTAAATCGGTGGTAGTTCGGAAGAGGCCCGAGACCCACCCTTTATGCAGTTTTTGCTTATTTGAAGCTTCAAATCTTCTTGTGATATTTTAAACCCTTGGCCACGGCCAAAGTGGTGTTTGTATTTTAACTTAAATGAAAGCCTCTTTTTATCAAAATTTGTTTAGTTATATGTTTATATTTTACTTTCCTAATTTTGTTCGTTTATGATTTCAGTAATATTAATTTAAAACCTGCCAATGTCATGTCATGTCATGAGCCGAATGAACGAAATGAAGTAGGTGATGATGAATGCGAAGAACACGAAGAAGAAAATGAGGTACCAGAACATATAGCTGGAGAATTTCGACAATTTGAAAATCAACACAAGCCAAATCTTGAAAAAACTGAAACTGTGAATCTCAGAGATGAAGAATGTATCAAGAAAGTCAGAATCAGTGTCCATCTGACTGATGCTCAAGGGAAGGACCTGGTTCATTTGCTCAGAGAATACATTGATGTATTTGCCTGGTCTTACAAAGATATGCCAGGGCTAAGTACGAATATGGTGTCTCACAAGTTACCAATTAATCCAGACTTCAGCCCAGTGAAACAGAAGACTCGAAAGTTCAAGCCGGAGCTGAGTTTAAAGATCAAAGAGGAGATTACCAAACAGATCGAGTCTCAAGTGGTGGAAGTGACACAATATCCAACTTGGTTAGCCAATGTTGTTCCGGTTGCAAAGAAAGACGGAAAGATCAGGATTTGTGTTGACTACAGAGATCTTAACAAAGCTAGCCCAAAAGATAATTTTCCATTACCAAACATTCACATTCTCATCGATAATTGTGCTAAACATGAGATGCAGTCATTTGTGGATTGTTATGCGGGCTATCATCAAATCCTGATGGATGAAGAAGATGCAGAAAAAACAGCTTTCATCACACCCTGGGGTGTATATCATTATCGGGTGATGCCTTTCGGTCTCAAGAACGCGGGTGCTACGTATATGAGGGCTATGACAACTATCTTTCATGATATGATTCATAAAGAGATCGAGGTGTATGTAGATGACGTCATAATCAAATCTCGCGAGAGTTTGGATCACTTGGCTCACTTGAGAAAGTTCTTTGATCGTCTGCGTCGGTACAGTTTGAAGTTAAACCCTGCCAAATGTGCTTTTGGAGTGCCAGCCGGCAAGCTGTTGGGATTTATAGTCAGTAGGAGGGGCATTGAGCTTGATCTTTCCAAGATTAAAGCAATCCAGGAATTACCTCCTCCAAAGACAAAAAAGGAGGTAATGAGTTTTTTGGGAAGGCTAAACTACATCAGTCGATTTATTGCTCAATCTACCGTGGTGTGTGAGCCAATCTTCAAGTTGTTGAAGAAAGATGCTTTGACCAAATGGACCGGAGAATGTCAGACGGCTTTCGATGCTATCAAGAACTATTTGTCCAATCCACCAGTGTTGGTTCCTCCACGAGAGGGCAGTCCATTATTGTTATATTTGTCTGTCTCGGATAGCGCATTTGGATGCGTGCTTGGCCAACATGATGAATCTGGGAAGAAGGAACGAGCCATTTATTATTTGAGCAAGAAATTCACTCCGTATGAGGCTCGTTATACGCTTCTGGAAAGGACTTGTTGCGCTTTGACTTGGATTGCGCAGAAGTTGAGATATTATTTATCTTCTTATACCACATATCTCATTTCCAGGATGGACCCATTGAAATATATTTTTCAGAAAGCAATGCCTATCGGGAAGTTGGCTAAATGGCAAATGCTTTTGAGTGAATTCGACATTGTGTATGTGACCCAGAAGGCGATAAAAGCACAGGCCTTAGCTGATCATCTTGCAGAGAATCCAGTTGATAAAGAGTATGAACCACTCAAAACATATTTTCCCGATGAAGAGATTGCATTTGTGGGTGAAGATATCTCTGAAGCATACCCTGGTTGGAGGGTATTCTTTGATGGGGCGGCGAATCACCAAGGGAAAGGTATTGGAGCGGTTTTAGTGTCAGAAACCGGTCAGCACTACCCTATGGCGGCTAAGCTCCGATTTGACTGTACAAACAACATGGCTGAGTATGAAGCTTGCATCCTCGGTCTGAAAATGGCAATTGATATGAACGTGCATGAGTTGTTGGTCATTGGAGATTCAGATTTGCTAATTCACCAGGTTCAAGGAGAATGGGCTGTGAAGAATCCAAAGATCATACCATACGTGCAGTATATACAGAAGTTGTGTAAAAGGTTCCGCAGAATTGAGTTCAGACATACTCCCAGGATACAGAATGAGTTGGCTGATGCTCTTGCCACCATTGCCTCAATGATTAAACACCCAGATACAAGTTATATTGATCCTTTGGATATCGAGGTAAAAGAGCAGCCTGTTCATTGTTCATATGTCGAAGCAGAGCAAGATGGCCTACCTTGGTATTTTGACATCAAAAAGTATTTGGAGACCGGAACCTATCCTGAGAATGCAACTTTCAACCAGAAGAAGTCGATACGCCGTATGGCCCTCAATTTCTTTGCAAGTGGAGAAATCCTTTACAGGAGGACTCCAGATTTAGGTCTTCTCAGATGTGTTGACGCTGGTGAAGCTGCAAAGCTTCTGGAACAGATACATGCGGGAGTTTGTGGTACTCACATGAATGGACTCACTTTAGCAAGAAAGATCCTCCGAGCCGGTTATTTTTGGATGACTATGGAGCACGATTGTTGCAAGTTTGTGCGAAAATGTCATAAATGTCAAGTACATGGTGATTTGATTCGAGTGCCGCCTCACGAACTTAATGCCATGAGTTCGCCTTGGCCGTTTGTAGCTTGGGGCATGGACGTCATTGGTCCAATAGGGCCAGCCGCCTCTAATGGACACAGATTCATATTAGTTGCCATTGACTACTTTACCAAGTGGGTGGAAGCAGCTTCGTATAAGTCGGTGACTAAGAAAGTTGTAGCTGATTTTGTTCGCAATAATTTGATATGCAGGTTTGGAGTGCCAGAATCCATTATTACTGACAATGGAGCAAATCTTAATAGTCACTTGATGAGAGAGATATGTGAACAATTCAAGATTACTCATCGAAACTCAACCGCTTATCGTCCCCAAATGAATGGAGCTGTAGAAGCCGCTAACAAGAATATAAAGAAGATTCTGAGGAAAATGGTTGATAATCGCAGAGGTTGGCATGAAATGCTACCATATGCTCTGTTGGGTTACAGAACGACGGTCAGAACATCAATTGGAGCCACTCCATATTTGCTGGTATATGGAACGGAAGCAGTTATACCTGCAGAAGTTGAAATACCTACGTTGAGAATCATCCAGGAGGCTGAGTTGAATGATGATGATTGGGTCCGCAAGCGGATGGACCAGTTGACCTTAATTGATGAGAAGAGAATGGTTGCTGTTTGTCACGGTCAACTTTACCGACAGAGAATGATCCGTGCTTTTCATAAAAAAGTAAGATCCAGAACGTTTGAGGTTGGTCAGTTGGTGCTCAAACGTATCTTTCCTCACCAAGATGAATATAAAGGGAAATTTGCTCCAAATTGGCAAGGACCCTACATGGTTCGTAAAGTGTTACCTGGAGGTGCTTTGATCTTATCGGAGATGGATGGAACGGAATGGCCAAAGCCAATCAACTCAGATGCTGTCAAGAGATATTATGTATGAAGTCTTAGTTTGTACTTCTGTCATTTCTTTGTAGTCGCTCTATTTGCTTGTAATCGCTTTGTTTAGAATTTTATCCCTTTATTTGAACTACGTTCGACCTGAATTCTCATGAATGAGATACGTAGGCGGTCTATGTAGGCCTCGGTCGGTTCTTTATTTATATTTCTTATTTTTGTTAATCCTTAATAGAGGGGAACTACGTTTGACCTGATTCCTGCCTCAACGGGATACGTAGGCGCCACAAGGGCTCGGTCATATTTCCCTCAAGATTTCTATTTATCTTTACAATAGAAACTGTGACAGAATTTTTGAGAGGGACTCGAAAATTCTCGAGAAGAATATCTGTTCAGCAAAGTCAAGACTGAAGCAACATCAAAAATTATAGCTGGGATAGAATTTTTTAGAAGATCTCAAAAAATTTCAGCTCAAATACGCCAAGACAGTTGACTGGGACAGAAATTTTTGAGGATGACCTCAAAAATTTCAATAAGGCTCATCGAAAGTTTGGAACGGCTTTGAATACTTCCCAGCAACTAATCAGATAGATCTCGAGGTATCAACTTCAAAGACGTTCACTAAGCTTGACGTGACATGACACTTGACAGTGACCTTTTCAAAACATTACTTTTGAAAATCTATTTTCCTTAAAACTTATCTTTCGTGTTTTAATTATTTTTGTATAACAAATATCTTGTCTTATCTACCAAGAAGCGGGAGGTCGGAGAAATCAATTAGAGATAGCTAGAAAAGGATCAGACAACCAAAAAGATCGACACAGATCAGTTCATTTTAAACTAATAATTTTTTATGTAGATGCAGGGCTATAGGTTTACCTCAAAATCAGCATATTCTCCTATGCAATAAATACGGAGAGGTCAAAAGGCGAGGATCTCCCCAAAATTAACAATTTCTCTCTGGATGCAGGAAATACATTATGCTTCTTATACCAAAGAATTGGAAATAGAAATATTATTATTCAATTTCCAGCAAGTCGAAATCTATAACAGACATGCTACTATGTTCAGAGACAGAACAAACGAAAAATAGAGCAATATTGTTATTTTCCAGCTACCAAGATGCCTGGAATACATTTATCTGCATTATATTATCAGAAATGATAATACTAGTACCTTGAAGGTTATCTATATCGTATTGTCAAATGAGGATGCCAATACTCCGAGGATTATTTTATTGTCAAAAAGACAATGCCACCACTACAAGATACCTGAAAGATCACCAAAATTGCTCAGTGAAGTATCATCTTCGCTCCGTATCGGGAGGCATCACCATCGCTTTTATGCATTGAGAAAAAATTCATGCATCGCGTAAATTCATGCATTGAGAAAAAAAAATTCATGCATCGCGAAAATTCATGCATTGAGAAAAATTCATGCATTGCGTAAATTCATGCATTGAAAAAAAAAAATTCATGCATCGCGTAAATTCATGCATTGAAAAAAAAAAAATTCATGCATCGCGAAAATTCATGCATTGAGAAAAATTCATGCATCGCGTAAATTCATGCATTGAGAAAAAAAATTCATGCATCGCGAAAATTCATGCATTGAGAAAATTCATGCATCGCGAAAATTCATGCATTGAGAAAATTTCATGCATCGCAAAAATTCATGCATTGAGAAAAATTCATGCATCGCGAAAATTCATGCATTGAGAAAATTTCATGCATCGCAAAAATTCATGCATTGAGAAAAATTCATGCATCGCAAAAATTCATACATTGAGAAAAATTCATGCATCGCGAAAATTCATGCATTGAGAAAATTTCATGCATCACAAAAGTTCATGCATTGAGAAAAATTCATGCATCGCAAAAATTCATACATTGAGAAAAAATCATGCATCGCGAAAATTCATGCATTGAGAAAAAATCATGCATCGCGAAAATTCATGCATTGAGAAAAATTCATGCATCGCGTAAATTCATGCATTGCGGAAAATTCATGCATCGCGAAAATTTATGCATTGAGAAAAATTCATGCGTCGCGAAAATTCATGCATTGCGAAAAATTCATGCATCGCGGAGAGAAAATTCATGCGTCGCGAAGAGTCATTCATAGAGTATTATCAAACGAAATAATACCATCACCTAGAGGGACATTATCATCATTATATCAACGGAATATCCTCAACCTACAGAAGGATCTCCATTCTCATTATCCTACCGATGGATCTTTTTATCAGCATCATTGTCCTAACGGTGAAACATCATCATCATAATGTCATGTAGCAGCACTATCCTACCAATGGATCAGCATCATCCTACTAATGGATCATCATCATCCTACTAATGAAGAATCACCATTATTATTTTCATTTGCAAGAACGATGTCAAAAGAACTATCAGCATATTGCATCAGCCTATTTTATTACTTCGACATCCAAAGAATAGTGCATTGACGATTATATTGCAAATATAATATACAAGCTTTATTTGCTGTACGTCAAACCCGATGAAGTTGACGTCAAAAGCTCAAGGAGAGAAATTAAGTGTCAACACGGTAAAAGACACTACCTCCCCATTTGAATCGCATTTTTATGCTAATGAGTTTTATCTCAGTCTTTGTTGAGAGCATCCGAGAGGATGGATTCTCAAAACAAACCACAGGTGCGGATAACATCAAAAAGGATGCAGCACAACGTGGAACTTTTGCTTAGCAGCGAACTGTGACATAGTCCAAAGAGGAGTGCCAAACTCTTAGGACGCGAGCAGACGAGCGACTTCCACCACAATCAAACCACATCCTTCTCGGAAAGTATGTGGGTTTTTCTTTAAGTTTATTGGTTTCAGTTTCACATCCGGAAAATTTGGTCTCTACCGGAAGCAACTTTCTAATCTGAGTGGCAATGCTCTAAGATTTTGGAAATTATGTCCGTGTAAGTTCTTAATTATGGGTGTGAAGTGCACCACATTCATGGCTAAGAGGTTGCAAGCCTCCTTTCCATATTCAGCTCATCTATCACCCCTCTAGAACCAAAGGTTATCTTGCATAATAAATTTCCTTTTCAACCGATCGAGTCGAACTACAAGCAGCCTGATTCCCTAAGTGAGGGATATGTAGGCAGAGTCAATGTTGAAAACTCGGCTGTATTCCAACATTCGCACTTAAATCTTATTTTCAAAGCGTTCTAGTCCCTTCATAATTCGGTATCGGGATGACTTTGAATTCTTTCAAATCATGCGTCAAATCAAGCGTCTCGAACTACAAGTGGCTTGAATTCTCATATAGCCTGAGACATGTAGGAAACCCACTCCTGGGGTTCGGCCATGATTCCTAAAGTCCGTACCCAAATCCTTCTCCCAAAAGATGAAGATGTGGTCGGTCAAAATTGGATTCGTCAATTTCATTTTCCTCGAATTTCTTTCATCAACCCAAGTAAAATGAGGGACAGCTGTTGACACCCAATTTTGACCCTCCGCAATATAAATTAATTATCGAGGTTCTTCAATTTCAAACAATTTAAAATAATTATTTTACAAAATTTCTAAAAAAAATAAAATAAAATAAACATAGTTTGCAAGTTATTTTAAATAGCTTTGTCACTTTTAATAATTTGTATGTTTTGTTTAGTTAGGTATATAATTAATGAATTTTACGAGTATTCAAAATCATCCCGAAAGATTTTATATTTTAAATACGTTATTAGTAGTAAGAGTAGTAATTTTTAAATTAATGAATTTTATGAAATTCAAAAATACTCTCAAGTTATTTTAGAGTAATTTTATCATTTTAAATAATTTTAATAATATAAATATATATATATATTTACAATCACATTATTTTATAAACATTTGAAAATCATCACAAAAGATTTTACATTTTTGTTAAACGTTTCATTACTTTAAATTATTGTTAGAATTTAGAGCTAATTAAATTAACTATTATTATATTAATTATTATATTTTGTTAAGATTAAGAAGCTCGATAATTAATTAATGTTAATTCATCTAAATTAAATTCAATATTTAAAAAATAAATAAATAAAAAACTTAACCCCTTTTCTATTTGGGCCATTTGGAAAATGGCCCAATTTAATATAATCAATAGCAACCATACGGTTGCCAGCCCACAAACAGCATTCCAGACGGCCCACAACCATTCCCAATTCCTTTTCCACCAACAATAATTCCCAACCCATAATAACAACCCATATACCCGACCCATCCCTTTTTCTTCTTCACAAAACAATTCCCACACATACATACATACGATTCCAAACGACCCCCCCACCCTTGCGTCTTCCTGCAGCCTTCAGCCCTGCAAGACCCCAAAAATCAACGGCAATACGCAGTCCAACAACTTCAGCGCAGGGCAGCACCAAACGTGACCCCACTGCCCATAATTTCTTCTCCTTCACGCGAGGAAGAGACCGTTCCAGCAGCCCCCATCAGTCCACTTTGACCTTTCATCCGGATTTTGGGGGATATCGGTTGAAATTTGGAGCATTGGACAGCTTTTCCCCATCCTGGGAAGAAATTTGAAATTAAGGTCGAATTCAAATCCCAGTTTTACCCTTTTTTCCAATTCCGAACCCCAAATTCCCCTTCTATAAATAGTTCTGTGTTAGTCACTAAAAAGGGGGGATTTTTGAGATTTTAGTTCTGAGGATAGTGATTTACACTCAAGGAATTCTAAGCAAAATTTCTAATTCTAAATTCCAAGAAAGTTGTGATAAAAGTTGTTTCAAATTTTCTAGTTTACTGTTCGAGTTCGGTACGAGTAGTGAAATAGCTCGTCTCCAACTCATTAGCATCCAGTTCGCTGCTCCAACAAAGGTAAACTCGGCACTTCTTATTTCTGCCTCAATATGGTGCATTATGTATTCGATAAAGGTTCTACTGTGAGTCCTCTGTATCGGCTTCATTTTTGCTGTGAATTTCTGAATCGTAAGCACGAGTTAACATGCTGATAAGGTTCTCTTAGGATTATGAGTAGGTAGTTAGGTTCATTGGTTGGATTACATTGTCAAAAGTTTGCCGAATCCTCCTCTAATTATTGTTTGAAATAATATACTATACATTTGGTTCCGACTACGAGCATGCTAGATATCATTCCATTTCTTCACTGTTCGTTGGTGCATTTTGGTTATCTTTTTTGTCGTTCTGGTATATCGACATAGCTTCTTGCCATGGCTAATTTAATCTCGTAAGAGTTATTCATGCTCCTAGATTGATTTGAAGGCTGGTTATGTTTATCTTGTGTTTCGATTACTGATGTTGCGTTTATAGTTTGCCATAATCTTGTTTAATTTAGCTTACACTTCTATTGTTCGCTACCTCCGAATATACATCGATTCCTATGTACTAAAGTCGTTTGGATTAATAATGCGGCTAGTTCGAAATGCTACTTTCATGAACATGTTATAGATTTTGATAAATCGTTTGCTACTATTAATTTGCATTGGAAGTTACTATAATGGAAAAGGTTAAGTCTTGTTTCACTCATCGTCTTATAAATTGACCTCTCCTGCTAAAGTAATCAGCTTGGACGCCTTATCGCAATAATATTTGTTTAAGGTAGCTGTGACATTAACTTTAATGTGTTTTCAAATTCAAAGTTGAGGATTGTTTGAAGATGTTCTGAGTTGGGCTCTCAAATCTCATATTCATATAAGTTGTTGTTTGTTATCTTCCTTATTAGAATCACATCTCCTCTCTTAGCATTGATACTGCTTATTAGTTAGCTGGATGCATTTTGGTGCACAATTTGTAGGTAAGTGATACATCAGTATTGTTTTCCATTTTGTTCTCAATTGTCTGATCTTTTCCCGTGTGAAGGATTATGTCATCTGTTTTTTTTATGGACTAATTTAATGGCTTTCACTAATTTAAATGTATCTATATGTTGTACTCTTAATTGAATCTAATAAGTCCTTGTTATTCTTCCTCGCTAGTTCATCATAGTCCCTTTATGCTCATCAAAGATCATTGCAATAATTTATCTTATCATAAGTTGTGTAGTTTCGCTTTAATGCATTGTTATTAGTATAAATATTAATGTACATTTCCTTGCCCTTTTTGTTACATGTGAATTTGCTTGGAGCTCGACGTAAACTCCTATCTCCTCTCCTTGCATCTCCTTGTCGGGCTAATGGTCTAACTTTACCTCTTATCGAGTCAGCCAAAGCAATAGAACAGATACAGGGCTGGAAAATTTAAAAACAGGCATGCAGAGAGCCCGAAAACTGGCAGTACACCTGCTGTATACATCAGTATACACTGGTATACATGGCAAAATACTGATATACAGGTCCAAAACATGAAAAATACAGGGCTGGGCAGTGTACAGGTGTTTGGAAGCGAGAAATGCGTAAAAAACGCTGATATATACGCTAATATACACTGATATACAGCCAGTGTATACCAAAAACGGGATTGGACAAAAGTTCAAAAAATCCCAACGAAATAGGCCCAAAAGGCCCAAATTTAATTTCTCTATTAATTATTTATTTGTGATTATTTATTGTTTGTTAACTCTAACTTTATAATTATTAATTAGCTTAATTAGATCCCCCAAAAGACGAGCTATTTTCTGTGTCGGTTGAATTTTTATTTAGTCAAATATGTCGGTTAAATTATGTATTTTAATTAAGTTAAACCTTTGGTTCATAAAAAATAATATTGCCAAATTTCTCACTTAATCACTTTATTTCATCTTTAAGATTGTTTAAGTTAAAGTGTGTATATATATATATATATATATATTTCTCTCAAATAAACTTTAAAAAGTATTTCAATTGATAATCATAATAATAATAATAATAATAAAACATACATATATATATATATATACAATCCCACTGGATCATTTTGCAAAAAAGTTAATTAATTAAAGTTGATTTTCATGTTTAATTTATTAAATTGTTTGAATTTACTATTTCAAAATGAATTACATGAATTTTAAGTAATTTGGTTTTACTAATATTCTAATCACTTGCAACTTAATTGTTTTTATATTTAGTTTCCTCTTTCTTAAATATATATATATATATATGTATGAAATGAGAATGTGTTATTTATTTTCTAAAATTAATTATACTGTAAATTATCATTTTTTTTTTTTTTTATTATTTTTTTTTTTAATTAGTCAAATATTTTTAGTCAAGTCGCAGGTCAACCGCGTGTTAGCGGACACTTCGAATGCCTAAACCCTTCTCGAAGTGTAAATTGAACTCCGAACCCTCTTTGGTATTTTCAAATGATTTTTTTTTTTTCTGTTTAAATCTTTGAAAATTATAAGTTTTCTTAATTTCTTTAAAAAATTAAGTGGCGACTCTTTTCTAAGTATTTTCCGTAAATTGTTTTATACTTAGAACATTTCAAAAAGTAATTTTTTCCACAGATAGGAAGATTACGGCGCAACAATAAATATTATGCATTGGGGGACAAAAGTTATTTTTGTAACAAATGTAACTTCATTTAGTGACGAAACACTAAATCATCTTTGTATACATTTAGTGACCTGTGATTTAGGGACAAATGATTGACGAACCTTTTTTTGTCACAAATATTTTTTTGTGACGAAATATGATTTTTAAGTGACAAAACAATTCGTCATTGATAATTGAATTTGTAGTAGTGCATGTCACGACCTGAGCCTACACCCTGGATGTGGCTGGCAATCGAGAGTCATTGTTGTTCCCCAAGCAAACCCTCATCTTGGCTGACTAAAAGTGGAAGACTAACTCAATCATACAAAAGCTTAAAACTTAATTTAAATTCATTGAACTCAAATATTAAACTTTAAAAAAAGTTTGAACAATACTCAACATATATACTCATAGTTTGTAAAACAACTCAAAAGAAAGTAAATACATGCAACTCTTTAACTTTGTCTATTTATGAAGCCTCTACTATTGCAGAAGGATATCGGGACAAGACCCACGACTTCTCAAAACTACTAACTGTAAGGTAAAGGTGAAGTCCTTTGGAATGTAAAAAGGCTCACCAAAGTTGACTGGAATATCTCATGACCTCAACAAAAGGCCTGTTGATGATCCTGATATAAGGAGTTTCTTAGGGTTGGTTGGTCACTACAGAAGGTTCATCGATGGGTTTTCATCCATTTCGTCCATGTTGACTAAGTTTACTCAGAAAACGTCTAAGTTTCAATGGTCTGAAGCTTGTGAGAAGAGCTTTCAGGAATTCAAAAATCGATTGACTACTGCTCCAGTGTTGACCCCACAAAAGGGTACAAAAGGCTTTGTTGTTTATTGTGATGTGCCCAGAGTTGGACTTGGTTATGTATTAATGCAAAATGGTAAGGTTATAGCCTATGCCTCCAAACAACTTAAGATTCACGAGAAGAATTACTCGATGATCTCGAGTTGGTAGTGGTAGTATTTGCTTTAAAAATATGGAAACACTATTTAAATGGTTTTCATGTGGATATGTGTCACCGACCACAAGAGCCTCTAGTATATTTTCAGTTAGAAGGATCTTAATCTCAGACAAACAAGATGGTTAGAGTTGCTCAAGGATTATGACATGAGTATCGTTTTTCACCCAAGTAAGGCTAATGTTGTTGTTGATGCTTTTAGCAGGTTGTCCATGGGGAGTACTGTGCATGTTGAGGAAGGCAAGAAATAATGGGCTAAGGAAGTTCATAGACTTGCCCGTTTGGGAGCCCGTCTATTGGATTCCAGTGAAGGTGGAGTTGTGGTGATGAATGGGGCTGAATCATCACTAAGGAGAAACAAGACAAAGACCCTCTTTTACTTGAACTAAAGGCAAATGTTCACAAGCAAAAGGGGAGATGGTGTATTGAGATACCAAGGTAGATTTTGTGTACCAAAGGTGGATGGGATCCAAGAGAGAATCATGGTAGAAACTTTTAGTTCCAGATATTCAATCCATCCTGGTTCTACAAAGATGTACTATGACTTGAGAGAAGTCTATTGGTGGAGTAGTATGAAGAGGTGCATTGCAGAATTTGTTGCTAAGTGCCCAAACTGCCAACAAGTCAAGGTAGAACACCAAAGGCTCGGTGGTCTGGCTCAGAACATAACTCTTTCGGAATGGAAGTGGGAGATGATTAATATGGACTTCATTACTGGCTTGCCGCGATCTCGCAGGCAACATGATTCGATTTTGGTAATTATAGATCGGATGATGAAATCATCCCAATTTTTACCAATATAGACTACAAATTTAGCCGAAGATTATAGTAACACCCTAAGAAAAAAAAAATTAAGCTAAGATTCGAACCATCCTTCGCAGTGAGTAAGTTTATACCAAGGAATTTAATATTTTCCTAAATGTTAAGGTCACTACATGTAACACCATGAGTTCCAAAAAGAACTAAATTGGAAATAGCAAAATCTGAAATTTTGCAAGTTATGCTTTAGTTATGAGTATTGGGTCAATTTCAAATGACCATAACTCTCAATACAAGATGAGTTAGGCGGGCAACAAGATAGCTAATGAAAAGTCTTTTAATTATCTTTCCAACGCCACCGAGTTTTCTAAGTTTCAAGGTCGAATAAGTGAGATATGGCCTTTTGAAGTCAGGCTGTCCAAATAAGAAAAGCTCCCGAAAATAGTAAGGGGTATTTTGGTCTTTTTCTTATCCAATTAGATTTAATTCATTTTTAGTAAGGTTTTAGGGTCCAATCTGATTAGGTTCAGTTTTATAATCCTAGTATACGCATAGAGTTTTAGTTGAGAGTTCAAGAAGAGAAAATAAGAGAAAAGAGGAAATGATCAAGGTGTTCGTCGAGATTCTTGAGAATTGTTGTGGATTTTTGCCATGGGTTTGATCCCTAAAAGGTATGTAAGCTTCCATAATATTGGGTTTGTTCATCCACGCTGGAATTATTGAATTCTTGAGGGAATCGTGTCATTTGTAGAGTCGTTTATGAGTAGATTGTTGTGTACATAGGTTGGGTATCTGAATCTAAAGAGAAATTGAGAAAAAGAATCGAATCTAGGCGAATTGGGGTTAGAAAACGAAGAAGGAAGAAGTCGGGCAAATCTGGCACCTTGCTCTGCGTTGCGGACCTTCCCACCCTATGCCCATAATCTCTCTCCGCATCGCGGAGAGATCGTGGACCCCTCTGTATCAAAATTTATTTCGTGTCCAAATATTAAAATGCATCTCCGTGTTGCGAACTTGCTCCCAAACGGTGATTTCTTGATTGTTTCTTATGTTTAACTATCTAAAATTACTCTTAAACATCAAGATATCTTTCCTACCACAAATCATAACCTTGAATTCATAATTCACATTCAAGGTAGAGCTAAAAATTAAGTCTTGAGAGTTCTTTTGAACATTTTTGAGAATGTCCCTATGAGTCTTTGAGGAGTCTTCTATAATTTCTAATAACTTGTTTCAAGACTCGGGCAAGTGAGTATGAGAGTGAGGAGAATGTATTCATGAGTCTACTTCATCATCACGAGATCCTTCATATTATTAACCATAACTCTTGAATTCATTATTCACATTCAAGAGAGGGCTAAGAGTAGAGTTCAAGAAAGTCTTTGAGTTCAATTATGAATATTTTGAGATTAACCATCGATCTGAGCTAATTTTTGAGGAAGTAAGTATGAGAGTGAGAAAAGTCATATACACGAGTTCCATATCATTATGTAGACCCCTTAGTTGAGTCGTTCATGCTCATAAATTCCACATGAATTTCATAAATTGAGTATATTTGAGAGGAGTAGTATCTTGAAGTTCTAAGTCTTGAGTATTGAGTTCCTAATCCCTTTTTGAGATTATATGTCTAATCATGGGACTATTGCACGTTACCCATGAAGTTTTTGAGTTGAATAGTTCATGCCCATAATTCCGCATGAACCCTATAAGTTGAGCAGTCTTGAGATGAGAAATATATTTGAGTCCTTAAGTTGAGTAGTTCATGCCCATAATTCCGCATGAACCCTCTGAGTCGAGCATTCATGAAATTAGTATTATCAATGAAGCTCTTGAGTTCCAAGTATTGAGTTCTATCTATGGTTATTCAAAACCTTGAATTGAGTCGTTCACTTCTATAATTCGACATGAACCCTATTTTAAGAAGTCTTTTGCAAATGCTTAAAATTTATTTTAATTAGATTTGAGTATTGAGTTGAGTAAAGAGTAAAAAGTGAAGTTCATTTCTTTAAAAGATTATATGGGGACTATGTATTTCCAAAGAGTAAATGTTTTCACATTTAAATAAGAAAGGAAACACTGATTTCCAAAAGAGCCTTTGAGCTACTTTTCAGTAAAGAGTAATGCTTTCACAATTAAGTAAGAGAAGAAACACTGATTTCCAAGAAAGCCTTTGGGCTAGTTTTTTAGCAATTATATCAAATCACAGAAAGAGTCATGTTTTTAAACATATGAGCTACTGCATTTTTGGTAGTAGTATTGAGCATCGATATGGGGAGAGTTCAGACAACTCCTTGCCCCCATAAACCATGTAGCAAGCATGGGTAGAAAATGATCATACTTTTTAGATGATTCATTAATGCTTTTAGCATAGAATAGTGGATCCACTTAGTAGTTAGGTTCTACGTGCCCGACAAAGTATAGGACGACCCTGGCAGCATGAGGTAAAACGATTTAATTATCACAAGCTCTTATGTGATGGTTGTCGGTTAGAGAAACTCCCACAGTTATATTTTGGCATTCTTTAATACATAGGGATATTTTGTATTCTTTAATACACAGAGATACTTTGTATTTTTATATACACAGAGTTTATTTTGTATTTTCATATACAAAAAGAGTTTATATTGTATCCTTGCATACAAACTGAGTTACTATTGAATTTTTCAATACATTGAGTCGTTTTTGTTCTTTAAATTTTTTTACATATATTGCATATGTAGTGTTGCTTTATATTGAGTTGAGTATCCAGAGCTGAGTATCCAGAGTCGAGTATCTTATAATTGAGTTGAGCCTTATTTTCACTAAGTTAAATATCCTATTGTTGAGTTGAGTCTTATTTCACTGAGTTGAATATCTTATCATTGAGTTGATCCCTATTTTCTCTGCGTTGAGTTGAACTATGTTCCTTTGAGTTGACTTGAGTTGAGTGAGTGGAGAAGAGGTAAGTATGTCTCTATCCCACCAGTTCAAGCTTATGTTTATGCTTTATAATTCCACTTACATGCTCGTACATTCCATGTACTGAGCCATTTGGCCTTCATCGTTTCATGATGTAGATACAGGTATTCAGGGTTACCAACAGGAACTTCGTTGGTACCACATGGAGTTTGAGTTAGCTATGGTGAGCCTCCTTGTTTCAGGAGGGTTCCACTTGTACTTTCAGTTGTATGAGTTGTTAGGATGTCGTTGGTCTTGTCCTGACTTCCATATTTGTCATTTAGAGGCTTCATATATAGACAATAAAGTTTCAGAAGTCTGTTCATTTATTTTGTTAAATGTTTTAAAGATTTAAGTTGCCTATTTTATGGAGAGTTGAATGATTTATTTTTATTCAAAGCTTTTCATTTGAGTCAAAGCTTTGAAATTGAGTTTCATGAATTTTGATTCAATGTTTAGTTTTATATGCTTGAGTTAGTCTTTCGCTTGTAGTCAGTCAGGATGAGGGTTCAATGGGGGTCCAACATTGGTTCTCGAGTGCTTGCCACATCCACGGTGTAGGCTCGGATCGTGACAAACTTGGTATCAGAGCACACAGTTCAAGTGTTCTGGGGTGTCTATGAAGTCGTGTCAGTAGGGTCTTGTTTATGGTTTAAGGGCCCCACTTCTATAAATGAGGGACTACAAACATTTAAGAAAAGTTTCCCATCTTTCATACTCTTAATCGTGCAATAGAGCTATGTCATAGAGATTTATTCTAAATCATGTGTTCTCATATCCATTCGACTACCCCCCCATACTGGAGGTGGTTGAAAAGCAAAGTCAGTCCTTTATCGATGAGTTGTTCTTAGAAAGAGTTTTGAGGAAGTCATGTGACTCCAGAGAGGCTTGAGAGAAGCCCATGAGTGAGTAAGTGTTCAGTTTCAGAGGAATGCACTCATATTCATATGAATCATGCATTTGAGCTAAAAACGAGTTGTACTCTCTTTCCTAAGCCTTGTTTCAGTTGAGATCTTTATGAGAAAGTATGTTTAGAGCTTGAGTAGTATTTTCACCCAAAAAGGTAGCATGAGTTACGAGATCATGAGCAGTAGTAGTGAAAGAGCCCAGAGTTAGAGGAAAGTATGCTGATGTTTAGTAATCCAAGAAAGGGAGATAGTGATGAGGCAAACTATGTTACTATAGTCATGCACCTAGTAAGTTATTAATGAAGAGTTTTCCCCAATGGGTAAACTAAGAAGTGATAATTTGTGAAGATTCCAGCATAAGAGGTAAAGTGTGTTGTTGCTAGAAAGGAGTTTGTGATGAAATGTCACAAGTGTAAGTGTTGAATATAAGAGCAAAAATATTCATAATCGATAGATCTAAGCTAGGCTTATGATTTGTTTGAGAGGGTTATATTGTTCAGAAGGTTATAGAACTTATCAAGTAATGAGGTATAGCATAGTAGGCGAGCAATCATGTTGATATTCGGGTTTAGTAGTGAACATTAAGCTTGAATTTGAGATGAGTGTCATGATCGAAAGAATGACAACATGAGGGTGATGATGTTAGTCTTTAGATTTGATTTGGTAGACTTGACATACAATAGATGAGGAATTGAGGTGATTAGGTGCAATAAATATGAGTAGCACAAGTGAGAAACCCCATCCCTGAGATAAGAGCAGTGAAGTGTGGCTAAGTCACAAGAGTAACAAGAGCATTAAGAAGTTTACCGAAAGGGTATGTAATTAGAAGAGGTTAAGAGAAACACTTTAGAAAGAGGTCTTAGTACCTGCTTATTAAGAGTTCGGTAGTCATGAGATAAACTTCTCCCGAGTGTGGTCCATAGCTTTAAAGTATCTACTTTAGACGTAAAGGGGAGATGACAAGATGAGGAATCAAGTCAATTGTTTGAGAGTAAGATAGTAATGAGTTCTAAAGAGCGTGAGAGATATCTTTTCAGAGGTCCTTTTAGTAGTGGAGTGATGTTAGAAAGAGGAGGATGAGGTTTTACTATGAGAAATAGTTAAATGAGAGCCCTTAGTTGGTTCCGAAGGAGTGGTTAGTAGGAGTCCATGGAGTTGTTAGAGTACTAAGCTTGAATGTGGAGTTGTTAAACATTAGGTGGTTCTTAATATGAGCCCATTGTGGTAGTAAAGAGTAATAGTAAGAGAGGTATAAAACCTAAGGATTTGGGTTAAGCATGAATATAGTAAGAGCATACATTCAGACTCAGACCTTAGTAAGAATAAACACAGTCAAGTCGTCATTTGAGGACGAATGATCCCAAGGGAGATATTTTGTAACACCCCATAAAAAAAATTGAGCTAAGACTTGAACAATCCTTTGTAGTACGTAAGTTTTTACCAAGGAATTTACATTTTTCCTACGTGTTAATTTCACTAGATGTAACACCTTGAGTTCCAAAGAGAACTAAATTGGAAATAGCAAAATCTGAAATTTTGCAAGTTAAGTTATGAGTTTTGGGTCAACTTCAAACGACCATAACTCTCACTAAATGATTTGTTACGTGGGATACAGATAGATAATTAAAGGTTTTTTAATTATCTTTCCAACGCTACCGAATTTGCTAAGTTTTGAGGTTGGATGAGTGAGATATGCCCTTTTGAAGTCAAGCTGTCCAAATAAGAAAAGTTACCCGAAAATAATAAGGGGTATTTTGGTCTTTTCCTTACCCAATTAGATTTAATTCATTTTTAGTAAGGTTTTAGGGGTATAATCTGATCAGTTTCAGTTTTATAATCCTAGTATACGCCTAGGGTTGTAGTTGAGAGTTCAAAATAAGAGAAAAGAGGAGAAATGAGGAAATGATCAAGGCGTTCGTTGAGATTCTTGAGATTTGTTGCAGATTTTCGACATGGATTTGATCCCTAAGAGGTATGTAAGCTTTCATAGTGTTGGGGTTGTTCACCCACACGCTAATCATGTTTATTTCAACGAAATTCGTACTAGAAAGTTGAAAGTTTGATGATCTTGAGTTGTGTTTTTGAAATTGGATTTCGTTCTTGAGTTAGGATGGGGTTGTTGAGTTCTTGAGGAAATCATATCGTTTATGAGTAGATTCTTGTGTACATAGGCTGGGTTTCTGAATTTAAAGAGAAATTGAGAAAGAGAATCGAATTTAGCCGAATTAGGGTTAGAAAACAAAGAAGAAAAAAGTCGAGCGAATCTGGCACCTTGCTCCGGGTCGCAGACCTACCCTCCATATGCCCAGAATCTTTCTACACATCGCAGACCTCTCTGCCTCAAAATTTATTTCGCAACCAAATATTAAAATGCATCTCCACATTGTGGACTTGCTCCCATACAACGATTTCTTGGTTGTTTCCCACGTTTAGCTATCTAAAAATACTCCTACCATAAATCATAACCTCGAATTCATAATTCACATACAAGGTAGAGCTAAGATTTAAGTCTTGAGAGTTCTTCAAACAGTTTTTAGAAAGTCCCTTTGAGTCTTTGAGGAGTCTTCTACAATTTGTAATAACTTGTTTCAAGACTCGAACAAGTGAGTATGAGAGTGAGGAGAATGTATTCATGAGTCTACTTTATCATCAAGTTATCCTTCATATTATGAATCATAACTCTTGAATTCATAATTCACATTCAAGAGAGGGTTAAGAGTAGAGTTCAAGAATGTCTTTGAGTTCAATTGTTACTCCTTTGAGATCAACCATCGATTTGAACTAACTTTTGAGGAAGTAAGTATGATAATGAGAAGAGTCGTATACACGAGTTCCATATCATTATGTAGACCCCTGAGTCAAGTCGTTCATGCTTATAAATTCTGCATAAACTTCATAAATTGAGTATCTTTGAGAGGTGTAGTATCTTCAAGTTCTAAGTCTTGAGTATTGAGTTTCTAATCCCTTTTGAGATTATATTCCTAGTCATGAGACTATTTCACGTTACCCATGAAGTCTTTGAGTTGAGTAGTTCATGCCCATAATTCTGCATGAACCCTATAAGTCAAGCAATCTTGAGATGAGAAATATCTTTAAGTCCTTGAGTTGAGTAGTTTATGCCCATAATTCCGCATGAACCCTCTGAGTCGAGTATTCTTGAAATGAGTATTATCATTGAAGTTCTTGAGTTCCAAGTATTGAGTTCTATCTATGGTTATTGAAAACCTTGAATTGAGTCATTCACATCCATAATTCGGCATTAACCCTATTTTAAGAAGTCTTTTGAAAATGCTTTAAACTTGTTTTAAGACTTGAGTTTTGATTGAGTAAAGAGTAAAGAGTGAAATTCATTTCTTCAAAAGAGTATATGGGGATTATGTATTTCCAAAGAGTAAATGTTTTCACATTTAAACAAGAAAGGAAACACTGATTTCCAAAAGAGTCTTTGAGATAGTTTTTCAGCAAAGAGTAAATGCTTTCACAATTAAGCAAGAGAGGAAACACTGATTTCCAAGAAAGCCTTTGGGCTAATTTTTGAGCAATTATTTCAAATCACAGAAAGAGTCATGTTTTTAAACATATGAGCTACTACATTTTTGGGAGTAGTATTGAGCACCGATATGGGGGAGAGTTCAGACAACTCTTTGCCCCCATAAACCATGTAGCCAGCATGGGTAGAAAATGATCATACTTTTTAGATGATTCATTAATGCTTTTAGCATAGAATAGTGGATCCACTTAGTAGTTAGGTTCTATGCCCCTGGCAAAGTATAGGACGACCCTAGCAGCATGAGGCAAAATGATTTAATTATCACATAGCTCTTATGTGATGGTTGTCGGTTAGAGAAACTCCCACAGTTATATTTTGGTATTCTTTAATACACAGGGATATTTTGTATTCTTTAATACATAGAGATACTTTTTTATATACACAGAGTTTATTTTGTATTTTCATATACAAAAAGAGTTTACATTGTATCCTTGCATACAAACTGAGTTACTATTGAATTTTTCAATACATTGAGTTGGTTTTTGTTCTTTAAATTTTTTTCCATATATTGCATATGTAGTGTTGCTTTATATTGAGTTGAGTATCCAAAGCTGAGTACCCAGAGTCGAGTATCTTATAATTGAGTTGAGATTTATTTTCACTAAGTTGAATATCCTATTGTTAAGTTTAGTCTTATTTCACTGAGTTGAATATCTTATCATTGAGTTGATCCTTATTTTCTCTGCGTTGACTTAAACTATATTCCTTTGAGTTGAGTTGAGTTGAGAAGAGGTAAGTATGTTTCTATCCCACTATTTCATCTTATGCTTTAGGATTCCCCTTACATGTTGTTGTTTGCATAATCAAGACACAACTTCCAATGCAAGTGTCTACGATCGTACAATAGTACAGTAACCCAACCAAGGGTTGGCGTTGAGTCCCAAGGGAGTGGGCTTGAGAATTAATAGAAGAATAAAATTAAGTTCTAATTAGTCATAACTAAAAACATTGTCGAATACAAACATACTAAATCTAAGGGGTGACACAAAAGTGTCAATTAACAATGGGGGTTTCTAACAAGTAAGCCAAAATCAGTGAAAATGCGAAGAGTACTAATTAAGGATATGAGATTCTTGAGATGTGATAGGAATACAGGTTAAACTAGATCATTGGGTACATGCTTTTTATAGTAAATTCGTTCAATATCTGTGACTAGGCTAGACCATAGTGGGGGTAAATTCTCTCTCTTGTAACGTACCCCGAATCAACTCGATTTCTCTCGAACACCGAGTTGTTGCATGAAGAACAACCTCCGCCTTAGCCCACTCACTTTCTCGAGATGAGTGCGTGGGAGAAGGACTAGGTTCACTCTCTCGAGCTGAAGCTCATGTCAACCGAATTCCACCGGCCATCAATTTAGTAGTCTTAGTTTTACAACCTCTCTCTCAAGCAAGCCGAAAACACAAAGGTGAAATCGTATTTGCAACTAGATTTTCATTAAGTTTTAACACAACTACAAAATGAAATCACATTTAAATAACTATTAAACTATCAGCAATCAAGACCCTATAATTAACTTAACCCATATTCACAAAATCACACCCCAAGAATTGGGGTTTTATCTAGACATGTATAAGAGATAGAAATTTATACCAATATGAGTTTGCATTCAAATGGTATGAAGATTTTAAGTCTCAAAATAAGTCAAGAGTGAAGAATCTAAGAGACCCAAGTCCAGAATCTTGGAGTTGAAACCCTTTTAACTTTCAAGTTCTTCATAACCCTCTCCAAACTTAGAACTCAAAAATAAAAGCAAAGTCTGAAAAATTATTGTTCAAAGCTAAAAATTGGATCCTAGAATAATAATTCTCAATGAGTATTTATAAGTTTCAAAAATACGCGCTGTGAAAGATCACTCATCGAAGTTAGTCGGAATCACCAATCAACTGGGCGATCCGCCCTTTGGTCTAGTTCATCGCCTTCTTGTATTAGCCTTCAGTATTTTCATATTTTGGATCATTAAGCGACATAGTACTGCTTCACGGAACTGCTCAGCGACACGCCTACTGATCCTTTCTATTGCCGATTTGATAATTTCTTTCAAAGCTCAGCACACTGGAACAAAAGGCGAGGATAAGTCATCCTATTATTCACTTTCCACGGATTGTTTGGAAACCCCATTTCTTTTGTACTTTATTCCACAACTTCTTTTTTCTTTCTCTTTTCTCCTTTTTTTTATATGGAGGGGTTCCATTTTTCTCAAAACCACGGGTAAGAGGGACTTTCATGCACTTCTTGATTTGCCTTCTCTTTTCACCACACCCTTTGGCCTAAGTTGGCTAGTCAACTAACCACAACTTCATGAGGATTATGGGTAATGAATAAATAAAGGTCTAGTTTTCATCAAGTTTCATCCAAAGGAAAATAAGGTTCAAGAGGTATTCAAGAGAGGTTCACACACTCACAAGGTCGGTCACAAAAGTGGTATCTGTCAAATTAGCTCACACTCTTTAAAGTTGCCTAAGATCATATCAAGAGATAGCCTTACTTAATCGATCAGATCAACGGGGAAAATTCTAGGTGTATTCATGTATGGTTCACTGTAAGCTCATCACACAAGGCATCGAAACTAAAGTCAAACAAGACTCCACACTTTCGCTAGTATGCAACGGTTATCACAAGAGAATCAATTTGATACATGGCTAATCACAACGAGATGCAAAGAGTTCACATATTGTCTATGCAACTTCATTTTGCCTCATCGTAACCACATATTCATGTTCGTTCGATCATGAGCACTATTCAAGTCATCGGTATTGATAGGAACCGAGACTTAAATTTTGCAAAAGAACAACTACATTCAACACACGATAGGTGGCACAATTTTTCATAAGGTCAAAATCATTTTGCAATTTAAAACAAAAGGATCCAAAGCTCAAATATCCACAAAAATAGTATTAACATAACATTATTGCTCAGAATCCAAATATTCAAACAAAATACGATTCACGAGTGGCACACAAAGGTGGGCCTCACCCCATCACAAACAAAAATATTTGTCCTCAAATGCAAATAACACAAAATTCGAAAGGTAAAATAAAGAAAGATAGAGAGGGAGGTAAAGAGGGGATCATATCTAAGCAGTTGGTCCATCTGTCTGGACATCAGTGCCCGGAGTGTTGTCATTCTGATTCTGATTTTCATTGTATGCATTTGCCTCAGTTGCTGCAGCGATATTAGCCTTATCCATATTGTCCAAATCGTGAGCTGCTCCAAAGGCATGTATCGCGTTAATGAAGAGCCCACGAAGGAACATTAGGGTCAATGGGAATCCTCCTACTGGAATTGGCTTTCTTGTTCTCTCTCCTTGCTTTTGGGTGATCTGTCATCCCTGCATCTCCTATGGAGTTTTGTGCCTTTATATGTTAGGGTAGCATATTTCTTCCTCTAACTTTTGGTCTGACCATATTTGCAAAGCCTTGAGATAAAGTTAGAAAATATTCGACAAGCAAACCGAAGACCATTAGCTGCAGGCAGACTTAACAGTCCATTCGGCGAACAAAGGGATGTCCGCCAAAATTTAGAATGCAGAAGGGGTGAAGGTGTAAACAAAGGGCGAACAAGAAGACTTTTGGTGAGTCACCGAGTGCTTTTGGTGACCTCATAATTCTCGCTGAATGGTAAAAAAGCTATAACACATAAAGCATGATATCAAAGGTGAGGTAGGGCAACTAGGCGAACCGCTGAGTGGTTCGGCGAGCTCGTCTCAGTTCGCCGAAACGATTCGTCGTGCCTATTATCAACCCAACTTTTTGAAATCAGCCTCGCAACCCCCGAAAATGCAATTTAAACTCCTACAGCACAAATCCGACTAAGACCCATAACATAAAAACACTCCCTATTGCAAATTAATTTAACTTAACACACTTGAAAGCGGGATTTCACCATTCAAGCAAGAGTTATCGATTAGGAATAGGCAATTAAGCAATCTGATCCAATCAAAGAGGCCCAGCATAATTTAACAAGATTAACAGATTGCAAATGAGTATAATTTCGACAAAATGAATGTAGGGTTTGAAGTACCAACCGTTTATGCCGATCAAATGGATGTTGAGATGCTAGGAAGCAATGTAATCCAACTCGTAGCACAATTCGATACTAAAAATACCCAAAAAATGCAAAAAATGTAAAACTAGAGTGCAAGTGTGAGAAGATGAGGGAAAAGGAATGAGTTTGAAACTTCTAAACCTTTGGCTTAAAAAACCGTCCAATTTTCACCCATTCGGCGACATTAGTCCCGATCGCCAAACTATTCAACATAACGCCAAGTAGTTATTTGCTTCACCTAATTTTATAGAACCTCTATGTATTGTGGGAGTCTAAATGGCGGTCTCCGTCGAGATCGCCGACATGATCGACGATTTGCAAATTATTTCTTGAGGTCACCGAGTTTTACAAACTCCAATGTAAATTGGTCTTAAGTCTAATAGCGGTCTGGTTCGGGGTACCTGAAACCTTTGGCTATTCGCGGAATGGACCTGTAACTCGCCAATTTGCACTTTTCGTTTACTCTCTACACTTCTATCTGCACAATCAACACACTATTATTTTATCACAGTAAAATAAAGCAATAAATGATTTTGGGTTGCCTCCCAAACAATGCCTTAGTTAACGTCGTGGTACGACACAAGTCAACCTTCAAACCTCATTTTTTGGGTTGATCATAGTGTCACTAGGCAAACCCCCTTTTTGTCTCGGATTTAGGTGAGATGACATCTGACCCATTTGGGTCTCGAACTGCTTGATTGATACTGAATGGGAGGTAACGGTTTGGTTAAGGGGTCGACATATCCTCTTTTATCTCTTTCAGGATATTATCTAACCCTTCAACTTTATTGAGGATACGAGAAAGCATATCCTCAGACCTACCACCCTCCGAATCCTTTAGCTTTTGGCACTCATGAGGAGGCACAAACATGTTCTTCTCCCCATCCTTCCAATTAGGATTTTGGACTCTCCATTCACGATCCTTCCATCTTTTGTCTCTAACCCAACCTTGGTTACCACTCTGCTTTGGGTAGTTTGAACGATAACCACTGCCTTGGTTGGATAGAAAGTTCACTTTCTCATTATATAAGGCTTCAAATTTCGCCTCCTTAGGATTTACAAACCCGACCCCCACATCATTGACACCACTGGCACCAGTCCCCATGACATTTTTAGACAAAATGTCAAGCTGTGTCATGATCATGGCCATTTTTTTTTCTCTCTCATTATCTTTTTCCATCTACTTCTTGGATAGCTTGAATGTGAGAAGGGAGACTTGGTCTTCACGAGTGTACCATGCCCTATTGATGGTCGTCATGTCATCTAAGAGTTGGGCTGCTACTACATACGATTGCTGCATTAGGCCTACAAGTGAAAGTTGATTAGCTACACCTTTGTTTATCGAATCCAAGCTTCGATAAAAGTATTGTAGCAAGACATTGTCGGGCAGACCATGAGTCGGGCATTGTAGCACCAACTTTTTAAATCGCACCCAAGTCTCATGGATTGGCTCGCCCTTCAAATGCTTAAACCTTTGGATACTATCCCGAAGTGTCATCATCTTCAAAGGAGGAAAAAATTGCACATTAAATATGATTACCAATTTCTCTCAAGACGTGATGGATTCGTGAGGCAACTCCGCTAGTCACTTGCACGCCTCTCCTATCAACGAGAAAGGGAATAGCCTTAACCAAACTGACACTTGAGAGATATTTTTGAAAGAGAATGGTCCGCACATATCCATGAAGTTTCTAAGATATCCATGAGGATCCTCATGAGCCATTCCACTGAAAAGTCCCTTTAGTTGCAAGAGTTGCAACATAGTGCTCGTTATATGAAATAGTGCATTTTCCTCGACTGGAAGTAAATAGATGGCCCCAATACCTCCCATGAGATGGGGGTCATTAATGTTGGGCTCTTGGATGTCATTGAGATTTTCGATGTCATCTTGGTGGCCCACCTGGCTGCCATTAACACTCATGTTTTTTGTTTTCACCATAAACAATAGAAACAAACTGAAAATTAAGTAAATGAACTACAACTAAGAAAAATTTTACTAAACTAAGAATTCTTAACTAACACCACTCCCCGGTAGCAGCGCCATTTTGATGTTTGCATAATCAAGACACAACTTCCAATGCAAGTGTCTACGATCGTACAATAGTATAGTAACCCAACCAAGGGTTGGGGTCGAGTCCCAAAGGAGTGGGCTTGAAAATTAATAGAAAAATAAAATTAAGTTCTAATTAGTCATAGAAAAACATTGTCGAATACAAACATACTAAACCTAAAGGGTGACTCAAAAGTGTCAATTAACAATGGGGGTTTGTAACAAGTAATCAAAAATCATCGAAAATGCAAAGAGTGCTAATCAAGGAAATGAAATTTTTGGGATGTGATAGGAATACGGGTTAAACTAGATCATTGGTACATGCTTTTGATAGTAAATTCATTGAATATTTGTGACTAGGCTAGACCATAGTGGGGGTAAATTCTCTCTCGAGCAACTTACCCCGAATCAACTCGATTTCTCTTGAACACCGAGTTGCCGCATGAAGAACAACCTTCGCCTTAGCCCACTCACTCTCTCGAGATGAGTGTGTGGGAGAAGGACTAGGGTTCACTCCCTCGAGCTGGATATCATGTCGACCCAATCCCACCGGACATCAATTTAGTAGTCTTAGTTTTTCGACCTCTCTCAAGCAAGGTAAAAACACAAAGGTGAAATCGTATTTGCAACTGCAATTTCATTAAGTTCCAACATAACTACTAAACGAAATCACATTTAAACAACGATTAAACTATCAACAAGCAAGACCTAATAATTAACTTAACCCATATTCATAAAATCACACTCTAATAATTGGGGTTTTAGCTAGACATGTATAAGAGATAGAAATTTATACCACCATGAGTTTGCATTCAAATGGGTATGAAGATTTAAGTCTCAAAACAAGTCAAGAGTAAAGAATCCACAAGACCCAAGTCCAAAATCTTGGAGTTGAAACCTTTTGAACTTTCAAGTTCTTCAAAACCCTCTCCAAACTTAGAACTCGAAAATGGAAGCAAGTCTAAAAATTACTACTCAAAGCTAAAAATTCAATCCTAGAATAATAATTCTCAATGAATATTTATAGTTTTCAAAAATCTGTGCTGCGAAGGATCATTCGGCGAAGTTAGTCGGAATCACCGATCAACTCAGTGATCCGCCCTTTGGTCTAGTTCATTGCCATCTTGCGTTAGCCTTCAACATCGTTATGTTTTGGATCATTAGTCGACATAGTACTGCTTCGCGGAACTGCTCGGCGATACGCCGACTGCTCCTTTCCATCGCCGATTTGATCCTCTCCTTTAGGGCTCAACACACTGGAACAAAAGGCGAGGATAAGACTTTTGGCGAGATTCTCAGATCTTCATTTCTTCATTCTTTCATCTGCTTTTGTTTCTTTTTGCTACGCAGTGTCCATGCTTTCTGTCAAACTCCAAATACCTGAAACTTAAGGGTTTTCATCAGATATTGAGACAAAATATGCATTTGAGGACACTAGTTCTATCAAAATATAGCCCTAAATGAGTCAAAATCGTGGACTCATCACATGCTCGTACATTCCACATATTGAGCCATTTGGCCTGCATTGTTTCATAATGTATATACAAGTATTCAGGGTCATCAACAGGAGCTTCGTTGGTACAACATGGAGTTCGAGTTAGCTATGGTGAGCCTCCTTGCTTCTGAAGGGTTCCACTTATAATTTCAGTTATATCAGTTGTTAGGATGTCGTGGGTCTTGTCCTGACTTCCATCTTTGTCATTTAGAGGTTTCATAGATAGATAGTAGAGTTTCAGAAGTCTGTTCATTTATTTTGTTAAATGTTTTAAAGACTTGAGTTTCCTATTTTATGGTGACTTGAATAATTTATTTTAATTAAGAGTTTTTTATTTGAGTCAAAGCTTTGTAATTGAGTTTCATGAATTTTTATTCAGTTTTTAGCTTTGTATGCTTAAGTTAGTCTTCCGTTTGTAGTCAGCCAGGATGAGGGTTCTCTTGGGGACCAACAATAGTTCTCGAATGTCGGCAACGTCTAAGGTGTAGGCTCGGGTCGTGACAATTATGATAGGTTGTACATTCATGAGATAGTTTGACTTCATGGAGCTCCTGTATCTATCATCTCAGAAAAAGGTGCATAATTTACCACTTAATTTTGGAAGTCTTTTCAGAAAGGTTTGGGTTCAAAGGTGAAACTTAGTACTACTTTTCATCCTCAAACGGATGGCCAAGCAAAGCACATAATTCATACCCTGGAGAACATGTTGAGGGCATGCGTCATGAATTTCAAAGGTAATTAGAATGATCACTTGCCTCTTATATAATTCACTTATAATAATAGTTATCACTAAAGTATTTAAATGGCTCCTTATGAGGCTCTTTAAGGGAGAAGATGTAGATCTCCTATTGGTTGGTTCAAAGTTAGTGAGGCTGAGTTGATAAGCCAGACTTGGTTCATCAAGCCATAGAGAAAGTAGAGGTTATTCGGGAGAGGTTAAAAACAACACAAAGTCGTCACAAATCCTATCCGGATGTTAGAAGGAGAGACCTAGAATTTGAGGTTAATGATTAGGCCTACTTGAAGGTTTTACCTACGAATGGTGTTATGAGATTTGGTAAGAAGGGGAAACTCAGTCCCCGGTACATTGGTCCTTACAGAATATCCAAGAGAGTTGGCAATATAACTTATGAGTTGGAGCTACCGCTAAAATTAGCAACAATCCACCCGGTATTTCACATATCCATGCTAAAGAAGTGTTTGGGGTGATCCTTCACTTATTGTACGTACCGACAGAGTCGGATTTAGGATTTGGAGGTTGTGGGTTCCACATCGTTCAAGCAAGATGAAATGACCAGTTGATTTAATTTTGTGTTACAGTTCGAGTTATTAATCTTTTTCTATTTTTATAAGTAAATCGATCAAACATGAATGTTAGTAATACTTTCTTTTAGATATTTCAAGATTCAAGATAACAAAACAATTCAACTGTTAGTTCCTTTTAGGAATTAGATTCCTTATTCGTTGAAACTCTGAGGAAAGAAAAGATTTTCACATTAAAATTTGAGCTTGTATAAACTATCTAATAGTATTGACTTAATATATTCATATTCCATTGACTTTATATGTTGTTGCAGACATATAGTAGGGAAAGAATAAAAATTGTAGTTTCAGCCTAGTAATCTTACTTAGCAATAACGTCAGTGAAGATCGAAAGAACTTTTAAAATAAAAAAGTCTCTAATAATAATATTCATCATTTTTAAAACTTATATTTTAAAAAAAATACTATTTAAATACATTCGTAATAATATTTATGTGATGTTCATAATTCAGTACTCATTAATTGATAAAGAATAAACACGTAACACTCATATCAAGAGACTAATAATTAGTGAAAGAGAAAGCAAAAAAACTAAAAAATTAATTATGAAAAGGAGTCAATTTGAATTAATAAAGAATAGTAAATAAATAAGAATGTATGGAAGAAAAAAAATTTAAAGCCCTTCACACATTAATGAAAAAAAAAAAGGAAAATAAAGAAAGAAAAAACGACCTGTGAGCAAGCCAAAAATAGTGTTGGCAACAAGGTTCAAACCTGAGTTGGGAATGTGGCGAGTTGTCTTCTTTGCCAATTGAGCCATTTACCATTTCATGTTGTGGGTGGAAAATATAGTATATATTAAATTTTTATACATACATACATACATATATATATATATATATATATATATATATATATGCAAAGTTTTTTCCGAGATCACTAGGTGCCGTGGCACCCCCACTGATCCACTAGATTAGCCCCTGCCTACCGAGAATATTGGTATCAAGGACAGTCTATGAGGAGATGCCCATTTTGATTATTGATCGTCATGCTCGCAAGTTGAGAACCAAAGAAGTTGCATCAACCAAGGTCTTATGAAGGAATCAATTTCTTGAAAAAGCTACTTAGAAGGCTAAGGAGGATATGAAGAAGAGGTACCCTTACCTCTTTCCTTCTGACCAAGGTACTAACTCTTACTAAAGTGCTCGTTAAGTTGATATGTTGGGTTTATGTTAATTGCATGATGTGTGCTTGAGTTGGGTTGCTAGATGCTTCCCTCCCTTGGTTTGCTTAGTTTGATCTCATTCGAGGACGAATGTTCCCAATGAGGAGATATTGTAACACCTCAGATTTCAAAAAGAACTAAAGAAAAATTCACACAAAGTCATCGTCAGTTTTTAGTTTTGGGTAAACTTCAAATGACCATATCCTTTAACACATAAAAATTTAAGTGGCCCATGACCTACCAAATTGAAGGTCTTTGAGCCTCTTTCCAATGCCGCCAGGTTTGCCTAATTTTGCGCTCAAGGTAAAAATTTATGCCCGTTTGAGTGAAGCTTCTCTATTTGAGGCATCTCATTCTATTAGAAGGGTATTTTGATCTATTGTTTTTCCTACTAGGCCTAGAACATTTTGTTCACCCCTAATAGGGGTCTAATCAGATTTAGACCACATTTTCACATTCCAAAACACTTAGAGTGTTAGAGCGGGGTTTCAATAGGAGAAAAGGGCAGCGTTTCAAGCGTTCTTTCAAGAACTGAGGATTTCACCAAGAACATTGTTCTTTACAAGTATGTAAGGCTTCTCACAGTGTTGGACTTGTTCGTCTTCACACCCTACATCTCGATTTAGTTAAGAAACTGTTACATCTAAAGGATCCATTCATGATTCTTGATATTGAATTTCATTCTTTAGCAATTGAAGTTTGATTTCGTTAGTTCTCTTAAAAACCTTGTATTGTTATTCATGCTTAGAATCTAATGAACCATAGGGATTTGTAAAGTTATGTTTTAAAAAGGAATTGTATAAATTGTCATGCATTGGCTTTGGGTTTGAGAATCAAGAAGAGTTTAGGAGAAATCTCTCAATTGTAAACCAGTTTGAAGCTTGAATTTTACCAAAAAAAATTTGTCGGTTGCTAGGGAGTGGCCTCGGGCGGTGTGCCTGAGTAGCGCCAAGGCCTGACTTCAGTAGTTTAGTCCCTGGTGTGACGTGCCAGTAGTACGTCAAGGCCTGACTTCTAAAGTTTGGGCCCTGGCGCAACGCGCTAGCACTAATCCTAGGCTAACTTCAGTAGTTTAAGGTCTGGCGTTGTGTGCCAGCAGTACACCAAGATTTGCTGGGCTATTCTTTTCTTTGTTTCATTTGGCACATGTTCCTTTAAGTTGTCCTCACGTCTCCCTTCTTTATACTAGATCCTATAAGGTCTATTCATCTTTGAAAGTCCCTAAATATCCTAATCAGGTGTCCAAGTGTGCATTCAAAACTAAAGTGAATTTACATGAAAAGTTTCAAGGCTCTATTTTCAGAAAAATATAAGAGCTTTCAGTGACTATGCATATTGATCTTGGGCTTGAATGATAAGGCCATAAGAATACTTTTAAATGTAAGTATGAGTTATGTTTCTAAAAAGTCTTTCGTAAAGTAAAAGTCCCTTTCTTTGCAAGGGTGAATTGAGCATAATTGATATTGTTTATTATTTTGGGAGTAGTATCAAGCACCGAATTGGGTTAGATTCTTTTATAACTCAAAAGTCCCATAAAACTACGTAGCAAGCATAGGATAGGATAGCATTGACTCATTATGCGACTCCTCACTGTCTCTGAGAAGTCTTATTAGATGGATCATTGTTATAGTACCATATCATCCTATACCTCGGCAAAGTATAGGATGTCCCTTACAACGTGGGATAAATGTTGTATCATTGCTAGGCCCATGGTTATGGTTGTCGGTTAAAGAAACTCCCCACAAGTAAAGTATATTATTTTTCATATTGCTTTTATTGCATATCTTATTGTAAAGTTTAAATGGTTTACACTTCATGTTTATGTATTGATTTTAGTTGAGTTTCTTTCGGTCATTCAGTTCAGTTTCTGTTTTGCTTAGCCATATTACATACCTGTACATTCAATGTCTTAACGTCAATCGACCTGCATCTTTTATGGTGCAGATACAAGTATTCAGGATCATCAATAGGCATTTCGTTGAGATCACCTTACACAGTATTTGGTGAGGCCTCCTTGCTTTCGGGAGACTCCATTTTCATTTCCATTTTAGTAGTATTTGAGGTGTCGTGGGTCTTGTCCCGACATCTATCTCGAACTATTAATTAGATGTTTCCATTGTTTCTCGAGATGTTTGTTTAACCTATGACTTATGTTAAGTATTTCAAGACAACGATTTAAGACTTTTCTAAATGCTTATCTATTTAAGCTTCGCGTATTATGTAGAGTCATCTCTGAATCATAGTAAGTCAGGCCAAGGGTTTGCTTGAGAATCAAAAATGGTTCTCGAGTGTCGGCCACGTCTAGGGTATAGGCTCGGGTGTGACAGTAATGTAGCTAATAAGCTATAAAGCACAATAGGCAATTCATTAGAATTTCAACATCTAAAAGATTCGGTCATCACAATGTACAATAGATGGTGGAGGATATAACCTAGCAATAACATTCATGAAATGATCCTCCAAATTGGTCCTATTTATACAGTCTGGAAAAACTGGCAACGAAGGACGACATGTAGATATGAAAAGAATATAAACTTTCAACAATAATAATAATGTAACTAAAGTGTATATTTTACAAATACAAACATAAAATAACGATCAAACAATGAACAACTATTGCAAAATTTATTAAAGGATTATTTCCATCAATGAGAGGTTAGGGTTAACCAAACGGCTTAAACTCCTGGAATTAATAGTCATCACGTGATTCTCTATATCCACCATAGTTGTCTTCATCACTTCCTCTACGGCGATCACTTGATCGTCTACGTCCACCATATTCTTCATCAGATCCTCCTGAGTCATTACGTGACTTTCTACGTCCACCATATTCTTCTTCATCAGATCCTCCTGAGTCATTACGTGATTTTCTACGTCCACCATATTCTTTTTCATCAGATCCTCCGGAGTCATTAAGTGATTTTCTACGTCCACCACCGTATTCTTCTTCATCAGATCCTCTGGAGTCATGACGTGACTTTCTACGTCCACCGTATTCTTCTTCATCACTTCCTCTATGAGAACCCGACTGCAAGTGACCAAGATTCACTTTCAGATGATCACCTTACTAACAATTATTATTTCATTTAAGTTATCATTCTTTTTTATTCTAATATTCTTTTACAAAATATTATTGATTGTATGAGATAATAATTATAAATTAGACTTGATGACAAATCAATTCCTGTTTATGCACTAAAAATTTATTTTAACCTATTGTAGCTTATAACTAATTTTATTTTGCAAAGAAAAAGAAATCTCATAATTATATGCAATTGTATATAGTTATCTTTAGGTGGAAATACTCCGCCCTTCTCAATTTATGTTATGGTATTAAAATCTTGAGATCAAACAAATTATTCTTGTGTTTTTTAAAAATATTTGAATTATTAATTATTTTTATAGAAACTTTTATGTAGTTTTGTAAATTATATTTTGAAAAAACTAAAAGATTCTATATATAAATGTACGTCTAAAAAATAAAAAATTGAAATCTCAAAGACTGAAAGTGTAACATAAAATGGAACAAAAGAAAGTATTTTTGTTTTCTTAACTCCTGGTATAGTCATACTTGAGCTTACTTTCTCAATTTCAATTTGCTTATTTTACATTTCGTTTTACTCTATAATAAATGCATCTTTTTTCTTTTTTTAATTTGATAACTCTTTAATTTCAATATCTACCACAACGTTTAAAAAGAGTTTATAAATTGTACATATTTTTAATTTAAGACCGAATCCAAAAGTTTCAGTGAACATCATGCTACTCAGACTATATGCTAAACATGTAAGTCGAACCTTGGTTTTTGAAGTTTGAAAGAGAAGGGGAAGAAGAGGGATAGAGGAATTGGTCAACTCAGCAGGCTCATGACCTGAAGATTACAATATCCCTGTGTCTACTTCATAAAAAACCTAAAGGGTCAAGGTAAGTGTATCAAGAGAAAATGAGCAAATTAGCTTATACCCAATTAATTGAATGGAGTTCCCGGCTTTAAAAAATCAAGTTCAAGTACCGAGGAGATTTATTTGAAGAGCTTTGGTTATGAATGAATAGGCATATGGGAACAACATTACCTACCTTCTTAAAATTAATGTATAATTAATTAAGCTAAGACAGTTAAATTAAAACGAAAAGAGTAATAATGTCACCTCAGATGTGAAAGTGAGGCTGAGTTTTATCTCTCCACAATATTCTTCATCTTTTATAACATTGTAAGCTCGTTCAGACACCTCTCCTTCACGCAACACTTCATGTAAGGGAATTCTGTTTGCATTAATAAAAGCACAAAATATAGACCAAAGTGATTACCAATAGACAACATAAATGAAAAAAAAATATTGATACTCCCCCGTTTTTATTTATTTGTCTTATTTTTTAAGAATTTATTAAAAGACATAATACATAAATATGCTTTTTAACTTGATCTCAATTCATATTTATGCCGTCCAACTTTATATATGTAAAAGTAGGTACTTAAACTTGTATAAAATTGAACATGTAGACACACGAGTCCTGCGTGACATAATACATGTAGGACACCACGTAGACTACAAATTGACATGCAGGATGTCACGTAGAACGTATGTCTATTTGTTCAACTTTATACAAGTTTAAGTGTCTACTGTGCACGCTCAAAGTGGAAAGGCATAAATGTGAGTCGAGGTCAAGCTAAAGGAATATTTATGTATTATTTCTTATTTTAAAAAAATATATTTAAGAACAGAAAATTCAAAAGTCTTTCTTATTTTCTTAAATGTCATGTTAAGTCAAAACAAGACAGAAATTAAAAAGAACAGAGTATTATGATATTAGGCAATTAAATGAATGAGAGATTATTAACGTTGCTTCTCCAACAAAATCATCTGAACTAAGAGTATCTTTGTCCATAATCCTGAGGGTGATCTCTTCAACATCACTACTGATGGTAAAAACAAAGGTCTCATTCCACTCAGGATCAGTTCCTTCACCTGTACAAAGCAACTTAATATTGAGTTATTTAGTCTGAGAAAATTTTCATATAGGGTAAAAATTGTTATGTTGTATTCATAAAATGTGATTGTTGATATATAACTTGACAATCTACATTGATAGGTATAGAGATAAAAAAAAAATATAGCATAAAAAAGTGTATCAAATAAGGTATTACTAATACACAATACAATTAATACAACCATTATTTTTGCTAATACGCTCTACTAAACAATCCCTAAGTATTTTGCTTTTGATTTTGATTGTATATATATAGGAGGGTGAAAATAGTCTGTTTAAAATATTATAAAATTCCTTCTATTTTAAATTGACTGACCTGCATTGATTTAAATCAAAGTTTAAGAAAGTAAAGAAAACTTTTAAATCTTGTAGTTAAATATTAAAGATTTGTCAAATATATCAAAATGTCCTTCAATCTTGTGGTCTTAACTCTTAAACATCCTATGTAGAAAATTGAAATTAAAAAGTAGCTAAAAAAAGGAAATAGTCATTCTTTTTTAAATAGACCAAAAAGGAAAGTAGATCAAATAAATTGAAATTCAGGGACCGTATAAGTTTTTATTTACAAAAGTTAAAACTATAGTGCAGGGGGAGCCAACATATTCTTAGGGAGTTTGGATGAACCCTTACAGCGGAAAATATTACTGCTATTTATACATGGTTGAAATTATAATTTAGGTTTATTTAATAGATGTTGAATCCCCTTCGATTAGTTTGCGTGTTTACTTCTTGAGATTTTGAACCCCTTATTGAAAATTCTGGCTCCGCCACTGTAACACGATTCAGTTGAAGTATAATTAATTAGAAATACCTGATGCAACACCACTTTCCTTCTCTTGAGTCCGACAGGTGAGGATCACATAAGGATTCATACTAGCTGTTCAAATTTGAAAAAAGCCAATTCAATAAACTAATAAATATGGATTAGTAACATTAAAAATAATGAATGAGGGGACATGTCTATTGTTAAGATCATCAGATTTTTAAAAAAATTCTTAATTATATTAATCTTCTTGTCAAATCAAAATCAGATAACGACCTAAACTAAAAATATGCCATTATTTGTCACAAAAAGCGAGATCTATCATCATTATTTTAAATGAGCATTCAATTATGGGGATCAAATTAAATACCAAAACACCATATTATCTTTCCTCTTAGAAACCATAATAAACATATTAGAAAAAAATGGAGTTTGTGAATATCATACTGAGCCAATTTTGGTCTTCAAGGCCTTTGGCATTTACAAGAACAACTTCAAGCGTCCCACTTGGCATCTTCTTTGGATCGAATTATTATTTTGATGGAAACACAAAAAGATAGTTGAAAGATGTAGAAATGCTTCAATTCTGTTTTGAATGATGGCCTTTGGACCTGTTCAATGCTCTTTTTATAATTAACTAACGCCAATCACAACATTCCACGTGGTCAATAGTATGTTCGATAACGATATTTTTTGAAACGGTTGTAAAAAAAGATCAATGGTAATGAATATAGAATAATATTGAGTGTAAGGCACAAAAACAACAAAACACGTTAAAGTTGAATAGTATAAGAGCAATTCAAAATAGTATATCAATTTTACTCAAGTCTCAGGCAACGATACTTTAAAAGCATAGATGAATATATACATAATGGAAACCCCTAATCCATGCTATATATTCTTTTGGTACTAAAAGATGTAATATATTATAGCTTCATAGGTTAGGACTGAAATAATTAGGTGTCATGCGGACGCTAACAAAGCAAATTTCGAAAGATCATGAGGAAGAAGACAAACATGAAATATACCAAAAGACACAAAGATTTAATATGGTTCGGTCAATAGACCTACATCCACTATATAAATATGAGAGTACAAAATATAGAGAGAAATAACTTCAACCCAATTCACTCGAAATACATGGGAGGTTCACACAAGTGATAACACATCACTTGTGTCTCAAAATCCCCCCAACCAAAACTCTCAAAGCCCCTAGGACTACATTGTGAATGTTGATTAAGTTAGAAGGAACAAACCTCAATTTATAGAATCATAAACATTTTCCTAAAAGGACTAAGCAATTCTAAACCTTTTTCTAAAGGAAAACCTATTTATGGTAATAAACTTAGGGCAATTAATACCTAACAAATCTTTCCCTTTGCCTGAATTTCTGACAAAATAAATTTGTTTCACCTTCTTTATATAATCTTCAACAACTTGCATCTCCTTTTCATAATCTCCTTCATCAAATCTATGTCTCAACACAGAGAACTTCTCTAAAAAAAATTCTCTAACAAAAATCTTCATTACTGTCAAATAGGTTGCGGCAAAAACTGAACCCACCAAGATGAACTCTTGTTTCTAACCTGGCTCAACCATTGAACCTCTGAACCTGACCCCATTGTTGAACCTGGCTCTGCCATTGAGCCTTTGAACCTGGCGTTGATACCACTTGTCAGGACCGAAATAATAAGATGTCATGCGGAAGCTAACAAAGTGAACCTCGAAAGACCATGAGTAAGAAGATAAACGAGAAATATACCAAAAGACACAAAAAATTTAACGTGGTTCAGTCAGTCAACCTATATCCACTAAGGAGATGAACGATCCACTATATAAATATGAGAGTATAAAATTAGAGAGAAATAACCTCAACCAATTGACTCGAAATACATGGGAGGTTCACAATACAAGTGATACCATATCACTTGTGTCCCAAAATTCTCCCCCTAACCAAAAATCTCAAAGCCCCTAGGACTAAATTGTGAATGGTGATTAAGTTAGAAAGAACAAATCTATATTTATAGAGTCATAAACTTTTTCCTACAAGAAAATGACTAGTCAATCCTAAACTTTTTCCTGAAAGAAAAATCTATTTATGATAAGAAACTCAGGGTAATTAATATAACATCATATACATCATATACATCAATGCAAGGATCCGATAGAGTATTGCTATTATAGTTTTTGGGATGGGGTGTTGGGTTGCATAATACTTATTACAATATTTATTAGTACTAGTGGGTTTTATTAGCCTAATAAAAAGAGTTTATATATTGTATGCTTTCAAATTTTTTAGGTACAAAAAGGGGAGGAACTGTCCATAACAAAAAAGTGTTTGCCTTTCATAATTTAGATCTCTCCTTCTCAAGAATATCTGTCACTTGATATTCTTCGCAACAACTGTGTTGCACCTATGCTGCACCATGCTAGCTGTTAGAGTAGTTCCCTGCATTCAGACAAAATAGCTGAAAAAGATGGATGATCTTTTGTTTCACATTGAATAGTTCTCTTAATCGATAGTAAATTCAAAAGGTGTTAGATTCTTATTGATTGCAATCTATAATTTATGTAGGAGTGCACATAATTCAAAAATTATGTTTGTTGTTGCAAATAAATTGTCCATAATCCTACTATTCGTTTTCATCTTTGTCCCTTGTCACCCCCTATATCACCTTTTCCAGATTTCTCCTTTTGCTGAGCTATCTATATTGAGTTTATATCATCCAATAATAGGTGTAATTATCCTCCAGGTCATTTCCTTTTTATTGCATTCTTCTCATTATTTAAAGTGCTTATATAGTGACTCCAAGTCATTTATTACTTGTTGAGACTGATAGTTTGATCGCCTGATTATTCGTTTGATTTCTATGCGATTTTTCATGATTTGGAGTTTTTAAAACTTAGATGGTTGACTTCGGTCAAAATTTCAGGTAGATGGTTTCAGAATGTAATTCAGACAGTTCGATTAGCTCTGGAACGTCATATTTTGTCTAAAAGGACTTTTGGTGTGGATTCCAAGGCTTAGGTCGTGACTTTAGGTGCTATCATGACTCAAGTAGTTGAGTGTTTAGGTCAGTAGGTGGTTTCCATCACGCAAATATTGTCCTTTATCTAGAGGAAATGGTTTGTTGGTTGGTTAAACTAACGTATTCCCTCTCATGACTATAAGATAAGTTTTGCCGCAGTACATCCAATGATAAGGAGCATTGCCTCTTCTGTTATTGTTCCAGATAGCCAACTCAAAACTAGAACATCACGTTCTTCCCAAGTTGTGAATTTTTTTTTAAAAAATAAACAGATGTTTTGCCATTGCCATTAATATGGATTACAAAAGAGGAAGGAGGACTTTACCTTGCCTTCCTAATGAGATTTGCATAATATACGAGCACAAAAGGAGGCACAAACAATGCCAAACACATAGAAGCACCTCAAGGTGGCTCAAAGAAAATCATACTCGGGTTTCTTTTTTTGACTCTCAAGGAGGGAAATTGCCATTTTTCAACGTTCAGTAGGCCTCTAATCTGCCTGGGAACAGTGCTTGGTTGCGTAAATACTTTAACTTCCTCAACAAAATGGCTCATCGAAGCCAATTTATCAGCCACGCTATTTGCTTCCCTAAAACAATGGTTAATATATAATTACATCATGTCTCCGAATCAATCTTCTAGTTTCCTCCACTGATTCCTTAATCCTCCATGGAGTGGACCAACTGTTATTAATACAGTTCCGAAGGAGTAGTGAATCAATCTCGGTGATGATGAGATTATGACCACTGTTAATACACCATCTATGTCCAAAGAGGAATGCATTTGTTTCTGCAGTGTTGCTGGTGCCTTTTCCAAGTGGGAGGATAAAGGCCATCAAACATGTGCCCAGGGAATCTCTCACTATTCCACAACTTCCTGTAGAATTTCAAACACATGAACTATCGAAGTTCATTTTCACAAATAAGAGAGGGAGTTTCAACCACCTCATAGGGAGAGAGCTAGTATCAACTACGTTAAGTTCCATGAACTTTAATAAATTCTCCCAGTTCTCAGGTATGTTCAGATTTGCAAAAATTTTCTTCGACAATTGACATATGTTGAAAGATATGAGAGACGTTGATCTAATGATAGAGGGGTACTTGGAGTTAGGAGCAGGATAAGGAACATTGCCTTTGAAGATATCATCAATCGTAAAGGTTTGAATTAGTTTGAGGTTTTATCATTTATGTCCTCCAAACTAAGTAATTTGATAATTTCAAGTTAATAGAACAAATTGCTATAAATTGATGGAGAGAGAAAATGAGGAGAGGGCTAAGGTAGTATTTGAGGATGAGGCCATATCTAGTGTTAATCTCTACAAGAATATTTCTAGTATTGTTTCTTATTGATCTGATATGTTTACATGATATATATATATATATATATATATATATATATATATATATATATATATATATACCCATATTTAGATATGACAGTTTGTTGGACTAACACTGCACTAAATAGCTGGATCAAAAGCTATACAAATTGTACATTGAGGCCCACTAAATAGATGAACTAAATAAAAGATATACAAATTGTATATTGAGGCCTTATAATATTTGGTCATTTCTGGCCCAATTTGATTGGGTATTAATTTTATTCATTTTTATAAAGACATACTGTAAATAATCACAAGTGTCTTGGTTTTCCACTTTCTCTAAGTTCTTACTTTGCTTTTCATCTGCTCGAAACTGTCCTCATTTTCAATTTTCAGAAAGTGTTGCTGCAATTCAAGTTCTTACTTTCTTCATCTATTCAAAGTTTCTCATCTTACATTGTCGGAGAGTGTTGCTTCAATTCTAAAGTATTCCTTTTCCCTTTGCTTTTCTTCTGTCTTATCAATCTTTCCTTAAAATTTTCTTTGTGACCATAAGGGGAAATCAAAATGGAAGACCCTATCTTCAACTTTTTCATCAGATGTTGTTTGTGAGCAAGGGAAAAATCAAAATAAGAGTTTTCACTCGTGCAAATGCTGAAAAATTCTGTTTTATGGGTTTATAAAGTTTTGATTTTTAGTATTGAAAGAGAAATTAGGACAAAATTACTTTGGGTTTTCATGTTTCTTCATCCTAAGTTCTTGCTCTTCTTGAACTCTCTAAGGTATATGAATTTGACCTAATCTGTTGAATTTTTCTTTTCGAATTTCGGAGAACTGTGAACTGTAAATTGCCCATATGTAAGTGTTTTTGTTTGCTGTAGTAGGGTTTTCTGGTGGATTAGTCTAATTGATCTATGTGATTTACAAGAATTGTGTCGGAGGTGGGGTGATGTTAAGCTTTTTATGAAGTTTTGCGGGAAGGGGTAAGCCTGGGGTTAAAAGTTCAAAGATGATTGAGCCGGGTGATTTTTACAATGGAAGTGTTGGAGGTGGATGGTATTGAATTTTTCGCCTAGCTTGTGTAGTTGGAAATGTGATCAACAAGTTTAGCCTAAAGGGGGGTCAAAAATTGAGAATTGAGTGAATGGATATAGTAGGTTTCTGAGAAGTATTCAGGATAGTTTTTGGTTTTAGTAGCTCCAGCACTGGTTAGGGGAATGATGCTAATGAAAGCAATTTAGGTTTTGGTATGTGAGCTTTTTAACTTGTTTCTAGAACTAATATCATTTCTACAGTGACAGAAACCTTAAAAGTTGGTTAAGAATGTGCACAGCTCTATGTCTATGTCATAGACTTAGAGTTTTGCTAAAGCTCCGTGCGACACTTGACAACTTATTCACTATTCTTTCAAGATTTTGTAATCTCAAGTAAGCCTTTGAACTTAAGATCACTAAGAGAATGTAAAGAAAGACTTAGAAAGATTTAGAGAGTTTTTGGAAGAAGGCTTTTCTATTGCTTGGAGAATGCTTTACAACTCATTGATCGCTTGCTTCAAGCTTGGATGCCTTACAAATGAATGCTCCAGCTATTTATACTACAACCTAGGGACTAGGGTCTAAAGTGTGATTAAAAATTACTTTACAAGTCCCTAAAGTATTTACACTTTAGTCTATGTTCTAGAATCCTCTACTAGTCTAGAGAATTCTAAGGCTTTCTAAGACATCTTCCAAGTTATTGTGGAGTCTTCTAAAGAAAGGTCTAAGGAATTCTATAGCCTTCTTGAAAGCGTCTAGGAATTCTAGAGTGTTCTACTAACCTCCCCACAACTCAAGATTCTTCTCCCTTATTCCGATGCCGAATTTGACTGGCAAAGTGGTGAGACATGACATGTAGCTCCTTTGACTGTAACCATTTTCTCAAAATTGGGCTCCTGACTCCTATTGGTTGATTGAAGACTAGCTTGAATTAGGGGCTAGCCAGCTAAAGTTACTTAATGTATTGCTGTTTATGGTTTGACTGCTTTGTGTCTTTGTACTTTTTGTATCACGTGGAGTCTAAAGCTATCTTTTTTGGTTGTTCAAATTACTTGGCTTGTCCAATCGGAAACATGCTCAGCAAGTTTTGCCTAAAGGGGGAAAGCGGGGTCAAAAATTAGGAATTGAGTGAATGGATATAGTAGGTTTCTGAAAACTATTTAGGATGGTTGTTAGTCAGACAGTTTAATTTTGGAAATACATTTAAATTTGTGATCATATTTGATGGATCTTTGAAGTGAGGGCTTACTATTGGTAAGTGGGTGAGTAGCGGTTCAATTCTCTTTGTTCTGTCTTTTTATCTGATTTTCCTTTCTGTGGAATGTAATTTGTTGAAAATTTTAATTCTAATTCTTGGTCGACTTACTGATTTCTGGTAAATTTATTGCGACTAATAAAACTTCATACTTACGAGTACAATGCTAATGGGGAACTCGATTAGTTCAGCTTGATCATCATGATCCTATGTTTCGAAATAGAGCCTGACATGACATGCATAACTTTAATTTAACATGACCTTAAATAAGAAAGTATAGAGATTGAGTATGCGGTAGAAGAGTAAAAGGGCCGAGTTAAACCTCGCGCAGTTTCTTATTGTTTCATGTGTATTACTATTTGTTACTTTATTTATCGGTTTAAGATACTCGATGAACAGTTATATTGATAAATGTAGAAATTGGTATTGCAGTTAATGTCCTAAAAATATTCTTTTCTTATCAAATAAGAACTCCATTGAAGAGTATTTTCTTTAATTTGTAATGCTGCAGAAAGAAGGTGATGAAATCTAAATAAACTTTGTAAAAGGTACTTTTCTCTTCCATTTGTCACTCTTAGGCGTTCTCCTTATGTTTTCTCCCATTTGATGTAATTTTGGTTTCTACTTGGTAAGTGAAAAAATATATGTAATGAATAATGCATAATCATAATATACATTTAAAAAAATGTAGTATCTAATATCCAAAATGGGAACCAAAGTCTGCCTTAGAAATCATTGTCTTAGTGACCTGTTGTAGGGTTGAATCATTCATCTTTCTTTTTTTTTTTTTTTTTTTTTTTTTTTTTATGTTTTTAATAGTTGTTGGCTGCTGTTAATAACATTAGTTTGTAACAATTACTCAGCTATAATTTGTTTAAGATGATTAATTCTTTCAGTTAGGACATTAAGTGATGTCAAGCTCTTTAGGCCAACAAACATGATTTTCAAATTAGTAATTTGCAGTCCTTTCCGGTGATGGACCTTTGATAAAAATGTTATAGTTTCTTCCTACATTTTTCATTACTTGGTTGAGTGAAACTAGACAAGTTCATGGTCTCTTGATGTTTCTTGTGGCTGGGAAAGAATGGGGGTTTAGGAATCTTTTGGAGCTTTTATTTCTATTTAAGTACAAGTAAACTTGAGTTGAACTCAGGAAAAGTAAAATCAACTCTAATATAAAGAGTGTCCATCCAAGTAATGTATGCCATCAACTTAATGGACCTATTGTTTTATGTCGTAGAAAAACTTATAGCCTCAAAAGAAAAAGTGCAGATGATAAATCATAATGACTTTTAAGTTGTTTCAAAACTTTCAACACATGATTCATTTTTTCGCGAGTTCTATTTAAAGACATTCATAGTGTGCTCTTACTAATCTTTTTATTCATATGTGCATCCTCAAATTGATTCGTCTCTCTTTAATTGAAGCTTCACTGATCAAACACGGAGATTTGCACGTCTCTCCATGGTACCGTTTTGGGAATGTAGAAGATTGACTATCAAAGCATGGACTTTTGCTCAACTTTTGAACTACAATATGCTCGTGATGTATTTGAAACTATGAGCAATAGTTTTTTTTTTAAATTTATGTATAGCATGTATTGTAACAATGCTAGCAGATGATTTTTTTATGTATAGCATGTATTGTAACAATGCTAGCAGATGATTTAACTGGACAACATATGTCTGTTGTATGTACTGCTAATATATATAATGGTATTCTATTATTATATTAAGCATACGTAGCAGTTGTATTGTACTCAATTAACTCGCCAAGTTGAATTGTTGAGTAGCATTTTGACATTGTCCGATATAATTTTCAATTCCACATCTTATTAATTTAACAGTGTTGGGCCCATGCTAAGCACAGGCTATCCCATCTAGTATATATAGAGAGAGAGATACACTTTCAAGGATAGAGTTCTATCCAGGTTGAGAGTATTTATCAAAAGTCACCAATCCATAACGCACAAAAATCACTCAAAGAAACTTGTGTTTTATTTTTATGTACATTATTTAACTCAAAATTATACTTTAATAATATCAATATTATCTCAAAATACCTTATACTATATAACTAGGAATTCACGTGCAATGTACATGTCGAGAAACTAATTTTTTAGTTAGACCCAATTTGTAATTGAATATTCCAATAAAAATAATAAAAATACAAAAGAAAAAATGAATTTGAAGAGGCAGTTGATTTGTGAGGATAACCACTACTACTTCCCATTAATTAATATGATTAAGAACATAATATTCCACAGAATAATTCAAAGGAAAAAAAAAAGGAAAAAAATTAGCGTTCTATATCCATCGAGTTGGTTGTTCTCCAAATATTTTCGGCTCATAGTGAACATGTGTGTTTTTGTGATTGGTCTAGTGAAACTATAAATTAAACAGATCTAAAACTCATAAATCAAAACAATAAAAAAGAATTGTATTGAAATCTATTTTACTTTCTTCCTTTTACACATCTTATTCTTCTTTGAATCAAAAGATGCCTTATGGACAACTTGAAGTTTATATTGGATATGCCAGAGGCCTTGACGATCAAAATTGGCTCAGTATTTTCCTCACCAACACATTTTCTTTATTCTATTTCAGATTATATTTGTGATCGTGTTTATAAACGATATTCTAATATGAAGTAGATTATGTGATCTAACTTTCTGCTATTAATTTGGATCATATAAATATGCACAACATATAATTAAAATACATATACAGAAAAATTCAAGTTCTCAATCCGCTTGTTAGTTTTAAAAATCAAATGAATCGATTAACTAATTCAATTTTTTATTTTTTTTTTGTTATATTTACAACAGCTGATATGAATCCATACGTGGTCATTACTTGCCATACTGAAGAGAAGAAAACTAGTACTGCATCAGGTTAGTAATACCTGCATAACTTTAATTAGTAATAAAACGGCCCCTAACAGCATTAAGTTTTTTATGATTGTCAATTCGTCATATTATCTATTAATTAAACTCGTATCTTAATAGTATAAGTTTGTTCTTATAGGTGAAGGAGAGGACCCTGAGTGGAATGATTCCTTCTTATTCACTGTTACTCGTGGTTGTGAGGAGGTTCACATCAAGATGATGGATGAAAATACTTTTCAAGATGACGATTTCATAGGAGAAACAACGTTAATAATCTCTCTAATTCCTTTCTCAACTACGAACATTAACTTTATATTATGTAAATAATCTATGGTCTCTAATACATGATTCTTCTTTATTTTTTTCTTTTCGATATTCAATTATTAAAACAGAATTCAATTAGAGGAAGTGTTTCGCGAAGGAGAAGTGGGAGCAACCATGTATGACCTTTACAAAGATGATGAAAATTGTGGATCCATCAAAATTGGCCTCACTTTCACTCGCGAGGAGGTAACATATATTATGAGTTCTTTAACAACGAAATCATTCATTCCTTTTGTAATTTTGATAGTAACTTATTTAAAAGAACAAGATTGATCAACATTAATATATTCTTCTCACTTGCAGAGGGATGAATGTGACGAGGACTACTAGTTTACGCTTTCCAGCCCAAGAAGTTGAGTTTATGAGAGGGTCGTTGGGTTATCCATACAATAAAAAATAGTTCTAGGAATAAATTATGAAATGATATTGAATTGTTTGTTTCAATTATCAATTTCTCAGTTTTTTTGTGCGAATAACATACGCAGTAGTTATGCTGTAATTTTTTGTATTATTTCAATATGAATTTAATTAAAATTGAAATATACGCGTTAGAAAATTTTACATTTGTATCATCAATTTTTAGTTAATTAATTGTTGTTACTTAGAATGTTATCTCCCATGCATGTTTGCTTCTAACATTTGTAATATGTATTTTAAAATTAGTAAATTATTCTACGTTTAAGATGGTTGTAGTATTTCGTGTATTTGTAAAAATATGAAAATCTAGGTAGAAATTAGTGTCACATCAATGTAAAGTTTATGAATGTTAATGTTAGTAGTTATCTGGTCTTCTAAATTCAATATTTCTTAAATAGGCTCACTATATTTTATTCATTATTTTGGGGAAAATCACTTTCCAACAATCTAACCTCTCTTGATTCAATTTCAGTAGTACTTCCATCTTCCTATTCACCAATGCAATTATATCCTTTGGATTGTTCAGAGTATTTTATGAAGATACATTTTTTTCCTTTTGAATTAATTTACCAAACTCACCAAGATGATCATATATGCAGCACAACCCCAACATGGTAAACCATTCAAGTTTGTTATATGATCAGTCCAAAGTTCATAAGTAGTGGAAGATACTGATCTATAAGATTTTTTATCCAATATGTAGGTTGTAAATAATGCATCTCCCTAGAAAGAGATAGGCAAATTTGTCTGCACGATCATGTACCTAGTCATGTTCAACAATGTTCTACTCCTTCTTTCAGCTACACCATTTTATAGAGGTATATAAGGAGTAGATAATTGTTTGATAATATCCATTCCGGTACATAATTCATCAAATTATTTTGACAAATATTTATGTCCTCTATCGATTTTTAAAGCCTTTATACTTATATCTAATTGATTTTCAACTTCATTCATATATTCTTTAAACCACTCAAGTGCTTTAAATTTATGAGAAATTCAATAAAAATAATCAGGCATGGACTACCCATGACCCAAAATCTAAAATTTTAGACAAAGACAGAACATAGACATAATCAGACATGAGCTACCCATGACCCAAAATCTAACAATTTTAGACAAAGGCAGAACATAGTGTAGTGCTCCTAGCTTTGTCCAATTATCAAACCAAATATTGAAGTTTCCGCAGAAATTCATGATCAATGCTATATTCCTAGCCTCTAGCATATGTTTCCAGAGATGTTTTCCTTTTCCGCCATTCAATCATATTGGGCTTTTGTATTTTACAATACTTGTTCCAAATATAGTTTGTCCATGGAGACTTTTTGGTCCTAATAATCCATTAGAGCTTAGAAAATAAAGGTTAGTTCACAACATATAAACATCTAAAGCCCAATCCCCCTTTTCTTTGGGTAACCACTTATTGGTCCAAGAAACCAAATGTTTGCACGCTTCTTCCCTCAGGAAGAATTCATTCACGTATGGTTGGATAAGTTAGAAATATGTAGACTAAACTTTCCTTGAGGTGGGAGGATTACAAGAGGTTAGGAGAGGAGAGGAAAGATGTTCTAGGGTTTGGAGAAACGAAGTACTCCCTCTGTCCCAATTTATGTTACTTACTTTCCTTTTTAGTCAGTCCCAAAAAGAATAACACATTTCTATATTAAGTAACAATTTACCTATAAAATATATATTTTATCCTTAATAAAATGATTTACAGCCACACAAATTTCTATCTTTCATTTTGGACAGCAAGTTTTAAATGTCTTCCTTTCTTTCTTAAACTCCGTGCCGAGTCAAACTACCTCACATAAAATGGGACGGAGGGAGTAAAATTTTAAAAAAAAAAATCATATTGAGTCCTATTACTAAGTTGGTGGCCAAATTTGGCATGTAAAGCAGATGGTACATTGGTGATTGACTGTAACGATTCGGGCCACGTGCCGTTGGGGCGGCGGTGCCATGGTGGGATAAGTGAGCGCCATAGGGGGATAGGCGGACAAAACGTAAATTACAAAAAATCCAATTTTCTTCATCTTCCTAAAATACTTAAATAAGTCGTAAAATACCCTAAAAAGCTCAGAAAAGCTGCTTCAAGCTTGGGGATGAAGGAGAAGGAGATTTCTAGCATGAAGATGGAGAAATCTTATGAATTCTTGGCTAAATTCACCATCACGAACCCGAAAACTTGAATCGAAGTCAAAAACTCCGTACAACTGCTTGGCGGCCAGGTAGGCTAAGTTCTTAGAATTAAGTAGTTTTAAATATGTGCTTACTACGTGATATATGTAAATCAATGGTAGGGTTGTGTGAAGAGCCTCGTTCACCACATAAATTACACGAATAATCCTTAGAATTCAATTATGTGGGTTTATGCCTTGTGAGGAGGAATTGGTGAGTTATTAGAAAGACCTAGAATTGCTACCATGGATAGAATTGGGTCAGGAATAAGGACATGAAATCAAGAGTGAAACTAGGTCTGTGAATGTATGTTACATTCGATAATTGAAGTGATGAAATTGAGGAATTATGATGAATGGTGATTAAAACCTAATGAGAAATCCTAGCAAGGAACTAGGGTTGAGTATGGTCAACTATTATATATGTGATAGGGATTGAGGAGTAATTCCTTGGTGATGATTGTGATTCTATAATTGTGTGATGTATGCTTGTTCTCTTTTCGTGATGATACTTGTATATGTATGAATATTGCAACGTTGATCACACTTGTTGTACATGAGATAGATGAAATATCATTTTCATGAAATCATGACTTAAATGTATGATCTTGATGATGTACTTGTGTTTTGTGATTGTGGTGTATGAATGGGATCAGATTGCCACGTTTTGGCATAACTAACTTGGATCAACTTGTCACATTCTGGCATAAACTTGGATCGAATTGCCACGTTTCGGCATAATATAGGATCGGCTGCCACGTTCTAGCACAGTAACTTAGAATCGGTTGCAACGTTCTGACATGATAATTGTTTGAGTATAGGTTTCTGAGAGGACCAATAATGTGCTATTAGATGTGAGTTCTTCGTTGTTTGTGTCTTGTTGATAACATGGTATATGCTTGATATACGTTTGTGAAGTATAGTGTTGTATTAGTTGTCTAATTTGTACTTAGAGGGCACGTGTTATGATGAGTTATAGTTGGTTGTTCGTGGGTGTAACATCCGACAATTTGAAATAGCTATGAAGAAGCTTGAAATTTGAAAGTAGCTATTTTTGGAAAAAATACAGAATCTGGAAAATTTGGCTAAGTGTGGAAATCAGTGATTTTTGGCCAACTTTGAGCAGTCGTAACTCCTAGATCAGGAGGAGTTAGGAGTAGTTCCAGTTATGGTTGCGAAGCTTGTGGAATGATCTTTCCAAAGCCACTGAGATTGCTCGATTTCGAGTTCGTATGAGCGAGTTATGGCCATTGAAAGTTGGGCAGTTGGCAGGGAATCCGTCCGGAAATTTTAAGGGCATTTTGGTCTTTTCCCTAGCCATTTCTTTTGAGGTTATATTGTGTGTTAGGCTGATTCTGGATCATTTTATCCTATTTTAAAAGAGAAAGAGTTAGGGTTCTTGAGAGTGAAGAAGAGAAGAAGAAGAGAAGAAGAGGAGAAAGGAGATCAACAAGTTTCCGTCGTGGATTTTCGTCGGGGGTGATCCCTATCAAGGTATGTGAGTTATTTGTGTGGTTTGATCCTTTCCCCCACACACCAAGCTCTTTTTTTTTTTATGATTTTGAGAAAAGATTGGATTGGTGTTGAAGTTGTTGAAGTTGTTAGTTGTTGTTGATGTTGTTAGTTGTGTTGTTGAAGTTATTGTTGGTTGTGGGACATGATTGGGTTGTGTATTTGAGTTGTAATTTATTGTATGTTGAGAGATTGATGATCCCTAGTGTTTGGGGTTAAATCCATTGAAGTAAGGGTGGTTTAGAGTTGAAGAAAAGAGGGAGAAAAGGTCGGTTTTTTTTTTTTTTTTTTGGGAAAAAGGGCTGGTGCCTGGCAGAGTGGCCAGCAGTCCCCTTTGAAGCTGAGGGCTGGTGCCTGGCAGAGTGGCCAGCAGTCCCGTTTGAAGTTGAGGGCTGGCGCCTCGCGCCTCTTAGAGCGCCAAGGCCGCCAATCCTTCCCGTTACCTTAATTCCCCATTTTATTTTATTTTATTTTTGTTCTTAGGTATTATACCTATGTTTCCTAGTTGTTTCCAACACTCCAAGGTACTTCTAAAAGTCAAGAACTCATCCGTAACATGTGAGCAAACACCTTGAATCCAAAAATTTCAATTCAAGGAGAGTAAGTTAGAAGTCAAGTGAAGTTAGAAATTAAGAGTTAAGCTTAGAAGTTAAGCAAGTCAAGCTAGTTGTAAAGTTGTTCAAGAGTTTTTATTGAACGTTTTAACTTTATTTTTAGACTCAAGTGTCAAGTCAAGCAAAGAGCTTAGAGTTTCAAGCTAAGTAAAGAGTCTCAAGTTTCAAGTTGAATTCATTTTCTCAAAGTTATTAGGGAACTATGTATTCCCAAAGAAGTGTTAAAGAAATGTCTTTACATTTAAACAAGGTTGGAAACTGAAATTTCCAAAGAGCCTTCGGGATAGTTTTTTTTGAGTAATTATCTCATGTCAGTAGGAAGAAATGTGTTTTAAAAACATAAGAGCCAGTACATTTTTTTGGGAGTAGTATCGAGCACCGAATTGGGGGAGCGTTCAAAGAACCCACAGCCCCCATAGAACCATGTTAGCCACCATGGGTAGAAAAGGATCATACTCTTTAGATGAATCCTTTTCATGTTAGACTAGTGGATCCATTAGGCAGTTCAGGTCTTATACCTTTGGCCGGGTATAAGATGCTCTGGCAGCGTGAGGTTGATCGCTGTATCATCACTTTAGCTCTTATGTGATGGTTGTCGGTTAGAGAAACTCCCACAGCAGTTATTGTATTTTTTATACACGGAAATTATTGTATTTTATATACATCAGTTCAATTGTATTTCTATATACATCTCAGGCTTATTGTATCCTTGTATACACACAGAGTTTATAGCATGTTTTAAACAGTCTTTCTTTATATCACACTTGTTTTAAATTGCCTTATATTGAAAGAAGTCAGTCAGGTTGAGTTGAGTTGAACAAGGTAAACTTTTCAGTTTCTTCCAAATTTCCTTCTAGCCTATGTTGCTTAGTTTTCCAGCTCGCATACTAGTACCTTCCATGTACTGATGCCAGTTGTCCTGCATCGTCTTATGATGCAGATACAAGTACCCCGGATCAGCATCCTGCACGTCGTTGGTCCAGCTGAGCACTCCAGAGTCAGTGGTGAGCCTCCTTGCATTCCGGAGGACTCAATTATTTTGTGTTCTTAGTTTTTGTTTTTCTTGGGTGTTGCGGGGTCTGTCCCAACATCCATCTCAGTATTTAGAGGCTTCATAGACAGTCAGACAGTCAGTCAGTTAATTTGGAGTCTCTCATGCATGTATATATTTAAATATCCTATTTTGAGACTCGAGATGCCTTGTTGGCAAATTACTTTCAGTTGAGTTGTTTTATAACCTTTCATTGCATTGAGTTATCATGTTGAGTTAAGTTTCCGCTGAGTTAAGAAGGCCAGGCCAAGGGTTCGCTTGGAGGCCAGCGATGGTCTTCAAGTGCCGGTCACGTCTGGGGTGTAGGCTCGGGGCGTGACAGTGGGATGTAAGGGCGAGAGTAAGGATAGTAAGTGCGATGGAATATGTTTAGGTGGATTTCACCTTGGGGGGAAGGAAGATTGGGTTAGTGTGAAGAAAGTTGGATTAATGTATTATGAGACTATGGTTGGGTAATGTGGCGAGGAAACAAGGGTAGGACGTGAGCGGTTAGTTGAATTGGTGGTGGTGGTACTTGGGGGATTGACTATGTGTTTAGAATGGTTAAGTTATGATCAAGAACCTGTAAGTAGGTTGATTTAAAAGGAGGCTAGTAGTTAGAATGCTAGTGTAATTTGAAGGTATTTCAATAAAAGGGTAAAGGTGGAGAAGCAAGTGGTTTATTTTATGATCTTACTAGTTGGTTTCTTATGTTATGTGGTGGGCGTCAGGTTGCCAAGGATGCCTACCAGTACGTCTGTTTGTACTGATACTACTCTTACTATGTCTTTCTGACACAGTCTGGATGCAGGATTGGTGACGTCTTATTAGGTGAAGACAAAGAAAATCTCCAGTAGCTTCTGTTCTACCTTTCGCATGGTGGGATCTGTGCCTTTTATTTTATTGTCCAGTTGTACTTTTAGTAGCTCTTGTACCTGGTTTGACTAGATTCATGAGAGTTTTTAAATTACTTTTCAAGTTTGACTAAAATTGTGTCTAAGGGTAATATTTATAAAATTGTGATGTTGTATTATTTTGTTTTCTTAAAAATTTCTGCATGTTTTAACTATTGGGATATGAGGGTTCTCCTACTTAGATATTAGAGTGGGTGCCCGCATGGTCCGATGGGTTGGGTTGTGAAAAATTGGTATCAGAGCCTAGGTTATCGGTCTTCTAGTACAAGAGCAAAATATGAACTAGAATCTTGCAGATTGGTGTGTTGACATCCACACTTAATCCACAAGGGGCTAGGAAGCATTCTAGGAAGTTGTTCCACTAATTCTCTCATTCCGTGGAAAGTGTCACTTATGGTGTGAGTTGAGTCCAATTGGTATCTCCCCATTCCAATTGGTATCTCAACAAAGTGAACTAAACGCCGTTGATACGACCGAAGGGACACCAACAAGTTTATTAGAACTGGAAGGTTCCAATTGATATCTAGCCTTATGGGTTATAAGGAGCATGGATGAACAGTAATGATCATTTATGAAACAAACTAACTAATAAATTGAAATTGCCTGTGCATTATATTTTGGAAACTGTGAAGGTGTGCTTCTTGTTGCCTGAAATAACTAGGATTGTGTGATTCTTGTTATTGGATTAACTGTAATTGTGTACTGCTTGTTGAGTGATTAACTGTATATGTGGAAGTAGTCTTTGGTTGTCTGATTTTACTGAGGAGGTGAAAGACATTTTTGGTTGGTGTGTATGATATGATTAAGGACACAATGTGGCATGTATGAATTTGTTATGAGTACGTTTTTGATGGAATCGTTAAAAGTATGCAAGTGTAATTCCCTGAATATCATGGAATCCGTTGAGATAATTCATGACTAATAATCATGTTAATGTCTGGGTGTATCCTGGAGATGTATGGACTGTGGTGCTGAATTGTTTATAACGATATGGCTCGAGTATCATGTACCCTAGCGTGGGAAATTTAGAAGTTCGATTAAATGGTAAAAATGGAACCTGGAAATTCATAGAAAGATGAGAGAAGAACCCATAAATTATTAGCGTGGATTCTGGTCCCATCGGAGCTGTTGGGCGGGACTATTCCCACCTTAGTGATGCGGCCAAAGTGGGATTATCCTTGCCAAAGTGGGACAGGGCGAGGCAAAATCTCAGCCCTGCCTCCCATGTTTCCCTTAGTTACATATTTTTCCACCTCGAATGGGATCCAAACAAATCCCTACCAGCCTAACAGTGTTCAGCAACATGAGTTATAGATTAGAAAAACTGTAAGGTTTAAAAAAAGGTTGCATGAGATAGGAAAACAAACATCCATGTGCTACCAAATTTTAGAAAGTCGAAAGATAAAAATAAGTTGTCTTAAATTACAAGCCAAGAGGGGCAAAGGGAAAGCTGATCAAGGAATCTCAGACAGGATAGTGTCGATGTTTGAGTCAAGGCTTTCCAGGGGTGTCACGCCATTCCAAGCCTCATTCAGCATAGAGAAATCATTGAATTTCGGCGGCTCGAGTCAGGGAAGTTCTTCTACAGGGGCCACGCAAGTAAAAATGGCCTTGACAGTCTTCCACATCAGAAAAATCAGACGATCCCTGACCATACCCTTTCTCCTCTCATTGCGCAGCTGGCGGCGGAGCAAATCAACCTCCAGAGCAGTGTTGGGTGGAACCGAAGTGAATTCAGTATAGGCTCTCCCCATGCTCTCTCGGACAACCTCTAAGTCTTCCTCGACCCGTGTACTTGAGAGTGGGTCCTCGTCATTCGAATCTATGAACACCTTACTGCTGCTAGCCTTGCCTGTCCTTCTCCTCTTGCCCCTAGAAGTAGAATATGACCTGACCAAAATAGGGTGAAAGGGGGGGGGGGATCCATAGGAAGTACCTCGTCAGCATCGAATAATGGCACTCCCACCCGCTTACACAGGGCAGTGATGAGATTGGGGAGAAAGAAAGCCTTCTTGTTATCCCGATAGAACATCTTCTACTCTGAAATAATTTGTGCACCCACATTTAGCCAAATGCCTTGTATGGCGCACGCCACTACCAATTCCCGATAATAAGTCACGTCGGTACGATTGTCCGACGGGCGAAACTTCCTAGTCACCAATTGTAACCACTTTTTAGCATCTGGTGACCAATCTGTACTAGTAATACCCTCTGTAGTAGCCCAGTAAACCTAATCTCGGCGCGCGGGCTTAACCAACATGTCCCTCAGCTACTCTAGGTCCATCTCTCGTGGTCTGGTCTCGAATTCATGGTTCGGGACCTCCGGTACCTCTAGGGCCTCATTAATAGTAGTGGCATTCAGGAAGACGTCAACTCTCCGAATGCGGATGATGGGACTAGGATCTTCCCAGAGAACGGTGGGTAGGATAGCATAGAACTCTCGTACCCAATTAGCTCGAGCGGCAGAAGGAGCCTCGGTCAACGAAATCCACTCAAACTTTACCAGGTGAGCATAGAAATAAGTCTTCTTCTCCTCCATTCAGTCTTTCTCGCAACAAAAATCCTTGTTCGGTAGTCATGATATCTCTCTCGACTAGCGGCATCGGGGAACCGAATGAAAGGCAAGTGCTCATTGTTTTGTCCTGCCATTAGAAAAGCCTATAATGAGTTGGAGATAAGTTAGAACGCGAAAGTATAGTCGGGGTAAGGCTAAAAAGTAAGAGTTAAGAAAAGAGAGAAAAGTGGGTGTTAAGGGTGCATGCCACTGGTCGGGCACATCCCGCCACAGTGATCAAAATCCCGTCAAAGCGAGATGATGTAGGGAGCCATAGCGGGATGAAAACTAGGCACGACAATGGCATCTATTCATCCCAAAATCCCCATTTTTGTCAGAATTCCAGTAGATCAGAGTATATTAAATATCTTAGAACATAAATAAGCATTTATTTCAACAAAATAACCTCAAAATAGTGCCCAATTTCGAGTTTATGTCAAGAAGACCTTCTGACTTCCCCCACCCTTTTGTGTATCGATTTAACCATGTTTTTATGAAATCCTTACGCCCAGGACGTTGTGTAAACGTTAGGGACGTAAAGGAAGTAACCATGCTACGTTTCTGTAACACATTTAGCAACCTAGTTAAAATTTAAAATAGCCACCCCAAAAACCGTCTTTGATTCGAAACCATTAACAACATGCAATTATATGTAATTATCTATGGAAGTAAAGAGAGTAAGAACTAGAAGCTTACCTTAATTCGATGTTCGGAAGAAGTTGGTTGAGAGGTTTTTGGGAGAGTTGAGTAAGGTAGAAAGGGAGAAATGAGGAAAATTCGTTCCCTATTCCCCCTTTATAGTTTTTGATCTCCTGCTCTAGCGAGAGATCTCTCGCCACAGCGGCCCCGCCTCAGCGGGAGGTTTGCCTCCCTGGCAGGCCAGGTGGTGTGAAATTTGAATATGTTCGACCTTTGAGTATTACATCACGGTTTCCTCTAGTCCTTGAGTATAATACCTTTTCATGTGTCAATTAACTGAAAGGTCGCAATTAGTCGTAGTTTTTGTGGTGGATCAATTCGGTAGTTGGGAGTGTCCCAAAAATTAGAGTGTTTGATGTCCGTAGCCTAGTCGTTCGGGGACAAATGAGAGGTAAATTGGTATCTATTGTAACAAACCAAACTGTCGTTAATTAGGAAAAGCAAAAATTTGAGAAAAATCTAAGCCACTGACCTGCTAGGGCGGGCCAGGTGCCACTGGGGCGGCGGCGCCAGGGCGGGATAAGTGAGCGCCATAGCGGGATAGGCGAGACAACGTAAATTATGAGAAATCCAATTTTCTCCATCTTTCTAAAATACCTAAATAAGTCGTAAAATACCCTAGAAACCTGAGAAAAGCTGCTCCAAGCTTAGGAATGAAGGAGAAGGATATTTTTAGCATGAGAATGGCGAAATCTTACGAATTCTTGGCTAAATTCACTGTCACGAACCCGAAAAACTCGAATCAAAGTCAAAAACTCCGTACGACTGCTTGGCGCCTAGATAGGCTAGGTTTTTACAATTAAGTAGTTTTAAATCTGTGCTTACTATGTTATATATGCAAATCAATGGTAGAGTTATGTATAGACCCTCGTTCACCGAGTAAATTACATGAATAATCCTTAGAATTCAATTATGTGGGTTTATGCCTTGTGAGGAGGAATTGGTGAGTTATTAGAAAGACCTAGAATTGCTACCATGGATAGAATTGGGTTAGGAATAAGGACGTGAAATCAAGAGTGAAACTAGGTTTATGAATATATGTTACATCCGATAATTGAAGTGATGAAATTGAGGAATTATGATGAATGGTGATAAAAACCTAATGAGAAATCCTTGCAAGGAACTAGGGTTGAGTATGGTCAACTATTTTACATGTGATAGGGATTGAAGAGTAATTCCTAGGTGATGGTTGTGATTCTATAATTGTGTGATGTATGTTTGTTCTCTTTTCGTGATAATACTTGTATATGTATGAATGTTGCAATATTGATCACACTTGTTGTAAACGAGATAGATGAAATATCATTGCCATGAAATCATGACTTAAATGTATGATCTTGATGATGTACTTGTGTTTTGTGATTGTGGTGTGTGAATGGGATCGAATTGGCACGTTCCGACATAAATAACTTGGATCGGATTGCCACGTTCCGACATAAACTTGGATCGAATTGCCATGTTCCGGCATAATATGGGATAGGCTACCACATTCCGACACACTTACTTGAGATCGGTTGCCACATTCCGGCATGCTAACCGTTTGAGTATGGGTTCCGTGAGAGGACTAATAATGTGCGATTAGATGTGAGTTCTTCGTTTTTCGTGTGCTTGTTGATAACATGGTATATGCTTGATATACATTTGTGAAGTATTGTGTTATATTAGTTTTATAAGTTGTACTTACAGGGCACGTGTTATGACGAGTTATAGTTGGCTGTTCGTGGGATGTAAGGGCGAGCGTAAGGATAGTAAGTGCGATGGAATATGTTTAGGTGGATTTCACCTTGGGGTAAAGGAAGATTGGGTTAGTGTGAAGAAAGTTGAATTAATGTATTATGAGACTATGGTTGGGTAATGTGGCGAGGAAACAAGGGTAGGATGTGAGCGGTTAGTTGAATTGGCGGGGGATTGACTATGTGTTTAGAATGGTTAAGTTATGATCAAGAACCCGGTAAGAGGGTTGATTGAAAAGGAGGTTAGTAGTTAGAATGCTAGTGTGATTCAAGTGGTTTATTTTATAATCTTACTAGTTGGTTTCTTATGTTATGTGGTGGGCGTCGGGTTGATCGAGGATGCCTACCAATATGTGTGTTTGTACTGATACTATTCTTAGTATATTTTTTTGACATAGTCTGGATGCAGGATTGGTGACGTCTCATTATGTGAAGACGAAGAAAATCTCCAGTAACTTTTGTTCTTCCTTCCGCATGGTGGGAGCTGTGTCTTTTATTTTATTGTCCAGTTGTACTTTTAGTAGCTCTTGTACCTGTTTAGACTAGATCAATGGGAGTTTATAAATTAGTTTTCAAGTTTGACTAAAATTTTGTCTAAGGGAATTATTTATAAATTCGTGGTGTTGTGTTATTTTGTTTTCTTAAAAAATTCCACACGTTTTAACTATTGGGATATGAGGGTTCTCCTACTTAGGTGTTAGAATGGGTGCCCGCACGGCCCGGTGGGTTGGTTCGTGACATTGACTCAATCAGCTTACAAGGTATGTCGTGTTACCAATACGATAGAAATGAAGGACCTTGAGGAATATATATATATATATATATATATATATATATATGTTCTTGACAATAAGTTATATATTATGTTCTTTGAATGTTGTTTATTATCACTTTGCTCAGTACACTAATCATTTAATGTGCTCATATTTGGAATGTTTTTAACCTTTTTGAGAAATTATAGGTCGATGAAACATCGACAAATTTCCTAATTTTAAAATATATATATATATATATATATATATTACAAACATCAAAAGCAAACGCGCTTGAGAGATAACATGCTAAAGTAACAAGTGTTAACTAAATAAAAATTGATCGATGACACAAATGTAGTATTTTCTATCGCGTGTATCACAATTTTACATTGAATTCATATTGAAATAATACAAAGAAAAAATTACTGCAAAACTAATGCCTATGTTATTCGAATGAAAATCAAGAAAATAATAACTAAACTAAACAATTCAATATCATTTCATAATTTATTCTTAGGACTATTTTTTGTTGTATGGGTAACACAAGGACCTTTTCATAAGCTCAGCTTGTTGGGTTGGGCAGTATAAACTAGTAGTCCTCGTCGTATTCATCCCTCTGCAAGTGGGAAAAATATATTAATCTTGATCAATAATCTTGTTCTTTTAAAAAAATCATTACTCAAATTACAAAAAATATTAAATTGATTTTGTTAAGACCATATAATCTATGTTACCTCGTCGCGTGTGAAAGTGAGGCCAATTTTGATGGATCCACAACTTTCTTCATTCTTATAAAGTTCATATGTTGTTGTTTCAACTTCTCCTTCGCGAAACACTTCCTCTAATGAAATTCTGTTTTGATCACGCGATATAGCAAAGAGAAAAAATAAAAGAACCAGTATTAGAGACTAGGTTATTCGCAAAATAAAGTCAATGTTCATGAAAGAGAAAGGAATGAGGGAGATTATTACTGTTGTTTCCCCAATGAAATCGTCATCTTGAGATGTATTTTCATCCATAATCTTGATGTGAACTTCGTCACAACCACGAGACACAGTGAATAAGAATGACTCATTCCACTCTGGGTCCTCTCCCTCGCCTATAAAAACAAAACTTATACTAATAAGATACGCGTTTAATTAATTTATAATTTTATATGTATTGACGATTTCAACAAACTATTACATTGTTGAAAAAGTATTTGAAGTTTTAACATTCGATTCAATAATAATTACTACTAACCTGATGCGGTACTGGATTTCTTCTCTTTAGTACGGCATGTAACGACCACATAAGGATTCATATCAGCTTTTGAAATGTAACAAAAAAAAGTAAAATTAGTTAACCTATAAGAGATGAAGGATATTAATACTAACGAGCAGATTTAGAATTAAATTTTTTTTTTATCTATATATTTTAATTATTTGTAGGATCCAAATCGATAACACTCTGAAAGTTAGATTTACTAGAATAAAGAAAGGGAGTTAGTGAGGAAAATACTGAGCCAATTTTGGTCATCAATGCCTCTTGCATGTCCAACATAAACTTCAAGTTGTCCGTTAGACATCTTCTTTTATTTTTTTCCCAATCAATCAAGAATAAGATAATAGGAAAGTAAAAGAGATTTCTATACAAATCCTTTAATTGTTTTGATTCATATACTTTAGGCTTTCTTAATTTATAGTTTACTGGTCCAATTACAAAAACACACGTGTTCTTTGTGATCCGAGAATATTTGGAGAAGTATTAGATACAACCAACTGGATGGATAGAGAATGCTCTGTCTTTTTTATTTTTTCTTTTTTAGTTATTTTGTGTAATACTTTTTATAAATACATTCTCTTATTAGACTTAGAGCCAATTTTTTCCTACTAATTACTACGAAGTAGCGATCAATGGTCATCATTCCTGATAATTCAAATTGACATTCAAATTTATTTTTATTTTGTTGTACTTTTATCATGTTATTGGATTATTCAATTACAAATTAGGTCTTGCCAAATTTTGAAAAAGATACTCCTTCCATTATTCATGAAGGAGACTGATTTGCATTGAAAACACATGAATATCATAGAAAACCCTAGGTTTGTAGGAATCATGCACCGAAGATATTAGGTTTTCTTGTGACAGAATGGTTGAATGGATATTCATTGATGAAATTCCACATACTTATAATGAAGAACCCTAGCTTGAATTTCTTGAATGAATATTTGAAGCTTGGAACCCTAGTTCCTTCTTGAGAAGAAACTTGAGAGAGTGGAAACTTGATTTGGGGTATTAAGCATGTAAGAGGGGTTTGGGTCTACTGAGAATCCCTTAATCCAACATTCAAAAAAAGAGTCCAAAACGGCGTAGTATAGAAATTAAAAGAGTGGAAAAAAGATCAAAATGACCCTAACTTAAAATCTGTCGGAGGTCATCTATGGACCATATAACAATCTACAGACTTTAAAAGTGTCCGTAAAAGACAGTGTTTTCCTGAGTTTCTGAGGTCTCCTTGTACAGACCAATCTACGGCTTATGAAAGCTTCCACGTCCGTAGAAGAGTCCGTGAAACCCCTAGACAAATTTCCCCTTCCTGAAATCTGCTACAAATCCCATCATAGACGTTGGTTCCTTACACGATCCATAAAAGCGTTAGTAGTCAGAAAATTTTGTAAACTTCAGTTTTTTGTATCTTCCCTATAGGATTAGAAACTTTTGGGGTGTTACTGGACGCTAAATTAAAAAATTTGTTGACAATCATTGACTCCAAATGTCGCATATATATGTAGTCCGCATGTTGACAGAAATCTTCCCAAACTTGGTGTTTCAATTCTTTTTAACTTCAATATTTTGGACACTAGTACTTGAAAGGATAACTGTAACATGTGCTTTTACATGGTTAATCATGGTTCTATGAATCTATAGGAAATATAATGGTTATAACTAAGCTTCAATGTATGGAGTGTTCTATTACTTTTCTCTTGATAACATTTGTCCTCGAGTATGGATCATGGCCTAAAATTTGATAACTCCCAAGATCTTGTAAAACTTTTGCTAGAGATCTCTTTGTAAAACACAGATATTCCAATATTCACAAATCGGCTAATAACCCCAACAATAACAGTATGATCCATACATGGACGTCACAACTAATAATAATCAAAGTTAGACAAAAAGATACCTCCATCTATAGGTGTCTTCATGGTTCAGTTAAAAATCATATCCAATCTAGAATTTGAATCATATCGATTAAATAAATCAAATTTTGTTTGGATTGAATTTAAATTCGAAAAGCTTGTAATCTTGTTTGATTTGGTTTTATTAAAAAACCAGAACTGCTAAATTATATATACAATTTTTTTTTATATATGCACGTATATAATATATAAATTTTTAATAAATAAACATAAATGTTTTGTATAGTTATTAATGAAACTTGTATTCATCTATAATAGAGTACTATGATTTACACTTAAGCTCAAGCAAGAAGCATCCACGCGTAATGAAAATAACTTGTTTGTATACCTTATTTGTAGCTTTAACCTTTGACATGGAGCTTCTTGTCATAGTTTTAACATTAAGCTCAATAATTAAAGAAATCAGAATTTTACATAAGTTAATTGAAATAAAGTTGTGGCATAATTAATAAAGTTGTTGCCATTGGTTAGGACATCATAGCAGGATAATTTTTTTATGGTTTTTCTATTAGAAACTTTGATGGCGAAAAATTCACATTTATATATCATTTATGAAATTTACCTATGACTCAAAAAGTCATAATTGTATATCAAATTTAACCTATGACTCAAAAAGTCATAATTATATTTCCATTTATGAAATTTAACCTATGATACAATTTACATAGACAATATATAAATAGCAAACCATATATATTAATCTCAAATCAAATATTTTGCGAAAGAAAAACAAATTAAAACATATCACAATTCTTATCTTGTGTTCACATTTGTATTCTCTAAAATTTTATCCTTAATTTTTTGCCAGATCATATTCAATGTGTCTATCATATGTCAAGTCAATTTGTTTTCTACTATATAAATAGATCACTTATTATGAACTTATTGTAAGATTGAATACTTTAGGATCTTGAACACGATAATCTTACATAGATATTGTTAGGAGGCACATACCTGATGAGGAAGACATCATCACAGAGAGAAGCGGAAGCCTTAGTCATAAATTGGTTTCTACCTCCTTGCCCTAACTTTATGTTACCACAATCATCAGCGATGGAATTGTTGTAGAGAATATGTGATAACCCTAATGGGTGGAGGGAGGACCAATTTATAGAGGTTATGACTTAATCTGGTACGTCTATCAAGTAACCAATGTATGGACGAGATTTATTCCTTATTAAATATTATTTATGGTATTACTTGGATTATAAGTAAACTTGGGCCATAAGTAAGAAATTATTAATAATAATTCTTACACTTATGACATCTTTCTCCATCTCTATTCATCAATTAAAAGGTGTGTAAGAATCTCTCTTATATATCTCTCTCTTGCTATTGTACAGGGTGCATAACCAGCTTAGTACTTGGTTTACAAACTGAAGAAAATGCTCTTGGCGTACTAAAAAAGCCAACTAGTCTGGGTTGAGCTAAATAAAGCATTGTGCATTTCCTTCATCTCGCCATTTTCGACATCAGGGAGAATATGGAAATTCTATCGAATCACACTAGCAGCAATGAAATGGTAATGATATGATAATCAACTGATAAAGATAATGAATCACAACAATTAAACTTGAAATACATCAAAAGGCAACAAGAGTACAGTAAAAACTAATGCAACACAACTGCGCAAGTAAATGGAAAACAAAAGTTCAATATTTAGAACCATATAATCAACAAATATCAAATTTGATAAAACATCTTTCACTTCCAATACCTTGAAACATCTATGAACTTTGATGAAATACCTTACCTACTGATCAGATTCTTCTTTGTTGTATCGATAAGTTTTGTATTCCAGCTACTCATTAAGTCCATAAACCTCCCGTTCCGCCCAAGAACCCACCCGGAATGACATTGTTCCCTTTGAGCAAAATAAGTGATTTCATGTAATTCTGAACATAAAATGACCAAGTGTTTCCTTGAATACCAAGACTCGTATTTCATCCACTATTTGGGTCATAAGAAACCAGATTATTCTTCCTAGTTGAAAACAAAACTTCACCGTTGTTCCTAAATCCAACAACTTGCTCCAAGCCTGCAATCAAATATATACGATACAACCTACTCCGAGATTCCAAAACTCCGTAGTACTGCTTCATCACCCATACTTCACATAAAACACCATCTATCCCCCACCTATACTCGGACGAGGTAGGATAGGTTTATATTTTTTTTAATAAAAATCATGACAAGGCGACTGAGAAGTTTATATCCTCTTCTTCATTTCTTCTATATACATGATACAATCCAGGTCCACCTCTTGATAACACTTTTTTAATCTGTGTCTATCTTCTCCTTGGTGACACTATTTTCTTTTATTTATTGTGCCTTATTTTCCTTTATTTGTTACTCCACTTAAATCATGTATTCGTTTCTGTGCGGTGCCTATGACTTGCACTTACCTATACAAGAGAGATCACCTTCATTTCATAGTAAACTAATTGAATGAAAATAAATTTAAATTATATACACTAAAAATAAGTTTTTTACTCTATCTTTTATTTTTAGGTTCTCAAAATTATGTCTATTAATAATAATTACATATTATATATAGCAAGTAATTTGACTTAACAATTTTTTTTTTCAGACTGCAAGATTATCAAATATCATGTCAAGTTTCCGTGGAAAATCTGTTGTGACGGATTCAAATTTGACACCACCAGCTAATGAAGGTTTATTGAGCCAAATTATACGTGGCTCTCCCATTGAATATCCTCCTCCTATAAATCAAGAAAATAATAATTTTACTAATAATGTTCGAGCTCATTCAATAAATAGTAATAATATTCCAATAATTTCCCCATCAACACAAAAAGATTATAGTTTTCATCGTGATAATGGGGAGCAATCAATTATTTTAAATGTAGTTATTCCTGCTATGAATGAAATGTGTGGACTTTTTCATTTGAATAACCCATGTTGGGTAAAATCATCAACTGATGAGAGGTGGTTTATTCATCGTGAGAATTATGACAATACATTTTCAAACTCAAATTGACCTTATAAATCATCAACTGCTCGAATTGAATCATCAAGGGATTATGGAGTTGTACCAATGACTGCAATTGAGTTGATTCAAATATTTCTTGATCCAATAAGTTTCTTAAACATTTTCATATTATAATAGTTCAATTCACAAGTACTACTTTTGAAGGACTTATGAATCTGTTGGCTATATTTCAATGACTTTAAAATTTCGGCTACTTTTCAATAGGCAATTTTATTTTTAAAATTTTCTCCGTACAATATTGATTTAGATGAGTTTAAATGAAACAAACATGTACAATGAATATTTACATAGCCGACCCTAATAACATGAAATTTTTTTAGGCATATTTATTATTGTTTAAACATTAATTATATACTAAAAATGATTGATTTTGTCTATGCAGATCAAATGGATGAACATGTTTCCTATTATAGTCACAGAAGCAAGGATTTTTTATTTTCTTGATTCTAGGAATATGGGGATTTCTATACAATTGGTAAAATATTAATCCATGTTTAATAATTTTCTTTCTTAAAAATTAAATAATTATTAAAATTGCTTCATTAAAAATGGTCTAGTTTTTTCTTGATTCTTGAAAACAGATGTATGAAAAGTTGCATATTTTATCTCCTCTAGTGGAAGCTAGAGATTTTTTCTTCATATGTTGTTGTAAACAACTTGATCATACAACATGGATAATGGTAGGTGTTTCATATGATCTATTCAAAGAGATTCAAACGTGTGCACCTTCTTATGCTTGGAAGTTTTAGGATTGAAATAAGCAGGTGTAACACGGAAGCTAGCAAAGCAAACCTCGAAAGACCACGAGTAAGAAGACAAGCGAGAAACACACCAAAAGAGACAGATTTAATGTGGTTCAGTCAATCGACCTACGTCCACAAAGGAGATGAGCAATCCACTATAAATATGAGAGTACAAAATATAGAGAGAACAACCTCAACCAATTCACTCGGAATACAAGGAGGTACACAAAATTCTCCTCCATAACCGCAACTCTCAAAACCCTAGGACTACATTGTGAATGCTGATTAAGTTAGAAGGAACAAACCTATATTTATAGAGTCCTAAAACCTTTCCTACAAGAAAAGGAATACTCAAATATTAAAACATTTTCCTAAAAGGAAAACCTATTTATGGTAAGAAATCAGGGCATTAAAGAAAAGATTTCACCCAAAATGCTCTATTGTTCACGCCCTCAAATCAGAAGCTACAGACGTCAAAATTCGATCTCCACCGTTGAATTGCAATAACCGGATGTTGAAAAGTCCCAGTTCAAATTTTAGCACGATCCAACGGTTAACGAAGCAGTAAACTCTGTCTGAAGTGGACTGCCTGAGCATAAAATTTTCAGAAGCAAAAACGAATTTTTCTCTTTTCCTCTCAATCTCTAAAACGAATCTCTCTTGATTTTTCTCTCTTGTATTTCTGAAAATAAGACCAAATAAGCCTTATATATGCCACATAATATTTGGGTTATGGGCTAAAGTGGGTTGGTCCTAATAAGACTTTTATTTATCCACATAGGAAGGGAAAAAAGATCCTAAACCCAACAATTCTCCCCCTCACAACTATGTGGAGGAGATCCCCATCCCGACAATCATGCAACAATCCTCAAACTTCCCTCTTGGCAAAGCTTTAGTCATCATGTCCGAACCATTATCATTGGTATGTATCTTCTCAAGTTCAAGCAACTTAGAATCCAACACATCTCGAATCCAATGATACCTCACATCAATGTGTTTAGACCGACCATGAAATGTAGAATTCTTGCCAAGATGAATAGCACTTTGACTGTCGCAATAAAGCACATACCTCTCTTGAGCACAACCAAGTTCCCCCAAAAGTCTCTTCATCCAGATCAACTCTTTGCAAGCTTCAACAGCAGCAATAAGCTCAGCCTCTGTAGTAGATAAAGCAACACATTTTTGCAACCTAGATTGCCAAGACACAGCTCCCCCTGCAAAAGTAATCAAGTTGCCTGAAGTATACTTATGAGTATCAACATCACCAACCATGTCTGAATCAGTGTAACCACAAAAAATAGGCTTCCCTGTACCAAAACACAAACTTAAACTAGAAGTGCCACAAAGATATCTCATAATCCACTTAACAGCATTCCAATGCTCTCTTCCCGGATTAGAAAGTAAACGGCTAACAATACTAACAACATGAGCAATATCTGGTTTTGTACACACCATTGCATACATCAAACTACCAACAGCTGAAGCATAAGGAACTTTCTTCATATCTTCCTTCTCACCATCACTGGAAGGATAATGTCTAGTACTCAGTTTGAAGTGCATAGCTAAAGGTGTATTGACAACCTTAGCTTTGTCCATATTGAATCTATGAAGTACTTTCTGAATATACTTCTCTTGTGACAACCACAACTTCTTGGCATCTCTCTCACGGACAATCTGTATGCCAAAAATCTGCCTTGTTGGTCCCAAGTCTTTCATAGCAAAAGACTTATTCAACGATAATAAAGTCACCATCAGAGAATTTTTGCACAAAAACACAATGGTCTGAAGAAGTCATCTTGAAGCCTTGCTGACTCATAAAAGAACCAAACTTTCTGTACCATTGCCTGGGAGCTTGTTTTAAACCATACAAGCTATTCTTTAATTTGCAAACATAATTTTCTTTTCCCTTGACTTCAAAGCCTTCCGGCTGCTCCATATAAATTTCTTCATCCAAGTCACCATGGAAAAAAGTAGTTTTAACATCCATCTGTTCAACCTCTAAATCCAGACTCGCAACCAAGCCTAGAACCACACGAATGGATGACATCTTCACAACTGGAGAGAATATCTCATCAAAATCAATCCCTTTTTTCTGGCTAAAACCCTTCACAACTAATCTAGCCTTGTACCATGGAACGGGGTTACCATCTTCATGTTTCACCCGAAAAACCCACTTGTTTTTCAAAGCTTATCTTTAGGTAACATAACCAAATCAAAGGTATGATTATTATGTAAAAACTTCATTTCATCCTCCATAGCATCAAACCACTTTTCTTTTTCTTCACTTTTCATGGCCTCATCAAGACTCTCTGGTTCTCCCCTATCAGTCAAGAGTACATACTCGTTAGAAGAATAATGAGATGAAGGTATTTTCTCTCTAGTAGATCTTTTGAGAGAGCTCTCTGGAGCATCAATAATAGTTGGTTGCAGACCAATTATATCGTCTTACACTGAAGCATCAACAACATACTGGTCATTCTGAATATGATCACCATCTTCAATATCAACTTGATTTTTATGAAGATTTTCACCTGGTGGAATAGTCAAAGGCACTGGATCAACATCAACTAAGCTGTCACTACTTTGAGAACCAACTTTCTCAACTTTGTCAAGATCTTCAATTGTTTGGTCTTCAAAGAACACCACATCACGGCTACTAACAAGTTTCTTCTCAACTAGATCAAAGAAACGATAGCCAAATTCATCTTGACCATAACCAACAAAGATACATTGCCTAGTTTTAACATCTAACTTTGACCTTTCATCCTTAGGAACATGCACAAAGGCATTACAGCGAAAAAATTTAAGATGATTACAAGAAACATTCTTACCAGACCAAACTCTGTCAGGGACATCACCATTCAAAGCAATAGTAGGAGATAAATTGATAACATATGTAGCAGTATTAAGTGCTTCTGCCCAAAAGGAATCTGGCAGCTTAGCATCTGAAAGCATACATCTAACTCTCTCAACAAGAGTTATATTCATCCTCTCTACCAAACCATTTAGTTGAGGAGTCTTTGGAGAAGTTTTCTGATGCCGAATACCCTACTCTCTGCAATATCTATCAAAGGGGCCAATATACTCACCACAATTATTAGAACAAATGCATTTCAATTTCTTCCCTGTTTGTCTCTCAACCAAGACCTAAAAACTCTTGAACACATCAAGTACCTGATCCTTGGACTTCAAAGAGAATACCCAGAGTTTATGTGAATAATCATCAATAAAAGTCACAAAATAAAGTGCACCACCATGAGACCTTACCTTAAAAGGACCACACAAATCAGAATGTACCAACTCTAGTAAATCAAGCTTTCTTGAAGGCGAATGACTCTGAAAAAAAACTCTCTTCTGTTTACCTTCTAAGCAATGAACGCACTTGTTTAACTTTGCTTGTTTTACTCCAGAAAGCAAGTTCTTCTTATACAAATTGTTCATCCCCTTCTCACTCATATGACTCAGTCTTCTATGCCATAACAATGATAAAGTATCATTCTCTACCAAATTCACTGAGCCTCTAAAAAAGGAGCCTTGAAAAACATACAAGTTAGACAACTTATCACCACGGGATACAACTATCGAACCTCTAGTAAGCTTCCATTGGCCAGCACTAAGGGTATTAACATAACCCTCATCATCAAGGTATCCCACATAAATCAAATTCAAGCGAACATCTGGAGCATGTTTGACATTATTGAGAACTAGTTTGGAACCATTGCTACTTTCCAAACAAACTATCCCAATACCAACTGTAACCTCATGATTATTACCCATTTTCAACATCCCAAAATTACCTGGAGTATAAGAAGAAAATAATTCCTTCTTGGGCGTGACATGAGAAGTAGCACCAGAATCCACAAACCAGCTAGACTCATCACGAACAAGATTGACGACATTTTCATCACAAGAAACAAGAAGATCATCATTAGCAACAACAGCAACACAATTTTCATTGTCACCTTCTTTCTTTTTTTTTTGTCTCATATCTCTCTTGTACTTAAAACAAAACTTCTTAATATGCCCATTCTTGTGGCAATAGTCACATGTAACATTCTTGTATTTAGACTTTGACTTACCTCTACTTTTATCTCTGTCCCTCTGAACTTATTTCTCCCCTTATCTTCAGTAACCAAAACATCGGAGTGTGAAGTAGAAGAAGTTGAAACTTGAGATCTTCTTCTCATCTCTTCATTCAAGACACCACTCTTAGCATATTCCATGGTCACAACACCACTGGGAGCAAAATTAGTCAAAGAAACTCGAAGAGTTTCAAATGAGTCTGGCAGAGTATTAAGAAGCCATATTCTCTGTATTTCTTCATCGAATTTTACATTCATTCCAGATAGCTGGTCAAGAACACCCTGAAAATTATTAATATGATTAGAAATAGGAGTGCCCTCTTTATACCTGATATTCATCAATTGTTTCAATAGAAACAACTTATTGTTGCTAGTCTTCGAAACATATAGCGTTTCAAGCTTGTCCCACAAACTTCTGGCATGTGTCTCATTCATAATGTGATTTCGAACATTATCTTCAACCCATTGTCTAATATAGCCACAAACTTGCAAGTGCTCAAATTTCCATTCCTCATCCGTCATGGACTGGGGTTTATTAGAAGTAAACATAGGTAAATGCATTTTCTTGACAAATAGAAGATCTTTCATCTTGCCTCTCCAAATATGATAGTTTTTACCATTCAAACAAACCATCTTGCTCATATTTGCCTTTATCATTCAAATCAATAATGAACAACAACTAATGCTCTGATACCACTTTGTTGGAAAAGGCAAGGTACTAACAAGAATGTTACATGTGACTATTGCCACAAGAATGGGCATATCAAGAAATTTTGTTTTAAGTACAAGAGAGATATGAGACAACAAAAGAAAGAAGGTGACAATGAAAATCGTGTTGCTGTTGTTGCTAATGATGATCTTCTTGTTTCTTGTGATGAAAATGTTGTCAATCTTGTTCGTGATGAGTCTAGTTGGTTTGTGGATTCTGGTGCTACTTCTCATGTCACGCCCAAGAAGAAATTATTTTTTTCTTATACTCCAGGTAATTTTGGGATGTTGAAAATGGGTAATAATCATGAGGTTACAGTTGGTATTGGGATAGTTTGTTTGGAAAGTAGCAATGGCTCCAAACTAGTTCTCAATAACGTCAAACATGCTCCAGATGTACGATTGAATTTGATTTATGTGGGATACCTTGATGATGAGGGTTGTGTTAATACCCTTGGTGCTGGCCAATGGAAGCTTACTAGAGGTTCGATGATTGTAGCCCGTGGTGATAAGTTGTCTAACTTGTATGTTTTTTAGGGCTCCTCTTTTAGAGGCTCAGTGAATTTGGTGGAGAATGATACTTCATCATTGTTATGGCATAGAAGCCAGGATTTTTTATTTTCTTGATTCTGGGAATATGGGGATTTCTATACAATTGGTAAAATATTAATCCATGTTTGATAATTTTCTTTCTTAAAAATTAAATAAATATTAAAATTGCTTAATTAAAAATGGTCTAGTTTTTTCTTGATTCTTGAAAACAGATGTATGAAAAGTAGCATATTTTATCTCCTCTAGTGGAAGCTAGAGATTTTTTCTTCATACGTTTTGTAAACTACTTGATCATACAACATGGATAATGGTAGGTGTTTCATATGATCTATTCAAAGAGATTCAAACTTGTGCACCTTCTTATGCTTGGAAGTTTCCTTCTGGATGTTTAATTCAAGATATGGGTGACCGCAGAAGTCTGGTAAGAATCACTTCCTCTCACAGTAGCTTGGTGACACTAAGATTTTACTATGTGTGGTTTCGAGTAAGGTCCGTATCACACGGGCACGTAAATTTACTTCACATTTTTGCAAGAGATTGTTTTAACAGCTCGAACCTAAAATATATATCACTATTCACGTCTAATTTATATTCCAAAGAGTGTTACGTGGGTAAAATTTGATAAGTACGGATACATAACTTTTAATATTGTATAAGATTCAAACCTATGTTTATTCTCGATTTAACCAATTTTGGATCCTCGTGTTATATTGTTCACACCTAAATATTTAGTTTTGGACGTGTGTCGGGGGCTGTTCAAGTGTCCCCATTATTCATTTAGAAAATGATAATTTTGTCTCCATGTATAACCTTAGATACTCCCGCAAACAACCTTATGAGTTATATTTTGGGATTGCATTAGATTCACTAATAATCTTTTTAACATGTTCTATCATAGTTGTCAGACCTATCACTATTCCTAATTTAACAATGTTGAATATCAACCCATATTATACTGTTCTTGTAATGATCCAGAAGGTTACTTTTAGATTTTTTTTTTACATTATCATTTTACCCTTTTCGAAAGTTGTCCTGGGCCATTTTTGATCAAGTTGTGGAGTTAGTTATGAAATTTTATTGAAAAGTTATGACTTATGGAAGGTTTGAGTTTTAAAAGGTTTAAAGTGGTTAAAATGGTTTCTCATAGCAATCTAAATTTTGAGATTTAGACTTGAATTCCGCCAGTTCCATCAGCCCTGAAATGTTGAATGTTATCTAGGAGAGTCGTCGACTTTAGATTTGGAGGTATTTCGTGGATTTGAGGGCTTAAGTTGGAAATTTAACCGATTTTAGTCCTTGTGTTGGCTTTTTTTCCACATAATCTGATTGTGTTAGTTTTTCATTTTTTTTCTTTACTTCCACATTTGTTGTTATATTTTGGATTTTACGTTGACTTGTCTTGGTGGGATAAGACAATCACCTTCATTTTTGGATTGTGACAGTTCATGCCCCAAATGTTCAAATGTTACTAAATACACTGAATAGTTGTATCCTTATATCATCTTAAATAATCCTCACCTTGTAAAATTCACTACTAAAAAGCATGAATTTGCAACATACGTTCTTATCGAAAATGTTTCCAATTATCAAGATAATTTTTTTTATTGCTTTTTTGATATTTTTTTCTCTTGTAGGTTACGTTTATTGAACATGTTCAAGTAGATGAAAAAAATAAGGTTAATCATATCTTTAGAGACTTGTTGTGTGATCGTCAAACATATGAAGCTAAAAGATGAATTGTTACACTTTGAGGATGTCTGAAAGATATAATTTTCTAATGGATGCAACATGTCCTACTAGGCATGGTCTCAAAGAAGGTTCGATTTTATTTTCCTTCTTTATATTTTCAGGTTTTAAAATTTTAATTTACCAAATAAGATAAGAATATGTCAAATATTCCATAACTTCAAGGTGACTTCGATTAAAAATGAAAATCTAGATGGGTTCAAATCCATCCCTTTTGTTTGTTAACTTGAAACATGCATTCTTTTTAAAAGCACGTTTTCTTTAAAAGTGTGTTTGAAGTGAAAGGTTTTTTTTTTTTAATTATTTTTTTTTATTTTAAAGAGATGTTGTCTTTTGATTGAGTAGAGAAAATGTTTTCTATCTAAAGGAGCTGAAAAGTGATCATCTCTTCTTCTTTTTTGGCGAAAGTGCATTTTCTTGCCATTATATCAATTTTTAACTCAAAACATGTCATTCTTAAAGTTTTATTTTTCTTTAGGAATGTGCTTGGTATGATGATTTTTTTTTTCAACAAATTAGTCACTTTCTAGAGAAAATATTTTCCAACCAAATAGTAGGAAAAATGATCATTTCTCTCATTTTTTGGGGAAGTCATTGCCCTTCACATATATCTCAACATTTAACATTATATCAACACTTTAACAACACTCATAAATTACTATCATCGTTAACACTTGAAGATCTCATCAAAAAACAATTTGATTTTGCTAATATTTTTATGAAGGATCAATCTTCGTTAAATTAAATACTTTTTCGAAAACTAATTACTCTCTAAAATACGAGTTCCATCACACCAAACACATCCTATTTTGGCAAGTCAATGTTTATTTTTGTTTTTGTTTATTTTTAATTTTTAGTGGTTAATGATATTTCAGAAGGACTGCAAAATGTGAAGCAGATATCTCAAAGGATGGTGAAGAGTTTTTGTGAAATCCTAAGCATGACAGAAAAATTAGATTTTTCAACTTCATCAAAGTTGAATAATACTTATAGGGTTTCTATTAGAGAAAATGAAGAAACTACCAAATCAAAAGGCTTCATTGCCACTGCCGCTACATCCCTATGGTTTCCTCTTGCATTCAAAACTGTTTTTAATTTCCTCAAAAATGACAAGACTAGATATCAGGTATGTATCAAACTTCTTTATGAGGTGGATTATTTATATATTTTTTGTGTTGTTGAATCGAAATGATGTTATAGATAACATATTAATGTCATATGATATTGATATTAGTTTCAATGAAAGTTAGATGTTATAGTGAAATATATTTGTTATACAGAGGTTTAATGGTATGCATCTTTACGTTGTATATTCAATTTTAATTCAATGAACCAAACTTCCAATCAAAATATTTTTGCATTATTAATTCATGTATTACTTGTTTCTAACCAAACATAAATGTACCCTATTAGATTAACTTTTTTCAATCATTGTAAGGATTTTAATGTGAAATTCACAAAAATTTCAATAAATATAAGAGTCGGGACTCATAATTTTAAAACTAGAATGAGTTTAGCATCTATAGATTTTAGACCATTAAGTTTAAATCCTGAATTTGTCCGATCTGCTTATATTGGGCTCCTATGTTATATTATCTGTATGTTCAGCTCTTGGCATTAATTGTGCAATTTTTTTAAAATTAAATAGTCTTACAATATTCATGAATTAATTTTTATCGATTCAATTATGAGTTTGTATATTGTTTCATTTTGATTTTGTTTTTTTATTTTTAGTGAGGTGTTTTTGCCAATGGAAATAATGTGACTGAGTTAGCTCGAGTACTAACCGGAACTTTACCCGGAAACAATATTACAATCATTCAGGTATTTGTCATATTTATAGTTTGCTATTTTATGAATTAATAATTGCTCTTGTGTTTTCTATCTTTTAGGTTAAATATTATGATAAAATATTGGTTGAAATTTGTTGATGATCTGTTGCTAAATATGTTATAGCTAATAAGATTATTTGATAATACGTTGTTAGATGGGATAAACAACAATATTTTTTATTATTCAGGGTCAGTTATCGTACTAATTCTTAATCTTTTTAGTACTTACACTAATATTTATTAAATTGTTCTAACATATATGCAGTCTTGCATGCTAAAAGAGAACAACATGTTACTTCTTGAAGAGTCAAGCATCGATGAAATGGGAGCATTTTTAATCTATGCACCATAGATTTACCAATAGTCACTTCAATTGCCAATGGAGGTGATGCCACAAAAGTTGACATTTTTCCCTTAGGTATTATCATAAGTCCGTCCCGATGGCCGCCTTGCCTTGGAAAGGGGCAATAATGGAAGTGCGAAAGATGGTTCTATCTTGACAATGACTTTTCAACAATTGATTTATACCAATAATACTTCAATCTCACAGGAACAACGTATGGAGGCAGTGACTTCGGTTCTTAACCTTTTGAGCTCTACAGTTTTACAAATCAAAGCAGCATTGGGTTGCCTTGATTAAAAAATGTGATGTTTTAGTTTCAAGTTGTTATTTTATTTTTTGGAGATTTAAACTTAGAAAAATTAATATGTTTGAAGGATGATGTATTCCCTTCCGTGTGACTTATAAAAATATTAAGATCATGAGATATGTTATTGCTATGATTTTTTATATTGATAAACTAAATTTCAAGACTTCTAATTTGTTTGGTTATTTAATTTTTAGTCTATTTGGACAAATTAGAAAAATCTTCTTACGTAGAAATGTGTGGTTTTGAAAAAAAAATATTTCAAAAAGTAGCAGTTTACATTTGGCTAATCGATTCGGAAAATAGTGTTTTTGGTCAGTATATTTGTTCTTTGTCATATTACAATTATAAGTGGAAGTGTCGTTACACATTCATTTCAAATGTGTAAAACAAAAGAAAAAGAAAATAATATTAATGAGTTATGAATTACTATAAATGTAAGCTTTAGAAGTGTAATGACCATCTTGGTCATTTTCTTGTTTGTGTGTTTTGACTATTTTGTCTCTTCATGTAGCTTCTATATAGTTGTCATGATCCTAACCCGTCACGAGTGACACCCACACTAACCCTCTAGTGGGAGAACCAACTACCATCCCAAGGCTAATCCATTAAACTATTTTAGAACAAAACAATGCTATAATACACTACGCAAACAATTTATAAGCAACAAAAAGTTTGAGTTTCCATAAACTCAACCTATCAATTAAAAGTGATCATGGAATAAACTCCCTAGAACCTGAAAGTCATAGTACCAAAAAATCTAATAGTCTAGGATAGGGGATGCAACCTCAAACATAAAAGAAATAAAGAGTAAGTCTTGTCTGAGTCCTAATAATGGACTAAGAAGGAAAAGAAGAATCCTTAGTAGCTTCGGAGGAAGTGGCTCGCCCTTGGATTCAGATAACAGAATTCTCATAGCTGAGGACTCAAAAAAACCACCGGACTATAAGCCTTATACTCAACAAAGAAAGAGTAAGTACAGAACAATACACAATCACAGTGTATTGGTAAGATCATCGGTTAGTTCCAGTAAATGAAATATGAACAAAAGCAAATATTGTTAAAAATTAGTGTATCTTCAGTGTTTTACTATTTTAATTTTGCGTTGTTTCGTTCACTTAGTCAAATAAATTAGTTCCTATCGTAGGAAGTCAATCTTGATAGGAGTCTTAGTCATTAGAGTCACTTTAGTAGTCGAAGTTAGTGGCATATTATATACAGCTGTTGCATATTTGTTGTAAAAACAAGGAGCCTTCAGTTCAATAAAATATATATAAAGTTCTTCTCTGTTCTATTTTCTGTTCGACTACTGCACTTGTTCTTTCTTTTCTCTGCGTGTGCTTTTGTTTTATGGTATCCGGGCCAGGTTATTGTCTTGAATGTTCTTTCCTTCTTCTTGTCTATCAAGTTTGTTAAGTCTTGTTGGAGGAGATTGAGAGTTGCAGAGAAAAAGTTTGTGCAATATGGAGTCAGCAAATGGGGGAAATAGTTCAAACACAGTTTGGTGTCGAGAAGCTTGTAGGGACAAACTACAAGTACTGGAGAATGTGTATGGAAGCTTACCTTCAAGGTCAAGACCTGTGGGATCTTATTGCTAGTGTTGAAGCAGAAATTCCAGCAAATACTCCAAAAAATTCAGATTCACGGAGAAAATGGAAGATCAAGTGTGGTAAAACACTTTTTTCCTTTGAGAACATCAATTGGAAAAGAGCTCATCAATCATGTACGTGATGTTAGTTCACCAAAAGAAGTCTGGGAGATATTTGAGTGATTGTTTACTAAAAATAACATCGCTAGGCTGCAACTGCTGGAAAATGAATTGTCAATGCTAACACAGGGAGGCATGTCTAATCTGAATATTTTTTATGAGTTAAAGCTATTTGGACTGAAATTTTAGAATTAGATCCCGATGAGAAGATTTGGTGAAGCAAGATTGCGACGATTTCTTATTCGAGGATTGAAGAAGGAGTATAATCCATTTGTCACCTCCATTCAGGGCTGGACAAAGTAACCTTCAGTTGAAGAATTTGAAAATTTGCTTCTCAACCAAGAGGCATTGGCAATGCAAATGGCAAGTATCCTTGAACCAGTTGCAACTCTCTTTTCAAGGGATAAGAATAAAAAGAAAAATATACCATTTGAAAGCATGAGCAATGAAAAAAATCAAATGGTGGCAACTATGATAATAGGAAGTGCTATAGATGCGGTAAAATTGGACACAACAGAAATACTATAGAGTAAAGCTCACAAAAGCAAATATTGCAAGTGAAAATGATGGAAATGATAAACTCAAATGGGAGCAGTGCTTCACTATTAAGATTACTAAATGGACGAACGATGATGTCGTACCCGTTTAAGCTCTCTACAATAATGATAGCTGCAAACAAGAATGGATCCCTGATTCTTGGTTGCTCACATTATGTAACCAAAAATGATTCTCTTCTTTTAGAGTTGCGTCAAAACAAAAGAGAACAAGTAGTTGTTACAACAAATAACTCGACATATCCATTAGCTAATGAAGGAGTCTTGAAGATTGACGTTGGAGATTCAAGGGTTGTCAAGTTGAAAGGTGTATTCCATGCTCCAGGCTTGAAGAGAAACTTAGTTCAGTTTCTCAAATCACTGATTCTGGAAAATATATTATGTTTGGTCCAAATGATGTGAAGATTTTGGACAATGTGAAGAACATGTCTGTTGATGTTGTTCTTATAGGTGAAAAGAAAGTTCGTTGGTCATGGAAGTAGGGGAAGCTTATGTGAAGAAGACAATTCAACAGATAGCGCATCAATTTGGCATGCTTGATTAGGGAACTTGGGATACCAATTGTTGCGGCAAATTTGTTTGAAGAAACTGGTGGATGGTCTACCAGCTCTTCAAAATATTCATGAAGATGTAGTTTGTCAAGGTTGTCAATTTGGAAAATCATATTGTCTTCCATTTCAAAGATCAACAAATCGTAGATCCACTATGTTTGAGCTGGTTCATATAGATTTAAAGGGGCAAACACAAACAAGAAGTTATAGTGGTTTTTGGTATGTCATGGTACTTGTAGATGACTTCTCAAGATATACATGGGTGAAGTTCTTGAAAGAGAAGAGTGAAGCCTTTTCAAAATTTGCTGAATTTAAAATTGCCGTGGAGAAGGATTTTGGGTTAAAAGTTAAATGCTTGCATAATGACAATGGAGGCGAATATATGTCTAATGAATTCTTTAAATACTGCAATAAGAATGGTATTTTGAGGCAAATGACATATCCAAATACCCCCAACAAAATGTTGTTTTCGAAAGGAAAATAACTCATCTTGTTTCTACTAGCGTTTTCGGGTTGCACGATAAGAATCTCCCCCAAGAGCTTTGAGCTGAAGCTATTCAATGCGCGTGTCATGTGATAAATCATTTGCCTCCATGTACAGGTAAAGAAAGACCACCTTTTGAATTTCTATATCATGAAAAGCCAAAGGTAAATTATTTTCGGGTATTTTGTTCAACTTGTTATGCTCATATTCCAAAAACAAATCGAACCAAACTTGATCCGAAAGAAAAAAAGTGTCTTTGTTGTCTATGGTTCATATAGGAAAGCGTGGAGGTGTATGGATCCTGAAACCAAGAAATTAGTAACTTCTAGAGATGTTGTGTTTGACTAAATATCATCATACCATTCTGCCCAAAAAACCAGCAATCAAGAAACCAATCTTGATGGTAATCAAGAGAATTTTGAGAAGCTTCTAGAGAAAAACTTGCAAGAACCAAATAGTAAAGAAAATTCAAATTCATATGATGTTGAACGACAATGTGAAAGGAGGTCAACAAGGGAGAAAAGACAACCGAGTTACTTCAAAGATTATGAGGTACAGTTGAACAACTGCTCAATTACGTCTTACTTCTTTATAGGACTATTGGATAAAATAGTAAGCTATGAAGAAGCGAAAGGTCATCTTGAGTGGAATGAAGCTATGCAAGAAAAAATTGATGCTTTGAACAAAAATCAGACATGGGAGTTGGTGTCAAAACCTCAGAATTGCGAGCTGATCACTTGCAAATGGGTTTATCGATCGAAGAAAAACTCGGATGGGGTTGTCAACAAATACAAAGATCGGCTTGTTGCACGTGGTTTTTCTTAAAGTTATGGACTGGACTATGAGGAAACATTCAGCCCAGTTGCAAAAATGGTAACTGTAAGAACCATTTTTTCTTTTGCGGCATCTATGAATTGGAAGTTGTGGAAGCTTGACGTAAAGAACACTTTTCTTTATGGAGAATTGGATCGTGAAGTGTTTATGGAGCAGCCAAAAGGATACATGTCTCTGCAGTATTGATGAGTGCTAATGCTCCTAGATGTTTTGATGATTTCCTTATAAGTGTAGGGACTTAGTCCTCTGTAGAGTATGCTCGTCCAGTAACAATATGCTGGACAACTGTAAAAGTTGTCTACGTTAGGAAGTTGGTGAAGTCACAGTGTACTTCACCAATCAGAAGCGATGAGGTTGTGTGTACAATAGATAAAAATTCTTCATGATATATATTCAACAAAAACAACAAGATTATTCATTCATTCAAAGAGAGATTTTTCAAGCTTCAAAACAACAGGGACCCGTTCGATTGCTCCAACTGCTTCCTGTATCAGCTGTTACGTTGCTTGCTTGTAATCGTGCTTATATTGTAGAAATCGTTTCGCTTGTTATAGAAACGTTTCAAGTTTGTGTGAATCATTGTAAGAACTAGGTTAAGGGTAACTTAGTGTCTTACTTTAAAGTATATATTAATCAGTTAGGATTAGTATAGTGGGCAGTATTGTATCTGCTCTGGCTCGTCTAAGTAATAGGAGGTATTGCTTAGCGTGGAGATTAGTAGGTTAATATCATTGTGTAAACTGGCTTTTACTTTTGCTTTGAGAAGATTACTGAAAGCAATTTGAAAAGTCCTGGTGGACAGGTCGTGGTTTTACTCCCTTGAGAAAGGAGGTTTCAATGTAAAGTTGTTTGTGCAATCTTTACTTTTAGCATTGATTTTACTGCTTATTATTGTAACTGTGCTGAGGACCTGGTCCCATCGAAATCGGTGGACGCATACATTTCAACAAGTGGTAGTAGAGCTCGACTTTTCAATTTGGTTAACACCTAGAAAAGACAAGATCCAGATGGAATGGCTGCGCCACCCAATATGGAAGAAGGTCAGTATTCTACCAGGCCACCTTGCTTTAATGGTCAATACTATGGATGGTGGAAAAATCAAATTCACGACTACATCAACGCTGAGGATAGTGAGATGTGGGACATTATTCTTGATGGACCATACATTTCTACAAAGGAGGTGAAGGATGGAGAGCTCACCACTACAGCTATCAAAACCAGAAAAGAGTACAATGAAGCAGATAAGAAGAAGATAGAAAAGAACTACAAAGCAAAGAAGATTCTGGTATGTGAAATTGGAGCAGACGAATAAAATAAAATTTCTGCTTGTGAGACTGCCAAGGAAGGTGAAACTATATTTGAGATGAACTCAAGATTCACCTCCATAACCAACGAACTTAGATGCTTGGGTGAGCCTATTCTTGTAAGCAAACAAGTTTGAAATATTCTCAAGGTGCTTCCCAAGTCTTGGGAAAGCAAAGTGGATGTCATAAAAAATCCAAAGATCTAATGACTCTTCCCATAGATAAACTGATCGAAAATCTTCAGACCTAAAAGTTGAACAAAAAATAAGGTACGACCGTGAATGAAGGAAAGAAGAAGAAATTTTTAGCCTTGAAGACATCTCAAAATGATGTGACTGAGGAGGAGGATGAGATGACGTATGTCACTAGAAGATTTCAAAAGATCATAAAGAAGCACAGGGGTTTCCCAAAAAGGGCTTCAACTAGCGAAACTACTACTGCAAATGATCTTTGCCATAAATGTAGCAAGCCTGGCCACTTTATGAGGGACTACCCTAGCTAGAAGCAAGAAACTCAGGACATCAGGCCTCGCAAAAGGGACCTGGTCCTAGACCATGCTAGGAGGAAAGCTCATGCTGATCAAATGGTGAGAAAAGCCTTAGCCGTATAGGGAAATGAGTCAAGTGAATCAGAAGAAGATACAAAAAGTCATGAAGATGTTTCAATGATGGCTATTAAAGATGATGAAAATGTCTTCAACTCCATCTTCTCATTAATGGCAAAGTCTGATGATGAAAAGGATCTAAATGAGGTAACTCTTTTTTATCTTAAAGATGATCTAGATACTCTTCCCATTAAAAAATTGAGGAGCTTTGCTGCATTGCTTATTGATTTTGTTGATAAACTAAACACTGAAAACTTAATGACGAATGAAAAATTAAGTTTGTGTGAGGATGAAAATTTAGCTCTTGTCTTTCAAGTTTCTGAAATGAGTGTTAGGATAGGTATCCTAGAGACTGGCAACATGACACTTCAGGAGGATCCTTGTACTTCGGAGGGTGGAAAGCAAAAGCTTAGCATTTTTGAGGAAGAGTTGGAAGAAAAACTTAAAATCTCGGAGTCTAAGATAGTTGCCTCTCTTGAAACAAATTGTCAACTGAGGAAGGATCTGAGCAGGGTCAAAGAAGAGTTAAGCCACTCTTTTAAGTGGATTTACTCCTCCAAGATACTCTCTAACTTGACTGGTCAGAGCTGCAATGGAAAGAAGGGGTCAAGCTGCAGACCGATAGAACCTCTTTATAATCTCCATAGCAAATATGTGTCCGTCTCTGACAATCTCTTGTGCACTCACTGTTGTTGTAAGGGTCATCTGAAAGAAAAGTGTAAGATTCTGGGAAAAGTAAAAGAAAGGCATCTGAAATTTGTTAGATAAAAAAAGAATGTTAAAAGATGATACAAGGTACCTGGTCCCCGTTACCATTTCACTAAGAACACTTTGCCCCCTGGACAGGAAGGTTTCTTATTAAGCCTTTTGATAGTTATTGGGAATTCCGTCTGAAGTGGGTTCGTAAGTCTAATAAGTGATTCCTGTGCAAAAGAGAGGGAGCAGTCAATGCTGGTACATGGATAGTGGATGCTCAAGGCATATGACTGGAAATACTCTAAACTTCCTTTCTTTAAAAGCATACCAAGGTGGTGGTGTGTCATTTGGCGGCGGAAAGAAAGGTTTTATTCTTGATATTGGCAAGATAGGAAGAACTGCAGATCATTCCATAGACAGTGTACACTATGTGGGTGTAAATGCTTTGTGCTAAATAATGGAAAGGATGATCTAGGTAATTTTGATGCCAAGAGTGATGAAGGTGTGTTTGTGGGATACTCCTCCACTAGCAAAGCCTACAGAGTGTTTAACAAAAGAACTCTCTGTGTTGAAGGGAGCATTCATGTGACCTTTGATGAATCCAAGAAAAGTGATAATCATAATGAAGACAATGAGATTGAGGAGTTGATCAAGGAAAGCGAAGACAAGGACAACCAAAGCCCTCAAAACAAATAGGTTGCAAAGGAAATTGCTACAGATCCCACAAAAGTACCTGGTCCCTCCGATACTACTCCAGAGGTTCCACTCCAAAATCATGAAAATGATGATGCTGAATCTGATACTAAATTAAAGTGGAGTCAGTCAGAAAGTCAGGATGAAAACATCAATCCTCACATCCATTGGACAATTTGATCTCTCCACTTGACTCTGGAATTCAAACTAGATCCAGGACAAGAAATCTAGTTGCCTATTCAGCCTTTATGTCATCTATTGAACCAAAGAACATCAAGGAAGCCTTACAGGATACATATTGGATAACATCTATACAGGAGGAACTCCATTAGTTTGAGAGTAGCAAAGTTTGACACCTAGTCCCTAGACCTTATAATAGAACTGTGATTAGAACAAGATGGATCTTCAGAAACAAGATTGACGAGCATGGAACCATTACTAGAAACAAGTCAAGGCTTGTAGTACAGGGGTACGACCAAGAGGAAGGGATTGACTATGATGAGACCTTTGCTCTTGTAGCCAGAATGGAAGTCATCAGAATCTATATAACATTTGCTGATCATATGGAATTTAAGCTCTTTCAAATGATTGTCAAGAGTGCCTTCTTGAATGGGAATTTGAAAGAAGAAATGTATGTGAAACAACCCCCAGGCTTTGAAGATATAGAACTGCCAAATCATGTGTTGAAGTTAGACAAGGCTCTATATGGGTTGAAACAAGCCCCCAGAGCTTGGTATGAACTTCTTGCAAATGGGTTCAAAAGAGGTAAAATTGATAGTACTCTACCTTTTAAATCCAGAGGAAAGGAGTTGTTGATTGTGCAAGTTTATATGGATGATATCATTTTTGGAGCCAATACAGATTTACTTTGCAAGGAATATGCTGATCCAATGAGTAGTGAATTTGAAATGAGTATGATGGCAGAACTCACTTTTTCCCTAGGGTTGCAAATCAAACAGTCCGTTCAGGGTACCACCATATGTCAAGAGAAATACATTAAGGAAATACTTCAAAAGTTCAATCTGATTAAGGCAAAAGTTCTTGACACTCCTATGAGCACAAGTGTGAAGCTTGACTTGGATGAAGATGGAGTTGAGGTAAATTACACTATGTATAGGGATATCATTGGGTCACTCTTGTATCTCACTGCCAGCAGATTAGACATCGTCTTCAGTGTAGGGATATGTGCAAGGTTTTAACCTGCACCAAAGGAGTCACATCTAAAAGCTGCTAAACGAATACTGAGATACCTGAAGGAAACTTAGGACCCGGTCCTCTTCTACCTAACAGGTGACTTATTCGATCTAATTGGTTTTGTAGATGTTGACTATGCAAGCTTTCTTGTAGATCGAAAGAGTACATCAGGCATGATACATTTTCTTGGATCTTCACTGATATCTTGGGGGACAAAGAAACTAAATTCAATTGCTTTGTCCACTGCTAAGGCGGAATATGTAGCTACTGCTTCATGTTGTGCTCAATTGTTGTGGATCAAGCAGTAATTGGAAGATTTTGGTGTTCTCACTGATACAATTCCTTTAATGTGTGACAACACCAGTGCAATGACTATGGCCAAAAATCTTGTGCAGCACAAGAGAACAAAGAACATAGATGTGAGGCATCACTTTCTAAGGGACAATGTTGAAAAGCAAAATGTGGTGATGAAATTCTGTAAGACTAAAGATTAATTGGCTTATATTTTTACAAAGCCCCTAAGTAAATAATTCTTCATTAAAAACAGGATGAGGCTAGGGATGCACAAGATTACCTAATTCCTTAACAAGTTTGCACAAACATATTCTATTTTGATTATGTTAAGGAGGGCAGGTATCTATACATGTTTAATGCTTGCCACCTAAGAATTCATATCTGGTACCTTAATGCAGGTATACACTTATAGTTTATGTAGCTGAAGGGAAGATCAAATCATACAGACAGGGTTGCAAACTGAAAAAGGGACCTGGTCCTCCTGAAGTTAGTATCACTTACGCTATATTGTCAGTTTGTCAACATCATTGCCACGTGTCCCCCGCCCATTCATCGGGTTAGTTTCAGATGTCTTTTCACTTTTAAACCAAAATTCGCTACTATTGGGGACTCAAATGTCTTTTTGGTTTTAAATACTACCTCTCTTAGTGAATCAATTACAAAATCTCTTCAAACATTTTTTTAAATTCACTTATCCCCTCTCCAAAGCATTTCTCTTTTTCTCTAAAAATGCCTAAATCTAATTTTTCTTTAAAGATCCCCATCTCCCAAGAAGTTGAAAACCCTAGTTCATTCAACTTCTCCTTTCCTACTCCAGAATATTCTCCCTCGACTCCAGTCTGTGGAGTTGGTGAAATGGATGAATCCATCACTCCTCCGACTAAAGTTATTGCCTCCCCTGAGCCTCTCTTGTTCTTCCTTCTAAAGTTGTCTTGGCATGTTCACCTATCTTGGTTTTATCTGGTGAAAAATCACAGAACACAGAGGTACAATTTGTGGCAAAAGCTAGTACTGAACCCCTCTTTGAGGAAATGGAAGTTGGTTCTATGGCTGTTTCATCCAACATGTCTGAGAGACTTTTTGAAGGGGATTTGCCTGGGGGCAAGGGTTTGAAATTGTGCATTCTAGCTGCAAGGGAGGAACTAGTGGCCATTCAAAGTCTGGCCTCACTAAGAGGTGACTCTCAGCCTACTCTACTGGAGCATGAGTTGAGATCACCGAATCAGGTTCCTCACAGAAGTCAACCTGTGTTTGACCAAACACCCAGATCCTTTGACGTTGAGAGTAAAAAGAAAGAAGAAGAATAGGATGAATGTCCCATGAGATGGAATAGAACAGGGGTACGAGGAACCAACACCTTAATAATTTGGGTAATAGTTCTAGAAACTACTGACAATTCTCCTGAGGTTGACCTCATTGTTGAACCTACTAACTCTGACAAGGTTCGACAAAGAAAAAAATAGGGAAAGATTGTTGTGACCAGTTCTAAGGGTGAAAAAAGGAAGTATGTTACAAGGAGTGAATCACAAAAGGTCTTGGGGAGTACCATGGCAGCAAGTCGAGTCCAAATGGAAAGGGCTAGGAAAAGGAAGAAGGAAGGTATTGAACCAGAAAAGCCTACCTCTACACCTTTCCCTATCAAGTCTAGTGATACTGAATCTGAAGATGTTGGTGCTTATGTGGCTAAGAAAAGAAAAGAAAGTGAGAAAGAAAGGGTAAAAACAAAGGAAGTGCTGAAGGTTGCAAAGAAATCGCCTGTTAAGAAAGGGAAAGTAAAAATAGGAACAACTGTCAAATCAAATCGAAAAAAGGGACCAGCTCCATCTGATAAAATCCCAGGTGCAGATAAGGAGATGACAAGGAAAGAGCGGATCACTAAAATGGAAAAACAAAAGGTACAGAATGGAAGAATTTTTTATACTGATATCACAATAGAGTTTGGTATGTCAAATCTTTTTTATGTTGTTTCTCTTCAAGAATGGGGTCACCTATTTGAACCTTCAACACCTTACCTCCATGAGCCTGAGGTATGAGAATTCTACTATAAAATAGACCTTCTAGAGAATGGGAGAATAAGGACTACTGTTAGAGGTGTTGAGATTCTTTTTGATGAGGAACCTTTGGGGATTATTTTAGGGGTACTAGTGAAGGGAATACGATTAATTGAAGGTTGTCAACCATCTAGTGAATTTTCAACAAGGGCCACTAAGCGTGGGGAAGTCAAGCATGCAGGGTTACCTAAGAAATTTCTTAAGGGAGAGTATCAACTGCTCTTTGAATTCGTTAACAAGGTGTTGGTTCCATACTCCAAAAAAAGAATAGAAACATCTATTGCTAATCTATTTCTCATGGAGAAGTTAGATGAACTTGAGGAAATTAATCTCCCAGTACTGATGCTTAAACACATGCATAGGGTAATGACTTGGAAAAAGGCTAAACATGGGATTCCATATGGCTATCTACTGAATTATGTGTTTAACCATTTTGAAGTTCAGTTGGGAAGAGGGGTACCTGGTACCACCAAGCAGATGCTTACTGCAACTACATTACTAGAATGTGAGTGTGTTGAAGGGAAGGCTAAAGGCATGTCACAGGTGGCAGACATTTTAGACTAGCAAGTTTGTCTGAAACATTAGGTGACTGATCTCATTGCCCTCTTAAATGATAAGGAAGTTGAGATTGTGCAACTGAAGGCTAATTTACAGAAGGTTGTCTTAGAAGGACCTGGTACCACTAGGATGGATGAACAAGAGGTACAAAAGTTGAGGGATGAAAATGAAATGATGTTGAAGACAAATGCCTCACTCAGTGAGGAAGTTAAAACTCTCAACAAGCAATTGATCAAGGCTTTTGAGGATGCCAATAAGCGCATGTTTATGCTTATGCGAACCCTAAATCACCTTCCCCCTCCGTCCTAAATGTGCCTTGTTTCCCTAATTTTTTTTCTCTCAACCCTATCCAAAACTCTTTTGGCTTTGGGTTGTTTTGACAGACTATAGCGGTAATGTTATTTCTGTTTCTTCCCTATTCTTGTGTGGTTTAATATTCTCTTTACGCTTACATACACATGTTCTATGTGGCCAAAGGCCCTGAATTCTTTTATGACTTGCATTTAACTTGAATATGTTTACTGCTTCACCTTTTCAATGATGTCAAAAGGGGGAAGTTTGTTGTTAGATGGAATTAGAGGCAATCAACTAAGGGGGAACATTATTGTTAGACTAAGGGGGAATATTGTTGTTACTGTACACTGAACAAAAATGGAATTTTCTGTGTATTTGAATGAATGTTTTAACACTCATGTGAGGCGTAAGTTGTTTGTCATAATTAAAAAGGGGGAAAATGATGAGTGCTAATGCTTCTAGATATTTTGATGATTTCCTCACAAGTGCAGAGACCTGGTCCTCTGTAGAGTATGCTCATCCAGTAACAATATGCTGGAAAGTTGTAAAAGCTGTCTGCATCAGAAAGTTGGTGAAGTCACAGTGTACTTCACCAATCAGAAGCGATGAGGTTGTGTGTACAATGGATAATAATTCTTCATGATATATATTCAACAAAAACAACAAGATTATTCATTCATTCAAAGAGAGATTTTTCAAGCTTCAAAACAACAGGGACCCGTTCGATTTCTCCAAGTGCTTCCTGTACCAGCTATTACTTTACTTGCTTGTAATCGTTCTTATATTGTAGGAATCGTTTTGCTTGTGATAGAAACGTTTCAAGTTTGTGTGAATCATTGTAAGAACTAGGTTAAGGGTAACTTAGTGGTTTACTTTAAAGTCTATATTACTCATTTAAGATTAGTATAGTGGGCAGTGTTGTATCTGCTCTAGCTCGTCTAAGTAATAGGAGGTATTGCTTAGCGTGGAGATTAGTAGGTTAATCTCATTTTGTAAACTGGCTTTTACTTTTGCTTTGAGAAGATTAGTGAAAGCAATTTGAAAAGTCTTGGTAGACAGGTCGTGGTTTACTCCCTTGAGCAAGGAGGTTTCCACGTAAAGTTGTTTGTGCAATCTTTACTTTCAGCATTCATTTTGCTGCTTATTATTGTAACTGTGCTAAGGACCTAGTCCCATCAAAATTGGTGGACGCATATATTCTAACAAGTGTCCTTAACATGTTTGTCGATTAAAGAAAGTGTTGTATGGTCTTAAATAAGCACCACTTGCGTGGTATGGTAAAGTTGCCATATACTTCATTTTTTGTGGCTTTAAAATTTCTGATGCAGATTCTAGTTTATTTATTAAATCAGAATCAAATGTTCACATGATGGTCTTTTTGTATGTGGATGACATGATCATTACTAGATATAGTGAAGCTCCAACTTCTATGCTGAAAAATGATCTTTCGGTTCGATTTGAGATAAAGAATTTGGGGGAAGTGAATTATTTTCTTGGTCTGGAAGTTGAAAAAATAGATCAAGAATATTTTATTTCTCAAAAGAAATGCAATAAAATTGTTGTAGCGTTTTGGCATGGGGGAGTCGAAAGAAAAAGCCACTCCAATGGAACCACATAAAGTTGATGAAAGATGAAGGAAAGCCATTAAAAGATGCCAAAATTTTTCACCAACTTGTTGGATGTTTAATTTATTTAACTATCACAAGACCGGAGATTTCTTATTACGTTGGAATTGTTTCTCAATTCATGCAGTGTCCAAGAAGTTCACACCTTGATGCAATAAAGAGAATTCTTCATTATGTGAAGGGCTAACTTGATCATGGTCTTATGGACAGAAGACATGAAAAATTTGTGCTCAATGGATTTACTGACACAGATTGCGCTGGAGATGCGAATGATAGACATTCAACTTAAGGATATTATTTTAATACTAGTTCAACTATGATATCTTGGTGCAGCAGGAAGCAACCAGTTGTAACATTATCTAGCAATGAAGCTGAGTACGTAGCCACAACTACGGTTGCAGAATAATGTATGTGGTTGAAGAGATTAATAGGAGTGATGTTGTGCAAAGTTGATTATGATATTCAAATTGGATGTGATAATGAAAGTGTTGTTAAGCTTGCATCGAATCCAATTTGTCATGGTCGGACGAAGCACATAGAGGTTCGTCATCACTACATTCGAGAGAAAGTGTTGGAGCTAGAAGCTGTTTTGAAAGGAATTTCTACAAATGAGCAAGTCGCGGACATATTTACAAAGGAATTGATAAAGCCTAAGTTTGAATATTTCAGGGTTGCTCTTGGAGTTAGTGATCATAAGCATGCACTAAGGGGGGCTGTTAAAATTAGTGCATCTTCAGTGTTTTACTGTTTTACTTTTGCGTTGTTTAGTTTACTTGGTCAAATAAATTAGTTCCTATTTTGTAGGAAGTCTATCTTCACAGGAGTCTTAGTTGTTAGAGTCATTTTAGGAGTCGAAGTTAGTGGCATATTATATACAGCTGCTATGTATTTGCTGTAAAAACAGGGAGCCTTTAGTTCAAGAAATATAAAGTTCTTCTTTGTTCAATTTCATGTTTGACTACTGCATGTGCTTTTGTGTTAAATACTTATCAATAAGCACACAATACATAATTACAAACATAAGTACAACATAGATTGAACATCTCATGTAATGACCCAGTTGGTCAATTTTGGAAATTTTCTTAAAATTACCATTTTTCCCTCCTGATATTCATCCCGAGTTAGTTTTATTTTAGTTTTGAAAGTTGGTTTCAAACTTTGAGTTAAAAGTTGTGAATTTCGTAAGTTTTAAGTTTGAAAGGCTAAAGTTGTTAAAAGTTGTTTTCGGTATCTTTTAGAGTTTCGAGTGTCCAATGAAATTGATGAAATTTCATTGGCCTTGAAAAGTGGAAATTGTTCTATCAGAGTTGTCAGTTTCATATTTGGAGTCTTTTTGAAGATTTGAGGTCCTAAATTGGAAATTGGTGAATTTTTAGCCTTTGGACTTACTTTAGTCAACATTTGGGGTTTGGATGCTGAGATTCAAATTATGAGAGTTCCGTTGGATTTGGGGGATGATTTTAGGCCTAGATGAGGTTTTGGTTGAATTTTTGGATTTTCGGAGCTTGATTTATCCTTTTTAGGCGTTAAGCTAGTTTCTTGTGACTTTCAAGAATTTTGAGTCTAGGTGACTGTAATGTCCCATTTCTTGTGAAATTAATTTTGATTGTTAATTAACCATTTTACCCTTCTCCTTAGCATTTTCATTCTTAGTTTGTGTTTCGAGAATGGTTGGTGTGGTTTTCGACACGATCCTATGTGATTTTAGTAATTTCACCCTTTTTGAGTTGTGAATTCTTGATAGAGTTGACTTCAGTCAACATTTGGAGTTCGAGCATCATTTGACCTCTTTTTGGAAATCCAATGATTCCATTGAGTCTGTAATGTCGATTCTAGCGGGGTCGTGTGTCTATTTTATTTTTTCTGGACCGCGAACGATTCTCGAGGGTCCATTTGAAGGCGCTTTTATTTGAGCTTGAGTTGTTGGTTTTGAGTTTCTGGTGCAAGTCATTTTTTACCTTTGCAATCACGAGATAAAGTGTCTTTTGCCTGGCCTTCGCGATCGCGGCCTAGAGGCTCGCGTTCGTGATGAATTTCCTTCTTCTAAGCTTTCAAGATCACGGATAAGTTGTCTCGCAATCGTAATAATTCCTCCATGTCTTTCGTGACAATGAGAATTAGTGGCTCACAATCGCGATGAGTAAATTTCATTGAGACAAAACTCAAATTCAGGATTTCTTCCAAAATTGTCATTTCCACCATTTTAAAACCCTTGGAGCTTCGTGAGGCGATATTTAATTGAATCTTGGTGATTTCTTGATTTGGGTAAGTTTCTTTTCTTTAATCTTTATTGATTTCTATTAATTCCATCTTCCAAAACATCTCTAAATCATTTTAGGTGGAGATTTTAGGGCTTTTTCCCAAGATGAGAAAAATGGTGATTTCTTCATTTCAAGCTCGTTTCTTACTTAATTTCAATTGGGTTTGCAACCACAATTTCCTTTTGGCTTGTGGAAAGTGTGTTTTCAATTGAAAAATATGATTTCGCCCTTTCAATTTTCAAAATAATTTTTGGACTATTTTATTTCCGATTTCAAAACCTTTCAATATTGGTATCATTGGACTTCTTTTGATGGACTGTTTCCATTTTTTATAGTTAGGGATCGTTCCTGTTAGAGTGTGGTTGAGGATTTTCCTCGGTAGAGTTGTTTGGGTAAACTTTTGGCCTTGAGGTAGGTTTGACTATCCCTCTTTTAGACTGAGATGAGGAATTAACTTGTTCTTAGAAAGTTAACTATTACATGAGTAGTCATATGTTCCTTAGAAGTTGTTAAATGTGGATATCCTTGTTTTAATTCGATTGGTGCCTTATTGTAATGTTTAGTGTGTGTGGAGGCTTATGTGATATAGTTAACTATTGTGGGAAGTCTGTGGTACTTGAGAATTTGTTCGAGTTAGGGGCTTGAGTTGACTTATGAACATCTTAAAGTGCAAGAAATGCTTTCTAGTGGTAAAGACTAATTTCAAATGAATTCCTCCCCTATCCCTACCATTGAGAGTACATTTCATAACTTGTTAAGTTTTGAACTTGATGCAATTTACAACTCTTAATGAATTGATCATACCTTGTGTTGTATATGTTGTGAAATATTCATCCTCATGCAGCATATCATGGTTTGTGGAAATATGAGAAAGTGGAGAATTACTATCTTTTGAGAAAGAAATGTGACACCTTACTTATATCCTGGATCACGCTAAGGTGGAAAGCTAATGAGATATTGAGCTATTTAGATTGGTATATGGATCCATGGGTCATTTTCTAAAATCTAGGGGATCGAAAAGGTCTATATGACAGGTTGTGCAACGAACTTGGTACCACCACACCATTCCATCACTTCGTTACATTGCATTTGGGCTAGACTTATTGTGTTGTGTAACTTGTTTATGTGTTGATTTACTTATTATTGGCCTTCTTATGTGTTTACATTACTCTCGTCATTTTATATAAATTGGCGGCACTAATGGCAGAATGGGGCTTTTCTGCGTACAGGTGGAAGCATTCTTACTTATTTCTTTAGTCTTTTCAATTGTTTATACTCAGTCGGTCTAACCTATTGAGTACTTTGGATTGTACTCACCCCCTACTTCCATTATCCCTTTGATGTAGATCCTAGTTAGGGTGAGCCTCGTAGTGGATGAATGGATTCCAATGATGTTCCTTCTTTCAAAGTTGTGGTAAGGCCCTACTTTCTGGATCACCATTAGTCTCCCTCTATTGTTTGAAGTCTTTAACTTACTTTTCAAAGACTTGAGATGTATTTCACATTTGGGATTGTATTAGATGCTCTTTTTACTTATGCTACCAGGTTTTGGGATATTCTTTGTTACTTTCTATGGTTTGTGGCTTGACTTCCCTTTGGGAGTCTATTCCCATTAGCATTCTCGTGCGGATATAAGATATGATCTTCATTGGCTTAGGCTTGTACACACCCTCCCATTCTAGTTTATCCTAGTTTATCCCTTCCCATAATCTCTAGAATTAATGTCTTAGAATTGCAGTTCAAAATAGCATGATAGAGGGACAACCAAGTCATATCCAAAATCACATAAAAATCCACCATTTCTAAAATAACAAATCAACTCAAGTCTAAAGATCTACAAATGTCAAAAACCAAGAACGGTACAGATGGGTTATTATAACAGACTCTCCAACTAGGGTAGCAACATAAATAAGGGCATTAAGCATATCACAAGTCAAGTCCTAAAGAAAATATAAAAGAAACATATGAATAAGTGGAGCCATATCAAATAAACAAGAAGTCATCTAGTCACATACAAGAATAGTATATGTCATAGAGTCTAATTCCTCGGCCTCTGGCTTTCTAGAAAAGTATAATAGTGAGATCTATCATCACCCTGATCACCCTTTTACTGAGTTGCATCTCTCCTCTCCCTACATTACCATTTTCTATGCCCCTCACCCTTTCTGATTATCATGTTACCCACATTGTGAGTGTCCTCTACCATTATCACCTCTCCCTACTAGAACTATGACTCTAGACTACAACTGAACCAGTTTACTTGTCGGGTCTAATGGCATTCTTTCCTAAAGTGACTTTCCTCACCATATTTGAAGCATGCTCGGTAAAGCAAAGGTCTACTCATTAATGAGTAGGAAGTTCCTTGGATACCCTGAGTTGGAGTCTATTGTGTGGCCCTGGAAATGCCACTCGTAGAAGCAGGAAAAGCTCTCTTAATCAGAAAAGTTGAAAATTCCTACTAATCGGACCCCTTGGAGTAAAAAAATTCTAGGTGCCCACACTCTTAGGACTTTAAGTTAATGCCTTGGACTGTCCAGTGTATTGACATTTTTCATAACATAGTCAGTTACCTCATTAAAGCTCCTCCAAGCTGAAGTCATGTGCACAAATAAAACCTGCAAATCAGTGTTCAATTCTCATGACCCGAGCCTATTCCCTAGACGTGGCTGACATTCAAGAACCATTGCTGGTCCCCAAGCGAACCCTCATCCTGGTTGACTACAAACAGAAGACTAACTTGAGCATACATAAGCATCAAATTGAAAGAAACGTTTAAAAATAATTTATAAATCTCAAAACTTTGTTAAATATTCTTAGTATGAAACATAAGTTTAAATAAAACATCTGAAAATTGAAAGACTCTCCAAAACGGTCTATCTATGAAGCTTCTACTGTTAAGGAAGGATGTTGGGACAAGACCCACAACACGTCAAAATTACTAACTGGAAAATAACTATGAAGTCCTTTGGAATACAAGAAGGCTCACCAAAGCTAACTAGAGTGTATAATGAACTCAACGAAGTGCCTATTGATAATCATGAACACCTTTACCTGCATCATAAAAGGATACAAGTCGAATGACATCAGTAAATGGAATGTACGAGTATGTAATATGGCAGAGTAAACTAATAACTAAAAGAAAGGACTGCAATAGATAACAATGTACTTAAGCTGAATGTAAAGAAATAAAGAAGTTAAATCATAATAAGTTTCTCTTTTATCAATGTACAAATTGATGTCTCTGGGAATACATAGTCCCCTTATACTCATACTTGAAAACTCTTTCTCAAAAACATTTAAAAATCATATTATATAATATGATCATTAATGACTCCGGAAGTCATAATGCATAAACATTGATGGTATATTTAGATACCATATTGCTTAAACATTGATGAAATACTCGATTGTCATACTAATCATATTTTAGAAACACTTTTCTCAAAACTCATATTTACTTTCTCAAAACTCAGATTAAGAACTCAGGTGTTGGTTTTAAAAAAAAGCTTTTCAAAATTTATAACTCAAAATAGGGTTCATGCTGAAATATAGACATGAACAAATCAACTCAAGGATATCAATTACAATATAGAAACTCAATAATTAGGAATAATTTTTTTAAAGAAACACGAACTCAAGAACTCAAAATCAACTTATCTCAAGAATACTCAAATCTAGGAAAGGAATCCTAGATTAATCTTTTACTGATTTGAAAGTAGATGTTGGGCATGAAGATGTACTAGTCCAATGCTATGATAGTCTTACATACTTGGAAGAACAAGGTTTCTGAAGAATCTTGAAGAATCTAAAGAAGAACTTCATTAATAGTCTTGAAACCCTAGCTTGAAGGTAAACAATCAAGAAAACCTTTCTTGAGATTCTTGAATGAGTTTCCTGAAATCTCCATGGCAAAGAATTATTATTTTCATTAGTGATTCATAATTGTATGAAGGATTTTGAGTTGAAAAGAATGGAATTCTTGGAGAAAGAATTACCTTGAAGAAGAACCTTGAAAAGGATGAGAAGAATCTAGAATGGAGTCTTCTATTTTTATTTTTTTCTTAGGGTTTTGTCTTAGGATTTGACAGAGAAGAGAATGATGGATTAAGAGATGAAAATCTGATTGTTTTGGGTCTTTAATTATTTAATAATTTTTTTTTAGGGTTTTCTTAGAGGTAAAAAGACAAAAACAACCCTTTTTAATGTTTTTCCGTTGGCAAATTCGTGACAACACTATATAAGATTACTAAAATGGTCATAACTTTTTACTCAAAGATCGGATTGTTGCGAAATTGGTGGCATTGGAAATTAGATTTAAGTACCTTTAATTTTATAGGTTATGGGCCACTTAACTTTTTATATTCTAAGATATATGGTCATTTGAAGTTTACCCAAGTAAAATCTTACATCAAAACTTAATCGATAAGGAAACTTTCAACTCTACTTTGTGCTAGGGGATTATAGTGACCTTAATTCATATCCAAATCATTCCCTCAAAAAAGAATTTACCTTTACACATATTGGTAATATATGAATGACCCGATATGACCCTACAAGTAAGTGAAGATTGGTTCGAGTCTTAACTTAGAAATTTTCGAGGTGTTACAATATCTCCCCCTTGGGATCATTCATCCTTGAATGACTGCTCGTCTGAGAATGGAAAGGGGTTACTCTTACATTATTCAAGTCTAACTTGGAATCACAAAGTAATTAACATAGGGTGATTATTTTGATCTAAATCACAAGATTCGGGTTTTATACCTCTGTAGGAAATCTCATCCCAAGAATACTACACCTTACCGCTACATTCAACTAACCTTGATCTCACATCACAAAACACCTAATGTATTATGCATTGTCCACATGTTAAAAACACCATATTCAAGCTTATAACCTTAACCACTCCATAGACTTCTACTAACCTACTTACTAAGAACTTCTCATCCTCTCATCATCTCTACCAAATAAACTTTCATGCATTACCACAAGGAAACTGACTTATTACTCATTGGAAAAATTTATCTCCCTCTTCCTCCACATTCATAACCTTGTTTGGAATAAACACACCAATACTATTAAAATAAGAAATGACAATCCTCTCCTTCATAATCACACAACTACTATCAACAACACCACTCTTCAAAACTAAAAAGGATTACTAAAAGGACTTTAGGGCGAAAGATCATAAGCACGATTCATTCAAGATATCTGATATAAGAATATGCATGGCATAACTTTATGTTACTAGTCATTGAGAGTAAATCATGAATTTATGAGACTGAACATAGTGTGAGATATGATTGCTTATATGAATAGGTTCATATCATGAGGCTGATATCCATAACTTTATGGATAAGATTGAGATCAATGGGCTAAAGTCTTTGCCCCTCATTCTAGAAACTGAGCATCAATGTGAATATCTCTGAAGTGTATGAGCATAGGTCATGAACACAATTCTGAGATAAGAACATCATCTTGATGTTGTAATGATTGAACTTTTGAGGAATATGCTAGAGTATAAATGGATTGACATACCTTCACACTCTTTCTGAAGACATAACTAATCTCATTCTCAATATTTTACTTGATTTTTCATCTTATCATCTACACCTTAGGTTTGAAGCTGACGTTTTTAAAGCTATGGATCTATTCCATCATCTCTAAATTAGTCTACATTCCCTTTACTCTAATACTCAGGAAAGGCTTATCTCATAGCTACTCAACTCTCCATAAACAGGTACGAAGACTCCTTCTAAGACATATTTCTAAGACGCGTTTATTAACCTCTTCTCATTGGCTTATAAGGTCACTTCATCTAACTATTAAGGAAAAAAATAATTCTTACATCAGCCTATTCTATATTGACAGCTCAAATATACTATCTAGGCACACATGGAAAATAATTAAGTTAATTGGAACCTCGTCTAATTACATACAATCTCAGGTACACCTCTTAATGCTCTTGTTACTCTTATGACTTAGCCACACTTCACTGCCCTCATCTAAAAGTTAGGATCTCTCACTTGTACCACTTATATTCATTGCAGCTAACATCTCAATTCCTCACCCACTTTATGTCAAGTCTACCAAATCAGATCTCAAGACTAACAACATCACCCTCATGTTGCCATTCTTTTTGCCACGACACTCATCTCAAATTCAAGCTTAATGTTTATTACTAAACCTGGATATTAATATGATTACTCGCTTACCATACCAACTTACAACTACTAGATAAAATTTTAGAAACACTAGCCCACAAAAATCTCATGACAAGTAGTCAATCTTTATCTCTCAGTCTACATCTTTACATATTATTGCCACATTCCACTTCACAACTTAAGTACTATTTACTCATTCACTATACATCATTGCCTAATTAGTTCTATAACACTTTGAATATTATGGGCTCTCCCTCAAAAATCATAAGCCTAGCTTAGATATATCACCTCGTGAATACTCCTGCTCTTTTATTAAACACGTATACTTGGCCTTCACTAAAACAATGTTACATTGACATAAACTCTCATTCTAGTTAAGGTATACTCTAAATCATCCTGACTAGTAACTAATTCTCTATCTCTTATCATTAACTCTATACAAAATTATTATTCCTTAGTCTACTCATAAAGGAAAAATTCCTCACTAATAACTTACTAGTGCATGACTGCAACAATCTTATTTACCTCATCACTCTCTCCCTTCTTAGATTACTATACCTCTGCATGCATTCTTCTAACTCTAGAACTTTTACTACTACTGCTTATAACATCATAACTCATACTATATTTTTGGTTGCAATTACTACCCAATCTTTAAAACATGTTTCCTTATAAGGGTCTCAACTGAAACAAGGTTCAAAGAAAAGAGGATGTATAGACCTCTTGCTTTTAGCTTAAACACACGACTAATATGAATAAAAGTGCATTCTTTAAAATCTTAACGCTTAAGCTTACTCATGGGCTAATCTCATGCCCCTCTGCAATCTTATGACTTTTTAAAGACTTTTTGCTGAGAGTAACTCATCGATAAGGATCTGACTTTTCTTTTCAACCACCTTGAGAATGAGGGGTAGTCGAATGGATATGAGAAAAGCACAAGTTAGGATAAATTCCTTATGAAACTGTTCTACTGCACGATTTGGAATATGAAAAAAGGGAAACTTTTCTTAAATGTCTATAGTCCCTCATTTATAGAAATGGGCCCCTCACAACCATAAATAAGATCTTACTTGACACGACTTCATAGACACCCTAGGACACTTGAACTCTATGCTTTGATACCAAGTTTGTCACAACCCGAGCCTACACTCTGGACGTGGTCGGCACTTAGTAATCATTTCATGTCCCCAAGCGAACCCTCATCATGACTGAATATAAGCAGAAGACTAACTTGAGCATACATAATCATCAAGTTGAATAAAACGTTTAAAAACAGTTTACTAACACTCAAAACATTGCTGAATATACTTAGTATGAAACATAAGTTTAAATAAAACATCTGAACTCCAAAATTGTCTATCTATGTATCCTTTACTATTAAGAAAGGATGCCGGGACAAGACCCATGACACCTCAAAACTACTAATTGGAAAATAATTGTGAAGTCCTCAGGAATACAAGGAGTCTCGCCAAAGCTAACTGGAGTGTAGAATGATCTCAATGAAGTTCCTGTTGATATTCACGAACACTTGTATTTGCATCATAAAAGGATGCAGGTCGAATGACATCAGTTCATGGAATGTACGAGTATGCAATATGGCTGAGTAAACAAATAACTTATAGAAAGGACTGGATTAGATAATAATGTACTTAATCTAAATTAAAGAAATAAAGGAGTTAAATCATTTAAAGCTTTAAAAAATACTTTCTCATCTCTAAACTCAACATAATAAGTGATGTATAAAAATACACTTTAACTCTATTGGCAGATTCTCTAACCGACAACCATCACTCTGAGCTATGTGATGAAACGTGTCGTCCACACTGTCGGAACTGTACTATACCTTGCTAGAGTATAGAACACCTCAACTAAGTGGAACCACTAAGGTATTCTTAAAAGCAATAAGGAATCATCTATAAAGTATGACCCTTTACCCATGTTAGCATACATAGTTTATGGGGGCTGTGAGTTGTCTGAACTCTCCCCCATATCGGTGCTCAATACTAATCCCAATAATATATACTCATGCTCATATGTTTTAAAAAAATATAACTCTTTCTCTAGATTGAGATAATTGCTCAAACTACCCTTTTAAAAGAGGTAACTGCTCTTGAAATAACTTTTGAACTCATAACTCATTTAGAAATCTCAGTTTCTCTTTTATCAATGTAAAAATTGATGTCTATGGGAATACATAGTCTCCTTATACTCATACTTGAAAACTCTATCTCAAAAACATTTCAAAACCATATTATAATATGATTATTGATGACTCCGAAAGTCATACTACAAAAACATTGATGGTATATCCAGATATCATACTGCTTAAACATTGATGACATACTCGATTGTAATACTGATCATGTTTTAGAAACTTTTTTCTCAAAACTCATCTTTACTTTCTCAAGACTCAGTTTAAGAATTCAAGTGTTGGCTTTAAAAAAAAGCTTTCCGAAATTTATAACTCAAAATAGGGTTCATGCTAAAATATAGACATGAACAAATCAACTCAAGGATCTCAATAACAATATAGAAACACAATAATTAGTAATAGAATTTTTTAAAAGAAACATGAACTCAGGAACTCAAAATCAACTTATCTTAAGAATACTCAAATCTAGGGAAAAAATCCTAGATTAATCTTTTACTGATCTGAAAGTAGATGTAGGGCGTGGGAACGAACTAGTCCAACACTATGATAGCCTTACATACTTGGAAGAACAAGGTTTTTGAAGAATCTTGAAGAAGAACTTCATTAGAAGTCTTGAAACCCTATCTTGAAGGTAAATAATCAAGAAAACCTTCAGATCTTCAATTAGTTTCTTGAAATCTCTATGGCGAAGAATTATGATTTTCATTAATGATTCATAATTGTATGGAGGAATTTGAGATGAAAAGAATGGAATTCTTGGAGAAAGACTTACCTTGAAGAAGAATCTTGAAAAAGATTAGAGGAAATTTGAATGGAGTCTTCTACTTTGGTTTTTCCTTAGGGTTAAGAGATGAAAATCTGATTATTTTGGGTCTTCAATAAGTAAAGTTCGTTTAGGGTTTTCTTAGAGGTAAAAGGACAAAAATGACCCTTTTAATGTTTTCCTGTAGGCTAATTCATGACAATAGTATATAAGGTTACTAAAATTGTCATAACTTTTTACTCAAAGATCGGATTGTTGCGAAATTGATGGTGTTGGAAAGTAGATTTAAATACCTTTAATTTGATAGGTTATGGGCCATGTAACTTTTTTTATTGTACGATTTATGGTCGTTTGAAGTTTATCCAAGTAGAATCTTACATCAAAACTTAATCGATAAGGAAACTTTCAACTCTACTTTGTGCTAGGGGATTCTAGTGACCTTAGTTCATATCCAAATCATTCCCACACTAAAGAATGTACCTTTACACATATGGGTAATTTATGAATCACCCGATATGACCCTATAAGTATGTGAAGAATGGGTCGAGTCTTAACTTAGAAATTTCTGGGGTGTTACATCAATAACTTCATATAGAGGAGAATCAACTCTTCTTTGGAGCTTACAAGTATCATATTGGGACAAAGCATGAAATTTTCTCCATAGGCTTCAACTGACATATTAGCCAGTTCAAGGGCCAAGAATTCATCCTTCTTCGTGTCTCTCAAAGTATGGGGCACATACTTCTCCGAGGTATGAAATTACGCACAAGTCAACGGAAAGGAACCGATGAACGACACTCTACATAAGACCTCTACAACTACATGGAATTGACCTATAATTGGAAAGGCACAAACTCTACCCCATGCTGATAAACAATACCCAATATGTACAGCTTCTCATAACAGTCCAGAATTAATTTGAATGTATCCTCGCTCTCTGTGTCACGGAACACTAGAAGCTTTAGTTTCAGGAACTTTGTCAAAAGCCCATGCTCAGAATCAGTCATAATGGTACCCAACACTAGATGAAAGAAGGCATTTATACCTAAAGCTTGATCTATCCTAGGAGTCGTAGTAGCAACAAGTTGAGTATTTGGGAGCTGTTAACTAACACAACAGTAGTAGATTCAATACCTTCCAACTCTCTCAAAAAATCCGGTACTGGTTGAATCACCTCAGAATTCGTAGAGGGAACAACTGCAACAACATGTGCCTTTAATTCTGGTACATCCTCCTTTATCTTTATTTAAACCTCTTTCTCAATCTGATCCTAGGTGAGGGAGGGGTTGTCAACCTTGACCATGTCGATGCTCAAGCTCCAGCTCTGCCAGTTGTTGTCCTCTTTGTGCCCCTTCCACTACCTCTTCCTCTACCTTTACCTTTGCCTTGAACCACTTGTTCTATTACTATAACTTTAACTCTAATCCCGTTGTGCCTAGTGTCAACCATTTGTGGACAGAAGAATGAAAGAAGTAAGATACCAATTTGGATTGCTGGTTATCAATCGCAATCAAGTTATAGCACAAAGAAGAAATAAGATAGAAATTTTTCTTAAAGTCTTGAAGTCTCCTTGGGAAAAGTACAAACATCTCCGTACCGTTCCGCAAGACTCTACTAGAGCGCTGATACCAACTATTTAGGACCCTGACCCATCATGAGTGGTACCCACACTAACCTTCTGATGGAAAAACCAACTATTTCCCAAGGCTAACCCATTATAGTATTTTAGAACCAAGTAGTGATATAAAACACTAGGAAAGTTGTTTTAAAACAACTAAAAGTTTGAGTTCCCATAAACTCAATTAGTCAATTTAAAGTGATTGTAGATAAACTCTCTAGACCCTGAAAATCATAGTACCAAGACTCTAACAGTCAAGGATAGGGATGCAAACTCAATATAAAAGAAATAAGACGTAAGTATAGAATGTCCGAGTTTGAAAAATGGACTAAGAAGGAAAAGACGAATCCGTAGTAGCGCGAAGGAAGCAGCTCACCCTAGGATTCATATGATAGAACTTTCCTAGTTGAGGCCTCAAAATAGCCATCAGAATATGCCCAGTACTCAATAAAGAAAGAACAAGTGCAATATTATGTAAATTACAAACACAAGTACAACATAACATGAAAATTTTAGTCCTTACGCTATATTAATATGCATAAACATCATGCACCATCACATCCCAATAAGCCAGTCTGGTTCTTCCAAAACCCACACAGATAACTATTAGTGTACTAGAATGGTACCTGTTCAAGATTTTATTATATTGGTATGGTATCCATTCCAAAAAATAAAATGTGCTAGTATGGCACCTAATCTCGATCATCACACATAATAAATTCACAGCAACATTGAATCATGATAACCTATGTAAATTCATCTAACAGATTCACTGTATGTGATTGGCAACATCTTTCATCTATCGACTTTTCCTAATCATATAACATGCATCCACTACTTACTACCCATTTAACTAGCACATATAGCATAAACAGGAAAACAACAATCATACTTACCTTGAATCAAGCCTCGAAACTCTAAAGAATGGGAGTTTTCCTTTTGTTATAAATTTTGGCTTGTTATTTGTCTAAAGCAATTTAAAAAAAAAAAAAGCATAATCAATGAATAATAGACTAACAATACCCAGATTATAACTAAATCCTATACCCTAGGCCATTCCCATGGTCATTCTACCCCACAAGGTTCTTTCCAACATTAATTCAAGTTAAAAAACAACTCCCTAATATCAAAAACCTATTTTCTAATGATTAAGAATCAAAATACAAGTTGGGAAGTAATTCACTTACATTTAATGAAGAATTTGGTTGATAAATGGAATGATATTGACCTAAATCACCTTTCACACTTCTAAGAATGATGTTGTAGAAAATTAGACATTTTTGGGAAATATCTGCTCAAAACCCCGGCTAACTCTTCGCGATAACGGCATTGCCATAGTGGCCCACCCATTATAGCAACGTGAAGCCCTCTATAATATCTTGCATCGAGATAGAACTTTGTAAATCCTCCCCAATCCCCTATTCTGAAACACACCTTCAAATATTGACGTTGCAAACTTACTCCTTTATGCCAAATTTAATACCGAGATTTCTAATCACCCAATTTCAATTTCAAAAGGCCTTACAAATTTATTAATGTCGTAGCTAATATAAAATGTGATCTAACCTTAGACATATCACCCTGCCCATTCTCAAAATTCCATTGAGCTTTCCTTACTCAGATTCATGTAATACTGGCCTAGTCTAGAATTTGTAAGTCACTACATAAGATGTTTTCTACCCTAATTCATTCACCATCGGTCTATACATCATGTCATGAAGGGGTCGTTACAACATTTTTTTTGACGTGTTGAGATGCGTGACATGCTTCTCTAGGTGGTTGGGAGAGATTTAAGTTGGTTTTCCCTATTTTTAAAGCTTTTATGTTGAAAGGGTTTACCTTGGTCAACAATATTGGTAAGAGGATTTGGATGTGATTTTCATCAGCATTGTTAGATTCAAAATAATGAATTTCCTATAGAATGACCTTTCGTTCAGATGCCAAGGTGATCAAGATGAGTTTGAGGTGTTTTGTGAAATGCTTGTTTAGGTTGTTTTTGTGATAATTGACTAGGGTCATTTTATTGTCGATACAGCCTCCCTTGATCATTTTGTAACACCTCAGATTTGAAAAGAAGGAAAAATTTCAGATTTTCTTAGTTGGTGTCTGTACCAACGGACCGTAGGTACTCTTACGAACCGTAGGTGGGAGCCATAAGTAGAGGGTAGATATTTTTCAAGATTCAAGTTACAGTACTCTTTACATGGTTCCTCAGGATGGTTCGTTTTTCAATGTACGAGTTGTAGGTAGGTCTCGAAGACGAGTCCCAGACTTAATGAAATTTTGAGTGTCATAGTTTGGACCTACGATTGGGATGTATGGTTCGTAAGTTGACCTATGGACCTTACATTGAGGGTCCAAATCTAAGTCTCTAAACCCTTACCCACGGTTGACCGAGATAGTCCGTAGTAGGACCTACAGACTGTAGGTCCAACTGCCAGTAGAGGTTTGACAATGTTATTTTAAGGGCTTTTAGGTTTTTTTCCTAATTATTCTAACCTAATACGATAAATTTTTACCCTCTACTTTGGCCCTATATAAACATTTCTAACCGCCAAATTACCCTATTAAACTCATTCTCCTAAATTCCTAAAAGTTGACCAAGTTCTTCCTCTCAAATCCTCTCTAGTCTAAGGAAGAAGAAGAAGAATAAGGGCTAGGTTCCATCCAAGCCTCCAAATTCTCCATTTTCTTGGGCTTTGGTATTATGGTATGTGTGTATTCACCCATGGAGTCCTTTCCTCCATGGGATTCCCAAAGATTTCAAGTCTTCACTTCAATTCTCTAATTGTCAAATATTAGGGTTCACTTCAAAGAATGTGGTTTCTTCCAATTATGATTTATTTTAATCAATTAAGTATTCTAATGCATTAATTGATATTAATATATGGTAATTAGTTGAAACTGCACTTGCCCATGCTTCAATTATTCTTTTCAACCATGTTTTTATGACAAACCAACGAACTAGGAAATTACGGAGATATGCATACTTTTATGAAGTTGGTTTAAATGAGTTAAGGTTGCTTTGAGAGTAAAGCATCCATGTTGTTATTGTAACAGGTTATTCTCATATGAAGGATTCATAGGGCTCAAAGATTTTCTCAAATAAACTTTAAATCAAGAATTATGAGTTATTCTAATGTACTCTAGCTTAGATTGACTACTTGATGTGCCCTTCCATGATTATAAAACAAGAGGCGATTACCCATATCCCAAATGATAAGAAAAGTTAAGATTAATAACTTTTCCATAGGGTTTATGCTTAGCACTAAGTGGACAAGTGGCGATTACCCATGTCCCATAACTATGTACCACCATAGGTTTGTCTTAGATAAGCATTAGCTGATGGATCCACTTTAGCTCACTTTAGCTCAAGTTTATGGTTCTTACCTTGTAAAATAAGGACAAATCTTTTTGGTGTGGGATAAACACCGGATTCCATGTTATAGCTCACATGGTCTATGTAGGTTAATGGCGAACTACCTACATAATGAACTAAGGTTACTTCTAAAAGTATCTCAAATATGTTTTAAAGATGTTTAGATTGCATTGACCATGATTATGACTTATGTCTTCTAACATGTTATTTACTATTTATCTTGGTCATTGCATGTCATATAAAGTCCTTTTAGCATGATTTCATAATTCTTATGCACTGCTGTCATACTTAGTACATTCCATGTACTAACACATACTCTTGCCTACATTGTTTTACTAATGTAGGGTCTGAAGCTTCCATTTCGCACACTCATGGCTAGTTGATACCTTTTTAGCTTTTGACGATTGGTGAGTTCTCATGTTTCGAGGACCGAGACTCCTTATTTATTTATGTCTTTTCTTTTTGGATGTTGTATGTGATGTATGAGTTACGTCTCAATCACTCTTTTGATGAAATAGATGACTTTGAGACTTATGTTAGACTTCCGCTACATTTTGTTAACTCTTTATGATTTAAAAATGTCTTTTGGAACTCTTTAAATTCTATTATCTTGTATGATGTATGTTAAGTTGCTGGTGTAGGGTCTCTTGGGATCTTATATGGCATGTCATGTCTAGGGTGTACTTTGGGTTGTCACACATTTCATTGATTCCGTTGAGTCTAAAATTTGGTTATTTCAATGTATTAGCATATTTCATTTGCATCCACAGGAATCTAAATAAATCCTGAGGAATCATTCAAAAAAAAGTCCAACTTGCCTTTTGGCTGATGCCAAAGCTATTGGTGTGACCACTTTTCCAGTCCCCATACTGCTTTTGTGGTAGCCATTTTTATGGCCTTCAGACCATTTATTTTTATAGTTGGCCAATTATGGCTTGTTAAGAATGAAGGAAAGACTGCGAAAAAGAGAATATGAGAGGAAAGATCGATAAGTTTTTATATTGAAACAAACTAGTATATATGTAGCCTTACACTACTAACTTAGGCTAATTCTATGTTTCTTGAGTCCAACAAACTCTAATAACCCAAACAACTTAACAGGTAAGAATCCCATAACAATAGAAACTTTATTAACCAAATACTAAATATAAATAGTAAAAAGACACTAAATAGTAAAAGACTCCTAAAAATTCCTTCATTAAACTGAATATATGAGCATCAGCTTACATTAAACTTGAAGCAAACTTCTAATAGTTTTCAAAACTTCAGGAAAGCATCCAGCTTGAGAGGTTTAGTCATCACATCAGCCAATTGTTTATGTGTAGCACCATAAACAAGTTCCACAATGCCCCTTTTTGTCAGTTCTCGCAAGAAGTGAAAACGTACATCTATGTGCTTGCTACGACCATGCATAACTATATTCTTCAAAAGCTTAATTGTAGAACTATTATCACAGCGAATAGTAGATATCTTGCCATGATTAGGATCAAGCTTTTCCAAAACTCTCTTCAACCAAACTGCTTGGCATGCACATGAGGCAGCAACAATAAGCTCTGCCTCTGTAGTAGATAAACTCACAACTGGTTGTTTTTTTGAAGACCAAGATACTGCCCATGAGCTCAATAAAAACACATAGCCTAATGTGCTCTTCCTGGCTCCCAAGTCTCCAGCATAATCATTGTTTGTGTAAGCAACAATTTCATTGTCACACCCTTTTTGCACGCCCAGCGAAAGGGTTTTCTCAATCTAAGTGACGTTATTGATTAGGAATTATTTTTATCCTTTCAAAGTCACTACTTGGAATTGAGTTATGGTGTTCCAAGTCACCTTTTTATTTAATCCCTAATTAAAAGAAAATGACTTTTTGTATGGTCTGCGAATTAGAAATTCGGAAAAGGAATTTTGTTGACCGAGGAGAAGGTATTAGGCATCCCTCGAGTCTCGTGATTCTAGCACGGTCGCTTTTATTGACTTATACTTATTTTAACTATTTTTGGATATATTTTATATGCTACAGTTAAGCTCATATTTATATTATCGAACTTTTATTTGGTCTCGACCTAGATACATAACCGCATTTTGGTCTTGACGTTTAGAGACAAATTGTCTTCTTTGCATCGCACCTAATAATTTTATCTATAAGTCTTATGTTAAATTAAAGAAAGTTAATTACTTTTTTGGACAAGGTGCGTCACTGCATCCTTGAGTTTTTTTTTTATGTCTCAAGAAAGATGTGTAACCACATTGTTAATTGAAACCGACTTTTGAAAAGGATCATATATTTTAATATTTTACCAATTACTAGAAATTTTAAGTGTATTATTAGTGATTAAACTACCTCTACTATTTATATTTACAAACACTATTTACTTAATAAAAGTCTAAAATCTTAAATAAATATAAAGTTATTTCATATTTAAATTCGACATAGATGCATTTATATTTTCAGTATATTCACAAGTCATGAAAAAAACATTAAAAAATAAAAAATGTGTAACTCTTCATTTCTTAATTTTTCTAGGATGAACATTTTTAATTTTAAATGAAGTTGACTAAACAAACAATCAGAATAATTTTTTTTAGGTATTTGATAAATTTTGGTTGGATGCAAGAGATAATTAATAATAGCATATGGTACAAGATGAAAAGCAATGAGATTAAACACACATAAAATTTGAGCAACTTCAAAACATTCAAATCAAGTATTATACAATCATGAAAATCAAATTATACAATAAAAATTAAATGGTACCTCTTGCGAAAATTCAATTCACGAAAAGAAAACAATCCTAATAAGGAACCACGAACTTGAAACCACGAAAGTGAATTTCGACCTTAACTTTTGTTTGTGATTGAAAGAAAAATATAAATAAAATGTGAGTATGTTTGCTGATTTTTCCTTCTTTTTTTTTTTTTTCCGTATATATGTGGTCTTTTTTTAGTGTGTATGTTTGTAAGGGTGAGGGTCGTGGTTTTTTTTCTTCTTTTTCTTGTTTGATAATTGCTTTTTGCTTTTTGGTAGTCTAGGATTCTTGTAGTCTTGCTGATGTTGTAGTATATGTAGTAGAAGTAGTAGTATGTGTGCGTGTCGTGTATGTAGGGGTGTGTAGTGGTGTGTTGTTGTGTTAATGGGTAGAGATGTGAGGGATGTGTTGGGGTGGTGGAGGAAAATGGGTTGTGTAGGATATTTTTATTTTTTTTGTAATTAAATATGTAAAATATAAAAATATAAAAATCTTAATTGACTATTTTAAATTACTAAAAAGAAAATTATAAGAAGAGTTAAATAGTTAATCAAAAAATATAATTAAGAAACACTAGCTTATTTATTAAATTTAAATTAAAAGAAAATATATATTTTTTGTAGTTTTCAAATCTTTTAAAATAAACTTACTAAAATACGATGAAATATATAATATTTAAAGTAGACCTAGAAGAAATATCTAAGGAATAAAAATGGTGTAAAACCTTATGTTCGATCAAAAATTACGTGTCTACATTCATCATCTCCTCCCTTTCTATAAAAGATCCCAAACTCAGTTGTACCTTTTAAGTACCTCAACACCCTTTTAGCCGCATGTAAATGAAGGTCAGTAGGATTCTCCAAATACCTACTAATAAGACTCACGAAGAACATCATATCTGGTCGAGTTGATGTTAGATACCTGAGGCTGCCCACAATATGCTTAAAGTAATTTTTATCCACCTTGATTCCACCATCATCCTTTGTGAGCTTAATCTGGAACAATTGGATTATGGACAAAATTGCTTTTATCTATCCCAAACTTTTGCAATATCTCCAATGCATACTTCTTTTGACCGATAAATATTCCATCTGATCTTTGAGAAATCTTCAGACAAAGAAAATAAATCATCTTTCCAAGGTCTGTCATGTCAAATTCATCCTTCATGGAACTTTTAAATTTTGCAAACAATAATTTATCATTGCCAGTAAAAATGAGATCATCAACATATAAACTTACACTTAATATGTTGCCATTTATCTCTGTCTTGATGAACAATGTATGCTCATAGTCACATTTGTCAAAACCTTGCTTCATGAAGTAGGCCTCTTGTAACGACCGGGTTCCGTCATTATAGAAATGCCAATGGGGGGAAATTTGGGGCCGAAAAAACTTTTTGTAGTATTTGTATTTTCCCAACCTTGTCCAGATTTGGACGAAATCGGAGTCCTTGAGGTGTGGGGAAATATGGTAATAATCGGGTGAGTTATTTTTTATTTTGATTGCATGAGTAGTTAGAAAACTTGTTAAGGAAATCGTACGACTTTACGAAATTAAATTCGGGCGAGTAGAACTACCGGAATCGATCTTTAGTGTAAAGGGTATTTTCTGATCGTCGTGGGTTAGATGTGTGCTGTGAAATGGGATTTTGGAATTCCTTCAATTGACTCTCTGGCTACGGTTGTGCCGCTTTGGTGGGAGTTGGTCACTCTGGCGAGACCGCTACAGCAGGATATGGGGCATTGTGGCGGGTACGACGAGACTTAAAATCGTAGGTGAAAGATGAATAACTCACTGGTTCAAGAATGCCGCTCTGGCGAGAATTTGGGTCGCTCCGACACTGTTGCTACAACAGGGTTAGGGCCGCTATAGCAGGTCAGCCGCGACTTAATGTCATTAATAAAACCCCTAAACCACCTTATTTGGCACTTTTTGACTTTTAGAGCTAAGGAGCGACCCCAAGGCGACTCATACTTGTTTTTCACCATTCCTGAGGCTAAATGTAAGTTTTTCACTCCTCGAATCTGTTTCTCGATCTGTAGAACGTAATAGAATGGGTGAATATTGATGGGGGAGGATTTTGTTATAGATTCTATGGTGGAAACCCTAAATTGGAAAGTTGGGATCATGAGTTTAATCTAGGATTGTTAGTAATTCTGATAATTAGTGATTGTTTATTGATTCCCGTATTATATTAATTATTTCTAGACCAAGAACAAGCCGAACGAATCCGAAAAGGGAAGGATCAAGTTTCTTAGGGTTTCAAGCTTGTTTCGAGGTAGGTGATGATTGTGATTCTATGATTGCGTGATATATGCTTGTTCTTGCTTCATTATGATACTTGTATATGTATGAATGTTGCAATGTTGTTCACACTTGTTGTAAATGAGATAGATGAAATATCATTGTCATGAAATCATGACTTAAATCTATGATCTTGATGATGTACTTCTGTTTGTAATTGTGGTGTATGAATGGGATCGAATTGCCAAGTTCCGGCATAATTAACTTGGATCGGATTGCCACGTTTCGACATAATTATGAGATTGGTTGCCACGTTCCGGCATAAATATGGGATCGAATTGCCACGTTCTGGCATGCTAACTGTTTGGATTTGGGTTCCATGAGAGGACCAATGATGTGGTGATAAATGTGAAATGTGGTGTTGATTCTTCATGTTGATGATGTTGTATATGTTGATATATATATATGCATGTGATTATAATGTTGTTTGACTTGTTTATGTTGAATTAGTGGGATAGCCGCGTGATCCTACCAGTGTGGTTGTGTACTGATTATGCACTTGCTTTTATTTTTATCGAGTACAGGGCATCTTCACGCGACTATTGATAGACCTCGCTTAGAAGACTAGTGAACATCACTTCAAATTCAAGGGTGAGCCAATTCTTACGGGCTGCTATGGGATTCTCTTTCGTCTATGTCCATCATTTTAGGAATTAGATATTTGTTCTAATTAGTTGATTAGTTCATTAGTTTAGGGATGTATCCCTTCTTGTTTAGACTTGGATCATTTGTTTAGATATTTTGGTACATTGACTTTCAGGTTCTAAGTTGTTTAATTCCACATTTGTTTAGTTATTGTTGAACTTTTGTTAGAGTTTATGGAAATTCTATTTCCGTTTCTTAGTATTTGACTTACATGCCTTAGTTTTTAGAGTGATTGCTTGGTTTAGGTTGTAGTAGTGGTTCTACCACCAGATTATTAGCGTGGGTGCCAATAACGACGGTCTAGGTCGTGACAAAGTTGGTATCAGAGCCTAGGTTCGTTGATCTCGATGTATCGAAATGAGTCTAATAGAGTCTCGCGGAACAGCACGAGGACGCCTATATTTTTCTTCGAGAGGCTATAGGACTTTAGGAAATCTCTATTTTTCTCTTGTCTCTTTTCGTGCTATGACTTGATTTCAATTGGTATCTAACATCCTTGACTCTTCTATTCACAGATGGTTAATACTAGGTATAACGATGTTAGGCACATAGCTCTTGTCAATGCTCCAGCTGAGGAATATGTAGCGAGAGGTCGCGGTCAAGACAGAGGTAGAGGAAGAGCTAGGGGTAGAGGCCGTGGGAGAGTTGCGCCTGCTGTGAATGAGGTGTCGGTTGATAACGTTCCTATAAATAAGAACCCTCCTGCGCAAAATGAGGAGATAGAAGAGGATATTGAGGTTAAAGATATTGAGGAAAATAAACAAGAGAAAGAGGTGCCAACGGAGACTGCGGTAGTTCCTTCCATCGATCCGGTGTTAGCTCAACAGATTATGGCATTCTTGAAAGGGTTGGCTGGTCCTAGAGTGCTTCCATCTGCTCAAGCAACTCAAACTCCTACTAATCCTTATGTTACTAGCACTGCACCCAAGATGGGTGTAAATGTAGGTACTGATGTTTTCTTTCGTCCTTTGTTAGGTTATGTTATGACTGGGAACGAGTATGATATGTTGACTAAGTTTCTGAAGCTTATGCCTCTAGTATTTCTTGGTTCTAAGACTGAAGATGCTTATGAGTTTATGTTAGACTGTTATGAAAGGCTGCATAAATTGGGTATTGTTCACCAACATGGGGTTGAGTTCGTGTCTTCCAACTTCAAGGTGAGGCCAAGCAGTGGTGGAGATCTTTATGGAGTGGAGATCTTCTACTTTACCTCCACTTACTTGTACCCAATTTCATGCTCTGTTTCTAGAAAAGTATGTGCCCAAAACTTTGAGGGATCGCAAGAAGGATGAATTTATGGCTTTAGAGCATAATGGTATGTATGTGGCTGCTTATGAGGTCAAGTTCCATGCTTTATCCAGATATGCTACGCAGTTAGCTACTATTGAGGAGGAGAGGATCCGATTATTTATTAGAGGTTTGAATTTTGAGTTGAAAGTATTGTCTATTCATATGACTTCTGCAGGGAGGAGTTTTAATGAAGTGACAGACTATGTTAAGAAAGTGGAGGGAGTGAGGCGAGACAGTCAAGCTAAGGCTTGGGAAAAAAGGGCAAAGAATTCAGGTAACTTTCACGGCTCTTACTCTAAGGGGTCTTGAAGGCCAACACTTGCAGCCAAGCCAATTCAGTCTACTATGCGCGCCTCTACAGGTAACTACTCGGGAACTCCATCTCATAATTTTCAGGATAGTCAGAGTATCATGCCTTCGACAAGAAGCAGACCATATTTTGATCGTAATTGCTACAACTGTGGTGTACCTGGGAATGTGAGGAGAGATTGTCCCCACCCACGTGTGTTAGATTCCGCGCAGCAGCAGTCTAGAGCAGTGGTACCCACGGGTAATGATAATAATGGTAGAGGACGTCCACAAGGTGGGCGAGGAGGTAATCAGCGAAGCCGTGGAGGTAGAGGAAGTGGTAATGGTAATTGAGGTAGGGGTAACGTGCAACCAGGCAGGGAAGTAGCTCGACAAAATAATAGGGCTCAATGTTATGCTTTTTCGAGCAAGAATGAGGCAGAGGCGTCCGACGCGGTGATCACAGGTACTATTCTTGTCTGTGATCGGATAGCTAATGTGTTGTTTGATCTAGGTTCTATTTATTCATATGTATATGTGAGACTTGCCTCTAATTTTGAGATGATTTGTGATATTCTTAACGCCTTTATTCATGTTTCTACCCTAGTTAGAGAGTTAGTCATAGTTACCCATGTCTATCGTGCTTGTCCTATTGTGTTTATGGGTTTTCAGACTTGGGCTAATTTTGTGATTTTGGATATGATTGACTTTGACATAATCTTAGGCATGACTTGGTTGTCCCCCTATTATAATGTGCTTAATTGTAATACTAAGTCTGTAACACTAGAAATTTCGAGAAGGGAAAAATTAAAGTGGGAAGGGGTCTACAAGCCTAAGCAAGCTAAGATTATATCCTTCATTCGGGCAAGTAAATTAGTAGAGAAGGGTTGTTTCACTTATTTGGTTCATGTTAGGGATGTTAAGATTAAGGCTCCATCCATTGAGTCTATTCCTGTGGTGTCTGAATTTAGTAAAGTGTTTCCTAATGACTTGCCTGGTATGCCTCTAGATAGAAATATAGATTTTTCCATTGATTTAGTGCCTGGTGCTTGTCCATTTCTATCCTTCCATATCGCATGGCTCCGGTAGAATTAAGAGAGCTTAAGGCTCAAATCCAAGAGCTTTTTGATAAGGGATTTATTCGCCCTAGTTCTTCCCCATGGGGTGCTCCAGTTTTATTTGTTAAGAAGAAGGATGGTAGTATGAGAATATGTATAGATTACCGGCAATCAAATAGAGTCACTATTCGAAATAGGTACCCCTTACCTAGAATAGATGATCTTTTTGACCAATTGCAAGGTTTAGCGGTTTTCTCCAAGATTGATCTAAGATCCGGTTACCATCAATTGAAAATTAGGCCTGAGGATGTGTCCAAGACGGCGTTTAGAACTTGTTATGGGCACTATAAGTTTTTGGTTTTGTCTTTTGGTTGACCAATGTGCCTGCAACTTTCATGAGTTTGATGAATGGGGTGTTCAAGACATTTCTTGATTCCTTTGTGATAGTCTTTATTAATGATATTTTGGTTTATTCAAAAAGTGAAAAAGAGCATGTCACCCATCTTCGTACTGATTTTGGGTGTTCTTGGGTAACAAAAGTTACATGCTAAATTTTCAGAGTGTGAAATTTGGTTGAAATCAATTGCATTTTTGGGACATGTAGTGTCAAAAGAAGGTATAATGGCAAATCCTCAAAAGATTTAAGCGGTTAGGAATTGGTTTAGGCCTAGCTCTGTGACGAAAGTTAGGAGTTTTGTAGGACTCGCTAGCTATTATCGTTGATTTGTTAAGAATTTGGCTTCAATTGCTACTCACTTGACCAATTTGACCAAAAAGGAGATATCATTTGAATGGACTGAAAAATCTGAGGAGAGCTTTCAAAAGCTCAAGACTCTCTTGACCACTGCGCCCATTCTTGCATTACCGGTGGAAGGTAAAGACTTTATTGTTTATTGTGATGCTTCACATTCTAGTTTGGGTGTTGTGTTGGTGCAGGATAAGAATGGTATAGCTTATGCCTCACGTCAATTGAAGGAGCATGAGAGGAATTATCCAATGCATGATTTAGAGTTGGCGGCAGTAGTATTTGGTCTTAAGATTTGGCGGCATTATCTTTATAGTGTAGTCAATCCCATGTTGTTGGGCATACCTCTTCACTACAAACCTAGCCTCATATTTATTTACTTATCAATTTTCGTCAAATTTAGTCTTGTAAACCTATTTAACTCCAATACTTTTTCCTCATTCAGGAAAATCCATCAATTTACAAGTGTCATTTCTTTCTATTGTTTCTATTTCGTCATTCATGTCATTTCTCCACTTCTCATTTCTAACCACATCTTCAAAGTAAATAGGATCTGTACTAATTTCTGTAAACATAACCTTACCATTTTCTTCTTCAGAGATGCCTTCACTTGTTTCATAGTCTCACATCCAAACTGGTTGTGTCCTAATTCTCCCATTTGACACAACAGAAGATTGATAGTCCACAAGCAGAGGATCAAAAGCCAAATTACCCTTTGTTTCTTTGTAACTAGATTCATCATCTTCTTGTATTACAGCTACAGAAACTGCTTCATTTCCATCTTTATTCCATTCCAAATCGCACACAAATGTTTCTTCATGACTTTTATCCTAATCCCAGCTTCGATCTTCTTCAAACACAACATCCCTGCTTATAATGATCCTTTGTGAAATTGGATCATAAAGCCTATAAGCTTTTGATTCCTCATTGATTCCCAGCAAAATACAACACATACACACTTTTATTATCTAACTTTGATCTAGTATGATCAGGCACATGAACATGAGCTATGCAGCCAAAAACTCTAAAGTACTCAAATAAGGGTTTAACTCCACTCCATGCTTCCTCTGGTGTCTTTCCTTTTACTGCCAATGTGGGGCTCCGTTCAAGACATGGACTGTCCAATTTACTACTTTAGGCCAGAAAGTCTGAGGAACTTTCTTCTTTGAGAGCATGCTACGAGCCATATTCATAATGGTTCTATTCTTCCACTCTGCAAATCCATTTTATTGTGGTGTGTAAGCAGTTATAAATTGTCTTTTTATTCCATTCTCACCATAAAAATTAGATAATTCATGTGATGTAAATTCTCCTCCCCGATCTATACGAAAACCCCTAATGAAAGAATTTGTCTGTTTTTCAATATGGGTCTTAAACCTTTTGAACATAGCAAAGGCTTTAGACTTTTTAGCCAAAAAATAAACCCATAATTTTCTGCTTAAGTCGTCAATAAGATTAATCAAATACCTTTTTTTTGTTCTGTTAGAGATGAGCTTGATTGGACCACAAATGTCAGCATGTATTAGCTGTAGTATCTGTGATGCTCTCCAATTACTCTTCTTTGGAAACGGATCATGTTGTTACTTTCCGACCAAACAGTCTTTGCATAGCTTCAAAGGAGAATCGAGTTGAGGCAAACCGTGCACCATTCCTTTTTGCTGAAGAATCTTTAGGCCTTTAAAGCTTAAGTGTCCATACTGGCAATGCCAAAGCTGGACAATGTCTTCTGTGATGGTATTGAAACAAGCAGATGATATGGGCCGAGATAAATGATGCACAACAAACATCTGATTTGAATCCATTGTTGTCTTCATAATTAAACCTTTGTCAGGATGATAAACCTTACATTGGTCATGTTGAAACAAAATGGCAAGCCCCTTTTCCTATAGTTGTCCAATACTCAACAAATTAATTTTTAAATTTAGTACATAAAACACACTTTTGATGACCTGTGTTGTTTCCTTCACCTGAAGACTTATATTGCCCTTTCCTACTACACTCAAGCTTAAATTGTTACCCAACTTCACCGAATCTTTAAAGCTTCCATCAAAATCGAAGAAGTATTCCCTATTTTCGCACATATGATTGTTGCATCCTCAGTCAAGATACCATGTATTCACTTTGTCAGCATGATTGACATACGCCATCAATAACATCTCTTCTTGAGTTTCTGCATAATTTGCCTATTTTTCCTTTTGTGGAAATTCCCATTGAAAATGCCCAAGTTTGTAACAGTGGTAACACTCTACTGTAACCTTGTCAAATCTTCCCCTACCTCTTCTACGACTTCCTCTTCCAAATCTTTGACCCCTTCCACCAAATAGTTCTCCATGGGAAATTTTTAAGGGTTGTTCATCCTCAATTAAAGGGATTATTCGTTGTTCATGCACAAGTAGGCTACTTTGAAGTTCATCAATGGTCAACATGCTCGTATCCTTCGATTCCTCAATGAAACATACAACATAATTAAACTTGACAGTCATAGATCTCAAGATCTTTTCCACAACTCCTATATCTCCCTTTTCCTCACCATTTGTTTTTAACTTATTAGATATGGTGAGAGTTCGAGCAGAATATTCATTTATTGTTTCCCCAACCTTCATGTGAAGAGTTTCAAACTCTTTATGAAGAGATTGCAATTGTGCACGCTTAACTGTGTATTACCCTCATATTTCTGCTTTATAGAGTCCCATATATCCTTTTGATGTAATCTTTTTTAGAATTGTCTCTAGGACTGGACGAACTAATGCCTAAAACAGATAGCCTTTTTCTTTCAAGTCTTTCAACTTCTGATCATCAATGTTCTTCCGTTGTGAATCCATCATAGCTTCTGCTGCTTCAGGAATCCCATTCTCCACAATGCCCCAATATTCCTTTGAACACAGAAAATTCTCCATGAGCATTGCCCAATGATCATATAGTACCCATCAAACATTGGTACTGCTGGTTGGAGAAAGGAACTCTCTGATGTTATGTTGGAACTGTGAAAAAAAATACCTCAAAGACTGCTGCTTCTAACCCCATAATAGGGCTCTGATACCAAATGTTGAGAATGAAGGAAAGACTGCAAAAGAGAGAATATGAGAGGAAAGATCGATTGATTTTATTGAAACAAACTAGTGTATATGTAGCCTTACACTACTAACTTAGGCTAAATATAAGTTTCCTAAGTCCAACAAACTCTAATGACCTAAACAACTTAACAGATAATAATCTCATAACAATAGGAACTTTATTAACCAAATACTAAATCTAAACAGTAAAAAGGCACTAAACAGTAAAAGACTCCTAACATGGCTGAGTCTCTTTAGTGACCATTTTGCCGCTTTTGCGGTCATCGTTAGTGTTCTATCTCTCTCATCATCTCCATTTTCAAAAGTGTGAAAAAGTGGGCTAGAGCTTGGTCATGATAGGATTTTCTCAATTCTACACCATTTTACTTTATTTTAAGGTAGAGTTCTTCCCTATCGCTTTCGATTACGTATTTTAACTTCATTTTCACGATTTGATTCCATTTTCAAGATAAAATCCCTTGAGTTACATTTTCCTTAAAGTTTAATTTTGGACCGTTTGATGTCTAAATTAATTTTCTTCTTCGTCTAACTTTGGGGCATGTCATATTCACGTTGAGGGGAACATAATGATGAAGTTAGTTTTCCATTTCATTGACCAAATTTGTTGGTCAATTTTTTATCCGTTTTTTGTCTAAATTTCATAACATTGTTATGGATATCGGTAGTCCCATGTTGACATGTATATTCTAATTTTTTATAGCATGGAAGCATTCTGAGGCTCTTCAGAATGGAAAAGCTCATGATTATAGGTTTAAGTGTGCTTTAGCTTCAATGTAGGTTATGGTCTTCCCTTTTTTAATTTGCTTAGTTAGTTTCTATATAAAACGAATTTCATGATCATTAAGAAGGATGTAGGATGAATTATTAAGCTTGTATGATTATTACTCTCCTTTTGGCCATTTACGGGAGTTTAGACTAAAACTTTATCCATAAAACTTTAGTTTAGGTTGGCTTTATCTTTGGTTTGACATTGTAGGATCCTTAGAATTCTCTTAGGTGGTTGAAACTTAGATTTAGACATGTTGGTTTCTTTTAATGTGATTGCGTGATTATTTTGAGATTCTTCAGCTCTTTTAATAATTATTGTGATTATGGATCTGAGGCCTTGGACTACTTGGTGTTCAAGTTTAGTACAATTGTACTGTGATGGATTTTTATCCTATTGGGATTTGTAATATGAAGTGTTGTGGGTTGCTTGACTATGTTTTGTGCACATCCAGTTTCATGTCACTTGCATTTAATTTTGAGTAGAAATAGAGGTGAGAGATGTGAATTTTCAGTTACAAAAAAAGTCTAAATATCTTAGTTTTACTTAATTTGGCTCCAAGGGAGCACAATGTTGGTTCTTTGAGGGAGGTTATAATTATTTATCAATTTATGAAATTTAACGTCTGATGCAGTTTTCATAAACAATATTTAAATAGCAAACCATAGATACTAATCACAGACCAAATATTTGACCAAATATTTCGTTGAAGGAAAATTAAATAGATCACAATTATTATTTTGTGTTCACATTTTATATTCTCTATTATTCCCCTCTTACTTTATTGCAATATCAGATTCTATGTGTCTATCACATGGTAAGTCAATTAATTTTTTACTATTTAAATAGATCACTTACTATGAACTTATAACATGTCTCTTTCAATCGAAAGGTGTGTAAAAATCTCTCTTATATATCTCTTTTCTCTTTGTTCTGTTCTAGTTGCTTCATTTATAAATTGATTGGGTAATGAATAAACCAAACATATTAAGACTTCGTTTTTTGTGTTCTTTTTAGTTATTTTGTATCATTGAACAGAAAATTAGCAATAAAAAATGGCAGATTCCGGGGAAAAACAAGTTGGAGAATCATCAATATCCCAAAAAGGATCAAAAAGGAAAGGACAGGGCCAGAGGCACTCTATGGAAGCAACTCAAAAACTTGAAGCGTAAGATCAATTTTATTCAAAAAAAAAAAAATTGAACCTCCATGTATGTTGAGTTATTTTTTTGCTTTTGTTTGTACAAAGATATGGTGTTATTTTCCTAAGAGATATGAATTAAAAAATCAAAATTCATTAACGATATGATTGATCTACTGTGTATATAAATCTTTTATACGTGCACTGGGTTGTTCTTGATAATTCATTAATACATTTAGCATAAGGGGATGAGTTTCTTTAATTTTAACGCCTTTTGTTTTTTGAGCCAAAAAAATTAATTCACTTTCTCGTGGTATTTGATACATTTGTGGGATTCGACTAATTCAGATTTGCATTGAAAAGTCTTAATTTAGGGACCCACTAATTCAGATTTGCATTAAGAAAATTCTACTTTAGGATCCAACTAATCTACATTGAAAAGTTCTATTTAGGACCCAACCAATTCTGATTTACGTCGATAAAATGCTCCCGATCAAAGATGACAACTCAAGTCCCAAAATAGAAACATGAGGCATTTGATTAAAGATAAATTATTAATGACCAATCTTTAGTTCCAAGATGAGTATCTAATACCCTCTTTATGACTAATCCAAATTCACATTGTTAATTAAGTCCCATTTTGGTGGTAAAATGTTATCTACCAAGGACGACTTTCGTTCTAGCAATTCGAACTTGAGAGCCTAGTTAATGATAGAGATATACTTACCAATTCACCATATTTTATGATATATAAAAATATATATTTTAATTTATAAGTTTATTTTTAAAAATTGTTTGGTCAATAACAATAAATCTTTTTGTGAATTTTGAAATGTAGATTTTTCAAGAAATGTCGATTTCCAGATGATGACCAGCGAAATCAACTGGCTATTGAAGTAGGGCTTGACCCTGATCAGATCAAGGGTTGGTTTCAAAATAAAAGGACTCAAATAAAGGTAATTGATTAGTCCTTTTACTATAAAGTTAATTATTCTTAATTGATGAATTATTATTGTTATTTACATACAATAATGAACTAATATTTCTTTTTGCATTATATCTTGCAAAAATCTAGAGGAAAAAAAAAGGATTAGTTAAAAGTAGGGTCAGATCGAAAGCAAGGCCAGTGAATCTCTTGAGTTGGGCCCCAAAATAGATTTTATAAACTTAGTTAAATTTTTTGGATGTGTAATTAAATAGAATAAATTCTTTCTTAAATATTAATCAGTACATTTACTTCCTCATCTTTTTAATTTTTTCCCTGTATACAACTATTTATATTATTGACTATTTTACTTTTCAATTTCAGTATAGCTTTCCTAAATCAATTATTTATTTTTGTCTTGTTGAATTGATCAAAGGATCTGAAAGTAAGTCGTTTGCATCATAAATATATGGATTTTATGAAACAAGTTTAAATATTTTCATTCCACCTCTAATTCGATTGAACTGCAACTCATTTAAATCAATGTTAGAATCATGTTAAATTATTTAAAATAGATGAATTCTCTAACAAGTTCCAAAACTTAGCAATCATTACTAAATGGTCATCATTTTGTCTTTCTATTAGATTTTCAGAATTTGGTTAAAGAAAATATGGGTTTACATCTAGGAACTAATATTTTTCCTTTTCTGTATTCTTTGTTGGATGAAAGAATATCTTAAAATATTAAATGGGTGGTTTGAATAAAGTTGAGGCTAGTCAAAATGGTTTGAATAAATAAATGAGTTGGTTATAGTTTATTTGGGCTGAGTTGCGCTTAATTAAAATGAACCATAACCCAATTTTCTTACAGTAACAAAAAGAACAATTCTTAGCTTATTTTCTTGTTATTTGAGTAATTACCGAACAAGCTATAATTTTTCTTATTTACGACTATGTTTAACATCTCAAATAATTTTATTTTATTTTAAAAAATTGATATTTAACAAATTATCTTCTGAATCAATTTAAGCTACATATTTTGGTCTATATCAGCCAACTTTTAAAGATGCTACCTTGAGTTTTACTAAATCGATCCCCCATGAAAATATGTCTAACCAAATTTGCCCAAATTTGAGCGCGTTGGATGGATTATATTTTTATGGTCTAAATTTTTTTTTCACCTGTGTGGAATTAATCTATCAAAATATATATTTCATATGAGGAAGAAAATGTATGTTGTTCAAAATTAGAGCAGGAATTTGAACTTTTAGGAAAGAATGAAGGGAGAAAATAATTTTGACTCACTTTAATAAAAAAAAGAATTAATAGCACTGTTGATCATTGAATTATTATTAAGTATATATACCTTCAATTAATTGAAATGTGCACTTTTGATTCCTTTCATGTGAATATTAACAAAATTAGCATAATTATTAAACTCTCGACCACTTAATTACCTAGGTTTATGTTAAGCTTGTATTGTTACTTCATAATTGATGATAATATAATTTTAGAAGTAGTTCTTACGAAATACGTCTTACATAAAAGTACTAAAATACGCATTTCTATTAGATTGAAATTTAAATGTGATTCGTTGAATATCAAAAGGACCAAGATCAAAAAAATATCTAAATTTTAGGAGCAAAAACTAATATTATCTTATGAACTATTAATAGCATTCTCTTTATTCATTTAATAAACTCATAACATCTGATTTTATTTGTCTTTATATTTGTGTGGTTAATTTTTTATTTATATATCCTCAGACAAAAAATGAGAGATCAGACAACCAAAATCTTCAAAACGAAAATGAAAAATTACGTCGTGCGATTATTGAAATGAAAGAGGCAATGGAAAATAATATGCGCTCAAAATGTGATGGTCCACTCATTGGAGAAGAAGAGAGGGCAGGAAATACAGAAAATTTGAAGATAAACATGCAAAGATTGAGAGAGGAGGTAAGTCTTTTATTCAACCTCTTTAATTTTTTTGCCTTTTTAATTAATTTTTTTCCTTGAAAAAAAATTACCTATACATAAAAAGAGACGAACACATGTACATGATTTGAACTTGATGGATTAATTCGAGCATTAAGGTATATAGAACATTAGGGGTGCTAAGGAGTCAGTTCTACATTGACATCCATTTAAACAAACATTTATTGAACTTTTAGTTGGTTTTACACTTATATATCTATATTCTTCCTTAAAAATACTATGGTAAGATAAATCTGGGGTGGATCCACGTCATAACAACGTCTTCATCCAAACCTCGTATCTTTGTAAGAACTCACAATGTTTAAACATATGTTTATCTGAATCGTAATTTTATAAGTAGAATGAATTAAGCATCACATACCTATCACCAAGGATTGTGATAGTATGAAAAAGATCTTTCATCCTTAATCAGAGGTGTTAGGTTCGAGCTTTAATAATGAAACGATCTTGATAGAAAGTGCTTTTTATTTAATGGGCCTTACATGATGCTAATTTGAATTCGTGGAGGCCCTGCTATGGGTATTTAATAGGGTAACTTACAAAATTATTACTAGTTTATCATTTAGTTACTTAGATACATACTAGTTAGCAATATTATGAATCTTACCAGATTATGGACTTCGGATACATGTATCGGTGCATCCAGATACATGTATCTTGAATATAGGGGGTCAAATAAGATCTAATTTTTCTATATACGCTATATTCAAGTGGATTCACATGTATTTGGATATATAGACAAATCTCATTGGCCTCCCTCCTATCTCATTCGCTACTCTCCTATCTCACTCGCGTATTTAGTATCCTAGATACATGTATCTACTGTTATTAACATGTATCTAGGATACATAGACAAATCTCCCTTGCGCCTCCCTCCCGTTCTCGTTAGTGTCTCTCCTTATTTCAGTGTATCTTGTCGCAAAAACATGCATCTAGGTGTATCTCACTTGAAATCTGGTACAAAATTATTAATTGGCGAGACAATATGTAATTATTTCAAACTTTCGGGAGAATTAATAAATATGATATAGGAATGTTTATGTAATTAGGTAGTTTTTCCCATTTAATACTAGGTGAAAAATCCCCCCAAAAATATTAAGTATCTTTATCTTTAAAAGGCTGAATTTTTTTTTTCCAAAAGGTTTCCATATCAGGTTGGGTTCTATATATCTTGGAAGAGATAAATACTGGAGAGGCACTAGTCCTAACCTCCATAAAAAAAAAATGGTGTAGTTATATAATAGACTAACACACTAGAAAACAAAAGAGTAGACAAGTAGCTTACATCTATTTGAAATAGCTTAAAACCATTGTAACAACACATATGCAAGAAGAATGCAAATGGATTCTAATCAGGCTACAGGAGCAAAGGTTTCATCATATATAGTCGAGTTCCTTTAGTTGTGAGTATCCTTGAGCCATGAACCGAGCTGTTATTGGAACAACTTCTCCATCTTCATTCAGGCTATTTCCAAATACCTATTTTGTCCCAGTTACTGATGTTTTGTCTATCTTAGGAACCACTCACCATAGTGGATTTTTCTCAAATTCATCTAGCTCTTCTTAGATGGTTATCACTTCGAGCTTCATCAACGTTTTTTTGTACATTGACATTACTTTTGCTTGAATCTCCTATTTTCATTCCTTTGCTAGATCTCTAATTACGAATTTCTTTAGATAGTCAAGCTCGCTTCTCCATTATTTTGGAATTACTTCAATATAGATTTATTCCTGTTGAACATCAGTCGACTTGGTTGGGCTTTCAACAGCTAGAGGAGGAGCAACTATGATTTTGGAATTTCCCCCAGCATCATATGTACTATGACTCTTCTCAACCAAGTGGTTAAGAGTCGTCAAATACGACATGACAAGTCAGCCTCAATCCAACGACACGAAAGAAATGCGGAAAGATAAAGCAAGAACAAAATAAAAGCGGAAAACTTATTCATTCTATTAACACCTCAAAACCCTGATTGTCACGTGTACAAGCCACTAAAGTAAAAATAGAATTTCAAAAATAAATACATGTCTCAATGTTTTTGTTTGTCAAGTAGAACAAAACATCAAGGGAACAAGAGGGCCCGCTGGGATGACAAACAACTACCTCTCAAAATCCTTGACAAGCCTCGAAATAAGGAGGAGGCCGAGGAGTTGGAGATCACATGGGTCCGGGATCGGAACCTTCATAAGTGTAGAAGCAAGGAGTGAGTATCAACAACATGGTACCCAACAAGCAACCTAATAAGTAAAGCAACCTAGCTAGAAATTGAATACTCCTTTAATCTCAACTTAACCTCCTCAAGCTACAACCTACACAGAAATTAGCCAAACCTAATAGTTCTATAATACACGGCTCACAAGGCTCAATATTCACAGTTCAATAGTCACAAGTCAACAACCAACACGAAGCAAGTAAGTCAATCTCAAGTATCAAGTAGATATTTCATAAGTATAACGTGCATCACTCACAATTAACAATTAGGTCAATCATAAGCATCAAAATGCATCAAACCACAATAATCAAGTCTCGCTGGAACCATTTCTCATTAGTTTTATGTCAAATCACTAGCCTAAATCATTTTTCATCGGCTTTATATCAAATCACTAGTCGAAATAATTTCCCATCAACTTAATATCAAATCACTAGCTAGAACCATTTCCTATCGGCTTTATGTAAATTTACCAGCTAAAACCATTTCCCATCGGTATTATCTCAAATCACTAGCTGGAACTATTTTCGGTCTACTTGTTATCAAATCATTAGCCGTAACTATTTTCCACCGACTTTATTTGAAATCACTATCCAAAACCATTTTTCATCGGCCTTACAACGCTTTTCGAAAATGATCTCGTCAACATAGCTCTCATATGTCTCATCACGTGGTCAACCACATGAGCAGTATTATACCACACAGAAAAGACAACAATTCATACCATTCAACTCCACTTTCATGCTTTCAAGCAATTCATCAATCCAACAATTAGGGGTCATCACAAGGCAATTCACAAGCATTATGATCAACACACGGTCTTTCATTTAACCTCTTTTAATTCATTAGACTTAATCAAGTAGAACAATGAATCCCTCACTCATTCCCATTACTCCTAACTCACAAACAATAAAAAAAAATGCACGAATCTTACTAGATCTCAAGGTTTAGGAGATCACTTGCCTTTATGCAATCAATTAATTACTTCAAGAGTTGTCTTCCCATTCTGACCAATGTGTAAAGCCACACAATCTATATCAAGCAAGTATTCACAATAAATTTTCGAAAACAACAATATCCACATCAATTTCTTTGAAAAATGGATCAATCAACTCAAAACCCAATTCCAACAATAAGATTCGAATATGAAAATCAACGCTTGAAAATATTATTCAAGGCCTTAGGAACTCATTGGTGAAAACTGTTTTGAAAAAGGACTCAAACTCAATTTACAATCTCCATTTTATTTTAGAACTTGAGTTCTTGAAAAACTTTGCCATTTACCAATCAAAATCCCAAGTTTTGATGTTAAAATTCATAAATAATCAAAAGGAAATAAAGTGTTAGGGTCACAAAAGCTTACCTAAACGATTTAGCACAAAAATTATCTTCAAAATTGCCTCCAAGGGTTTCGAAAGCTCAAAAATAGAAACTAGGACTTAAACCCAAAAATTTCAGGTCTAAAAACCCTCTCTGATGTCGCTTAAGCGAACCCTGAAGAAAAACTTGTGCTTCGCTTTCGCTAACCAGGGTTTGCTTTTGCGAGCATCACGATCACAACCCATGGTTCGCTTAAGAAAACCTCACCTATCTGATGCCCTTTGCTTTTGCGACCAGGGTCTCGATTTTACCAACATCGTGATTGTGAGGCATCCTTCGTGAAAGCGAAGCACACCAGCATCAGAACACTAGCCAAACACAATTCATCGAAAAGACCCTTGGGATTCTTTCAAAACCCCTTAAACACAAAAAAAAACATATTTAAATCGGATATACTCAACATTTCAAACTCAATGGAATTGATGAAACACAAATTCGAGATCTCTATGACCTTACATTCGTGATAACCATAAGAAACTACCACAACATCTAAAAAGGCTAAAACAAGCTTAGGACCTCTCAAAAATCAACCAAGACCTCACCTAGGCCTAAAATCATTCTCTGAATCCAACGAAATTCTTGAAATTCCGATCCAAGTATCTGAACCCCAAATGTTGATCAAAATCAACTCAAAGGTTAAATTTCCATAATTTTCCCATACAAATCCTCAAAAGACTCCAACTATAGAACCAACAACTCTCATAGACCATATTCCACATTCCAGAACTAATGGAATTGACGGAATTCCATTCCTACACTCAAAACTTCAAAAGACTCCAAAATTATTTTTAAGCAACTTAGCCTTTCAAAATCACAAACTTACTCATATTACTAAATTTTCAAAGTTTGAAACCAACTTTCAAAACTCAAACATAAAGGAATTGGGGTCAAGATCAGAAGGGGAAAAATGGTAAATTCTCAAAACATTCATAAAAAGAATGACTGAGTCATTACAAAGATCTAGTAGAATTCTAGTATCCAATAAATAGACCTTCATCACTTCGAGGATCCAACTTACCAATGGTATCCTATCATCACCTAAAAATAGATGTGGTGACTCGTCTATTCCCACCAAGATAAGTCAGACTCAACCCAACGAAACAAAAGAAATGTGGAAAGTAAAGCAAGAATAACATACGAGAAGAAAATTTATTCTTTCTATTATAACCTCAAATCCCAATTGTCATGTGTAAAAGACATTAATATATATAAAGTGTGGAATTGAAAGATAATTACAAGTCTCAATGTCTTTGTTTCTCAAATAGCAAAAAATATAAGGTAAGGAACAAAAGAGTCTATCGGAATGACAAGCAGCTGCCTCTCAACGTTTTCTCAGAAAGCGTCAAATGTAACAAGAAGACGAGCAATCACACTAATATGGGCTCAAAACCTACACAAGTGTAGAAGCAAGAAGTGAGTACCAACAAACACGGGACTCAACAAGTAACCAAATAAACAAGACAAAACTAGCTAAAAAACCAGTACTCCTTTCATCCCAACTGAACCTCCTCAAACTACAACCTACATGAAAATCAACCCAACCTAAGAGTTTAACAATACACAGTTCACAAAGCTTAACAATGACAATTTAATAGTCACAGTTTAATAACCAACACGTATGAAGTATGTCAATCACAAGTGTCAAATAGATCAATTCACAAGTATCAGGTACATCAACCACAAGTAACAAGTAGATCAATAACAAGTATCAAAATACATCAAATAACCATAGTCAAAATCTTCTGAAACCATTTCCCTTCATCACAATATCACTATCCGGAACCATTTCCCATCGGCTTTATATCATATCACTAGTCGGATCCATTTCCCTTAGGCTTTATATCATATTACTAGTCGGAACCATTTTACTTTGGCACATTATTACTATCCGAAACCATTTACTTCGGCTTTATATCATGTTACCATTTCACTTCGGCTTTATATATATATCATGTCACTAGATGGAACTATTTCCTTCGGCATTATGTCATGTTACTTGATAGAACCATTTCCCTTCGGCATGACATCACATGTGTCATCACGGTGCACAATAATATCAATGTAAATGAGAAATTTCACATCATAAGGAAGAGACACCAATTCAAGCGATTCAAGTCTAGATTAATGCCATCAAAGCATTTTATCAATCAACCAAATAGGACTCGCAACAAGGCAATTCACAAATCATTAGGATCAACACATTGCCTTTTCATTATTCCCCTTTTTATTTATTAAGATTAATCAAGTGGAACTATGAACCCATTATCTCAATATCATTACTCCCCAACACACACACAATGAAAGAAAATACATGATTCTACTAGATTTACAAGGCTTAGGAGATCACTTGCCTGAACTCAATCAAATAGTCAATTCAATAATTGAGTCTTCCCTTTCTGAACAACATCCAAAGAGACACACTCTATTTCAATTAAGCAATCACAATAAAATTTGGAAATAACAACACCCAAATCATTCTCTGCAAAATGGGTCCAATTAACTCAAAAACCCAATTTTGAAAATGAGGTTTGAATATGAAATATTTACTTGAAAACATTATCCAGGGCATTTGTAACTTATTGGATAATTTCAATAAAGGAGTTCAAATCAGTTCACAATCATTATTTTAATTCAAAACTCACTTTCTTGAAAAAACTTGTCATTTGCCAATCAAAATAACAACATTAAAAATCCATAAACGATCATTTGCTGATCAAAATAACAACATCAAAATCCATAAATGATATAAGGGAAATGTATTTTTAGAAGCTTACTGGAATGATTTAGAACAAGAAATCTCTTCATCATCGCCTCCAAGGGTTTTACAAAGTTCAAAAATGAAAAATGGGGGCTACACCCAAAAATTTCTGCTAAAAAACCCCTCTCAGGTGTCGTAAAAGCGACCAACAATTCACAAAAATTAAACCCAGAAAAATCTCGGCCTTCGTTTTTGCGAAGGTCTAGGATTCAACCTCCCTTGCTTTCGTGATTAGGGTTTTACAATCGCAAAGTTCACAAAAACAAACACCCTATCGTGACTGCGAGGGGTAGCAGATACTAGCCCTCAACAAAATCAACAAACACAAAAATTATCAAATGGATCCTTAAAAATCGTTCGGAATATCGTACACACAAACCATATATGTAAATAGACTAAACTCAACGTTCTGGACTTATTTGAACCATCGAAACACAAACTCAAGATCTCCTTGACCCTATACCCATGAAAGTCACAAGAAATAAACATAATGCCTAAAAAGGCTAAATCAAGGTCAGGACCTCTAACAATTCACCCAAGACCTAACCTAGGCCTAAAATCATCCCTGAATCTAACAAAACTCTTAGAATTTCAATTCAAGCATTTGAACCCCAAATGTTGACCAAAGTCAACCCAAAGGGTAAAATCTCAACAATTTCTAACTTTAGGACCTCAAATCCTTGAATCCTCAAAAAGACTCTGAATCTTAAACCGACAACTCTTTTAGACCAATTTCCATATTTTAGGACTGATAGAATCAATGGAATTCCATTGTGACATTTGAAACTCCAAAAGACACTAGAAACCACATTTAAGCAATTTAGTCTTTCAAACTCAGAACTTGCTCAATTCACAACTTTATACTCAAATTTTGAAACCAACTTTCTAAACTCAATCAGAAATAACTTTGGGCCAATTGGGCCATTACATATCCTTACTATAGTTATGCATAAAGAATTTTCTATGAAATGGACGTTGTGCTTCCTTCATTTCCATAGCTCATATGGAGTAATTTTTAAAACCTGACCTATCACACCAGTTCAAAATGTGACAAACTATACATACAGCCTCAGCCCACAACTAATATGGTAGAGAATGTTCAACAATCATAGTCTTTGCCACGTATTGAAGAGCTTTGTTCTTTCATTATACGACTCTAACTTATTGAGCAGGTCTTGGAGATGAGAAACCGTGAGAGTAGCCTTGCTCATCACAAATCTTTTTAAACACCATGTTTTCAAATTTTCCTACATAATCACTTTTTATAGAAGTGATGCAGCATCCCCTGTCTTTCTATACTTTTTCACAGAAGAACAAAATTTTTTAAAGTAATGTATTTATGAGCAAGAAACATAACTCAAGTAAATTGAGAGAAATCATCAACAATGACAAATGCATATTTTTTCACCAATGCTTATAGTTCAAGTAGAACTGAAAAGGTCCATATGAAGTAGTTGTAAGGGTGTAAAAGTATACACGATATCTTTTGAAATTAAAGAATTTATAGTTTTCTTACCCTTTGGACATGCATGAAAGATATGGTGCTTTGTATGATCTATAATAGGCAGCCCAAGGACTAAATCATGTTTAGCGAGTTTTTCAATAAGACACATACATTAATGACCAAGTTTCTTATGCCAAATTCAAGGATCTCCTGAGTTTGAGGCTAGGAAAATGTGTTCACCTGTGCTTTTGATAGAGTCCATGATATACACATTATTCTCTCTACTTTTGGGTAGTAGAGCCTTTTCAGTGTTGTCTTCAATAACACATCATGGTTTTTTAAGCTTACTTCAAGCATCAAGTCACATAGTTGACTTATACTCAGAAGGTTGTACTTTAATTTGTTCACAAGATAAACATTAGTAATATTGCAATAATCATTGAAACCAAAAGTACCTATACCAATCATGATTCCTTTAGAGTTGTCTCCAAATTGTGTGTTTCCTCCTTCAAAATATTCAACGGATTTGAATAGGTTTTTGTTTCCTGTCATATGATTCATAAACATACTATAAAAATATCATTTTCTTTTTTACTTCTTGTTGTATGATTTATGTTAGGTACCCAACTATTGCAAGTTGACTGGTTTGTCTTGTTCATAGTGACACTATTATAATATGTCTTACTAGGAGAAGATTTGTAACTAACATGTTATTTACTGGTTCACTTATTAATATGAGTCGACTGGTAAGATCTGATTGAGATTTAAGTAAAAGATTTAAACATGCCATTAAGTTGTATTAGTAAATTGTGGTTTTATTCTAAAAGAAAATCATTTTCTATTTCAGAAACTTCAAATTTTAATTTCATAGTCATTCATTTCTATTTGAATAACTCTAAAATCATTAAACACTCGATTTAGGTCAAATATATCACGATCTAATAATTGTTTTAATTCAACATAATTATTACAAGTTTTAGATCTTAGCTCACTAGATTCTCTGATTTTCATGAAGCATACATTGACCATTTCATCATTCTCATTTTCTAAGTTGTCTTCATTACTCCAACTACTGAGTGATTTGTTTCTTTGATATTCCTTGGAGTATCTCTTCTTTGATTCTGGACCTTCGTTAGAAATGTGCCTATACTTTTCACAACCATTGTAATTACCATCATTCTTGCTTTGATTTGTAATATATTTTCTCATAAGAAGTTTTGCTTACCTCTTCTATTTTTTAATCTCCTAAATGATTCCGCGATTGATCTGGAAATTAGATCAACCTCATCTTCACTAATTGTTTTCTTCTTGTTATCTTCTTGCCCTAGTTTGTTGAGATGAATCTTTTTAAAAAGCAATGAGATCCCATCTCACTTCATCTTATGTAAGAGTATTGAGATTCATGCTCTCAATGGAGACAATCTTTGAATGTTATTGAGGAGGAAAAATTCTCAAAATTCTTCTTATGTGTTCCACCATGGGGTAGGTTTTACATGATGCTTTGATTTACCCAATGATCTGTCTTATATTAGAAAATATGCTTTCAACATATTCTCCTTCCTTCATTTGGAACAATTCATATTCACGCACAAGAAGGCTGGCAATTGTTTTCTTGACTTTATTAGTACATTCATATATAACTTCCAACTTATCCCATTTTTTCATAGTAGTATCACAATCTGATATCTTCTCATATTCCTTACCACTGGTAGAGTTGTATAGCACATTCTCTGCCTTGGAGTTTGTTTGAATAACCATCAACATATTTTTCTAAACTTAGTAGCTCAGTTAATGTTTGACAATCATCTACTATCTTTTCATCTTTCTTGGTAAGAGGAATAGGATTGTCTCCAAGCATGACGACTATCCTCACTCTCACATCATAGAGATTTTTTGAATGTCTCCATTCTTACTTTACAATGAGATAAATATTTCCCGTTGATGTACTGAGGCATAAATTGTGAAGTTCCTTCTTAAAATAATGCTCCAGTAGTAACTTTGTTTGGCAGGATGTTTCTCACTTATTGTTAGGAAATAAGTTGTGAGACCTTGCTTTGATGCCTATTAAAATGCAAGAGGGGTGGGTGGGGGTGAATTTATATTTTTCTTTTCTAAATCGATTGACTCCAGTAGTTGACTTCTGATAAATCCAAAGTAGTTCAACACACAGGGAAAAATGAAAGTACGAAAAGTTAATTTGCACCAAATATTTTTATAATAATAGGGATCCTGAATAGATTGTAGTCTAGTCCTCTTTGGTTGCAATTGTGTTCTCTTCTAGCTCGTTAAATTTGTTCTTGTACAGAGTTGGAGTATATTTCCTATGACTATACTCAGTGTTTTTTCCTCACTCGAAATTTTTTTTATAGAATAGTCTCACAAATAATATTTTTCTCTCCTCCTTTTTTTGAGTACATATTATAACCCTAACCCTATGCCAACATAAGGCCACAGTAGATGGACCAGAATTTAGTCATATTTTTGCATATACAATCCAAATTCTCAAAGAAATATAGTAATTGCTTAAAAGTTTAGACTGTTTTATATATTTTATCTCCTTCTATTGGCTTTTTATAATAGTAGAAGAAGTCGTTGGAATAATTGAAGAGAAGAATTGAAAAGATTTGATTCTTAGAAATGAGTGAGTGATTCTGTTTCCATGAATAAAGTAAAGTCATAATTAACTTTCTTGCTAAGATGATTTCATGTGAATCTTTTGCTTCAATGTTTATTCTTTCCAAGAGAAACAATGTTCTCTTAAAAGCCAAGATCTTTATGATTTCATAAGTCTCTTGATTTCACCTTCATCTCATAGTCAACTAATTGAATGAAGGGAATTTATGTTACATATATATACACAGATAGCAATTATTTAGTTTATATTTTTACATTCTCAAAATCATGTTTAATATAAATAATTGTCTATTATCGTACGTAACTTAACTTACCAATTATTATTTTTATTTTGCAGCGTAAAAGAATAATATCAAATATCATCTCAAGTTATCATGGAAAGTCTTTTGTGATGGATTCAAATTTGGCACCACCAAATTCTACTCTTGGAACTTTGACAAATTCGTCTGATGAATGTTTGTTGAGGCAAACTATATGTGGCTCTCCCATTGGATATAATTCTTCTTTTCATCCAGAAAATAATAATGACAATAACAATGTTCGAGCACATTCAATAAATATTAAAAATATCCCAATAATATCCAAATTAGAACAAGAAAATTATGGGTTTCATCATGATAATAATGGGGAGAAATCAGTTATTTTTGAGATAGTTGTTCCTGCTATCAATGAAATGCTTGGACTTGTGTATGTGAATGAACCACTTTGGGTAAAATCATCAGTTGATGAGGGGTGGCTTATTCATCGTGAGACTTATGATAGAACATTTTCAAATTCAAATCGACCTTATAAATCATCAACTGCTCGAATTGAATCATCAAGGAGTTTTGGAGTTGTACCAATGACTGCAATTGATTTGACCAAAAATTTTCATGATCCGGTAAGTTTCTTAAGCATTTTTATGTTATGACAATTCAATTCACAAGTGATATTGTTTTCTTTGGGCATAGGCTAATCGACCTTTAGAACGCGTCAGTAGGGCCCTAGGCTTGCTATATATATATATATATATCATGTGTTGTATAGAGTGAATAGTGTGTGTGCTAGTCAACTTTTGGATAGATTTTTGAAAATATAAAGTGTTTAATTAATTTTGTTTTGAAAACTAGCCTCTTTTGATGTGGAAACATACCATGGACACATATCATGTCAGTGTCATAGATTTTGAACTTGAGAAAGTGAGAGATCCAAAGTTACTATTTATTATTTTTTGAAATCTAACACACTTACGTCATGGATTTCAAATTTGGTATTTTCCAATGACTTCAAATTTTTGGCTACTTTTCTATATGTCATTTTAATTTTAAGTTGTTCCCATACAATATTGATTAAGGTAAGTTTAAATGGAGTGATAAACATGTACAATGAGTATTTACATAGTCGAGCCTAAAACCAAGAAACTTTTTTAGGCATAATTATTATTGTTTATAATCATTAATCATATGTTGATGGATTTTGTGATTGATTTTGTATATGCAGATCAAATGGATGAACATGTTTCCTACTATAGTCACAAAAGCTAGGATTGTTGATGTTCTTGATTCTGGGAATACAGAAGTCTCTATACAATTAGTAAAATATTAATCCAACTTTAAAAAATTTTCCTAAAAACTAAATAGATATTAAAATTTCTTCAAAAAAATGATCTAATTCTTTTCTGATTCTTGAAAACAGATGTATGAAAAGTTGCATATTTTATCTCCTCTAGTGGAAGCTAGAGATTTTGTCTTCATACGTTGTTGTAAACAACTTGATCAAACAACATGGATAATGGTGGATGTTTCTTATGATTTATTCAAAGAGATTCAAACTTGTGCACCTTCTTATGCTTGGAAGTTTCCTTCTGGTTGTGTAATTCAAGATATAGGTGATGGCAAAAGTATTGTAAGAATCACTTTCTCTCTCTGAATATATCACTTTTTATATAAAAAGGTAGTTGGTCCACTAAAATCTTACTATGCGTGGGTTCTAAGAAAGGGTCGGACCACTAGGGCAGACATATTTATCTTGCATTTTTATAAGAGGTTGTTTCCACAACTCAAACCTATGATAAATATCAGTATTTACATGTAGCTTATTTTTCCAAGGAATTTATTACATAGGTAGAAGTTTACACGTATGATGCCTATATCGTTATGTCTATTCTTCCTAATATAGTATAAGAATGGGACCTATCTTTATTTTTGATTTATCCAATATCAGATCCTCGTGTTATGCTGTTCACACTCCAAATATTTAGCTTTGAATGTGTGTCACGGCTGTTTAAAGTGTCCCCATTATTCGTTTACAAAATGAACATTTGGTCTTTATGTATATCCTTGGACAATCTTGATAACAACCTTATGAGTTATATTTGGGGATTACATTAGATTCAATAATCATCTTTAAAACATGTTCTATGAGATTTGCCAGGCCTATCATCATTCTTAATTTAACAATTAATGTTGAACACCGATCCATATTAGGTTGTTGATGCGCCAAACATTCAAATATAAACAAGAGAGGATGAATAGGTGTATTCTTCTATGGTCTTAAACAATCCTCACCTTATAAGATTCACTATTTAAAAAAACACGAATTCGCAATATACGTTTCTATCAAAAATGTTTCCAATGATCAAGTTATTTTTATGCTTTCTTGATTAGTTTTTGTCTTGTAGGTTGCATGGATTGAACATGTTCAAATAGATGAAAAATGTCAGGTGAATCATATCTTTAGAGACTTGTTACGTGGACGTCAAACATATGGAGCTGAAAGATGGATTGTTACACTTCAAAGGATGTCTGAGAGATATAATTTTGCAACGCCTGTAACATGTGCTACTACGGATGATTCCCAAGGAGGTTCTGTTTTATATCTCATTCTTTATGTATTTATGACTTTTCAAAATTAATCTATAAGATAAGATAAGAGTCTATGTAAAATGAATCGTCATCTCTAGGCGGCTTTGATTAGAAAAAAGAAAACCTTGATGTGGTTTGAATCCATCCTTTTTTCTTTGTTTATTTGAAATGTCTCCTTCCTTTCAAAAGTTCTTTTTTTGCTTTAAAAGTGTGTTTGGCGTGATTTTATAAGTTATTTTTCAATGTTTGACTAGAGAAAATACATTTCCTCTAAAAAGTCTAAAAAGTGATCACCTCTTTTATCTTTGGGTGAAAGACATTTTTCTTTGCAATTACACAATTTTTAACTCGAAACATATTCGTAAAGTTTTATTTTTCTTTAGGGATGTGTTTGGATAGTGTTTTTTAAATAAAAAAATAAATTATTTTCTACAGAAATATCTTTCAATAAAGAAGCAGGAAAAATGATCACTTTTCACATTTTTTTTTTGAGGGTGGGAAGTCATTTTCATTTACAAATTATCTTAACTTTTAACATTATATCAACACCTCAAAACCACTAGGACATTACTATCATCTTTAACACCTGAACATATCATCAAAACACTATCTGATTTGCTAATATTATTTTCAAGGATCAATCTTCATTAAATTTTTTAAAATATTTCTTCAAAACAAATTATTTTCTAAAAACGGCCTTATGTCACACCAATCACACCCTAATTTGATAAATCAATATTAATTTTTGCTTTTTTAATGATATTTCAGAAGGGGTGAAAAATGTGATGAACCTATCTCAAAGAATGGTGAAGAGTTTTTGTGAAACCTTAAGCATGACAGACAAATTTGGTTTTTCAACTTCATCACATTTGAATAATGAAGATAGAATTTCTATAAGAAAAAATGAAGAAATTACCCAATCGAAAGGCTTCATTGCTACTGCTGCTACTTCCCTGTGGGTTCCTCTTTCATTTGAAACTATTTTTAGTCTCCTCAAAGATAACAACACAAGATGTCAGGTATGTTTCAAACCTATTTATAATAGTGCAGTTTGTTCATTTATATTTTTGGTTGTTAAATAGATAAGTTATTATAAAGAGCATATTAATATAATATGATATTGACATTGTCTCCAAAGAAAGTTAGATGTCATAGCGAAATGTTGTTGTTAAACAAAGATCTTACGATATGTATCTTTGTACGGTATATATTTGTTTTTAATGTAGTAAATCGAACATCCTATAAAACATATTTTTTGTACTATGAATCCCTTTATAACTTATTTTTTAATCAAACGACCCTTCAAAGTACCCTTATAGATTAACTTTTTTTCAATCCCTGTGTTGATTTTCATGTGAAATTCACAAAAATTTCAATAAATAATAAATATGAGAATCTTAACGCATAATATTAAAAGTACAATAAGTTTAGTGTTAATAATTTTTTAAACCATCAAGATAAAGTCATAAATTCTACATATCTATAAATAGGCTCTCAGGTTATCCACATGCTTAACTCTTAGCATTAACTGTGCATAGTTAATTTTATTTTATTATATGGTCTTATAATACTCTCTGATCATGAAATAATTTTTGACAATCAAATTATGATTTTGTTTATCGTTTGATTTTGAATTTTTTATTTCTAGTGGGATGTTTTATCTGGTGAAAATAATGTTACTGAGATAGATCGAGTACTTACGGGAACTTGTTCAAAAAATTGTATTACATTCATTCAGGTATTTGTCATATTTATTTATTTATGGTTTGCTATTTTCTTCTTAAATTATCAAATAATGATATTTTACTATATCTCAAGAATTAAAAAAAAAAAAAGTGCCTATGATTTGGATTCATCTTGTTTTCACATGTAAAAATACCAAAATTTCGAACTTGCATCTTTTTTCCCCTTTACTTTTTTAATCTTTGATTACTTAATCAAAAGGCATTTTTTGTGGACTAATTTCTCTTTTGAGTGGTAGACAAACTAATTATGATAAATACATATGACTATAAAAAGGACAAGAATTAGTTATGAAATTCATCACTTACTTGTTGCTAAGCTAATAAGATTGTTTGATAATACATTGTTAGATGGAATTAAAGATGAAATTGCTTTCGTTTAGAGTCAGAAATTTTCTGTCACAATTCGTATTTCTTTTTAGTGCTTACACTATTTTTTTCTGAAACTGTTTATATGTGTATGTAGCCTATGCCAATAGAGAACAACATGTTAGTTCTTCAAGAGTCAAGCATTAATAAAATGGGAGCTTTTTTAATCTATGGACCAATAGATTCAACAACATACACTTCATTTCTCAGTGGAGGTGAGGGGAAAAAAGTTGTCATTTTGCCTTCAGGTATCATCATAAGTCCTGATGGTCGCCTTGCCTCAGACATGAACAGTAATGGAAATGCACAAAATGGATCAATCTTGACAGTGGCTTTTCAAAAGTTGATTTGTGCTAATAATTCAATCTCCCAGGACCAACATATGGAGGAAATGGTTTATATTCATAGCCTTTTGAGCTCTACAGTTTTAAAAATCAAAGCAATATTGGGTTGCTCTGATTAAAAATTATGATGAATTTGTTCATGTTGTTATTTTATATTATAGGAGATTTTAAAACATAGACAACTTATTATGTTTGAAGGATGATGTGTTCCCTTTTTTGTGAGTTATGAAAACCTCAAGACGTTGAGATATGTTATTGCTATTATCTTTTATATTGATAGACTAAATTTTGAGACTTTTTTTGTTTGGTTATTAATTTTTAGCATGTTTGGCCAAATTTATGCTTATGTAGGTGTGTGGTTTTGAATTTTTTTTTTTTAAAACAATAGCAGCTGTATTTGGCTAATAAATTTCCTAAAATATTTTTTCTCGTAATTATGTTTGTCCTTTGTCATATAACAATTCCATACCCTTCTGATTTTGCAAGTCAAATCTAATAACATGGCCAATTTCCACCATTCAGTTTTTCTTTAAAATATTTAACTTGTATCTGGCCTTGATATACTTCGAGAAATCCATTGTCTCCTCCTCCCCCTCTCTTCTACCAACTCATTTTGTGTTTCTAACTTGTAGGTCATTTTTCATTCTCTATGTTTTGTTATATATAATAACAAACTAGTGTTTCCTTAGTCACATTGGTATCTATGTGTGTCCTTAGAATAAAAATGACAAGAAATATTTTTATTCAATTACCTAGATAATGTCTGAGTTGTGTTGCATTAGTAAAAAAGGGGTTGATACAACACATTTATGAGAGAGTGCTCTAAGAATAGGCAGGGTAATGGGGGCAACAGAGCCTAATCTTCTTCAGCGGCTTTAGCAGATAGAGCTACTTCGAGAGGAGCTACTTCAAGGATAGGCGAAGGAGCAAATCATCTAAATGTTATGGCTAGTCTCTAGGATCAAGAGAACTCGCCAGATGTTGTCACAGTATGCTTAAAATCTTTTCTATTGATCGGCATTTCCCCCAACAACTTCTCGAACCCTTCAATGTTTCCACACATGTTGGTAAGTCTATTCTAGCAGAAAAAGTCTATCGTGATTGTATCATCTCTGTCTATCACAAAGACATCATGGTTGACTTAGCTGAGCTAGACATGGTGGATTTTGATGTCATTCTAGATATGGATTGGCTTCATGCTTGTTATGCCTCAGTGGATTGTAGAACTCAAGTAGTCAAGTTTCAGTTTCCTAATGAGCCGGTTTTAGAGTTGAGGAGTAGTTCAGTAGTGCCTAAGGTTCGTTTTATTTCATACCTTAAGGCCAGAAAGTTAGTTTCTAAGGGTTGCGTCTATCACTTAGTCCGAGTTAATAATGACTCTAGTGTTAAGACATCGCCTATTCAGTTAGTTCCAGTTGTGAGTGAGTTTCCATAGGTCTTTCCAGACAATCTTCTCGGAGTACCTCGTGAGAGAGATGTAGACTTTGGAATAAATATTTTTCTTGATACTCAATCCATTTATATTCCTCCATATAAAGTGGATCCAGCTGAGTTAAAAAAGTAGTTGAGAGATCTTCTTGATAAGGGTTTCATCCGACATAGTATCTCACCTTGGGGTGCTCCGGTCTTATTTGAGAGAAAGAAAGATGGTTCCCTTAGAATGTGTATCAATTACCGCCAGTTAAACAAGGTCACCATAAAGAATAAATATCCCCTTTTGAGAATTGATGACCTTTTTGGCCAACTTCATAGTGGATGAGCTTTAAAAGAGGATCATAGCAGAAGCTCATAGTTCTAGATATTCGATCCATCCCAGTTCCACAAAGATGCACCATAACTTGAGAGAAGTCTATTGGTGGAATAGTATGAAGAGATGCATTGTTGATTTGTTGCTAAAGGCCCAAATTGCCAACAAGTCAAGGTAGAACACCAAGGGCCATGTGGTGTAACTCAGAACATAGCTCTTCCAAAATGAAGTCCATATTAGTCATATCCCACTTTCATTCTAGAGCTATGTTTTGTGCCATACCACATGGACTTTGATGTTCCACCTTGACTTGCTAGAAATTTGGGCACTTAGCAACAAAATTTGCAGGACACCTCTTCATACTATTCCACCAAAAGACTTGTCTCAAGTCATGGTACATCTTTATGAAACCCGAATGGATCAAATATCTTGAATTATAAGCTTTTGCCATGATCTATCCTTTGTAACACACAGTCTACCTTGATATCTCAACATACCATCTCCCCCTTATTCAAAATACATCACGTGTTGCTTATGAACATATACCTTTATATCAAGTACTATGGGTTCATTGTCTTGTTTCTCCTTTACTTCTGACGATTCAGCCCCATTCATGACAACTACTCCACTTTCACTGGAATCTAACAAACAGATTCCTAAACATGAAAATATGTGAACTTCTTTAGGCAACTAATTTTTTCCTTTCTCGACATGAAAGCACTCCCATGGACAACCTACTTAAGACATCAAGAACAACATTAACCTTACATGGGTAATAAAGGATACTCATGTCGTAATCCTTGATTAGCTTTAACCACCTCCTTTGTTTGAGATTAAGCTCCTTTTGACTGAAAGCATACTATAGACTCTTGTGGTCGATGAAAATGTCACCCCCCGAGCCTACACCCCGGACGTGACCGGCACTTGAAGACCATCGCTGGCCCCCAAGCGAACCCTTGGCCTGGCTTTCTTAACTCAGCGGAAACTTAACTCAACAGGAATACTCAATGCAATGAAAGGTTATAAAACAACTCAACTGAAAGTAATTTGCCAACAAGGCATCTCAAGTCTCAAAATAGGATATTTAAATATATACATGCATGAGAGACTCCAAATTAACTGACTGACTGTCTATGAAGCCTCTAAATACTGAGATGGATGTTGGGACAGACCCCGCAATATCCTAATAAAACAAAAACTAAGAACACAAAATAATTGAGTCCTCCAAAATGCAAGGAGGCTCACTACTGACTCTGGAGTGCTCAGCTGGATCAACGACGTGCAGGATGCTGATCCGGGGTACCTGTATCTGCATCATAAGACGATGCAGGCCAACTGGCCTCAGTACATGGAAGGTACTATTATGCGAGCTGGAAAACTAAGCAACATAGGCTAGAAGGAAATTTGAAAGAAACTGAAAAGTTTACCTTGTTCAACTCAACTCAACCTGACTGACTTCTTTCAATATAAGGCAATTTAAAACAAGTGTGATATAAAGAAAGACTGTTTAAAACATGCTATAAAACTCTGTGTGTATACAAGGATACAATAAGCCTGAGATGTATATAGAAATACAATTGAACTGATGTATATAAAATACAATAATTTCCATGTATAAAAATACAATAACTGCTGTGGGAGTTTCTCTAACCGACAACCATCACATAAGAGCTAAAGTGATGATACAGCGATCAACCTCACGCTGCCAGAGCATCCTATACCCGGCCAAAGGTATAAGACTTGAACTGCCTAATGGATCCACTAGTCTAATATGAAAAGGATTCATCTAAAGAGTATGATCCTTTTCTACCCATGGTGGCTAACATGGTTCTATGGGGGCTGTGGGTTCTTTGAACGCTCCCCCAATTCGGTGCTCGATACTACTCCCAAAAAAATGTACTGGCTCTTATGTTTTTAAAACACATTTCTTCCTGCTGACATGAGATAATTACTCAAAAAAAAACTATCCCGAAGGCTCTTTGGAAATTTCAGTTTCCAACCTTGTTTAAATGTAAAGACATTTCTTTAAAACTTCTTTGGGAATACATAGTTCCCTAATAACTTTGAGAAAATGAACTCAACTTGAAACTTGAGACTCTTTACTTAGCTTGAAACTCTAAGCTCTTTGCTTGACTTGACACTTGAATCTAAAAAAATAAAGTTAAAACGTTCAATAAAGACTCTTGAACAACTTTACAACTAGCTTGACTTGCTTAACTTCTAAGCTTAACTCTTAATTTCTAACTTCAATTGACTTCTAACTAACTCTCCTTGAATTGGAATTTTGGATTCAAGGTGTTTGCTCACATGTTACGGATGAGTTCTTGACTTTTAGAAGTACCTTGGAGTGTTGGAAACAACTAGGAAACATAGGTATAATACCTAGGAACAAAAATAAAATAAAAATGGGGAATTAAGGTAACAGGAAGGATTGGGGTCCTTGGCCCTCTAAGAGGCGCGGGGCGCCAGCCCTCAACTTCAAACGGGACTGCTGGCCACTCTGCCAGGCACCAGCCCTCAGCTTCAAAGGGGACTGCTGGCCACTTCTGCCAGGCACCAGTCCTTTTCCAAAAAAAAAAAAACCCGACTTTTCTCCCTCTTTTCTTCAACTCTAAACCACCCTTACTTCAATGGATTTAACCCCAAACACTAAGGATCATCCATCTCTCAACATACAATAAATTACAACTCAAATACACAACCCAATCATGTCCCACAACCAACAATAACTTTAACAACACAACTAACAACATCAACAACAACTAACAACTTCAACAACTTCAACACCAATCCAATCTTTTCTCAAAATCATAAAAAAAAAATGAGCTTGGTGTGTGGGGGAAAGGATCAAACCACACAAAGAACTCACATACCTTGATAGGGATCACCCCCGACGAAAATCCACGACGGAAACTTATTGATCTCCTTTCTCCTCTTCTTCTCTTCTTCTTCTCTTCTTCACTCTCAAGAACCCTAACTCTTTCTCTTTTAAAATAGGATAAAATGATCCAAAATCAACCTAACACACAATATAACCTCAAAAGAAATGGCTAGGGAAAAGACCAAAATGCCCTTAAAATTTCCGAACGGATTCCCTGCCAACTACCCAACTTTCAATGGCCATAACTCGCTCATACGAACTCGAAATCGAGCAATCTCAGTGGCGTTGGAAAGATCATTCCACAAGCTTCGCAACCATAACTGGAACTACTCCTAACTCATCCTGATCTAGGAGTTACGACTGCTCAAAGTTGGCCAAAAATCACTGATTTCCACACTTGGCCAAAATTTTCCAGATTCTGTATTTTTTTCCAAAAATGGCTACTTCCAATTTCAAGCTTCTTCATAGCTATTTCAAATTGTCGGATGTTACAGAAAACATCTACATGAACACCATAAGGATAGTGACACCATATCTTGATACCAAAAACAATTGCTACCAACTTGAGATCATGAGTCGGGTAGTTCCTTTCGTGAATCTTAAGCTTCCTGGAGGCATAGGCTATAACCTCACCATTTTGCATCAATACATAACTAAGCCCCATTCTGGATGCATCACATTAGACAATAAAATGTACCCTTTGGTAGGAGCAATACTAATGCAATTATTAACTGAGTTTTCATTTCTTGAATGCTTTTCTCACCAGCTTCATACCATTGAAACTTAGTTGTCTTTTGAGTCAACTTATTCAACGGAGATGAAATTAGATGAAAACTCCTCAACAAACCTTATATAACAACCTGCCAACCCTAAGAAACTCTTTATCTCAGTTGGGGATATGGATCTAGGTCAATTCTGCACTGCCTTAATCTTACAAATGTCGACTCAAATTCCTTTGCTATTTCTCACCAGCTTCATACCATTGAAACTTAGTTGTCTTTTGAGTCAACTTATTCAACGGAGATGAAATTAGATGAAAACTCCTCAACAAACCTTATATAACAACCTGCCAACCCTAAGAAACTCTTTATCTCAGTTGGGGATGTGGATCTGGGTCAATTCTGCACTGCCTTAATCTTACAAATGTCGACTCAAATTCCTTTGCTAGACATGATGTAGCTTAAGAACCCCACAGATTCAAGTTAGAACTCACACTTAGAAAACTTGACATATTGATCTTTGAGACTTTGGAGGACTATTCTAAGATGACTAGAATGATCCTCATAATTTCTTGAGTAGATGAGAATGTCGACGATGAATATGAAAACACACATATCCAGATACTACTTAAATACTTTGTTCATGAGATCCATGAATATTCCAGGAGAGTTAGTCAAACCAAAGGACATAATAAGGAACTCATAATGACCATAACGGGTCCTGAATGTTGTCTTCGAGATGTCACTTTCTCTCACTTTGAATTGATGATAGCCTGATCTAAGGTTTATTTAGAGAATTAAATGGCACCCTAAAGTTGGTGGAAAATGTCACATATTCTAGGAAAGGGATACTTATTCTTTATGTGACATTGTTCAACTTACGACAATCAATACACATCATAAGTTAACCATCTTTATTTCTCATGAATAAGACCAGAGCTCCCCATGGTGAGACACTAGGTCGGATGAAACCTATATTAAAAAAATCTCTTAACTGCTCATTTAATGTTTTTAACTCGGGTGGAGCCATTATTAAGAAGATCTCTTAGCTGCTCATTTAATGTTTTTAACTCTGGTGGAGCCATTCTATATAGTGGAATAAAGATAGGTTGAGTATTTGGAAGAATATTTATTCCAAAGTCTATTTCTCTTTCGAGAGAGACTCCAGGAAGATCATCTAGAAAGATACTTGGAAACTCACTTGTGACTAGGACTTACTGAAGAGGTGGTATCTCAACACTAGAGTCATTAACTCGAACTAAGTGATAGATGCACCCCTTAGAGATTAATTTGTAGCTTTAAAGTATGATATGAAACAGCCCTTAGGCACTGTTGAATTACTCCTCCACTCCAAAACTAGCTCATTAGGAAATTGAAACTTGACTACTCGGGTTTTACAATCGACTGAGGCATAACAAGCATAAAAAAAGTTCATGCTTAGAAAAAATCAAAATCCACCATCTTTAATTCAACTAAATCAGTCATGGTGTCTTTATGTTAGACAAAGGTGGTATAATTACGATAGACTCTTTCTTCTAGAATAGACTTACCAACAGGTGTAGAAACACTGAATGTTTCAAAAAGTTGTTTGGGGCAAGTCCCAAACCTCTTGGCTATATAAGGAGTAACAAAAGATAAACTCGCACCTGGATCAAGTAAGACATAAACATCAAAAGAAAAAACTTTGAGCATACCAGCGACAACATCTAGTGAGTTCTCTTGATTCTTGTGACTAGACAGGAAAGCACGATACAGAGTTAAATAAAAGGAAGAAAGAGGAGGGATTACTTCTGGTAGCTAAACTAGAACTTGAATGAATACAAGGATGAGTATTGATCACTTAGAGAGTCAAGAATTGGAGCTGAGCATTCAAAGCAAGAATCATTTTAAGGTGAAAGTGGTGAGGAAGACAAAGGCAAAGATGATGAGAAGTGTAAGAAAACCTACATCTAGGATATGTATAAGGAGATGGTCCGAATAGTGGTATAAATTGGGCTTGGGAATTTGTTTTCTTTATATTTTATATTTTTTTAGTTAGGGCTTTTGTTTTTCATTAGGTTGGGCCTTGCCTAAGGTGGTGTAGAGATGTGTGTTTATTGATTGAGACAAAGGCCCGTAAGATTGCATCAAAAAATTCCCATTCCTTAGAGAGAGTGGGAAATGATAGTCATGGACTTCATGGTGTCTCTTCCTAAGAACTTAGGAAAGTATGATTCAATTTGGGTCATCATGGGTAGGCTGACTAAATCAGTACACTTCATTCTGATCAGGGTAGATTACAACTCCCAATAGTTGGCCAAAATTTACGCCAAGGAGATAATGAGTTTGCATGGGTTTCCCCTTTCCATCATTTCAGACAGAGATACACAATTTACTTCTAAACTATGGGTGATCTACATGAAGAGTTGGGCACCCGACTCACATTTAGCATAGTTTTTCATCCTCATGTAGGTGGTCAGTCGAATAGGATGATTCAAGTGTAGGAGTGTATGTTGAGACCATGTGTAATTGATTTGGGGGCCATTGGGATCAATTTTTACCGTTGTGTGAATTCTTATATAACAACGGTTTTCACTTCGATATTGACAGGTGTAACACCCCGTAACTAAAATTTAAAGTTAAGTCTTAACAATCAAAGCATGTTTGGCTCGTTTTACACGTCGTTTGGTACAAATTCGATGGAATAATATATATACAAAGTGTATATGAAATTGTAATGCTAAAAATATCAATAATGGATATTGTGTATAAAAACTATATAAAATAAATATATATAATGGGTATTGTGTATATTAAGTGTATATATAAACAATACACATTTAGCTACCATATATCTTTTTATTTTATGTGGCCATCTGATATACCAATATTATTTCATTAGGATGGCTACTTATAACGTGCATGCTCCTAAAATTTAAGGAAAAACGGAAAGGATCTTTATGTATACTCTTATTGTATTATGTTGTAGTCTAAATACAATATTTATTTTACTTGTTATTTAAATTGTATTGTAATGTATCGGTAAGTCCAGCGCTAGGTAATAATAAAAAAACTCATTTTATGTAATGTCATTACTTTTTTTTTTTCATTCTACAGTTAAATTATTATCTAATAATCATATTTTATTATTTATCCTATATTTTTATAATAGTTCTATCTCGAACCATACTTTTGTTGTTTTACTATTCAAATTGCTAATATATATAACATTAAGTAATGGTGGAAAAAGATATAATATATCCAATCGAAATATTTATCAAAACAATATAATATGATACAATACAATATAATATAATATAATAATATGATATATTATAAAACAATATGTATCAATCATCCAAACAATATGATATATAAATATATAATATTAGTTCAAGATCAAACCAAACAAGAGCCATAATGACTCACCATTAGGTAACAAACAAGTGTACAAATTTCAAACGATAGCTTCTAAAGAATACATTGTTGTTACAAAGAGTTTTCCCAAAATAAATAAGTCAAATTTAAGATACAACACAACTAACCAACTCCTCTCAAACTTTCAAATTATTTTTCCCTCTCAAACTTTAAATTGACATACCCTTATTATACTTTCATGTTTCAAATCACCCAATATGCATAAGTGAACATTCAAGGGTCTTCTTAATTCCTAAGTCAATGCCCGAACCACCACTCTTGCATTGTATTAAGACTCCGAGTTATCAATTCGGGCCCTTAACACTTACAAGAGTTCTTTTTTTATTTTTGTGGTTCGTTCTTGACTCAGCTCCCTATTGCCCAATTATTTTTAAAAAGGGCAAAAAAGGAAATAAATAATTTAACTTTCACAATGTAGGGCTCCTTTAATTTTTTGGAGAGTGCATGAGATGAGACTATTGACTGTCTCAACAGATTCCACTGTTAGCTTAGCTGTAGGTAAGCTATTCACCAATATTTGGAAAGCTACAGTTAAGATGGACCCACTTACTCTTTTATCTGGGCCTGGCCCAGGCCCATTATTAAGACTTTTCACCAAATTAGGCCCATGTGACACGGGCCCATCTGGTACTATGGAAAATCCTGAAGGGAGCAGTGCCACGTAAGCAGAATCTCCACCGTTCATTACCAAATGCATTGATGGTATGTCAACTGGCGCGTATACTACAAGCGACCCTGATGCGTCTGTGCAGGTTTCTTGAAGAATTAACATGCTGCTTTGGCTCGCGTTCATCGCCTGTTTGAGTGTGCACAAATATATATAATTAAATTCGTATAAAATTAAATAAGTATATAAACATATTCGACATGATATAACACATATGAAGCTATATAACTTATCGCGTAGGACGTGAATTGTAAGATGTTAGGTAGAAAATTTATATCTACTTATTTAAATTTATGTAAATTTAAATATCTATTTACATACATACTCAAAATTTATAGTACAAATCAAGTGAGACCAAGTTAAAATATATATTTACCCTATTTGTTTATAGTACAAAGCATGTGAATCAACTATCGCCAGGAACTATTCATGGAAATGATGTGACATCATGGTAGGCTGACCCATAAAAGTACTTTCTCCGTTTCATAAATTCATTTAATATAAAATTTTAATTTATTTTTAAAAAATATAATTATGATTAAAATAATTGATAGGTATTTGTGTAGATATAAATTATTTTATTAAGATTATGGAGTAAAGAATTTAACTGTAAAATGCAAGAGTTAAAATAAAAGGAATTTTATGTATTTTCCATACATATAAAAAAGAGTAAATTATATAAATTAAAATAAAAGAATCATTAACAAGTGTCATGTGTTTTGACTTTTGGTAATTCGGTGAAAATTCTAGGGCAGAGAACCCAGATCTGCAATCAACTGTCCTCAAAGATACTTCCAAAATTCCTTATTTGTCTTTTTCAATCTAACCTTTTTCTAATGAACAGACAAATGCATTTCATGTTTAAAAAAAGTCAATCATTTACCAGTTTTTCATTTTATATGCACACACATTACACATTAAACAAATAAAATTTATAGGTAGTAATTTATAAACACACATAAATATTTATCATTTATATTAGATCACAAATTTTTTTAAAAAAAATTTATTAAATTTTGTGTCAATTTAAACTATATATCAGGTGAGAATGCTTACACTAGCACGCAGGAGGGAGACACAATTGCCATGATCTCGTCCTTTAGCAATATGTGCCATTTCTTGCATAGGACCACCATTTGAGAGTATGTCCCATTCACTTCTCAGTTGTTCATCACGGAGAAAATCGAAAAGTCTTTGTGGGGAAATAGGCAACCAAACAGATGTTGCAGCGCTTACAACAATCCCCGGTGGCTCACCGGGGTCATCTACACTCTTTCGAGTCAAAACACGAACATCATCATCCACATTACCTACACAAAGTTTGTTCCATTTGTGTATGGAGGAAGCACAAACACCACTACAAAAGTTGTTGGTCATACGTCGTGCTAACTTTAACATACTCCTCCTTCCACTTGGTGTTAACGCTGCATTTTAATTATTGTTTTCCCCATCAGTCATAGCATAAAGTAATTAAGCTATAGTGAACATACTGAAAAAGACAATGAGGTTATTATGTTCGGAGTTTATATTGTACTGCAAGTGAACCCAGAATTTGAAGGCTTCGGGTGTACCAATATGATGCTCAAATATGAGCTCTAAGATACTTAAACTAGCACTCAAGCTAGACTCGTACCTAGGTGTTGTGGATGGTTCCTTAAGCTATTACCAATAGCACAATGACATTCTTAGCTCATTATGAATGCACTAATAATTATTTCCTAATTGTTGTCAGTTTCTCAAGATAAATATGCATATATACATATGATTTTTTCTAAAGTTAACGGGTTCACGTATATCCTTCATCTATAGGGATGGGTCCGCCTCTAATTGTGTGCACTTGTCCAATTAAGTTGACTTACAATAACACGCAACTCACAATTTCAAACTTATATGGTAAGAGGGAAATTAAGACAATATGTAACCTGCTATAAGTTCTAATTTTATTTTTATGATTTAAAAATAATTATTTACACAATCAACTCACTTATGGTAATACTAATTGTTAGAGTCGTCAATATGGGCTAGGTCCGTTGGGCCGGCCTGGCCTAATCCATGATTTGATAGGGCTGGGCTACGATTTTTAGAGCCTATTTAAGAAAAGGGTTCTTTAGCCCGGCAAATATTGATAGGGTCGGCCCGTGGGCCAAATAAAAATTAATTAAAAAATAAAAATAAAATAGAGTATTAAAAATAACAAGAGTTTAAACTCAAAATTTGTTTAAAATTTGAAATATTACAATTTAAATACAAATTATGTTTAGAAATATGTACTACATAAAATAAAAATTTCCTAAAATTTCTAGGGAACACTACATAGGTCGTAGCCTATGGAAAATTGTCATATTTTTTGTGTTTTATTATGATCATTGAAAAACAATTAGGTTAATATTTTTATTTAGCTATTTATGATTTTATTTGAAATCAAACTTAATAAATATTATAAAGATAATTTTATTTGTGGATTTGATTAACAAGTAGTAACACTAACACCATGTAATATTGTCTTGTCGATATTTATGGTAATATTTTTAAATTATAATTTAATTTAAAAAATTATAAAAAAAATATACTTTTAAGAAATGAGACTGGCCCGACAAAGCCTGTAGCCCACATACTTGTGGGCTGGGCCGACCATTTTCTGACCCACCACAAAAATGGGCTAGCTCGGCCTGGCCCGTCAAATTTCAAAGCCTATATGGGTTAGCTCGGGTGGAGTGGGTCAACCCATATTGACAGCTCTACTAATTGTGTTATCACATGTTAAAATACATTTGCAATGTAACGTAAATTCTAAATTAGTTACTATATGTTATACTGAAAGTGTAACAATTTTTTATATTATCAGTATATATACCTGTGTGATCCCTGGACGGCACAGCGGATGACATGAGGATTGCAAGGCATTCACACTGGCGCTGGAGGGTAGCAACCCATTTTTGTGCACCAAACCCCATGCCGGCACTGATCAATGGACGGTAAAGCTGATGAACCACACTCTCGTCGTATTCTACATGTTCTACCCATGTAATCTATACATTGTAACAAATATCAATAAATCACACAAATCATCTCCAATTTAAAATTACTTTTACTTCAATTCGATGAAAATGATATATCTAGATCACAAATATAACTGTAAAGATATATATGAATTACTTTCATACTGACTGATATATTAATTCTGAATTACAAAATTAATGATTATATATATCAAGTCTTTAAAAAAAAAAAAAGGTTTTACCTTTTAGGTACTCACGTGACAACATAGTGGGTCTTGGGGGTTTGACTAAAAGGTACGCTACTTCACTAATTATGTTGAAAAACAAACACATCATAATGCTGGAACCAGGTAATACATAGTTAGATGAATTTAATATGGACATATGGTACTGATAGAGACAGCATCAAAGATTGGAATATAAACATCAAATACATTGATTATTCAAGTATTGAACTTACTATGCATTTTTCTTCTAAATTATAAGATATATTAATGTGTCAAAAGGCCAAAAATATAAGTAACTATTATAATAATAACCTTGATTTTTCACATTTTATGATAATACTCCCTTCCATCCATTTTATTTATCATGTTTGTATCCTGCAGCGTGCTTAAGAAAATATCAACTAAAAACATATAATTTAACTAAATTGCTCATATTTATTGCTTGGTTTCACTTTAATACAATATTGTTTCATTATATTAATATCTCTACATTTGTCGAAGGAAACATACCATTTAAATAGATGATTAATTCTTTTATATTTTTTTTAAAAAAAGACAAATATTTTGAAATTTGAACCAAATATATTAACCCTGACAAGTATAACAGACCCAAGGGAGTAGTATATTATCATTATTAATTTGATCTTAAGTAGAACAGTTGCTCAACTTTGAAGATTAAAATAATTAAATACTCTCTTCGTTCGTTTTTAGTTAACAACACATTTTTGAGAGTTAATTAAGTTAGTATTAAAGATAAATTAGATTAGATTAATTCAATATTTTAAAAGTAAAATTTTAGATTTTTAAAAACTACACAAAAGTACTATGAGTTGCAACTTTTTTTTCATATCAATAGGATGAATAAATACATCTAAAAATACTAGTCAATATTCATAAAAATTGGCTCTCAAAAAGAAAATTATGACGACTAAAAATGAACGGAGGAAATAATACTTTTTCCTTGCGAACAATCTTTAGTCCTTGGAAAAATATTTTGATAAGGTTCAAAAAACTCTCTTTGTTTGTGGTCAAATCTTCACCAAAAGACTAGTCGTTTAGTGAGTGATTCGGTGAAACTTCAAGTTTAATGTCCTACTTTCTTCGTTTCAAAATACAATTTGTTGTCTTTATTAAAAATATTTATTTTAAAATAATTGTTATTTTAAAAGTTTAAGACAAAACTAAGTATTTCTTTCTTTTTATTTTATGTGGCACTATATGATTTGACACAAAATTAAAAAAAGAAAGAAAAACTTTTAAACTCATGATCTAAAATAAATCTCAAATATTTATATGATTATAAATTATTTCTTGTTTTAAAGTCAAATTATTTTAACTATAGAAAAGTGACTTTTTTTTGCACATACTAAAAAGAAAAATAATGTCACATATATTTGAAAAGAGGGAATAACTTTTTTTACATTATTCATAATAGTAATTGTCCTAAATGCTACAAACACCTCAATTATAAATAAAGAGTTAATACTTAATGAGTAATATATTGCTCTGTATTTTACTTGTCTATTCTATTAAAAATATATTTTAATTTTTATTCATTCAATTTGAAAAATCAAAATGTAATTTATCGTGTAATTCCTAATTTACTCTTATTATTTGATACAGTTATTTTTCAATACATTTCTTAAAGCGTTGAATTACTCCCTATAATCCAATATAAATAAATTGTTAGGATAAAACACACCTTTTAAGAAAAATATCTAGGATATTAATCAAAAGAGTACTTTGTCAATATTATTCTTTTGATTCCCAAACTCTTTTTAAAAATAGCAATAGTCATTATTTGAAATTTAAAAATAATTGAAACCCCCATTAAAAGAAGGATGATTTTGAAAAAAAAAATTAATACATTTTAAAACTTTAAACAATTCATTTGTTCTGAACCTTACAAAAAGTTTCAACAACTCATCTATATTGGATGAGAGGGAGTACTATTATATTCAAAAGATTATATAACAAAATTGTCATTATTTTTCAAGAAATTTGACAAATTAATATTAAATATAAAAAAAATAGACAATAGAAATAAAAATAAAATTATCAAATATCCTTGCTACTTAAGTAGTATTTTCTTATGAACTATATTAAAAAAAATACAATAAATATTTTGAAATGGAGGCATTAGTTATCCTAACAAACTCATTAAACATCAAAGGGCAAGGACACCTACCCTTGGATGTACATGTAACACAAGTTAGATATGTATAATAAATTAACACAAGTTCAAGTTTTAATATAAGCAATTTATTATTTTATTTTTTCGATTACTATTTTAAATTTGATAACAGTGCATAATCATAAGAGAGTTTTGAGAAATTTACTTTGTTGTACCCATTGGGCATATCTTGCACTATGCATCCAGAAGGCAATCTCCTGCAATTTGAAAATGTCGTTGCATCCAAAGTCGTTATTTCTCTATCAACAGAAACATCAACGACAGCCCAAACCCCTTCGGCGTGTTGTTTACAAAACCTGAGGAATTTGAATTCTCTGATGGGTACTAATGGTGAGAGCACTTGTAGTTCAGAACGCATCTACAAAATTGATTAAATAATTAAAAACATATTCAATATAGGAACATTTTACCAAAATTAGTTAATTGGAGATTGCCTATATTAAATAACATTCTACTAAAAGTGATTAATTATTACCAGCTGAAGTGCACCATTTCTAGTTCCACCAACACCACTTGATATCACATCTATTGTTGATGCACTTGCAATCAAACAAGGAAACATTTCTGCCCATTTGTTCTGTCAAATATTCAAACAATAATTACGTCTCAATTTCGAATAAGTTCTATATTTACAAAGAGAGGGTTCAAAAATACTGACCGAGTCCATTAATGTTTCAACAAGAGCCAAACTATTGATGATTACCATGCCGGTCTCCTTGGAACCCTCGGAAACAAAATTAATCGGTTTCAAACCAATACAAGGAGTAAATGTCCTCATGTATTCGTCGTGATTCAATACTTCTCCGCCACATAATTCCCTGTTCCTTAGCCATAGAGGATCATTTGTTTTTGCCATTTTAATTAATTCATCCATAGCTGCTAAAGCAAGCTCCAAATACACAGATCTGTCAAATGACATTTCTATGCCGGTTGTTTGTGTCGTATGAGGCAATACTGGCAAAGCATTTGAAATTCCTATACCAAAATCAGGTGTAGCTCTAAATCCATTGTTTCCAACTTCGAGTTCCAAGGTAGAATTAGGCAATGGTAATGAAATTAATTTGCCAGCAAGTGCATTAACTCGATCGAGTTCATCTTTCAACCTGGAATTCTCAATCCGTAGATGTTGTTCTTCAAAAGATACTTCACCAATTATTGCTGGACCACTACAGGTTGTGCAAATTGGATTCCTTATAGCCTCTCTTATCGACATGTTTTCAGCTCGAAGTTTATCGTTCTCTTGTCGTAGAAACGAATTCTCATGGCGTTCGAGTTGGGTCTGGGGCAATAATTAAGTTTAACAAATTACTCAACACTAATTTATAATTACATCTTTATCCAATAATTCGATGAATTTTACCTTCATTTGTGTTCTACGATTTTGGAACCAAAACTTAACTTGTCTTGTCTCTAAACAAAGTCTTCTACTCAATTCAATCCTTTGTTTCTCATCGGGATGAGGACACTCCTTAAAGAGTCTGTAAAATTGTAGAATTATCAAAGAAAATTATGATTTGTTATGAAGAAAGTAATTTAATGATGGATCTTACGATTCAAGTTGTTGAATTTGTTGAGGAGTGTGTCGGTGGTATCTTTTCCTTTTCCGTTGTGGTTTGTCATTATCAGCATCTTCATCATCTCCAGATGCATTTTCCAAATTATCACTTCCAGATCTATTTTCAGCTTGCTCTTCCTCTCTACTTCTTCTACCAATAATGCTATTATTATTATCATTAGCTTCGTAGTACTTCTCTTCAGCCATTACTGCAACTCCACCGTGGCCGCCTTCTCTTCCTGTTTGCTGCTCTCACAAAAAAAAAAAAAAAAGGTGTTTGGGTTAGAACAAAACTAAAAAGAATTCTAATACCAAAAAAGACTTTCATTTTTTGGCGTACAAGTGCAAGAGAGAGTCTAGGAGAGTTGAACATCGACTTGGCAAGTGAAGGTAAATTTGTACTAATTAACATGTTATTGTTGCTTCTCATGTCGTTGCTATTCGTAACGCCGCCATTACCATCAGTAATACTATTGTCAAGAAAATCCCTAAAATTCATGAAATAATATTCACTTTTTTCTATCTAGGTATTCTGCATGTTTGCTTATTAGGAAAAAAAAAAGAGGGTTTTTGTTTATCACCAAACAAAGCTGAAAAAGTGAACAAAGAGGAAAAGGAACTAAAAAGGTTGTGAGAAAAAGAATAAGAGAGAAGCTAAGAAAAAAATGAAGATAATAAGCAATAATGTGGACGTATCAAAGCCTCACAAGTAAACACATCAAAAGGGAACACTGGAAAAAGTTTAGTTGACTCTCTTACTAGCTAAATTTTAGAATTTTCCCCGGGACAATGGAAAAAAAAAATCAACTTAAAAGAGTCAAAAACAATTAAATTGTTAATATATTTTAATTTATTGTAATGTGTAAATTGCTTGATATGTGTTACTTGAACAACCTTTCAATTACTTTTTTTTTACCTTAGTGAGATATGAGTAAGATATGTGTACAAATATCTGTACTTTTATTGGATAAGTTTGTAATTATTTAAAATTTATTAAATATGAATTTAATTAAAGACTAAATTAATTGATTTGAGTTACAATAGATGAGCTCAGTCTGCTAAGCCCAATGACATCTCATCCTAGGGGCCCAATTTGGTGCCACGCCAAGTCAAACCAAGAAGTCAATAGGATCATAACATGTGTCAAAAATGGCAAGTCTGCTCCATAAGGTTCATATGTCATGTCACTTAAATCTGATTGATCAACGGGAATCCTGTTCCAATCATAACTTCTCTATTCTAAAACTATAAATAGGGGTCCTCATAATTCGGAAAAGGGACCGAAAATTCTAAACAAGAAGCTAGAGAAACCAGTGGTACAAATGTAAAAAAATTTCTATAAGCTACAAGTTTAAGAATTCAAGCATTCAAGTTCAAGAATGATCAACATCAAGACCATCAGATTCAAGAACAAGCTCGAGGCCCTTGAATTCAAGTAAAAGTCAAGATCAAGATAAAGTTCAAGTTCAAGTTCATCGATGATTCAAGAACAAGCTTTAAAGCCCTCGAATCCAAGATCAAGTTCAAGAAAAATTTAAGATCAAGCTCAAGAGCCTTTGAATTATATCTGAAAAGGTGAATTCAGAGGAACCATAGAGATTGTAACACTCACACCTTGAAATAATAAATACGATTGTTGCAATAATTTTCCGTTCTTGATTATTATTTTCTCGATGCGAATTTTATTGTCTACAATGTTATTGTAAATATATGTACTTTCCGTCTCAATTTAAGCATCTTTTTTTTGTTTGTTTTGTTAAAAATATGTCTCGATTATATTAAATATGTTGTCTAATTTTAATATAATACATGACAAATAAAAGACTATAAAATTTAAAGAATTACATATAACTTTAATTTAAGATCACATAATCTAAAAATATATCTTTATTTCTTAAACATTGTGTTAACACACTTAAATTGGAAAGAAATGAGGGGAGTAATTATATTTTCAATAACTTGATAATATTAAAGAAAATTATAATGTCCGTATATAACTTTTTAGATATTTATATAATCCATTTGGAGGAAATGTCATAAAGAGTGTTTTCAGATCTGTGAAATTTTCTTGGTTTCCCTCACTCCCATACCAATTTTGGTTCGTCTTTCACACTCTATTATTCCCTCCGTTTCATATTAGATGATCATTTTCTTTTTTATATGTTTATCAAAAAAATCATAAATAAGAAAATAATTTTATTAATTCACTCATTAAAAAACTTTTTGAAATTTTACAAATAAATATGCATACTTTAAAAGAATTAATTACAAGAATAATATAGAAATTTTTTTTATTTATTTAATAAAATGAACAATTAATATGAAATGATTATTTTTAATAAAATGATCGGAGACGAAGGGAGTATGTTTTTCTCATTTCTCTTTTTGGCTTTCTGGTTACTGAGGGGCATTGCGATTGGTAATTACATGAAGACTCTTTGGTGTGAATGAGGATATAATTCCAAAAGAACTGACAAATTTATACAGGTGGAAACTTGTGTGTTCAATAGTCAATGCTTTTGTCACCACTCTTCATGTGGAATAGAGAAGTAAGAAAGATCTCCCTCCAGCTAGCCAGTAATTTTCTTTACAGAAAACCCACTTGATAAATAGAGGCGAGGTAAGCACTACATCAAAAATATTTTTTGACGGTAATTTATTAATGATAATAATTTAATTTTTTTAATGTATTTTTCTAGTAGTAATTAACGCATTTTGTAAATGTTGTACAGACTATAGCAATATTGAATCAAAAAATTAACTAATACCAATAAAATTTTTAATACTCTTTGTTAATGTAGATATTTATTGTCGTTAGAAACTTTCTTTTTTTTGTTATAGTGAAGGTGTTTTAATGCGGTATGCGGTGAGGCATTGGTCTCGTGAATTTAGTCACTTTAATTTTATAATTGTATTGTTAAGAAAATAAGCAAACGTAAAATTCTCAACAATTTTGCCCATAAATTCAAATAAATCACTAGTAATATATTAAAATGAAATCATCATCGATCTCTACATCTACTAGTTTTTTTCTACCTCAACTAATATTTGCACTAATTATCATTTATATATTTAAAAAACGAGAAGGTAACAAAGTGTAAAAGTAATGTCGAAAAATGGATAAAATTGCCTCAAAAATCTAGTGCTATGAAATCTTTATCCTATCAATGTCAAGTATGATTATCTAATAAATTATTTATGGCAGTGTTATTTTTTATGAGAGTTGCTTTCTTTATTTATATGTTTAAGGAAAAATCACTACAACATGAAAACATAGAGTATACAGTATATAATTATTTTTGTCCATGTGTTATAGTCTTATTTTGATTTTGGTCCCTATGATACCTCACTAGTTATACTTCTCCTTTAATTAATCAAAGTTAGTGATTTCAGTTCTTCTACCAACAGTGAATATCAATTTATGCAGATCACTTACTACTGTCAAGGGTAATACTAGTATCAAAACAATAAACACTTTTATACAAAGAACAAAACCTAAACATAAAACAAGTTTATAAATTCTTTCATAACATCCTTTCCCATACACAAGTACACAACCATATTCCAACCCTCCTCCATTCTTCTATTTGAATGTGAATTAATCCTCTAATACATGTCTCTTTGTGTTTGTTAGTTGATGATCAATTTTTCTCTTTTGTTGCCTCTCCTTTTATATGAGATGCAATTTAGTCATTCCTCCTGCAACACAAAAAATAACTCAGCACACTTATTAAAGAGAAACAATATCATTTTGTTTGACAATGAAACTCCGTTGTAAGAGTGGGCTATAATTCACGCTGGTATGTAAGTACTCAATTAATTTAGATATAGCCTAAATCTTAATTATATGAAAATCTGAGTAAAAAATTGAGTTTCAGATTTAATAATGCAACATTTAATATTTCACATAAAGAACAATTATCATTTTTTTAAAAAGCTACAAGAATTCTAAAAATCAAATATTTGTAGCTCATATTCTAAATTTGTATGGCAGATTATATTTTGTGTTGGTTCTACTCTTAGAATGGCATCATGTAATACCTCAAAAATTCAAGTTCGATTGAGAAGTTGAAAAATTTGTTGAAATTGAAATTCATGAACAACATCTACGGACCGTAGATGAGACCATGAGTTGTAGATGAGGCTTATAGATCAACTTCAAAGAATTGAAGTTTAGTCAGGGTATCACAAGAAAGGACCACAAATCATAAAGGCTTTTATGGGTCTGTCACAACCCAGGGGTACACTCTAGATGTAACACGGTGTACTTGACCTTGAAGGGGTCTCATACAAGACCTTAGCATATCATCACATAAGATAAAAGAAATGATGTGGAAATTTTAAAACTTTATCCATACAATCGAAGTCTTTTATAAAAGCAAGTGGAAGTCTAACTTTTCTCAATTAGCCATCTAATACAATCTTTGAATCAAAAATAGGGTCACAACCCTTTTCAACATAATCCGAACATGAAATGACTAGAAAGAAACTACTAGTGACTCATACGTCCTTGAATCTTGAGGACTCACCACAAGATAGGAGAATAGTCGATCCAAGCTTGAACCAATAGAAGATCGCCTTAAGAACCGGAACCTACACTTGTGAAAAATGTAGAAAATATGGGTTATTACAAAAATGCACTAAGTATGATAGCCATGCATAAAATCATGCTAAAAAGGACATTTTTTGTTGAAAAGCATGCACTTTACTAAGTTTGAGAATCATCATGAACTTTAGTGTAAAAGCATAAGTCATAAGCATATTAAACATATAGATCATCATAGCATAATAGAAGCATACCATAAATACCCTCAAAGCATCCTTGTGCAATGCATGAATAAGATCATATAATCCTACCCACACTAAGGAAAAATTCTTGAGTAACTATAGTTCATAATTCATATTCTTGTTCATACTATCATAGCATAATAGAATCATCTCATAAGTAACCCTAAGTTATACTTGTGCAATGCATAGATAAAGATCCCATAATCTCATCTATGCTAAGTACCACTTTTAGGCCACCATAAACAATTTTTTGATCTCATCTTTAGTTAATAATCATAGACAAGGAAACCTTCACATTTACTTAGTCATATCAAGGAAAGCAACTCTTAGCAACAATCCACATTAAGCATACTTCATTTCATAAATCATCGTAGCATAAAAGGAACACTCCATAACTACTCTCAAAGACTACTTGTGCAATTCATGGATGAATTCCCATTCTCCCACCCATACAAATTCTTGAGAAGCCATAGTTCATAATCATTCATTGTGGGGGTAAGCCTTAACGACATAGACTATGTGAACAAATCAGGGAATCCGGTGTTACCCACACCAAAAAGGGTGTCTTCCTTGCCTAAGGTAGAATCATTAACTTAGCTTAGGTGAATCCACTAGCTAAAGACCTATGAGGGCACATAGTTATGGGACAAAGAGATTGCTACTAGATACCCCGCCTCAAATCACATATGGGCATCCATCTCAAGAGATTACTACTAGAAACCCCGCCTTAACTCACGTGAGATCTTCCATCTCATATCAATATCCACTCGGTGCTTAGCATTATTCTCCGTGGAGTACATAACATTTCAATACTTGAGTTCATTGTTATGGGATAAAGAGATTATTACTAGATACCCCGCCTCAACTCACGCGAGGGCACCCATCTCATCCCAGCATCATTCGTAAGATAACTCATAGATTCAATAAGTGAGAATAGTCTTTCAACCTAATAATTCCCATACTGTGAGAAAACCTTTCACAGCATGTCATCATCATTCATAAGTGTATAATTGAGAATAACCTTTCAACCAACACATCATCATTAGCATAATCAGAAAAAATTCATTCATACTTCATTCATAAGTGTGTGTGTTTGTGAGAATAGACTTTCAACAACACCACAATTTATCATAGTCATAATCATATACATATATCTCATAGTCATGCATAATTCTCATAAATTGCCCTCCAAGGACCATAGATCATGATTCATCAACGCATCTAGAATTACTACATTAGACATGGATAATAACATTTTTCAAGTGATCAATTCATAGCATTCATAATTCTATAACATTCTACTAGTATCAATCAATACCCACACTTTAAGATCCAATTTGGGAAAATAGGGTAATTCATGGATTCTTGAGGAATTCATCTTAAAATCATGTAAAATCATCAACATATCCATAAACAAACATAATTCAATCATTTAAAATGAATTTGAAAAGAATCTATGAGATTGAAGTCAAACCCTAGCTTTAGGGTTTTCTAGCTTTGAAATTAGGGGTTTTAGAGGGGCTCTACGGGTGAAAGCTACCCATAGATGAAGATCTACCATACCTAATTGAATATTCACCACGAATTTGAGGAGAAAATCTTGATTCTTCAACCCTGGCTTCATCTTTCTTCTTCTTCTTCCTTGGAATTCTAGAGAGTTTATTTTGGGAAAAGTTGGTTATGGATTTGGGTTTTAGGATTTTATGAAGTGAATGAGTTAGTTAATGAGTTAAAAACTCTTATATAGGTGTAATAAAACAATATAAAATTACCCCACATCAAACTAACCTAAAAAGAAATTGCCTAAACTACCCCTACACTAGTCGACCTTGGGACAAAATTGCAGGCATGACCCATGACTATGACCCATGGACCGTGGGTGGGACCACGGCCCATCCTGGTTCGGAGTGGTTCATGGTCTGCAGCTTTTTGAGTGGGGGATTGATCCACGAAGCTCACCCACAAGGCGTGGATGGACCTACGCCACGTAGGTCCCAATGCGTAGGTCACTTTTTTTGGCAACTTGGAGGTTAGACTTTAGGGTCCTCCTCAAGGACCCTTGGTTGGTCCTTAGGGAGTCGTACTTTGACGTTTAACCCCTAAACCTTTCATTGAAAGTACGAGAAACCAATTTTACGACTCTAACACTTACGACAAGCTCTAGCTAAGCCTACTAGTTTCTGGGGTGCTACAGGGTCGTAGATGATCTAGTGAAATCAAATTCTAAAATTCAGTTCTTGCTGAATTTTACAGACCACATTTATGATTCGTAGATGGAACCACAAATAATAAATAGGTCTCATAGATGAACTTCAAAAACTTAAACATTTAGCCTGATTTCTATGAATGGGATCTATGGTCTGTAGATGGAACCATGGATCATAGATGACCTCGTGAAAATAGCTAATCTCAGGTTCTTTCAGGATCATTTTGGTCTTTTCTCAATCTTTTAATCCCTATACTATGTCATTTTAGCCTACTCTAAGTGGGATTAATGGAAATTTAGTCGATGTATCCCTGCCATTCACACCATAATACTCAGAAATCAAATTTTTTACTCTCAAGGTTTCTCTCAAGCAAGAACTAGGGTTTCATAACTTCAAGTCTCAGTACAAGGATTCAAGTTAAGGCTTCCACTCCATGTATGTGAAATTTCATTAATGGGTATCCTTTCGTCGATTGAGTCCTAAAAAAACCCAATTCTTCAATCATTTATTTCAACTAGGTTTATATGAAAATCATGTTCTTCATTTTATCTCAATCATTCTTCATGAACGATTTTAATTACATGCTTTTACTTATTTAAGTATATTTAACTATACATATATATATATACACACACACACATCCTTATGATCCCTTGGAATAGGGAAAACCTATGTCTTAAAACTATGATAACTAAATTATATAATTTCCACTCAGGATAGTAGAAATTCATCATGATTATTTAAATATTCAGTCTAACAATTCTACATACATATGATGCTTTTAGATAAATTATCTTTTAGTTCAGTATATAACAACCTATTCTGTAGTTAGTTAAAAGGCACCTAATATGAAATACGCTACCAATTTAAATTGTAGTGACATAATAAAATGGAATTTAAATTTGATTCAGGTTGATGTCATCTCGTCATAGCGGGAATTTTCTCTCTATGGCGCCTCGTTATAGCGGGATGACGAAACCAAACCCTAAAAAACATAAATTCTTTTATTTCCCTCTCACTTTTCATTGAAAATTGTATATAGGTTATTAAAAAAATCCTCCCAAGTTTCTCCAAGCTTGGAACAGTAGAGGGAAGGCCTTTCAGTGTAAGGAAGGCCAAAACCACAAAATCACGATCTAATCTGTCAAGATTTACCTTCACGGAGTCAGAAGCTCGTGTTTCAGATTTCTTCAATAATTGCTTGACATCCTAATAGGCTAGGCTTAACTGGGTAATTATACATGTCTTTAATTTCATAATACCCTCTAAGTTGTCAGGAGATAACATTTTTAGGCCTTCAGGCATGGAATTTGAATGGTTAATGTATTGCTACTTGTTGTTTGGGATGGTAATGAACTTGATTAACTAATATGGACCTTATGATGATTTCTGGGTGTTATCTAGGGGGAGGTGATTTGTGGGTAATCGAATTATGTATAAGAAGCAGATTGGAAGGAATCTTTTAGAGTAGGTATTAGTTGTTTTATTCTCGTTTATGTTACTTATGGTTGCAAACTGCTTTATTAGTATTATCAGTATAGCGCATGACTAGGGGAATGGAAGAGCTGTACACTGAAATAATTGCTTGTGTCAATCTCGTGCATTGAATACATACAATGAATTCATGCAACGGATGTGCTTACTTTGGTGCACAAGTATGAACTTATGTGTTGTAATTGTGATTGTCAGTTGGATTGGGTCGCCTAGTACATACTAATGATTGACTCGGATACCACGCATGGTACATAATATATATATATATATATATTGTTGGCTTGAGTACCAAGCCTGATACATATATAATTGGCTCGATTAGCACGTCTGGTATGAGATATCTATATGGTTGGCTCGGGTACCACGCTAGTACAAATTACTAACGATTGAATCGAGTACCACGCCTTGTACATGTTTGATTTTCCTCTTTGTGTTGGTTTCATGAGTTGACCGATTTACTTATTACATATTATTTATCACGTGTGGCTCCCTGAGTGACTAAATTGGTGTATTTAAAAGCCAGTGTAGTTCTTGTGTAGGCTGGGATTTCATGTTAGATAACATAGACGATGTTTCAGGAATCCTAGGATAGTCCGAGTTACTTGAGAAAATGTCGAAACTTGTGTGGGTTGAGTTAAGGGTGATGGCTAATAGTTTTACCAGACAATAGAGTCAGTTGGCGAATTTGAGATTAGGAATAAATTCAGTAGGAAAGACTCGGGTGTTAGCAAAGTGGTGGTTTTAGGAAGTCATTATGTGATAGAGGGATTAGGCGATGGTCAGTTGGATAGGTGAAATGACTTTTAGTGGAGGAGTTGGTAGTAGAATGAAGTGGGTCACTTGGGGATATATCATGTGAATCCAAGGTGGTGGTACTCGGTAATAAGGGTGATGGATAAAGGGCCAAGAATGGATAGTTTAAGTCTTATGTTTTCTTCTAACTATTTGCATGTTATTATGTGTTGTGGATTTGGTCGACTGATGATGTCTACCAATAAAAGTTGTTTGTACTGATACTACTCTTGCTATGCCACTTGGCATAGTCTGGTTGCAGGGCCGGTGATGTTTCATAGGTGAAGACGACAATGATCTCCGATAGCTTCTACTCCTACTTTCTATGGTGGGAGTCGTGTCTTATTTTTCATATGTTGAACTCTCTTAAAAGCTCTTGTACCTGTTTAGACTAGTTCCTAAGAGGGGATCCAGGTATTTTTTAAAGACCATATATTTTATTAAGGTTGAAAATTTGTTTTCTTAATTAAATAAGTGATGAGTTGAACTTTATTATACTTCTGCGAGTTGTTAGGTTTAAATTGGGTGGTAAGGGTTCTCTTGTCTAGATGTTAGAATAGGTGCCTGCAGGATCCAGTGGTTTTGGATTGTGACAATATCAATTTTAATATTTATGAGCTATTAAGTTATCGGTATTACTCAGTTTGTTAGGGTACATTCAATTAGGAAAATTACTTAGCATTGAATGGATTTAGGAATGAAGGTTCACCTGTCAGTTAGGACTGAGACCTTTATTAGCAATCCCTAAGTTCCAGGTTTACGTGCCATTGTAGGATTATATGGGTTACTGGTCAGACAAGACCTACTCTTTAGTCCTTTATGGACATTAGCTTAGTATTGCCACATAATCTCATATCAACCTCTTCATCCTAGCAAGATATATTAGACCATTTTCCATGAGGATTAGACATCAAACTTCTATGTCGATTATTAGTAGCTCCCACAGACTAATCTTAATTATTGCATGGTCTTGTAGTCAGTTATTTCTATTCCAATATTTATTAGTGCATGTTTTACTACTTGGTCAATGCATCAGTTTATGTAATTCAATTGAGTATCTCATTTTTTTTTTATCATTCTCAGTTTAGTGATTTATCATGCATGCCTCACATATTCAATACATTCAAAATACTGATCGCATACTCTTTGCACTATTTTGTTTTATAATATAGATTCAGATGCTCAATATCTAGTTCAAGAATAGTATGGTTTCTAGTCAGCTCAACATCAATATAGGTGGTTCTCATAATTCGAGGACCACCCATCTTTACTACAATTATTCAGTTATTTCAATTATTAGACATTGAGAGTTAGATAGGAGATTGTTGTCACGCCCCGAGGCTACCCCCTGAACGTAAACACGGGACCTAGGACCACGAGTGACCCCAAGCTAACCATGAGTTGGCATATCATAAGCAAACTGAACATATCTATGAAAAGATAAACTAATGCAGAAGTTAAATCATGAGATAACTGAATGATGGGGAATATCCAATACTGATTTGAATATGTATAAAATGCTAAGGGTTTAGTGATGCTGAATAATCACTCAAAAACTAACGTTGAATCTAAACTATGTCTGAAAAAGCCTTTAACTGACTAGAGTTGCTGGGATATGTCCCCAGCTAACCCTAGCAAAACTGAAACTGAAGTGAAAGACTAAATCTGAAAACATGTCTATTGTCTTCGAAGTATGAGGACTCATCATTGAAGTTGGGGAATAGGGATCAGGAACAGATCTAAATGTTATCTGAATACCGAGGACCTGAACCTATATCATGAAAAGATGTAGCACGGAGTATGCGTCTGTACTTGGAAGATACTGAGCATGTAGGATAGGATAAAAGCTGAACAAACAAATAAACTGAACAAAGTATAACTGAGCAATGATATAATTTGAACATGATGTAAATACTGAAATATACTGAAAAGAACTAAACTGAATGCAATGACCAAGTACATAACATGCTGAGACTGAAAACTAAAGTATAACTGAAAACCTGGTCAAATACACTAGAGTCTGACTATGGGAGCTACTAGTAACCGACATGACCACCACGTGAGCTAACCGTGGTATTCGATATATACACCCCATCAAAGGGCTCAATATACCTTGCCAGGGGTATGAAAGTATAACTGGCGTGACCACTAAAATTGATGCCCACAGAAGGGACTTAACCTATGGGGCACGTAGTTCTGGGACTATGAGGGTATGCTGAAACCCTAGTCCACTCGGTGCTAAACCTACTCCCAACTGAATATGTATATCTAACACACATAACTGAAATACTAAATAGCTCAAACACTGACATGCAAATCTGAGAATATAACAATTATATACTAATAATGTTACATTAGAAAACTGAAGCATGTATATCTGTTTAACTGACCTAGTATGTGTAATTCATGAACTAAGAGAATCTACACAACTAGGGTTCATGAGTTTCATGCAAAGAACTAAGTAACGATTCTACAAAAAGATGACAATTTGATTAGGAATACTCTAACAACACCTAATTCACAACTGATAACTAAGGTTTTAGAAACCCTAGGTTTAAACAAGATATAGGAATCAAGAATCTAACTGAATTCTAGGGACCTAGTAGACGAAAGGAATCCACTAGTGAAATTCCACATACCTGGTGAAAAATTTCACGGAGAAATTTTTCCATTTTGGGGCTGAAACTAAAGAAAACTTGATATGTTCTTGGAGGGTTTTGAGTCGCCTCTTTCTCCTGTTTTCCTCTTCTTGAACTCCTCTACGAATAACTAAAACTGATTCAAATCAGTTTAGACTCCTAAAACCTTACAAAAATGTTTAAATTCGATTGGGTCAGGAAAGGACCAAAATACCCCTCATATTTTCGGGTTACTTTCCTTATTTGGTCAACCCAACTTCAAACGAGCATATCTCCCTCATACGAGCTCGAAATTAGCAAACTCGGCGGCGTTGGAAAGAGAATTCCAAGACCTTTCATTTGATATCAAATGGGTCTCCTAACTTATCATGTGCTAAAAGTTATGGTCGTTTGAACTTGACCCAAAACTTTAAAAGAACTTAGGAATGACTTGAATGAACTCTCTATTTTAATCTCCAAATATAGAGTTTTCTATTTTTTCAGTCAACCAACTCCAACCCAATTCTCTATTTTACTCTCTAAAAAAGAATATTTTTCTCTCTCCTCAATATTATACTATTATTTCTATTTCATTCTTATTTCTTATTTCATAATATAAATTCTTTATTTCTTTTTTCCAATAATTACTTTATATAATTTTCATGTGATATAAAATTATATTTTTAAAATTTTTTATTTAATATAAAATTATATTTTATTCTAAATTTTTAAATAATATAAATTGCAAGAAAATATTATATAATATATAAATTAATGGACAAATTCAAATAAAAGTGAAATACAATTACATAAGCATTATATAAACACTCAATTTTTGAAATTATTACGTTGCTCCCATAAATGCTCTATTAATGCATTACGGAGTTCAAAATGAGCATTTTTGTCCTTCATTTTTTTATGTCTAGCTAAAAATTGTTCAAATTGGAGATTTTCATCTACCACCATTTCTTTCGTTGGAGTTGGAGCCTCTACATCATCTTAACGGTCCTGTAATAATTGCAAAACTTCGAATGCACATTCAACATCTTTTCGGCATGATTCTTGTTTCATAGAGAATTAATTATTATGTTATGCATTGTATTTTATCTCGTATTTAAATTATTATGTTATGTATTGTATTGTTATCTTGTATTTAAATTATCATATTATGTATTGTATATTTAAATTAAAATTTTGTGTATTCTTTATAGTGAAAATTAATAAAACTAAATTATATTATTGATGAAAATTAGAAAAAATTAAAATACTATTAATTTAGGATAAAGTAGTATATATTAAATAACATATTTTTAAAAATATTATATTACATTTGAAAAGAATTATGAATATTAGATATTTAATTAATGACATTATATGTAAAATAATATGTTAATTAGAAAGTAATAGAAATAATAATAAAATATTCAAAAAGTGAAATAGAGAGTGTGAATAGTAGTTCTCCAAATTTGGAGAACTACTATTCACCTCTCTAAATATGAAGAATAGAGAGTGACACGAAGGTGGATTGGAGTGCTCACTCTTTATTTTACTCTCCAAATATAGAGAATGGAGAGTAAAATAGAGGTGAGTTGGAGATGGTTGAAAATTGACCCAAATCAGATTTGTCCCCAAAATATTACTAAAATTCGTTTTAAGCTGATTGGGTAAGGAAAAGACCAAAATACCCTTCATATTTTCGGGTAACATTCCTTAACTGGACAACCTAACTTCAAATAGGCATATCTCCCTTATATGAGCTCGAAAATTAGCAAACTTGGTGGCGTTGGAAAGAGGATTCATAGACCTTTCATTTGATATCTTATTAGCCACCTAAATCATTCTATACTGAGACTTATAGTCATTTGAATTTGACCCAAAACTCATACTTAGCATAACTTGCCTAAATTTCCAAATTTACTCTTTCCAAAAATAGTTTCTTTCTAATTCTAGTTCTTTCTAAGGCGGGATGTCACAGTGATACATCTAGTGACCTTAACACTTAAGAAAATTTTTAAATTACTTGGCAAAATCCTACTCACAACGAAGGATGGTTCGAGTCTTAGCTAAAAAAATTTCTGGGGAGTTACAATATCTCCCCCTTAGGAACATTCGTCCTCGAATGAAGATCTAAACAAGTCGAGTATGGAGGGAAGGAGCGGCAATCCTTACCACTAAGTACTAGAAATTGATATCTGACTGAACTGAGTTACAAAAACATGCAATTATGCAGAAAATGCAAGAATAACTGAAGGAGCATAATACTAAGACTGAATTTATGCACGAATAAACTGAGAGACTAGAGAGGAAACTATTATCTCAAGCTGAAACAGAATCGGTAGGAAAGAGATAAGGACACTTAGCCTCCATAGATGTTTCTGCTTCCCAAGTAGCTCCCTCTACATATGACTCCTCCAAGTTTTTCAAATCTCATCACCCCCTTCATACGTGATATATTCTAATCATCTATCTCAAACTCTAAGTCTCTTCTCCTTACATCTGCATATGACTTATGTCTTAAATATATCTCTGATGAGTTTAAATTTTTCCATAGCTTCATGAACCGAAGTTGGCTCAATCAAGGCTGCTTCACCTACTCATCCACCTTAGGAACACACAAGCGACCATCTCCCCCTTGGGAGAAAGCCTATACTTTCTATTGATGAACTGCACCTTCCAACTAAAGTAGTATAGAATCACTATATGTTTTTCTTTATCCTCCACTTCCAATGACGATACTAATCTATTTTGGATTATCCCACCACCATATGATGTGCCCGTAAGCCTAACTCCTAAGTGAGCAAGCCAATGAACAATGTTTGCTAATTCCTTTCTTTGTTTCCTCAATATGTGCTATACTACCCTTTAGAGATCATCTTTTTGGCCTTAAGGTAAGAGATAAATTGACCTATAGGCATTGAGCTACTACTCTTCTATTTTAAGACTGGCCAATTAGGAAACTTAACCAAACAATCCTAGTTCTACAATCGACTAAGGCATAACAGGAATGTAACTAATCCATACCTAGAATGATATTGAAATCTACCATTTCTATTAGTAGGAACTGGAACTTGCTTATTATTCTTGCTGGTCATACTGTGAGCCAAAAGCTGAATCGCATTTCAAAACTTTGCATTCAAAACCTCATGGCCTGAGATGGGAGGAACTGCGTTAGAATCATGTGCATTAGCATTCCTTGGGTAAGATCTACGAGGAGGCGTGATATGAAATGTATAACGTCAAATTAGAAATGTGAAGTTGGATCTTAACTTACGCACGATAAAAGTAGCAAGGAAAGTGAAGTTTTCCTAAAATACTTTGTAGCCTCCTTCTCATTAGATGTGGTGCACATCACACCCATGAAAGAGACTCTACTTAGTGCGGCTTTCAGAGATCCTAGGACTCTTAAAGCTAATGCTCTGATACCAAGTTTGTCACACCCAGAGGCAACCCCCTAGGCCTAAACATGGGACCTAGGATCACGAGTGACCCCAAACTAACCCTGAGCTGGCATATCATAAGCAAATAGAACATATCTATGAAAAGATGAACTAATGTGGAAGCTAAATCATGAGATAACTGAATGATGGGGAATACCCACTACTGATCTGAATATGTATAAAATGCTAAGGGTTTAGTGATACTGAATAATCACTCAAAAACTAATGTTGAATCTAAACTATGTCTGAAAAAGCCTTAACTGACTAGAATTGCTAGGACATGTCCCAGCTAACCCTAACAAAATTGAAACTGAAGTGAAAGACTAAATCTGAAAACATGTCTATTGTCTTCAAAGTATGAGGACTCACTACTGAAGCTACGAAATAGGGATCGAAAATCGATTTACACATTATCTGAATGCCGAGGACCTGAACCTACATCATGAAAACATGTAGCACAGAGTATGCGTCAGTACTTGAAAGGTACTAAGCATGCAAGATAAGATAAAAGCTGAACAAACATATAAGCTGAACAAAGTATAACTCATCAATGATATAATTTGAACATGATGGAAATACTGAAATATACTGAAAAGAACTAAACTAAATGCAATGACCAAGTACATAACATGTTGTGACTGAGTATTGAAGTATAACTGAAAACCTTGTCAAATACATAAGAGTCTGACTATGGGAGCTACTAGTAACTGACATAACCACCACGTGAGCTAATTGTGGTGTTCGATGTATTCACCCCATCGAAGGGCTCAATATACCTTGCAAGGGGTATAAAGGCATGACTGGTGTGATCACTAAAACTAATGCCCACAGAAGAGACTTAACCTACAGGGGCACATAGTTCTAGAACAATGAGGGCATGCTGAAACCCTATTCCACTCGGTGCTAAGCCTATTCCCAACTGAATATATATATCTAACACACACAACTGAGATATTGAATAGCTCAAATACTGACATGTAAATTTGAGAATGTAACAATTATATACTGATAAGTGATATTCGAAAACTGAAGCATGTATATCTATTTAACTAACCTAACATGTGTTTATTGATGGAAATAAGAAGATCATAGATTATGGGGGTCAGATCAGTGGAGAGTGTAAACTTAGCCGCTTACCAGTTGAAATGAGTAGCTTAGATTTGGTATAGGCAATGAAAGGATGATAGGGGTGTTGATGTAGGCCCAGCGAACTAGGAGAAGTTTTTGGCTGCATTTTTAGAAAGGTTCCACTTGAGTTAGGGGAGATCAAGGTCCAGAAATTTATCAACCAAAAATAGGATAACATGATGTTGGTGAAGGAGTATTCATAGAAATTTACTCATCTCTCCAAGTATGCTCAATCTATGGTGGATGATTCTAGGGCCCGTATAAGTAAGTTTGTTTAGGTGTCTTTAAGACTGTGGTCAAGGAATGCACGACTGTTATGTTAATCAAAGAGATGGACATTCACAGATTGATAATCCATGCTCAACATATTGAAGAAGAGAAAGTTAAGGATAATGTTAGGGAGAGTAAGAGGGCTAGAACATATAGCGTGGACTACTCTTAGCCAAATTAGGCGGTGGCAATCACTCTTAATTGTGTTAAAAGTTTTTAGTTCTAGTCCCATCCTCTACTAGTGCCCAATACCTAATTTCAGATAGGAGAATAGAGATAGGGTGTCAAGCCTTAAGTTCCAAGGCAGTGTCACTAGTGGTCGTACTTTTGGGGTTTGCCAAAAGTGTGCATGGCTAATAGTGGCAGCTACTTTGGATGTGGAAAGCAAGATCACCGACTGAGGGAGTGCCTAGTGGTCTTTAGTAAGGTCATGGATATTCACCAACAAACTCGGACCAACCCTTTAGATGCTCTAACAAGTTACCCGACTCAGCAAGGTGCTTCGTCTAGTGTAGGTGGAAGACAATGCCAGAATATATCCTATGCTTTGTAGACTCGGCAAGATTAGGAAGACTCCCCTGATGTAGTCACTAGTATGTTACATTTCTTTCGATTTGATGTTTATACATTACTAGCTAGATCCAAGGGACACACTTGTTTCGTGACTTGTTATATTGCATTGAATTTGATGTCTGTCCCAAAATCCTATTAGAAATCTTTTTAGTCTCTACTCTGTTGGTGAGTCAGTCTTAACTAAATGGGTATACAGAAATCGCCAGTCTTAATTATTTTAGAAAGTCACCATAATGGATCTAGTAGAGTTAGACATGCTTGATTTTGATATTATCCTTAGCATGGATTAGTTACATTATTGTTATGCCTCAGTCGATCATAGATACATAGTTGTTAAATTCCAGTTTCTGAATGAACCATTCATAAAGTGGTAGAGTAGCACCTCAACACCTATAGGTTGGTTTGTCTCTTACCTTAAGAAAAACAATTTCTAAGGGTTGCATTTACCATCTAGTGTGGATTAAGGATTCTAGTTCTAAAACCCGAACCATTCATTCCGTCCATCTAGTAAATCATAAGTTTCATGAAGTGTTCCTTGAAGATCTTCCAAGAGTCCCTCTCGAGTGGGAAATTGACTTCCAAATAGACCTTCTTCAAGATACCCAACCAATCTCAATTCCTCCTTACAAAATGGCTCCATTAATTGAGCTTAAGGAGTGGACCTCCTAGATAAAGGCTTCATCATACCTAAAATCTCTCCATGGGATGCTCCAATTCTCTTCGTTCATAAGAAAGATGGTTCTCTTAGGATGTGTATTGATTATCGCCAGATGAACAAGGTCACAATCCAAAATAAGTATCATATTCCAATTATTGATGACTTGTTCGACCAACTTTAAAGTTCTAACTTCTTCTCAAAGATAAACCTCAGATCAGGCTGTCATTAGCTTAAAGTCATAGATTCTGACATTCTGAAGACAACCCTTAGAACTCAGTATGGTCAAAATAAATTTGTAGTTCTGTCTTTTGGACTAACAAATGCTCCTACAACTTTTATGGACCTAATGAACTGGTTTTTCATGCAGTATTTGGATATTTTTTCATTGTCTTCATAGATGACATCCTTATCTATTCTTGGAGCGAGGATGAGCATCCAGGTCATTTGAGGATTGTCTTGAGAATTCTTAAGGACCACAGTTGTTTGCTAAGTTAAGAAAGTGTGAATTTTGGTTGAGTCTAGTAGCGTTCCTTGGTCATACAATCTTTGGAGAAGGCATTTAGATTGATTCTCAAAAGACCAAAGTAGTTGAGAACTAGCCTAGACCCCTTTCTCCTTCAAATATTAGGAGTTTATTGGGTTTCAGTGTTTATTACAAATGGATCATTGAAGGATTTTCCTCTATTTCTTCTTAATTCTATCTCCAAATTGACTCAATAGAAGGTAAAATTTCAGTTGTACGAAGCTTGTGAGAAGACTTTTCAGGAGTTGAAGACTCGACTTACTTCCGCTCCAATTTTGACTCTACTACAGGGGTCAGATGAGTTTGTGATTTATTGTGATGCTTATAGAATTAGCCTTGGTTGTGTGTTGATAGAACATGGTAAGGTCAAAGCTTATACTTTCAGGCAGCTCCAAGTTCATGAGAATAATTATCTGACTCATGACCTTGAGTTGGTAGTAGTAGTGTTTGTCTTGAAGATTTGAAGACACTATCTTTATGATGCTCACGTGGATGTATTTACAGACTATATAAGAGTTTTTAGTATGTGTTCAATCAGAAGGATATGAATAAAATGCATGTTGTATGTGCATATGAAGATTACGCTTTCATACTATTTTCATTTATATTACACTTGCTGATTTATATGGTTTTGCCCAAGGGAAATTGGTTTCTGGTGGAGTGATATAAAGCCTAAGGTAATTCTCTTTATTATTTGGTGTTTATATTTATTTATATCTATGGAGGCAAAAAGCAATTAAAGTGTAGAAGTGCTTTTGAAGATCAACCCCTACCTCGAGTTATGGTTGATCCCCGTACACATACCATACTTGCTACACCTTTTGTGTGCAGATATTCGATATTAGTTTAATTCTTTTGACAATTACTCTCGTTGTCCCTAATTAGTGTCCATTTTTGAATTAGTACACAGATTAAGAAACACTTATTGATATAGTCAGTTTATCATTTTACCTCTATCAATTATGAAGTGAATGAATTAAAGATTTTCAAAAGGTTTTACCTTTTTCAAAGTAATTAATTGAGGCTAGAGTATGTAAAATGAATTTATCCTTTCTTAATTTGTGAAAACGGATAAATTAAAAAAGGAAAAATGGACAAATAATTAGGGATAAAGGGAGTAATACCAAGTCTACGTGGATTTGACACTCAAATTAGTCACTTGTTTGGATTGGAGCCTCCATTGATGTAACTATATCATAAAAAATAATTTTGTTAATCACAATATGTCTATCACATTTAATTAACATTTATCATGTATAAGTCCTATCCCATGTCACACCACTAGTAGTATTATGGACAATAATGCCCATTTATTTTGTTTTTATGAGAAAAACTGTATCATACCAAAATTGGAGCTATCTTTACTGTAATTATCACATTTAATTTTTCAAAGAAACTTGCCAGTGTGAGGTGATTTGTTATCATAAACTTGGTAAGATTGTCGATATCTAAATATTTAATATCCTTTCCATCTCAATTTATGATTGAACATGAATTTTCATAATATTGATATTCGGATCTGTTAGCCCATATGTTTGGGATTTTGTTATTGAGTCTATTTCCTATTAGATTAGGTTTAGTTAATAGATTCCTATTAGGTCAGGTTTAGTTAATAGATGCTTATATATATTTCCTATTCTTTTGTATTAAGACTAATTCTCTAATATTGTAATATAACTCTAGTTCAGTTAACATGGTATCAAGAGCTAAATCGATCCATGCTCCTTGATTTGTTGGTTGAAGACCTGGTAGCGGTTATCTGTTGCGCGGATCGGTTTTTCGATTGGTGTCGTTGCTGCTGTTGTTTAGATCGGTTCGACTAAGGTAGTTTAATTTTTTTTGTTTTGGAATTGTTCGTGTCTTGCTGTGTTTGCTTCCCTTTTTTTGACAATATGACTGGAAAAGATGATTCTCTTCAGTCCATTAATACTCAATTAGATGGTAAAAATTATGCGTATTGGAGTTATGTCATGAAGAATTTTCTTCGTGGAAAAAATATGTGGGGTTATGTCACTGGGGTTAAAATTAAACCTAAAGATAATATGGCTGCGGATTTTGCATTATTGGTAGACTCATGGGAAACTACTAACTCTAAGGTTATCACTTGGATCAACAATTCTGTAACTCAGTCAATTGGTACGCAATTGGCTAAGTATGACACAACAAAGGAAGTTTGGGACCATTTGGAGAGACTGTATACTCAGTCTAATTTTGCTAAGTAGTACCAGTTGGAGTATGATATTCGTGCTCTTCAACAGAATGCTATGAGCATTCAAGATTTCTATGCTGCAATGTCATATTTGTTGGATCAACTGGCTCTTACTAAATCTGCAGAGTTAAAAGTTTTTGAGCCATACATCGCTAGGAGGGAAGAACAGCATTTGGTTCAATTTTTGATGGCATTACGTTCTGATTTTGAAGGATTACGTGGAACAATCCTTCATCAATCTTCTCTCCACCAGTTGATTCCGTTTTTCATGAACTGATTGCAGAAGAGACCCGTATCAAGTCTCAAGTGGATAAAGGGTCTAAAACAACTAATACTCCTGCTGTGTTTGCTGCCTCAACTGATCAGTCTAGACCACCACGTTCTCGTCAATCTCCAAAAGTTGCATTTGATGAGTGTGCATTCTGCAAACAGAAAAATCATTGGAAGGCTCAGTGTCCATTTTTACTTAACAAGGCAAAACAACCTCAATCTGGATAGCCGCAGATGTATGGGCAGTAGAAGTATGGGTCACACTCATTTAATACTCGTCCTCCACAATTTGTTGCTGCTGCACCATCTATACATGTTGAGTCTGCTAGCACTATTGCGTTAGATCCCCAGATTTTCGAATAGTTCAGACAATTTATGGCTTTTAATCCTACTGCCATGTCAACATCTAGTCCCTCAGGTATTCCGTCCTCCTTGTGGATTTTGGATTCTGGTGCGTCTCATCATATGTCACCTTATTTGTCATCGTTTGGTTTTTTGTCCCCTATTTCACCAATCTCTGTTATGTTCGCTAGTGCTGCATCTATGACAGTCGAGGGTGTTGATTCTGTTACTACCCCTAACATTGTTCTCTCTGATGTTTGTTACGTTCCTAAACTTGCTTTGAATCTTGCTTCGGTCAGTCAATTATGTAAAACTCGTAATTGGGTGTTCTTTTCTGATTCTGTTTGTGTTGTACAGGACCAACACACTTAGAAGGTGATTGGGATAGGCCGTAGATTGGGGAAACTCTATGTCTTGGAGATTCTCAAAGTGTCTTCTGTTGCTGTTGCTGCCTCTAGTATTGATTTTTTGTCTTTTCGTTTGAGTCCCTTGTCTTCTCAGTTTTACCTCTGGCATTCCCGTTTGGGACATATGTCAGTGTCACATTTACTTTTCTTAGCCTTTACTGGTTCTTTGGGTCATTTGAACACTTCTGATATTTCTGATTGTAGTGGTTGTAAACTGGCAAAATTCTCAGCTTTACCGTTTAATAAAAGTGTGTCTTATTCTGTTGCTCCTTTTGATATTATTCATTCTGATGTGTGGGGTCCATCACCAATATCCACTAAAGGTGGCTCGACCTATTATGTTTCGTTTATAGATGACTTTACTCGTTATAATGGGTGTATCTTATGAAACGCAGATCTGATTTCTTTGGCATTTATAGTAACTTTAGAGCCTTTGTTAAAACACAACATTCGACTGTGATAAAGTGCTTCAGGTGTGACTTAGGGGGCGAATATACCTCTAATGATTTCACTCAGTTACTCGCATCTGATGGCACCATACACTAGTCATCTTATACCGACACTCCTGAGCAGAACGGTGTTGCAGAAAGGAAACACCGCCATATTGTTGAGACAACACGCTCTTTACTCTTATCTGCAGAGGTTCCTAGTATTTTTTGGGGAGAAGCAGTCCTAACTGCTGTATATGTGATTAATCATATTCCTACTACATTGACTTCAAGGATGTCTCCGTTTGAGAAATTGTATGGTCACCTACTGGATTATTCTGCATTATGAGTTTTTGGATGTACTTGCTATGTTCTTCGTCCTCATGTTGAACGAAATAAGCTGGGGCCAAAATCAGCTATATGTGTGTTTTTGGGGTATGGTGTTGGACAAAAAGGATATCGTTTCTATGAACCTGTAAGTCAGAAATTATATGTTTCACGGCATGTCACATTTTTAGAACATATTTCTTTTTATTTGATTCCAGCTAAATCCCATGATTTAACGAAATCAGATCTTCAACATGTTGATCCTTTTGGCGTTGACATGGAGGTTCCAGTTTCGGATTCATCCATGCCACCTGATGGTAGTGCTTCAGCCCCACCTGTGCCTAAGTTTGCTCCTTTGACTGTTGAGATTGGAGAACCACCACCTCCGAGGAGATCTACGCGTCTTTCTAAGTCCACCAAACTACCAGATTTCGCATACTCTACATATTCAGCCTCATTTTCTTCCTTTATTGCCAACATATATCATTTGTCTAAACCTGAGTCGTATCGAAAGGCTGTGACTGATCCTCTTTGGCAGAATGCTACGGCTGAGGAACTCACCGCTCTTTATAAGACACATACATGGGATTTGGTTACCCTCCCACCTGGTAAACATACAATTAGATGTTGATGGGTGTATAAAATAAACATAAAGTCTGATGGGTCTGTTGAGCGATACAAGGCCAAACTTGTGGCAAAAGGGTACTCACAAAAATATGGTATGGACTATGAGGAGACTTTTGCCCCGGTGGCAAAGATGACGACTGTTCGCACTATAATTGCTGTTGGATCTGTTTGACAATGGAAGATATTTCAAATGGACGTCAAGAATGCATTTCTGAATGATGATCTCCATAAGGAATTTTATATGACTCCTCCCCCAGGTATTGACCACCAACCGGGTGAAGTTTTTAGGCTTCGAAAAGCTTTATATAGTCTCAAGCAAGCACCTCGTGCTTGGTTTGAGAAATTCTCCACTGTGATTACTTCTCTTGGATTTGCCCCGAGTAATCATGATTCGGCATTGTTTGTTAGATGTACGAGTGCAGGGAAAATTCTTTTGTCCTTATATGTAGATGATATGGTTATTACTGGTGATGATTATGGTGGTATTGAGTCATTGAAGCGTGATTTGGCTCATCGGTTTGCTATGAAGGACTTGGGCTTGCTGCGTTACTTTTTGGGTATTGAGATGGCTCAGTCTAAGAAAGGGTATCTTCTTTCTCAAACTAAATATATATCAGACTTGTTTAAACGGGCGCGCCTTTCTGACAACAAGACTGTAAATACTCCCCTTGAAACCAATGCACGGTATTCTCCTAGTGATGGTGTTCTGTTATCAGATTTGAGTCTTTATCGAACTGTTGTAGGTAGTTTGATTTATCTTACGGTTACTCGCCCGGATATAGCTCATGTAGTTCATGTTGTTAGCCAGTTTGTTACTGCTCCTACTTTTGTTCACTGGGGAGATGTACTTCGTATTCTGAGATATCTTCGTGGTACTCAGTTTCAGAATCTCTTGTTTCCCTCGACGTCATCTCTCGAGTTGCGAGCCTATAGTGATGCTGATTGGGATGACAATCACAATGATTGTAAATCCACCACTGGTTTTTATGTGTTTCTTGGGGACTCTTTAATCTCATGGAAGAGCAAGAAATAAAATGTTGTCTCTAGATCTTCCACGGAGGCTGAGTATCGTGCTACGGCTGTGACTACATGTGAGATTGTTTGGTTACGTTGGCTTCTTGCAGGTATGGGGGTTCACATTTCTTTGCCAACTCCTCTGTATTGTGATAACAAAAGTGCGATACAAATTGCAAAGAATTCTGCTTTTCATGAGCGGACGAAGCACATTGAGATTGATTGTCACTTTACCCGTCATCATTTACAGCTCGGGACCATATCGCTTCCGTTTGTTCCGTCGTCCTTGCAGATTGCTGATCTTTTTATGAAGGCACAGTCGGTGTCTCGATTTCGGTTTTTGTGTGACAAACTCTCAATGCTTATTGCTGTTGCATTGTGAGTTTGAGGGGGGATGTTAGCCCATATGTTTGGGCTTTTGTTATTGGGTCTATTTCCTATTAGATTAGGTTTAGTTAATGGATTCCTATTAGGTTAGGTTTAGTTAATGGATTCCTATTAGGTTAGGTTTAGTTAATAGATGTTTATATATATTTCCTATTCTTTTGTATTAAGACTAATTCTCTAATATTGTAATATAACTCTAGTTCAGTTAAAAGGATCAACTTACTTGCACAGTCACACTTGTACTGTTCCACAAGGTATTTACTGCCGGCCCTACTATCATATGTATTGTATAATTATTTCTACATAAGTATTTTATAGTTGGAATTCATACATAGTGCTTGTAAATATTTTTGATCAAGTAGTCAAATGTCTAACTTTTTATGAAGCTTCAGTAACTATATTTACACCTCTAACTCTATAGTATTTTTTGTCCAAGTATCATAAATTTACAAGGTATAATTGTTGGAAACACAGGAATAATATCAACAATAATATTATAGTTTTATTTATAAGTGAATATACTTGATGCTTGAGTCGTTCTACGCACTATCTTAAAATTTTTTATTAACTACGTGAAATGGAGGCTTTGTGAGAAGAAAGAGTGATACAATATATGAAAAGTCATGTGACAGCCATATCTTCACATGTGAAGGCATGAAGTGCATGCCTAAAATGGATCATATATACTGGATAAATCCAGACTCACAACATGGTTTATGTCCTCCTCCGTGTATTTATGATTTTTGATAAATACACAAGTTGTAGTCAAGTCTAAATTCCTCCATCATATGATCAAATGACTAATTTCTTAAAACAAAAATCACGTGATGTTTAAAACTAAAGAGCATTTTGGTATATTCCACATATTACCACAAAATTCGAAGTCTTCGTTAACTTTTTAAATTTTGTGTCAAATAAAAAATAGATAAACACGTTATATATAGCTCTGTCCTACAAAATTGATTATGATTGTTTCGTGAACACAAGGAATTGAGTTCACATTTTTGTATTCAATTTAGTTTGACTCTTATCATACAATGTACATACCCTTAAATCAATTCTATATTCTCTTCTTTCACTAGAAAGCAGCAAAAGCCTAATTATCTTTCTTGGTGAAACTCTTTATTTTTATAGAAAAGATCTTTTTCATATTTGACTAATTTTTTTTCTTATCGATGAAAAGTTTTGGATTTTTATAAATAGAAGATTTTTTTTCTTATACATAACATAATAACATTTACGGTGTGATCTTTTAAGGAGTTTTATTTAGGAAGAGATTTTTGTATATGCTTTCTATCGTTAGTTAGTACTAATAATTATTGGTTGAGGTGTGGACCTTTTGAAAGGTCGGCTAATCTTGCAAGTCTTTGATTCCTTCCTTTCCCATTTTCAACTTCTCTTTCTTTTACTAATTTGGGCAAGTTCATATTCTTTTCACATTTGCTTCTTCTTTAAAGTCTTCACATTTGAATTAAATTATTATCAATATAGACTACTGCAATCATAGTTAAAGATATATCTATGCAAATAGGTCAAAGAATTATGGGTTGAACTGTACATGTGTTTCCCTTTTCCAAGCTTATGGACAAAGAACCATCAATCATCAAGTCAATTGTACATATGGAATCCTTTGAATTAGGGGAAAAAACTTAAGTATACACTTAAAAGTATCTTAATTACAACTATATGACAATAGTTTTTTTTTCCACCTATATAACAATAGTTTTTTTTCAAAGTTATGTTTTATATTAAAAAAAAAAAAAAATTAAAAACATGAATCATGCTCCACTATTTATGGTATTCCCCATTTTTTTTTCAGATCCCATGATTTACTCAAAGTGGTTATATAATTCTCTCCTACCAATAAAAGGTTTCTTAACAAATATAAAACTCTCTTTCCATTTATTCTGATCGACTGTTCAATAATGGATACCAACAATTATTTAATCCTAATTCAACATAAAGGACGTTGGAAAGCATCAAGTGCTAATTATACTTTCAATATATAATTGATGTTTTTTAATTGTGTAATTAAAAAGCATGATCATTGTTGTTACTCACCAATTCCGAAATTTGGATTTTAATTTTTTAATTATTTTTTCTTGTTTTTTTTCTATGTTTTTTAGATTTGGAAGAGAAATAATATTTAGTGATTTTCTTTTTTGGAAATTGATTTGGTGAAAGTAATTTTTTTTAATTATAAAAATTATAACTGCATGTTACGTATACAATTGGTTGTTGTTGGTGTCATTCGGTATAGGTTTTATTGTTCATGATTATGGTGAATATATAGATTAAATTTGGTACATAATAATGATTTAAATATCGTATTTACGTTAAAAATCACTTTTTTTAAAAAATAAATTTTGTCTATCATGAGTTGTTTAATTAATGGTGTAATATAGGTTGTTGATATTCATCCATTCCGAAATTTTGATTTTTTTTTAATTAATTCTTTACTTTTGGGAATATTTATTGATTATCTGGTTTGCTAATTTATTTGGTGAAACTAATTGTTTTAATTTATTTGGTGAACTACTGATTTTTTTTGGTGTCATTAAGCGTTGGTTTTTATTGTTGTACATGATAATGGTGAGCATAGTGATCATATGTTGGTACATGATGGTGCTGTAAACACCAACGATGATTACGATGGTGACCATTCTGTTTGACGAGGTTCACAACAAATAATCTCTAATGTCTTGGTGTGAAACAGGTAGATCCGTTAATTACAATATTGAAGGTGTGATATATGACGCAAACACCAAATATGAAGGTTTAATTACAGCTATTGCTTCACAATTAGGTGTGGACACTACAATCTTTCATTTAGAACTGAAATATGTCGTTAGTGGTCCATCTCCACCAACGAAGATACATAACGATATGGGCGTTCAGGTTTATTTAGATAAAAAAAAAATGCAATTCTGATTTCTTTTCAAAATATCCATTATATGTAACATGTGTTGATAAAGCTATGAAAGGAATTGATTACCAAATTGGTGTCCAAACAACAACACGAGATATTATCAAATCAAATACATTACGTTTGGTTGGGCTAGAACCAATTTTAGATGAGTGTATTGGAGGAGATGAAGGAACTGAGATAATCTCAAATCCTCAACACAATTTTGTGGCGGAAGATCAAGTTTATCTCAACAAGCAAATTATAATAGAAGGTATGAAAGATATGCATTTTTAAGGGAGTTCTATTTCATTGCTAAAAGGTCAAAGTACTACATGGTAAGATTCTTGTTTTTATATTGTTACCATGTTATTACAATAACTGAACATGCATATTGTGATTTAATTTTGACAGCTATTATCTAAAATGTCCTAAAAATAATTGTTCATGAAATTTTAAATCATCTCGATTAAATAAGTCTGATTTGTTCAAAGTGAGAAAATTCTGCGAGATGCATATGTGTCCATTGAAGGACAGGGTTCATACAAAGAGGCAATCTACAAGTAGTGTGCTTGGTTCAATGTTGGTTGAAAAGCTTGTTGACGCAAAAACAATTTACACACCAACTGACATACGGGTAGACATGCTACGAACACATGAATTTCATTAACATACATGCAAGCATGGAGAGGGAAAGCAAAGGCAATCAAGACATTGAGAGGTGACCCTGCAGAATCATATGGAAAAATACCAATGTATTTATATATATTGGAAACAACATATCTAGGGACTGTTGTGAAATATAAAAAAACCGATGAAAATCATTTTTTATATTCATTTGTAGCACTTGATGCGAGTATTAGAGGATGGGATTATTGTCGACCAATAGTTGTAGTTGATGGCACACATTTGAAATCAACATATGAAGGAACAATGTTGATAGCTAGCACGTTGGATCCAGGAGGTATGTTAAATATTTTGTTAAAATAAACAATGCAAACTTACATATATTTTGTACACTTTACGTGTATCACTTGGTTTGGTAAAAATTAACCTTTTTACTTAGAAAAATTGTTGGACTGCAATATTGGTGTTACTCTGGTTTTTGTTGGTGTCATTCAACATTGGTTTTTTATATACATGATATATTTTGATCCTTTTTTTGGTATATATTGAGTTAAGCATTATCATGCATATTTATATATATTTGTACCTTGTACGTGCATCAATTTTATTTGTAACTTATGTTGTATAATCTGGTTTGCTTATAGGTCATATCTTGCCACTTGCATACGCCATTGCTGATTCAGAATATGACAATTCATGGTTGTGGTTCTTTGAAATTTTCAAAACTGCATTTGGTGATAGAGATGATATGTGTTTTGTCTCTGATAGAAATAAGAGTATATGGAATGCTACTGCCTCAGTTTATCCTGAATTTCGACATTATGCTTGTATTTATCATCTGTGGACGAATTTGCTAAGGAAAACACACAGAGATACTTTAGAAGTGAGAGAATTATTCTTCAGTCTAGCAAAGGCATACACTGTGCAAGAGTTTGATGAACTGATGGAACAAATGGATCAGATCAATCCAAGATATCATGCATACCTAGAGAAAGCAAATTATGAAAAATGGTCACGATGCCATTCACTAGTAAAGAGGACTTGGACTTTAACAAATAACATTGCAGAATCAGTCAATAATGCAATTCTAGTTGGAAGAAGGTTGCCAGTGGTGTCTTTGTTGGAATATATGCGCAAAACAATTGAATCTTGGAATGAGAAACAAAATGAAGAAGGAAGAAAAACTACAACAATCTTAACCAATAAGTACAATGAAATGTTGGAGGACAACAATAAAATGTAGCATAGTATGATTGCAAGTATAACATGTCTTTAAGGTTATGCTGTATGTTTGTTTTTTTATATTGTTAATTTGATTTGTTTAAAATGAAGGTACGCGCATCAACTGAACATCTTCATACAGTTATAGATGGTACAAAAAGGTTTACAGTCTGTCTAACTACTAGAATGTGCAGTTGCTGACGATTTCAACATGATGAGATTGCTTGTAGTCATGCAGTTGCAGCTATCAGATATAGAAACAAACATCGCGAAGATTATTGTTCAGCATATTATAGTAATAAGAATTTTCAAGATACTTATGCAATTCCAATAGAACCATTGCCTTGTGAAAGCACATGGAATATTCCATCAGAAATTTTGGAAGAGGAACTGCTGCCACCAATTACAAGGAAACAACCCGGTAGACCACCAATTAATGACCGTAAGAAGGGATGTAACGAAGGAAAATAACTTGTAGTAAATGTGGTACATCAGGATATAACAAAAAGATTTGCCCTAAGTTTGCTTATCAAACTTAACAATGATGTATTATTTTGTAATTTTGTTGGTTGCTTTTTCTTTCTTCTTCCAAAACTTCTGTAATTTTTTAAGAATGAAAATTGCAGTTTATCACAACTTTGGTTATTCTTCAATAATTTATTCGCATTACTGGTCATTTCATCTACATGTAGTTGGTATTGTCGTGTTTGGTTGAAATTCATTTATTAATTACCAACTTAAAACATGAAAATGAACAACAACTAGTTTGATGACACAAAAATTATGATTTGTTTTATAACTGTTGGTAGTAGCTATCCCAAAGGTTTTATAAGTTAGTTAATTATGTAGTCTTATATTGGTTTGGGGTATGGAGTTCATGGAATGTATTCTCAGAGGTTCCTATATTGGTCGACATGTCGTTATATAGTGTATTTTTATTGGTTTCGAGAAATTTCACCACTTGAACTAGTTTTTGGAGTTGAGTTAGGTTTAGGATCATTTTCATGACAATTATGATGTGTGCTGGATGTTCCTTGTTATTTGGTTATTTGATCACTAGTGTACAGGTAAAAGAGTACATTTGAAACTTGGGAGATTTTTTCAAATTAAGATTGATAATTTGAAAGCTTAATTATCTCCATTAACTTTTTTTGCGTCTTCTAACTCATTCTTGCTATGCTTTGCCTGTCTCATGTGTTTATTAGAAATTAACTATTACTGTTTACCTATGTTTATATGCACTGAAAAATGTCTGTATGCATAATTCTTAGGCATATCGTATGGTGCATAATTCTTAGGCATATATATCATAGAGTCAAAAAGTCTAGTTGATGAGTTTTACCTTCTTCTCTTTGGTACCAATTTTTTTGTTTTGTGTTTTTTAGCATAACAGAGTACATAAATGCCAGCAGTGGATCAGGTTAATAATAGTGCCTGTACTATTAGCTGGTATAATCAATATGCCACCAACTACTTCTGTCAACTACAACAGTTGGATCATCATATCTTTTCTTTCTGGATTTGTTGTTTATAGATACAATCAGAAATTATGGTATTATCTGGCACGTTAGATGCTTGATTAGCATTCATGGGGGTGTTGTTGTATTTATGCTTGGGAATGGAGCATGTTAGGCTTAACTGGTGGGGAAGTAATGCAGATCGATGCCCACTGGCTAAATGTCCAACTGCTGAAGGGATTGTGGTTAAAGGATGCCCAGTTTTTAAGATGTGCCTGGACTTATTCAAGGTGTTTGATTATTCTTGTGGTGTATATGTTTGTAAATGGATGTATATCTACATCTTCGCAACAAATTTTCGTCTGAAAATCAACTGCAAGCAAAATAAATAAAAGAAAAATGTGAATTTTATTGATGAATCGTTGTGAGTACAATTCTGTTGTTCTCTTGATTCTCTCTCCTAAGCTTCTCCAATATTCAAGGGCCTTCAGTAGCGTACTTCTCGAATTGTTGGATGATTTATTCCTCCTTGAGATGTTGTCGATATCCGGGAACGTCGAAAAGCGCTTCGCCATTTCAAGTCGATCTCCGAGAAGAACTTTGTTGATCACTCCTTCAAAGAGCTATGTAGTTGATGCTGTAGCTTTCTCCAATTGCAGAATGCTTGTTGAAGAACTTTCTTGATCCCTTTGAATGTCATGTCCATCCCCTATTTATAGTTGTAAGGGTAGACAAGGTTGCATATGATTGACCAAAGGATGTCATTTTGACACTTGGCATGTTATGATTGGTTCTTGCACTTGATTGGGACTACCACCTCATTTGGACACGTGGCGCCGCCTTATTGGTCTTGGATGCCTAGTCATTGTGACATGTGGCATGAATTTGGGCTTCAAGGTGAAATAAACCTTGGATTTGAATTTAATAAAATGGACTTATTTATTTGTAAAGCCCAAATTAATCATTCAACCCAAACGAACATGGATTTAATTCAAATTTCGTATGAATTTAACCCAACACAATTTATGTGTCTACAAATGCCCCTTACTTTGACACTTGTCGATGTGTAGGCTTGCCGAAGTTTGGCGACAAGACTTGAAGTATTCACGAATGTGTTTTCATTTTTTGAGACTTGTCAATGTCTAGGCTTGTTGAATTTGACGACGAGAGTTGAAGTCTTCATGAGTCCAACAATATCACTCTTAAGACATTTGCTTGACTCAGTTTCTTGCGATAAAACAGCTGCATGGTAAGGTCATGCGCAACTCCATTTTGATGTGCTCCTAAGGACTTCTGTTATTTCAATCCACTCGAGGGACAATATGGAGGACTCTCTATATTGATTTCAAATAGATGGGTCTAGTGATCAGTAGTAACATTATTTTTCCGTTCGATCTCCCTTGCAAGGTGTGAGAAAAAAAAACAAGAAGATTGATTGAATTTTGATTCAAATAAAAAGAATATCAACTTTCCTTTATCCAAGTCAATGAAGATATTCCTTTTTCCTTAACTCGTTCGTTCATCCTTCCATATTGGTGTGGCTTCAAAATGGACATGGAATATCTCAATCCAAATCAGATTTTCATTTTCTAAATTCACCTTATTATGCCTTGTGGGAGGATTAGAAATCTTTCACAAGAATCCCTATATAATCCCCTCCAATGCATAAAGAATTTCATCTCACAAAATTCTAGACGCTGCAAAAAAATAAGTTATTCGAGTGTATTTAACTCTTCAGTTGTGACGTTGCTTGTTTTTTTATCAAATCGATAGACGTAGCCTCCCTCATATCTCGAAAGAAACTTCAAGCAAAGTACTCTTGCTACTTTCTCAGGTAACTTAGAATCTTGTTTAGCAGTAACCCGTTTTGATGGTTCAGCTTTGCGCGCCTGTAGTGTAAAATTCATATCTAATTGTAGAAAAATCGAAATTACAAGCCGTTTGATTTTTCTGAAACTAGAAACACAGGGCTATAACATAGAGAAAACATTGCAGCCAAACTTTTATTCCATTGCTACAGTTTTTATCTTCAATGTTGAACCTGCTTCTGATTGACAGATTTGCGCGTCCGTAGTATAAAATTTATTTCTAACTGTAGAAAAATCAAAATCGCAATCTGTTTGATCTTTCCGAAACTAGAAACATGGTACTACGACATATAAAATATTTGTAACCAAATTCCTCTTCAATTGCTACAGTTTTGATCTTCAAGGTTGAACCCGTTTCTGATTGACAGATTTGTGCATCCGTAGTGTAAAATTCATTTCTAATTGTAGAAAAATCAAAAAGGCAAGCCGTTTGATTTTTTCGAAACTAGAAACATGGAACTACGACATATAAAATATTTGTAGCCAAATTCCTTTTCAATTGCTACAGTTTTAATTTTCAAGGTTGAACTCATATCTGATGGTCCGATCTTTTTGTCTTTTGATTACTCCAATTGTGTTTTCGCCAATGTAACCTCCTCTCTTTTTTTTTTCAGAGTCATGTTGTGCAATCTCGATTTCCAGCATCAACAATGGACTTTAGTGACCGAGATGCACCATACCCTTGTGTTAAAGCAAAAAGTCTCACACTAATGGTTAATGAGATGGGTGAACTCCTTATAAGGCTTGGGCAATCCTCCTCCCTTTGAGCTAACTTTTGAGGTGTGAATTAGGCCTAAAACCTAATTTAACATGGTATCAGATCAAGGTCAATCTCAACCTATGTTGGGGCCCAAAAAATTAAAAATTTCCCAAAAGATGCCCAGACATCAAATGCTAAGCACCGGGCGTGAGGTGTGCCCAAATTGCCCACGCACCAAATGCTAAGCACTGGGCGTGAGGTGGGGTGTTAAAGCAAAAAGTCCCACATTGGTGGTTAATGAGATGGGTGGACTCCTTGTAAGGCTTGGGCAATCCTCCTCCCTTTGAGCTAGCTTTTGGGGTGTGAGTTAGGCCTAAAACCTAATTTAACAGCTTGCCTTAAAATCGTGGAGAACAAGCAACATTCGCGCACCAAAGTTCTCACCTTGAAAGTTCATCCTCCGGTGATTGGCGCCTTCCCACTTGTTAGAAAGATGTTGGACACGTCTCATCATCTCCCAGAGTGGTCGTCAATAGAAACAAAGGATGTTACAGACAATATCACCGGCAGTGTCTGTTGACACCCAATTTTGACCTCCACAATATAAATTAATCATCGAGCTTCTTAAATTTCAAACGAGTTGAAATAATTGACTTTATAAAATTCAAAAACATTTTTCAAGTTAGTTTAAAGTAATTTTGCCATTTTTATAATGAACTATGTATATATTAATTAGTATATTTTATAAACATTTTGAAAATTATCTCAAAAAGATTTTAATTTTAGTAAGTATTTTATTAAATTAGTTTAGTTTAAATTATGATTTTGAATCATTAGTTTACAATTAAGTTAGTTATTTTATTTCGTTAAGATTAGGAAGCTAGTTAATTAATTAATATTAATCCATCTAAATTAAACTCAATTTCTATTCAACCCCTTTCTTATTTGGGCCATTTTTCCAATGGCCCAATTCAAATATTTCCAGCCCAATTCCCACCAGCCCACCAATACAATAAACAATTCCCATTACCAAACGACCCCTGCATCCTTTTTCTTCTTCACCAAAATGTGAAGAGGCCCAAATACAATCAACAACAACAATCCCACCGGCCCACCAATACATACATACAACAGCAACTCTAATAACCCCACCCCTATACCCTTCGTTCTTCTTCTCCCCAAAATTCAACAGAACCAACAACATTCCAAAGACCGAGAAATCGCAGCAGACGCTCACAATCGTTGACATTACAACGACAGCGGCAGCAGCCGGGACAGTGTGATCCACGGGAAAAGCAATGGTCTTTTCGCGTCTTCCCTCCTCAACCTGTTCCAAGCCTGCAACAACCATCCACCGCGCCTGTCATCTAGATATCCTGGGATTTTGGGGAAAATTTCGCAAAAAACGGGCAGCTCCTTGGCCCTTGGGAAATTTTGAATTTTGGGGATTGATTTTCTAGTTCATATTCTACCCTTTGTCCAAATTCCGAACCCCAATTCCCCTTCTATAAATGATTCCTTGTTAAGTCACTGTTGGAGAAGGGAGAGGCTTTGAAGTTTGAGTTTCTTTGGCAATAATCATTTTACACTGAAAATTTTAGATTTAGTTTTTAAATTTCGAGAAATTCATCGCTTTGATTCCGCCTGGGAATTCTTGGTTTGTTGTTTGTATTGAGATTTCGTGGTAGAAGGATCCCTGCTCTTAACTCGTTGTCTCAGTCTGCCCGGAGAAAGGTACGCCCCTCTTTCGATTATCTCTTTCGTATTCCGATGCGGTGTTCCGCTATCGGAAGTCCTTTTGTGGTCGTTTATTGTTGAATACTAGTTGTTAGTGATAATAATGTGATACGTATGACCTTGGGCGATTTTGTGGTTCATTCTTACTGTCGAGTCGAAGACTTGCCACTTAGCAGTTAGTATCGTTACGTCTACATTCTTTCGTTGGAATCTGTTGTGTTGTTTTTTCTCTCGTCATCTCACCTGCTTATCTAGATGTAGTGGAATCTATGTCCTCCTAAGCATTGATAGCTCATAATTTCGCCATTAATAGCATCACTTTGCTTTTCAAAAATGAGACAGAATCTCGCAAATTGAGTAATATGCAAGTCGAATATTGTTTTATCTATTTGTTTGTTGGCCACTTGACTGTAGTAGCTCATCTTTCTTCATTTTTTAATCTCATGTTTTTGTACTATTGTTCTATATGTCATGTTCGAGTCAAGCTTCGGTTTAGATGTTAGTCGCTAATTCATCAAGTTTGATATAGCCTAATCATTCACTAAGGCCTATTAAACCTCTGTTATTCTTCCCAAAGTTGTTGTTATTTTGTGAATTATTGTTCAAAATTGGCAAAGCTGGTAGTTAGAATCGGTCACTGTCCAAATTTTACACTATGCCAATATGGAACTAAGTTGAGCTTTCATAAAGTCATCACATGCTAGCGTTTCGACCCCTCATGTGTTTGTTTTCTCGATGAGATCCTAGTGCAAGCATTTAATTATGCCCCTGTGTATGGCCAAATTTCATAGTTAGTTGGGTGGAAACGAGATTTGTTTAAGTTCAAATTAATTGGTTTGTGATTAATTCCATCCCTTGTTTGTGTAAGTTTAATTTTCATATAGGTTGTTAGAACTTTTCTTCTTTTAGGTTTGGAATTATTTTAGATAATGTGGTAACCATTTGGAAATACTTTTGGTTATTACCTTCATTTATTGGCGTCGTATGTATAAGCTTATTGTTTTCACATATACTAATTGAGTTCCGAAGTTTAAAGTTGAATGTGCCCTTTTACTTTGCTAATTTATTTATTTATGTTTTCTTTGTTTTGATGCAAATGTCATCTCGATTCCGCGATGGACTTGTCTGCCTTGCATTTCGGAGTTGAGCCATAAAGGTGCGATTTTTGCTTTCCCTATTTCTCGAGTCAGCCCCCCTATATATCTGGAAGCTATTACAGATCCCAGGGACTTAACTGGCGCTTGAAATTAATTCAAAGGCCCAAAACAGGGGCTGTATACATGCTGCATACAGAATTATACACTTACATACAGGTCAAAAACGTGAAAATACAGGGCTGAGACAAGATACAGGTGTTCGGAAGTATGAAATGCGTAAAAAGAGCTGAAATACACGCTCATATACACTGATATACAACCAGTATATACTCAAAATGGGATTGGGTAAAAACCCAAAAAATTCCAGCAATTTGGCCCAAAAGGAGGCCCAAATTTAATTTCTCTCTTACTCTTTAATTATTTATTTGTAATTATTTATTGTTTGTTCCTTAAATCTAACTTTAGAATTATTAACTAACTTAATTAGATTCCCCAAAGATGAGTTTATTTCTTTATGTTGATTTATTTTTAGCACATTTCTTTTGTGTCCATTCATTTTATCAAGCAAATAATGTTTCTTTAAGTTAAAGTATTTTCTCAAATAAACTTTAAAAATGCTAGTCTAAACATTTTCAATTAAATACATACATATATATATATATATATATATATATATATATATATATATATATATATGCCCACTAAGTCATAGTCCATTAATTTAAAATGATTTCCATGCGTCAATCCATCAAATTAGTTTAAATTATTATTTCAAAATGAATTACATGAAGTCTAATTAATCTACTTTTATGAATATTTTAATCACTCATGATTAAATTCAATTGTTTCATTTTAGGTCCCTTTTTATAAAAATGAAATAAAATGTGTCATCTATTTATTTTCTTAAAGTTAATCAAATATTGTGAGTTATAATTTTTTATGTTAAACCATTTTTCCAAGAGTTAGTCAAAAATATTTTAGTCAAGTCGTAGGTCAACCGCGTGTTAGTGGGCACTTCGAATGCTTAAACCCTTCTCGAAGTGTAAATTGAACCCCGAACCCTCTTTGGTATTTTCAAATGATTTTTTCTGTTTGAATATTTGAAAATTATAAGTTTTCTTGATCTCTTTAAAAAATTAAGTGGCGACTCTTTTCTAAGTATTTTTCTTAAATTGTTTTATACTTAGAACATTTCAAAAAGTAATTTTTTCTACAGATAGGAGAATTACGGCGCAATAGAAATGACGACTCTACTGGGGAGTTAATTAAGTTCTAATCATAAGATTTGACTATTTGACTAATTGTTATTAATTGTTTATTTGTGCTTTATGTATTTAATTTGCTATAAACTGTTGTATTTCATGGCATAACATATTCCGTTAGACGACACTTATTTTTATTTTTCACTTAAAGGACGATTATGCGGGCCGCAGTCATTCGTTAATCAAATTGTCCTCGGGACACCCTGACGAATGTAGTTGGCTACTGGATAGTCAACGGTCATTAATTGTCCTAGCCCAAGTAATCCGCTTGGGTCACCAATCCACTATAAAGAAAATTCACTCTTAGTCAGATTAGGATAGAGCAAAACTAAAATCCCCAAATTTAGCGCATTGGCCTAAGATGACCCAACACCCAAGGCGTTAGGCCCATTAGAAAGACCGCCTTGAGTCCAAAACGGCCCACAACCTAAATGGACGATCATACATATGTGTTTAAATTTGAAGGATGTATACGTTATTTAGCAAACTGGTGTCTCTTGGGGTAGAATTTTAATCGTTTGTTCTAGTCGAAGAGGGATCAAGTTATCATAGCATCCAGAAAGCGTAGACATTTGCAGGTGATAAGAAATCAACAACAGAGGATCTTTTCCTAGAAGCATAGATTAGGATTATGCCCTAACGCGGGACTGATATTTTGTATCCTATTTTCCCTATTATGTATCCCCATTTAGTTTATTCGTAAAATTTGTATAAATTTAGGTTTGGGAGTAATGGAATGTTTCAAACGACGTTATACATCCTTTAAATCGCTAGGCCTATCCTTGGCACAAAAGGGTCACATCTGTTTAGAACGCGCATTATTTGTTTATGTGTTATAACTGCTTGTGTGAATATGTTGTTTCAATTAGAGATATTCTAGCTCACTCCTCATTTTTATTAGAACCCCTAAGCACAAATATTAAGTCATTATCGAAAGTACGTTCAAATACTCTTCGAGTCTTTAGTTTCTCAATAAATTTGATTTTTTTTTCTACTTTCTCACACTAGGAAAAGGTTCACCATCTCAAATCAAAAGAGATTCAAGGGTCGATCTACGTAGGACCTGAATTCTCCTTCGTGAGATACGTAGGCAACCTGAAAAGGCTTGGTCCCCATTTTTGAGAAATTCTATATTTTTCAACTCTTAAAAAAAATTAGAGTTACATCTCAATCAAAAGTCAAAAGTACAACAATAAAAATAAATAAATACAATTGACTTGATCTCGACTCAAGTTGACGTTTCTGATCCACTAAGCTCAAAATCAAATAGGCAAATTCATGTCTATTTAGTCATTTCTCTAAATTTGTGGGCTATTTTATTTTCAAGTGGAACAACTCTTATGTGTTTATGGTCATATGTGTACTATGTATCATCTACATAAGCTAACTCGTTTATCTTTTGAGTTATTTTTCTTTGTCAAGTACTTAGAACTGATCTGTGTTGATAAGCTGGCTGAACACCCTTATTTTACAAGATCTAAGACTCCTAAAGATTCCTTCTCCGATCAAAGTTTGCAAAAAGGAAAGGCAATAATGGGTGATAACAACGAGGAGATTGGCCTGACTGATGTTATCGTAGCTCAGCCCACTGTCACTGATCCAAATAAATTAATCATGCAATTAATGCAACAGATTGCTGAGATGCGGGTCGAAATGCAAAAAAGGCAAGATTTGCCTAATCTAGCTTTTACTTTCAATGCTCCATCAGATGGAAGGCCTCCACTTCACTTTCCTCCTTCAAGTGCAAAACAGGTTCAAAACCCACCCTCTAACCCCGCTCAAAATCCCCCAATCATCGACCTAACAGCCCCAAACCCCCATCATGCCTCCGTTTCTTACCAAGAGCCACTTCCTCCTCAAGGTACCAACCCTCAAACCTTCCCTCCTCATCAAAACGTCAACCCACGAATTCGCCTTCCCCTGCAAAATCAAAATGCTAGCAGTCCACAAACCTTCACCCATCACCAAAATCAACATACCAACCCCCAAACTTTCCCCCAAAATTACCAAGCCCAAAATCCCTCCATTGCTCCACCTCTACCTCGAAGGACTACTTTTCAAATTCCAATTATAAATGAACCTTATGTCAATTGTTTCGAGCTTGATCATTATGAGGAACATGAGAGAGAGTGGAGGTCAAAGGAACAGGCAGCCAAGCTGAATATGAAAGAAGAGATCAAGAAAGCCATGAAGGAACTGCACTGTATTCCTGAGGTCAATGGGTTGAGTTATGAGGATCTGTGCATCTACCCGAATCTGGACCTCCCGGAAGGGTTTAAAGTGCCGAAATTCGATACTTTTAGAGGAACCAAAAATCCATTGGCTCATCTGAGAGCTTATTGTGACCGACTCGTAGGTGTTGGAAGGAATGAAGCCTTGCTAATGCGGCTCTTTAGCCGAAGTTTAAGTGGAGAAGTGCTGGAATGGTTTACCTCTCATGAGATAAAACAATGATCTAGCTGGAATGCATTAGCTAAGGATTTCGTCGAACGGTTCGCCTACAATGTGGAGATCGTTCCTGATCGCTTTTCTTTGGAGAGAATTAAGCGAAAATCCACTGAAAGCTATCATGAATATGCATATAGGTGGAGGAAAGAGGCCGCCCGAGTTCGACCTCCGATGATTGAGAAGGAGATCGTTGAAATGTTCATACGCATTCAAGAGCTAGAGTATTATGACAAGATAATGTTGCTCATTGGAGCAAAATTTCCGAAGATAGTCAAGGTAGGTGAGACTATCGAAGAAGGGATTAAGACTGGAAATATTTCTTGCTTTGCCACCCTAACTAAATCTTCCGAATTGTTGAAGAGGAAAAGAGAGGACGTGTCTTCCATTTCCTACGCATATGATGGAAAAAGACACTTTAGAAAATTTTTACCTTATAAAGGTTACCCCCCAGTTCCACAAAATTCATATTCGACTTTTTATACCCAATCAGATTTCCAAACTCCACCACCGAGTTACCAAATTCCACCTCTAAATTACCAAACTCTACCACCGAGTTACCAAATTCCACCTCTTATTTACCAAACTCCACCTCCACATTACCAAAATACCCACCCATATTACCAAGCTCTATCAGTTAATTGTTCAAACATCCAATCAAGTTACCAAATTCCACCCCCGCACTACCAAAACACCCCTCCTAGCTACCGAGCCCCACAATACCCAATCTTTCAAACGCAAGTGCCAATTCACCAAAATCCTCCAAACTACCGTCAAATACCTTTACATCCAGGAAATAATCACTATCTTCCTCACCTAAATCTTGAGAAGAAACCTTCTAGAGTCTTTACTCCTTTGGTTGAGAGTAGAACACAACTTTTTGAGAGATTGAAATCAGCGGGCCTGATACAGACAATTGATCCAAAAAATATCAATGTCAATTCCAAGCTTTATAGACCCGATCTTCACTGTGCTTACCATTCCAGAGGTGGTGGGCATATTACTAAGGATTGTATCAATTTTAAACATAAAATTCAAGACTTAATAGATCAAAAGGTCATCACCCTTCAGACTACCACTTCTAATGTCAATAGTAACCATATGCCAAATCATGGAGGGATAACTATTAATATGCTTGAAGTGGAAGAATATTTAAATGTGAAGAAAATTATAATCTCAGCCAACCTTGAAAAGCCTGAGAAAGTTTAGCCTCTCCAACCAAAAGAGAGAAATCCAACTTTGTGATCATGGCACTTCGTTAAGCGTTTGCTTTAATGCCAAATGAGGGTCAAAATAAGCAGAAGCTCGATCAAGCTTTCTCAAAATCATTATCACACTTATATCAGTCTTTCCCAATGCAAAATGGTTTAGGGGAAGGAATCAAAGATTGGTTTAAAGAAGGTGATATTGTGCTTGAAGAGATGATCAAGACACCATTCATATCAAACATCAAGTCAAAGGAGAAAATGTCTAATTGGACATCCACTTCGCTCTTGATTCCTTGCTCATCTTGGTAGACACAAACTTTTTTTTATGTTATTGCTAAATTTGGTGGTGTTTCGAATGAGGCTTGAGACTCATCCTTCACTTTATTTTTGTCTCACTATGTTTTAATCTCCCTCCTCATATTTTGAAAAAGACAAAATAATTTATCGTCATGGCCAAATTTCTAATTTTCTTGTTTCAAATGAAAACCTCATTTAATGTGGAAATTTGCCTTGCTTTCCTTATATTTGCTATCTAATAGTATCTATCTATGATTTCAATAAAAAAAAATTTCAAATCTGCCAATAGCATGTCATGTCACAAGCTAAATGAACAAAATGAGGTAGATGAAGACGAATTTGAGGACTACAATAAAATGATTATGGTACCTAAACACCTGGTTGAGGAATTCAGACAATTCAAAAGTCACGAAAAGCCAAATTCAGAAGAGACCAAAATAGTGAATCAAGAACACGATTAATGCGTCAAAGAAATCAAAATTGGTGCCTATGTGACAAAAGCATAGGAGAGAGAACTCATCAATTCACTCAAAAAACACATTGATACATTTGTTTGATGACATTACAAGGTGAGCATGAAAATTGGATCTCACAAGTCATTAATCTACTTAAATGTGTCAAAAAGATACCATATTTGAAGACTCGATTTCTGGCATTTCCATTTAATCATGTTATTTGCTTGTAATCGCTTCGTTTAAAATTTTATCCCACTTGTAATGAACTACGTCTGACTTGAATTCTCAAAAATGAAATACGTAGGCAGCCTATGTCGGCCTCGGTCACCCCTTTATTCCCTTTTAATGTTTTTCCTTGTATTTGAACTACGTTCGACCTGAATTCTCAAGAATGAGATAGTAGGTGGCTTGTGTCGCCCTTAGGGCTGTTCAAAACCGAACTGAAATCGATAACCCGAACCGACAAAAAAGTTATTGGTTTATAGTATTAGGTTATTGGTTTAGCGGTTTTGCTAATGGTTTTGATTTTTTTTTGTTATCGGGTTATCGGTCCTTAACGGTTTGAAGTTTTTTTCTTAACGGGTTAATCGATAACCCAATAGTATATGAAATAATTATATTTATACAATTTTGTATATAATGTTCTCGACTTAGAGTTTGATTTCCTACTTTTATTTTTGGTCGTCTCAAACACTTGATTATTCTACAATGTAAAAGTGTTTGCTTTTGAGTAAGATGTAACTTGTGAACTCATGTGCATGGTTTATTTGATTTGTCACCTTGTTTCTAAGTGATTTTCAATGTTTTATTTTTGTGTTAAATCTTAACGGTTAAACCGATAATCGAACCAATAACAATCAAAAACTGAAAAATCAATAACCGATAAGTCAATATCTTAATGGTTCTATAACGGTTTAACATCTCTATAAACCGATAACCAATAAGCCAATCCGATAAACTTCAAAACCGAACTGAACCGACCGATACGCAGCCCTAGTCGGCCTCGGTTGGTTTCCTTGTAATTTTCTTACTTTTGTTAAATCCTCGAGAAGGGGAACTAAGTTTGACCTGATTCCTGTCTCAACGGGATACGTAGGCGCCACAACGGTTCGGTTATATCTCCTGTAAGATTTCTATTTTTCTTTACAATAGAAACTGGGACAAAATTTTTGAGAGGGACTCAAAAATTCTCAAGAAGAAGAGCTTCCAAAAAAATCAAAGCTGAAGTTACTTTGATATTTGTAACTGGGACAAATTTTTTGAAAGGATCTCAAAAATTCCGTGATTTGCTCACCAACAATTAAAGATAAGCCAAAACAGTTAACTGGAACAGAAATTTTTGAGAATGACCTCAAAAATTTCAATAAGGTTCATCGGCAGCTTAGAACAACTTTGAATGCTTCTTAACAAATAATCAGATAGATTTTGAGGCATCAACTTCAAAGACGTTCATTAAGCTTGACGTGACATGACACTTGGCAGTGAACTTTTCCAAATAATACTTTTGAAAATCTATTTTCCTTGAAGCTTTTCTTTCATGTTACAATTATTTTGCATAAAAATATTTTGTTTTATCTATCAAGAAGCAGAAGATCAGAGCAATCAACCGGAGATAGCGAGACAAAGAGCAATCAACCGAATATAGCGAGACAAAGAGCAATCAACCGAAGATAATAAGACAGGGAGTAAACAATCGAAGAAATCAACACAGATCAGTTCGCTTAAAACTAACAAATTTTCTTTGGATGCAGAAAACAGTTCAATGGTTTTGATTCCAAAAGAAGTAATCGGGGATATGAGTAACACTGTCTTCGCTCAAAACCCCAACAAGGCAAGTGAACATACAAATGTTCAAAGCTAAAAAGATGGACATACATTCAAATCCTTTCGATGGATCATCATTTTCATTCGTCCTACCGATGGACATGCATTCGAATCCTTTCGATGGATCATCATTTTCATTCGTCCTACCGATGGACATACATTCAAATCATTCCGATGGATCATCATCCTTCATCCTATCGATGGATCTTCATTATCATTATTCTATCGATGGATTAACAGTACATATTAATGGATCAACATTGTCCTACCGACGGATCTTCATTATCATTATCCTACAAATGGATTAACATTATAAATGGATCATAAATATTATCCTACCAGTGAATCAGCATCATCCTACCAATGGATTATCGTCATCTTACTATTGAAAAATCATCATTGTTATTTTCATTTGCAAGAACGATAACAAGAGAACTATCAACATATTACATCAGTCTACTTCTTATTACTTCATATCAAAAGAAGAGTATATTGAAGAATTATATTGCAAATATGAAATATGAACTTTACTTGCTTTACATCAAGATGAAGGAACTGACGTTAAACATTCAATGAGAGGGACTAAGTGTCAACATGGTAAAAGACGCTATCTCTCCGTTTGAATCATATTTTACACTAATGAAATTTATCTCAGTCTTTGTCGAGAGCATCCAAGAGGATGAATTCTCAAATCAAACCACAGATGCGGACGACACCAATAAGGATGCAACACAACGTGGAACTTTTTCTTAGCAGCGAACTGGGACATAGTCCAAAGAGGAACACCAAACTCTTAGGACGCAAGCAGAGGAGCGACTTCCACCACAATCAAACCACACCCCTTTTGGAAGGCATGTGGGTTTTTCTTTAAGTTTATCGATTTTAGTTTCGCATCCGAAAATTTTTGGTCTCTACCGAAAGCAGCTTTCTAATCTGAGTGGAAATGCTCCAAGAGTTTTGGAAATTATGTCCGTGTAAGTTCTTAATTATGGGTGTGAAGTGCGCCACATTCATGGCTAAGAGGTTGCAAGCCTCCTTTCCATCCTCGACTTATTTTGTCACTTTTCTAGAACCAAATGTTATCTTAGCATAATAGACTTTCTTTTCATCCGATAGAATCGAACTACAAGCAGCCTGATTTCCTAAGTTGAGGGATATGTAGGCAGAATCAATGTTGAAACTCAGCTGTATTCTAACATTCGCACTTAAATCTTATTCTCAAGCATTCCGTTCCTTTCATATTTCGATATTGGAATGACTTTTGAATTCTTTCAAATAGTGCGTCAAATCAAGCGTGTCAAACTACAAGTGGCCTGAATTCTCATATAGCTTGAGATATGTAGGAAACCCACTTCCGGGGTCTGGCCATAATTCCTAAAGCCCGTACCAAAAGGCCTTGCCGAAAGGATGAAAATGTGGTCGGTCAAAATTGAATTCGTCAATTTCATTTGCCTCGAATTTCTTTCATCAATCCAAGTCAAATGAGGGACAGCTGTTGACACCCAATTTTGACCTCCACAATATAAATTAATCATCGAGCTTCTTAAATTTCAAACGAGTTGAAATAATTGACTTTATAGAATTCAAAAACATTTTTTCAAGTTAGTTTAAAGTAATTTTGCCATTTTTATAATGAACTATGTATATATTAATTAGTATATTTTATAAACATTTTGAAAATTATCTCAAAAAGATTTTAATTTTAGTAAGTATTTTATTAAATTAGTTTAGTTTAAATTATGATTTTGAATCATTAGTTTACAATTAAGTTAGTTATTTTATTTCGTTAAGATTAGGAAGCTAGTTAATTAATTAATATTAATCCATCTAAATTAAACTCAATTTCTATTCAACCCCTTTCTTATTTGGGCCATTTTTCCAATGGCCCAATTCAAATATTTCCAGCCCAATTCCCATCAGCTCACCAATACAATAAACAATTCCCATTACCAAACGACCCCTGCATCCTTTTTCTTCTTCACCAAAATGTGAAGAGGCCCAAATACAATCAACAACAACAATCCCACCGGCCCACCAATACATACATACAACAACAACTCTAATAACCCCACCCCTATACCCTTCGTTCTTCTTCTCCCCAAAATTCAACGGAACCAACAAGATTCCAGAGATCGAGAAATTGCAGCAGACGCCCACAATCGTTGACATTACAACGACAGCAGCAGCAGTCGAGACAGTGTGATCCACGGGAAAAGCAATGGTCTTTTCGCATCTTCCCTCCTCAACCCGTTCCAAGCCTACAACAGCCATCCACCCCGCCTGTCAAAATGAATTAGTTTAAATTATTATTTCAAAATGAATTACATGAAGTCTAATTAATCTAGTTTTATGAATATTCTAATCACTCATGATTAAATTCAATTATTTCATTTTAGGTCCCTTTCTATAAAAATAAAATAAAATGTGTCATCTATTTATTTTCTTAAAGTTAATCAAATATTGTGAGTTATAATTTTTTATGTTAAGCCATTTTCTCAAGAGTTAGTCAAAAATATTTTAGTCAACCGCGTGTTAGAGGGCACTTCGAATGCTTAAACCCTTCTCGAAGTGTAAATTGAACCCCAAACCTTCTTTGGTATTTTCAAATGATTTTTTCTGTTTGAATATTTGAAAATTATAAGTTTTCTTGATTTCTTTAAAAAATTAAGTGGCGACTATTTTTTAAGTATTTTTCTTAAATTGTTTTATACTTAGAACATTTCAAAAAGTAATTTTTTCTACAGATAGGAAAATTACGGCGCAATAGTGTTACAACTGAAAAAGTTCTCCTCTTGACGTCTCCACTCATCAAAATGTTGTTGTTGCCATCCCTCATCGACGTGATGAACATCTTAGCAATTGGTGTGTTCCTTCTTCTAAGTTTGGTGAGGTTCACTATATGTCTGGCAATTGGGATTGGGTAGAGGATGTGCTTGCCCGCTGTAAGGAGACTTTGGATAACATCAAGACTTATGATGCTATCTTTGCTTCAATGTTCACATATGACCACAACGAAAATGTTCTCCATGCCTTTTGCGAGAATTGGCATCCATCCACCAATACGGTCTCTACCTTCGTCGGAGAGTTATCTATTTCTTTATGGAATTAGAGAACCATTGAAGGTCTTCCTGTTCATGATTCCTTTTATGATGAAGTTATACCCTCAGCTAAGGAGTTGACACATGTAGATGATCAAGGGAAGTCTTTTCTCCCAAGAAGCTGCTCCTTCTTGTTTTCGGGGTTCTACCAACTTATCAAATGTGCCATCGACAAAGTCTCTTTTCAAGAATGCACAAAGTTTGGTTTAGGAGGCCGAGAAAATATGCCGAGCCTTCACCAAGGACGTCTAAGAATCGTACAAAACCAAGGATGAATCATGATCCTTATGAAAATATTGGCATGAGCTTTTTTCCTCAAACCGAAGAAGAGAATGCTCCTTTTGTCGAGCTAGGCGTAGAAGAATCATTCAGAGATGAGACTTATCTGGTGGCTTTTCTCGCATGTTGGATTTGCAAGTTTGTTCTTCCTAACAAGAAAGCTGATTGTATTCGTGCTAGTATCTTCAAAGTCACAAGCTTGATGGCTCATGGAGAAATATTTTCTTCTACAGTTCCGATCCTAGCAAGCATCTATCGCGGCCTCAGGGATATATCCACTTCTTCAAACTTGGGTGCTTTCAATACATTACTTCCCCTCCATTATGTATATGGATGGATAAGTGAGTATTTTGAGACCTACTTCCATGTTACCCATTCTCAATGAGGTGTGCGAATGTGGCAGATTTCTGGAATAAAGATGGCAAAACATTTTGACCTTGTTCACGCTCGCAAGTTATTTCAACAAGTGAATATGCATGACCTCCACAATCAGGGGCGGAACTACATCCGACCCCCCTTGATAAAAAAATTACACTATATATATAAGATCGATTTTTTTCTGTACATGTATATATTTAAAATTGAACCACCTGAATATATAACAAAGGCGTGGCCCAACGGTTGAGGGGGTTCAAAATTTCGCTAAAATGAGCTTTGGGTCGTGGGATTGATTCCAAGTAACAACATATATTTTTGTTGTAATTTTTAGCTATTTTGCAGACATTAAATAGACCAAAAATGACCCCGTTTGTAAGGTTATAACTAAAAAAAATTATATTTTAAATCCTAATGAAAAAGTCAATAAATAAAATTACACTTAAATTTGTGCTTGCTCTCCATTTGCATTTTCAGGAGCCAAAGAGAATTCTAAAGATAAATTGTAATTGTAAGAAATTATAGATATGTACTTTAAATTTGTTTCTTAAGATAAATTGTAATTGTAAGAAATTATTTGAAGGATTTTTTTTGTCAACCTGTTTGTTAATCAATCCGTTCATAACTTCATATATGACCCGTCTCATTTATTTATAGATAATATTAGCGTGTTTAACTTTTTTTTTTGAACCCCCTTGATAGAATTTCTGGCTTCGCCATTGTCCACAATCTAGCCATGCTACAAGGAAAGGAGCTGCATATTGATGATAGTGGAAAATTGTCCACTTCCTGAAGCGATTTCCTTATAGGCCATTGTTTAATTTTTGTCACTTGGAGGCTGGATGATGAATTGATTGTGGAGCCTTATAGCCCTCACCGATTTAGTTGACAATTTGGATATTGTAAAAGCGTTCCTGGTGCACTCATAGAGCACCATTATGCTGGTTCGCTGGTAGCTTTGGTGCAACTATGGGATTCATGTGTTCATCTTGGGAGCTTTTCAAAGATCATCATACCAATGCGTCCATTCAATAAGTGGTCTTTAATAATTTATGAGTATTCAGATTGGTGGCCATCCCATCGAGAGATTCTGTTGAGACGAAGTACCCACATAATTTTGAGATGTCAGAAAAAAGATGATGTTTCATTACCAACCAAAGGAGAACAACTTTAAGAAAAGATTCCTCACTCTTTAAAGTCCAAGGTGACACTAAATATCCCTCCGCAATTTGTCAGTGTTGAAGTTTGCTTTTAGTTATTGCAATAACTTTTAGCAAAATAAGTTATTTAGTTTGAATAAATTTGAATTTTGAATTTTAGTTAGTTTCTTTATGTTGTTGAGGTTGTTTAAATTTTAAATTATGTAGATTATGTGTTTTATGTTGGTTATATAAAGTCCCTCAACGCTTAATAAAATTATTGAAAGCTATTGAAAGTCATTTCAATCCACTGAGAGACATTTTTAATCTTTTTGTGCTGCCCCACTTTTAAAAAAACACCAACAGTGGTATCAGAGCTTCATTGAAAATGTCTCTCAATTGATTGAAATGACTTTCAATAGCTTTCAATAATTTTATTAAGTTTTGTGCTGCCCACTTTTAAAAAAACACCAACAGTGGTATCAGAGCTTTATTGATCTTAAGGGATCTGTGAAATCTTTCAAAGAACTATCATACATTTTTTAACCCGTAAGGGCTACCTTTTAACACATCAGGGCTGCCCATTTTAACCCATCAATGCTACCTTTTCAACCCATACCCTTTTCAACTCACAGGCTTTTGTAAATCATTTTTTAACCAAAATAATATAAGCAACAATCTCTTTTTGAATGCCCCACAAATTTTCACAGACGGAAACTATCAAATTTGGTTTGTGAGAATAAAACCATATTTTGAAACATATGTGATATGTGAGGTTGTGATGGAAGAAAAACCCTTACAACCTTTCTCTTCAAATCATACAAAAGTTCAGATTAAAGCACTTTTAAAAAAACTTCTACACAATACAATGTCATCACATGTGTTTTTGAAGAACAAAATCAAAAGAAGAAAAAGAAAAAAGAAGAGATTTTACAAGTTCAAAAACAGTGAAAAAAATCCAACATCAACTATCAAAGCAAAAATTGAGGAGGAGAATTTTTTTCAATTGTAGTAACTAAAGCAAAGGAGGAATGTTGAAGTTTGCTTTTAGTTACTGCAGTAACTTTTAGCAAAATAAGTTATTTAGTATGCATAAATTTGAATTTTGAATTTTAGTTAGTTTGTTTATGTTGTTGAGATATTTTAGGTTGTTGAAATTTTAAATTATGCAGGTTATGTGTTTTATGTTGGCTATTTAAAGCCCCTCAATGCTTAATAAAATTATTGAAAGCTATTGAAAGTCATTTCAATCCATTGAGAGATATTTTCAATCTTTTTGTGCTGCCCCACTTTTAAAAATACCAACAGTCAGAGTTGTTTCCAAATCTAAAAGTTCGAAGGGCAAGGCTACACATGTGGATAACGGAGTAAAGGGTCCTTTACAGGTTGCCAACATCACTGATAAAGAGGTGATCGACATAACTCTCAAGAGGAAGAAACCTTCCAGCTCATCGAAGAAAGGTGTTGTAAAGTCACTCGACATTGTACCATCTTATAGCAACACGTCAAAAATGTCTATTTCACTCCATGAGATTGACATTAGTACTAGTGCAGCCTCTAGCTCCAATGAGAGCAATGTTTGCCAAGAGCTACACTAGAAGCGTTTGAAGAAAAAGCCTAAGGACTTGAACACTCAACAATGCGAGTTCGCTGAATTGGATTCCCTTAGTATTGATACTGCGATCTTTGAAGATAGTGTTGCTGGTTCTACAATGCCCTTGACAGAATCGGCACATCTGGTAAAACTCACCTCTTGAATATTTCTGTAAACTTGCCTCCCTCTTTTTTTTAATCATTAGATATTAATTCTATTTGTTTTAATTATCCAATTGGGCCCTGGGGACATCCCTAGCGATGTAGATGTATTTGAAGATTGTATCACAAGCTTGAACTCCCTCTTGCTGAAGTTAAGAGTCAAGCTGCAAATAATATTCAACTGTCCAAGCCGATGGCCCCTTTTTTTGAAAAGGTTGAAACTTCTCAAAATATCTCAACTACTAATGTGGAGGTTGTTGAAACTTCTCAAATTGGATGTTCAGATGTTTCCAGGGATTTGGTCCGCCCTTTGTTGGGAATTGCCTCTAATTTTGAACCACAAAAGACTATTTCTAGCTTTAAATTATCTTACATTTCTGGAATGTGGCGTACCTAATGTGAGTGTATTACTGAATTCTCTGTTGAATATTCAGAGAACCTCAAAGAGTTGGAGGCAGGTGTTGCCATGATTCTTAAAGGGCTTCGAGAAGTTAACATCATCAACCTTTCTCCTTTAGAGGTTCTTCTTGAAGATTTTTTCAAGAAACATAGAGATTACGATGTTGCAAGGCTGTCCACTTCTCGAAAGATAACAAGGGATTCTCATCAAGAGTTGCTTTCTGCTGCACAACAATGTCTTGATACCGCAAATGAGGAGAGGATCAATATGGACAAACAGTTGGAAGAACTTTAAAAGGTCCTTACAAGAGCTGAAAAAGAGCTAAAAGTGCGGACTTCAAAGAAGAAGAAAACCATCTTACTTATTGAAGATCATCAAAAGAGGCTGTCTAAAAATCAAGAGACTATCACTAACCGTGAAGATGAAATTCATGCCATCGAGAAAATCATTCCCTTGTCGGAAACAGAAATAAAAGAACTAGCTAAGCTAAATGAAGAGGATGAGACAAGTCGTCACCAAATCCTTAGTCATGACCTTTTTCCCTAGTCTTCTTCCTGCATAAGGACATTCTCTTTCATTTTCTTGTTCTATTGCGTGTTTTTTTTTTTGTCTTGTTTGTTTTCTGGAACATTGCTATGATGTAGTGACAATCCCTCTTGAATGAGTAAAAGTGTTGTCTTTTTTCTTCTCAAATGCCTTCTTTTATTTCTCTATTTCAAATGCTTGTCGTGTGATTTGTAACTAGCTCTATAAGCTGGACAACTTTCCGATCCCCAAGATTTCAGCTTTGAGCTCTTATATTTGAAATTCAGTAACTCGTAGTAGGAACATTCAAATAGCGAGTGTGTCATTTCATTGGAAAGATAACTCACACCAATACAATATAAGTGAAACTCATGACCGAAAGATTTCCAGGTTAGTACGACTATATTCCAAAGTTAGCTCGAATGTTGCCTTGACCGACTTTTCAGCTTTGAGCACCTGCAGTAGGAAACCAATAACCTAATGTGGGAGCATCGAAATAACATGATTATTCTTTTCATTGGAAGCATAACTCATAGAAATACAACATATGTAAAAATCATGGCTAAAAGATCTCCAGATTAGTACAGATGTATTTTTTAAAGTCAGCTTATATTCTGCCTCGCTTAACTCTTCAGCTTTGAGCGACTTTGGGAGAAAATCAATAACTCAGTGTAAGAGTCTCGAATTGATGCAATTCTTGTTCCGTTGGAAGCATAATTCATAGACTTGCAACATATATAAAAATCACTGCCTAAAGCTTTCGAGATTAGTACAGATATATTTTCAAAGTTAGCTCGAATTCTGTCTGCCTGAACTCTTCAGCTTTGAGCAATTTTGGGAGAAAATCAATAACTCGGCATAGGAGCCTTGAGAAGATGCGATCCTTGTTTCGTTGGAAGCATAACTTATAGAAATACAACATGTCTAAAAATCATGGTCAAAAGATCTCCAGATTTATATAGATATATTTTTGAAGTTGGCTTGAATTCTGAAACTGTGATTATTATCTCATTGTAAGGAGCACATCTTCGGTGTGAAATCCAAAATTCGTTGTAAGAGTGGTGAAACTATGAGTTTCTTATATCATTGTGACGTGCGCATCAAGAAAAACACTATTTATAAAAGTTACAACAAAATTCATTCCAAATTGATGAGAGTAAATTTTCCAAGTTGACTATACGCCCAGAATGGCATTTCCTCAACTTTGTGCGCTCTTGACAACAACAAAAAATTGTCTCTTGAACTTGGAGTGTTCACATCATGATCTTTGCGGCTATACCATTTCAACATAGAGCTTTGACTGAAGGGTATCCCGATTTGATGTTGTAGGTAAAGATGCCCTTAATTTTGTGTAACTTACTGAAGCATCAGTGAATTACACAAAATTATCTCCACCGTAAGCAAAAAACTTAAGTAGAATCGCAAGTCGCTTGATCCAATGCCAATGAATTCCTCAGCCTGTCGCATATCAATAATTCAAATCAAAGTTCCTTTGAATTGATCAGATTAATACCCAAAGTTGACTTCCAAATTTAGCATGTTTGATATGCAACTTTGAACAATCATAGTAGAAGATTAGTAACTTGATGTAGGGATCTCAGTATTACGAGCTTCTTCTTTTGCTGAGGAGTGGGATTCAAGAACTTCAATGTGTGTAGCAATGATGATCAAGATCTTTTTGAATTCCCACCAATAGGCCTTTGAAATGCTCAGGTCAATTCCAAAATATGATGATTATTTTTTTCCAGCTTTGAGTGGTCGTGGTAGAAAATTCATGAGTTAGCGAAGAAATGTCTGAATCACAAGCTGATTTACATGTTGCGAAGTAGGCTCCAAAAATCTTCTCCTGTGCTCATTTGTGACGCATTTGAACTCATGTGCTAACTATATAGAATTTAAAGAGCTAGTGTGATGATCACGCAAGGCCACCAAACCCTTTTTTTTTCACTCATTTGACTGAGCTTACAGTGATTACTCCAAGCGCCTACGTACCTCGGTGAAGAGGATCAAGTCATATCGTAGTTCAAGTGATGAGTTTTAATTATTTTTTTTTGGGCCATACACAGTTTATACTTTTGCGGGCCAAGAGTAACATGCAGTTTATGCTCATACCTTAAGGAGCGTAGCCAACCTTCATGGGAAGTATTGCTTCAAAAACTTTCCGTTAATTAATTGGACCAACTCTTACACCGTCTTGGTCTACAATTTTGTATGCGCCACTTGAATATGCTTCTTTCACAACATACGGCCCGTCCCAGTTTGATGTAAACTTGTCACCGATGCGTTTGTTGAGGATTATGGGTCTTCGAACTGCAAAGACCAAGTCTCCCACTTGAAATGATTGAGGTCACACCTTCTTGTTGAATGGTCTTGCAAGTTGAGCTTGATAACACTCCAACCTTTGTTGTGCTTCCAATCTCTTTTCATCCAATGCCTCCAACTCTGCTAGACAAAGTTGAGTGTTACTTTCAGTTATAAGTCCCTCTTGGACTGCTATTCGCAATGATGGAATTTGCTTCTCCAATGAGAGGACTGCTTATATGCCATACACTAATGAAAATAGAGTCACTTGTGTAGCCGTTCTAAAGGTTGCACGATATGCCCACAGAGCTTCACCAACTCTCTCATGCCAGTCCCTTTTATTCTTTGCAACTACTTTTTTCAATTGGTTACCAAGTGTCTTGTTAAAAGCTTCAACAAGACCATTGGCAAGTGCATTGTACATTGAAGATTTATGTTTCTTAAAATTGAACTTCTCACACAAACTACTCATGAGTTTATTGTTGAAGGGTGTTCCATTATCAGTGATTATACATCTTGGTATGCCATATCTAAAAATTATGTTTGATTTGATAAAATCAACAACATTTTCCTTATTTACCTCTTTTAATGGTACAACTTCAGCCTATCTAGAGAAATAGTCAGTGGCAACCAAGATATACATTTGTCCTTTTGACGACTTTGGAAGAGGTCCAACAACATCAAGTCCCTATGCATCTAAGGGCCATGAGGCTACAGTCGGATGCAGAACCTCTGGAGATTGATGGATGTAATTAGTATGGAATTGACACGCTTGACACTTTTTGGCATGCTCTAAGCAGTCTATCACCATTGTTGGCCAATAGTAGCCCATCCTCTTAATGCAAAAATGAAGTTTAGGCCCTGATTGGTGTGCTCCATATGTTCTAAAATGTGCCTCCTCCATTGTTTGTTGAGCTTCTTCTTTGTCATGATACAGCAAGAATAGTCCCTCATAAGAACGACGAAATAATATTCCATCGTGAAAGATGAATCGTGGTTCCCTTCTCTTAATGTCTGCTCTTACTCGTGGATCCTCAGGCAGTTTTCCATGTTCAAGATACTCAATCAATGGTTTTCTCCAATCTTCTTCTTCAACCACTCGAACAGATATATGATGGCTTTCATTGATTTTAGATCAAGACAACCAGGAATAACCCATCGATGACATACACGCACCTTTATTGTCTCATTTTCTCCAAGTGCCATTGTTGTAGCCAAGTTAGCCAAAGCATCTGCCATGCGATTTTCTTCTCTTGGGACGTGATTTAAGAACACTTGATCAAACCTTCCAAGTAAGAAAGTAGCATATTGGTGGTATGACAAAAGATCTTCCTTCTTTACCTCGCAACTCCCTAAGAGTTGATTGATGATCAATTGAGAGTCATCGTAGATATCCAATTGAGGAATCTTCATATCTAATGCCATTTCAAGGCCCACAATCAAAGCTTGGTACTCTGCAGTATTGTTGGAACATGTTTCACCTAGAACAAATGAGAATGGCAAGATTAGTCATTCTAGAGATATCAACACGACTCCCACCCCTACACCATCTCGATGTGCAGATCCATCAAAGAACATTGTCCATGCTGACAGCTCTTCAGTAAAAAATGCATCATCATCAGGGAACTCATCTGAAGTTAACCATTTTCCCGGAAGAAGGTGATCAGCAAGGAAATTAGCAAGTGCTTTTCCCTTCACAGCTTTTTTAGGTGTGTATATGATCTCATATTGATTAAACAATATAGACCATCTGGCTAGATAACCTGAGAGAACTGGTCGAATCATTATGAACTTCATGGGATCAGCTCGAGAAATTAGCTTGATAGTGTACACATCAAAATAATGAGTCAATTTTTTTATTGCATAAAGCAATGCTAAGAACATCTTCTCAATGAGTGTATAATTCAACTCAGCTCCTATCAAGGTCCGACTCAGATAGTATAGTATTTGTTCCTTCTTAGCTTCATTCTCTTAGGCAAGAAGTGCCCCAAGTGATCACTCTTGCGATGTAATGTATAGTATTAATGGCTTTTCAGGAGTTGGTGCCCCTAATACAGGTGAATTCAACAAGTAGCTTTTGATGCTTTCAAAAGCATTTCAACATGATTGGTCCCAGTGGAAATAAGCATCTTTTTTCATCAAATGGTTGAAGAGTTGACATCATCTAGCTAGGTTAGAAATGAATCTCCAAATGAATGCCAAATTTCCTTTTGGACTACGGAGGTCTCTCAAGTTCTTTGGCTCAGGCATTTTTTGAATGGCATCAATCTTTGCAGGATCAACTTCAATTCCACGGTGACACACAATGAGGCCAAGAAACTTTCCTCAGGTAACCCCAAATGCGCATTTGAGTGGATTCATCTTCAAGTCAAACTTCCTTAACCTTTCAAAAACAATTCGAAGGTCTTCAAGATGATGTTCCCTTTGCTTTGTCTTTACCACTAAGTCATCGACATAACATTCCACCCTCTTATGAAGCATGTCATCAAATATATTTTGCATTGCACATTGATAAGTGGCACCATCATTCTTTAGACCAAAGGGCATCACTTTGTAACAATAAAATCCTTTTAGAGTTCGGAAGACAGTGTATTCTTCATCTTTTGGAGACATTCTGATTTGATTATATCCAAAAGATCCATCCATAAATGGCATAGCTTCATGCCCAGTTGTAGCATCAACCATGAGCTAGATGATTGGCAAAGGGAAGTCATCTTTTGGACATGCCTTGTTCAAATCTTGAAAATCAACACAGACACGTATTTGACCATTTTTCTTCTTAACAGGTACAATATTTGAGATCCACAATAGGTACTTCACTTCTCGGATAAATCTAGCTTCTATGAGCTTGTTGACCTCCGTTTCAATTTGTGTTACCAACTCAGGATGAAACACTCGTTGTGACTACTTTATAGGACATGTTCTCTTTTGATCGCCAAATTATGAGTAACTATCCTGGGACTAAGGCCCGACATTTCTCTATACGACCAAGCAAAAAATTCTTGAACTCAACCAATAACTTGAAGTATTTCCTCTTTTCTTCTGGTGTAAGAAGGGCACTAATGAAGATTAGATGTGGATCATTCTGGTGCCTAGATTTAGTTACTTGAGGTTGGCTATGGTTGATTGGACACCATCCTCCAATTGAGGGGAAGCCTCTTGGACATCATCATCTGTATCATCAATGTCTGGATCTTCTTCCACTGTTATGTGATAGGATGATTGTGTCAAGTTTGAATCTTCCATCTGACTTCCCACGAAGACTGTGATGGCTTCATCTTCCTCTTTCTTAGTTTCTCCATGAAACTGGTTGGTGACAACAATTATGTTTATTTTAACCTTCAAAGAACCATCAGTGGTGATTGACAATACAACCTTTATCTTCATACGTGATGGGAAAGCATTATGAATCTTTTTTTCGACAGTTACATCAAAAGAATCTTGATTTTCATGCTCCAGCAACCTCCTTTTGGATAATGACTTTCTTTTGGTTCCTAAGAAATGAAATACAGAAGTCTTTGAGGTTGTGGAATATTCGTCCACTTGTTTAGAGGATCCTTTTTCATCCTTGCGGCCCAATCTTTCAAATGCAGAGACATGGGGTGTCGATATTCTAATGCGTTCAAACACTGAAGTCCATCGTGGTGTTTTACCCTCCTTATATTCCTTTGTCTTTTCTATAGAGGTGTAGTGGGATGAAGATATTTCTTTCCCCTTCTTACATGAAATCCGAAAAGGCTCCGGCAAGCTGAATCCTAACTCAAACTTAGGAGTGGCGACATAATATCCTTGTTTTCTCAACCACATTTGAGACTTTGTAAGCCTATGTATATTTTCACCGATGACTTCCTCTGTGATTTCTCCTAACTTTGCTGGATTTGAGAAGTTGTAACCTAATTTTTCAAATAATATGAAAACCTTTTGATCAAAGTTCCCTTTTATCTGACCAACTTGGGTATTTCCTTTGGAAGGCTCCAAAGTGAAAGACGAGACTTGTGCAATTGGGACAATCATTTTCTCCTTGAAATTTTGGAATATAGTGTGACTCAATTCTTTCCTCGATGGGTGAACTTGTTGAATACATTCCTCTAGCAGTGGTTGTCCCTTTTTTCGATGTTCACATGAAATATAGCAAAAAATTAGTTGCTCATCATCAATATTGGTTTGCATGTCTCCTTTAGGTGGTGAAAGCTTAATGGAAACCTCTTTCGTTCTCTTCTTAAGATATTTTGATAGCAACCCATTGAACTTTACTATCTTCAAAATCAATCGAGTCAGCTTCTACATGTTTCTCCATATTTGATCTTCCAGAATCTAAATAGAATTTTGAATCTGCAAAATATGTCTCCGTCTCAGTGAAAAAGATTGATGTTTGCATCAATTTTGACTACTTCACCATCTTTCATATACTTCATGAATTGATGCTAAGTAGATGGAACCACTCCATTTTCATGAACCCAAGGACGTCCAAGAAACAAGTTTTATGATGTTTTGGCATCTATGACATGAATCAAAGTGTTTGATTTCACGTCGCCAATGGACAATCCTACGCGAATATTCCCTATGGATCGTTGTCCTCCTTGATTGAAACCTTGGATCGTTAAGTTACTTTTGGACAATTCATCAATAGAGATCCCACGTTTTTTCAAAACAACTTTTAGCATGATATTAACTGCCGAACCACTATCGATTAGTATGCGATTGAGATGTTGTTCTCGAATAGACCCTACAACAAACAAGGGCCTATTATGTAGCTTAGACCTTAACAACAAGTCATCATCTGTGAAGGCAATTGTAGCACAACATGGGGAAACTTTTTCATCAGTTTGATGTTCTTGTGTTATTGTTGGATTATGCTCACCTTTTCTTCCCTTTGTTTCATCCGTACAAGAAATAACATGTGTTGCACCAATTTGACTACCGCAAAAGAATTTTTCAGGAAAGAATTCATCCAATGTAATGGGCCTTCGAACCTTCTGCAATGAAGAACCATTGATCTTTTGGCAAGTACAAGGTTTGACACTTTTTGATGGTCGTAGTTGATTCACATCACTCTTTGTTGTTCTTATCTTAGGAAGTCGTATCCTAAGGACTGCTTGATGTCTCTGCTTCTTATGAGTAACCAAAGTCCAACCATCAGCTTCATTTCCTTTGTGGTTGTTTATCTCTAGTGAACCCTTAAGAGTTTTCCTTGGAAAATCAACTTCAATAGGCGTTAAGTTTTTGAATCGCAAGAAAGTAGTGTTTGGCATAGATGGCGACCTTTAGCACTTCTTTTGATTTGGTGCTACACTAGCATGATTTGCCTCATTGTTTCATCTTGTTCAATGATGATTTTTCCTTCACTTTCTAACATCATGACTTTCTCCTTCAAGATACAACATTTGCTTATCGGGTGGCCAAGGACGTGATGGAACTTACAGTAACTAAGATCACCAACCTTATTGATTTCTTCGGGCCTCTTTGATTCAGGAAGATCAATAACTTTCTTAGCTAGTAATTCATCAAGAATCATAGGTATATCTGAATATGGAAATCGGTAGACCTTTGCCTCTAACTCTTTCAAGGTTAGGCGTCGCCTTTCTTCCCTTAGATATTAACTTGGGGCTTCCTCCTCTTTTAGTTTACTCTTAGTGGTAACCTTTACAGAAGTTGCTTTCACCGCCATAGATTCCTTAGTTTGGATCTTTGAGGTCATATCTTTTCTGAACTCCTTTTTTTCTTTTGTCAGATCTGTAAAAGGAGATACCTTCCCATGACTTGCGATGCTCAAATCCATATCATGCGCTCATGTAGCAAGTTCCTCAAAAGTTCGCGGTTTGATTCCTTGTAGTATGTATAGAAGTCCCCAATGCATATCCTGAATGCACATTTCCACATCAAATATTTCAGAAAGACGATCTTTGCAGTCCTGACTCAACAATCTACAACGATTGATATAATCCACCATAGGCCCATCCTTTCTTTGATTAGTGTCGGTCAACTCTATCATGCTTACGGTTCGGCGAGTACTGTAGAAACGATTGAGGAATTCCTTCTCGAGCTGCTCCCAACTATTAATGGACTCGTGTTCCAGGTCAATATACCAGTCGAATGCATTCCCTTTCATCGAACAAACAAACTGTTTTACCAAAAGGTCACCATGTGTTCCAGCATTGCTACAAGTTTCAACAAAGTGGGTGATATGCTGCGTTGGGTTCCCCTTGCCATCAAATTGTTGTAGCTTTGGTGGTTGATAGTTTGTTGGAATTGATAGACAATCAATCCGTCTGGTATATAGCTTGGAGTAGTACAAGAAACTTTGTGGTGTTCCGCTATATTGAGCCCTGATAGTGTTCGTTATCATGTCTTGCAACTGTTGGATAAATAGTGCATCAACTGAAGCAGATTGTTTCTCCTTTTGAAATTTGACTTTGCTAGAGATTCCTCAACGTCCTTGGTTCGTTGATCTAAACCAGATGGACAAGTGGGCACATGACTTGACTCTCCAGGTGTGAAGGTCTCCAACTTGTTCATAAGTTAAGCAACATGAAGATTTTTGTCATCAACGGATTTCTTCAATGCCTCAATAGTTTGCTCCATCATCGCAAACTTCTCGTCCATGTTAGTTGAGTTAGCCATCAAAGCATTGACATTCATTGAAGTTGGAGAATCCATTGAATCTTCAGATTCACCAAAGTTGGAGCCAATTTGAGAAAATTCTCCAAAAAACACAGACGCAAGATTGCCCCTAGGTGTTGCACTTACTGTAACATCCGACAATTTTAAATAGCTATGAAGAAGCTTAAAATTTGAAAGTAGCTATTTTTGGAAAAAAATACAGAATCTGGAAAATTAGAATCTGGAAAAAAATTTGGCTAAGTGTGGAAATCAGTGATTTTTGGCCAACTTTGAGCAATCGTAACTCCTAGATCACGATGAGTTAGGAGTATTTCCAGTTATGGTTGCGAAGCTTGTGGAATGATCTTTCCAACGCCACTGAGATTGCTCGATTTCGAGTTCGTATGAGTGAGTTATGGCCATTGAAAGTTGGGCAGTTGGCAGGGAATCCGTCCCGGAAATTTTAAGGGCATTTTGGTCTTTTCCCTAGCCATTTCTTTTGAGGTTATATTGTGTGTTAGGCTGTTTTTGGATCACTTTTATCCCATTTTAAAAGAGAAAGAGTTAGGGTTCTTGAGAAGAGAAGAAGAGGAGAAGAAGAGAAGAAGAGGAGAAGAAGAGGAGAAAGGAGATCAACTAGTTTCCGTTGTGGATTTTCGTCGGGGGTGATCCCTATCAAGGTATGTGAGTTTTTTTGTGTGGTCTGATCCTTTCTCCCACACACCAAGTTCTTTTTTTTATGATTTGAGAAAAGATTGGATTGTTGTTGAAGTTGTTGAAGTTGTTGAAGTTGTTAGTTGTTGTTGATGTTGTTAGTTGTTGTTGAAGCTATTGTTGGTTGTGGGACATGATTGGATTGTGTATTTGAGTTGTAAATTATTGTATGTTGGGAGATTGATGATCCTTAGTGTTTGGGGTTAAATCCATTGAAGTAAGGGTGGTTTAGAGTTGAAGAAAAGAGGGAGAAAAGTTGGTTTTTTTCTGGGGATAGGGCTGGCAACTGGGCAGAATGCAGAGTGCCCAGCAGCCCCTGCTGAAGCTGGCCAGCAGTCCCATTTGCTTTTTATTTTGTTCCTAGGTATTATACCTATGTTTCCTAGTTGTTTCCAACACTCCAAGGTACTTCTAAAAGTCAAGAACTCATCCGTAACATGTGAGCAAACACCTTGAATCCATATTCCATTTTAAGGAGAGTTAGTTAGAAGTCAAGTGAAGTTAGGAATTAAGAGTTAAGCTTAGAAGTTAAGCAAGTCAAGCTAGTTGTAAAGTTGTTCAAGAGTCTTTATTAAACGTTTTAACTTTATTTTTAGACTCAAGTGTCAAGTTAAGAAAAGAGTTTAGAGTTTTAAGCTAAGAGTCTCAAGTTTCAAGTTGAGTTCATTTTCTCAAAGTTATTAGGGAACTATGTATTCCCAAAGAAGTTTTAAAGAAATGTCTTTACATTTAAACAAGGTTGGAAACTGAAATTTCCAAAGAGCCTTCGGGATAGTTTGTTTTGAGTAATTATCTCATGTCAGCAGGAAGAAATGTGTTTTAAAAACATAAGAGCCAGTACATTTTTGGGAGTAGTATCGAGCACCGAATTGGGGGAGCGTTCAAAGAACCCACAGCCCCCATAGAACCATGTTAGCCACCATGGGTAGAAAAGGATCATGCTCTTTAGATGAATCCTTTTCATATTAGACTAGTGGATCCATTAGGCAGTTCAGGTCTTATACCTTTGGCCGGGTATAGGATGCTCTGGCAGCGTGAGGTTGATCGCTGTATCATCACTTTAGCTCTTATGTGATGGTTGTCGGTTAGAGAAACTCCCACAGCAGTTATTGTATTTTTATACACGGAAATTATTGTATTTTATATACATCAGTTTAATTGTATTTCTATATACATCTCAGGTTTATTGTATCCTTGTATACACACAGAGTTTTATAGCATGTTTTAAACAGTCTTTCTTTATATCACATTTGTTTTAAATTGCCTTATATTGAAAGAAGTCAATCAGGTTGAGTTGAGTTGAACAAGGTAAACTTTTCAGTTTCTTTCAATTTTCCTTCTAGCCCTTGTTGCTTAGTTTTCCAGCTCGCATACTAGTACCTTCTATGTACTGAGGCCAGTTGGCCTGCATCGTCTTATGATGCAGATACAGGTACCCCGGATCAGCATCCTGCACGTCGTTGATCCAGCTGAGCACTCCAGAGTCAGTGGTGAGCCTCCTTGCATTCCGGAGGACTCAATTATTTTGTGTTCTTAGTTTTTGTTTTATTAGGATGTTACGGGGTCTGTCCCAACATCCATCTCAGTATTTAGAGGCTTCATAGACAGTCAGACAGTCAGTCAGTTAATTTGGAGTCTCTCATGCATGTATATATTTAAATATCCTATTTTGAGACTTGAGATGCCTTGTTGGCAAATTACTTTCAGTTGAGTTGTTTTATAACTTTTCATTGCATTGAGTTATCCTGTTGAGTTAAGTTTCCGTTGAGTTAAGAAAGCCAGGCCAAGGGTTCGCTTGGGGGCCAGCGATGGTCTTCAAGTGCCGGTCACGTCTGGGGTGTAGGCTCGGGGCGTGACAAACTTGGTATCAGAGCCCAGAGTTCAAGAGTCCTAGGGAGTCTATGAAGCCGTGTCTGTAGAGTCCTAGTTATCGGTGTGAAGCGCGCCACATCTATAATTGGGAGGCTGCAACATTTAGGAAGATTTCTCATTTCTTTCACACTCATTTCATGCGTTAGAGTTGACCTCTAAAAAGTTTCTTTCTAATCCGCGCTTGTGCGTGTTTTCAGATAATCATGCCTCCACGAAGAGTTGGTAGAGGGCGTCTTCCTAGACGTTATGTTGATGAGCAAGAGTTACCTTATGCCCCGGGAGTGCAAGATCAAGGGGAAGTTTCTAATGCCGAGTTTAGAGAGGCAATTAGAATTCTGAGTCAAGCTGTGACTAATCAAATTGGTCAGCAAAGAGGAGCTCGACATGAAGGAGCTGACACTTCAAGGATTCGTGAGTTCTTGGGGATGAATCCTCCGAGTTTCATGGGTTCAAGTACTACTGAGGATCCAGAGAACTTCACTGAGGAGTTGAAGAAGATTTTTGATGTGATGCATGTAGCAGATATTGAGCGGGTTGAACTAGCTGCATATCAATTGAAGGATGTTGCTAGAACTTGGTTCGACCAGTGGAAAAGAAGTAGAGCTGAGAATGCACCACCTGCGAGTTGGGCCGATTTTGAGGAAGCTTTCTTGGGGCATTTCTTTCCTCGAGAGTTGAGAGAGGCCAAGGTACGTGAGTTCCTCACACTTAAGCAGGATTCTTTGAGTGTTCATGAGTACAGTCTGAAGTTCACACAATTATCCCGCTATGCTCCGGAGATGGTTGCGGACATGAGGAATAGAATGAGCTTGTTTGTTGCTGGGTTGTCTCGGTTGTCGAGCAAGGAAGGTAGGGCTGCAATGCTTATCGGGGACATGGACATATCAAGGTTGATGGTTTATGTGCAGCAGGTTGAGGAAGAGAAGCTGAGGGACAGAGAAGAGTTTAGAAATAAGAGAGCAAAGACCGGGAACGAGTCCGGGCAGCAGAGAGGTAATTCAAACCGTTCCTTCTTTCAGCAAAGGCAAAAGGGACCTGCTCCATCATCTGTTAGAGCACCTGCACCCAGATACAGAGGTGAATTTAATGTTCAGAATTCGAAGGACTTCAGGGCTAGACCAGCACAATCTTCGGGTAGTGTGGCGCAAGGGAGTAGTAAGCCTCCTGCCTGCGCCAAGTGTGGTAGGAACCACTCAGGTATTTGTCGAGAGGGCTCCGTTGGTTGTTTCAAGTGTGGTCAGAATGGACATTTCATGCGAGAGTGTCCAAAGAATATGAAGGGTAATGGGGGAAATAAAGCACAGTCTTCTTCAGTTGTTCCCCCAGACAGGACGACACCTAGAGGAGCTACTTCTGGTACCAGTGGAGGAGCAAACCGCCTTTATGCAATCACCAGTCGCCATGAGCAAGAGAATTCTCCAAATGTTGTCACTGGTATGATCAAAGTCTTTACTTTTGATGTGTATGCCTTGCTAGACCCAGGAGCAAGTTTATCTTTTGTAACTCCTTATATTGCAAATAAGTTTGAGGTTCTTCCTGAAAGACTTTGTGAACCCTTTTGTGTTTCTACACCTGTTGGGGAATCTATTCTAGCAGAAAGAGTCTATCGTGATTGTCCTGTTTCCATCAGTCACAAGAGCACCAGGGCTGATTTGGTTGAGTTAGACATGATAGATTTCGATGTCATTCTAGGTATGGATTGGCTTCATGCTTGTTATGCATCGATAGACTGTAGAACTCGAGTGGTCAAGTTTCAGTTTCCGAATGAGCCAGTCTTAGAGTGGAGTAGTAGCTCAGTAGTGCCTAAGGGTCAATTCATTTCGTACCTTAAGGCGAAAAAGTTAGTTTCGAAGGGTTGTATCTATCACTTAGTCCGAGTTCATGACTCTAGTGTTGAGATACCTCATTTCCAGTCAGTTCCTATAGTAAGAGAGTTTCCAGAAGTTTTTCCTGATGATCTACCCGGAATTCCTCCTGAGAGAGAAATAGATTTCGGCATAGATCTCATTACAGATACTCGTCCTATCTCTATTCCGCCATATAGAATGGCACCAGCAGAGTTGAAAGAGTTGAAAGAGCAGTTGAAAGATCTCCTAGATAAGGGTTTCATTCGACCAAGTGTCTCGCCTTGGGGAGCTCCGGTCTTGTTTGTGAGAAAGAAAGATGGTTCCCTTAGAATGTGTATAGACTACCGCCAGTTGAATAAGGTTACCATCAAGAACAAGTACCCTCTTCCGAGGATTGATGATCTTTTTGATCAGCTTCAGGGTGCCACTTGTTTTTCAAAGATTGACCTCCGATCAGGCTATCATCAGTTAAGGGTAAGGGAATGTGATATCCCAAAGACAGCTTTCAGAACCAGGTATGGTCATTATGAGTTTTTAGTCATGTCCTTTGGTTTGACCAATGCACCGGCAGCTTTCATGGACTTGATGAATAGAGTCTTCAAACCTTATTTAGATATGTTTGTTATTGTCTTTATTGATGACATACTAATCTATTCAAGAAATGAAGAAGATCATGCTAGCCATCTCAGAATAGTTCTTCAAACTTTGAAAGATAAAGAGTTGTATGCCAAGTTCTCTAAATGTGAGTTTTGGCTTAAGTCTGTGGCGTTCCTAGGCCACATTGTGTCCGGTGATGGAATTAAAGTTGATACTCGAAAAATTGAGGCAGTGCAGAATTGGCCTAGACCCACATCTCCAACTGAAATTAGGAGTTTCTTGGGTTTGGCTGGCTATTATAGAAGGTTTGTTGAAGGATTCTCGACTATTGCATCTCCTTTGACAAAGTTGACTCAGAAGACGGTGAAATTTCAATGGTCTGAAGCTTGTGAGAAAAGCTTTCAGGAATTGAAAAAGAGATTGATTACAGCTCCAGTTTTGACGCTACCAGAAGGTACTCAAGGTTTTGTGGTATATTGTGATGCATCTAGAGTTGGTTTGGGTTGTGTCTTAATGCAGAATGGCAAAGTTATAGCTTATGCCTCCAGACAGTTGAAGGTTCATGAGAAGAACTACCCAACTCATGATTTAGAGCTAGCTGCTGTAGTATTTGCTTTGAAGATATGGCGTCATTACTTGTATGGTGTGCATGTCGACATATTCACTGATCACAAGAGCCTTCAATATGTGCTTACTCAGAGGGAGCTTAATCTCAGACAGAGGAGGTGGTTAGAGTTACTCAAGGATTATGACCTGAGTATTCTTTACCACCCAGGTAAGGCTAATGTTGTTGCTGATTCTTTGAGCAGGTTATCTATGGGTAGCACCGCCCATATTGAAGAAGGAAGGAGAGAGTTAGCAAAAGATGTGCACAGACTGGCATGCCTGGGAGTCAGAATTACAGATTCCGCAGAAGGAGAAATAGCAGTGATGAGCAGGGCCGAGTCATCATTAATGTCAGAAGTGAAAGAGAAGCAAGATCAAGATCCCATTTTGCTTGAGTTGAAGGCAAATGTTCAAAAGCAAAGAGTATTAGCTTTTGAACAAGGGGGAGATGGTGTTTTGAGATTTCAAGGTAGATTGTGCGTACCTATGGTAGATGGACTCCAAGAGAGGATTATGGCGGAAGCTCACAGCTCCAGATATTCTATTCATCCGGGTTCCACCAAGATGTATCATGATTTGCGTGAAATTTATTGGTGGAATGGCATGAAGAAGGGCATTGCTGAGTATGTTGCTAAGTGTCCAAATTGCCAACAAGTAAAAGTTGAACACCAAAGGCCCGGTGGTTTGGCTCAGAGGATAGAACTTCCAGAGTGGAAGTGGGAGATGATCAATATGGATTTCATCACAGGGTTGCCAAGGTCTCGCAGACAGCATGATTCTATTTGGGTGATTGTCGACAGAATGACAAAGTCAGCTCATTTTCTACCGGTAAAGACTACCCTTTCAGCAGAAGATTATGCCAAGTTGTATATTCGAGAGATAGTGAGACTTCATGGAGTCCCAATCTCCATTATTTCAGATAGAGGTGCACAGTTTACTGCACAGTTCTGGAAATCTTTTCAGAAAGGCTTGGGTTCAAATGTGAACTTAAGTACTGCCTTTCATCCTCAGACTGATGGGCAAGCAGAGCGCACTATTCAGACTTTAGAAGATATGCTGAGAGCTTGTGTGATCGATTTCAAAGGTAATTGGGATGATCACCTACCTCTCATTGAGTTTGCCTACAATAACAGTTATCACTCTAGCATCCAGATGGCCCCATATGAAGCTCTTTATGGGAGAAGATGTAGGTCTCCTATTGGATGGTTTGAAGTGGGTGAAGCACAGTTGATAGGACCAGATTTAGTTCACCAAGCTATGGAGAAGGTGAAAGTGATTCAAGAGAGGTTGAAAACGGCACAGAGTCGTCAGAAATCCTACACTGATGTTAGGAGAAGGGCGTTAGAGTTTGAAGTAGATGATTGGGTATATTTGAAGGTTTCACCCATGAAGGGGGTTATGAGGTTTGGTAAGAAAGGGAAACTTAACCCCCGATATATTGGACCTTATCGCATAGTCAAGAGAGTTGGCAATGTAGCTTATGAGTTGGAGCTACCACAGGAGCTAGCAGCGGTCCATCCGGTATTTCATATCTCCATGTTGAAGAAGTGCATAGGCGATCCTTCATTGATCCTACCGACTGAAAGTATCAAGATCAAGGATAACTTATCTTATGAGGAGATTCCTGTTCAAATTTTAGATCAGCAAGTTCGAAGGTTGAGAACTAAAGATGTAGCCTCAGTCAAGGTCCTTTGGAGGAACCAATTTGTTGAGGAAGCTACTTGGGAAGCCGAAGAAGACATGAAGAAGAGATATCCATATCTCTTTGAATCCGCACATCAAGGTATTAATTTCCTTCTTAGTGCTCTTTAAATTATAGTGGGCATATTGTTGTTGTTGTTGTTGTTGCATAGTTGCTTGTTGGGTGTTTGAGTTGTTGTTGCACCCTTAGCTTAGTAAGAATCACTTCATTCGAGGACGAATGTTCCCAAGGGGGAGATATTGTAACATCCGACAATTTTAAATAGCTATGAAGAAGCTTAAAATTTGAAAGTAGCTATTTTTGGAAAAAAATACAGAATCTGGAAAATTAGAATCTGGAAAAAAATTTGGCTAAGTGTGGAAATCAGTGATTTTTGGCCAACTTTGAGCAATCGTAACTCCTAGATCACGATGAGTTAGGAGTATTTCCAGTTATGGTTGCGAAGCTTGTGGAATGATCTTTCCAACGCCACTGAGATTGCTCGATTTCGAGTTCGTATGAGTGAGTTATGGCCATTGAAAGTTGGGCAGTTGGCAGGGAATCCGTCCCGGAAATTTTAAGGGCATTTTGGTCTTTTCCCTAGCCATTTCTTTTGAGGTTATATTGTGTGTTAGGCTGTTTTTGGATCATTTTTATCCCATTTTAAAAGAGAAAGAGTTAGGGTTCTTGAGAAGAGAAGAAGAGGAGAAGAAGAGAAGAAGAGGAGAAGAAGAGGAGAAAGGAGATCAACTAGTTTCCGTTGTGGATTTTCGTCGGGGGTGATCCCTATCAAGGTATGTGAGTTTTTTTGTGTGGTCTGATCCTTTCTCCCACACACCAAGTTCTTTTTTTTATGATTTGAGAAAAGATTGGATTGTTGTTGAAGTTGTTGAAGTTGTTGAAGTTGTTAGTTGTTGTTGATGTTGTTAGTTGTTGTTGAAGCTATTGTTGGTTGTGGGACATGATTGGATTGTGTATTTGAGTTGTAAATTATTGTATGTTGGGAGATTGATGATCCTTAGTGTTTGGGGTTAAATCCATTGAAGTAAGGGTGGTTTAGAGTTGAAGAAAAGAGGGAGAAAAGTTGGTTTTTTTCTGGGGATAGGGCTGGCAACTGGGCAGAATGCAGAGTGCCCAGCAGCCCCTGCTGAAGCTGGCCAGCAGTCCCATTTGCTTTTTATTTTGTTCCTAGGTATTATACCTATGTTTCCTAGTTGTTTCCAACACTCCAAGGTACTTCTAAAAGTCAAGAACTCATCCGTAACATGTGAGCAAACACCTTGAATCCATATTCCATTTTAAGGAGAGTTAGTTAGAAGTCAAGTGAAGTTAGGAATTAAGAGTTAAGCTTAGAAGTTAAGCAAGTCAAGCTAGTTGTAAAGTTGTTCAAGAGTCTTTATTAAACGTTTTAACTTTATTTTTAGACTCAAGTGTCAAGTTAAGAAAAGAGTTTAGAGTTTTAAGCTAAGAGTCTCAAGTTTCAAGTTGAGTTCATTTTCTCAAAGTTATTAGGGAACTATGTATTCCCAAAGAAGTTTTAAAGAAATGTCTTTACATTTAAACAAGGTTGGAAACTGAAATTTCCAAAGAGCCTTCGGGATAGTTTGTTTTGAGTAATTATCTCATGTCAGCAGGAAGAAATGTGTTTTAAAAACATAAGAGCCAGTACATTTTTGGGAGTAGTATCGAGCACCGAATTGGGGGAGCGTTCAAAGAACCCACAGCCCCCATAGAACCATGTTAGCCACCATGGGTAGAAAAGGATCATGCTCTTTAGATGAATCCTTTTCATATTAGACTAGTGGATCCATTAGGCAGTTCAGGTCTTATACCTTTGGCCGGGTATAGGATGCTCTGGCAGCGTGAGGTTGATCGCTGTATCATCACTTTAGCTCTTATGTGATGGTTGTCGGTTAGAGAAACTCCCACAGCAGTTATTGTATTTTTATACACGGAAATTATTGTATTTTATATACATCAGTTTAATTGTATTTCTATATACATCTCAGGTTTATTGTATCCTTGTATACACACAGAGTTTTATAGCATGTTTTAAACAGTCTTTCTTTATATCACATTTGTTTTAAATTGCCTTATATTGAAAGAAGTCAATCAGGTTGAGTTGAGTTGAACAAGGTAAACTTTTCAGTTTCTTTCAATTTTCCTTCTAGCCCTTGTTGCTTAGTTTTCCAGCTCGCATACTAGTACCTTCTATGTACTGAGGCCAGTTGGCCTGCATCGTCTTATGATGCAGATACAGGTACCCCGGATCAGCATCCTGCACGTCGTTGATCCAGCTGAGCACTCCAGAGTCAGTGGTGAGCCTCCTTGCATTCCGGAGGACTCAATTATTTTGTGTTCTTAGTTTTTGTTTTATTAGGATGTTACGGGGTCTGTCCCAACATCCATCTCAGTATTTAGAGGCTTCATAGACAGTCAGACAGTCAGTCAGTTAATTTGGAGTCTCTCATGCATGTATATATTTAAATATCCTATTTTGAGACTTGAGATGCCTTGTTGGCAAATTACTTTCAGTTGAGTTGTTTTATAACTTTTCATTGCATTGAGTTATCCTGTTGAGTTAAGTTTCCGTTGAGTTAAGAAAGCCAGGCCAAGGGTTCGCTTGGGGGCCAGCGATGGTCTTCAAGTGCCGGTCACGTCTGGGGTGTAGGCTCGGGGCGTGACACTTACGACCATCGTACTAGAGTTGTTGTTTTTTATCGCCTCCAAAGAAGTGAAGTATTCAGATCCATCTAGCCCACTGTTCTTAAACTTACGCCGAGTAATTGGGCCAACATGACTGAGATCAGCAAATACGACATCAATAGAGTCCTTGTATGAAAAATCACTACTTTTTCTAAAGGCCATTGCAGTAGTTGCCTTTGTAGTTTCTTATTTGCAAGAGAAAGAGATGAAGAGCAGAATCGGTCCCACTGGGTGTGCCAAATTTGTTCGCAATAAATTTTCGTAAGCGTTGAAATTCAACTACAAACAAAATAAATAAAAGAAGAATGTGAATTTTATTGATGAATCGTTGTGAGTACAATTCTGTTGTTTTCTTGATTCTCTCTCTTAAGCTTCTCCAATATTCGAGGGCCTTCAGTAGCGTACTTCTCGAATTGTAGGATGATTTAGACCTCCTTGAGATGTTGTCGATCTTCGGGAACGTCGAAAAGCGCTTCGTCGTTTCAAGTCGATCTTTGGAAAGAACTCTGTTGATCACTCCTTCAAAGCGCTATGTGGTTGATGTTGTAGCTTTCGCCAATTGCAGAATGCTTATTAAAGAACTTTCTTGATCCCTTTGAATGTCATGTCCATCCCTAATTTATAGTTGTAGGGGGTGGACAAGGTTGCATATGATTGACCAAAGGATGTCATTTTGACACTTGGCATGTTGTGATTGGTTCTTGCACTTGATTGGGACTACCACCTCATTTGGACACGTGGCGCCGCCTTATTGGTCTTGGATGCCTAGTCACTGTGACATGTGACATGAATTTAGGCTTCAAGGTGAAATGGACCTTGGATTTGAATTTAATAAAATAGACTTATTTATTTGTAAAACCTAAATTAATCATTCAGCCCAAACAAACATGAATTTAATTAAAATTTTGTATGAATTTAATCCAACACAATTTATGTGTCCATACTACAATAGGTTGACTTAGTGGGAGCAAATAGATCGTAGGAAGCAACTAACACGCAATAGGAAGTTTCTAACAGTTGTCCCTGTGGTGCTGTAAGTAGTCAATTCAAATGCATAGTGACACATAATTAAAACATTCTTGGTATACTGTTGGAGTTTAATCAATGTTGGTATTATGTACCAACAACATACACTGAATTCAAACGTTTGGATTATATACCAAACTCACACATTGTTCGATTACAAACCAAACACACACCATTAAATTAACACAATATATTCACCAAAAAAATGAACCAAAAACAGTGATTAAACTAAAAAATGAACAGAACATCCAACAATGGTATTCAAAAACACCAAATAAAACTAAACACGCAGCAGAGTATTATCCAGAATTAAAAGAAACTATTCGAACAAAAACATTCATGAAATTGTCTTAAAATGCAATTATTTAATCCTTCTTCCCCTTCCGGAATAAATGACCACCTTTTCTAGAATTTTCATCTTCACTAACAGTATCAGTGTCGATTTTCCTCTTTCCTCTTTCCCACAACAATGCTCCATATCGCAAACGAAGATTTTCAAAATCAAAAACTGACATCGATATGTCTATATCTCCTCGATAAACATATTCAGCAAAAGAACATGTATACAAACCACAATCGCTACAAAAGAATAATAACGTATGTCAGGATTAGCACATTATATGGTACTAAACAATTACAATATATATATATATATATATATATATATATATATATATATATATATATATATATATATATATATATATATATATATATATATATATATATATACTTACACAGAATCATCAACTTGTTGAGGGATGTTTTCACACTTCATGCATGCCAAAGGATCCCGAACTGGTTTGTTGGAATAGTATACATACGTATTCCAGTCAATGTATTTCCTTAATCCGTAGAAATCAGTAGTGACCAAGAACAATGATATCATTTTTGATAGTTTTTGCACCAAACTCATGACTGCATTAGTATATTTTACCCTAGAACCACTTAATGGATCATATACGTAAAGACACCTTTCTCTAATTGAAATAACTAGAAGAAACCAGTGAAATGCAGCGCTACTGTTGATTGGAATGCAAACATAATCAATATCTACTCATGGAGTATTGGCAAGAATCTTATCACCTCTTATATATTGAGCAACATCATGGTGAATATTAATCAGACTTTCCTCTTCACCATTTGCCTCCCAAACATCATGAAATTGTACAACCCACTTGATGAAAAATGAATCAGTTGTAGTAACTCTCACACTATTGTCAGGACCATACTTGCAAAACTTACGAAGATAGTACATTATCACATCAACGTGCTGTATAAATTAATGTGTTATCAGATAGCAACCAACACGATATATATTAAAACAGCTTGATTTAACCAAAACACCAATGACTATATATTTAGTTTTCATCCATATAAATAAGCTCTCATATACTTTAGCTACACTTACCAAAACAACAAAATAATCACAACAAACATCATGTACCAAATTATACCATAATGTGACAAAGTTAGAAATTTACCAAATTTCCCTTGGAAATGCCAACGGATAAAACCAATCCATCAAATCCACTCTACCTACTCCAAACTCAAAGGGAGGGTCAATTGGGTTTTTGGCAGCGGTTAAGAAACTAGTTTTCCTTGCAAACAAAATATCCAGTTATAACAAGGATATTGAGAAACAATAAAATAAAACAATACATATAAATAATTATACATACTTGCCATGTTTTCTGGATAGTTTGTTTTCAACCCATTTTTTAAAATGTGGGATCACATCGTTGTGCATATTAAACCCATTGTAATTTTGCAAAAGGGTGTTTCCATGAACAGTAGATCAATGTCTTCCCCGATGTACCACCAGATTCACTTAGATAAGTGTATGGTGATTCAGCATACTTTCCTGGCAGCTTGGTAAGAACATGTTGAACTGGTGTAACATGTGTGTCTTCAACTTCAACATTCCCCAATGGTTTTACCTATATGTTTAGGACTTCAACAGCAACCAAAGGTGTTACAAATCTGTTTTCAGAGTCAACATCAGCCAAAGATGACAATATGTTTGTCCAGTTTCAAGAGCAACCAGCTGTGATTCTTGCATAGTTGGCATAACAAAGTCTTCCAATGTGGGAGTATTCCTACTTTTTCCTAAACCCACAACAACATCACCTAAAAAAATTTAAACATTATTATTTTTAGTAACAAAAAACTATTTCAATTTTTTCTAAATAAAAACAACATTTACTGTAACCAAAAAACTTACCGATTTTATCACCACAATATTGCAAATGTTCCACTTGAACCTCAATACCTTTCTTTTCTTGGATCCTAAAATAAAATCTTATTATTCTCAATATTCAAAGAAAAGTGAAAGTCAATTATTTATTAAAATAATTCTCATAAAAAATGTTTGGAACATATTTAAAAACCAACACAGTATATTATATAACTGAATATGTAAGAGAAAAAAACATTATACTTTTCAACACTTAGAGAACCAATTATTACACTAGCTTTTATCGTAGTTATTAATTTATACCAACTTTTATTATACAAAAAAAAAACCAATTATTACACTAGCTTTTATCATAATTCATAATGTATACCAACTTTTATCATACAAACAAATCATATATATATAACTAAACAGATAACATAAAATCATTATATGCTTCAACCATATTAAAAAACCAAAGTAAAATACTTAATACAAGATACAATTCATTATGTATACCAACTTACTTACATGCAAATTCTACCATTATAGAAATAATTTTTTTAATATATACTTATAAACAATAACACTAACATGCTGCATACAGACTATTAAAAATAAAAAAACATATCTTTCAAACTGTCACAATGTATAATAAACAATGATCAAACAAATGCAACTAGAGAATATAAAAATAATTTGTGAAATATAAATTACCAATAATATGCTACCAACAAACAGCGGAGTTTTAAACTAATCATATACCAATCAATCTATATAATAACAAACTAAAATACTAATAAATGAAAAAAAAAAGTCGATAGACTACTTACATTGACATCACCTGCAACTTTCATATTAAACCCCTCTTTCTGAACTGATCTATTCTCACTATTGTATGTTTCATTATCACATTGATCCTTAGATTCTCCACATGCAATTTCATTCATCTTACCACTTTGAAAATTGAAATATAAATTATACTACATGTTGAAACTAAATAATCCGTAAAAAAAAAATTATCTAAAAATTAGTTTATACCCAAATACTAAGTCCATATATTAATAAGTAGACTAACCCGCTCAACACCTAAATCTTTGTTGGTTGAAACATCATTTTGAAGAGATTTCAACTCTTGAATGATATGTTTGAATGTAGAATCCATAAACGCCTTCATTTCAACAAACTTAGCATCTACATTTTTTTCAATCTTTTCCAAGTCATTGCGAACCTAACAATTTAACGATATTAATAATTCATCAACCTACATTATGACAGTAATTAAGTAAAATTTATAACCGAACCTTCACAACTTCTTGAGCAATCTTCTGCAAATACTTATTAAATGTCATACTCGGATCACTACTTGTGTGAAGAATTATGAGGCAAATCTTTGTCATTTAGTCGTAGAACACTTTGAGTCTGTTCCGTCTCTTTTTGCCTTACAGATCTATCACATTCACGCTTCTTGTTGAATGCTAAATCGATCAAAACATTAAGGTTTTCCGCCTTAATAAAAGCAAGCTCATCATCCATGAACACAAGATCTTTAAATATAAACCGCACCAGAATAAAAAATTATGACTATAAGCTACTCATATAAAAAAAAATTATTAATATTAACTATAGAATTTCTACTACCTGATTGCCATATTTTCTGAACATTCCTTTCTTGAGATGGTGAAAATAGATCTTGTTTTTTGAAATATTCCAATTGAATATTCGAGGAGTCCGATTGGATGTACGAATTGCAATTGAAACATCAACTTTGTTGCAACATTCATAAAACCAAATTTGCAATGCAAGCCGAAACCCTTCAAACTTCACATAATCTGGATCCGTTGCCATTTGGTCCGATATGGAATGTCGTAGATTAAAAAAAAGAGAGATTGCCCTAAGGATACGTAATGTATTGTCCAGACTCAACACATAAAAATGATCTTTTGGAATATGTGAATACATTGGTGGGGAAGACAATATGAATGTAATAATTAAATAAATCATCGACATATTAAAAAGGTCTTCTTCCAAAATCAGTCCATCTTCTTTAAACAGTCTTATGAAATCAGCTTTCAAAACCTTATCAATGGCATTTGGAAAGTAACAGGAAAGTAGCTTTGATGTACTGTTCTGATCATGGTCAAAATCCATACACCCACCACACTTGTAATCAGTAATTACCCTAAATTCACTAAGCCCAACATGTAATTCTTTACCATTTAAGTTAAAAACAAACATGCCATCCCGACTGTTAGATAAATGATGAACCAGGCTATGATCTGAGGTTGGACTTTCACTTGGGGTAAATCTACAAGATAACCAAAAGGCGACTCTCTAAACAAATGGACACTGTCAATTTTTTCGAGAAGATTTGTTATATCAACAAAAACATTGATATTGACATAAGAACACCATCACGATTGTTTCTTCTGAATCTAAAAAATAATATATTACAAATTTAATATTAAGAAAATGCAAATCTTATCATATAAACTAAGAAACATTTGCATCAAACAGTAAAATAATCAATACAGTAATAATAAACGAAAATAAAAACTTACCTTTGGTGGTTGTGTCGTCTTTTTCCTTTTCTTACTAATCAAACTAGCACCTTTTAAATTTACACCCTTCCTACCTTTGCTCCCAGAAACCCCATCAACTCTCTACGCCAGAAAAATTATTGAATGTTAAACATATTTCTAATATGCACAAAACTAAAAACTTGCATGTCACCAAAAAATGGAAAAATAAATATATACCTTTGAACACTGATCATTATTTACTCTTAATCTTTTTAAAAAGGGGGATTTCATCCTCAAAATTGTTGTCGTGAGGATAATGAACTTCTAGAAATTTTTCTTTACCCTTCCACTTTGTACCAACATCAGAATCATTATTTTGTTGAACTTTGTAGGATGATGATGAATTGATAACAACCCACTCGTTAATTCTACAATGAATTTGTTGTCATCTCTACGAACTTTGTCAGGCGATGAAGTGAATGCATTCAACTCAAAAGATGGTCTTGAACATATTATGGGCATGCTATCAACGACAACCACAGATTTGTTAAGCCTAGGGCTTTTATGCGCGTCTTCTCCATCGAATTATGGTGAAGCCTCTGGTTAATTTGAATGAAAAACGATTAAGTGAAGAAGAAGATGTAAGGTTTAAGAGATATGGATGAATAAAATTGAAAGGTTAACTCAATATACCGCTGAAGAAAGGATTCTTAATATTTCTTGGAAATAACTTATTTATTAATAATTGTACCAATTATATTGGTACCATAAAAATCTTTAAATAAAAGGAATAAATCAATATGAACAAAAAAATGACTACAAAACGTAAAAATGAAGATAAAAAAATAATGAATCGTGTGAAAAGGGATTTGTAATATTTCTTGGAACTATAACTCAGTTATAGTACTGTAACAACTTTATTGGTACCACAAATCTTTATATAAAAGGAATCTCAATAAATGACTACAAAACATAAAAAAGGAAATTAAAAAAAATAAACAAACGTGTATGTGGGTGTGTTTAATGAGAGAGAATTTATGATAAAATTAAATGCCTAATTACACTCCGCATAATATGGCATGAAATACTAAGTCAGAGAGAGAAAATTCCGGTAAAAAAAATTAAATAAAATAAAAAATTAAATGGTTTGTTATGTATGTAATTTAAAAACTTAGTTTGTAATTAAATGTAAGCATATTGATATTTTGTTATAGAAGTCCTAAGTAATATACTTTTGTAATTTTTCCTGGAAGGGGAAAATTAAATTATTATCTATATAGTCTAGTCAATTTAGACTTTTGAGCAACATAGAATGAAAAGTTTATTTTTGATTAATTTTATTAAAAACTTAGCAAGACAAATTTACAACGCAAGCCGAAACCCTTCAAACTTCACATAATCTGGATCCGTTGCCATTTGGTCCGATATGGAATGTCGTAGGTTGAAAAAAGAGAGATTGCCCTAAGGATACGTAATGTATTGTCCAGACTCAACACATAAAAATGATCTTTTGGAATATGTGAATACATTGGTGGGGAAGACAATATGAATGTAATAATTAAATAAATCATCGACATATTAAAAAAGTCTTCTTCCAAAATCAGTCTTCTTCCAAAATCAGTCCATTTTCTTTAAACAGTCTTACGAAATCAGCTTTCAAAACCTTATCAATGGCATTTGGAAAGTAACAGGAAAGTAGCTTTGATGTACTGTTCTGATCATGGTCAAAACCCATACACCCACCACACTTGTAATCAGTAATTACCCTAAATTCACTAAGCCCAAAATGTAATTCTTTACCATTTAAGTTAAAAACAAACATGCCATCCCGACTGTTAGATAAATGATGAACCAGGCTTCTAATGATCTGAGGTTGGACTTTCACTTGGGGTAAATCTACAAGATAACCAAAAGGCGACTCTCTAAACAAATGGACACTGTCAATTTTTTCAAGAGGATTTATTATATCAACAAAAACATTGATATTGGCATAAGAACACCATCACGATTGTTTCATCTTAATCTAAAAAATAATATATTACAAATTTAATATTAAGAAAATGCAAATCTTATCATATAAACTAAGAAACATTTGCATCAAACAGTAAAATAATCAATACAGTAATAATAAACGAAAATAAAAACTTACCTTTGGTGGTTGTGTCGTCTTTTTCCTTTTCTTACTAATCAAACTAGCACCTTTTAAATTTACACCCTTCCTACCTTTGCTCCCAGAAAACCCATCAACTCTCTACGCCAGAAAAATTATTGAATGTTAAACATCTTTCTAATATGCACAAAACTAAAAACTTGCATGTCACCGAAAAATGGAAAAATAAATATATACCTTTGAACACTGATCATTATTTACTCTTAATCTTTTAAAAAGGGGGATTTCATCCTCAAAATCGTTGTCGTGAGGATAATGAACTTCTAGAAATTTTTCTTTACCCTTCCACTTTGTACCAACATCAGAATCATTATTTTGTTGAACTTTGTAGGATGATGATGAATTGATAACAACCCACTCATTAATTCTATCAATGAATTTGTTGTCATCTCTACGAACTTTGTCAGGCGATGGAGTGAATGCATTCAATTCAAAAGATGGTCTTGAACATATTATGGGCGTTCTATCAATGACAACCATAGATTTGTTAAGCCTAGGGCTTTTACGCGGCGTCTTCTCTATCGAATTATGGTGAAGCTATTGCGCCGTAATTTTTCTATCTGTAGAAAAATCACTTTTGAAATGTTCCAAGTATAAGACAATTTAAGTAAAATACTTAGAAAAGAGTCGCCACTTAATTTTTTAAAGAAATTAAGAAAACTTAATTTTAAAAGACTCTAACAGATTAAGTCTTTAAAATTTAGAGAAAATGGGTAAGAAGTTCTTACTTACGCTTCAAGAAGGTTTTAAGGCACTTGAAACGCCCGCTAACACGCGGTTGACCTGCGACTTGATTGAAAAATATTTGACTAATTATAAAATAATAATAATAATTTACAATATGATTAATTTTGAGAAAATAATTAAACAAAGAGCAATTTTTTTTTTTTTTTTTTTTTTTTTTTTTTAGAAAGGAACCTAAAAAAATGAGACATTTAAATTAAGTTGCAAGGGAATAGGCACTTGACAAAACAAATGGATCCATTAACATCTATTTGAAACTTTTTGAAATAATAAATTGAGCCAATTTAGTCCATTAAAACATAAAATCATTTTAATCTAGTTAAAGATAAGCGAAAGTTTTTAGAAAAAAAATTTGAATAAGTAAATCAAGAATAAAGAGTGATGAAATAAAATTATTAAAGTAAACCAACACAAAGGAAATAGTTCATCTTTTAGGGAATTTAATTAGGTTGATTAACAATTATAAAGTTAGTGTTAACGATAAGAAAAACAAACAATAAATAAAGATAATTAAATAATCTAAGGGGTGAGGGGAAATCAAATTTGGGCCTCCTTTTTTGGGCCAATTTGCTGCAATTTTGGACCTGTAAACCAATTCCCGTTTTTGTATATCCAAGCTGTATATCGGTGTATATAGCTTGTATATCAGCCCTGTTTCCTGTATCTTGGACGGTATACCGAATGTATGCCACCTGCTTCAACTTCCAGCACCTGTATTTTCACGTTTTGGCCTGTATATCAATATTTTTGCCCTGTATACCAATGCATACTGATGTATACAGCAGGTGCGCAGCCCCTTTTTGGGCCTTTGAATTAATTTCCAGCAGTATACTTGATTTCCAAGACCTGTAACAGCTTCCGGACATATAGGGGGGCTGACTCGAAATGATCCAACTCAACGAAATGCGAGGGTGGAGTCCAAAATGGACTCGGATGAATGTCACATGTAAAAGAAGAAGACAAAATCACATAAAAATCTTATTTGTCTAAGTTGAGGCAGTACATAATTATGCTTTCAAAGTCCTAAATTAGGGAGTATCCTATTATACACAAATAAGAGGGCTTATATATTGACAAAACATATTTAAACCTAAGGATAGAAGGTATATACGGTAAAATTACTCAAAAGAGTAAGAAATAGAATTATAACCAACAACAACTACATTATGCAAACTAGTATCAATAAACCTATCACTAATAACTACAAATATTTTTGAAATACCAAACAATAATTCAAGTCAAAACTGAGAGGTAACTTCTATAATACCTATCTTTATGCATCTGTAACTAACCAACAAGCAAACATACAGAAACGAGAGACAACCAAATTGGATTCAAGCATTAATATTCCACCAAAGATTTAGAGGTAAAACAAAAGGAAACATTATATAAGGAAAGACATGATTTCATTGAACTCTTTAATAACTCTAAGTTAAGATACCTAAAAGGGAATACTTGTGGCTCTACTAAAAGAACAATCATGAACTAAAGAATCATATTAATCATGAAACGTGCTGAAAGGAATAAGACCAAACTTATTCTTATGCAATAAAGCTACTAATCTATTTAGATCAAATCACAAGATAGGCGTGAAAAGCGATAGTTTAGAGTTTTTTAAACATGATAACTAAGAGCAATGAATGGCAGATATGCATTTTAATGTGACAGTAATTAAAGAGCTGTCTCGGAATAAGCGGAAGGTTAAAGCAAATCACACCAGACCATTAGATTCAACATAAGCAAGGAAATTTCATTATCAAAACATACCAAAATAAAGATGTAACAAGACATACCCAACAAGATCAAAGTGAAACAATATACGTTGGTGATAGATCAGAACATTACCAATACAACGAGCCATTCTAGTATTTTTGTTATCAGTTTTGGAAACTACATCTTCACTAAGCGTATAGCGTTCAATACCGGGATAAAACAACAATGAGCAATCGATTCACACAACCTATAATAATCCAACTATAAGCTAGTGAACTAAGCAACGAAATCAGAATGGAAAGAAATTACCTTCTTTGGAGCAGCAAACTGAGGCAAACGAGCTAAGAGAGCTTCCGACGGCCACTTTCCCACAATCAGATAAGTCAAAGAACTTGAAAGAAATATCGAAAATTCAAGGCTCAAACCTTCGTGGGTTTGATTTCGAAGAATATCATTCCCCAACCTTCAAATTTCCAATCCCCCCTAAATCAAGAGCAAGAAGAGGGTATTTATAGAAGGGAATTGGGGTTCGGATTTGGGAAAAGGGGTAGAATAGGAATTTAATTCCTTCCTTAAATTTGAAAATCTTACCTTCCAAGGATGGGAAATCTGTCAATGGTGCGAGATTTCAACAAAAATCCCGTGAAATCCGGCCGAAAAGATCGAAGTGAGCGGTTTGACAGGCGGGTCTGCTTGGAGTCGTTGTTGACACGATTTCCACTGGGTTTCTTGAAGAAAATGGGAACCGGTATGGGCAGTGGGGTCAACTTTCTGCTGGACTGCCCGATTTGCAGTGTTTTGGTGGGATTTTCTCACGGTTTTGTTGAATTTTTGGAGAAGAAGCACGAAGGGTATAGGGGTGGGGTTATATGGGCAATGGGAGTTGTCTGGAATTGTTGTTGTATATTGTTGTATTGTTGTATGTTATGAAGAAAAGTATGGGCTGGGTCGAGTTTCTGGAGGGAATGGGAATTGGGAGTTGGGATTTGTTGTGGGCCATTTGGAAAAATGGCCCAAATAGGAAAGGGGTTAAAATTTTATTTTATTTTTTAAATATTGGATTTAATTTAGACGAATTAGCATTAATTAATTATAATAATTATTAAAATAATTAATTTAATTAATTAACTCAAAATTATAACTATAACTTAAAGTAATAAAACATTTAACTAGAATGTAAAAGCATTGTGATGATTTCCTAATATTTATAAAATAACGTGATTGTAAAAATATACATATTTATTATTTGAAATTATTTAAATTATTAAAACGATAAAATTACTCTAGAAACAACTTGAAAGTATTTTGAATTTCATAAAATTCATTAATTCAAAATTACGACCCTTACTACTAATAAAGTATTTAAAAATATAAAATCTTTCCGAGATAATTTTGAATACTCATAAAATGCACTAATTATGTACATAAAAACATATATATTATTAAAAATGACAAAACTATTTGAATAACTTGCAAACTATGTTTATTTTTTTTTATTTTTTTTATTTTTTTTTGAAATATTTTTATAAAATTTATTATTTTAAATCGTTAGAAATTGAAGAAGCTTGATGATTAATTTATATTGTGGAGGGTCAAAATTGGGTGTCAACAGAAGCCTCTGGTTAATTTGAATGAAAAACGATTAAGTGAAGAAGATGTAAGATTTAAGAGATATGGATGAATAAAATTGAAAGGTTAACTCAATATACCGCTGAAGAAATTGTATCAATTATATTGGTACCATAAAAATCTTTAAATAAAAGGAATAAATCAATATGAACAAAAAAATGACTACAAAACGTAAAAATGAAGATAAAAAAATAATGAATCGTGTGAAAAGGGATTTGTAATATTTCATGGAACTATAACTCAATTATAGTACTGTAACAACTTTATTGGTACCACAAATCTTTATATAAAAGGAATCCCAATAAATGACTACAAAACATAAAAAAGGAAATTAAAAAAAATAAACAAACGTGTATGTGGGTGTGTTTAATGAGAGAGGACATATGATAAAATTAAATACCTAATTACACTCCGCATAATATGGCATGAACTACTAAGTCAGAGAGAGAAAATTCCGGTAAAAAAAATTAAATATTTTGTTATTTATGTAATTTAAAAACTTAGTTTGTAATTAATTATAAGTATATTGATATTTTGTTAATAGAAGTCTTAAGTAATATACTTTTGTAATTTTTCCTGGAAGGGGAAAATTAAATTATTATCTATATAGACTAGTCAATTTAGACTTTTGAGCAACATAGAATGAAACCTTTATTTTTGATTAATTTTATTAAAAACTTAGCAAGACAAATATTTGTAATGACCTCAAGCTCATTTTTTCGACTTTTCATTACTTTCGGCATTTAGAGCTTTCCTAAGGAGTTGATACCACTAAAACAAATCCATAAAATTACCAAGTAAGGTCCTTATTTCAGTCTAATAACCACATGTCCCAACTTAAGTACCATAGACATGAAATGTTGCTCTATAGTGATTGCTCCTTTTTATGCTTTTAATTTGTGATTGAAATGTAGAGCTTGACATTTTTACACTTCCTTATCCTTAATTGCGATAAATTTTGCTCGTCTAATTGTAATATAGTTCGTGCTGGTGATGATAGCTCCTCTATAAAATTAAATTGGATTAGTTTTATACCCGCAAAATTGAAAATATGATTGGTTAAAAATCAGTCAGTTTGTTCCCTTCTCTGTAGACGTGACATGCTTGATTTCCACCACCTTATCCTTCATAACATCTCTAATCCACCTTTTGTTAATAGAAATTAACTATATGACTTTCCAGATCCCATTAAGAATCGTCTTGATGAGGGAATATGTCTGTTTAGTTAAAGGAAGAAAATTATGACTAATGTAGTACAATAATCTTTTTTTCTGAATGCCTTAACGATTAATTGCCTTCAATGCAATTCAAACCTTAAAACTTCTAGTTTCAGCGCCATTAAAAATGCTAACAAAAAAGCACTGGAGCTTACATCCAAATTGCTTCTACTAGGATCATCAGAGTTACACTCATCTAAGCAATTCCATCTCACCACTTTGCTGATAATTAATGGTATATAAGCTTCAAATAACACAAACATCCAGGGACAATTGTTAGCAATATCAGACAACCAAGGATATCTATAAGTAGATAATAAATAGATATTCATATTAATTTCTCTAATCATCCCATTTCTGGTTTTTTTTTCATGTTTGATTGCATTCCTTCTTTTTCATATTTTCCAAATGATAAACACCGATATTGCTTTGTATAATGGTCTAAATTTAGCAACACAATCAAAACCCACCATTTACTCATTGTTTGTTTCAAATGCATAAATGGACCATGAATCCCAACTCCTCGCAAACATATTGCATAGGCAAATAGAATTAACACAAGAAACAAATAAATGATCAAATGTTTCTTGTATATCCTCCTGCTCATTCTTTCTTTGTCTGATGATGTTTCCAACTGTAAACCTCCTTTGCTATTAGGCATCCACCAATTAGGTTTATCGCTATTTTCTGAAACTTGAAGTTATCCCAAGATCAAACGTCACAAACTTCCTCAGTAAAACATCAGACATTAGATTTTCATTCCACTTCTCATGCCCTAACATCTTCTACAACACCAACATGCTCATGATTGATGGATAAAACATAATGACGTGCAACTAATTGAGTTTAATGGTCAAACCAAGTACTAGAGTGACCACACCTAAGTTCCCATTATAACTTTTGATCCATAGAATCTTTATCCTGTAGCATCATTTTCCAAACTTGAGATCCACCCCTTCACTCAACAATTTTGGTCAATGTCGCTTGCAATAGTTCCACAAGAAATTGGCCCACAAAGTATTTGCAATTTTAAAATTTCATCATAACTTTGCAAATATTGCTTTAGACATGTCAAATAGAGTTCTAAATTCAAGATGTCCCTCCTCTTTATATTCCTAGGAAATATAATTTTTTCCCCTACCTTCCTCTACAAAGTTCCATAAAATATTTCAAAAATTCTATTGAATATCATAAATGAAATATTTAGGAGACATAATAGTTGGAAGTAATAATAGGCATACTTTGTAATACATTATTAATGAGAAAAACTTTTCCCCAAAAGAATAAGAGCTTACCTTTCCACAACTAAAGCTTATTCTGTGTCTTCTTTATTAACCCAGTAAAATGCTTTCTTTCTCTTAACATGACCAATAGGAAATCCAAGGATCTAAGGAAAATTTGCATTCACAAAACCAGTGATATCCTCTACCTCTCGACCAATACACATAATATAAATCTTTAGATAAGACTTTAGCAACAAAAGGTAAATAAAGCAGAAGACAAATGATCTTTTTGCCTCCTCAGCAAAAATAGCATGGGATCTCCTTCATACAACTTATACCAATAGGAGTCACACTGCATCTTCAGCTTGCAAGATCAGTTGCAAAACTTGAAAACGGCCTCCAAGACAGTTACTACTTACCTACAAGAGATCAAATCAATTGTTGATGCTCTCAAAGTAGCAGGCTCTCCAGTGGTTGATGATGAACTAGCAGTCAAGATCTTGAGTGGCCAAGTTCATGAGTACCGTGAAATCACTGTTGTGTCGTAATTTTCCTATCTATAGAAAAAAATACTTTTTGAAATGTTCTAAGTATAAAACGATTTGAGAAAAATACTTAGAAAAGAGTCACCACTTAATTTTTTGAAGAAATTAAGAAAAGTTATAATTTTGAAAGATTTAAACAGGAAAAATCATTTGAAAATACCAAAGAGGGTTCGGGGTTCAATTTACACTTCGAAATGAGTTTAGGCATTCAAAGTGCCTGCTAACACGCGGTTGACCTGCAACTTGACTAAAATATATATTTTTTTGACTAATTCTTTGGAAAAATGATTTAACATTAAAAAAAACAATAATTTACAATATTTGATTTAACTTTGAAAAATAATTAAATAAAGGACATATTTTTATTTTATTTTTAATTTAGAGAAAGGGACCTAAATTGAAATACAAATTTAATTGCAAGTGAGTAGAATTTTAACAAAACTAGATTAATTAGCATTTGTTTGAATCATTTTAAAAATAATTTACACCAATTTAGTTGATAAACCAAGAGATCATTTTAAACTAGTTAAAAGTAAGTGAAAGTTTTGAATAGAAAACATTTGAATAAGTAAATAAGGGTGCAAGAGTTGATAAAGTAAAATTTATTTAAGTAAACCAACACAAACAAAATAGTTCATCCTTTGGGAGATTCAATTAAGTTATTTAAAGAGTTAAACAACAAACAATAAGTAATCGCAATTAAATAATTAAAGAGTAAGGGAGAAATTGAATTTGGGCCTCCTTTTGGGCCAATTTCGCTGGAATTTTTTGGGTTTTTACCCAATCCCTTTTTGTATATTCCGGTTGTATATCAGTGTATATCGGATGTATACAGCCCATTTTTCTGCTTTCCGAGACCTGTACATCAACTCCAAAGACTTTTTCTTTGATTTCTCGAGGTTGATTGACTTGATAAAAGAACTTTGGGCTTTTATGGCCCTCTCATAATGCGAAGGAAGAAGGATGGAGTCCAAGATGAACTCAAGTTGGAAATTCATGCAAAGAAGATAAAATGATAAGGATTAATATTCCTTCATACCACATGTAAAGGGATCAAAATTAAATATTACTACAAATTCAAGAAATCTGATCTTCCAAATTATTAGCAAACACTCATTAGCACTAAAATGATGATACTCAACTGGCCAACACGTTAACTAATATCATGTGAACAGATGAGAGCTTCGGAAATAATTTCATAGTGAAAACAACTAGAAAATGATCCTATGTCCAGGTCACTACGCCAACATGCTTCCATACTAGTTATATATAAAGGCCAACAACATAGTGAAAACAAAATAACTCAGCCAATATCAACATGCCAATTATAACGATTTACATAATCCCAAGCTTAGATATAAAATGTGAATGTAGCTATGGTACAGTCAAGGTCTGTCCTACAGTACCAAACACTTTAATCTTTGCAAATTTAAGGTCTTTACAACACAATTACTTTCCAACGTTAAGCTTGTACATAAGAGAAATATAACAGAGAGCTCTAACAACAAGATAAGATAGGCTATTTGATCGTTTATGTATTTTATTTTATCTTTTTATTTTTAACTTGATTGACATTGAGAAAGGGGTTGAGATAGCCATCCTTTTAGTCTTGGCCAGATTTATGCCTAAATAATATCTTGAAATTCTTAACCAAAGAAGCACCAAACAAAAGACACATATTGACACCAGATGAATGAAACTCCATGAGCCAAAAACACTGCCAACATGAATAAATTAGCCATGACATGGATTACAACAATTCAAAATAGCTAAATCATGCTTTCAGTTTAATATGGAGACAAATTCTACTAAAACTAAACAGGGAGTAGGCTGAGTAATTAAGAATCATAACGAACAAAAGAAAAATCGTGCTCAAAAGAAAAGAGATTGAGTTGGATGATGCTCATGACCATGGTATCGAGAGAATTGAACTAAGCAGGCATGGAAGGATTCATAACCAACAATTGAGAATTGCACCTCAATACCCTATGCAAATTAAGTTAATATCAAGACAACGATAAGTCCCAATACACAAAGAAATAGACAAGATTACATTTGTATGATATAGAACATGCCAAACAATATTAATAACACAACTCAGAAAATATCTTTATTGAGCTAGAATAGAATAATTTAAGCAAAGTAATGGCAAATTGAGCGTAATCTCGAATGGCCTCGTGCTAAAGACGACCCAACTGATATCTTGTTGCTCTTATTTTAACAGACAATCATTAAGATTTTTCAAATATCATATGTTTAACATCACATAAATTGAACTCGTAGCATATGAACCCTAAGACAATATTAGATACAAAGATCAACATTAGAAAGGAATTCATTTTCTCAAGATGAAACATTTCAAACTAAAATAGTGAGTAACCAGCTGATTCGAAGAACATGAAAACAGTATTTATCCTATTGAACATATATTACAGATTGCTCTCATCATGATGTAAATTAGATAGAACAAAATTTCCTTAAACATAAAGATTAGGACATGAATCATGTGTGAAATAAGAGGCTATATCCCAAAGATAAACTAACATATCAGATAGTACACCAGAATATGAATAGAAGGTGAAAATACCACGAGGCGTAGACAAAACAGATTCTATGAAACGAGTGACTAAAATCCAAGACAAGAACTGAAACTTCGACACAGTAAAAGACACAACAAATGAACTCAAACCATAGTATCTCTTATACGAGAAAATCACAAACAACACACCAATACCGACTCTTTAAACACCAAAATAAAAACTGATCAAATGGAGATTCACATACTAAAAAATGGAATCATACTTACAAAAGAGAAATTTTTTTTAAAAAAATCGAACTACTCAACAAGAAGATAAATGGAGTAATCAGCTAACAATAATAACAAATTAATCAACACGTCAAGAATATACAAGAATTTAAATAAGACGATAAAAGTTTACCTTTTTCGAGGCAGCGATACTAGGACGACGAGAAAAGTGATTCCACTACCCTATTCGAATACTGAAGGCAAGCTAAGAAAATCCGAGCAGCGATCTTCTCAAAACTTAGAATCAGAAGACTTTCTCTTTGCTCCCCTCTGCCCCTTTTTTTTGTACCCCACACTAAAGAAGATGGATGTTTATATAGAGGGAAATCGGGGTCGATTTAGGGGGGGGGGGACGAATGGATTTGGAATTTCGATTCGGAATCCCTCTATCTCTTTGAAAAATCCCTTGAAATGGGGGAAAGGGACATGAGGGTGATGAATTAGGTTGCTAGGGTTATGGGTTCGCAGAGTAGTTGAGCGAGACTTCCGAGTTGATTTAGCGTGAAGAAGAAGAATGAGGTGGGGTCGTTTTAGCTTCATTGTTTGCTGGGTTTCACAAGCAAAGAAGAAGAAAGAAACTGCAGGGGTAGGGTCGTTTGGTTTTGTGAAGGAAGAAGAAAACGTAGGGGTAGGGGTCATTTGGAGTTGTATTGTTATATGCTGTTGTATTGTATTGATTGAAAAGTCGGCTGGTGAGGTGGGCTGCTGAAGGTATTGAATTGGAATTGTAGTTGGGCTGTTGTTTGGAATGGGCTGGGAATTATTTGGAATTGGGCCTTTAGGAAGAGGCTCAAAATTGTTCTTAAGGGATGGGTAAACAATTGACTAAAAATTGTTATTAAATAATATCCAAAATGGATTTCAGTTATAGCCGAATATAATTTAATTGGTGAATTCGGCTAAAATTTAAACAGAATGAGTTACTATAAATTAATTAATGAGTTTCTTAGTCTTAACGAAATAAAACAATTAATTTACTTGTAAACAAATTTACTCAAAAATATAAACATAACTTAAACTAATCAAACAAATACTTAATTAAAGCAAAATCTTTTTTTGAGATGATTTTCAAATATTCTTTAAAATATACTAATTATATACATAATTAGATAAAACACATATATTATTTAAAAATTATAAAAATGATACAAATATTTAAAATAACTTGCAAACTATATTATATATTTTTTAATTTTTTTTATAAAACTAATTGTTTTAAATCCTTTGAAATTGAAGAAGCTCAATGATTAATCTATAATGTGGAAGTCCAAAATTGGGTGTCAACAATCACTGCCGCTATAAGAGAGCATGACACAACCTTAAGCTTTGAGGAGCTATTCAAGAAACTCACGGACCATGAACTCTTTCTCAAACATTAAGATATTGACAAATCATTCTCCATCATCACGACTGTAATTGCACAAAGGATTAACTTTCTGCCCCAACATCAGAAGAATAATCGTCGCTTCCCCAATCAATCTTCGAAACCACAAGCTCCACGAAAGGCGTACCCTAACAATCAACAAAATGGGAGACAACCCAGGCAAGCGGTGAAATGCCAACTTTGCCAAAAGATCAGTCACACAACTGATGTGTGTCGCTCAAAATCACACAATCACTTTGAAGCTAATATCAACTTTGTATCGAATCATCATCCAGATGCAAATCTTTGGATCCTTGATTCTGGAGCAAACTATCATGTCACAACGATTCAGATAATCTTGAAAAATATACTGGCAATGAGGAAGTGTCCATGGGTGACGGTAAAACTATTCCCATTACTCACACTGGTTTAACTCGAATTAAGGCTTATAACTCTAATTTCATGCTCTGATATCATAAAGAGATTGATAATCAAAGCAAACTTGAATGATCTTATTCAATCGTAACATCAACTTAAATACAACTAAGATATAACTAACTTGACTAATTTTAAGGAACTATTCCAACAACTTAATATGTAAACTAACTTGACTAAATCTAAGGAACTACTTTAACAACTTAATCTAATCTTGTGGAAAAAATTGAATCAAATAATTTGAACTAAATCTATTCTAACAACCTGATAAGTATTGATAACAGACTGCTGCGAGTATCTCAACATACTTCACCCCTCTGGTAGAGTGAAATAAATCATTAGTTTGGCCTACGAATGGAATACCAATTGTTAGTCACAATTGTCTTGATCATATCAATAATCCCACTATTAAAATCTATTTGAGACAACACATTTACCAAAAATGTCCAATTAACTTCGTCTTAAGTCTTAGCCATATCTTGATTGAGAACAACATTAGCAGGCTTCCCTTTCTTTCTAATACCAGTAATAATCTCTTGTACAAATAGGAAATACTCAGTAATATTTCTTCCCTTTACAAATTCTGACTGGTTATGATAAATTAATTTAGGTAGTAACCCCTTCAACCTGTCATGCATAATTCTTGAGATGATTTTGTTAATGAAATTACTTAACCTACTTAATATTAGGTCTAAAAATATTTGAATGCAATTCTTTTTAGATAATAAGATCAAATTAGTATGAGTAATTGATTTTGAAAAAGTATGACGAATGCCATCATTCTCGAGGAGTTACACGAAGGCCATGTGATGATGCATCAAATAGATGTATGGGTGGATGACTCAGTAGATCCTGCGTGGACCAATAGAATCACTTTCAAGAAAATATGAGACATCTAAGTCATACAAGTAAAGATATCTATTCATTTTTAAGAAAAGGAAAAAAAGGATATCAGCATCTACAATTTCCCAACAAGTTTGATACAAATAACCAATAAAATCATCTTGTTCACGAGAGCTATCACCATGAAAATAAAAAACCACCATCTTAACCTCATATTCATTAGGAAAAACATAATAGCACAGTTAACACACAGAGATATCTGAGGTTGGATATGTTGTAATAAAAGAAATTCATCACCTTGCTCAGATCCAATAAAGTGAGCTTGAAAAAAAATTCAAAGCTTTAACAACTACCTCTTCATTACCCTCAACCCAATTTCCATCACCTTTCGTAATTCTTTTTTCAAGAAAATGTCTTCCTTATACCCTTTACTAGATAATAAAATAATTTTGCGCTTATGTACCATTTTGAAAACCACTGGACATTTTTCTTTTGCCTTCAACACTCTTCTTTATACTTAAGATAGAGTTTATGTTATGTCTGAGTCTATTGAAGAATGATCCAGTTACCAAAAGTAAAATATTCTTCAAATTATTCTTCCCTCAATCTAACAATCTCTTCCCTAATATGCAACTATTTTAATATATCCCCAAACTTCTCCTTACTCTAGTTAATGAGAGCTAATTGTCCTCTTCTGTTGTAGATTTCATTGCACAAATTAATCTCCTAGTTTTGTTTCACCACCTCTAGAAGATCATTCCTTTCTGTCCAAAACTTCACGAACCTTAAAGATTTAATGAAGTCTTGTTGAGTTCAACACCAGAAAGTAATAAAGGAACACGATCAAAACCAATTCTAGCCATATGTTGTATCTCCATATTCCTCCTCAAGTCCAACATAACCTAATTAAACATTACTCTATCTAGACTTTTGAAATACAATTTACATCTGCACTTTCATTTCACCAAGTAAAAGGACTATCCGTGAAATTGATGTCGAACGACTTACAAAAAATCATACAAATGGCAAAATGTTCATACTATTGGGATATACAGAAAGACCACCAATTTTTCTCTTTTTTCATCCCCTAGAATAATATAAAAATCTCCTTCTATCATTATGGGTAACGAATAACAATAATCAATAGAATATAGCTCATCCCATAAACTTAGTCTCTTATCAGTTGAACATTTAACATACACGATAGTACTCAAAATTTAGTTACTATCCTCTAGAGTCAAGTCAACTATAAAGTCACTTATTGCTCAGAGTCAGAGATAACTTCTACTTTACCGTCCTTCACAAAAATCCAGATTTGACCATTAGCATTGCAATTAACATACTACATCCCTAACCATTTTTTTGATCTTTATATTTGACTTTGTTTTGAAAAGCTCCATCAAAGCAATAAGAAAGAATTTGTGATATATGTTTGTGTAATATCTTAACTATATGAAAAACATTTTGAGTTCTCACACACTAATATTAAAAAAATAATGCTTTATGTATCATTTAAAATTGGGTTTCCCTACCCTCTTTACTTGTAATCTATTTAATTTAGACGCAATGTTTTTCTTGACTTTACCTTTCTTCACCTTGTCAGCACGTGAGGTGATATCCCAACTTCTTTACAAATAGTCATACTAGTCTGATTATTGACATCTTCTTTCTTATCTTCAATTGGGATTCCTCAAGATTCTCAATTTTATCATCATTTTGTTCTATAGTAATTTTCTTCTCTTACTAGATCTAATAAGAACAATAGCATGTAGTTTCTCCATAAAAGATTATTGTTAACATTGTTCTACTATTTACATTCTCTTTCCACGAATTAATTGATTTGATTCTGTTCCAGGTGATAAACTTTTCTCATTTGAATATGCCAAACTATGCAGTTGCTATCTTCCTCGTGGTGGAAATTTTGTAGTTTCTTTTGAGGCTATTTTTGCTTATGCTGTTGTGCTCATTCGTTCTTTCAGTTTTCTTTCAAATAGTTTCATCTTGGAGGGAGGTAAAATGGCAAGTTTTCTGTTGGCCACCGCTGGAATGCTTCAATTACATCATTCAATAGTAAAAAAGAAGATGCTTCTTGAAGGACTTCTTTTCATTCTGGTTGTTTCCTCTTCTTAGATTTGGTATTGAACATGGACAGTCAAAGCAGGCTGTCAATTCTTTATCTTTGAAGTCATTTTCTTCATGGACTGTAAGCATTGACAATGACATCAACTTATGGATTTATGTTCCTGATATCTTGCCCTTTTTAGCTATTTTTGGTTTAGCTTATATACTTTATTACAAGAGCATCAGACACAGTTCTTGTCGGGGGATATTCAAGTTAATTGTCGTTGAAACCATATTTATTTCTTTTCATCTAGCTCTGGCATGGGCTTTAGAGGTAACTTATTCAGCATACGCACAATTATTGTGTATATAAAAGCATATTGGATTCCTTAGATCATCTATGTTATTGGTATGTTATTGGTCTTCTGAAATTATTTTTATTAGCAATATCTCAACTTTTTCATAAAGAGAAGACTTCAGGTTGGGAGGAGGATACAATTGTTAAAGCAACTGCAATGCAATGTCGTCTTAACCACTAGGCCACTAAAGCCATCGCTTGGAGCCTCAGATTTTTGGGGGCCCCCCATTTTTTTTTAAAAATATACTTATATAAAAAAAAATTATATGTACTTTTAATTTTTTTTTTTAAAAAAAACATGTAAGAAATATAAAAAAATTTTAAAAAAATGACCGTTAGTTTTTCCACTTTTTTAAGGAAATGAAACATTTTTTGAGAATAATTTCCTTAAATGGGAAATTGTGTTTTTTATTATTTATCTCCTAAAAGTTTGACTTATTATTTACCTTATACTCATATTTTTTATTCTCTATTTTATTATTTTCATTCTCATTATTGAACTCTCTCCTACAATTTCTTTTTTTTTTTTTACTGTTGCTTACAAGTTACTAAAGAACAAAATTTGCTTTTGGAGGTCTTCTTCAAAATCTCAAGATGTGAACCAAGCAATCATTATATTGAAGGAACACAACACTATTTTGATATTGTTCTATCAACTTACCAAATTCATGAGTCAGGTTTTATTATTCTAACTTTATTTTATATTTTTTTCTTGAAAATATGTTATTGTTGATATTCTTATCTCATAAGTATATATATATTCTTGTTTTAGTTATTATTAAAATTATTCAATTTAAATATGTCAACTAGAAAATATGATTTTGGTTTGACAAAAACAGAGAAAAAGAGAAAACTTGAAGAATTAAATAAATCCCAAAAAGGAGCCCTTGATAGATTTTTTTTAAAAAAATTGAATAAAAATGTATTGCTTATAGAATAATGCTAACAATTCCTGTAACTGTTGCCTCAGGCGAAAGAAGTTTTTTGAAACTAAAATTGATAAAATCTTATCTAAGATCAACAAAGTCTCAAAAGAGATTGAATGGATTAACTATATTATCAATTGAAAAGGAATTATTAAAACATATCGATTATAAAACAATAATTAATAGCTTTGCATCTAAAAAGACTAGAAAAATAGATTCTAAATAAAAGTATATATGATGATTTTTTTTAAAAGAATTTTTTAAAAAAATAGTAGGGCCCCTCTTTAAGATTTGGCTTTAGGCCCCCAATCTTGTTGAGTCGACCCTGCTGCAATGTTATCAGCATGGAGTTCAACAATAATCATTTTATCCGGGAAACAAGGTCCTATAGTTGCTCTAGCAGCAGTAACTCAAGGGTGGTGTGTAATGAGGTTGATGCCGTTGGAACAAGCAAATAATGACTATTACGACAGTTCAACTTCATATTCTTCTCCAGTGGCAAAATGGAGTCTTTTAGTTGTGTGTCTGTTTTTTTTGCACTGGACATTAGTGTGCCTTTGATGGCTTTCTCTATGCTTCCACATTCGTTGGGTTTGAGGAATTCAACCTTATTCGTCAAGCTGCCCTGCTTACCATAGATACATTTAGTTTCTCCCACATTCTTCCAGTAATGGGACTTTCACTTATCGTTGCTTGCCGACGAAATCCAGAGGTCCATGCGAGAAAAGGAAACTACTGTTTTTTCTCTAGTTATGCCAAGTCTATTTAATGTAAGGATTTACTAAAGGCTATATCTATGACACTTACAATTATATATGTTACGATTCAAAGGGGACAGTTAGTGGCATGAGATTTATTTTCTTCAAAGTTCGTCTTCGATGTTGTGGGTCTTCTTCTTACAGACCTCTTCATATGCCTCACATCACTGTACTATTTTGCATGAACGAATAAACTAGATGAAGTATTAAGCGTTATGGAGGTGATCTTTCAGCAATTTCATCGGACAATCTTACAAAGTTCTTCCATTAACATGAGTATATCATCCTTGCTAAGGTAACTTGATGAGTCCACAAATTGGACTCATTTAGGGCTATATTTTGATATTATTTCAAATGCATATTTTATCTCAATATCTGATAAAAACCCTTAAGTTTCAGGTATTTGGAGTTTGAACGAAAGCATGGACACTACTTAGCAAAAAAAGGAACAAAGACACCTGAAAGAACGAAGAAATGAAGATTTGAGAATCGCCGAACCCATTCGGCAATTTGCCAAAAGGTCTTATCCTCGCCTTTTGTTCCACTGTGCTGAGCCTTGGAGGAAAAGATCAAATCGACGGTGAAAAGGTGCAGTCGGCGTATCGCCGAGCAGTTCCACGAAGCAGTACTATGTCACCCAGTGATCCAAACACAATAATGCTGAAGGATAGAGCAAGTCGGCGATGAAACCTACCAAAGGGCAGATCATCGAGTTGATCGGCGATCTCAACTAATGATGCCGAATAATCCGCTGCAACACAGATTTTTGAAAACTATAAATACTCATTGAGAGTTGTAGCTTAGTATCAGATTTTTAATATAGAGTTTTTAATATAGAATTTTTGAATTCTAAGTTTGGAGAGGGTTTTGAAGAACTTGAAGGTTCAAAGGGTTTCAACTCCAAGATTTTGGGTTTAGGTCTCTTGGGTTCTTCACTCTTTGCTTGTTTTGAGACTTAAATCTTCATACCCATTTGAATGCAAACTCATATTGGTATAAATTTCTATTCTTTTACATGTCTAGCTAAAACCCCAATTCTTGGGGTGTGATTTTGTGAATATAGGTTAGATTATCTATTGGGTCTTGCTTGTTGATGATTTATTTGTTGTTTAGATGTGATTTCGTTTAGTATTTGTGGTGGAACTTAATGAAATTGCAGTTGCAAATACGATTTCACCTTTGTGTTTTCAGCTTGCTCAAGAGAGAGATCGTAAAACTAAGACTACTAAATTGATGGCTGGTGGGAGTGGGTCGACATGAGGTTCAGCTCGAGAGAGTGAGTGGGCTAAGGTGGAGGTTGTTCTTCATGCGGCAAGTGGGTGTCTGAGAGAAACCCATTTGATTCGGGGTAAGTTGCTCTAAAGAGAATTTCCCCCCATTATAGATGGATTTACTATCAAAAGCATGTACACAATAGTCTAGTCTAACCCGTGGTCCTATCACATCCCAAGAATCTCATCTCCATATTTGTATCTCTCTTTATATTTTTTTACTATTTTTGCATACTTGTCACAAACCCCCATTGATAATTGACACTTGCGTCAACCCTTTGATTTAACATGTTTGTATTCGATAATGTCTTTAGCTATGAATAATTAGAACTTAATTTTATTTTTCTACTAATTCTTAAAACCACTCCCTCTGGAAAGGATCCCAACCTTTGGTTTGGTTACTTTACTATTGTACGATCGTAGACACTTGCATTGAAAGTTGTGTCTTGATTACGCAAACATCATAACTCTCCATACAATTACATCAGAATACATTTCATTCTTGGAAAGAGAAGAAAAATGAAGATTGTAAAGTAACATTTTGTTATATCCTAATTTATTCTCAGATTTTGATTGATTGATTATAGATTTATAGTTACCATTTAAGGCGTTGGCCTTAAGTGGGTAAATTTTGATGGATTATTATAATGTTGTATTGAGACTAGAATTCTTTTAGCTTCCATCAGTCCAATCCTTACTAGACAGAATGCTTTGTACTTGTACGATGTTTCTTTTTATTCAAAAGAGCATTTTCACTCACAAACTGAGCTCTTCTACTTGAGTTATTTCTATTATTTGCCTCATGTCTTTGAGTGATTGAATGTTATCCTTTCTTTTATTCTTGTCTATGAGTCTGACTATTATTCTGTGTTGGTGAGAGATAGTAGGTACCTCATGAAATTAGTCGAAGGTGTGCACAAGCTCCATCGGATGTCACCGTTATTAATTTTTAGAAGAAAAAAAAAGATGACAAGGTTGTTATATTATGAAGGGAATATCTTTCTTTTTACTCATTAACAGAAAAAAAAAAGACGAAATATTGCTGGATGTGTGTCGAATCTTTAAAAAATAATACATTTTTTAGGATCCGATATGGGAGTGGTGACATTTTTGGAGAGTTCGAGCAGCATAGCTTATAATCCCTATTGGACTAGAGAAGTACAAATCCGTCTCACATTTCAATCAATCCTCTCCTCTGGATTCAAGATTTCACAGCAGGCAGGATAAAATGGAATGCGTCTCCAAATTGAACCCCGAACCCCTTTTTTACTTTTCAATTGATTTTGTATGTTTAAATCTTTTGATTAAAAAAAAAAAAACTAGTTAAAAATTAAGTGGTGAATCTCCTTTTATAAAAAAAAAAAAAGGGTTTTCTTATAAAATTTGAGTTAAATTGATTATTTATAAAATAAGTCAATATTTCTCTTTTTAAACGTAAAATGGAAATGACGACTCCACTGGGGACTTAATTAAGTTCTAACCACAATTATTTGACTATTTGGCTATTTATTGATAATTGTTGAATTACTTATCTATGCTTTACTTATTTAAATTGCTATAAATTGTCATATTGCATTCATGACATCTTCCGTCACCATGACTAAATATAGTATATTAAAGAACGGTTTTGCGAAACCGCAGCCGGTCATTTTTATACTTAGCCCTTTTCTGGAATGAATGACAATTTATTGGTTCGTTATACAACCAATGATTGTCGTGAGTTCTAGCATAAGTCGTTCGCTTGGGTTCCCATTCTTTCAAAAGTCACTCTTAGTCAACTAGCGTAGAGTGAAACCAAATTTCTCAATTTAGCACATTTGAACTAAGATGATCCAACACCCACAGCGTGTTGGGCCCATTAGAAAGACCACTTTGAGTCCAAAACAGCCTACTGCCTGAATAGACGTTCATACTTATGTGTTAAATTTGAAGGATATATACATTATTTGAAAAGTCATTGTTCCTCGGGGTTGGAAGTATATTTTAATAGTTTTTTCCAGTCGAAAGAGGATTTTCACAAGCTACTACCCAAAAGGGATGGATATCTGGAGATGACAAGAAATCAAGAAAGAAGAAAGTCCTTCTATGGAGGCATATTTAGGATCGTACCCCTATGTGGGACTTGTATCCCGTTTCCCTTTTATGTATCCCCATTCAATTTTATTCATAAGGCTTGTATAAATTTGAGTTTTATAGCAATGGAATTTTTCAAATGATGTTATACATCCTTCGAATCGTTAGGCCTACCCTTGGCACAAAATGGTCACATATTTGTTTAGATCAAGCCATTGTGAATGTGTTGCTTTATTTGAAGATGTTCTAGCCTACTCTTTTAGAATTTTTCTAGAATTCATTAAGCACAAATATTAAGTCACTATCAAAAGAACGTCCAAATACTCTTCGAGTCTTTAGTTTCCCAACAAAATTCGGACTTTGCTTTCAAATTCTTACTTTCACATCTCAGAAAAAAAGTCGATTCTTCATCAAATAGAGATTCAAGCTGGTCGAACTACGTAGGACTTGAATTCTCCTCCGTGAGATACGGAGGCAACCATTCAAGGCTCGGTCCCTATTTTTGAGAAATTATATTTTTCCAACTTTTACAAGGAGATTCAAATTTCATCTCAATCGAAAATCAGAAGTATAAAAGGATTTTGGCTCCACACAAGTCAACCTTTTTATTATTCACTATTTCCAAAATCAAATAGACAAATTTCTGTTTATTTAGTAATCTCCTATATCTGTGGGCTAATTTATCTTCGAATGAAGTGACTCTTGTGTGATTACTACTCTGTGTGTGATATCTTGTATTGCCTATTACTTACACAAACTAACACATTTTTTTTGTCAGGTACTCAAAACTGATTTGTGTTGAGAAATTAGTTGAACATTCAAAGTTGTTAAAGATTCCTTCCCCACTAGAAATTTGTTGAAAGGAAAAAGAAAAATGACCCAGAATAGTAAGAATACTGCCTGACTGAAGTTGTTATAGTCTTGCCCCCTACCGTTGAACAAAATGAGTTAATTGCACAGTTGATGCAATAGGTTGCAGAAATGAGGGTTGAGCTCTAGAAAAAGCAAGATAGCCAATTTCGACTATCGATGTCAACACTCCAGGTGATAGCAGGTTTCCACTCCTTTTTCCTACTCTGAATTCAAACTCGGAACATGTCCTGAGTAACCCACCCTTCAACACTGTTCAAAATACCTCCACCATCGACTTAACTACCTCGAATCTTTATCACACCATCACTTCATACCAAGAACCGTCTTCTCTTCAAAGCCTGAATCCCAACCCTCAAACCTTTCCTCTATTTCAAAGCCTAAATGCTAACAACTCTCAAACATTCCCTCCCTTTCAAAGCCTACATGTCAACAATCCTCATACATCATATTTCATGTACCAGACCCCTACTTAAGGCACTCAAAATCCACCTAACGTTCAACCCTTACCTCTAAAAGTCACTTTTAATTTTCCAGTCCACACTGAACCACACCTTCACTATACTGCCTATTCCAAACTTGACCATTACGAAGAGAATGAGAAGGAGTGGAGAGAAAAAGAAGAAATGACTAAGTAGATCATGAAGGAAGAGCTTGTAGAAGTGATAAAAGAATTTTATTACTCTTCAGATGTTATGGGGTTGAACTACAAAAATTTTTGCATGCATCCGGATTTGGACCTTCCCGAAGGGTTCAAAGTGCCAAAGTTTGTCACTTTTAATGAAACTGGAAATCCTCTAGCACATCTTAAAGTTTATTGTGATCAACTCATGGAAGTTGGCAAAAATGAAGCATTGTTAATACGCCTCTTTAGTCGAAGTCTAAATGGAGAAGTTCTAGAGTGGTTTACATCTCAAGAATTAAAACAATGGACGAGTTAGAATACACTGGCAAAGTATTTCATTGAAATATTTGGACATAACATGGAAGTTGCCCCTGATCGCTACTATTTGGAGAAGATCAAATAGAAGTCTATAGAAAACTATCAAAAGTGTGCTCTTCATTGGAGAAAAGAGTTCAACCTCCTATGTCTGAATGTGAAATCACCGAAATGTTTATTTGAACTCAAAAGCCTAAGTACTACGAAAGAATGTTGTGCATGATGGGACAAAAATTTGTTGAGATCGTCAAGGTGGGAGAAGCTTTGGAAGATGGTTTCAAGACTGGAAAGGTCATAAATCTTATTGTATTGCGAGCTAACGACAAAGCTACTAGATTAATGATATGGATATGTCAAAGGGAAAAGTAGAAGAGGTATATGTGGTGACGGCTACCCATATGCAGTCAGCTCCACAAAAGAAATATTGAAACCACAATGTCAATCAGAAAAAATTCCCTCGTCCAAACTTTAGGAAGACTCCTGAAAGGTTTACACTACTAAGGGAATCTCAAACTCAACTTTATGACAAGTTGAAAGCAATGGGTATGCTCTATCCTACAAAAGGAAGACCAACCAATTCTTTGGGAAAATTTTACACGGCTGACCACAGATATGCTTATCATTCAAGAGCAGTTGGACATGATACAGACACAAAATTCAAAACATGATCAACAACAAATTAATCAATATTGAGGAAACTTCCCCAAATGATAGCATATTAGATGCTTAAGAGTAGGCATAAGAAGTTTTTGAACAAGGTCATATGAAGTATGCTCGACATTGACAAGAATTTTGCATATGAAGTTATAGTCTTTTTCTTTTGTTAATGCACATTTAATCTCTTTCTTTCCATTTTATCGCACCTTTCCTTGTAATGAACTACGTCTGACCTAAATTCTACTTTATGAGATACATAGGCGGCCTATGCCGGCCTCAATCACCCTTTTATCAATTTTCAATTTCAATATCCCCTTTGTATTGGAACTACGATTGACCTATTCCTGCCTCAATGGGATACGTAGGCGCCACAAAGGCTCGGTCGTATTTCTCGTAAGATTTTTATTTCTTTGGTAATGGAAACTGTCCTCTCAAAAATTCGTTTGAAGATAGACTTCTTCAACAAGTCAAGACTGAAGATCAAAATGTAACTGGAACAACAAAATCACAAAAATGGCAATGTCCAAACCTGTGAAGCATGGCAAAAGACGCAATTTACACCTATCGTTGCCTCATCATCATAACTCAGACAATTTCTCATCTCATTTTATCTCCATTACATTATGTTACTTTATGTGTTTTTAAGAATTTTTTTTATATTTACAGAAATTGGAGATGAGCACTGATAGATTCTTCCAAGATGACAGTACTGGTAAAGTCAGGACCATCCTTGAAATCGAGCATCCACCTCGTTATAGTTGCAATATTATTGAGCATCCACCTCGTTATAGTTGTACTATTATCGAGCTTCCACCTCCTTACAGGTGGAATATTATCAAGCCTCTACCCCATTACATTTGGAATATTATCGAGCATCCACCTCGTTACTGTTGGAATATTATCTAGCATCCACCTCGTTAGAGTTGGAATATTATCAACCATCCATCTCGTTATAGTTGGAATATTATCGAGTATCCATCTTATTACAGTTGGACTATTATCGAGCATCCACCTGGAACATAAATACGCCCTTTAACTTGGCCTCATTTTACATTTATGCCCTCCAACTTTAGGTGTGCACAAGTAGACACTTAAACTTGTATAAAGTTAAACAAATAGGCACACACGTACTTGGCATTCTACATGACAATTTACGTCCTACGTGGTATTCTATGTGTATAATGCCACATAGGATTCGTGTGTCTACTTGATCAACTTTACACAAGTATAAGTGTCTATTTGTGCACATTCAAAGTTGGAGGGCATATATGTGAAATGAGGCCAAGTCAAAGGGCATATTCATGTTTTAAGCCTAAAAAAGTAGACTAAACCATGAGTATCTCAGATTGCTGCTTCATTTTGGGTGCTATATTAATAAACTCAACAAAATAAAGTAGTACCATGGGGTGTTGTCAAAAGTGTCAAAGCCCAAGGTCTGGTAGGGAAGCATGAAACTGTGCAAGCTCTAATACTTCCCAATACATTTAATACATCATTTCTTGAATTTCAGAGTTCATTATAGGAACTGTCAGAATCTGAGTCAGATAAGTTGGATAATTGGTTATCTGGTGGCTATGTTAGAGTTTGCCTTAATTTAAGTTGATAATAACTGGATAGCACAGAAGTTTTTGTTGCTTGCTGGTAGATTATCTGTGTAAAAATATAAGTGAAAGTATAAAGGTTTTCTAACAGAAAATGTATATGAATGAAAATTTAGTATTGGAACAGCCATATTTTTATATTTCTACCTCGTTGAATTTGATGGTGGCCTTTCATTAAGTTCATACATTTCAGATTAATTTGACCATAAAGGTTTATTCCATGACTGTCAAATTTCACTTCATTAGATTTTGAAACTTCAGCAGCTTTCCTATATGTGATATAGAATAATTTATTGTTGTGCATCTTAAGAGAATTCCATGTTCTGCAGGAACTTAGTGTCAACTGTATAGAGCTAATGCCCTGTCACGAGTTCAATGAGCTGGAGTACTATAGTTATAACTCTGTATTGGGCGACTACAAGTAAATCCCATCTTCACTTTGCAAAGAGTGACTTTCATGCTTTGAACTAATTGGTCTAGGAACATTATAGAAGTTTAACTTGTAAGACCACACAGTATGTTATCACACATTTGATATATGAAACGTAAATGATTAAGAATTTGAATTTCAGGTTCATAACTCTCATTTAGATGAATTACTTGCATTTCAGTTCTAAACATGGTATTCTGAGTAGCTTATGTCATGCTTGAGATATCCTTTAATTCACAAAATCTTGGAAGAAGATTGTTACATTTTACCTGTCTAGCTTTGCATGTTTAACCTTTTCTGTCAGCAAAGTTACTTTGTCCTTGTCCAAAGAAATCAGAATACTCTAAGTTCAGAAAATAACCTTCTGCTCAGCTATCTAGAAATATTCCAACTGAATTAGAATGGGGAGGACCTTAGATTATATCCCACTTCGATGATTCAAGTGATAAATGCAGATGCCTGCTGTTGTGTGGACTATGTTTTGCCAGTAGTTTGATTGCTTTATGGCAAAACCAGTCCAGGTAATCATAAGTTGAATGAATGTTAATTTAATACATAAGTGAGGCTGAATCAGTAGACAGTAGAGTTAGGAGGTGGTTATTTTTTCCTATTTCTTTGGGTACTACAACAACTTACCTTGTATATTCCCTTACCCTTAACTGATGATAGCCTGATCGGAGGTCAATCTTTGAAAAACAAGTGGCACCCTGAAGCTGATCGAAAAGATCATCAATCCTCGGAAGAGGGTACTTGTTCTTGATGGTAACCTTATTCAACTGGCGGTAGTCTATACACATTCTAAGGGAACCATCTTTCTTTCTCACAAACAAGACCGGAGCTCCCCAAGGCGAGACACTAGGTCGAATGAAACCCTTATCTTGGAGATCTTTCAACTGCTCTTTCAACTCTTTCAACTCTGCTGGTGCCATTCTATATGGCGGAATTGAGATAGGACGAGTATCTGGAATGAGATCTATGCTGAAATCTATTTCTCTCTTAGGAGGAACTCCGGGTAGATCATCAGGAAAAACTTCTGGAAACTCTGTTACTATAGGAACTGACTGGAAATGAGGTATCTCAACACTAGAGTCATGAACTCGGACTAAGTGATAGATACAACCCTTCGAAACTAACTTTTTCGCCTTAAGGTACGAAATGAAATGACCCTTAGGCACTACTGAACTACTACTCCACTCTCAGACTGGCTCATTCGAAAACTGAAACTTGACCACTCGAGTTCTACAGTCTATCGATGCATAACAAGCATGAAGCCAATCCATACCTAGAATGACATCGAAATCTATCATGTCTAACTCAACCAAATCAGCCATGGTGCTCTTGTGACTGATGAAAACAGGACAATCACGATAGACTCTTTCTGCTAGAATAGATTCCCCAACAGGTGTAGAAACACAAAAGGGTTCACAAAGTCTTTCAGGAAGAACCTCAAACTTATTTGCAACATAAGGAGTTACAAAAGATAAACTTGCTCCTGGGTCTAGCAAAGCATACACATCAAAAGCAAAGACTTTGGTTATACCAGTGACAACATTTGGAGAATTCTCTTGCTCATGGCGACTGGTGATTGCATAAAGGCGGTTTACTCCTCCACTGGTACTAGAAGTAGCTCCTCTAGGTGTCTTCCTGTCTGGGGGAACAACTGAAGAAGACTGTGCTTTATTTCCCCCATTACCCTGCCTATTCTTTGGACACTCTCGCATGAAATGTCCATTCTGACCACACTTGAAACAACCAACGAAGCCCTCTCGACAAATACCTGAGTGGTTCCTACCACACTTGGCGCAGGATGGAGGCTTACTACTCCCTTGCGCCACACTACCCAAAGATTGTGCTGGTCTAGCCCTGAAGTCCTTCGAATTCTGAACATTCAATTCTCCTTTATATCTGGGTGCAGGTGCTCTAGCAGATGATGGAGCAGGTCCCTTTTGCCTTTGCTGAAAGGAGGAACGGTTTGAATTACCTCTCTGCTGCCCGGACTCGTTCCCGGTCTTTGCTCTCTTATTTCTAAACTCTTCTCTGTCCCTCAGCTTTTCTTCCTCAACCTGATGCACATAAACCATCAACCTTGATATGTCCATGTCCCCGATAAGCATTGCAGCCCTACCTTCCTTGCTTGACAACCGAGACAACCCAGCAACAAACAAGCTCATTCTATTCCTCATGTCCGCAACCATCTCCGGAGCATAGCGGGATAATTGTGTGAACTTCAGACTGTACTCATGAACACTCAAAGAATCCTGCTTAAGTGTGAGGAACTCACGTACCTTGGCCTCTCTCAACTCTCGAGGAAAGAAATGCCCCAAGAAAGCTTCCTCAAAACCGGCCCAACTCGCAGGTGGTGCATTCTCAGCTCTACTTCTTTTCCACTGGTCAAACCAAGTTCTAGCAACATCCTTCAATTGATATACAGCTAGTTCAACCCGCTCAATATCTGCTACATGCATCACATCAAAAATCTTCTTCAACTCCTCAGTGAAGTTCTCTGGATCCTCAGTAGTACTTGAACCCATGAAACTCAGAGGATTCATCCCCAAGAACTCACGAATCCTTGAAGTGTCAGCTCTTTCATGTCGAGCTCCTCCTTGCTGACCAATTTGATTAGTCACAGCTTGACTCAGAATTCTAATTGCCTCTCTAAACTCGGCATTAGAAACTTCCCCTTGATCTTGCACTCCCGGGGTATAAGGTAACTCTTGCTCATTAACATAACTTCTAGGAAGACGCCCTCTACCAACTCTTCGAGGAGGCATGATTATCTGAAAACACGTGCAAGCGCGGATTAGAAAGAAACTTTTTAGAGGTCAACTCTAACGCATGAAATGAGTGTGAAAGAAATGAGAAATCTTCCTAAATGTTGCAGCCTTCCAATTATAGATGTGGCGCGCTTCACACCAATAACTAGGACTCTACAGACACGGCTTCATAGACTCCCTAGGACTCTTGAACTCTGCGCTCTGATACCAAGTTTGTCACGCCCCGAGCCTACACCCCAGACGTGACCGGCACTTGAAGACCATCGCTGGCCCCCAAGCGAACCCTTGGCCTGGCTTTCTTAACTCAGCGGAAACTTAACTTAATAGGATAACTCAATGCAATGAAAGGTTATAAAACAACTCAATTGAAAGTAATTTGCCAACAAGGCATCTCGAGTCTCAAAATAGGATATTTAAATATAAACATGCATGAGAGACTCCAAACTAACTGACTGACTGTCTATGAAGCCTCTAAATACTGAGATGGATGTTGGGACAGACCCCGCAACATCCTAATAAAACAAAAACTAAGAACACAAAATAATTGAGTCCTCCGGAATGCAAGGAGGCTCACCACTGACTCTGGAGTGCGCAGCTGGATCAACGACGTACAGGATGCTGATCCGGGGTACCTGTAGCTGCATCATAAGACGATGCAGGCCAATTGGCATCAGTACATGGAAGGTACTAGTATGCGAGCTGGAAAACTAAGCAACATAGGCTAGAAGGAAATTTGGAAGAAACTGAAAAGTTTACCTTGTTCAACTCAACTCAACCTGACTGACTTCTTTCAATATAAGGCAATTTAAAACAAGTGTGATATAAAGAAAGACTGTTTAAAACATGCTATAAACTCTGTGTGTATACAAGGATACAATAAGCCTGAGATGTATATAGAAATACAATTGAACTGATGTATATAAAATACAATAATTTCCGTGTATAAAAATACAATAACTGCGGTGGGAGTTTCTCTAACCGACAACTATCAAATAAGAGCTAAAGTGATGATACAGCGATCAACCTCACGCTGCCAGAGCATCCTATACCCGGCCAAAGGTATAAGACCTGAACTGCCTAATGGATCCACTAGTCTAATATGAAAAGGATTCATCTAAAGAGTATGATCCTTTTTTTTTTTTACCCATGGTGGCTAACATGGTTCTATGGGGGTTGTGGGTTCTTTGAACGCTCCCCCAATTCGGTGCTCGATACTACTCCCAAAAATGTACTAGCTCTTATGTTTTTAAAACACATTTCTTCCTGCTGACATGAGATAATTACTCAAAAAAAAAAAACTATCCCGAAGGCTCTTTGGAAATTTCAGTTTCCAACCTTGTTTAAATGTAAAGACAATTCTTTAAAACTTCTTTGGGAATACATAGTTCCCTAATAACTTTGAGAAAAATGAACTCAACTTGAAACTTGAGACTCTTTACTTAGCTTGAAACTCTAAGCTCTTTGCTTGACTTGACACTTGAGTAAAAAAAAAAATAAAGTTAAAACGTTCAATAAAGACTCTTGAACAACTTTACAACTAGCTTGACTTGCTTAACTTCTAAGCTTAACTCTTAATTTCTAACTTCACTTGACTTCTAACTAACTCTCCTTAAATTGGAATTTTGGATTCAAGGTGTTTGCTCACATGTTACGGATGAGTTCTTGACTTTTAGAAGTACCTTGGAGTATTGGAAACAACTAGGAAACATAGGTATAATACCTAGGAACAAAATAAAATACAAATGGGGAATTAAGGTAACGGGAAGGATTGGCGACCTTGGCGCTCTAAGAGGCGCGGGGCGCCAGCCCTCAACTTCAAATGGGACTGCTGGCCACTCTGCCAGGCACCAGCCCTCAGCTTCAAATGGGACTGCTAGACACTCTGCATTCTACCAGGTGCCAGCCCTTTTCCCAGAAAAAAACCGACTTTTCTCCCTCTTTTCTTCAACTCTAAACCACCCTTACTTCAATGGATTTAACCCCAAACACTAGGGATCATCAATCTCTCAACATACAATAAATTACAACTCAAATACACAATCCAATCATGTCCCACAACCAACAATAACTTCAACAACACAACTAACAACATCAACAACAACTAACAACTTCAACACCAATCCAATCTTTTCTCAAATCATAAAAAAAAAATGAGCTTGGTGTGTGGGGGAAAGGATCAAACCACACAAGGAACTCACATACCTTGATAGGGATCACCCCCGACGAAAATCCACGGCGGAAACTTGTTGATCTCCTTTCTCCTCTTCTTCTCCTCTTCTTCTCTTCTTCTTCTCTTCTTCACTCTCAAGAACCCTAACTCTTTCTCTTTTAAAATAGGATAAAATGATCCAGAATCAGCCTAACACACAATATAACCTCAAAAGAAATGGCTAGGGAAAGGACCAAAATGCCCTTAAAATTTCCGGACGGATTCCCTGCCAACTGCCCAACTTTCAATGGCCATAACTCGCTCATACGAACTCGAAATCGAGCAATCTCAGTGGCGTTGGAAAGATCATTCCACAAGCTTCGCAACCATAACTGGAACTACTCCTAAATCATCCTGATCTAGGAGTTATGAGTGCTCAAAGTTGGCCAAAAATCACTGATTTCCACACTTTGCCAAATTTTCCAGATTCTGTATTTTTTTTTTTTCCCAAAAATGGCTATTTCCAATTTCAACCTTCTTCATAGCTATTTCAAATTGTCGGATGTTACACCCCCCCCCCTCCCTCCCCCACAAAAAAAAAAGAACTCATTGCACTATACTCCAACACTATCAGATTAGTATAAAATTCTTTGACCTCATTTTCATGCACCCATAATGAAGTATCTAACTACAAATGCACCCATCCCTAAAAGCTCAATTTCTTGAACTATTGGATACTCTATCATATCGACATCAACCACCCTCCCCTTTTGTACAACCTTGGAGGCAAAGATAGACTTCCTTCCCCATGGCAAAGAAATTAGCAAGGTTCTCATACATCTTAGCATGGGAGGGGATGGGGTAAAAAGAGAAAGTGACCTGGTCTTCCTCTGGACTCGAATCCACATCAATAAGTTCAGATGAAGATTGAAATAAGTTACTTAGAGCCCGTTTGGTTTGACTTAAAAAAAAAAGTAGCTTTTAAGTCAAAAATTAAAAGTCAAACTGAAATGATTTTTAAATTAAAAAATAAAAAGTAGGGGGTGACCTTCTTTTAGTTTTGGACTTATTTTAAGTCATTTTAAACTTATTTTAGGTCTTATTTTACCTTGTCAAACACTTCATAACTTATTTTAAGTCATTTTTGACTTATTTTAAATTATTTTTTATATTTGCCAAACACTTCCATAAGTCAAAAGCTGACTTAAAAATAGGTTTGACCAACTTTTAAACCAATCCAAATACCCTCTTACCCCTAGTGGGAGGATGTTTGAGACTAGATTCAATGTCCTGATCGAGAGACTCATGTTGTTTGCTAGGAGTGAATGGAGTACAAGAATCAGTCTTTTTGAATACGGTGTGCTCCGTGGGTAATTAAATAGGTGACTTAACCCTAGAGTGTGGATGTTTGCCACTGGATTCAGTGGCTTGTTGTAGAGAGTGGAACTTTCTCGTTTCCCTAGCATTCTTTTATTTTTTACTTTTTCAAAGGGCAATGATATGATTCCCCTCTTCAAACTAGAATGAAAGGGGTGATCACATGGATTGCTATGAGTGAATAGAGTACAATGATTAGTACTTTTGACTGTGATGTGATTCATGGGGGTTTTGGGGAAACATGACAAAGTTGACTTAGAGATACATCATCATTTGAAACAAAAGGAGGATGAGAAAGTGATTAAATGGTGGTTTGTGGTAGAAGAGAAGCTTCGACATGCCTTGATTAGGATGAACTTATTGATGCAGATTTGGGATGATCAACATTGAGGTTTATAAAAGGGGAACGATGGATGTGGTGCTCAGCAGGTTGTCGCGATGGTGATCGGGTAAAAGGGTCTTTTGAGGCCAATAAAGGTAGAGGAGAATCACGTGTGGTGGATAAGGGGTATATAGACGGTGAGGGACTATGGGTGAAATAAGAGATTAGGATTTTCAATGAAAGGGGATTTTTTATGGAACTTCCTCATGGAGGGTAGGGGAGGGGTATTCTTCCCCACGAGTTTGTGAGGAAGGGAGGCAGTTGGGGCGGATTCCCTCTGAAATGATGATGCATCATCGTCAAAGGAATAATCAATCAAAGCTAGTGGTGGTGAAGGGCATTATAGAGAGGCAGTTTATGGATGAACTAGAGGAATGGTATGTAAATCCATGGAAGCGAGGTAAATACAAGAAATGTTTTGGATTGAAAGTGGAGAGATGCTGATTTTTGGAGGAGTGCAGACACTTTTTGGAATTTTGGGCTGATTGGAAAAGGCAATGATGATATTCTGACTTATGATTTGAAATGAGAAAAGAATGAGGCAGTTACTATTCTAAGAGTGTCATATCCCAAAACTTCTTGGAAAAATTTAAATATAGGTCCCACCATAATAGAAGGATTAAGGAGAACGGACAAGTGATGAACCAAGTTCTTTTTCTTAGTTTGCTCAACATGGATATATTTTGATGTACTATGACAGTGACAACAACTATGAATGATTTCATTCGTGAAATAGACCTCTATACTGCTCAGTGTAGGAAACTAAGGGTAGTATCACTAGACTTGAGCCACTTAGTTCCTTTGAGTTGTGGGTGTGAACTTGTTACCGTACAAAGCTGAGTTAATACTTTAAAATGCTTATATGAGTTAACATTCCTACAAGTCAATCTATCCATTTAGAGAGAAAGTGGATGCATGTTAGGGTTGATAAATGAGACCAAGTGCAAGACGATTATTTTCAAACTGCTCTCTCTCTCTAACACCTTTGTGAAAATGTCATTGACACGTTCCTCTGTTTTGCATAATTTCATGACAATGGGACTATTTTCAACATTGTCTCTGAGAAAATGATGATGCACATTAATGTGCTTGATGCATTTATGGGTAATTAAATTTTTGTCTATGTTGACTATACTAGTGTGGTCACACATGATTAGTATGCACCCTACAATTATTTAAAAGTCCTGACTTTGTTGGTTGATCCGTAGCAATTATGCACAACAAGAGGCAACTACTACATATTCCACTTTTGCAGTAGATTAGGTGATCGACTTCTATTTTCTAGCAGCCTAGGACACAAGACAAGGTCCAAGAAAATGTGCTATCCATGTGTGCTTTTCTATCTTCTAAATATCTTGCATATGCAAATCCGCCCGAATTGAAAGAGTCCCTAGTTTGGTACCACATAACCAAAGTTCAATGTACCTTTGAGATATCTGAGGACTTTATTAACAACCTTCAAATGTGACTTCTTAGGACATGACTGAAATCTTGCACACAACCCTACATTGAAGACAATATCACGTCTGTTCGATGTGAGATAAAGTAGTGACACACCGGGACACCAGGTTTATCCTTCTCAAGTTTAGTAGTTGTGGCAATTGGTGTGTCATTCACCTTGGCTCCATACAGAGCTTTGTCCAACTTGTATACATATTCTAGGTGGTCATGAAATTCAAAACCATGTGATTGACAAATGTATACTTCCTCTTGTAGATACCCATTAGAAATGTACTTTTCACATCCCTATAATACAACATGAACTCCATATGAGCTACAAAGATAATAATCAATTTGTTTGCTTCCATTCTTACCAGAGTAGTGAATATTTTACCATAGTCGACCCCTTCCTCTTGATTGTAACCCTGAACCACTAACCTAGATTTGTTCCTGGTTATTGTTCCTTGATCATCAAGCTTGTTTCCATACCCCTATCTGGTTCTTATAATCGTTCTATTTTGGGGTGTGGGATCAGGTTCCATACTTTAATATGCTTAAACTGATTAAGTTCTTCTTTCATGGCTACATCCAATTTGCATCCAATAATGTTTCCTTAATATTTTTCATTCTATCATGGGGAGATAAATCGAGAAAGCACACATATTCCTTAGATTTGATCGGTTTGTTATCCCTAAATCAAGAGGCATAAGTATGTTTTGGACTAGATGTGATCTTTCATGCTTCCAGTTACTCATGTGAATTTCTAGATTAGCAATGGGAGATAATGAACCAAGTTTAGAGGAGTAATTGACGGATTCATCTCCATAGTTCTCATGATTTTCATTCTCAATAAGAGTTGTTATGGAATTTCTGCATCTCCACCTTAGGACAAGTTTCACTCCTTTCAAATTCATCTACGTCATCTTCAAAGTAATTTGTTAGTCTTATTCCATCAGAGTCAACCTGCATAAATTTTTCAGCCAACTCGTCAAATATGTATAACATATTCACTTTAGTCAATATATTTTGTTCTTTTGTTGAACACTTTATAAGCCTTACTTTATGAGGAGTAACCAAGAAAAAAATCTCTATCTCTTTTGGAATCAAACTTACCTAGAACATCTTTTCCTTTGTTTTGTACATAAGATATACATCCAAACACTTTTAGATGAGATAAATTAGGTTTTCTACCTTTTAGTAGTTCATGGAGAATCATTCATCTGTTAATTAAGTAACAAGTTGTGTTTACAATCTCTCCCCAGTATCTCTTTGGAAGACCACTAGCTATCAACATGGTTCTTGCCATGTTTTCTAAGGTTCTAATTTTACATTCAACACCATTTTTTGTGGTGTTCTTGTGGAAGAGAAATTATGATCTATACCATTTTATCACAAAAATTAAGAAATTTGGAGTTTTCATATCATTCACAAAGATGAAAACACATTATACTTTTCACATTTTGTGGTTAAGAACAATATCCATGTGAATTTGGTGTAGTCATCAACGATAAAAAAAACACACCTTTTTTCTTTCTTTGTACTCACATAGGTCCACATAAGTTCATGTATAGCAATTCAAGTAGTTTCGTTGTGCTCACCATCCTTTTGGCTTGAATCTGGACCTCACATGCTTTCCTTGGGCACACGCTCCACATATTAAGTCTTCATATAATCTTCAATTTGGTAAGCCTATAACCAATTCCTTTGAGATCAACTTGTTCAATGTGCAAAAATTAGCATGTCCTAATCTTTTGTGTCATAAGAGTGAATTATCAACAGCAACACTCAAACATTTGAGTTTTTATTCTTCAGGAATCATAATGTCTGCTTTGTATATATTTTGTACTATATTTTTTTTTTGGCAGAATAATCAATTTCCAGAATTAGAATCTATTAATCAATATTTATTTTATGTAAACGCCACATCGTTTCCTTAATTGCACATTTGAGACACACTAAGAAGATTATTTTGCAATTTTTCGACATAGTAAACATTTTCGATTGATTGCGAGTGTATGTATCACACCTTTCCCTCCATTCTTTCCATTCCAAAGGTCACACTTCCACCTAGGAATTCAGTAAGTTAGAGGAAGTTTATGTTGTTTCCCATCATGAGGCTGGAGCATCAGTTGTCCAGATACAATGATTTTTACTTTTATCCTACCTGCTCTTGCACAATCATTCAGAGGTTTTGGAAACCTAGATCCACTTGGGTACCTTTTTTTGAGTGAAACGATGAATCAAATTCTTCATTCATCGTAGACATAATATGTAGCCTGTTTCTCAATACTTCTATCTTTTCCTCTAGAGTCATATGAGCATTGTTTTTCACATTTTTTTTTCATTTCTATAAGAATTTAGATCATTTTTTTTTTTAAGATAATAATTATATTTTTTCAGATTCTCATTCTCCGATCTCAAAGATGCATAATCATTCAACATTTGTTCCCTCTCAAAAATAATATGCATCAATGAGAACAGAGGATAGATATTCTAGCATTTTCTTAGAGTAAAGATGGAGATTTTTATTTAATATAATTAAATTTTAACTTAGACTGCACTTCATATTCATCTCCTTCTAAATCTGATCCTCCCATCAAGGCCATGATTTTCTCCTTAGATTGACATAGATTCTCTTCTCCATCTGACTAAGTTTTTGCTACAAACGCCAGGGAAATCATATTTATTTGTTTCTTCCATTGCAAGCAAAGATTGATTTTCATATCCTCCTTTGTCAAACTCTTCTATTAATGAATTTTCCATTGCAACAAAGGCCTTTTTTCACAACAAGATTAGCCTCCTAGGTGGTCATTCTTCGATTCGAAGGGATAGTATGATCATTGTTGTGCCCAATTGCACACACAAGTGTACGTGGTCGTTCAAGTATTAAAGTGACTCTTTTTAAGAGCCGGGTATCATATTCACAGGGACTTAAGATTAGATTAATTCGATATTTCCAATACTTTCAATTCAAAACAAATGTTATCAAGAAAAATGAAGTGAATGTTTCTATAATCTAAAATCTAATTAAAAGATTAACTAATGCGATTCAATTTCAAAAGGGTTTGAACAATGGTTGGATAAAGTCCAAGGTTGCAGGTTACTTCAAGATTCATGCATATTATCTTATAAAATGGATATTACTTAACTATCGAATCTATGATCATAAGGTTAATTATATAATTATGGTCTCCCGACCTCTAATCGCCTACGATAATTGGCAGCCTAATACATCGTTGAGCAGGGATAGGCTAGACCAATTACCAAGCATTATGATTTTGTCATATATAATAACCACACAACAGTCTCTAGGTATATCCCTATCCTAGATACTAATTAACTCCAATTCTTAAGAGAAAATCATGCTCCTTATGCCCCACGTTCTATCCTCTTATCCCTCTCCCGAGTTTGATTCAGACAAGATGTTTATTTCAGTGGTGATCAAGCATGAAATACGAAAACAAGAAAACAAAATTAATGACTTATATGATAATTAACTTCAATTCATAAAACTTCAATAAAATATAATCATCCAGTAGCCACAACCCTAGAACTAGGGAAATTAGCTACTCATATCAATAATCTCAATTATGCAATATTTAATATAACATAAAGAGATCGAAAATAGAAGAGTTTAGGAATGAACTCTAAGAACAGATGAAAAAGCTCCCAAAGTCGTCGTTCTTCAAAACCCATAAAAATAAGAATTAATAAAATAAAATTTGAGTCTATTTATATTTAGTCGAAATTGGCCAAATCTGACACCAGGCTCCGCGACGCGAAGAGCTTTCTAAAATCCAGTTTGTGGCGAGCAATTCTTCTCCGTGATGCGTGCACGATACTAAGGCTTCTGTCTCCAACTTCAGTTCACAAACAAATAAATAATTCCCTCTCCGTGACGTGGAGGGAATACGCAGATGCCTTGTCCTTTATTTTTAGTTCTCCTTTCTTGTTTCTCTTTTACTCAGATCTGTTCGTGCTTCCCAATGCCTGTTTCAGAGCTCCTTTCAGCACTCATTTCTTTATTTAAGCTAACCTACACAACTAATCATGTTGGTTAGTCGAAATGAATTCAAATGACTTGACACTACTATAAATTAGTAAATAATGATTATGAACTTGGTGTTATTTGGTTATTAAGCATGCAAATACGCCCAAGATCAATCATTCCTTGTTTATTTCACCTTTTATGGATTCTTGTTTATGTACTCTGGTCTCCATAGTGGACATATAATGAAGTGATATGGATTTCCACATTTGGGACACAATTGTTCTTTGAGCTCATTGTCTATCGTCTTTTGAGAACTTCTCCTCTGAATTCCTTGACCCTTTTTGAATATCCTTTAAAACCTCTTGCTCATTAGACACAAGTTTTCTTCCTCAAAGTCATTCTACTCTATTGATTTAAGAAACAGGTTCTTCTCTTTCCTCTTTTTCGCTATTTCTTTTTTTCCTGATTCTTCTTTCGCTCGTAGATTGTAAGATTTCCGATAAGCTCTCCAGGATCAATGTGTCAAGATCACATACTTTATTAATTTCTTCTATCTTGCTTTCCCATAATTGAGGAAGAAACTCGAAAGTTTTCTGATAGTTTTTCGTATATGAATTAATTCTCCCAATCAGTAATTTCATTATTGATACCAGTGAATCTAGTGTGCATGTCTTCAATGTCTAAACCTCCATCATCCTAAACAAATCATACTTCCTATTACATTATTAGTCTTATATTTCTTAACTTGACTTGTTCCCTTATGTGCTGTTTGCAATGTCTCCCATATCACCTTAACATTTGGACACGCAGAAATCATGTTGTATTCATCTGAACCTATTCCACATATCAAGATCTTTTTGTCCTTAGCATTGTTTTGAGTTGCCAATTTGTCAAAAGCATGGCATCACTTTCTTTCCTTAGGTATTTGTAGTTTTCCGTCTAGGCCATTTTTCATGGGAATGGTAGGACCGTCTAAAATAACACTGAAGAGATTGGATCTTCACCTATCAAATTATCCACCATCCATAGTACTTTTCATTTAATAGTGGTGGTCTTGTTTGTGACGCTCCTTCATGTGCAATAAGTGGTACAACTATTGATCCTTTTTAAGTTTTATCTTTTCGTATAAAATTTTCAGCAACTTCTCACTAACTTCAGAGAGTAGTTTTAGATTACAACTCTATAGTCTAAGGGAATAGTCTAGTACTTAAACTCCAACAATTAAATCTAATTGTTATCTCTACTCTCCAAGAAGTCACAACGACTTCTTGTTACAACTCTCACAAACTTACTTTCAGACTTAGAATTATCACAACTCAATAGTAATTTCAAGTCACACAAACAATAAACCTACTTAAAAATGAAAACCTAACTCTAGTTCTTATTTTTTGTGTGCTGCATCTACCGCTTCTTGCCTTTTGTTGAAAAACTATGATATTTAGTGTGTTCAAAAGCAATTGCGTCATTATGCAATTTCTCCTTTTATAGGTGCCTTGTTTTGTGCATCTGAAAAACCGTAGTTGAGTCCTACAAGGAAGATAGTTCCTCAACAAGTAGTATTTTCCTTTTATAGAACCTTACGCAGATTCTAACTATATTTTCGCACGACTTCTCTTCCTACTTCACTCTATAGCTAACCTTTAGAACCTGGCTCAATTTATCAATCATCAAAACTGTTCTTATTATTATTGGCATGCCATCATCTTTTAAGCATCTTTCCTCTTTTGTATTAATGAGTGAATTAAGATGATCGTATATTTTAAAATGAAATGGTTCAATTTAGTCTAATAATTTTAATAATGTTGTTTCTTACATTTTGTAAAACAAAAATAATTAAATTTTGTAGTAGGAAAGGTTAAACTTGTATGAAATAAAAATAATCTAATAATGAAAATCAAACTATGACATAGAATTTGAAAATATTGTCAATAAATATGCCTAAAATTTTGGTGTCTTATTCCACTATATAGCAAATAAAAATATGCAGAACTGTAGAATAAAGATTGTTCTATCTCTATAATATTCTCCAATACAAAATAGAATATTATATTATGAAAATATAATTACAAACTTAAGTGAAACAAAAAAATTTATATACGCTATCAATTTCTTTTCACCCACTTCATTTTCCAGTTAATTAGTGAAGATGATTTACGTTCAATTTGAAAGGCTTCCCAAGTAGTATGACAAATAAGTTATCAATTTGATTTTTTCTTAAATTTTTGTAGAACACAAATAATAGACTTTTGTTAAATGAAAAGTTAAACTTATGTTGTACAAGATAATTCGATAGTGCAATTCAAAACTATATCATAGCTTGTAAATACATAGTGCAAATAATTATCAATAAATATTTTTATAACATCCGATGTTTTATTTCAATCATGTGTAGCAAGCTAATCACGAAGGTCTTACTACAAAGGAAGGATTGTTCCAACTTCGTAATGATCCCCCAAACACAACACTTGAGGTGACTTCTTATACACCTATGTTTGATAAGAAATAAATTTATTCAAAAAATTTAATTACAAAGTTAAATGAATTAAGAATATATGTACATACTTTCATTTTTCTCTTCACTAGTTATTATTTCTACCCATTTTCACTGTCCTAGTTAATTAATGTAGAAGATCGGATATTTGAGGTGAAAAAGTCTGTAAATAATATAATTGATTAGTTTTTATTTACTTTTTTCTTATCTTTTTGTAGTATATAAATGATCAAATTTTGTTTTATGAGTGGTTAAATATGTGTTGAATATGATAATCTAAAATTAAAGATCAATATTATATCATAACTTGCAAATAAATAATGTGAAAATAATTGTCATAAAATATACTTGCAACTTTTGGTGCCCTTCTTTCGCTATATGGAAAGAAAATTACGCAGGTATTACTATAAATGAAAAATGGTCTTTCTCCATATATAATTTTCTTACAAATTTAGAAGCTTAGATGGTTTTTCATATGTCTATGTTCGGTCATAGAATATTATATTCTAAAAGTTTACTTACAGAGTTAAGAAAATTAAGCAAAATTGTACTCTCCTTTTCTCCACTTTCCCCCCACTAGATAATTAGGTGAGATTGTTATATATTTTGAGGTGAAAGAGTCTCTATATAATATATGACTAATCAAATTTTCATTTATTTTTTCTTACCTTTTTGTATTATACAAATGATCAACTTTTGTTATATGAATGGTTAAATATGTTTTGAATAAGATCATCCAAAATTGAAGATCAAAATTATATCCTAACTTGAGAATAAATAGTGTGAAAATATTTATCATGAAATCTGATTACAACTTCTGTAGATGAAAGATTAGATTGTTCTTTCTTCGTAATAATCTTCCGAGCTCAAAACCTCATATACTTTTTCAGATACATGTTTTCGATCATAAATATTGTATTCTGAAACTATACTTACACAATTAAGAGAATTTAAAAAGATTGTACACGCTATTTTTTTTCACTATATGTCCTTTTTATCCACTTTCCCTCCACTAGTTAATTAGTGGAGATAATTGTATATTTTGAGCTGAAAGAGTTCTCAAATAATTTGGCTGGTTAATTTCTAATTAAGTTATTTCTTACATTTTTATATAACACAAACGATCGACCTTTGTTATATATAATTTAAATTTAAATTGTATAAGATATTTCAATAATGAAACGTAAAGCAATATCATATCTTGTGAATACATAATGAAAATAGTTGTCAGTAATATGCTTATAACCGTGATGTCTTATTTCATTGTGTAATAAAAAATATATGAAGATGTTATTACAGCGGTAAATTTGTTCCACCTCCGTTATGTTCCCCCAAATTTGAAACTTGAGTTAGTTTCTCGTATACCTATATTTATTCATATAACATTATATCCTAAAACTATTAGTTATAAAGTGAAGCAAATTAAGATAGTGTGTACACACTATTATTTTTCTTTTCACTCCTACTTTTGACTTACTTTTCGTCTCTTAGTTAATTAGGGGAACTGATTGTATATTTTGAGATGAAAGAGTTCCCAAATAATTTGACCGGCTGAATTTTAATTTACTTATCTGTTACATTTTGTAAAATAGAAATGACCAACTTTGTTACAAAGAAGGTTAAATATGTATTGAATAAGATTGTACAATATTGAAGATCGAAGCTATATCGTAACTTGCATATAAATAGTATGAAAAATAATTTTGTTAAATATGTTTACATTTTCTGGGATCTTATTTCAACATGTAGCAAGGAAATTTTGGGGTTGTTACTACTAATGAAAGACCATTTAATCTCCTTAATGTTTTCCCGAGTTCGGGACATGAGGTAATTGTTATGGAATTGAAGAAACTAGAAAGAGAAATTAAAGAGAGAATGAATGATAACTCTTTGTATTGATTCTTTCATTAATTCAAATAGAAGAGTACATCCCTATTTATAAATAATTAAGGAGAATGCTTCCTAAAGAAGAATCCTTACTAAAGGAGAATCCTTCTAGATACTAAACTAAAATAAAACTAAATATTTTGTAATTAATGTAAATCCTAAACTTGAAAGGAAATTAAATACTATAAAATATTTTTAGACTAAAAAGAAAAAAAAACTCTACCAAATTTCAACATTAATTTTACTGAGTTGAATGAATTAAGAAAGTTTGTACACACTACTACTTTTCTCTTAAATGTCTTTTCTACCCACTTTACCTCCAATTAATTAATAGAGATAACTATATATTATGTTGTCAAAGGATTTTTTTTTCAAGTATTTTGACTAGTTAATTTTCAATTTTTAGTTATTTATTATAGTTTTGTATAACACAAATAATTGACTTTTGTTATATGAAAGTTTAAATTTGTGTTGCATAAGATAATTCAATAATGAGATTCAAAACTATAACATTACTTGTGAATACATAGTTAAAATAATTGTAAATTAATACTTTCAACTTTTGATGTCTTGTTTCAATGTGTAGCAAGGAAGTTATGAAGGTGTTACTACAAAGGATAACTTGTTTCAACTTTGTCATGATCTCCCAAATTTGAAATCTGAGATAATTTCTCATATACCTATGTTTGATCATAGAGGCTAGAGCATTATATTTTGAAAATGTAATTTATAGAGTTAAGAAAAAAATATTTTAAAAAGATTGTACACTTCTTTACCATCTGATTTTTTATTAACTTTCCTCCCCCAGTAATCACCTAGTTAATTAGTGGAGATGGTCATATATTTTGAGGTAAAAGAGTTTTCAAATAATTTGGTTGGTTAATTTTAATCTACCTATTTGTTATGTTTTTGTAGAACACAAATAGTCGATTTTTATTACATGAAAGATTTTATTTTTGATATTAGATTAATAAAATTGTTATTATGCATCATTACAAGGTAGTGATGCAGTGCCATAATCAAAAGTAGTACCACGGGGAGGGGATACAGTAATAATATTACAACAAACAAAACTAGATGAGGTCTTAGTTAGCCTAGTAAATAGAGTTTCTGCTATGTCTGCTTTTTTACATTTCGAAACAAACACCAGTGGAACTACTAAGTAGCTTAGGGAGTGACACTGCTCCAAACGGGTGCCTTATTTTGCCAACGCATCTGTCACTTTGTTAGCTTCTCTATAATCATGCCTGATTGGGGGTGCCCCAGTTGGAGGATCAACACCCAAGCAGAATTGTTAGATGTATAAAATTTAGGACCTCATTGCAGTCCACACTAATTTCTAAAGGAACAACTCTCTTGGATAGAGCTATCCTCAATCCCTGTAGTAGGGGTATTAACTCTGCCTTAAGGTTGTTCGTTTCAAATGGATACAGATCAATATTGAAGATCAAAATTATACAATAACTTGCAAATGTATAATGTGAAAACTAATTTTCATAAAATGTGCTTACAACTTATATTGTCTTATTTCACAATGTGCAGAAAGAACAAGATAAATCTATTAATACTTAAGAGGAAATACCAGTTCATCTCCGTAATGCTCCCTCAAATAAGGCATCGAAGGTTGTTTTTCATATATCTCTCCTCCTCCTCCTCCTCCTCCTTAGCGAAATATGTTCTGAAAGTATTTACTAACTTAGTTTTCTGAGAGTATGCTAGTTCAACCTTCCCATTAGCGAGGGCTTTATCAGTAATCTGTAAATACAAGGTGAACAAAGTCTAACGAACACATTGTTAACTAGTGGACCCATTTGTACTTATCCTTGTAAGTACAGTAGAAGCATTTTCGAAACATTTTAAGGCATTAAGTTCATATCAAATCATATTATATAAAACTTTAACTAAAAACATATGTCAAGATACTTAGTTCTCAAGTAATTAACAATAAGCATGCCTTATAAAAATGAGAACATCTCACATAACCGTCTAATATCATATTAAGTTGAAGACTTGTCTCATATGCAAGTTCAAAACATTTGATAACACATTCACTTTACTACTCACTGTACTGCTGTCGAATTACCAGACTCATCACCTCAAGCAATCCGTAGTACTTCCTTCTATCAATCTACAATCACATTATATTGATCTCGTGTCTTATAGTGTCTTATTTCACATCATATACTTACAACTTATAGTGTCTTATTTTACTATGCAGAAAGACACTATGGGGTATGTTGGTTTCTGTTCCTTACTCAACGCTGTCTTAGATTGAATGTTGACTTAACTTGTCTTATTGCCATTCAATCTCTAAGGCGGGTTTCTGCTGAGAACGGAATCGTGTTCGTGATTCGTTATCAGTACCTGTTTTAGAGCGATATAAACTCTTTGTCCATCTCTCAATGTCCGGGTCTTTCCCTAGCCCTCAATATATTTTATGGTTTCTGCAATATGTTCTTCTTGTACCTCTATGTTGGTTTTAAATTGGAATTATTCTGTTCAGTATCATTGAATTGGAATTAACATATTGTGTTTTTTGGTGGACTACTGCTACTCTTCTTTTTCTCCGTTTAAGATTGGCTTTCAGTTTGGTTGTAGTGTGTGTCTTATTGCAAAAGAAGCTTCCTTTTTATGTGGAAAGCATTTTATTCGCTCCTTCCTTACCACTTAGCTGTCAATCAATTTTGTTAGAGGGTTCACAAATTAATATACATATATAATTATTTAATTTTCTAATACAAATACAGGGTCTATGAACGAGCTAATGGATTTGTTGTCCGAACCCATAAACCCCTACCTAGTTCCGGCCCCGTCTAAAATTTGGGATTGCGATGTTACCTATTCTACCAAGTGATATATCGTATATTTTTGGCAGAATACCTAAACATCCCCTCCCCAATCCCTTAAATTTAACACGTTTTATTCAAATTCCCCTCTGAAGTACGCTTGGTTAAGTTGACTTTTTTCTAATTCCTACCCCTCAAACAAGTCTAAAAAATTATTCCAAGTACAGTTGATTTTTTTATAGTCCAAGTGATTTCAAATGAATGATGTTTGGTGCATGAGATTTTAAAATAACAACCGTATATCATATTAATATGATGTGTAAAAAAGAGTAAATTTCTCAATAAATCACTCAACTATAATAAATTACTTAGGAAAGTCTTTTGACTTTGTTTTGTATTTGGTCCAATTATGGAACCCTTGAAAAAAGAGGATGAATCGAAATATAGCTGCTACGTCAAAACTAGATGCAAAGAACTAGACTGACCTAGTGGATAAATCTGAAATACAGAAAGAAAAAAAATAACAATTAGACCAGAGAATGCAATTGATTGCATTATAAGGTCTCAATGAACATATCGAGGAAGCTCGAATTGACGTAAGGAAGAACAATATGGAATCTCTTTTGCTATTTTCCCAATTTACCATTTTATTTTATTGAATTATAGCTACTAGATTTAGATAAGAACAACAAAAAAAACTATATTCTTCTTGAAAATACTTGTTCCATGCTGACACAAGATGATGAAAATCCTTGATGACATTTGAAACTTTGTCCATTTATAAGAAGTCCTATATATAGCTAGGCAGCTATTCATGAAATAAAATTTATCCGCATGAAGTCATATAGCTATCAAATATTGAATGCAAATTAAATTTGTCATCGTTAGTACATCACTCACTATATATACCTCTATATGCATGCTTCTATTTCAATTCAAACCAAATAGTAAAAACAAAGGAAATTAAACAATGAAATTTCATGTAGTTATTTTGATGATTTTGGCCTTGTTGCTAACCGCGACAAGTGCACAACAATGTGGAAGACAAGCTAGAGGGCGCACCTGTGCCAATAGGTTGTGTTGTAGCCAATATGGGTTTTGTGGCTCAACTAGGGCTTACTGTGGATTTGGTTGCCAGAGCAATTGTCGTCGTTATGATGCCACTGGCAAAGGTGAAAAACTTAACGATGATGAACATAAGAATAATGGTGGTCACAACTAATGAACGTATGATGTGATGAGCCTTGTATTACTCCTAGACGTTGTAAAAAGAATAAGGTATAATATCATGTGTTGTGTGTTTAATATAAGTTGTAATTCTAGAATAAAGTGAGAGTGTGTTATGAGACTTTCACTAGGACAACAATAGTGTCATGTCTTGAACATTATCTATGTAAAAAGTATCTTTTCTTTTCTGGGTTCTCTATGTAATTTAATTTAACTAGAAATATAGTATAGTTAAATTGACTTTCAAAAAATGCAACATGACAACTGAAAAGGAATGGAGCAAATAAGTAATTAGAGCTATTTTTATATTTGGTATCGATGATGAATTTTGCTACTTTAAAATTGATATAGTTGTAGCCGCTATTCTATTGAGATAATTTAATTTTCCAGCTCAGCTTATGTCATCTGGTCACTAACGTAATTATGTATTTTTATTCTCTTTTAATATAGTTCCAATATAATAGGATTACTGAAGAATTAATTTTTGGATAAAAGCAAGATATCATGCTTGTAAGGGAGCTAAAGGACATAATATTAAATCAATAGTAGATGATATATTTTTATTTTTGTTTTGTGATTGTCTGTTACGATCTAAAAATCTAAATAGCTGTGATGACATTTATCCAATCCTAGTAGGTGAACCACAACATATTTTAAAATCAATTTAATACAGTTATATATAAATATTATAAATAGTTATTTCATAATGGAACACACCTAAAAAAAAAATAGCATTACATCACCCAAATACAAGAGCGGTTTGATTTCTAATATAACTTTGATACTTTAACAATAACTCTCTAGAAAGAAAGATAGGAAAATGATAAAGAAATGGAGTTCAGTGCTTTGGATTATCCAAATAGCTCACCCCGATGACTCCAAAGTAATCCTCTAGATATATAGACAGATACATATAGATAGATAGATTATAGATAGATAGACAGACAGAGGCCAACTCAGAATTTGAAGATAGAGAGGGCACTACTGAGAGTGACTTAAGGGTAAGGTTAGGAGTGACACAAGGATAAGATTATTAAAGCTCCTATTAAGGCCTCAATGAATATTCTCTCTCTGATCAGGTACTTTAAGTGACTGCAAATCAAACTCATCTATAAAACGCGAAGAATTATCTCTAAAACTAGCACTTGATTGAGAAGAATTATCTTTCGTCAAAATCTATCCATTTCAAATCACAAGAATCAACAACAAATTCTTATATAAAAAAAAATATCCTTAAAAAGAAGAACTTACCAATTTATGCAGAGATAATAGGAGTAGAACTTTGTATTTGTATAAAGTGATAGAGGCGAGGGAGAGACTGATGAGCGAGAAATGGAGAGTGGCGAGTGAGAAATTTGGGGAGAGAGGCGAATGACAACTGTTTGCTACGGATTACAATTAAATTAAACTGTGGTTATAATATTTAATTTGAATTAATAATTTGTTATTTTATACAATTTTCCCTTTATAATTACCTTCAAGTTTCAAATTCGAATCTCTAGCGCTTCATTTTTATTTTTTGAACTCACTTAATTAGCAAAAATTTCCGACCCTCACTGATCATGAGCTTTCCAAATGCTACTTTCACACTTAAAAACATTAATTATATCAATAATAATTTCAGTCCTACTAAATATCAGGAACCATGAAATGAACAGATAATCACAAAATATTTTTGTTTCAGAGAATAAAAAATAAGTAAAATTCAAGTAAAATATCATTAAATCTGAAATCCAAAGTTAATACATGAGCGGAAATGCAAATAGCTCCTAAGATTGGTGACACAAATACAAAAGAATTTAAGATTTCGAAAATATAAGTCTTGTTATAATACATGATAACAATATTAAGTAATTAAAAAAAGACGATAATTAATATGTTAATTCAAATTTACGTAACATTTAACTTTTGGCTTATAAATTTATCTAAAAAGGATCGTTAAGTAATGATGTTCATATATTGTCGATGTTAAATTCTTGGAAAAAATATTTTTCCTCTAGATTTATTGAAATTCTTTCTTTTATTTCTTTTCCAATATAATATAAAATGTTTTCTCCTCCTACAAACTCATGATGTCTTCTTTATGTTTATCTCTCAGCTTATATAAAAAAATGCATCACCAAATTTTATCTCTCAACTAAAAATTAGTATCAGTCACCTATTTATAGAATGTCTTGTTAGAGATAAAATTCAATCCCCATAAGTTTGGATAGTGATCTATAGTAGTTAGGATAGATCAATTAACAAGAGGCGGAGCTAGGTGGGGGTTCGTGGGTTAGAATGAACCCAATAGCTTTTTTGTAGATCATGTATTTGTATTAGAAAATTTCACACACGCACATGGGGATTTTCCTGGGGATTAGTATGAAAATTTGCAGGAAAATTTTTCCTGTGCATTTTTATACTAATTCCTAAGAAAATCCCTATGTAATTCACACTTCCCATGTAATTCACACTTTTTCTATATATATATATATATATATATATATATATATATATATATATATATATATATATATAACTTGTGAATCTCTAACAAGATTGATTGATGGTTCAGTAGTAAAGAAGGGACTATGGAAATTCATGCTGGAGTTGTGGTTCGAACCCCTGGCCTCTCTTTTTTAAAAGAAAATTGAGAATCCCAAACTCTTAATTCTAGCTCTGTCTATGGATCAATATATGGCTAAATGTTGTTATAGCTTATATTCTCTTTCTAATTTTAGGTAGTTTGTTGCAAGTAACTCTGCAGATAATCAATAATTGTACATTTATTTCTACTCAATAGAAAACACATTAAATTCTCTAAGATGTCTTTAGGAGGTAATTAAGTAGAATAAATTTACCAAATTTGTAATGCATAAAACATATAAAAATTCCAAAAGTAAATAAAACCATATTTCATAAATTTTCCTTTCTTTATTATTCCATCCGTAAATGAGTCTTTCAAAAAAAAAAAAAAAAAAAAAAAAAAAAAAGAATATAGAATATCTTTTGTGACATAAATATGGGAATAATAAGAAACTATATTCTTATTGAAAATACTAGAAAAAGGGGTTCCATGTTGACACAAGATGATGAAAAACCTAGGTATATAAAATTTTGTCCATTAATAAGAAGTCATTTAGGCATGCTACTCTTGAAATTTAATTCATGCACATGAAGTCATATAGCTAGCAATTTAAATGTCCACTAAATTTTCTTCCTTGTGTGATTTAAATTTTGGGTCTTTGCTCAACTTTATTTTACACTACTATAAAATGGTGGGATGATGTAACAACATGTTCCCATTGTTATGGAAAAGTCAATAGGGAAGGAATTTGTGCCATAAAATTTTTGAGTAGTAACTTGAAAATTTCTCGCCTAGGCCAGACTTGGACGAAATCTGAGTCAGGTGAGGTCTGGGCCAATCCGGTAATGGATGGGGGGATTTAATTATGAGTTTGATCACGTGAGTTGATAGCCAAGACGTTAAGGAGCCCGTACGGCTTTACGGAATCGAATTTGGGCGAGTAGAACTCCCGAAAACTTGGCGTAAAAGGGTAGTTTTAGAACATAAAGGACTGAAGGTGTGTTACGGAATGGGAGATTGGAACTCAAATTCATAGTTTCTATCTTTGTGCAAGCCACCGGGACAGGTTTAATTCCCAGGGCCGGGCCGTTGTGGCACGATGGGCTCGCTGTGGCGGGCCAGTCGCGACTTAAACTGGGGAAAAACCCCAAAATCGTTATTTTCTGCAAAACCTCATTCTTAAGAGCTAAGGGAAGACCTAGGGCAGTTTCTCATCAAATTCCCACAAATTTTCGCGCCAAAGGTAAGTTAATTACTCCCCTAATTCGTATTTTGATTCTTAGAATCCTTCTTAATTATTGTTGGGGGAAGGTTTTTGCCTGAAGTTAATGGTGAAAAAACCCCTAGTTGAGCATTAGGATCATAGGTTTGTCCTTGGGTTGATATTTTGTTATAATCCGGGTAAATTAGACTTTGTTTATTGATCCTTGCATTAATTACTTGTTTTAGACCAAGAAAAAGCTGAAAGACTTCTGAAAAAAGGGAAGGCTCAAGTGCCTTAGGAGTGTTGAGGCTTGGTTTCGAGGTAGGTGATGGTTTGAATATATACCTGTTAATTGCTCCATTGAATGCGCATGCATATATGTGAATAGGGAAACATGAATCGAATCTAATGAAATGATTATGTATGAACAATTACATGTGATGAACCTGTTACTTAACTGTGTAACTGTGTGCAATCTTTATTATGGGTGTGATTGTGACTGTGGTTGTGCCAACTGTATTGGGTGCCACCTTCCAACACATATGTTCGACTGAGTATCACGTTCCGACACATATATTGGACCGGGTATCAAGTTTCGACACATATATATTGGATTGGGTGTTAGGTTCCGACACACTAACAGTTTGGATGTGGGTTCCATGAGAGGGCCATTTATGATTGTTACGTTCATATCTACCTATCATTGATATGAGAAAATTGAATATTTCTCCTACAATGATAATTTAATTATGCATCCTGCATATGTGTGTTTATGGTGTTGTAATTACTTCGTATATTTTGCTTACTAGAGTAGTCGCGTGATCCTAATAGTGCATCATGATTTCATGTACTGATACTATACTTGCTCTTTCTTTGTTGAGTATAGGGCATCTTCAGGCGGTTACTGATAGACCTTAACTAGGAAATCATTAACCGAGACCGGATTCGAGGGTGAGCCAGTTCTTTTAGGTTGCCATAGATCCATCATTAGTTTAGTCCATTCTTTCGGACTCAGACTATATAATCAGACTTTACTTATGTTTAGTTTCTGGGGTTGCACCCCCTTTTCTTAGACTTGCTGATTAGTAAAGTTGTTGTATAATGACTTTCAAGTCTAAAGGTCCACAAGGTTTATGCTTGGTTGTTTATGTTAAACCTTTTGAATTTATGGGAACACAATACTTAATTCATCATTTAAATTTGCTTTTGTATCTTTAAATGGTTTAGTTTCTTTAAGTTGCTTAGTCGGGTTGCAGTAGTGGTTCTCTCACCGAAGGGTTAGTGTGGGTGCCAATCACGGCGGTTTGGGTTGTGAAAAGGTTGGTATCAAAGCCCTAGGTTCGTTGATCTCATTATTCCAAAATGAGTCTAGTAAGGTCTTGCGGAAAGGTTCGAAGAAGTCTGTACTTTTCTTCGAGAGGCTACAAAACTTTAGGAAATCTCTTTGCCTTCTTCTCCTTTCATGCTATGACTTGATTCCAATTGGTGTCTGGTGATCCAAATTGATATCTAATCTTTTTCACTCATCTGTCTGCAGATGATTAACACGCTATACGATAGCGTCAGGCCCATAGCTTCAATCAATGAGCCAGCACTAGAGCTCGCAGCAAGAGGTCGTGGTCGAGGCAGGGGTAGAGGAAGAGAAAGGGGCAGAGGCAAAGGAAGGGTAGCACCTGCTAGGGGTGAAGCCTCAGTTGAGACTGTTCCCAGGGAAGAGGCCCCTCTTACACCCTAAGAAAAGGTGGAAGACAATGTAGAGATTGAAGTCAAGGAGGATGTTGGACCAAAGGTGGACGCACAGGTTGAGACTACATGTCTTCCTCCCTTAGACGTTGTGATAGCTCAGTAGATCATGACTTTTCTGAGTGGTTTGGTTGGGTCTGGAGTCCTCCCCAAAGTGCAAGTTTCTCAACCTCCATTCAACTACCCCATTGCTGCTACTATTCCCAAGTGGATGAAGCATTAGGCACTGATGCCTTCTTCCGTCCCCTATTCGATCTTTTGATGACTAGTAGAATAAGATGTTGACTAACTTTCTGAAGCTGAAGTAGCCTGTGTTCCATGGTTTTGAGAGTTAGGATTCCTATGAGTTCATTCTGGATTGCTATGAGAGGCTTCACAAGTTAGGCATTATACACCAGTATGGGGTAGAGTTCGTGACCTTCTCACTTCAAGGTGAGGCTAAGTAATGATGGAGGGCCTATGTGGAATGCAGATCACCAGTCTTGCCCCTACTCACTTGGATACAGTTAGATGCTTTGTTTCTCAAGAGGTATGTGCCCTGGACTTTGAAGGATCGTAAGAAGGCTGAGTTCATGTCCTTGGAGCAGGGTGGTATGACTGTAGTTGCTTATAAGGCTAAGTTCCATGGCTCCTTCCAGATATGTTACATAGTTGGTGACTATAAAGGAGGATAGGACTCATCTTTTCGTGAAGGGATTGAACCTCGAGTTACAGGTATTGTCTATTCACATGACATCTGCAGGTAATAGTTTTAATGGGGTAATAAACTTTGTGAAGAATGTGGAAGGAGTTCGACGTGATGGGCCAGGCTAAGGCGTTGGCTAAGAAGCCCAAGAACACAGTTAACTTTCATGGTTCCTACTCCAGAGGATCAGGTAGGCCGACAATGCAGCCTGACTAATTCAATCAGCCATGCCCGCTTTTGCAGGTGGTTACTCGGGAACTCCATGTCAAAATCCTATTAAAGTTAATCAGGGAGCCACACCTGCGTCTAGCATTAGGCCGTCTTTTGATTGAAATTTTTACAATTGTGGAGAACTTGGACATATGAGGATAGATTGTCCCCATCCATGCATGCCTGACTCTGTGCAGCAGCAAACCAGAGCAGTGGTACTAGTGGGCAGCGGTAGTAATGGCAGACGACGTCCATAAGGTGGGTGAGGAGGAAATCAGTGAGGGCGTGGAGGCTGGAGAAATGGTAATGCGGGTAGAGGAGTAGTGCAGCCAAGAAAGGAGGTTGCCTGTCAAGATGACAGGGCTCAGTTTTATGCCATTCCGCTCAAGATTGAGGCTAAGGCATCTGATGCAGTGATCACATATACTATTCTTGTCTGTGACCGGATGGCTACTGTGTTGTTTTTTTCGGGTTCTACTTATTCATATGTGTCAGTTCAGTTTGCCTTGGGATTTTATGCTATTTATGATATGCTTGATGCCTTCATTCATGTTTCTACCCCAGTTGGAGAGTTTGTCATAGTCACCAATGTCTATCGTGCTTGTTCTGTCCTCTTTATGGATTTTCAGACTTGGGATGATTTGATTATTATGGATATAATTAACTTTGATATAATCTTAGGCTTGACTTAGTTGTCTCCCTATTATGTTGTGCTTAATTGTAATGCTAATTATATGACGCTAGAGATCCTGGGTAGGGAAAAGTTATAGTGGGAAGCAGTGTACAAGCCTAAGCCAACTAAGGTCATATTTTTCATTCGGGCAAGGAAACTGGTAGGGTAGGGGTATTTGGCATATTTGGGTCATATTCGGGATGTTGATGTTGAGTCTTCCTCTGTTGAGTCCGTTTTTGTAGTGTCTACATTCAAGGAAGTGTTTCCTATCGATTTGCCTGGTATGCCTTCGGATAGGGATATAGATTTCTACATTGGATTGGAATTGGGTACTCACCCCATCTCCATTCCTGCTTATCACTTGGCTCCAGCACAATTGAGAGAGCTTAAAGCTGTCACGACCCAGACCGTCGCAATTGGCGCCCACACAAACCCTTCGGTGGGAGAACCATTACTACAACCAAACAAATAAATTTAAGAAAACTAAGGCATTTAAAGATACAGAAGCAAGTTTAAATGACTATAATGATGGAGTCCCCATAAACTCCAAGGTTTTAACAAACAACTAACCAAAACTAATGCGGAAGAACAACCTCTAGAACCTAAAAGTCATTGTACTAAAACTCTACTAGCGACAAGGCAAAGAACAAGGGGTATAACCCCAAAACTAAACAAATACCTTAAACAAATAGTCTGAGTCCGAAAAGAATGAACTTAAAAAAGAGAGATCCATGGCAGCCTGAAAGAACTGTCTCACCCTTGAATCCGGTCACGATCTATAGTCACTTAGCTGAGGTCTATCAATAGCCGCTTGAAGATGCCCTATACTCAACAAAGACCACGAAAGTGCAGTATCAGTACACAACCACAGTGTACTGGTAGGATCACGCGACTATCCCAATAAGTGAAACACATGCAAGTAACCACAACATTATAAAACAGGCATATACCAAACATATACAATATTAGTCATCTTTTCAGGATCAATGTAGCATCCCACATTCTCAATAATACACATTGGTTATTAATTTAGAGCAACATACAGTCCTCCAATATCAATCATTATTAGATATGAACGTAATAATCACAAGTAGATACACAATATAATTCAATAGTTCTCTCATGGAACCCATACTCAAACTGTTAGCATACTGAAACATGGTACCCGATCCAATATTTATGTCGGAACGTGACAATCGAACCCATGTTTATGCCGAAACGTGGCAAGCGATCTCATGTTTATGTCAGATCCAAGTTAGTGTGTCAGAACACAACACTCGCTCCATTTAACAAACCACAATCACAATCACAATGTATATTCTCACAATCATAGAACAAGAGGTGATTCATGACATACAATTATTCAATTATCCTCATTTATGATTAGTGTGATCAATAATGCAACCTTCGCGTACATATATGAATTAGAATGAGCAATTACAAACATATATCACACCAACATGAAATCATAACCATCACCTACCTCAAATCCAAGCTTGAATCCCCTAAGGCACTTGAATCTTCCCTTTCCAGATTCTTTTCGCTTGTTCGTGGTCTAAAAACATACAATTAACACAAGGATCAATAAACGAGGCCTAATTACCCGAATTATAATCAAAATTATCAACCCTAGGCCAACCTAAGATCCCAATACCTAAATTAGGGCTTTTTCCACCATTAACTTCAGATCAAAACCTTTCCCAATGATAATTACCTAAGAAACTACGTTCTACGAATCAAAAAACAAATTTAGAGAGTTAAAGCCTTATCTTTAGCCTCAAGAATATTGAAAAAGGGTCAAGAGCTCATCTGGGGTCGTTCCTTAGCTCTCAAAGTTGAAAAGTGCAGAATAAAACTTTTTTGGGGTTTATTTACTACCTTAAGTCACGTCGGACCCACAACAGATGTCCTCACCCCGCTACAGTGGCCTCGCCCTGGTGGTAGAAATCCCGCCCCAGAGGCTTGCACGGAACTAGTGAGATATTTTAATAATTCCAAGACCCTCATTTCACAACACACCTTTAACCAATGATGCTAAAAAAATGTCGTTCATGTTAAGATCGATTCGGGGAGTTCTACCCACAATTTCGTAAAGTTGTACAGATACCTTAACGACTTATCTAACCACTCATGTAATCAAAATTATAAATTAGTCACCCGATTATTACCAAATTTCTCTACACCTTAACGACTCTGATTTCGTCCAAATCTGGACTAGGTTGGGAAATCCAAAGTTACTACTCAAAAGTTTTCTGGCCCCAATTCTTTCCCCATTGGCTTTTCTATAATGACGGGAATGGGTCGTTACAATAGATATCAATTTACCCATCACTCGTACCCGAGTGACAAACTAGGAGAAAATGGATAAAGCAAGAATAGAGTAGTATCTTAATCGTCGAATAACTGCGGATACCTGTCCCACATACTTTTTCTATCAACTTTGGGTTGCTAGAAGCTTAGATTGGATACTTCTCACCTTACCCTAAACATCTTTCACCAAATAAACTCTCAAAGTTTTTACATCTTTAACCTCAAACCAACCAATTGAACACCTACACATCCTCCCATACAATGCCTCAATGAAGTCATCTCAGTACTCGAGTGATAAATATTGTTGTATGTAAACTTAACTAGAACAAAAGTAATTCCCAACAACCACCAAAGTTGATCGTACACACGTCTACAATATGTTATCAGACGAATCCTTTAGCACTTAAGCATGATAAAATCCTAAATCAAAACTCGCCACAATTAGAGGTGAACCTGAATCAACCAACACACACTCATAATACCTAAACAATCATAGTTCTTAACAATATCTTTACAACATAAATTTCTATGAGCTTAAGTTATAACAAATTTGATCTTTGAGCGATATGTCCAAGCATACAACCCCTCCAACAACACTATCGAAATGCTAGATTTAGTAATTGTAGATTACCTCTTAAGAATAGTAGAATTGGACCTAATGATCCCCACATTCAACCACACATAACCAATATATGACCTCAATGACCAGAGGAAAATTAAGATTGTTGGACAACCACAAATACGCATGGTAGCTCTTCTATAAATTCTCAAAAACAAGATGGTACATGTAGAACCACTAAAGTACTTTAATAACTCCAAGAAATTATGTCATTCGAAATAACCAAATATTCCGAATCTTCCCACTTAACCAAGAGAACATAGCTGGATTTGATACCCCTGATCCACCACTAGGGATCCACCCACAAAAGTGAAAACACATGAGAGCATAACTAGTGAATCATACTCACAATATTAACAACCATCATAACAATCCAACTATTTATCTTATTATAACCCAACACTTTTTAAATGAAACCTTTCTTAGGTCCTTAAGAATCAATAGTAATAGAATTTACAAATCAACCCAGGTGTAAGTCCTTTCAAATGCTCAATATTGGGTACAATTAATCATTTCTCACCTTGCCAATTCATACCTTGATAAAATACATCACCACAAATGTAGACTCACAATGAAAAATCTAAATTGTAATTTCCACCATATATCACAATCCCTTTCTTTGTTAACATTAGCTTGTACCTTGAAGATTTTTATGAATTCATGGATCTCCGTTTATCATTGATCGCATCTCCATCAATATTACCATTTATTTCTCTAAAATTTCAATCATACTCATTACTAGACTCTAAAACAAAACCAAGCACTTGTCATCACACTTAAGCTAATGTCCGCACACTCCTTTCTCAAGTCTTTTTCGATAGTTTTGACCAACCTGTTGAATCTATGACAGTATTACCATAGCCTAAACAAAATGAATGAAATCAGGTGTCTCTAAACCCAATTATATACCCCTCTAAAGATATCTCTATAGCATTTGCAATCAAATAAAATATTTTTACTCTAGCCTCTCTCTAAAGGTTGTACTACATTCTACTATATTTTCCTTCATTATAATTCTAGCTCTTTAACATTTTATTCGAGTGGTGTCCTACCATCTCTTATAATTTGCCATACAACCACATTACTCACCAAATATTAGAAAACCACAACCTTAGATACTCATAAGTCGTAATTACTATACACAAATTCGTTTAACCAACGATTTTATTATATAGTTGCATCCCGTCACAATCCATCACAAACTCTTATTACCATTACGCTCAGCATCCTTGACTATCATTACGAAGCCAACATTTCATCCACACGACACCTCAAACTCAGGCATACTCATCAAATTCAAAGGACTAACCCAATTTATACACACTTTCTCACTAAAATAATTCAATTTCCTTCACCCAAGTATACTCAATGGGATTTTCTTTATCCATAAGATTGTCATTCCGATATCGATCCACTCCTTTACGGCTTCAGATAAAATCACTAGTCCTTGTACTATCTTTCTTGTTCTTAACAAACAAGAAAGGAGCACCCCATGGGGAAGCACTAGGATAGATGAAACCTTTATCAGGAAGCCCTTGGATTCGAGCCTTAAGCTCTCTTAATTCTGCCGGAGCCATACAATATGGAGGGATGGAAATGGGGTGATTGCCAGTTTCCAAGTTAATGCAGAAATCTATATCTCTATCCGGAGGCATACCAGGCAAATCCATAGGTAACAGTTCCTTAAACTCATACACCACAGGAACAGACTCAATAGAGGGAGACTTAACCTCAACATCCCAAACATGAGCCAAATAAGCCAAACAACCCTGCCCGACTAGTTTTCTAGCACGAAAGAAGGATATGATATTAGCTAACTTAGGCTTGTACACTCCTTCCCACTCTAATCTTTCCCTACTGGGGATCTCTAGAGTTACTGACTTAGTATTACAATTAAGCTTTTCTAGCCACTGCATCACTCCCTCAAACTCGGTCTTACCCGAAAAAACATAAAACTGAGCCCTGTCCTCTTGACGGGCAACCTCCTCGCCTGGCTGCACTACTCTCTACATGAATTACCATTTCCCTGGCCTCCACAGCCTTGCTGAATTCCTCCTCATATGCCCAAGTTCTCCACAAATTTAACACACTTTATAACTTATATTCGATTACTGAACAGTGAATTAGATCACGGGGGTTAGTTCGGGTATGATTTGGGGTCTATAATTATGACTAGGGGAAACATGGAAGATAGGGCTGAGATTCTGTATTGCCCTGTCCCGCTTTGGTGAGAGAAATCTTACACTGGCGATCTTGCCTTGGTAGGGAAATCCCTCCCGAGCGGCCATAACGGAAATAGAATCTTTACCAATAATATTTCTAGGTTTCTTTTCTTTCCCAATTTCCACCAAAGGTTCCCAGCTATAACACATTCATTTTTAGAGTACTCAATCCCCTTAGCTAGGATAATCAATGCGTACCCCGAGTCAACCCAATGATACACGCTCTTTAGAATCATTTTACAGTGTTTCAACACTACTGCACACATATCTCTTGGATACACCCAGACTCTCACACGATTATCAATTAGTCACAATGTACATCCAGATTTATTGCTTATGAACCACATCATAATTTATCTAAATCCTTGCACCTAATCTTGTGATGACTTTCTTTTCACAACAAGTTTCACGACACTCAAGCAGTTAAAACTTATAGATAAATCCAAATTCTTTAATAAGACCGTTTCATAGATGACCGTTACTGATCATCTATGTCTTATACCACCCCTAAGGCCAGATACCAATTGGAACCTTCTCAGTTCCAATTAACATGCTTGTGTCCCTTCAGCTGGGACTACGACGTCTAGTTCACTTCGGTGAGATACCAATTAGACTTAACTCATACCACAAGCGACAATAGTAGATAACAAGCCCCATAAAATTGCTGATTTCAATCATAGAAATCGGTCGAACCCAATTCTTAACCGCCTCAATCTTTAACTGATGGTAATCAGACCTTAAATCAATCTTAAAGAAAACTGATACACCTTGCAATTGGTCAAAAAGTTCATCTATCCAAGGCAACGGATACTTGTTCTGAATGGTGACCCTATTCACCTGTCGATAGTCTATACACATCCTCTCTTGCTAGTGATGGTGTTACCACTTTTGTTGCTTTAGTTCGAACCATAGAGTGAAGGAGGATAGTACCAATTTATATTACCCAGATACCAATTAGAATCAAGTCACAGCACGAAAGAGTAAAAAAAAGTGAGTTTTTCCTAAAGTCTTAAAGCATCTCGAAGAAAATGTACGGACGCCAACGTACCGGTCCGCAATACTCTACTAGACTCATTTTGGTACAATGAGATCAACTAACTTAGGGCTCTGATACCAACTTTATCACGACCCACACCGTTGCGGTTGGCACCCATACAAACTCTACGGTGGGAGAACCATTACTACAACCCAAATAAGCAAATTTTAAGAAAACTAAGGCATTTAAAGATATGAAAGCAGATTTAAATGACTATAAAAATGGAGTCCCCATAAACACCAAGGTTTTAACAAACAACTAACCAAACTAATGTGAAAGAAGAACCCTTAGAACCTGAAAATCATTGTACCAAAACTCTACTAATGACAAGGCTAAGAGTAAGGGGTACAACCCCAAAACTAAACAAACACCTTAAACAAATAGTCTGAGTCTGAAAATAATGGACTTAAACAAGAGAGATCTATGGCAACCTGAAAGAACCTGCTTACCCTTGAATTCGATCACGATCAATAGTCACTTAATTGAGGTCTATCAATGGCCGCCTGAAGATGCCCTATACTCAATAAAGAACAAGCAATTGCAGTATTAGTACACAACCACAGTGTACTGATAGGATCATGCGGCTATCCCAATAGGTGAAACACATTCAAGTAACCACAATATTATAAAACAGACATATACCTAACATATACAATATTAGTCTTCTTTTCAAGATCAATGTAGCATCCCACATTCTCAATAATAAACATTGGTTATAAATTTAAAGCAACATATAGTCTTCCAATATCAATCATTATAAGATATGAACGTAATTATCACAAGTAGATGTACAACACAATTCAATGGTCCTCTCATGAAACACAATTCAATGGTCCTCTCATGAAACCCACACCCAAATTGTAATGACTTGATTCCTTCGTTAGATAAAAGCCAATGGAGAAAGAATTGGGGCTAGAAAAATTTTTCGTAGTAACTAGAGATTTCCTAGCCTAGTTCAAATTTGGATGAAATTGGAGTTAGTGAGGTCTGAGAAAATTTGGTAACAATCGAGTTACTTATTTATGATTTTGATTACATGAGTGGTTAGTCGTTAGGGAATATGTACAACTTTACGAAATTAAATTCGGGTGAGTAGAGCTGCCGAAATTGATCTTAGCGTGAATAGTATTTTTTGAACGTCATTGGTTGAAGGTGTGTTGCGAAATGGGGGTCTTGTAATTATTAAAATAGCTCACTTTTTCATGCAAGCTACTTTGGCGATGGTTTTGGTCGCTCTGGCGGGGCCGTTATAGGGGGGTGAGGATCGCTGTAGCGGGCCAGACATGACTTAAAGTCATAAATAAACCTCAAAATAACTTTATTCTGTAAGTTTTGATTTATAGAGCTAAGAAACGACCCTAGTTTCTTTCTTGATAGTTTTCCACTATTCTTGAGGCTAAATGTAAGGTTTTAACTCCCTGAATCCATTTTTCGCTTCGTAAAATGTAAATTCGTGTGTAATTATCGATAGGGGAGGGTTTTGATATGTGATTTATGGTGGAAGAAACCCTAATCTGGGTATGCGGATCAAGGGTTTGACCTAGGATTGATTTTATTGATTATAATCTGGGTAATTAGGCCTTGTTTAATGATCATTGCGTCAATTGTATATTTTTAGACCTCAGCTAGGTGACTCTTGAGTGTGACCGGATTCAAGGGTGAGCCAGTTCTTTCAGGCTGCCATGGATTTTTCTTGTTTAATTCCACTCTTTTCGGACTAAGACTATTTGTTAAAGGTGTTTGTTTAGTTTTGGGGTTGTACCCCTTGTTCTTAAACTTATCATTAGTAGAGTTTTGATACATTGACTTTCAGGTTCTAGGGATTATTATTCTGCATTAGTTTGGTTAGTTAATTGTTTAGACCTTTAGAGTATATGAGGACTTCATTTTTATTGTTATTTAAACCTGCTTTCGTTTCTTTAAATGCCTTTGTTTTTAGTTAAGTTGTTAGTTGGATTGTAGTACTAGTTCTCCCACCGGAGGGTTAGTGTGGGTGCCAATCACGACAGTCTGGGTTTTGAAAAAGTTGGTGCTAGATCCCTAGGTTCGTTGATCTCATTGTACCAAAATGAGTCTAATAGAGTCTTGCGGAACAGTACGATGACGTCCGTACTTTTTTTTGAGAGGCTATAGGACTTTAGAAAAAACTCACTTCTTTCTACTCCTTCGTATTATAACTTGAATCCAATTGGTATCTGGGTGATACAAATTGATATCTTTCCTCTTTCACTCTATGGTCTGAGCTAGAGCAACAACAACAGTAATACCATCACTACCAGGACAGGATATGCATTGACTACCGATAATTGAATAGGGTCACCATTCAGAAACAAATATCCATTGCCTCGGATAGATGACCTTTTTAACCAATTTCAATGTGCATTAGTTTTTTCTCAAATTGATTTAAGGTCTGGTTATCATCAGTTAAAGGGTGAGGCAGTTGTTAAGAATTGGCTTCGACCAATTTCTATAATTGAAATTAGCAGTTTTGTGGGGCCTGCTAGTTATTATTGTCGCTTGTGGTATTAATTGAGTCCAATTGGTATCTCCTGATTCCAATTAGTATCTCAACCAAGTGAACTAGACGTCATAGTCCTGACTGAAGGGACACAAGCAAGTTAATTGGAACTGAGAAGGTTCCAAATGGTATCTGGCCTTGGTGGCCGTATAAGGCATAGATTATCAGTACTGGTCGTCAATGGAGTGAACTAATTAAAGAATTTGGACTTGTCTGCAAGTTGTAACTTCTTGAGTGTTGTGAAACTTATTGTGAAAAGAAAGTCATCACGAGATTAGGTGCAAGGGTCTAGATAAATTACGATGTGGTTTGTAAGCGAGCAATATGGACGTGTGTTACGACAAATTGATAATCGTGTGAGAGTCTATGTGTATCTTGGGGATATGTGTGTGGTAGTGTTGGAACGATGTAAAAGGATTCTAAAGTAGGTACATCATTGGGTTGATCAGGGGGTAGACAATGATTGTCCTTGCCAAAGGGATTTTCTTAAATGCCTAGTTATAGCCGGGAAATCTAGGGAAATATAGAAAAGAGAGAAACCCCAGAAATTGTCGGCAGGGAATCTCGCCAGCGCGAGACCGCCAGTGTGGGATTTCTTCCACCAGAGCGGGGCAGGGCAATACAGAATCTTAGCCCTGTCTCTCCTATTTTCCCCTAGTCATAATTATGGACCCCAAATTATACCCGAACAAACCCCCACGATCTAATTCAGTGTTCAAAAATTGAAAATAAGTTATAAAGTATGTTGAAATTATGGAGAACCTGGGCATATGAGGAGGAAATCAGCGAGGCCGTGGAGGCCGAGGAAATGGTAATGGTAATGCAAGTAGATGAGTAGTGCAGCCAGGAAAGGAAGTTGCCTGTCAAGATGACAGGGCTTGGTTTTATGCTTTTCTAGGTAAGATCGAGTTTGAGGGTGTGATGTAGTGGTCACAAGTGCTACTTTTGTTTGTGCCCGAATGGCTATTGTTTTATTTGATTCGGGTTCTACTTATTCGTATGTGTTAGTTTAATTGTCCTGGGATTTGATGTGGTTTGTGATATACTTGATGCCCTCATCCATGTTTCTACCCAGTTGAAGATTTAGTCATAGTCACCCATGTATATCGTGTTGTCCTGTTGTGTTTATGGATTTTCAAATTTGGGTTGATTTGGTTATGTTAGATATGATTAAATTGATATAATCTTGGGCATGAATTGGTTGTCCCCCTATTGTATCGAGGTTAATTGTAATACTAAGTTGGTAACTCTAGAGATCCCTGGTAGGGAAAGATTAAAGTGGGAAGGGGTATACAAGCCTAAGCTAGCTAAGATCATATCCTCCATTTGGGCTAGGAAATTGGCAGGGAAGGGTTGTTTGGCTTATTTGGCTCATGTTTGGGAGGTTGAGGTTGAGTCTCCCTCTATTGAATCTGTTCTTGTGGTATTTGAGTTTAATGAGGTGTTTCCTACAAATTTACCTAGTATGCCTCTGAATAGAGATTTAGATTTCTGCGTTGACTTGGAAACTGGCAGTCGCCCCATTTCCATCCCTTCGTATTTTATGGCTCCGGCAAAATTAAGGGAGCTTAAGGCTCAAATCCAATGGCTACTTGATAAAGGTTTCATCCGTCCTAGTGCTTCACCGTGGGGTGCTCCTGTTTTGTTTGTTAAAAAGAAGAAGGGTATTATGAGGATTGGTGAATTTATATTAAGCCATAAAGGAGTGGATTGATACCAGAATGACAAACTTATGGATAAGAAAGGTCCCAATGAGTATACTTGGGTGAAGGAAATTGAAGTATTTTAGTAAGAAAGTGCGTATAAATTAGGTTAGTCCTCTGAATTTGATTAGTATACCTGAGTTTAAAGTGTCGTATTGATGAAAAGGTTGACTTCGTAGTGATTGCCAGGGCCGACTAAGCATAATGGTAATAAGAGTTTGTGATGAGATGCAACTACAAAATAAGATTGTGGTTAAGTGAATTTGGTGTAGTAATTATGAATTGCGAGTATCTAAGGTTGTTGCTTCCTAATATTTGGTGAGTAAGTGGTTACATGGAAGGTTTTGAGATATGGTGGGGCACCACTTAAATAGAATTTAAAAAGAGCTAGAGTTATAATGAAGAAAAATAGTGGGATGTAGTATAACATTTAGAGTGAGGCTAGAGCAAGAATATTTTATTTGATTGCAAAGGCTAAAGAGATATCTTTAGAGGGGTAGACAATTGGGTTCAGAGACGTGTGATTTCATTGTTTTGCTGTGGCTATGGTAATAGTGTCATGGGTCCATCAGATGGGTTAAAAATTCTTGAAGGATTGTGCAGACATTAGCTTGAGTGTGATGACAAGTGCTTGGCTTTGTTTTTGAGTATATTAGTGAGTATGATTGAAATTTTAGCGACATATATGGTAAGATCGATGAAGATGCAATCAATGATAAACAAAGATCCATGAATTCATAAAAATCTTCAAGGTATAAGCTAATATTGATAGAGAAAGGGATTGTGTTATATGGTGGAAATTACAATTCAGGTTTTTCATTATGAGTGTACATTCGTGGTGCTATATTTTTTCAAGGTATGAATTGGCAAGACGAGAAATAATCAATTATATCCGATATTTAGCATTTGAAAGGACTTACGCCTGAGGTGAGTCATAAGTTTACTACTATTGATTGATAAGTACCTAAGAAAGGTTTCATTTTAAGAGTGTTGGTTTATAATAAGGTAAAAGGTCAAAGTGTTTATGATGGTTGTTAGTGTTGTGAGTATGATTCACTAACTATGCTCTAGTGTGTTTTCACTTTTGTGGGTGGATCCCTAGTGGTGGATCAGGGGTACCAAATCCTATGATGTTCTCTTGGTTTAGTGGGAAGATTGGGAAGATTTGGTTATTTTGAATGACATAATTGGTGTTGTCTTGGATTGTTAAAGAATTTAAGTGGTTCTACATGTACCACCTTGCTTATGAGAATTTATAGAAGAGCTACCATGTGTATTTGTGGTCGTTCGATAATCTTAATATTTCTCTAGTTGTCGAGGTCATGTATCGATTATGTGAGGTTGAATGTGGGGATCATTGGATCCAATTCTACTGTTCTTAAGAGGTAATATACAATTACTAAATATAACATTTCAATAGTGTTGTTGGATGGTTTGAATGCTTGGACATATCGCTCGATGAGTATCTGATGTCTAAAGATCAAATTTTTATAACTTAAGCTCATGGAAATTTATGTTGTGAGAAGGAGATGTTGATAAGAACTATGATTGTTTGAGTATTATGAGTGTATGTTGGTTGGTTCAGGTCCACCTCTAATTTTAGTAGGTATTGATTTAGAATGTTATCATAGATATGTGAGAATGGATTCATCCTGATGTTTGTATCAAAGTCCTTAATAACATGTTGCAGACATATGTACGATCAACTTTGGTGGTTATTGGGAATAACTTTGTTGCTAGTTAAGTGTATATACAATAATATTTATCACTCAAATATTGTGATGACTTCATTGAGGCATTGTATTGAAGGATGTGTAGGTATTCAATTAGTTGGTTTGGGGACAAAGATTATATCATAAAGTGAGACTCAGTTTTGTTAAACAAGACCTTCTGTATGAGGAAGAACATGTTGAAATTCTTGATCGCGATATCCATAAGCTAAGGACATGCGAGACAAGTAGCTCCAGTAATTCGACGATTCAGATCCAGTTTTTTCTAGTTGATCACTCGGGGACGATGGGTAAATTGGTATCTATTGTAACGACCTAATTCCGTCGTTAGAAAAAATCTAATGGAGAAAGAATCACTACAAGAAAAAGGCTTATTTATGACCAATATTTAGGGACGAGTTAATAATCACGTCACTAAAAGTATACATATTGGGACGAGATTATTTTTTGGTCCTAAAAGCTATATCTTTTTGAGAAGGTGCGAAAGCTGGTCCCTAAAAATATTAATAACTAGTCCCAATTGTACTTGAGAGTGTTAGCGGGAGAGCACACCGCCAAAACAACCCTAAAAATTTTACTAGAATACACTTTTTTTCCTGAAAAAGTAGGCGCCAAAGTAAATAATTATATATGTCCTAAATATCTAAAAAAAAAAAAAAAAACACTACGTTTTCTCTCAATACCAAATGGTTTTAACTTTGCCTTTACATATTCTCAAGAACAGACGCCATCTCTTTTTCATCTCGATCAAGTGCAGCTGGTTCTGCCTAGGGTTATCCAGCACTTCCTCAAAGCCTCTCTATTGATCATCAACGTCTCTGTTTGCTTCTCTCTACAACGAAATTCTGGTAAGTTTTCTTTTTTTTTTTCGTGTTCTCTGTTAGGTCGTTCAACTTTGCGCAATTTTCTTGTTTTATTGAGTTCAGATTCTAATTGATGGTTGATTTGTTGAAGTGTATTCAAGTTTGTATCATATTGTGTGTTTGAAAAATCACATAACCAGACCACAACCAAGTCTATTCAATTTAAAAGGCACTCATTTTTATCATTTATTCTTGCGGTAGACCTCGCATCCTGTACATATTCTATTAGAAAAATGAAAACTCCTTCGGAAACTTGAAAGAATTCAGTCAATATTGTATTTGAGTCAGTTCAGAGGATATCAACTACAGTAGAAGAAATACATAATCTTGAGTTTCCTGCATCATCTCATGTCAGATTATCTTCCCCAAAACTTCCGTTCAAGATGAGATTTTGCATCAAAGGGAGAAAGTATGTGTCTTTAATATCACATCCAGTGATAAGAAGGATTGGATAATAATTTCCCGTTCATACAAAGCTTTTTTTTTCTGAAAAATAACTAAGAGGACACTGTGCTCATGCTATTCTTTGCTTCCTGATTTCCCTTCTTCAATGGACACCAAAGTTTCTTGTATGAATGGATATTTGATTGTCGTTTGATTAGTTGATGATTATAAAACACAAAAAAATTTATATTGAAGTCTTTATCAACTTGTAGTAATAAAAGTGATTATTTTCTTGTGAATGGCTTGAATGGCTTATCAGGTGAATCCTTAGCCATTGAGAACTGTTTCGTTGTGAGTTCTTAAGGACTGTGTATTCATTAGCATTTGTCTCTTCTTCTTTGTTAAAAATTCTAAAAGGAAAACAAAAAACAGAAGACGCTTTATTTCTCAAAACTCATCGTAAGAATCAGATAACCCTAGCAAGATTTTTCCTAAAAGCGATCTTCACTTACACATCTCAGTGTATACTCTCAACTGAAAATCTGTATTTTTTCAAAACAGAGAAACAACATGTCTGTCTATAGCAGCAAACAAAAGACCAGGTCTTAGCGTTTTAGCTGTGTTTTCTCAAAACATAGAAAGCAGAGGCTTAGCAGCAATCTCAACTCAATTTATATCTTCTATTCAATCGAGTCTCAAGTATGCATCCACTTCTGCGAGTTTTTTTATTGCTTTCTATAAAGTTGATTTGTTGTTTATGTTGTTCGAGTTATAGATCTTCTTGTTTGAGTTATAGCTGCTGATGTTTTTTTTTTATAGAAACATTCAGTTTTATAGTTGCTAGTAATTTGCATCAGCTCTTTTCTGTATCTTGAGTTATAGCTGTTGATCGATTTTTTAGAAAGATTCAGTTTTATAGTTGCTGGTCATTTACATCAATTCTCTCTTTTTTTTTTAATAGTTTCTTGAGTTATAACTGCTGAGTGTTTTTTATAAAGATTCCGTTTTATAGTTGGTGGTCATTTGCATTAGCTCTTTTTTGTAATAGCTGATGGTCATTTGCATTAGTTCTTTCACTTTGAAAAGAAGCACTAATAACTCAATTAGGTAAAACAATATTCAGATGTCGCTTATGAATCTCGATACATGTGTTGGGATAGAGCTGATTTCATTGATAAAACAGGAAAAAATTCGAAAACAGAATTATGTAACAGAATGTAACAATAGCAAAATATAACATTAGTAATAACTACCACACCTAAAATGCTTCTGCTGTTCCAAGAAATTTTACTGTTTGTGTTGTTTCTTCTCCAGTCCGAAATGTGAAAACTGATCAGTGCTTCATCTCTGTTTTCTCAGAACAGCGAAAGCAGAGGTCTTCCTAGCAGTGGTCTCCACTTAATATATATCTTCTATTTACTCGGATCTCAGGTATGCCTCCACTTGTATGAGTTGATTTGATTTCTTCTATACAGTTGATTTGCTGTTTGTTTTGTTTGAGTTGTAACTCGTCTTATTTGAGTTCTTATTCTCTAAGACTAGATGTTGATCATTTTCTTAAAAAAGTTTTAGTTTCGTAGTGTGATATGATGCCAAAAGTGAAGGGGATCGATAAGTCCTTAAAGAAGTATGTGTTCCTAAAGATAAATAATAATGAACTAAACTTGAAAAGCGACACTAACAACTCAATGAGCTAAAACAATATTAAGAGATAATATAGAGAGTGTTCTATTCAAGTTGAGAAATCTGTTATGAATTACAAGTGAACTACTAACAGGGCAAGTGAGACAAGTGATTGCAGAATGCTACAACTGAATAAGTGAAAAAAAGATAGTTTCATTTGGATCTGAAACTGATGAAATATGTAAAACACAATAGAACTGATGTAAACTGAACTCCTGTGGTGCTGCACATAGAAGATTGAATGAGTGATAGTTTTGTTTGGGTCTGAAAATTGGAAAACTTGATAACTTTCAAGAAGATGCATTCTAATAGTTGTTTAAAACATTCTTTCAATTTTTTCTAATTGGTTCTCTTATTTCTGTCTACTTGTATATTAGTTGTGCATCATCTTCTGTGAATTTTTTTCCTTCTCTAAATTTAATTTGTTGATTGTGTTCTTCTTATAGCATAGCGTATAGTGTGTGCCTAAAGAATCGATCATATTTTGACGATTAAATTAACACGAGCTGATGAACGATGAAGAAAGCAATAGAAAACTAATGCAAATTACCTCTTGTATATGATGTACATAGTAGGTAGAAACAACGATAGTTTCATTTGTGTTTCAAAACTTGGAAAACTCAAGATTTTTCAATAGTTGCATCTGTTCTTGTAAAACAAAATCACTAGCTATTTTCTGTTTGTTCAACTTTCTGTAAGCTTCCTCTTTTGGGAGCTGATTTTTTGTCCTTCTCTATATTTGATTTGTTCAAGTTACACTATACTTGTTTGAATTACTCTTCATCCTTGAGATTAGCTGGTCAATTTTTTTGAAGTATCTCATAGTGTTTTTTGTATGTCTAAGGAATCAATCATATTTTTTTACAATTAAATTAACTCAAACTCACAAAAGATGTAAGAACAAACAAAACGGATACAAATTACCTCATGTGGTGTTGTACATATAGAAGGTAGAAATAGTTATAGTTCCATTTGCATTACAAACTTAGCAAACTCGAGATCTTTCAATAGATACGTTCTTATAGTTGAACCATATATATATTCGTCCACTCCTATCAAACTCTCAATCACCACAAATTTATCAAAAAAAACTGTAGATAACAGATTGTAAGACCAACATTTAGGGACAAGTGAATTATCATGTCTCTAAAAGTATATCTATTGGGATGAGATTATAATTCGGTCCTTATTTGTACAGTATATTGAGAAGGTATTAAATCTAGTCCTTAAAAAATTAATTCACTGGTCCCAAATTCTAATGAGGACCTTGAGAGGGAGAAAATTTTGGCAATATTTTATTCTTATCCTTTATCTTTTTTAATCTAGCTTTTTATGTACTATTCAAGGTTATGGCTCCTAATAAGCAATGGATGCAACTAGTGGACCATCGGCTTGATGAAACCTATTTAGTAGGCGTGCAAAAGTTTTTGGATTATGCTTTTGAAAGAACAGGAGAACAATATGAAATACGATGTCCATGTGTCAAATGCTACAATACAATTTTAGGCACTCGTAAAATGGTTGAGACACATTTGCAAGTATATGGAATAATTAAGAATTATACTTTTTGGTATCACCATGGAGAACATTTGTGTGAGCCATTGTCAGAATCTGAATCCGAATTTGAATTTGCATTTCAAGATGGTGTTCAAGTAGAAGAATGTGAGAGTGAGGATGAAGTAGAAGAACTGTTGAGAGATTTATATCCTAATCTTGATGGAGGAACTACACACACTGATGGTGATGATTTACTTGAGGAGGAACCAAATGTAGAAGCAAAAAGATTTTACAGCCTATTGAAGGATTTCGAGCAGCCACTATATCAAAATTCCAAAGCTTCAAAGCTTTCCTCTTTGATTAAATTGCTTCACATCAAAAGTATGGGTCGTTGGAGTAATGCGTCATTTACAATGTTATTGAAAATGTTGAAAGAGGAGTTGTTGCCTGATGGCACTAATTTGCCAAACTCATACTATGAGGCAAAGAAGATAATCAAAGAACTCGGCCTTTCTTATAACAAGATTGATGCTTGTACTAATGATTGCATCTTATACTGGAAGGAGGATAGCCAACTCGATTCTTGCAAGGTTTGTGGGGTGTCTAGATGGAAGATAGATACACATAGTGGGGAAACAAGGAATAAAAAAGGAAAAAGGATAGCCTCAAAGAGCTTACGCTATTTTCCTTTAAAGCCTAGACTTCAAAGGTTGTTTATGTCTACAAAGACATCTACTTTTATGACATGGCATAAGGATAAAAGAGTTGATGATGGAATAATGAGGCACCCAGTTGATTCAATGGCATGGAAGACATTTGATGAACTTCATCCTTCATTTGCGGTCGAGCCTCGTAATGTTCGAATTGGACTTGCTAGTGATGGATTTAAGCCATTCCGAAATTCAAAAACCTCACATAGCATTTGGCCTGTGATTCTTATTCCTTATAATTTACCACCTTGGCGGTGCATGAAGCAAGAAAATTTTATTTTGTCAATGCTTATTCCTGGTCCAAATGGCCCAGGAGATGCAATTGATACATATCTTCAGCCTTTAATAGAGGAATTGAAGGAATTGTGGGAGGTTGGTATTGAGACCTATGATGCATTAGCTAAAAAGAATTTTAAGTTGCATGCTTCTTTGTTATGGACCATCAATGACTTTCCAGCATATGGAAATTTATCTGGATGGAGTACAAAAGGAATATTGGCATGTCCATGTTGCAATAAAGATACTTCATCAACTCGATTGTCTAATGGTAAGAAGCAATGTTATATGGGTCATCGACGTTACCTTCCTCATAATCACCAATGGAGGAATGAGAAGAAGTCATTTGATGGTACAGATGAGAGAAGACCCCCCCCACAAATGCGTTCTGGTATTGAGATACTTAATCAAGTGCAGGATCTTGAAGGGCTACAATTATCAAAGGATCCAAAGAAAAGGAGGAAGATATCACATGAAAATCGAAAGGATAATTGGAACAAAAAAAGTATCTTTTTTGAACTTCCATATTGGAAGAGTCTCTTGTTGCGACATAATTTGGATGTAATGCATATTGAAAAAAATATATGTGATAATATTATGGGGACAATCATGAATGTCAAAGGAAAGACCAAGGACACAATTAAAACTCGATTAGATTTGCAAGAAATGAACATTAGACCAGAATTGCACCCTATCCAAAAAGGGGAGAAAATTGAAGTTCCAACTGCATGCTACACATTGTCTCCCGAAGATAAGCACAAGTTATGCCTTTTCCTAAAGAATCTAAAGGTTCCTGATGGATTTTCATCTAATATTTCTCAATGTGTGAACCTGAAAGATCACAAGATATCAGGGTTGAAAAGTCATGATTGTCATGTTCTTCTGCAACATCTACTCCCTCTTGCACTTCGTGGTATGTTGTCCAAAGAAGTGTGTGAACCTCTTATTGAGTTATCTTTGTTTTTTTGTATTCTTGGATCAAAGGAGTTGACAATTGATAACTTGGAATATATTGAATCTCAAATTCCCATTACACTTTGCAAGTTAGAAAAGATCTTTCCTCCTTCATTTTTTGATGTCATGGTTCACTTACCTATTCATTTAGCTACTGAAGCTAAGATTGCTAGACCGATTCATTATCGATGGATGTATCCTGTGGAACGATGGTTATATTTTCTAAAATCTTTCATTGGTAATAGGGCATATCCTGAAGGTTGTATTGCAGAGGGCTATATTGCAAATGAATGTATGACCTTATGTTCAAGGTATCTACATAGAATTGACACAAAATTTAATCAGCCTGAAAGAAATTATGATGGGGGTTTAAAGCAATCTAATGGAGGTTTATCACTATTCTGTCAACCCGGAAAAACTCTTGGAGCTAAAATTCCATTTGAGCTTGAAGCAGATGAATTGGAACAAGCACACATATACATATTGAAGAATTGTGATGAAGTTTTACCATATCTTGAGTATGGAGAGTTATTTTATATCTTCTCATTATTATTTCCGTAGGATTATTTATTTTTTATATGAAATTTATGGTTCACTTCAATTTTGTAGAAAGTTTGCACAAACTCATGAAAATGCTCGCCACTTGTCTGATGTAGAATGGAATCGCCAATTTATTGAATGGTTTAAAGATAGGGTGAGTAATACATAAACATAAAAGTTGATATTTTAATATTGTAATACTCAGTATAAAGTAATCATCCTAATTTTGATGATAGGTTGCACAATTACAAAAAAGAGATTGTAGTCGTATCATGGAAGATCTGCTCTCGCTTTCACGCGGTCCTACACGATATTCGATACATTCTAATGGTTACATTGTTAATGGATATAGATTTCATGTACAAGATTATGATAAAAAGTTAAGGACTCAAAATTGTGGTGTTGTTGTATTGGGTGAGAATGATAAAGATAGTGAGAACCTTGATTACTATGGAGTTTTAACAGATGTGATTGAGTTGCAATTCGTCATGGATAGAAGAGTGGTTTTATTTCGTTGTAATTGGTTTGATGTGTGTGATGAAATAAAAGGAGTTAAGAAAGATGAGTATGATTTCGTGAGTGTTAATCCCAATAGATTCTTGAAAACAAATGAGCCATTTGTTTTAGCGGACCAAGCATCTCAAGTGTTTTATGCTAATGATAATTCCAACAAAGGTTGGCAAGTAGTGAGGAAGACTCAACCTCGTGATTCCTATGAGATTGTGGAACAAATGGATGATGATATTGTAGAGTTAGGATGTCCTTCACAAAAAAAACGTAAAAGAACTAATGAGGTGAAGTATGTTTTTAGGAATTAATATATTCACTGTTACATTGTCTTAAATTTTTTCTTATTACTTTTTATTTTTGGCTCGTTTTGTAGGTTCAAGATGAAACCATTGAAGACTGAAAATGAGGCTGACTCATCTAGGAAGAGTACTATTAGATATACATTTGTCGCGCCTGGTGCTATTGGAAAGGGACGAGGACGAGGGCTTAAATCTTTGGCTGAGAGAAGAGACTTGTCAACTAAGAGTTTTGTGTCTCAATGTAGTGATCTGGTTAATGAGTACATCCAAGAAATTGAAACAAGTAAGATATTTTAAATAAACTGTTCAAAATTGATATTAATAGCTCATTTTATGTAGCCGTTGTTATTTCTTACAACTTCTTTCTCTCAAAAGGAATATTCTAAAGTATTAATAATACGATTTGTTTTCTCCATGTTATGTAGGTAAGGGTCGAGGGCAAAGACTTACAAACTCTACTGTGTTAACTAGTCAAGGAATGACAACAATACCTAAGAACTCCATCGATCTTGATAAAGAGAACAAGCAAATTAACCGTTCAACTCATGCATCGACTAATCTAGCTAAGCAATACACCCAAGATTCGAGACAAGTAAGATTTTTGAAAATATGCTATGTTTTCAAATAAAATTTCCAAGTATTTTAAGTGTACATTCCATTTGTATTTGCTTGCAAACTGTTCTTGGTCTTGGGACTCGTTGAAATGTATCATACTTTTATCACTTTAATTTTCTTCCCTCAAGCGAGTCGATAGTGAAAAGTGAGCCCTTGTTATTTTTTTTATATAATGCTTTGTTTTTTTTATGTCTCAAAATCTAATCTTCATTTTGAGCCGTTGTTTTTTCTTACAGCTTCTCACTCTCAAAAGAAATATTCTAAGGTATTAATTATATGATTTGTTTTCTCCATGTTATGTAGGGAAGGGTCGAGGACAAGGACTTACAAACTCTACTTTGTTTACTAGTCAAGGAATGATAATGATACCTAAGAACTCCATCGATCTTGAGAAAGAGAACAAGAAAATTAACCCTTCAACTCATGCATCGACTAATCTAGGTAAGCAATACACCCAAGAAGTCAAGACAAGTAAGATTTTTGAAAATCTGCTATTTTGAAATAAAATTTCCAAGTATCTTGTGTGTACATTCCATATCTATTTGCTTGCAAACTGTTCTTAGTCTTGGGACTCGTTGAAATGTATCATACTTTTAACACTTTTCTGCCCTCAAGTGAGTCGATAGTGAAAAGTGAGCCCTTGTTATTTTTTTTTTTATATAATGCTCTGTTTTTTTTCTGTCTCAAAATCTAATCTTCTCTTTGAGCCGTTGTTATTTCTTACTGCTTCTCGCTTTCAAAAGAAATATTCTAAAGTATTAATTATATGATTTGTTTTCTCCATGTTACGTAGGGAAGGGTCAAGGACAAGGACTTACAAACTCTACTTTGTTTACTAGTCAAGGAATGATAACGATACCTAAGAACTCCATCAATCTTGAGAAAGAGAACAAGCAAATTAACCCTTCAGCTCATGCATCGACTAATGTAGATAAGCAATACACCCAAGCAGTCGAGACAAGTAAGATTTTTGAAAATCTGCTATTTTTTCAAATAAAAGTTCCAAGTTTGTCTGTAATACCTTTGAACTATTTTTAGTTCCTTACTTTCCAGATGTAGCACATAACTGCATCCATTCCAAATGTGATTTATTCAGGTTCTATAGGGAAGGGGCGCGGACAAAGACTTAAAAGTTCTACTTTGTGTACTAGTCAAGGAATGGGAATGAAATATAACAACTACATGACTTCTGAATCTGAGGTGGGATGTATCAACAAGAGTGCTCTTTATGCTAATCAGCATATTAAATCTCCTTCTATAAGCACAAGAGCAAATTTGACCATGTCGTTTAGTCAAGAAATGCAAAGAATGGATAAATCGATTCTTGAGAAAGAGGATATGCAAACTAATCTTTCATTGCCTCCATCTATTGATCAAGTTATGGAACATTCTCAAACAACTGAAAAAGGTACGATATTTTCAAGCCATATCTTATTAATTGTAAATCTAAATTTGATTGCTATAGTTTTTGCTAAATTATGCACCGTAGGTTCATCCAATCCTACAAAGGTAAGAAGAGTTCGAGGGAGCAACATGTGCAAAGAAGTTGCTTCACTTGAAAATGGAGAAAAGCTGAAAGTAACATTTTACAATAATCGAACTGTTGGAACAAATAGCAAACTGTTTTCGAGGCATTTGGGAAAAATTGTTCGTGATCGTAATATTTGTCCTTTAGGAGTATCATCATGGAATGATATTAAACAAGAAAAGTTGAATCATATGTGGGCAGCCGTTGAGGTAACAAATTGCACCTGATTCAAATTCTTTATTGTTATCTAATACATCTGTGTATTCTTGTCCATATAGCAGTCGTTGAGGTAACAAATGTTTATGTGATTTAAACACAGTTGTTTGTCGAATGATTTTCATATTTCACATGTGGTACTAGATTCAAGTATATGTGAATCACATTTGCTACTGAATGTTTTTTCTAAGAGATCAAAAAGAAAAAGTAGATGTAGGAGATATTTGCTATTGGAATTTTGATGCGCTACTGAAAAAATAGACGTGTTATTGAAATTTCTTTTCTATTGAAATATCTGCTTATTGTACTAGAAGAAGAGATCTTTTTCATTTTATGATGCTTTCCTGGTAGGTTTCCCTTGGTAATAACTCAACTCATGCTTCAATAATTGTAGCATAAATTTGAGGCTGTGGACATGAATGATCATCGTGATCATATCTTGGGATGGATGAATGAGTTATGGAACAAATGGAGAGGACACTTGCATGCAAAATATGTGAAGGATAAGCCTATCCATCAATCTCTTAGGACTATTCCAAGGGGAGTAGACAAAAAAGAATGGGAATGGTTAGTAAAGGAACATTTTGCTTCTGAAAGTTTCCAGGTATCCCTACTGATTAAATAGTAATTCTCCAGTCATTTACCACTTGATTTCCTTCTTTAGCACCAAATATACCCAGTCGTTTGATCCATATTATTGAAATAGTTGTCGTGCTTTGAAATGTTGCATCACCCGCTTGTTATAGACTGCTCCATGAGTCCCTCAATCTCTAGAGTTGCCCACTTACTTCTCATTCTTGGTACATTGCGTTCTCTTCCAATAGTTCCATTTTTATAATAGGCAGATTCTATTTGGACAGTTCCAGTATTTTTATGCCCTGTACTTTGCCACTTCTCAGTGCACTGCATTTCAAAATGTTAATAAATGTCTTGCTAATGAAAGAAATATATAGGATGATGGGATGTGAAATTTCTGTTTAACCATTGCGAGTGAAAATAGCATGCTAATAAATTAACAACATATTCCTCATCCACCAAACATGACAAACTAGAAAGAAGTAGGAATATATGTACATACCTGAGGAGCAGCTTCAAACACACAGAACTGCTTAGTAAGATGCTTGTCTAGCTCAAGAATTGCTGCAACATTTCAACATTTTCAAGTGGACTTGAAAGAGAACTCAATACTCTTGTATATGGCCTGCTCGAGTATATGTTGCATTAGTTTCTTTTGGAAAATCTTCTAGTTTCTTTCTTTTCAAACAAAATAAAAGCTACGAACTAAGACAAATTTTTATTTAGGCAAGAAGCAGTAGGAATGCAGCAAATCGAGCTAAGTTGAAGATGCTTCATCATATTGGTAGTAAGCCTATTCGAGAGATTATTTATCAAAAGGTACTAGCGTAAAACTATTTCATGAATGAAATATTTATGAGGTTTGTGTTATTTGACATGTTTAACTTTGATGTAAAGGGCGGGAAAGATGGCAACCCACCAGATTTGGCGACTATTTTCTTTGAGACGCGTAAGAAAGATAACAAGCTTGTTGAACCTGAAGCAATTGAAAAACATGTGCGTTTGATAAATTGAATGTGTTTATTACTTGAAATTGTGATGTGTTTTGATAGAAATTGTTTTTTTATATAATTTCTAGGCACAACTCAAAGAAATGATTCAAGCCGATTCATCTCTACCTAGCATAGAGATTGTGGAAAAATGTTGTAAACCTCAAACTCGTAGCCATGTATTTGGATTTGGGGGTGGAGTAAAGGCAAAAGACTTGAAAGGTGGAACTTCTTCGAAGGCTGAATTATTGTCTGCACTACGTTCAACTCGAGAGGATAACAAATGCTTGAATGAAGAAAATAAATCCTTGAATGAGGAAAACAAATCCTTGAACCATCGCTTGTCTACCTTGGAAGATGCAATGAAAGAAATAATATAAATGAAGGAATTATTTGCTGCTCAACAATTACATGTCCAACCTACAACATCTCCTGTTTCAACTAAATGACCTCTACTTTTTTCTAATGACCAAGTAAGCACCAAGATGCCAGACTTTTTAGTTTTTTTTGTTGATTTGCATATAGTCATTTTCTACTAAGACTAATTCTAAAAAAAAATGATGGTAACTAATCTTTTCCAGCTAGAAGATAGTACCTAAAATTGTTTGAATCCACCTTCATCTCTACTAGTTTTCTTGTTCTCATTGTCTATGATCTTAAATAGAACTATCTAATACTCAATCAAACAGAAGTATAGATACTGCCCTTAGAAAGTAGAAACTGATCTCATGTCGGCTGGTTGTTATATGTTTTTCAAAATGTATGTATAGTTAAGTAGCTTGATGTTATGACGGAAGATTCGATGTTGGATAGCTGACTTTTTTGTTTACTGCTGTCTGGGATTCTTCACAATTATTTTTGGCCATAGTTCCTAATTGTATGATATTGGTTTTTGAACCTGTGAAATTGGTATGAAGTTTTAGATTCGCCAAAGCCGCTACTTTCATTCTTCATCTATTTTTGTGAAATACAGCCGTTCATTTGTTTACGCAGCTGAAAAAAAATGTTGTCAAAATCACACTTAGATGTGAAATACAGCCATTCATGTTCTTGGATCTCATTTTTTACATGTCCTTATTCATATGAAAGATCACTCATCCAGACTTTTGCATTGGATTGTCATGGGCATAACTCTTTTAGTTTTAGGAATTATTCCACTTCACAGATGCTATTTCTTTAAATAAGCAATTATACACCTTCAGTTATGTTTGTGTAACCTCAGGAGCAACCGCGTTAGTATACTCTGCTTTCTTCAATCTGGTTGACATTTTGAACTGGAAAGAATGCCATGCTTGTTTATGTGGGAACTCTCCTTTATGTCATCTTTGCTGATATATTGTTTTAGGTTATTGTTGCTGGCCTACTTCATCGATTAGGCATATATTGAAAGCTTTATTTCTGATGAAATTTGCATCTTTTGCTTGCTTATTATATAAGATTAGATGTAGCATTGTACTTGAAACTAGAAAGAGCTTCATCTATATGGGTCTCACTTTGATTTCTCTCCGAGAACAAGTGACTAAGAAGTGCAATACATCTTGCACACCAAATGAACAATACAAATATCATTGGCTTTTCTAGCTTGTAAAAAAAAAAAGAAGATGCACAAGTGATAATGGAAGGCTTTCTTTCAAGCCAACATTATTCGAGAGAACCCTATAACAAAGAAGCTCATAATGCTTACTTCATTAATTAAAATTTTCTGCACAACTGCACATAAGTGTCTTTCTCTATTTGTTAATTTCTGCACTGCTGTATTTTTGGACAGCTGCTTAATATGTTAAATTTTCTGCACACAAATAGTATTTGAATTCTTGATAAATGCATCTCAATGATTTTCTAATTGATTTTTCTTATGTTCCGCAGCTTTTGTGGATATTTCTAGATAAACATGGTAAAGTTTTAACAATTTTTGGGGTGAGCGATCTATCTAATTCTTGTATAAATTTGATATGTATACCAATAGTTATTTATCGTTTTTTAAAATTTTGAACTTGCAGATTTTGAAGGTTGAAGTTTCAAGTCAAGATACAAGCTTAGAAGAAATGGACAAGCTAGTTATTAGTTTGCTACGAATGCTATGCAAAACTCGATAGTACATAGTCTAACTCGAATGTTGGCTAAATTTTTTGAAGATATTGAAACAAACATCATGGGATGTTGACTAATTTTTGATTAATCAAACTCTTAATCTCTATCTACTTGTTTCTGTCTCCCTATATCTTCTTTTTTAATCGAAAGTTTTAGTAGAAATTTAGTATTTGATGATTTTTTTTTATTGCGACATCAATTGATCTAGGACCATTGATGGCCAATCTAGGACCAGAAATATCTCGTCTCTAAATAATAATCTAGGATTAGAAGTGTTTCTCGTCTCTAAAGAATAAACTACGACTAGAAATAATTCTCGTCTCTATAACGAATCAAGGACGAGATTATTCTTGTCTCTAAACATGATACTCATCAAGGACCAAGCCATCCTCATCTCTAAAACTATTGAACGACCATGACAATATCATCACAAAAGCTAATCATGGACCTGGTTGTTCTCGTCTCAAACGATTACTAAGACCAGGTGTTCGTGGTCGCTAAAAAGATTTAACGACCTGAAAATAGAATTTCCTAAGCATATTTGAGACTAGATATGTAGTCTCTAAAAAGATTTAACGACTATATTTTTTCTCGTCTCAACTACCATGTAAGGACCAGTTTTTTGTTCCCGTCGCGGAAGATCTATAGCGGCGAAGGCTGTTGCGACGGGTGGCGACCAGCATTTTGCTGGTCTCAAATTTGCATTTGGGACCGGATTTAGATCTTCAGAGACCAGATTTCCCTTCCTTAGAGGCTACTTTTCTTGTAGTGAATTGGGGCCAGAAAATGTTTTCGTAGTAACTTGAGATTTCCTAGCCTAGTCCAGAATGATGATTGATATTGGAAGAGTGTATGTTGTTCCAAATTGATAACCAATGTGTATTATTGAGAACGTGGGATGCTACATTGATCCTGAAAAGATGACTAATATTGTATATGTTCGGTATATGCCTGTTTTATAATTTTGTGGTTAGTTGCATGTGTTTCACTTATTGGGATAGCCGTGTGATCCTACCAGTATACTGTGGTTGTGTACTGATACTGCACTTGCTTGTTCTTTGTTGAGTACGGGGCATCTTCAGGCGGTTATTGATAGACCTTAGCTAAGTGACTATTGATCGTGACCGGATTCAAGGGTGAGCCAGTTCTTTCAGGCTGTCATGGATCTCTCTTGTTTATGTCCGTTCTTTTTAGACTCAAACTATTTGCTTAAGGTGTTTTTTTAGTTTCAGGATTGTACCCATTGTTTTTAGACTTGTCGTTTGTAGAGTTTTGGTATAATGACTTTTAGGTTCTAGGGGTTGTTCTTCCGCATTAGTTTGGTTAGTTGTTTGTCAAAACCTTGGAGTTTATGGGAACTCCATTTTTATAGTCATTTAAACTTGATTCCGTATCTTTCAATGCCTTATTTTTCTTAAAATTTATTTGTTTGGGTTGTAGTAATTGTTCTCCCACCGAAGGGTTTGTGTGGGTGCCAATCGCGATGGTATGGGGTTGTTCCTTAGCTCTCAAAGTTGAAAAATGTAGAATAAAGACATTTTGGGGTTTATTTATGACCTTAAGTCACATCGGACCCGCCATAATAGTCCTCACCCTACTACAGTGGCCCCGCCCCAGTGGTAGAAATAGCGCCCCAAGGGCTTTTATGGAACCAATGAGGTATTTTAATAATCCAAGACCCCCATTTCACAACACACCTTTAACCAAGGACGCTCAGTAAATGTCGTTCACGCTAAGATCGATTTCGAGAGTTCTGCTAATAATTTCGTAAAGTCGTACAGATTCCTTAACAACTTATCTAGCCACTCATGCAATCAAAATCATAAATAAGTCACCCAATTGTTACCAGATTTCCCTAAACCTTAACGAATCTAATTACGTTAAACTCTGGACTTGGTTAGGAAATCCAAAGTTACTACTCAAAAGTTTTATGGCCCCAATTCTTTCCCTATTGTCTTTTTTTATAACAATGGGAATGAGTCATTACAAAAGCTCAAAGTTAGGAGCTTCTTGATAAAAGGTTCATCTGTCTTAGTTCTTCCTAGTGGGGTGCGATGAGTCCACAATTTGGACTATTTTAGGGCTTTATTTTGATAAATTTAGTGTCCTCAAATTCATATTTTGTCTCAATAACTGATGAAAGTCCTTGAGTTTCAGGTATTTGGAGTTAGAGATACAACATGGACACTATTGGGCAGAAAAGAACAAAGCAAGCTAAAGGAATGCAGAAATGAAAACTTGATGATCGATGATGCCATTCGGTGAATCGCTAAATCGCCAATGTCATTCGGCGAATCACCAAATCACCAAGATACCGCGTAAAGTTACAGAATGTTAGAGCTAAAAAGGGAGGCAAATTTGGCGAGCAACAATTATATTCGGCGTATCACCGATTTATTCAGGGAAGGACAACCAGGTCACCAAAAGTACTAAAGAAGATTCAAGCAAGTGCTTATGGGAAAGATGGAAGGATGAAGGCGAATCGCAGAGTCATTCGGCGATCCTAACTTGGATCGCCTAAATTTACATTAGCCAGACCAAGAAAAAGCAAAAAGTGAAGGTGAGATAAAGAACAATCGGCGATTCACCCATCTGTCAGCAATAATCGACTTACTTCACCGAGTAGTCATATGCAGTGAAACTTCAGACTTATTTAAATTAGTTTTGGCTAGAGAGAGAAAGTCCTTCACAAAACAGAGGAATAATTACTTAGAGAGAAAACACTACCAAAGGGCTTAGTGAGTGATTTTAACAAGATTTTGAGAGGGATTTTGTAAGAGAGGATATTATCAATTGATTTTCATCTATAAGTCTCATTTTGAACCCAACTATGGGAGTGATAATGAATTTTAATTATTTAATTTTTGAGATGAGTGGCTGAAACCCTTTACTTAGGGTTTTAATCATGAAGCCAATTGTTGAAGTTATGTAGTGGGTATTTGTTATTTGCAAAGAATAGCATTAATTTGAAGTGGGTCTAAGTTGTTGCTGTGTTACAAGGTTGAATTGCACGACTTTGTGCGTCAAATTTCAGTGTTGTACACCTGGTTGAGAGAGAGGTATGGAACCAAGGTGACAATTTTTGCCTCCTTAGTAGAGGGTTTCCTTGATTTCACTTTGAGAGAGTGAAACAAGTGATATGTCCTTTGTATTAAGCTCGAGAGAGTGAATTTGATGAGGGTAAAGAGCTGGGTTTCTTTCTATTGGTGTTGAAGTTCGAGAGAATTCAACATAGAAAAGGTAATTGTTCGAGAGAAAGTTACTTTGTATATGGTTCGACCTACCCACAACAAATTATCCCATTATGAGCAGTAACGTGTATCTACTTCGTTGAGATTCAATAATTGGCTGATCAATTCCCCAAGCTTTACTCTAATATTTGTTTTTTTGTATTCAAGTGTAAATTTTGAATTGATAGGTAAAACCTAAAGTTTGAGATTTGAACATTAATTGTGAAAGAATTGTTTGATTGAAGAGGTTGTCATTGTACTTTTATTATTGAATTTGAAGAAAGTACTACTCCATGTGGGATCGACTCCAACTCACATAGTTGGGTTATTATACTGATGAACGATCGTTGACATTTAGTATTGGATGAAGTGCCTTGATACGTTAATCAAAATGGCGCCGCTGTCGGGGAGTAGCGTTACTTAAAATTCTTTGATTGAAGATTTGACACTCTCAAATTTATTGGCTACAGTTGAATTAGTTTTGGATGCTTTGTGTAAGTGTTGGTTGGACTATGCAGAAGTGAACATGAGTGAGGAAGAGATGAATGACAGCTAAGCAGGTCATCTAGATGGTATATACGACATCAATAGTGTCTACAACCCAGCTCAATCGGGTGGAATGGGTGCAATTTACATCCCACAAACGTATGAGAATGCAATGTTTGAAGTCACTAGCACAACTCTTCATCTTCACCAAATGAGGAGACTATATGGATGGCTAGATCTCGATGACCCGCATGAGCATGTGAGAAACTTTACATAGGTTTGCATCCCATTTCATTCAAAAATGTGTCTTAAGAGTCAATTCAGTTGCAGTTATTTCCAATGTCTTTAACGGGAGACACTAATAAGTGGTTAGCCGAGTTACCAAACAATTCCATCACATCATGGGATGATCTAGTTATAGCATTTAACACAAGATTCTTTCCTCCGTTAAGGATGATAAAACTTAGAGACGAAATTCAAACTTTCAAGAGACGGGAGGGGGAACCCATACATGAAACGTGGGTGAGATTCAAGAAGCTCCTGCTTAAATGCCCAAATCATGGGCTAACAAATGATTTGTTACTTCAATATTTCTACCGGAGTCTCGATTTGGTTAATAAAGGAGTGGCTGATCAATTTTTACGAGGAGGAATAATGTTATAATCATTTGAGATAGCTTCATTTCTTCTAGATGACATGACTAGAATAAACCAAGCGTGGTACACCAAAAAGGATCAAGTTTCTCCATTTCATTTAAGATTAACACAAGAGCAACTTGATAAAGAGAAAGAGAGGGATGGAAACATCAAGAAGATGTTGATCCAAATGGGAGTTATACAAGAGCACATGAAGGAGACATGTGGAGTGTTTAAAGTTGAGGAGGGTTCTTCTTTAAGTTACTCAAGGCCGGGGAGAATCAAGGTTGGAACTCCAAAGATATGAAGAGGGTTTTCACCCACTCTCTCTACAGCGAGGCAGAAAAAGGTTGGAACTATCATAAAGGAGAAGAACAAAGGATATACTATCAAGATTGGGCCGAGAAAAATGATTTTTGTAGAAGAGAAGATGATTACGAGGAAAACCATACTCACTCAAGTGAAAGCCCAAAATCAAAAGATAATGCAAGCAGTCCTTGGGTGAATGACTTGTTGTCATGCATACTTGACAAAGTTGAAGGTTCGGATGATTTGTTGAAAGGGTTGAAAGATGACTTTTCATCATTGAACAATAAAATGAACTCTCATGCCAACGTCATCAAGACACTTGAAGGCCAATTGTGTTTATTATAAGCTTTGTTGAAACCAAAGATAACGATAAAAGATGACAATAGAGGGTTGGTTGTGGTTACTCGAAGCAGAAAGCTAGCAATAGGTAATGTGATAGAAAATGAAGATGCTCAAAATCATGAAGAAGGTGAAGGCATGGAGGAACAAGAGTTGCTTATTCATCAAAACCTTGCCAAAGAACCACAAAAGGAAGTGGAACGACACATTCAAATTCCAAAAGTCATGCAACCTTTACCCAAAATACCTCCACCATTTCCTCAACGTTTAAAGAAGAAAAATGATGATGAGAAGTTCATGAAGTTCTTGTCAGTGTTCAAGACCCTATAATTCAACCTCCCTCTTGTGGAAGCATTGTTGGAAATGCCGGGATACGCCAAGTTCATGAAAGAGTTGGTCACGAAAAAGAGGAGTTTGGATTTTGAGACAATTGAGGTTTCCCATAATTGTAGTACAATTATGACTAAGGAGCTAATCAAAAAAAGGGAAGATCTCGGGGCATTCACCATTTTGTGCACCATAGGCATGCTCCAACTCGCTAAAGCTTTATGTGACCTAGCATCAAGCATCAACTTAATGCCCTATGCAATATACAAACAACTTGGATTGGATGAACCGAAAGCAACCATAATGAGACTATTGATGGCAGAACGCTCAATCAAACATCCCATGGGGATACTTTATGACATCTTGGTGAAGGTCGATCGATTTATTTTTCTGGCTGATTTTATTATTTTAGATTGTGAAATAGATGCTAAAATTCTCATTATTTTGTGAAGGCCATTCTTAGCAACTGGGAGAGCATTGGTGGATGTCGAAAGTGGAGAATTGAGGTTTCGGGTGAATGAAGATGAGGTAACTTTTAATATTTGCAAATCCATGAAACACCCAAGTGACATTCATGTGGTGTCTACTGATAATATTATCGATGAGGTGGTAGCTAGTGTAAGCCACTTGATGTACATGAATGAACCCTTTGAAGCCGTACTTGGTAATTATGAAGAATCCAAAATTCAGGGCTGTGAGGAGGTAGTAGCTTCTTTGACAGGTTTAGAAGCATATTCAAAGACTCCAGTCTAGTTGGATATTGACCTAAAAAATAGAGAGAGTCCTCCCGCAAAGCCATCAACAAAAGAACAACCTAATCTGGAATTGAAAACACTTCCCTCTCATCTCCAATATGCTTTTTTGGGGGAAAATAACACTTTTTGGTGATCATTGCAGCTAACTTTCTTGAATGGCAGGTGAAATTTCTCCTTGAAGTGTTGAGAAAACATATAAAAGCTATAGGATGGACCATCGTTGATATAGTGGGCATCCCTTCCGATATTTGTACTCACAAAATCCAGCTTGATAATGAGTGTAAGCCTAGTGTTGAGTATCAGCGGAGATTGAACCCACCAATGCAAGAAGTGGTAAAAAAAGAGATTATAAAGTGGTTGGATGGAGGTGTAATCTACCCCATTGTAGATAGCAAATGGGTAAGTATAGTGCAATGTGTACCGAGAAAGAAAGGTATCACCGTTGTCCCTAATGAAAAGGGGGAGCTTGTGCCAACTAGACCGGTGACCGGGTGGAGAGTATGCATGGATTATTGAATGTTAAATTCATGGACTGAAAAAGATCATTTTCCTATGCCGTTCATGGATCAAATGCTTGACAGGCTATTAGAGAGGGGGTGGTACTGCTTTTTAGATGAGTATTCCGGTTGCAACCAAATCTCCATTGCACCGGAAGACCAAGAGAAAACCACCTTCACATGTCCCTATGAAACTTTTGCCTTTAAAAGGATGCCTTTTGGGTTGTGCAATGCCCCGATAACATTCCTGTGTTGCATGCTATTGATTTTTGCCGACATGGTAGAAGATTTAATGGAGATATTTATTGATGACTTCTCAGTTGTGGGTGATACCGTTGAGACATACTTAATACACTTAGGACAAGTTCTCCAAAGATATGTGGAAACAAAACTTGGTCCTTAACTGGGAAAAGTGTCACTTTATGGTTAAAGAAGGAATAGTACTTGGTCACAAGGTGTCGCAAAAGGGGTTGGAGGTTGATGGAGCAAAGGTTGAAGTTATTGAGAAATCGCTACCACCAATTTTGATAAAAGGGGTTTGTAGTTTATTAGGGCATGCCGGTTTCTACCGAAGGTTCATCAAAGACTTCTCAAAGATTGCACAACCTTTATGCAAACTCTTAGAGAAAGAGGTGAAATTCCATTTTGATGATGCTTGTATGGTGGCTTTCCGGTGCTTGAAGGAAAAATTAGTATCAACCCCAGTCATTATCAGTCCTAATTGGTTAGAGTCTTTTGAAGTAATGTGTGATGCAAGTGGAATGGCATTGGGTATTGTGTTAGGGTAGAAATGCAATAAACTTTTTCACCCAATTTATTACGTAAGCAAGACTCTAAATAGTGCTTAGCGTAATTATACCGTGACTGAACAAGAGTTGCTTGTGGTTGTCTATGCATTTGAGAAATTTCGAGCGTATTTGTTGGGCACTAAAGTAATTGGTCACACTAATCATGCTGAACTCTGTTACCTAATGGCAAAGAAGGGTGCAAAACCAAGGTTGATATGGTGGGTGCTCCGATTGCAAGAATTTGACTTTGAGGTCAAAGGTAGAAGAGGTTGCGAAAATCAAGTGGCTAACCACTTATCTAGGTTAGAGGGCAAGGAGAATCATATGCCTAAGGTTGACATAGACAATTCCTTCCCTAATGAACAAGTGTTCACAATAACTCTCAAATAAAATCCTTAGTATGTAGATTTCGCCAATTACATATTATGTAGATTAACGCCGGATGAGTTGAAATTCTACCAACCAAAGAGGTTCATGTTCGATGTTAAAAGGTACTTTTAGGATGAACCATACTTGTTTTGAGAATGTACGGATCATATCATCAGATGATGTGTTCCGGAAGAAGAGGCGATGGAAATTCTCCGTGCTTGTCATGCTTCACCGGTTAGGGGCCATCATAGCGATGTGCGTACAACCGCTAAAGTCCTCCAAAGTGGATATTGCTGGCTATCCGTCTACAAAGATGCACATGAATTTGTGAAGAAATTAACCTAATGTCAGAAGCAAGGTGGAGTATCAAAAATACACGAGTTACCCCTTACTCCCATTTTAGAAGTCGAGCTATTTATGTTTGGTGAATCTATTTCATGGGCCCATTTGTGAGTTTATTTGGTAATAAGTATATCTTGGTGGCGGTAGATTATGTTTCTAAATGGGTAGAAGCTATTGCACTTCCAAATAATGAAGGGAGAAATGTGGTTCAATTTCTGAAATGCTACATCTTTGCTAGATTCGATACTCCTCGAGCTATTATCAGTGGTGGTTCCCATTTTTGCAATAAATGGTTCTCGGCTGCATTGGGTAAGTATGGGGTGAAACACAAGGTAGCAACTCCATATCATCCCCAAACAAGTGGTAAAGTTGAAGTATCAAATTGAGAAATCAAGAGCATCCTAGCAAAGACAATGAATGCTAATAGGACTGATTGGTCTCGAAAGCTTGATGACGCACTATGGGCGTATTGCATCGCTTAAAAAACTCCAATCAGTATGTCTCCATATCAGTTATTTTTTGGGAAGTTTTGCCATCTACCAGTCAAGTTAGAACACAAAACAATGTGGGCATTAAAAGCTCTGAATTTAGACTGGACAAAAACCTCAAAAGAAAGAGTACAACAGTTAAACGAATTGGACAAATTTAAGTCTAAAGCTTACGAAAGTTCAGCTATCTACAAGAAAAAGATAAAGAAGTGGCATGATGCAAAAATACTTAAAAGAGAGTTTAAGGTGGGAGATTGGGTGTTACTATACAACTCCCAACTTAGATTCTTTCCCGAAAAACTCAACTCCAAATGGTCAGGACCATTTAGAGTGACAACAGTATTCACCAATGGTGCCATAGAAATTGAGGGTCAAGAGGGACCTGCATTTAAGGTGAATGGGCAATGTTTAAAATTATACTTTAGAGAATGCCAGGAGATTTATTTGATTGAGGTGGTGTACCTAGAAGATGCTTGAGAGAATTTCCACGTCGTGCCATGAGGCTAAATAAGGCGCTTCTTGGGAGGCAACCCAAGGGTTAGTGTTTTAAATAATGTGTGTTGATTTTGCAGGAGTGGATCATAAGTGAGACAAAAGTATTCTTGGCGAGTTGCTGAACCATTTCAGCGAGCATGATTTTGTTCGCCTTATGGATCTCAAAAATGAGACTGAGACTTTGGAACATTCGGTAGGACATCTTTACCAGTCGGTATAGCACTGATAAGTTTAGGCGACCCGACTTTTCTCACCCTTTCTAATCAACACGGACAACGTCTCTTAAGGATCAATCGGTAATGCTTTAAGTTCTTTATGCGGATTGCCGATCTATTCGGTGATCCCCTACATCTTTACCGATCTGCCTTTTCTGGGAGTGAAGTCTACTGGAACTAAGGGCGATCTGAAGAACATTAGGCGCATCGCAGAAGAATTCGGCGACTATTTCACTCCATCGTCAACTAGGCATTTAGTGAAGATTTTTGTTACCCTTCTCTACTTGTTTACACACTAGATTGTTTCCATTTCTTGTCAATTTTTATTTATTATTCCTATTTTGTTTTATTTGTGGTAAATGCCCGCTCTCTACCCACATTAGGGACAATGTAGATTGCTTTTGGTTAGGGTGTGGAGATTACTCAGTGTCCTCCCTCCTCGTTTTGATACCCCTTGTTTTTATAGAATTCTTGTGCAAATTTGAGTATTGGTCTGATCAGAATTGATGACTTGAATAGTGTTCATAATAGAACAAAATTGAATGTGTGGCAATGGCAAGGCCTATTGAAATTGCATAGATAATATATGAACTCCTTGCATCTCATTGCAACTAGCCAAGTATCGATTGGAATCTCATGTAATGAAGTTTGCACACTAGTGAAAGTGTGGAGTCTTGGTAGACATTGGTGCCAATGCCTTGTGTGATGAGCTTGCCGTGAACCATGTGTGATGACACCTAGAATTTTCCACGTTGGTCTAGTTGACTAAGTGATGCAATTTCTTGAGATGATCTTAGGCAACTTCAAAGAGTGTGAACCAATTTGAAATTATACCTTTTTTGTGGCTTACCTTGTGAGTGTGTGAACCTTTTTTGAGCACCCTTTGAGTCTTACCCCTTTCTTGGAAGAAACTTGATAAAATTTTGACCTTTTATTGATCCATTACCCATAATCCTCATGATTTGTTGTTTATTTGAATAGCCAACTTAGGCCAAATTCCTAAGTTGGGGGTGGGTGAAAAGAAATGGTAAATCAAGAAAATGCAAAAAAGTCCCTTTTGCCCATGTTTTGAGAAAAGCTGGAACCCTTCCATATAAAAAAAAAAAAGAAAAAGAAGAAAGGATTGATAAAGAAAAAGAAAGAAAAGTTGTGGAGTAGAGTTGTGAAAATACAAAGAAATTGGGGTTTCCAAGGTCCATGGAGGGTGAATAAGAAGTGACTTTTGAGCTTGAATGAAAATGATGAAGAAAAGGAAAAAAGTGTTGTTCACATCACATTTCATCCTATAAGCCTAAATGACCTTACTTTTACACTTAGCCCCAGTACAAGCCTTGTAAAGACCTTTCTGATCTTGAACAACCTAAAACAAAAGCCGATTGGAAAATAAGGGCAAACTTATGGATCATGCATTGTGTTTATCTTTGTGAGTGTGAGTGTTTGATCTTGATTCCAGAACTTTAACTTGTTGAACCATTGAGTAAATATTGAATCATTCTTTATATGAGGGTATTTGAATACCTTTGTTGAGCTTAAACATGCATTTGACGTAAGTATAGTAAGCATGGCATTCTTTGGTAATGGTGAGTCACAACTTGAATCTTTGACTGCATAATTAATCCTTGCATGAGTAAGTCAAGCCTTTTTGTGTGCATTCATGATTGATTCTTGTGTAGCACTGCTTGAGACATCCTTTTTGAATTGTTGAACTTGAGTTTTACTTGAGGTCAAGCAAAAATTTAAGTTGGGGGTGTTGATGAGTGTACGATTTAAACTTTTTTAGGGCTTTATTTTAATAGATTTAGTGTCGTCAAATTCATATTTTCTCTCAATAACTGATGAAAATTCTTGAGTTTTAGGTATTTGGACTTAGAGACAAAGCATGGACACTATTTGGCAGAAAGGAACAACGCAAGCTAAAGGAATGCATAAATACAAACCTGATGATCGATGATGTCATTCAGCGAATTGCCAAATCACCAATTTCATTCGGTGAATCGCAATATCGCCAAGATACCGCCTATAGTTACAGAATGCCAGAGCTAAAATGAAGGCGAATTCGACGAGCAATAATTATATTCGAAATACTGCTGATCTATTCATGAAGGACAACCAGGTCGCCAAAAGTACTAAAAAAAGATTCAAGCAAGTGTTGATGGGCAAGATGAAAGGATGAAGGACAAATCACGGAGTCATTCGGCGATCCCGACTTGGATCGTCTAAAGTTATAATAGCTAGACCAAGAAAAAGCAAATAAATGAAGGCGAGATGAAGAACAATTGGTGATTCGCTGATCTGTCAGCGATTACTTCACCAAGTAGTCATATGTAGTGACACTTCAAATTTGTTTAAATTAGTTTTGTCTAGAGAGAGAAAGTCATTCACAAAAAGGAGGAAGGAATTACCTAGAGAGAAAACACTACCAAAGGGCTTGAGTGATTTTAGCAAGATTTTGAGAGAGATTTTGAAACAAAGGATATTATCAATTGATTTTCATCTATAATTCTCATTTTTGACCCAACTATGGGAGTGATAATGGATTTTGATTCTTTCATTTTTTAGATGAGTGGCTAAAACCCTTTACATGGTGTTTTGATCATGAGGCCAATTGTTGAATTTACCTAGTGGGTGTTTGTTATTTGCAAAGAATGGTATTAATTTGAAGTGGGTCTAAGTTGTTGTTGTGTTTCAAAGTTGAATTACGCAATTTCGTGTGTCAAATTTCATTGTTGTGCACTTGTTTGAGAGAAAGGTGTGGAACCAAGATGACAATCTTAGCGTCCTTAGTAGTGGGTTTCCTTGGTTTCAACTCGAGAGAGTGAAACAAGTGATATATCCTTTGTATTCAGCTCGAAAGAGTGAATTTGATGAGGGTAAAGAGTTTGGCTTCTTTCGATTGGTGTTGAAGTTTGAGAGAATTCAACATAAAAAAGGTATCTGTTTGAGAGAAAGTTACTTTATATATGGTTCGATCTACCCACAACAAATTATCCCATTATGAGCAGTAATGTGTATCTACTTCGTTGAGATTCAATAATTGGCTGATCAATTCCCCAAGCTTTACACTAATATTTGATTGTTTGTGTTCAAGTGTAAATTTTGAATTTATAGGGAAAACCTGAAGTTTGAGATTTGAACATTAATTGTGCAAGAATTATTTGATTGAAAAGGTTGTCATTGTACTTTTATTATTGAATTTGAAGAAAGTACTACTCCCTGTAGGATTGACTCCAACTCACGTAGTTGAGTTATTATATTGACGAACAATCATTGGCATTTAGTGTTGGATGAAATGCTTGATACGTTAATCAGGGTTCTCCTGTCTTATTTGTTAAGAAGAACGATAGTAGTATGAGGATATGCATAGATTATCGACAGTTGAATAGGGTCACAATTCGGAATAAATATTCATTGCCCCGAATAGATGATATCTTTGACCAGTTGTAGGGTGCATCAGTTTTCTCTAAAATTGACCTAAGGTCTTGTTACCATCAGCTAAAGATAAGGCCTAAGGATGTACCTATAACGACATTCAGGATCCACTAAGGGCACTATGAGTTCTTAGTGATGTCATTTGGGTTGACCAATGTACCTACAACCTTCATGAGTTTAATATATAGTGTTTTCAAACCATTCCTAGATTCTTTTGTTATCGTCTTTATTGATGACATTTTGGTTTGTTCGATGAGTAAGGATGAGCATGCCTATCATCTTCACATTGTTTTGGGTGGCCTTGAAAAATAGAAGTTGTATGAAAATTTTTCCAAGTCAAGTTCTGGTTGGCTTTAGTTGCCTTTTTGGGGCATGAGGTTTCGAAAGAAGGGGTAATGGTAGACCCCCAAAATATCGAAGTAGTCAAGAACTGGGTCTGGCCTAGCTCTGTGACTAAAGTTAGGAGTTTCGTGGGCTCGCCAGCTACTACGATGGTTTGTGAAAAAAATGTCTTCTATTGCCATGGATTTGACAAGGCTGACCTAAAAGGGGGTACATTTCGAGTGGACTGACAAATGAGAAGACAACTTCCAAAAGCTTAAGACTATTTTGACCACAACATATTTTCTGACACTATTAGTGGAAGGTAAATATTTCATTGTTTATTGTGATGCTTCACATCGAGCTTGGGTGTTGTGTTGATGCAGGAAAGAAATGGCATATCTTATACAACGCGACAACTAAAGGTGCATAAGAGAAACTACCCGACGCATGACTTAGAGTTGGCAACAGTAGTGTTTGCTCTCAAGATTTGCAACATTACCTTTATGGTGTTAAGTGTGAGGTGTTTACTGATCATCGTAGTATACAACATGTATTCACCCAGAAGGACCTTAATCTGAGACAACAAAGGTAGATGGAGTTACTCAAGGATTATGATATTATCATCTAGTATCATTCGGGTCAGGCTAATGTGGTGGCAGACACATTAACCTAGAAGACGATGAGTATGGGTAGTATAGCTTTCTTGGGTGTGTCCAAGAGACCTTTGGAAAAGGAGATTAAAACCTTGGAGTCTAAGTTCATATAGTTAAGTATCTCAGAGAAAGGTAGGGTGTTAGTCAACATTGAGGTTAGGCCCACATTCATTGAGAAGATCAAGGCCAAGCCTTTTGAGGATAAGAATTTGAATAAGCTTAGAAAGAAGACAGTTTCTGGAAAAGCACAAGACGAGGCTCTTGATACGGGTGGTGTGCTTAGTTTTATGGGAAGAATTTGAGTTCCTCGAGTAGATGACTTGATTAAGAAGATATTAACAAAATCCCATGGTTTGTGGTATTTTATTCATCCAGATGTGACAAAGATGTACTGAGATTTGAAATGACTTTATTGGTGGCCTGGTATGAAGAAAGACATAGCTGAGTTTGTGGCTAAGTGTCAAAATTGTCAGCAGGTAAAGTATGAGCACCAAAGGCCTTCTGGTTTACTTCAGCGAATGCCAATTCCTGCATGGAAGTGGGAAAGGATAGCTATGGTTTTCATGGTTAGTCTTCCCAAGACCTTGGGGAAATTTGATTCCATTTGGGTAGTGGTTGACAGACTGACTAAGTCAACCCACTTCATTCTAGTCAGAGTAGACTATAATGCTCAACAGTTGGCTAAGGTTTATGTGGATAGTGAGGCTGCATGGGTGCCTCTTTCCATCATCTCAGACCGTGGTATGCAGTTCACATCCAATTATGGGGAAAATTACATGAGAAGTTGGACACTCAACTTACTTTTAGTACAACCTTCCATCTACAGACCGACGGGTAGTCAAAAAGATCTATTCAAGTGTTAGAGGACATGTTGAGGGCATGTGTGATTGACTTTGGAGGGCATAGGCATAAGTTCCTAACTTTGTGTGAGTTCTCCTATAAAAATAGTTACCACTCTAACATTGATATGGAACCATTTGAGGCACTTTATGGGAGGGGATGCAGATCAACCATAGGGTGGTTTGAGGCTAGAGATGTGAAACCTTTAGGGGTTGATTTGTTGAAAGATGCTCAGGATAAGGCATCCAAGTTAAGATTCTAGCAACCAAGGGTCGGTAGAAAAAATATGCAGACCATAAGGTAAAGGACATAACATTTTCGGCTGGGGAGCACGTTCTTCTAAAAGTGTCACCCATAAAGGAGGTGATGTGATTCGGCAAGAAGGTCAAGCTGAGTCCTCGATACATCAGGGCATTTTAGATTATTGACTGTGTAGAGACAGAGGCTTATAGTTTGGCTTTACCGCCTAGCCTATCTAGAGTCCATCCAGTGTTCGATGTGTCCATGTTGAAGAAGTATCATGAGGACAGAGTTTACATCATAAAGTGAGACTCAGTTTTGTTAGAGAAAGACCTTCAGTATGAGAAGGAACCAATTACAATTCTTGATCGCGATGTTCAGAAGGTGAGGACCAATGGGATAAAATCCATGAAAGTTTAATGAAGGCATCATCCAGTTAAGGAAGCTACCTAGGAAACCGAAAAGGACATGCGAGACAAGTATCCCGAATTGTTCGACGATTCAGGTAATACTCAACTCTTATCTTAGCCAGATCTGCTAGTTTATTATTCGGGATAAGTGATAGGTAAATTGGTATCTATTGTAACGACCTATTCCTGTCATTATGAAAAAGTCAGTGGTGAAGGAATTTGGGCCGTAAAGCTTTAGAGTAGTAAATAGGAAATTTCTCGCCTAGGCCAGACTTGGATGAAATCTGAGTCAGGTGAGGTCTGGGGAAATCCGGTAATGGATGGGAAATTTAATTACAAGTTTGATCACGTGAGTGGATAGTCAAGACGTTAAGGAGCCTGTACGGTTATGAGGAATTGAATTCGGGTGAGTAGAACTCCTAAAATTTATCTTGGTGTGAAATGATAGTTTTAAAATGTCAAGGTTTAAAGGTGTGTTAAGGAATAGGAGCTTAGAACTCAAATTATGAGTTTCTGTCTCTGTGTGAGCCGCTGGGACGGGGTTAATTTCGCCAAGGCGGGGCTGTTGTGGCAGGATTGGCCCGCTATGGCGGGCCAGTCATGAGTTATATTAGGTAAATCCCCAAAAGCGTTATTTTCTACAAAACCTCGTTCTTATGAGCTAAGGGACGACCTAGGGCATTTTCTCATCAAATTCCCATGAATTCTCACGCCAAAGGTAAGTTAATTACTCCCTAATTTGTATTTTGATTCATATAACTTAGAATCCTTATTAATTATAGTTGGAGGAGGGTTTTGGCCTAAAGCTAATTGTGGGAAAAGCCCTAGTTGAGCATTAAGATCATGGGATTGGCCTTGGGTTGATATTTTATTATAATTTAGGTAAATTAGGCCTTGTTTATTGATCCCTAAATTAATTACTTATTTTAGACCAAGAACAAGCTAAAAGACTCCAAAAAGGAAAGGCTCAAGTGACTTAGGAGTGTTTAAGCTTGGCTTCGAGGTAGGAGATGGTTTGACTTTCCGTTCTGTAATATATGCCTGTTAATTGCTCCATTGTATGCATGTATGTATGTGAATAAGGAAACATAAATCAAATCTAATGAAATGATTGTGTATGAACAATTACATGCCATGAACCTGTTACTTGATTGTCTAACTGTGTGCACTGTTCATTATGGGTGTGATTGTGACTATGGTTGTGGTTGTGTTGACTGGAGCAGTTGTCACGTTCTGACACATATGTTAGACTGGGTGTCACATTTTGACACATATATTGGATCGGGTGTTACGTTCTGACGCATAAATATTGGATTGGGTGTCACGTTACGACACACTAACAATTTAGGAGGACCATTTGTTATTGTTATGTTCATATCTACCTATCATTGAAATTGGAAAATTGAATATTGCTCCTAAAATGATAATTTAAGTATGCATCCTGTATATGTGTGTTTACGGTGTTGTTATTATTTGCGTATATTTCACTTACCGAAATAGCCGCGCGATCCTACTAGTACACTGTGGTATCGTGTACTGATACTCCACTTTTTTTTTCTTTTGTTGAGTATAGGTTATCTTCAGACGACTACTGATAGACCTCAGTTAGGAGATCATTATCCAAGACTGGATTAGAGGGTGAGCTAGTTGTTTCAGGCTTCAATGGATCCATCATTCATTTAGTCCATTCTTTTCGGACTTAGGGTATATATTCAGGCTCTACTTATGTTTAGTTTTTGGGGTTGCACCCCTTTTTCTTAGACTTGTTGATTCGTAGAGTTTTGGTACAATGATTTTCAGGTCTAGGTGTTTAATTCTGCAAGGTTTATGCTTGGTTGTTTTTGTTAAACCTTATGAGTTTATGGGAACTCAGTACTGAAATAATCATTTAAATATATGCTTCTGTATCATTAAATTGTTTAGTTTCTTTAAGTTACTTAGTCGGGTTGTAGTAGTAGTTCTCCCACCGAAGGGTTAGTGTACGTGTCAATCAAGGCAATCTAGGTCATGACAAGGTTGGTATCAGAGCCCTAGGTTCATTGATCTCATTGTACCAAAATGATTCTAGTAGAGTCTTGCGGAATGGTATGGAGACGTCTATACTTTTCTTCCAGAGGCAAGAAATCTCTGTATCTTCTTCTCTTTTCGTGCTATGACTTGATCCCAATTGGTTTCTGGTGATCCAAATTGGTATCAGATCTCTTTCACACATCTATCTGCAAATGGTTAACACGTGATACAACAATGTCAAGCTCATAGCTCCCATCAATGAGCCAGTAGAGGAGCTTACATCAAGAGGTCGTCGTCAAGGCAAGGGTAGAGGAAGTGGAAGGGGTAGAGGCTGAGGAAGGAGAGCACCTACCAGGGGTGAAGCCCTAGTTGAAAATGTTCCTAGGGAAGAGGCCTCTCCTGCACCCCAAGAAGAGGCGGAACAGAATGTGGAGATCGAAGTCGAGGAGGATTTTCATCCCTTATACCCAATAATAGATCAACAGATCATGACTTTACTAAGTGGGTTGCTCGGCTCTTGAGTTCTTCCTACAATGCAAGCTACTCAACCTCCAGTCAACCACCCTATTATTGCTACTATTCCCAAGATGGATAAAGCATTAGACATTTATGCCTTTTTCTATCTCCTATTGGGTCTTGTAATGAATGGCACTGAGCATGAGATGTTGACTAAGTTTCTAAAGCTAAAACCGCTTGTGTGCCATGGTTCTGAGAGTGAGGATGCCTATGAGTTCATTCTGGATTGCTATGAGAGGTTTCACAAGTTAGGCATTGTACAACAGCATGGGGAAGAGTTTGGGACCTTCCACCTTCAAGGTAATGCTAAGCAGTGGTGGAGGGCCTATGTGGAATGCAGATTGCCAGTCTTTCGCCCACTCACTTGCATTCAGTTCCATGTTTTATTTCTGGAGAAGTATGTGCCTTGGACTTTCAGGGATCAAAAGAAGGATGAGTTCATGGCCTTGGAACAGGGTGGTATGTCTGTAGTTGCTTATGAGGCTAAGTTCTATACCTTGGCAAGATATGCTACACAATTGGTGACTAGAGATGAGGAGAGGATTCATATATTCATCAAGGATTAAACCCCGAGTTACAAGTATTGTATGTTTACATGACCTCTATAGGTAAAAGTTTTAATGGGGTGACAAACTTTGTGAAGAAAATGGAAGGAGTTCGACGTGATTTGCAGGTCAAGGTTGTGTCTAAGAAGCCCAAGAACACAGGTAACTTTCATGGTTCCTACTCGATAGGTTCAGGTAAGACGACAATTGCAGCCCTACCAATTCAGTCAGCCATGCCCATTTCTACGGGTGGTCACTCGGGAACTCCACAACAGGATCATATTCAAGATAGGAAGGGAGCCGCAACTCCGTGTGGCAACATGTCATCTTTTGACCGCAGTTGTTACTATTGTGGAGAACATGGACATATGATGATAGATTGTCTCTATCTGCACATGCCTGGCCCCATGCAACAGTAGACCATAGTAGTGGTACCAGCGGACAACTGTAGTAAGTAATGGCAGAGGACGTCTACAAGATGGGCGAGGAGAAAATCAGCAATGCCGTGGAGGCTGGGGAAATGGTAATACAGGTAGAGGAGCAGTGCAATCAGACAAAGAGGTTGCCTGTTAGATGACAGGGCTCAGTTTCATGCCTTTCTGGGCAAGACCGAGGCTCAGGTGATTACAAGTACTATTCTTGTCTGTGACCAGGTGGCAACTCTGTTGTCTGATCCGGGTTCTACTTATTCATATATGTCAGTTCAGTTTGCCTTAGGATTTTATGCGATTTGTGATGTGCCTGATGCCCTCATCCATGTTTCTACCCTAGTTAGAGAGAGTGCCATAGTCACCCATGTCTATCGTGCTTGTTCTGCCCTATTTATGGGTTTTCAGACTTGGGATGATTTGGTTATTCTGGATCTAACTTACTTTGATATAATCTTAGGCATGACTTGGTTGTCCGTTTACTATGTTGTGCTTAATTGTAATGCTAAGTGTGTGACTCTAGAGATTGTAGGTAGGGAAAAGTTAGAGTGGGAAAGAGTATAGAAGCATAAGCCAGCTAAGGTCATATCTTTCGTTCGGGCTAGGAAACTAGTGGGGCAGGGGTGTTTGGCATATTTGACTCATATTTGGGATGTTAATGCTGAGTCTCCCTATATTAAGTCCATTCCTGTAGTGTCTGAATTCAAGGAAGTGTTTTATATCGAAAGATATAAAGATTTAACATGGTTCGGTCAATCGATCTACATCCACAAATGAGATGAGCAATCCACTATAAATATGAGTGTATAAAATATAGAGAGAAACAACCTCAACCAATTCACTGGAAATACAAGGAGGTTCAAAAACTTCTCCCCCATAACAGAAATTGTCCCACCCCATAGGACTACACTGTGAATGCTAATTATGATAGAAGGAACAAGTCTCTTTTTATCGAGTCCTAAACCTTTTCCTACAATGAAAGGACTATCCAATCCAAAACCTTTTTCTAAAAGGAAAACTTATTTATGGTAAGAAACTCGGAGAAAATAATACCCAACAAATCTCCTCCTTGGCCTGAGTTTCTGACAATAAATTTTTCCATATTCTTCACATGATCCTCAACAGTTTGTTTCTAATCTCTATAATTTCATCCATCAAATCTATGTCTTAACACAGAGAACTTCTCTGAAATATTTTCTCTAACAAAAATCTTCATACTGTCAAAAATGTTGTGGCTAGAACTTCACCCACCAAGACCAACACAAGCCTTTAACTTGGCTCCATCATTGAACCATTAGACCTGGCTCCATCATTGAACTTGGCTCTGATACCACTTGTTAGGATCGAAAATAAATAGGTGTAATGTGGAAGCTAGTAAAACAAACCTCAAAAGACCACAAGTAAGAAAACAAACAAGAAATATACCAAAAGACACAAAGATTTAACGTGGTTCGGTCAATCGACCTACATCCACAAAGGAGATGAGAAATTCACTATAAATATGAAAGTACAAAATATATAGAGAAACAACCTCAACCAATTCACCCAGAATAAGGAGGTTCACAAAATTCTCCCCCATAACCAAAACTCTCAAAACCCCTAGTACTACTTGTGAATGCTAATTAAGTTAGAAGGAACAAACCTCTTTTTATAGAGTCCTAAACCTTTTTCTACTATAAAATGACTATTCAATCCAAAACTTTTTCCTAAAATGAAAACCTATTTATGGTAAGAAACTCAAGGCAAATAATACCCAACACATTTCTTGTAATACACTATATAATTGTTGTCTCATTGAAACCTCTTCGAAAAAACCTTTCTTGGGGAATAAACGGGATGTGTTTTTTATCACCATGTGGTTAGTACTTATTAGGGTTTCCATTTCATATGGAATAAAAAAGACTGGTGGAACTATAGTAATGCCAAGCATACGAGCAAAGGATTCTAAGTACCCCATATTAACTAATGAAAGAAGCTCATCACCGATGATAGGACAAGTGATAGAGGTTCTGTTCTTGATCTTCCTATTCCATACCATAAAAAGACACCTTTGGTTTATCGACATTGGCGCTAGAGGATCTACCCCCGCCCACCAGCCCTTTATAGAGTTAGTGGACCAAGAGAAAAAATTCCCCAATATAATAAAGAAAGTAAGAAGTGTTCCAAACCATTTAAATAGAAGAACTAAAGACTTTTATGACGTGGAAGAAATGATCACCACTAAGCAAAAGATTCAAAGCTGGAATCTTCCTACTCTTGTTAGTTGGGACAAAGCATCTTATCTTGTTGATTTTCCTATCCCACTGCCTCCAGCTCTTGCTTTCAGGGGGGATACACATGAAATTCACTATGAAAATTGACATGAAACAATCTCTAAAGAGTATGATGTGTCCGACCTTTCTTCTTTTGATCACCACCCACCTCCCGCAGAGCTAGGTGGGTCAATATCAATATCTATACCAGAGATTGCTTTTAGCTTTATCTTTTCAGAGACATGAGAATTCCTTATGTGCTTACCAAAATGCCACTTAGGGAGTATAATCTCTTGTCACATGAGCACCTGAATCTATTATTTTTGTGTCCCACATCCATCTATGTTAAAGCTTTCATCCATTCCTCAGTGAAAGGAAATGCTACTAAGGGATCAAAAAGAAAGTGGGTACCTCATCACAGAGACTTGGTTTGTAGAGTAGCGACCTTGCCCTAAGATATTGATTTCTTGATCCTCTCTTTAGAGACAAGTGGCTTTCTACTACTCTCCGAGACAGTTCATTAAGCTAGATTGTGGGTATAGTAGGACAATTGCTTTCTCTAGAAGGAAGACCTTGGTTTGGCTTGTTTAATAGATTCATACATAATTCGAGAGCTTCATACGTGGGGTTTATCTGGAAAAGAAAAGTCAAGAAGAAGGGTGGTAGCTATTCTAGCAAGTCTTCTCTAGATGAGTAGCACTAGGATAGTAAGCTAGTATACATGCATTTGCCTGATTGCTTTAATAGACACATTACCTCCTGGTTCCCACCTGTCTTGTCCAAAAACTAAAGAACTCGTTGGAAAAGTAGATTTGCCAGCTCAGAACGTGAAGTCGAAGAATAGGGGCATACAAGTGAACCACCTAGGATCAATCTATGGCTGCTAAGCTAAAGAAAGGAGTCATTTACCAAGTAAGCTAGGCAACCTTACTCGCCTCAACCGATCTTAGCTTGGACATGCCAACAACCAACACTTACTCTTTTTCTTAGGACAACTAATAAAAACTAATATGCCCCATTCTCAAAGAGATTGACCTTAGGACTCTATTAAGTGAAGCCATTTAATAGAGGATAGACACAAGTTATGACAACCTTCACACCAGGGCCAAAAATAAGGCTTTCGTTAAGATAATTCGACCATACAATGAAACAATGAGAGCAATCAACGCTATGGCTACTTTAGGACAATTCCCCCCTTAGGGACCCCTAACATGACAATAGATACTACGCATCCCACATCAGATAATGCTATCAGTGAAACAACCCTTTGTCCAATCCAACATATCACCATGACCTGGCACCTAAGGAATCTTCACTTTTCTACCTCCATAACGAAGTGTTCTAACAATAGTTACACAACCCCTGAATGTCTTAGATAGCTGGAAATGAAATAAGGCTACTAAGTAGTAACTAAGAATGTGGCTAGCTCAACTAATATACTTACTTGCTCGTTATAAAAGGGAGGCTAAAGCAGGGTAGCAAAACTAGGAATGGAGTTGGCTTGTTAGACCTAGGTTATTGAGTGAAAGTAACGTAAGTGAACTTTGCAATTTTGTGAGCTATGATCAGAATGACTAAGGGTGAAGCTAGTAAATCTTTTAATGGTGAAATTTTTTATTTTAGTGTGTGTGTGTGTGTGTATATATATATATATATATACTATAAAAATATTTTAAAATATTAAACTAAACTACTCAATTCTTCTTAGTAGTAAATAATATCTTTATTATAACATCATGTTAATTTGAATAAAATATTAGTTGTATAAATAATAATAATAGTACTATGTGAAAGTATAATCATAAGAACATTAATAACAACAATTATGAAAAAAGTTAAAAAGGCAACACCAATGAAACAAATCTATACCAAAACAATGATGAGATAAATTTTGGCGGGTGCAATTATTTTACTTGTATTATGGCTAATGAGATAAATAATTTTGTCCTGTGTAATTATTTTAGTTGTATTATGGGTCCATATTTCATGAAACACAATTTATTAAATGCAACGCTGTAACTTTTTTGCACATAAAATTAATGAAGACAAGTTTAACTTGAAAGAGATTGAAAGAAAAAACAAATTAACAGATCTTATCTCTTCATCCTTTCAAAGAATCGCCGGAAAAATATCGGTTCTGACAGAGTTCTGCCCAATGGATTAAGGATGACAAGAGCAATGATGAAAAGAAGGAAAATGCTGAAAAGAACCCCAACAATGAATATTAAGAGTGACTTGGGATCTGCAGTGTAAGTTCCACTAGAAAATTCTCCCAACCCCAACAACAACAACAATGAGGAGAGACTGAAGTCAAGAATAACATTTCTACTTTTTGCTAAAATAACATTGTGGCAATGAATTTAGTTTTGAGTGTTCTCATCTGCCTATTAATACAACATTAGGTATATTCTTTGATACATGATAGTTCTAGAAATACACATTATATACCAATTTATCACTATTAGTAGATAAAATGATTTCTTTCACTTATGAATCCCCAATAATTCGAGTAATATTTGACATCAATTAATTATTTTTAACTTCTCTAATTTCAAAAAACGAACATGAAAACAAGTTATAGTGATATTCATAGTCATAAACTGTTTCATTAAGAGTTAATGAGATATTGTTGCTATTAGATTTATGATAGAATGTGATGCTAGGTGTTTTAATTGCCCTATTGACCAAAGATATACTAAGAACCACACTTTCATTAGGAGGAAAATTGCAGAACATATGTGGAATTTATTTGGAAACCCTGTTGGAATTTCTTAGGAGGATGTACCTTTCAAGTATATGCTTCAAAAATGGTGGGCTATCAAGCCAAATAACTCACTCCATCAGACTATTTTATAAAGAACTTCTTTCATATTTTTTTGGGAGATATGGAAAGTGATATGTTCAGTTTTAAATGGAGGAAATAAATGTTATACAAAGAGAACTCATCAAACTCTATCTCATCTAAAAAGGATAGTGTCCAGGGAAAAGATTAATATAAAATGGAGCTCCAAGTGGGGAGTTATCTACCAACAGATTACCGACCTTATTCCCAAAATTGAATGTATTGTGGTTAAATGACTTAAAACCCCCAAAAATTTGATGAAGATTAATATTGATGGAATCCAGGATGCCAATGGAAGAGAGCATAGATATGAAATTATCATGGCCATAGCTCGAAGTATCGATAGGGACACTAGCAATATGGCCGAAGACAAGGCTACTATAAATGGCCTGGAGTGGTGTTCTTAATTACAACATCCCTAGGAAAATTGTCACGCCCCGAGCCTACACCCTGGCCGTGGCCGACACTCGAGAACCAGTACTTGCCCGAGCATACCCTTGGCTTGGCTTAACTCTTAGCGGAAGACTTACTCATAAATAAGATAAAACTTAAAAGGTAAACTTTACTCAAATGTCTCAAAAGATAACTTAGTATGTTTTAAAAATAAACGTTCAACTAGCCAAAGAGGCAACTCAAGTCTCAACATAAACAACTGAAAATGAAAAGACTCATGAACTAGTGTCTATCTATCTATGAAGCCTCTAATATTGTCAGGCCCCGAGCCTACACCCTGGGTGAGACTGGCACTCGATGACCATTGTTGGTCCCAAGCGAACCCTTGACCTAGATTACTTACTCAGCATAAGACTTTTAAGCATTATGAAGAGAACCCAAATACAAGATAACTTAATAGTCTCAAAACTAAACTAATAATGTTTTAGAAATAAACATTTAACTTAGCCAAAGTGGCAACTCAAATCTGAACATAAGCCAATAACAAGATAATGATGAATGAACTAGCATTTGACTGTCTATCTATGAAGCTTCTAAACAACTGAGATGGATGTTGGGACAAGACCCACAACATCCTAATGAACTAACTAATACTGAAAGCAATAAAAATGGATCCTCTAAAAGCAAGAAGGCTCACCAACAAACTCTGGAGCTCAACTAGAATCAACAATGCGTTGGATGTTGATCCTAATTACTTGTGTCTTCATCATAAAAAGATTCAGGCCAAATGGCATCAGTACATTAAATGTACGAGTATGCGAGGGTAATTATAAAACAAGACATAATCTTGAAAGGAACTAAATAACTTACCTGGCTCAACTCAACTCAACTTAACTGAACTCATTTCAGTATAAATTAGTATAAAATAACTGCAATATAAAGAAAAACTTTTAAAACATGGATGTCAATTCTGTGTGTATGCAAAGATACGATATAACCCTGAAATGTATGTAAAAATACAAATAAATTGTGTATATAAGAATACAATTACATATGTGGGAGTTTCTCTAACCGATAACCATCACGTAAGAGCTATTCTGATGATACAACGTTTTACCTCATACTGCCAGGGTCGTTCTATACCTTGCCGAGGGTATAGAACCTGAACTACTAAGTGGATCCACTAGTCTATACTAAAAAGCACTAAGGAATAGTCAAAAAAGTATGACCCTTTTCTACCCATGGTGGCTATATGGTTTATGAGGGCTGGGAGTTATCTGAACTCTCCCCTATATCGGTGCTCCATACTACTCCCAAAATATGATACTAGCTCTTATGTTTAAAAACATACTTCTTTATGTGGTTTGAGATAATTGTTCAAAACTTAGCTCAAAGTCTCCTTTTGGGAATCAAAGTTTCCTCTCTTGCTTCATTGTGAAAGCATTTACTCTTTAACTGAAAACTAGCTCAAAGGCTCTTTTGAAAATCAAGGTTTCCTTTCTTCTTTAAATGTGAAAACATTTTACTCTTTGAGAATACATAGTCCCGATATACTATTTTGAAGAAATGAACTTCAAACTTTACTCTTTACTCTTTACTCAACTCAAACTCAAGTCTTAAAACAAAGTTAAAACATTTGTAAAAGACTTTTGGAAGACTATATGAACTTCTCTTGACTTGGCTCTTAAATTCTCTTGACTTGACTCTTAACTGATCCTTGAGTTGAATTATGGATTCAAGGATTATGATTTGTGATAGAAAAGATCGCATGATGTTTAGTAATGTTTCTAGATAGTTAAACATGAGAAAAGATCAGGAAATCACTGTCTTGAAGGGATCACCCCTTACGAAATCTTACTGAAATAAACATGTTTGGCACGTGGGTGAATGAATCCAATTCTATGTGAACTCACATACCTCGTAGGGATCACCCCTTGATGAAATCCACGAGCGATTCTTGAGCAACTTGACAATTCTTCCTGCTTCTCCTCTTCTTTTCTCTTCTCTCAAAACCCTAACTTAGTTTTCAAAAGTGTAAACTGAACTTGACCCCTAAATAATTACCAAAAATGAATTAATTTAATTAGGTATGGTAAAGACCAAAATACCCTTCCAAAATCCACTTTAGACTTTCCTTATTTGAACATCTCAACTTCAAATAGGCATATCTCAGTCATACGAACTCGGAATTGTGCAAACTCGGCAATGTTGGAAAGATAATTCCAAGATATTTTCAACTGTATCTAGAAGAACACCTAACTCATCTTGACCTAGGAGTTATGGTCATTTGAAGTTGACAAAAAAACCCAAACTTAACATAACTCAACAAATTTCCAGATTTTTTATTCTTTCCTAAAATGACTATTTCCAATTCTAACTCTTTCTAGTTCTTTCAATTAGAGAGATGTTAAAAATACTATGAAAGATGACGGGACAAGACACCCGATCATCCTAACTACTGAAATAACTAAAAATAAAGAAGGGATCCTCCGAAATCAAGAAGGCTCACCAATAACTCTAACACTCAATGAAGTGCTAGATGTCGATCCTGGTTACCTGTATCTGGATCATAAAAGATGTAGGACAAATGATTTCAGTACATGGAATATACGAGCATGTGAGGGGAAATCTAAAACAACATATAAGCTTGAACTAGAACTGAAGAAACACTTACCTCGTCTCAACTCTACTCAACCTCATTTCAATATAAAGGAATAGAAATAATTTAGTATAAAGAAGAGCTTTAAAACAGGAGATAACATGAAATCAATGTATTAGAAAATACAATATAAACTCTATTTGTATGCAAAAATACAAAATAAACTTTGTTTGGGAGATTCTCTAACTGACAACTATCACTATGAGTTATGTGATGAAATAACGTCCAACCCACGCTACCAGAATTGTCCTATAATTTTTCAGGATATAGAACTCCTTAACTAAGTGGATCCACTAGTCTATGCTAAAAGGCAATAAAACAACCATGTAAAAAGTATGACCCTTTTCTACCCACATTAGCTACATGGTTTATGGGGGCTGTGAGTTGTTAGAACTCTCCCCCATATCGGTACTTAATACTACTCCCAAAATATACTTAGCTCATTATGTTTTAAAGAAAACATTTCCTCTTCCTCAACTTTGAGATTATTACTCAAAAGGTTTATCCGAAAATAGATAATTTGAAAACTATTCATGAACTCATTGAAAATTGGTGTTTCCTTTTGTCTTAAATGTAAAAAATTTTCTCTTGGGAATACTTGGTTCTCATGTATCATTTTAAAGAAAATGAACTCAACTCTACTCTTCCTCAACTGTAGGCTCAAATCATTTAAAAAAAGTTGTAAAACAATTGTAAAAGACTTCTTAAAATGACTCGAAGAACCCTCAAGACTTCACTCTTAACTCTACCTTGAATTTGAATTATGGATTCAAGGATTATTATATCATGTTATGTATGATATCTCGATGTTTAGACATACCTTAGAGTGTAAAAGTCAATTAGAAGACATAGGTACGATTCGAGGGAACTCATACAGAAAGAAAGTTGAAAGCGTAGAGGACCTGGCAAGCCTGGAGAACTAAGTGGTGCAGGGCACTAGACCCTGAACTATAGGAGGGAAGTTGGGGCACACTAAGTAGCGTGGTGCCCCAAGAGACAAACTACATACCCCACTTTCTGGCGCACTACTGGCATGGTGCGCCAGCCCTAGCCCAGAATTTCCCAACGAATTTTCTTACTCGTTTTTCAGCCTTAATTCGCCTATAATCGAATGGTTTCTTCCCAAATCACTTAGAATCAAATACTAAACTTATGTACATGATAATTTACTCCAAAAGACCCTCAGTTCACTAACTTTCATCTCAAGAACTCATCAAACCCATCCTAATTCAAGAACGGAAACAATACTTTCAAGAAACTAATAATTAACTCAAATTCTTCAACTTCAAGAATGAAACATTGCTGAAAATAACATAATTGGTGTGTCGGTGAACGAACCCAACACTGTGATAACTCACATACCTCTTAAGGATCAACCCTTGGCGAAAATCCGCAAGAAAAACCTCAAGAACTTGACGAACACTTGAATATTCTCCTCGTTTCTTCTCTTCTTGAACTCCTCTCAAAACCCTAGTGTATTTTTAGAATTTGTAAAACTGAACCAAATCAGTTTAGACCTCTAAATATTACCAAATTTCATTTTAATCTGATTGGGTAAAGAAAAGACCAAAATACCCCTCTTATATTTTGGTAACTTTTCTTAAATGGACAACTTGACTTCAAACAAGCATATCTCCCTCATACAAGCTTGAAAATTAGCAAACTCGGTGGCGTTGAAAAGAGGATTCCAAGACCTTTCATTTGATGTCTTAGTGGCCACCTAATTCATTATGTACTAAAATTTATGGTCATTTGAAGTTGACCCCAAAACTCATAACTTATGTCTAACTTGTAAAATTTCAGATTTTGCTATCTCCAACTTAGTTCTTTCTATTTTTAGCTCTTTCAAATACCGAGGTGTCACACAAATGATGAATTTCATTACTCGTATTCAAAATATTTCAAATTTTATTATTTGTGAGGTTTAACATTGTTACAGAGAAGCAACCAAGTTACAAATTCCTTGGCAAAATGGAGTATTATGAATGAGGAGTTGGTTGTTTTTGCATATGCTCACCTACCATCAATAGCCATCGGATCTTACAAACTTGATCTTATACAAATGCAGTCCCTAAGGCATAAATAGAGGACAAATAATTTTGTACAGAACTAATCCAGTTGAGATGTTATAGCTAGTTTTATCTATCATGCTGGACATGTAAATTTGTGCAAAACTTGTATAGTTTTTGTCAGAACCTTAATTTTTGCGAAGCAACTATTAGAACAATGGGTCGAGCTTAAGCTCCCTTAAACTTTGTAATTTTATTCATCTATATAAAGGTTTCACCACCATAATATAATAATTTTTTTAAAAAAATAACAAGTTCGACAGTTTGGATGAGTACTAGTGTCTACATAACCTTTAAGTGCTGAAATATGTTGCACTGCCTTGAGTGATGGGTTCCCAAGCCTCATGTTCCATATATCAGGGTTATTTGTATCATTTATTGCTGCACTAACCACTACATTTATTTCATCTCTCAGCAAATATAAACCTTTGTCTTCTCCACCAGCCCTAATCACCTTGTCACTGTAAAGTTCCTACAACACACAGAAGTTAGGAAAAAAACTAACACTGGATGATAGGACCTTAGTAAGCCTTGCAATATATAGGAGGTCAAACTTGAAATCAAGAACATGTAAGACATTTCTTACTTTCAATCGTCCCATAATAATATATTCTAATGTACTTCTTATCTCAGCCTTATTGCTTGTTGTAAATTGAATTGTCTTTGATCCTTCACTCCTAAATTGTGTAAGTCATTTAGCAATTCTTCAAAGGAAGTGATGTGATGAGTTGCCCTTCAATCAATAATTCATTAATGTGCACAAACTTGAGCCATTAGTGAAAAAGTACCTGCTAAATTTGTCTTGTATTCACTGTTCCTTTGTTGTGCAACAAATTCCTCACTTGATCCAACTCTTAAATAGTCTTAAGTTTTAAATTTTTGCATTATTATTATTGTAGGTTCCTTGCCTAGAGCCACCAATTGGATAAAATCTAGTTTGACTACCAGTTGAATTGTTTTTCTTCTTGATTTTGAAGTCTGATGACTCTAAATGCCTAATATATCTGTAAAAAATGGTGAGGCTTCATGTACTGTTCCCCCAAATCCTTACGAAGGTTTCAATAAAGGTTTTACAAAAAAAAATCACCCGGAAGACATATCACCAAAATATTCATGGTCTAATACACATGAAAAACTGTGAAAATCTCCTAATTCCTATAAAATGGCTCCTAAATGCCAAAAATATGTGCAAAAAATGGTGAGACATACTGCTCCCCCAACTCTCTATGAAGGGTTCTGGAAATGGTTTTCAAAGAAATCGTCCCGAAGTCATATTATCAAAAGATTCATAGGCTAACACACTGAAAAACTAAGAAAACCACCTAGTTCTTGTAAAAATGTCCAAAATATGTGTGAAAAATGGCGAGGTTCCACGTGCTGCTCCCCTAACTCCCTACGGAGGGTTCCATAAAGCTTTTGCAAAAAAAATCATCTGAAATCCATATCACCAATATATTCGTGGGCTAACACGAAAAAACTAAGAAAATCACTTAATTCTTGTAAAATCCTCGTAAATGCCCAATATATGTGCAAAAAAAGGTGAGGCTTCATGTACTGTCCCCCCAACTCCCTACCAAGGTTTCTGTAAAAAGTTTGCAAAACAAATCACCCGGAAGACATATTACAAAAATATTCATGGTCTAATAAACATGAAAAACTATGAAAATCTTCCTATAAAAATGGCTCTTAAATGCCCAATATATGTGCAAAAACAGATGAGACACATATTGCTCCCCCAACTCCCTACGAAGGGTTCTAGAAATGTTTTGCAAAGAAATCGTCCAAAAGTCATATCATCAAAATATTCATAGGCTAACACACCAAAAAAATGAGAAAATCACCTAGTTCTTGTAAAATGGCTCCTAAAATGTCCAAAATATGTGCAAAAAATGGTGAGGTTTCACGTGATGCTCCCCTAACTCCATACGAAGGGTTCCATAAAGCTTTTGCAAGAAAATCATCTGAAATCCATATCACCAAAATATTCATGGCCTAGCACATACAAAAAACCGACAAAATCACTTAATTCTTGTAAAATTCTCTTAAATACCCAACATATGTGCGAAAAATGGTGAGGCTTCAAGTACTGTTCCCCCAACTCCCTACAAAGGTTTTCGTAAAGGTTTAGCAAAAAAAAAAATCACTCAGAAGACATATCACCAAAATATTCATGGTCTAATACACGCAAAAAACTGTGAAAATTGCCTAATTCCTATAAAATGGCTCCTAAATGCCCAAAATATGTGTAAAAAATGGTGAGACACATACTGCTCCCACAACTTCCTACGGAGGGTTCTAAAAATGTTTTGCAAAGAAATTGTCCATAAGTCATATCATCCAAATATTCATAGGCTACCACACCGAAAAACTTAGAAAATAACCTAATTCTTGTAAATTGGATCCTAAAATAACCAAAATATGTGGAAAAATGGTGAGGCTTCACATGCTACTACCCTAACTCCCTAGGGAGGTTTCCGAAAAGCTTTTGGAAAAAAATCATCTGAAATCCATATCACCAAAATATTAATGGCCTAGCAAACATGAAAAACTGACAAAATCACTTAATTCTTGTAAAATGGTCCAAAATGCCCAATATATGTGCAAAAAATGGTGAGGCTTCATGTACTATTCACCCTACTCCCTACGAAGGTATCCGTAAAGGTTTTGCAAAATAAAAAAATCACTCGAAAGACATATTACCAAAAAATTCATGGTCTAATACATACGAAAAACTGAGAAAATTGCCTATTTCCTACAGAATGGCTCCTCAATGTCCAAAATATGTGTAGAAAATGGTGAGACACATATTGCTCCTACAACTCCCTATGGAGGGTTTTGGAAATGTTTTGCAAAGAAATTGTCCAGAAGTCTTACCATCAAAATATTCATAGTCTAACACACCGAAAAACTGAGAGAATTAACTAGTTCTTGTAAAATGACTCCTAAAATGTCCAAAAAATGGGCAAAAAATGGTGAGGTTTGCTGCTCGCCTAATTCCCTATGGAGGGTTTCGTAAAGATTTTGCAAAAAAAATCATGTGAAGTCCATATCACCAAAATATCCATGGGCTAACACACACGAAAATCTGAAAAAATCACTTAATTCTTGTAAAATGTTCCTAAATGCCCAAAATATGTGCAAAAAATGGAAAGGCTTCACGCACTTCTCTCCAAACTCCCTTCGAAGGGTTTCGTTAAGGTTTTACAAAAAATCATCTGAAAGTCTTATCACCAAAATATTAATGGGTTAACACACATGATAAACTAAGAAAATCTCCAGTTTCTGTAAATGGCTCCTAAATGCTCAAACTATGTGGAAAAATGTAGAGGCTTCCATACTACTCACCCAAATCCTTGTCATTTGAGTTATGTATGCTATCATTGTGTCATGCTACACCATATGGTTAACTTAGGGTTTCTTAGGATTCTAGGTACCATGTCACGTCTAGGGGATAGTCTTGAGTCATGACATTTATTGAGCTCCAAAATGGTGTTTTAACGTGGTTAAGGTTGAAAAAAATTATTGAGGAAGAAAGGTGGAGGAAGAAGGAGAAAAATGTTTTTTTTAAAAAAAGAAATATTATTAACTAGTGAATAAACGTGTCAAGCATGTATATTTCACCACAAGACACATGATTGATGATGACATTTTATAGTTTCAGGGTGGAATTAATTTTAACTTTTAAATCGTCAAGGGGTTAACAGGATCCCCGTGAAGTATAAATATGTAGTTAAAAATACTATAATAGGTTATGGGGGTCATTTGACTATTTTCTCCCCCTTTATTTTGTATAATATTAGTTATCAAAAGGGTAATTTGACCAAATGATCAGTCCCATATAATTATTGTTGACTCGTTAAAATTGGTTTAGTCAAACTTAAAAGTTTTTTTTATATGTTTAAGACCATTTGAAGCATTTTAACAATTTTTCGTTCTTTGGTGTTGAGGTTGTTCATTGAGATAACAAAAGGTGATGGAGAAAATTAGGGTTTTACTAATCAATGCAATTGTGAATAGGAAAAATATACGCATCAATTACTCTTCTACAAGGGTTGAGTATAAAACCTTAGATTTGTCACCTACAAGCTTAAGGTAAGTGATTCTAAATTGAATATGCATTTATTTCATGAATATAACCCTAGATTTTTCATTTGAACATAAAATCAAAGATGCAAATTGGAAATTTTCGGATATAGATCTATAATCAACTAAACTTAAAATAATGTTTCTTATGTCTCCCGATAGTGTTGCAGGACTAGATGGATTCAATGATATATTTTTAATCAATCATGTTGGAGGATTATAAAGCATGACATCATTAATTTTGTGCAATACTTCTTCAAAGGAGGTAATATTACGAAATTATTTTCTCATACTTGTTTAATCCTTATTTCTAAATGTGAGACTCCTAACACCTTCTATGTTATAAGGCCTATTAGTCTCTTTTTTTTTTTTTACCTAGAAACAAAGATGTTTTATGTATTTAATTTAGAAAGGTTTTATCCATAAAAAAGAGGAACTGATATAAACGATAGAATTCCCATAGAATCTCTTTCGAGATCATATTTTACAAGAGAAAGAGATGCATCAAAAACATAGGGTTGATTACATATCATATGTGGATCCTTTGTTTTCCTTTCATATACTGCTAGTAAATTTGCTACATTATTAGCCTCCCCGAGGTGTGCTTCATGGCTGACCCCTTTAACTGTAGGAGTATCGACCTGCAATTAGCATAAATGTGTTAGTAGCTGAGATTATTACCATGTGATTAAGGTGTTAAGTAATACTTAAGAATTAATTTCCACCAATAATTGCTTAATATTTATACTTTGCGCTAGAGTTAGGCCCTGGAGCAAAGCTAGTATTTCTGCATGAAAGGCATTCTGAGATTTAACTTTGCATGAAAAAGCCACAATCCAGTTACCCTTAATACTCCTCATGTTCCACCATTAGTAGAATGTAATTCATACGAACTGTTAAAATTTAATTTTAGGATTCTTTCGGGGAGTTTGTGCCAGTACACTGGTGTCATATGTGTGGGGGTTTTTTTTGGTAGGGAATAAGACAAGTGGTAGTATTCAATGGCTTGGAAGGAAATATTGTAGAGGGTGCTAGGGATCCTACTAATATTCTTGTTTTGATATAGTTTATTATTCCTATTTTCCCATAAATTCCAAAGAATGATTGGAGCCAGTATAGATGTTGGCACCATGGAGTGATTGTTTAAGGTCAAGTATTTTGTAGTGGTGTAAAGATGATGTATTTGTTTTTTAAAATCTTTCTCAAAAAAGGATTTATCATAGTGATCGATAAGTTTGTGTCCGGGCATTCTGCAAAAATATGAATGGTATTATTTTTTACTAAGAGGTTTGTTTTCGATTTATGAATAGGACCATACATTACTTGCCGAAGAGAGTGAGAGGCTTCTATCAAGTTGTCCTCCAAAACGTGAATTTTGTTGCCATCACCGATATTGTTCCAACAGATACCTTTTTGGTACATGGAGTAGGATATTGCAATGCTTTCCATATATAGGATTTGTAAGAGTAGTAATTAATATACCTTTGGCATCTGTTTCTAGGACTTGGCTCTCCTCCGGTACTGATCTGTCCAGTTCCTCCATTACACCCTTAATATTTCGACATGTGTCATACAAATAATCTAGCGGGTCAGGTTTGTTTGGTTAACTAAAGTCATAGTTAATATTTCTCTCACTTCTTTTCCATGCTTACAATCCTTTCCTTCTCTGCCATAGTTTATTTTTTCAAATTCTTTTTGTAGCAAATCAACAATAGATTTATGGATTTTGTTTGTAGTGATGTTATTTGGGACTTTAAATTTATTTTACTTTTAATCATTCATAATTTTCCAATTGAAGTCTTTACTCTCTCACAAAGTTTAATTGAAATTTCCCAAGACTGCCCAATCGTTGTTTTTACCTTTTCCCCTAAAAAAACTTAGTTTCAGTTTTCATAATTTTTTTTTTTAAAAAATGAAGTTCTTTCTCTATCACTCTTACGGAACGATTTGGGCAATAAATTTTGGGTATTTTCAAATATGGCTTCTTTGAAACCCCTCCTTCGTAACTCATTTTCATTTATTTTGATGGATTATTCAACATCTGTATATCAAAAATTTTAATATTAAACTTAGTCAAAGAGAAGGAATTTGGTGAAATGCTTGAAGAGGAAAAATTAAATATGATGAAGAAGAAAATATCGAAAGACATTGTTCAAACACTTGCAGAATGAAAAGAGTAGTAGTAAGTAATGTAGAGAAATTGAATGAAGTGGTAGGAAAAAATAAAAAAATATATACTGAACGGATGATTATTCTGGAAAGATTTGGAAATTAGGAGAGAAGTATTTTTTTTTTTTAAGGTAATTAAAGGAAAAAAAAACGTTAACTATGGTAACACTCTTTTAGTCAACCAAACAAATTTGACTCATTAGATTATTTGTATGACACATGTCAAAATATTAAAGAGGTAATGGAGGAACTAAACCGATCCCTTACTGGAGGGGAGCCAAGTCCCTGTTTTTATACTTACTTTCTTAGAACTTTAGCCCATAATTGATATTTATTCTTTTAGAATCTCCAGTACAAATAAATAGGGACCCAAGTTGATCTCAATACCCAAGGCTAACCTTTGATATTGTTTCAGGTGAAAGTTAGAGAAGAAGCAAAACTTGGTATTTAGACACTGCTTTCTCCAAATATATGACATAAATGCGAGAGAATTTCCTCACACTCAGAGTTTTCCAAGGGGGAAGTGTAGCCTTTAAAAATGAAAAGAAGAAAGGAGAAATTAATGAAATCGAAAAAGTGGGAAATCATAGCCACATGCCATTAAAGATGTCTTCCAAATGTGCAACAAAGAAAACAATGTACTATTTATGGCAGGAGAATGACATTTCACAAAGTTAAGTGAAAACTTGATATGTCATGAACCAAAGTGAAACACGTCTTCTTTCAAACCGAAGAAGGTAAGTACATCAAAATCTCTAGAACTACTACACGTGGACTTGTGTGGACCCGTGAGTGTTCTCATCAGAGGACATAAGAGATGTTTTCATTAGTGCTGATGATTACACAAAATAATTCACTTGGACCATATTTCTCAGTTCAAAAGATGAGACCTCTAGAATTTTTACTATCTTTGTGAAACTGGTCCAAAAGAAGTCTAAAGTTATAAGTATTCGATCTAACCATGACACAAAATTCAAAAATGTTTAATTTTTAGAATATTATGCATAGCATGGAATATATCACAATTTCTTCACTCCTAGAAGTCAACAAAACAGAGTTATGAAAGAAAAATAGAGGCTCAACCTTGGTCTAAACTAAGAGAAGATAAAGTGGTTAAAACTTCGTGCTAATAAAGTGTTGTAAAATATAAGCAATACTAAGAGATATAGATAGTCGAATGTAGAGATCATCTTATTCAAATGTCTTCAAGTATATCTCACAATGATTAATGACAACCCTATTTGTAGGTTGACAAATCACTCAAAAAGGCACCATGCTAAAAGCCTAAATTAATATATACATTCTATGATTCATAGATCCTAAAATATATGTATACATGAATGTAAGTAATTTATGTATTAAGTAAATTGATAATCTGAGTTTTTATACATTGCATTGGGCATATTTTCATTTGAATTGCTCAAGGTTTTTTTGGAAATGTATATTAACTATGGGAGGTATTTATCGAAGAAGGTTTATCAAATCTTCATCTAGTCATGCATATAAGATTTTGAAATAAGGACATGAAAACAACAGTATACTCCATTGAAACTTTATTTTAACTTTTTATATTTGCAAAGAAAAAGAAGAATGTTCGCTAGATGAAGATATGATATAATCAGAGACTCAGCCAAGATCTAAAAAAGTATTTGTTTATCTAAAATTTGAACACCCTTTAGAATATTCTGAATTACGTTGTTGATTGCGTCACCAATTATGTCATTGATTAAGTTACTAATTACATCATTGATTATTTTACGTCGTGTCAATGTAAAAATTATAATATTTCAATAGATAATATAGATGCGGGGAAAGTAATCTCAAACAATCAGATTTGCTTCTTTAGATCATTCTTTTTCTATTTATTGACTTTCTGTAATAGTTTTCTTCCCTATCAGTCTTGTCATGTATCCTCTATATAAATCAACAAGTCAATACATGTTTTCATAATTTTGATTCTCTCTTTTATGATGTATCATGGTAAATTATGTAACATCTCGCTAATTGAAAGGACTAGAAAGAAGTTAAAAATTGGAAATAGTCATTTTTGGGAAAGAATAAAAATTTGGAAAATTTTTATATATGTCAATTTGAGTTTTTGGTCAACTTAAAACAACCATAGCTCCTAGTTCGGGATGAATTAGGTGTGCTTCCATATACCTCAGAAAGATTTTGGAATTATCTTTCCAACTCCACTGAGTTTGCGCGATTACGAGTTCGTATGAGTGAGATATGCCCATTAGAAGTTGGGTTGTTCAATTAAGGAAAGTCTAATCCAGATTTTAGAAGGGCATTATGGTCTTTTCCATGCACCCTGACTTAATTTCATTTTTTGGTAATTAATTGGGGTTTAAACTGATAGGATTAAGTTTACGCTTTTACAATATTGAGTTAGAGTTTTAGGGAAGAGAAAAAGAAGAAGAGAAGGAGCAAGAATCGTCAAGGTCTTTAAGATTCACTTGTGGATTTTGTCAAGGGGTGATCCCTACGATGTGTGTGATTTCACATAGTGTTGGGTTCGTTCACCCACGCGTCAAACATTTTTATTTCAGTATGATCTTTGTCTTAAAAGAATGAGACTTTGATGTTCTTGAATTGTATTCTTGAATTGCTTTCGTTCCTAAATTTGGGATGAGATTGAGGAATTCTTGAGAGTTTATGTTCGATTGTTAGAGTTGTTTTGAGTTAGATTCTTGTGTACATGTGTTGGGTATCTGAATCTAAAGAGAATTTGAGAAAAAGAACCGAGTTTAGGTGAATTGGGGTTAGAAAACGAAGAAGAAAAGAGTCGGGCGAATCAGTTGCCCTAATCCACATCATGGACATGGTCCCCCATTTTACAGAATGTTTCGTCACGTCACAGAGCGGTCACAAACTATTATGCCTCAAAATTTATTTTGCGACCAAATAATTAAATGCATCTCTGTGTCAAAGACTTGCTCCAAGACAGTGATTACTTGATTTTTTTCTCATGTTTAACTATCTATAAACACTCCTAAACATCATCATATCTTTCCTATCACAAATCACAATCCTTGAACCCATAATTCAATTCAAGGAATGTCAAGAGAAGTTAAGAGAAGATTATAGAGTCTTCCAAAAGTCTTTTACAAATGTTTTAGCTTTGTTTTAAGACTTGAGTTTTGAGTTGAATAAAGAGTAAAGTTTGTAGTTCATTTCTTCAAAAGAGTATATCGGGACTATGTATTCTCAAAGAGCAAAATGTTTTCACATTTAAAGAAGAAAATAAACCTTGATTTCCAAATGAGCCTCTGAGCTAGTTTTCAGTTAAAGAGTAAATGTTTTCACATTTGAGCAAGAAAGGGAACATTGATTTTAAGAGAGATTTTAAGCTACGTTTTGAGTAATTATCTCAAACCAAAGAAAGAAGTTATGTTTTTAAACACATTAGCTGATTATTTTAGGAGTAGTATTGAGCACCGATATGGGGACGAGTTTGAGTTTTGGTAACTCATGTCTCCATAAACCATGTAGTCATCATGTGTAGTAAAGGATCATACTTTTTAGATGATTCCTTAAGTGCTTTTTAGCATATACTAGTGGATCCACTTAGTTAAGGCGTTCTATATGACGACAAAGTATATGACAGTTCTGGCAGCATGGGCAAGACGTTGTATCACCACTTTGGCTCATAGTAGTGGTTGCCGGTTAGAGAAACTCCCAAAGCAGTATTAATTGTATATTTATATACATTCAGAGTTTATATTGTATCTTTGCATACATATAAAGTTACTATTGTATTTCTAAATACATAGTGTTGTTATCCATGTTTTAAAAGCTTTTCTTTATATTGAATTTATTTTATTGCTATATATTGAAATGAGTTAAGTTGAGCTGAGTTGAGCCCAGGTATGTTCTTTCAGTTCCTTTCAAGCTAATGTCTTGTTGTAGAATTCCCCTCGCATACTAGTACATTTAATGTACTGATGCAAGTTGGCCTGTATCATTTTATGATGCATACACAGGTAACCAGGATCAGCATCCAGCACATCATTGATTCTAGTTGAGCTCCAGTGTTTGTTGGTGATCCTCTTTGTTTTCAGACGATCCCTTTTTATTATTTTTCCAATATTTAATTCATTAGGATGCTGGTCTTGTCCCGACATCCATCTCTGTTATTAGAGGCTTCATAGAGAGATAACCAGTTAGTTCATTTGTCTTTATCTTGTTATTAACTTATGTTCAGTTTTGAGTTGTTAAATGTTTATTTCTAAAACATTATGAGTTTAGTTTGAGACAGTTGAGTTATTTTGCATTTGAGTTCTTTTCTTAATGTTTAAAGTCTTCGTTGTGTAAGTAAGCCAGTCCAAGGATTTGATTGGGGCCAGCAATGGTTCTCGAGTGCCAATCCCGCCAGGGTGTAGGCTCGGGGCATGACAAACTTGGTATAGAGCACAGAGTTCAAGAGTCCTAGGGAGTTTATAAAGTCGTGTCTGTAGAGTCCTAGTTATCGGTGTGAAGCGTGCCACATCTATAATTAGGAGGCTGCAATATTTAGGAAATTCTTTCACTTCTTCCATATTCATTTCGTGAGTTAAAGTGTTATCTCTAAAAAAATTCTTTCTAACTCGTGCTTGCACATAACCGATTGTGAGTTGGAATGTTTTGAGAGTGCTTTCATGAGGCGTTTCTTTCCCTGTGAGCTAAGAGAAGCAAAGAGATGGTTGTCGACATGAGGAGCAATATGAGTTTATTCGTTGTTGGGTTGCCTCATCTGTCAGATAAGGAAAGTAAGGCAGCCATGCTAATAGGTGACATAGGCATAGCAAGGCTGATGATTCATGTGCAACTAGTTGAGGAGGACAAGCTGAGGGATAGAAAAGGGTTTAAGAATAAGAGGGCTAAGGCATCAGTGAATGAATCAGGGCAGCAAAAGAGTAATGTGAACCGGTCTTCTTTCAAACATAATCAGAAAAGACCTTCTCCATCATCTGCTGGTGCACCTGCACCAAGAAACAAATGTGAGTACAATAGTCAGAATTCTAAGAATTTCAGAGTTCTGCATAGTCACAAGATAGTATGGCACAGGGGGGTACTAAGATTCCTGCATGTGCTAGGTATGGTAGGGACCACTTAGGATGTGTCGTGATGGTTCCACTAGATGTTTCAAGTATGGCCAGAATGGTCATTTTATGCGAGAGTGTCCAAAGAACAAATAAGGTAATGGTAATGGGGGCAATAGAGCCCAGTCTTCTTCAATTGCCCTACTAGCCAGAGTTGTATCTAGAGGAGCTACTTTAGTGGTAGGCGGAGGATCAAACCATCTTTATACCATCGTTAGTCGCCAAGAGCAAGAGGATTTGCCTGATATTGTCACTGGTATGATCCAAGTATTTAATTTTGATATTTATGCTTTGCTAAATCCAGGAGCAAGTTATCCTTTATAACTCCATATGTTGCGATGAATTCTAATGCTCTTCCTGAGCAACTTAGTGAGCCCTTCAACATTTCTACACCTGTTGGTGAGTTTATTCTAGCAAAGAGAGTCTATCGTGATTGTACAATTTCCATCAATCACAAGATCACCATGGCTAACTTAGTTGAGTTAGAGATGGTAGATTTTGATTTCATTCTAGGTATGGACTAGCTTCATGCCTGTTATGTGTTAATAGATTGTAGAACTCGAGTTGTCAAGTTCCAGTTTCCAAGTGAACCAATCTTAGAGTGGAAAACTAGTCAGTAGTGCCTAAGGGTCTTCTTATTTCATACCTTAAGGCAAGAATGTTAGTTTCCAAGGGGTGTGTCTATCACTTAGTTCGAGTTAATGACTCTAGTGTGAAGATACCTCCTATTCAGTCAGTTTCAATAGTAAAAGAGTTTCCATAAGTCTTTCCAGATGATCTTCCCGGAGTTCCTCTTGAGAGAGAAATAGACTTCGGTATAGATATTTATCCCGATACTCGTCCTATATCTATTCTACTAGAGTTAAAAGAGCTTAAAGAGCAGTTGAAATACCTCCTAGATAAAGGTTTCATTCGACCAAGTATCTCACCTTGGGGCACTTCAGTCATGTTTGTGAGAAATAAAGATGGTTCTGTTAGGATGTGTATAGATTACCGCTAGTTGAATAAGGTTACCATTAATAATAAGTATCCTCGTCCAAGAATTTATGGTATTTTCGATCAACTTCAGGGTGCTACTTGTTTCTCTACGATAGACCTCAGAGCTGCATCAGTTAAGAGTAAGGGAATGTGATATTCCAAAGGCAACCTTCAGTACCCGTTATGGTCACTATGAGTTGCTGGTCATGTCGTTCTATTTAACCAATGCACCTGCAGCGTTCGAGGACCTTATGAATTGAGTTTTCAAGCCTTATTTAGATATATTTGCTATCGTATTCATTGATGGCATACTAATCTATTCGAGGAATGAGGAAGATAGTGTTAGTCATCTCAGAATAGTTCTCCAAACTCTAAAGGATAGAGAGTTGTATGCCAAGTTCTCTAAGAGTGAATTTTGTCTTGAGTCTATGGCATTCTTAGGCCACATTGTGTCTGGATAGGGAATTAAAGTTGATACCCAGAAAATAGAGGCAGTGCAGAATTGGCCCAGACCCATATCTCCAATTGATATTAGGAGTTTCTTGGGGTTGACTGGACATTAGAGGAGGTTCGTATAGGCGTTCTCATTTATTTCATCCCCTTTGACCAAGTTGACTCAGAAGACATTTAAGTTTCAATGGTCTAAAGCTTGTGAGAAAAACTTTCAGGAATTGAAAAAGAGGTTGACTACTGCCCAATATTGACCTTACCAGAAGGCACGCAAGGCTTTGTTGTATATTGTGATTTGTCTAGAGTTGGTTTGGATTGTGTATTAATGCAAAATGACAATATTATATCTTATACCTCCAGACTGTTGAAAGTTCATGATAAGAATTACCTAACCCATGATCTAGAGTTGGTTGCCATAGTATTTTCTTTGAAAATATGATGCCATTATCTTTATGGTATTCATGCGGATCGCAAGAGTATTCAGTATGTGTTTAGTCAGAAAGAGCTTAATCTCAGACAGAAGAGGTGGTTAGAATTACTCAAGGATTATGACATAAGTATTCTATATCACACATGTAAGGGTAATGTTGTTACTGATGCCTTGAGCAGGTTGTCTATAAGTAGTACCACGTATTTTAAGGAAGATAAGAAAGATCTAGCAAGAGATGTGCATAGACTTGCACGATTAGGAGTTCGACTAATGGATTACACAGAAGGAGGAGTAGTGGTGATGAATGGGGTTGAATAATCATTATTGTCAGAAGTAAAAGAGAAACAAGACCAAGATCCCTTATTGCTTGAATTAAAGGCAAGTGTTCATAAGCAAAAAGTGATGGCTTTTGAACAATAGGGAGATGGTGTTTTGAGGTATCAAGGTAGATTGTGTGATTGATTTCAAGGGTAATTGGGATGATCATCTACATCTCATTGAGTTTTCTTAGAACAATAGTTACCATGCTAGCATCCAAATGGCTCCATATGAGGCTCTTTATAGGAGAAGATACAAATCTCCTATTGGATGGTTTGAAGTTTGTGAAGCAGGGTTGATAGGACCACACTTAGTACATCAAGCTATGGAGAAAATGAAAGTCATTCAAGAGAGGTTGAAAACAATGCAGAGTCATCAGAAATCCTACACTAATGTTTGGAGAAGGGAGTTAGAGTTTGAAGTAGATGATTGGGTATACTTGAAAGTTTCACCCATAAAGGGTGTTATGAGATTTGGTAAAAAGGGGAAGATTAGTCCCCGGTATATTGGTCTTTATAGAATATCCAAGAGGATTGACAATGTAGCTTATGAATTAGAGCTACCACAAGAGTTAGCAGCGGTTCATCCGGTATTTCATATTTCCATGTTGAAGAAGTGCATGGGAGATCCTTCACTTATAATACCAACTGAAGATATTAGGATCAAAGATAGCTTATTTTATGAAGAGATTTCAGTTCAGATTCTAGATCATCAAGTTCACAAGTTGAGAAAAAAAGAGGTAGCATCAGTCAAAGTTCTTTGGAGGAACCAATTTGTTGAGGAAGCTACTTGGGAAGCTGAAGAAGATATGAAGAAGAGATATCCATATCTCTTCGAATCCAGAGAATTTCCAATCAAGGTACTAATCTTTTTCTTGGTATTCATTTATAAGTTGGCATATTGCAATTGCATTATGCTTGTTGGGTGTTTGAACTGCATATTTGATGTTACGCCCTTAGATTACTTAGAATAATCTCAGTCGAGAACCAATGTTCCCAAGGGGGAGATATTGTAACATCTCGCTAATTGAAAGGACTAGAAAGAAGTTAAAAATTGGAAATAGTTATTTTTGGGAAAGAATTAAAATCTAGAAAATTTTTATGTATGTCAATTTGAGTTTTTGGTCAACTTCAAATTACTATAAATCCTCGCTTGGGATGAGTTAGGTGTGCTTCTAGATACCGTAGGAAAGATCTTGGAATTATCTTTCCAACGCCACTGAGTTTGCACAATTTCGAGTTTTTATGGGTGAGATATGCCTATTGGAAGTTGGGGGGTGTTCAATTAAGGAAAGATACTGTAGGAAAGATCTTGGAATTATCTTTCCAACGCCACTGAGTTTGCACAATTCCGAGTTTTTATGGGTGAGATATGCCTATTGGAAGTTGGGGGGTGTTTAATTAAGGAAAGTCTAATCCAGATTTTAGAAGGGCATTATGGTCTTTTCCATGCCCCCTGACTTAATTTCGTTTTTGGTAATTAATTGGGGACTAAACTAATAGAATTTAGTTTACGCTTTTACAATATTGAGTTAGGGTTTTAGAGAAGATAAAAAGAAAAGGAGAAAATGGGAGAAGGAGCAAGAATCGTCAAGTTCTTCAAGATTCACTTGTGGATTTCGTCAAGGGGTGATCCCTACGAGGTATGTGAGTTCACATAGTGTTGGGTTCGTCACCCACGCGCCAAACATGTTTATTTCAGTATGATTATCGTCCTAAAAGATTGAGACTTTGATGTTCTTGAGTTGTATTCTTGAATTGTTTTCGTTCCTAAATTTGGGATGAGATTGAAGAGTTCTTGAGAGTTTAAGGTCGATTGTTAGAGTTGTTTTAAGTTAGATTCTTGTGTACATGTGTTGGGCATCTGAAATCTAAAGAGAATTTGAGGAAAAAAAAATTGAGTTTAGGCGAATTGTGGTGAGAAAATGAAGAAGGAAAAAGTCGGGCGAAGACCTAGATCCCCATTTCAGAAAAAGTTTCTTCGCATCACGGGCCGTTCTGCCTTAAAAATTATTTTGCGACTAAATAATTAAATGCATCTCCATGTCATGGACTTGCTCCCAGATAGTGATTTCTTGATATTTTCTCATGTTTAACTATCTAAAACACTCCTAAACATCATGAGATCTTTTCTATCACAAATCAGAATCCTTGAATCCATAATTCAGTTTAAGGAAAGTTAAGAATCAAGGAAAGAGAAGTTAAGAGTCAAGTCAAGAGAAATTTAAAGTCTTCCAAAAGTCTTTTACAAATATTTTAACTTTGTTTTAATACTTGAGTTTTGAGTCGAGTAAAAAGTAAAATTTGAAGTTCATTTCTTCAAAAGAGTATATCGGGACTATGCATTCCCAAAGAGTAAAATGTTTTCACATTTAAAGAAGAAAGGAAACCTTGATTTCCTTTTCAGTTAAAGAGTAAATGTTTTCACATTTGAGCAAGAAAGGGAACATCGATTTTAAGCTAGGTTTTGAGTAATTATTTCAAACCAAATTAAGAAGTTATGTTTTTAAACATATGAGGTGAGTATTTTGGGAGTAGTATTGAGCACCGATATAGGGACGAGTTTGAGTTCAGATAACTCACATCTTCATAAACCATATAGCCAGCATGTGTAGTAAAGGATCATATTTTTTAGATGATTCCTTAAGTGTTTTTTAGCATAGACTAGTGGATCCACTTAGTTAAGGCGTTCTATATGACGGCAAAGTATATGACAGTTCTGGCAGCGTGGGCAAGACGTTGTGTCACCCCTTCGGTTGATAGTGGTGGTTGTCGGTTAGAGAAACTCCCAAAGCAGTATTAATTGTGTTTTTATATACATTCAGAGTTTATATTATATGTTTGCATACATATAGAGTTACTATTGTATATCTAAATACACAGAGCTGTTATCCATGTTTTAAAAGCTTTTCTTTATATTGCATTTATTTTATTACTGTATACTGAAATGAGTTAAGTTGAGTTGAGTTGAGCCTAGGTATGTTCTTTCAGTTCCTTTCAAGCTTGTCTTGTTGTAGAATTCCCCTCACATACTAGTACATTCAATGTACTAATGCCAGTTGGTCTGCATATTTTTATAATGCAAACACAAGTCTTTTTATGATGCAAACACAAGTAACCAGGATTAGTATCTAGTGCATCGTTGATTCTAGTTGAGCTCCAGAGTTTGTTGGTGAGCCTCTTTGCTTCCGGGGGATCCCTTTTTATTGCTTTTTCAGTATTTAGTTCATTAGGATGTCGTGGAGTCTTATCCCGACATCCATCTCAGTTATTAGAGGCTTCATAGATAGACAATCTATTATTTTATTTGTCTTTATCTTGTTATTGACTTATGTTTAGTTTTGAGTTGCAACTTTGGCTAAGTTAAATGTTTATTTCTAAAACATTATGAGTTTAGTTTGAGACAGTTGAGTTGTCTCGTATTTGAGTTGTTTTATTAATGCTTAAAGTCTTCCGCCGAGTAAGTAAGTCAGGCCAAGAGTTCGCTTGGGGCCAGCAATGGTTCTCGAGTGCCAGTCCCGCCCAGTGTGTAGGCTCGGAGCGTGACAAATTATTTGATTAATTCTCTTCTTACTCATTGTGTTCCTTTTTATGTGAGGATATTACTCTTTAGAATGTCAAATAATTTATTAATCACAATTTCTCAAACTTTTATATTTTGAACCATTAATTATTTTTTCGACTTATAATATTTTTTGTGTGGTTTTGGAATATATAAATTTTATTTTAATTTGGTTGAAGAATATATATTGTATTAAAAATCACAATTAAGTGTTTGGACCCTCATACTCTGATCCTTTCACACAAATTAGGACATAAGGAATGTTTATTTTTCCAAAGATGGAACACCATTCACAAAATTCTAGCTATGTCACTGGTTACGTCATATCCATGCAAAAGTATAATTATTCTATAGATAATCTAAATGCGGAAAAGTAATTTATGACTAGAATCTTCTTTTTTTCTTATTTTTATATAATGTTCGATTGTGGTTAAATGTAATATTTTCTTTCTTTAAACCTCAAACAACCAAATTTCCTTCTTCGGATTATTCTTATTTTGTTCATTCACTTATAACAACTATTTTTTCTTTATTTTTTCATTCAAGTCATGTGTTGTATCTTCTATATATATAATCCACAATCCATGACCCTTTTTTAAGGAAAAAAAAAATCAATTTTAAGTTTTTGTGGAGCAATTGTCTTTTTTGATATATCATGGTAATTTATTCGCTCGATTGTTTTCCTCAATTCCATCACTTAGGAGACATTTTTGAGAAATCATGGCAAAATTTTTAATCTTTTAAATATTTGTATAGGATACATGATAAATTTCTTTTTTTTTTTTTTTTTTTTTTTTTTTTTTGTGATTGACATACACTTCTTAATAAATGTGTATCATGAAAAAAACGTATTTGTATTATATCAATCTAACTTTAGTCCTGGTATATTTTTCAATCGTAATTCTCTATTATCTTGTAAAGCTCCCTATTCTATTCATTTAATTCCCTTTTTCTTTGTGAAATAAAAATAATGTAAAATGTTTGATCTATAATTTAGGGATATTTTTATTTTTTTTCTTTTAATTTTTATATAAATGATTTTTGTTTTTTCTTATACTTATCTTCATTTGTTGATACACTCTTCCAAAGGTTCACGGAAAAAGCAAAGTGGTTTGAAGGAAATGGTGCTAGCATAGATTGTTGCTTTTAAGTAAACCACTAAGGGATGTTGCTAACACGATTGTAAGATTTTGATGAGTCATTTTTCTCTTGTTCTATTTTAGGTTTGTATTCTTTTTATTTTCATTTTTGAAGAGGTTGTCCAAGCCATTTAACTACATTTTTAAAGTTTTGGCTTGAATATTTACGTTTTTAATTAGTATGTGAGCAAAACTTTATTAAATAGTCTCTATACTTCTCTTTAGTATCTATGTCTAACGAGTTCCTAATTCCAACACTTATCCTATACTTCATCTATATTTATGATCAAGAAGTTTCACTTTAGGTCCATAATCTCAACCTTTTGAGTCTACTTTCCATTCCAAGTAACATTTTAGGGATATTGACACCTTCATACAACATTTTAGGGAATGGAAAACATATTACACAGTTTTGAAATGTTATTTAACTCTTTCAACATTACATGCTGAACAATCAAACATATGTTCTAATTATTGAAAGTTGTACTAAGGTGTTGGTATTCCTTAAAAAGTTACTAGGAATGGAAAGTAGACTCAAAAGGTTAAGATTACAGACCTATTGATTCATGAATATAGATGGAGTATAAGATAAGTATAGGAATTAGGAACTCGTTAGATATAGACAACAAAGAAAAGTATAGAGAGTGTATAATAAATTTTTTCTCACATGCTAATTAAAAAACATAAATATTCAAGACAAAACCTTAAAATAATAATTATAATGACTAGGACCATTAAGAACCTCTTCAAAACTAAAAATGAATACAAAGTTAAAATAGAACAAGAGAAAAATAGCTCATAAAAAATCTTACAATTGTGCTTGCAACATCCATTAGTGGTTGACTTAAAGAAATAGTGTGTGTTTACACCCTTGCTTCTGAATCCTTTTTTTTTCTCGCGATCGTTTGGAAGACTGCATAAACAAATGAAGATAAATATATAACAAAAAATGAAAAATCATTTATACAAAAATTGACAGAAGAATAAAGTAAAAATATTCTCAAATTATCGATCAAACATCTTTAACTACAGATTATTTTCATTTCACAAAGGAAAAGAGGAAATTAATTGAAAAGAAGAGGGAGCCTAACAAAATAGAAGAGAATTACAGCTGAAAAATATCACAATATATAAAGTTGGATTAAAATCATACAAATAAAATTTTATTTTCATGATGTACGTTTATTTAGAAGTGTATGTCATTAACAAAAAAAATGAAATTGATCATGTGTCCTATACAAAATATTTAAAAGATTAAAATTTTTGTCATGGTTTCTCAAAAATGTCTCTTAAGTGATGGAATTAAGGAAGACAATTTGAGAAAAAAAATTACCATGATATATTCCAAAAGATAAAATCGCTCCACCAAACTTGATATTTTTTTTAAAGGTCCTGGATTGTGGATTATATATAGAAGATACAATATGTGACTTATATGAAAAAAAATCAAGGAAAAAATAGTTGTTATTAGTGAATGAACAAATGAGAATGAAGAAGCAATGTTGGTTGTTTGAGATTTTAAAAAAGAAAATATTGCATTTAACCAAGGTTGAACATTGTATAAAGTAAGAAAAAATGTTCGGTCTTAAATTACTTTCTCTGCATCTAGATTATCTATAGAATAATTATACTTCTGCATTGACACAACGCAATCAGTGACGTAGCAAGAATTTTGTAAAGGGCGTTTCAACTTTGGATAAATAAACACTCCTTATGTCCCAATTTGTGAGAAAGGAAGGAGTATGAGGGTCATTACACTTAGTTTTGATTTTTAATACGGTATATATTCTTCAAAAAAAAATTAAAATAAAATGTATATATTTAAAGACTACATAGAAAATACTATAAGTCGATAAAATAACTAATGGTTCACAATAACAAATTTTGAGAAAATTATGATTAGTAAATTATTTGACACTCCAAACAGTAACATCTTCACATAAAAAGGATGAGAAAACGACCAAAATGGTCCTTGATGTATGGGGCTTGAACATTTTTGGTCCTTTATATATATTACCTAATTAAAATAGTCCTTAATGTGTATCAAAATATGATTATTTTGGTCTTTAACCCTAAAACTAACTAATACAAGTGATACTTTATCTTAAACTTAATTGTGGGTCCCACAAAATTGCCACATGGCAAACCCCTTCTCCCTCAATCTTTTGCAATTTTCAATTGATTTACTCTTCTCTCCATTGCCTCCTTCTTCTTCTTTTTTAAACCAAATTTTATCAGAAAAAAAAAAACTGACACACAAAAATCTCTTCAAATCTCAAAGAAAAATTTAAGATTCTATTTTCCACCTTTATCCATTTCGTTTTCACCCTTTAATATCCACAACGGAATAAAAAATTAATACATAAAAAAGTTATTAATCTTAAAAATGAAAAAATAAGAAAAAACTATATTCTTCTCATAGATTCCTTCAAGATGAGAAAATAGTTGTTTAAAACTTGAAAAGAGTTTACTTATGAAAATTTCGTAAAAGAGAAATGGTGTGTTTTATCTAATTTACTTAGTTCATACTATTTATTTTAATGGATCATTTTTTTTTTTTTTTGTGTCTAACTATGGGAGTTGCTGGGGATTATTATTTCAGAGGGAAACTAACAAATTAAATGAGTGTAGTGTGTGTGTGTGTATATATATACATATATATATATACAAGAATATCACAAGTGGATGAACTGAAAATGGACCATCACCTCAAATGGTGGTGAAAGAAGGAAGACCAAAATAGTCATCTGTTAAGTTTAACAGAAATTTTCACTTCTATGGTTAGTTTTAGGTTAAGGACCAAAATAGTCATCTTTTTCTATACATCTGGGACTATTTCAATAAGATGATTATCACGCCCCGAGCCTACACCCTGGGCGGGACTGGCACTCGAGAATCATTGCTGGTCCAAGCAAACCCTTAGCCTAGCTTACTTACTCAGTGGAAGACTTAATTTAACGAAGACAAGTCTATGTAACAAACTGGAATGTTATACATTCAACTTGGCCATTAAGGAAAACTCAGATCTTAACATAAGCTAATGAAAATGAAAAGACTAAAGAACTAACATCTGACTGTTTATGAAGCCTCTAAAACAACTGAGATGGATGTCAGGACAAACCCCACGACATCCTAATGAGCAAACAAAGTAACTGAAAGCATAAAAGGAGTCCTCCGAAATATAAGGAGGCTCACCAACGGACTCTGGAGTGCTCACTGGATCAACGATGTGTCAGATGTCAATCCTAGTTACTTGTGTCTACATCATAATAAGATGCAGGAAAACTGGCATCAATACATTGAATGTACGAGGATGCGAGTTGGAATGTTAAACACAACATAGGCTTGAAAGGAATCTAAAGAACTTACTTGGCTCAACTTAACTCAACATTAGTGAACTCATTTCAATATAAAGCAGTTTAAAACAAGTGTAATATAAACAAAAGTTGTTTAAAATATGATGTCAACTCTATGTGTATGCAAAGATAGATATATCTCTATGTAAAAATACAAATAAACTGTGTATTTAAAATTACAATTACTTCTGTGGGAGTTTCTCTAATGGACAACCATCACGTAAGAGCTATTGTGATGATACAACATCTTGCCTCATGTTGTTAGGGCCGTTCTATACCTTGCCAAGGGTATAGAACATGAACTACTAAGTGGATCCACTAGTCTATGCTAAAAAACACTAAAGAAATCATCTAAAAAGTATGACCCCTTTCTACCCATGATGGCTACATGGTTTATGGGGATTGTGAGTAGTCTGAACTATCCCCAATATAATATTAACTCTTATGTTTAAAAACATACTTCTTTCTGTGATTTGAGATTAGTGCTAAAAAACATAGCTCAAAGGCTATCTTGGAAATCAAAGTTTCCTCTCTTGCTTCATTTAGAAAGCGATTACTCTTCTCTGAAAACTAGCCCGAAGGCTCTTTGGAAATCGAGGTTTCCTTTCTTGTTTAAATGTGAAAACATTTTAAACCCTTTGGGAATACATAGTCCCCATATTCTTTTGAAGAAGTGAACTTCAAATTTTACTCTTTAATCTTTACTCAACTTGAACTTCAATCTTGAAAAAAGTTAAAACATTTGGAAAAGACTTTTGGAAAACTCTAAGAACTCCTATTGACTTGACTTTTACATCTCTTGACTTGGATCTTAACTTTCCTTAAATTTGATTATGGATTCAAGGTTCATGATCTCATGTTTATAGATGATTTCATGATGTTTAGATGTACCTTAGAGTGTTGAAATCAATTAGAAAACATAGGTACATTTATAAGGAACAAGTACTAAAAGGTGGAGAACGAATGGGGAGAACTAGCATCCCTGGCACTTGATGTTTATTGACGTAATCAACTGACACTAGTTTGGTTCAAGTGCCGTACGATCGTGTGTAGTGATATAACCCAACCAAGGGTTGGGATCGTTTCCATAGGGAGTGGTTTTGATAATTAATAGAAAAATAAAATTTAGTTCTAATTAGTCGTAGCTTAAAACATTATAGAATATAAACATATTAAATCTAAGGGGTGATGCAAGCGTCAATTATCAATGGGGGTTTGTATTATGCTAATAACAAAAACAACAAAAATATAAGAAAATGAGATATAGAGACGGCATTCTTGGGATGTGATAGGAATACGGGATAGACTAGACTATCTGGTACATGCTTTTGATAGTAAATTCGTTGAGTATTTGTGACTAAGCTAGACTATAGTTGGGGTAAATTTTCTCTCGAGCAACTTACCCCGAATCAACTCGATTTCTCTCAAACACCGAGTTGCCGCATTAAGCATAGCCTCCGCCTTAGCACATTCACTCTCTCGAACAGAATGTGTGGGAGAAGGACTAGGATTCACTCTCTCGAGCTGAACCCATGTTGACCCAATACCACCAACTATCAATTTAGTAGTCTTAGTTTTACGACCTCTCTCTCGAGCAAGCCAAAAACACTAAAATGAAATTGTATTTGAAACTACAATTCCATTAATTTCATACGCAACTACTAAACGAAATCACATTTAAACAATAAATAAATCATCAACAAGCAAGACCCAACAGATAATCTAACCCGTATTCACAAAATCACACCCCAAGAATTGGGGATTTAGCTAGACATGTAAAAGAGATAAAAATTTATACCAATATCAATTTCCATCAACTGGTATGAAGAAATAAGTCTTAAAACACGTCAAGAGTAAAGAATCTTGGAGACCCACGTCCAATTTCTTGGAGTTGAAACCATTTGAATCTTCAACATTTTAGAACAAAGTCTCTAAAACCCTCTAAAACTTGGAACTGAAAATATTCTAAGTCTCAAAAATAAAAATTATCTATTACTTGATTTCTTCTTTCCCTAATTGAATGATTGATTGATTGATAATAATTTCAACAAGTATATCTAGTGTTTGAAAATTTGTGCTGTAGTGGATCACTCGGCGCAGTTAGTCGGGATCGCTGATACCCTCGGCGATCCACCTTTTGGTCGATTTCATCGCCTTTTTGTTGTATCCTTCAACCTCTTCGCGCTTTGAGTCGTTGAGTGATATGGTACTGCTTCCCAGAACTATCGGCAACACGCCGACTACTCCATTTCATCGCTAACTTGATCTTTGCCTTCAAGGCTCAGCACACTGGAACAAAAGGTGATCTCTAGGATGATCGGCGACTTGCCTATTGGGCTCGGCCATCCTCAGGTCTTCATTTCTTCGTTCTTTTCAGCCGCTTTGTTCCTTCATGCCAAGTAGTGTCCATGCTTTGCCTCAAACTCCAACTACCTGAAACTTAAGGATTTTCATCAGATATTGAGACAAAATATGCATTTGAGGACACTAATTCTATCAAAATATAGCCCTAAATAAGTTCAATTTGTGGACTCATCAACACCCCCAACTTAAACTTTTGTTTGTCCTTAAGTAAAACTAAAGTTCAGTAGTTTAAAAAGACTGTCTCAAATAGTGCTACAAAAGACTCGATCATGAATGTACACAACAAGACTCAATTTATTGATGTTAGGATCAACTGTGTACCCAAAGATTCAAGTTGTGACACACCATTACAAAAGATTCTCACGCTCGCAATACTTACTTCAAATGCAAGTTCAAGCTCAACAAAAGTATTCAAATGCCCTCACACAAAAGATGATTCCATACTCACACACAATGGTTTAATCATATAAAGCTTCGGAATCAAATGCAATGCTCACACTCAAAAAAGAAAAACATTATGCATGCTTTCACCCATAGGTTTGCCCGTATTTTCCAATCGACATTTGTTTCAACTCACTCAAGATCAAAAAGGTCTTTACACGGCTTGTAATAGGGCTGAGTGCCCAGGTATGATCATTCAGGCTCAGTGACTTTCATCCTCATGAAATGTGGTGCTCACAACACTTCCTTTCCTCTTCCTTCATTATTTTCTTTAGTGGTCATATGTCATCCTATTATTCACTTCCCATGGATTGTTTGGAAACTCCATTTCTTTTGTACTTTATTCCACAACATTTCTTTTTCATTCTTTTCTTCTTTTTTTCTCTCTGTTTAACTGTATGGAGGGGTTCCATTTTTTCTAAACAGCATGAGTTAAGTGAGTCTTTCTTTGCACTTCTTAACTTTCCTTTTTCTTTTCACCACACCCCCAACTTAGGCTTTTGGCCTAAGTTGGCTATTCCATCAACCACAATTCACGAGGATTAAGGGTAATGGGTCTAGAAAGGTCATGTTGTCATCAAGTTTCTTCCAAAGAAAGATAAGGTTCAAGGGGTGTTCAAGAGAGGTTTACACACTCGCAAGGTAGGCCATAAAAGAGGTATATGTCAAATTTGCTCACACTCTTCGAAGTTGCCTAAGATCATATCAAGAGATAACCTTACTTAGTTGACAAGACCAATGGGGAAAATTCTAGGTGTTATCATGCAAGTTTCACAGTAAGTTCATCACACAAGTCATCGGCACTAAAATCAAACAAGACTCTACACTTTCACTAGTGTGCAGCGTTCATCGCAAGAGAATCAATTTGATACATGGCTAATCACAACAAGATGCAAAAAGTTCACATATTGTCTATGCAACTTCATTTGGTCTCATCGTAGCCACACATTCATGTTCGTTCATTTATGAGCACTATTTAAGTCATCGGTATTGATCGAAACCGAGACTTAAATTTGCAAAGGAACAACCACATTCAAGTACATACAAAAGGTGGCAAAAATATTGGAAGGGTCAAAATCATTTGCAATAAAAATAGAAGGAGCCACAAGCTCAAACGTCCGGCAAAAGCAGTGTAAAACACCACATTATGATTCACAACCTAAATACATAATCAAAACACAAACCACAAATATCACAACAAAGGTGGGCCTCACCCCACCACAATTAAAAACATTTGTCCTCAAATGCAAATAAGATTATCCAAAATTTAAAAATAAAGAAAGACAAAGAGTGAGGTAAAGAGGGGATCCTGGCCAAGCAGATTCTCTATCCGTCTGTGTATCAGTGCCTGGGGTATCAGTTAGGCCTCGGGTCTTAGTACTCTAGGTCACACCACATGGACCAACTCCACTAGAGACAGTAAAGAGAGTGTTTGCCATGGAAGCCTGTACAGTCGCATCTGTTATAATTGCTTCAATCTCTATCAAGTTCTTGTCTGCAGCATCCACAATTTCCTCGAGCATTTCCTCATCTGTCTTTGCCTCCGACTCAGGCTCAGCTATCTGCTCAACTTTATCCTCATTTCTGGCACATCAGGGTCTATACCGTTTCGAAGACCATGGACATATCAGTGCCTTTCAACTGATCCACATCTGTTCTCACAGCAATAATAGTGGTCTTTAATGTTGTCACCTCATTTGTGGCCCCTTGGTCACACTCACACACCACTATTCTAGCCTCAAGGGCATCGATGGTATCTTTCATCAGTGTCACAACATCAGTCAGGGCAGTCTAAATCATACCAAGAATGGAGATCTCAAGTCTGGCTGCCCGACGATCCACAGAAGAGGAAAGTTGTCCCATTTGAAGTAATGACACTTGGATGATCGAAGTACGGGAGACAATAATATAAGTGGGTCAGGGAGGTAGTGCAGTAACAGAAGAGCCTGGAGTGTCAAAGTGAGAAGAAGTTGTACCTGAAGGCCCAGGGGCCAGAATAGGCAAAGATGCCTTTACAGGTATGGAGTTTGTGTGGAAAGATGAGGGAAGGTCCATCAGAGCCTCCTTCTGTTTCTTCTCTACTTGATCCTTAAGATACTCAGCTTCAATCCTCCTGATATCAGTAGAGGAGGTGGGAATCACATCCACATCTTTCTTGTCATCTTTAGGTACCTAAGCACGTATGCACAACTCGGTGATCAATACCGAGAAGGGAAGTGAGGTTTGGCGCTGCCTTGCACGCATAAGCATCTCTGAAGAAATAATCCATCCCAAGTTTAGCATTGTTCCCTTAATGAGGAAACTTAGGCAGGCTACTTTTGCATGGCGAAGGATGGATTCGTTCTATCTAGGCATGATCGTGCTGCTAATGAAGCTAAACCAATACCTTGCTGCCACATTTAGGTCCTTCTTCTCGATAACTACCCCAGCCTCAAGCCACTTAGGTGTGTCATCTGATATTAATGGGGCCAACCATTCTTTCATATCTTTATGTGATATTTTTCTGATCATACTTTGATTGTTGTCCTCAAGTGCCGCGGTGCACCCAGAACAATATTTATAGCAGGAGGGTCATATTGCACTTTCTTTCCCCTAACAACTACGCAGTCAACCAGTTTAAATTTAGTTGTCGGCTTATTCCCATGTGGTATCAACGTACTGTACGCATTGTAGAACTCTCTGACCCAGCTTGGAATATACGGGTCACGGGGATTAGTGAAAATCTAGAAATAATGAGATTTCAGACATCTTTTAATCTCGGGGTATCTATCAATCACTCAATTTGTGGAGAGACGCTTTTCCTCAAGAATTTTCCTTAATCCCTCCATCTTTAATATGTTCATTGAATTGGGAGGGGGACCCTGTATTGGCGGTACGAGGACCATTGCCTGCTTTGGGACTGGGGGGTAGGAGTGGTCAGTGGAGGCTTCCGATCCTAGATGGATCATTCAGTTTCTTAGATCGCAATCCAGCTTTATGGGCCATTATCAGTTCATCATCATCAGAGGTTACGCTTTGGCTTTCTTGTTGTTCACCCTCACTCTCAAAAGCAGTGAGATAACTGTCATAAATGCCCTCACTATTAGAGCTGACCTCTGGTGATGTCGGTGCCTTACCTTTTCCTTTTCCCTTACCACCAGATATGGAAAGTTTTGTAGCATTGACTTTTGATACAGTTGCACCTTCATTGATTTTAATCCATTTTGCCTTATTGCGGGGTGACATATTTCTACATGGGACTTTGGGTCAAGCCATGTCTGTAATTGTCTGTAATACATAGGGAACAAGTTAGAAATATTTCAATAAAAAATGTAGAAAATCAGTAGCAGATAGATTCGCCGAACTATTAGGCGAATTGCTGAATCACTTTGGCGAACTGTATCGGGCTCGTTGAAGGGATTGGCTCAAAAATTTTCGCAAGTCAGCAATGAGAAGTCCCTTTCGACGAATCACCGACTACTTTCTGTGAGAAAAGGTTTGTCTACCGAAAGTTACAGTGCAATAAGGGTTCAGGGATGCAGACAAAGGGCGATCGAAACTACCTTCGGTGAGACGCCGAGTGCTTCAGGCGACCTCAGGTTTCTCGTCGAAAGTTACAGACTTCAACTACTCATTTAGCATAAAATTAAAGGTGAGATGGGGGTATTAGGTGAACCGCCAAGTGGTTTAGTGATCGCTAAACAACCCAATGTGCTTACCTTCAACCCACTTTCTCGAATTTAACCCTGCAACCCTCAAAAACAAAATTAACAATTGCACTAGTGAAATTAAATGAAGACCCACGACACTTATCATCCCGGGATACTCAGATTTCTCCCGATTCCACCAAACTAAACAACATGCAAGCACAACCACACAAAATTTAAATCACTTCAATGCACAAGTATATGGGATTTCAAATTAAAACATGCATTTGAATGATCAGATCTTATCAGAGAGGCACAACACATGACATAGGATAGAATCACATGTATTAGAGTGTAAATACCACAAGTAATGCAGGTTTTGGAAAACCAACCTTTTCAGTAGATTAAGTCAAGATTGTGATGCTAGGCGGCAGATTAATCCAGATCCAAGCAACAATTAATCAAACTAAAATACTTTCAAGATGCAAAATGTTTTAAAATAATAAGTAGGTACGATTTTGCGAAGATTGAGACTGAGAGAAAATGAGAAAGGTTGAGAGTTTAAACTCTTGCTTATAACTATTCACATCTCACCCATTCAGCGACATTAGTTGAATTCGCTCAACAACTCAGTGATCCGCCAAATGGTTTCTTACCTCATTGAGTTTTATAAGACCTTCAATCAAAGTGAGGATCCAAACAACAATCTTCATTGGGGTCGCTGACCTAGTCAACGACTCGCTATGTTGCTCCTTGTGCTAGCCGATTGTTACAGACTTTGATGTGAGATGAAAATCTAACGGCGGTTTGGGTCGGCCTCGCCGAACTCCTTGGCATTTTGCTGACTGGACTTATGTCCTCCAACCTACACTTTTCATGCTCAACTCTACAAAATCAAAACACCATTATTTCAAAAATTATAAATTAAAAGTATTTAAGGGTTTTTGGTTGCCTCCCAAACAGCGCCTTAGTTAACGTTGTGGCACAACGCTACTTAACACTTAAACACTAATGGTGTGATTTGCCTCAGTTTCATTAGGCAACCATCTTTAGAATCCGGATAGAGCTCTGTCAGCACTTGGTCGATTTGAGACCCTAGTAGTTGAATGAGCATAGCATAGGAGATTGTCATCTGGTTCAACAACAATACATTCTCCCTGAGCTCCTTCAGTACCCTATTCTGCTCATTGGCTTTCTAGAGTAGAAGTTTGAGCATTGCTTTGATCTGTCCATTCTCCTTGTTCTTAAGTTTCCTTCGTTCATGAGGAGGAATATAGTGGCCCTTTTTGTTGTACTGGACTTCAAGATCCTCAATTTTTTTAGTCAGCTCATCTAACTGTGTTAGAAGGACTGCTAAGCTGAAGTCTCTCCTTTCACTTACTTGATTTGGCTCAGTTAAGTTGTCAAGATATTTGGCTGCTATCACATAGGGTTGTTGTACTGGACTACCCGAAACAATTTGATCAGCCCACATTCTGTTCCCTAGACTAAGACTTCTGTAGAAACATTACAGAAGGACTATGTCGAGAATCTCATGAGTATGGCATTGCCTCATAAGTGCTTTAAACCTCATCCATGCCTCATGAAGTTGTTCGCCTTCTAACTGCTTAAAGGTTAGAATCTTATCCCGAAACCTCATCATTTCTACCGGGAGGTGCTCCATTGGTTCACCATCTCTATCACGTATACTCATTATTCTGTCACAAAACACAAACCAGCAAGACAAGACTAAAAATTAAGTAAACTACAACTAAGAAGAACAAAAATTTTACTTAACTACAAATTCTCAAATAACACCACTCCCCAGCAGCGGCACCATTTTGATGTTTAAAGACGTAATCAACTGACACTAGTTCGGTTCAGGTGCCATATGATCGCGTGTAGTGATATAACCAACCAAAGGTTGCGATCGTTTCCACAGGGAGTGGTTTTGAGAATTAATAGAAAAATAAAATTTAGCTCTAATTAGTCATAGCTACAAACATTATAGAATATAAACATACTAAATCTAAGGGGTGATGCAAGCGTCAATTATCAATGTGGGTTTGTATTATACTAATAACAAAAACAGAAAAAATATAAGAAAATGAGATATGGAGACGAGATTCTTAGGATGTGATAGGAATATGGGATAGACTAGACTATCTGGTACATGCTTTTGATAGTAAATTCATTGAGTGTTTGTGACTAGGCTAGACTATAGTTGGGATAAATTATCTCTCAAGCAGCTTACCCCGAATCAACTCAGTTTCTCTCAAACACCGAGTTGCCACATTAAGCACAACCTTTGCCTTGGTACATTCAATCTCTCGACCTGAATGTGTGGGAGAAAGACTAGGATTCACTCTCTCGAGTTGAACCCATGTCGACCCAATACTACCGGCTATCAATTTAGTAGTCTTAGTTTCACAACCTCTCTCTCGAGCAAGCCAAAAACACTAAGATGAAATTATATTTGCAACTACAATTCCACTAAGTTCATACACAACTACTAAATGAAATCATATTTAAACAACAAATAAACCATCAACAAGCAAGACCCAACAGATAATCTAACCCATATTCACGAAATCACACCCAAAAATTGGGGTTTTAGATAGACATGTAAAAGAGATAAAAATTTATGTCAATATCAGATTCCATCAACTGGGTATGAAGAATTGATTCTTAAAACACGTCAAGAGTGAAAATCTTGGAGATCCATGTCCAATTTCTTGGAGTTGAAACCCTTAGAATTTTCAAGGTTTTAGAACAAAGTCTCCAAAACCCTCTAAAACTTGGAACTGAAAATATTCTAAGTCTCAAAAATAAAAATTGTCTATGACTTGATTTCTTCTTTCCTTAATTGATTGTTTGATTGATTGATAACAATTGCAACAAGTATTTATAGTGTTTGAAAATTTGTGCTCCAACAGATCACTCACCGCAGTTAGTCGGGATTGCCTATACCCTCAGCGATCCGCCTTTTGGTCGATTTCATCACCTTCTTGCTTTAGCCTTCAACCTCTTCGTGCTTTGAGTCGTTGGGCGATATGGTATTGCTTTGCGGAATTACTCGGCAACACGCCGACTAGTCCATTTCATCACCAACTTAATCTTTCCCTTGTAGGCTCAGCACACTAGAACAAAAGGTGATCACTAGGACGATTGAAGACTCGCCAACTGGGCTCGGCAATCCTCAGGTCTTCATTTCTTTGTTCTTTTCAGCCGCTTTGTTCCTTCTTGCCAAGTAGTGTTCATGCTTTACCTCAAACTCCAAATACCTTAAACATAAGGATTTTCATCAAATATTGAGATAAAATATGCATTTAAGGACACTAATTCTATCAAAATATAGCCTAAATAAGTCCAATTTATGGACTTATCAGTGCTCTGAGAGGCGCGGAACGCCAACCCTCAAAGTTAAGAGACAGACTTAGGGAGCTCTGGCTGGCGTGAAGCCCCATAGGTCAAAGTGCATAGGCCCCTCTTTGGGGCTATGAGGGGCGTGACGTGCCAAGACCCTCCCTAAATGACCCCCAATTTTTCTTCTCCGTTTTTCATCTCTAAACCCTCCCAACTTCATTGATTCTTTCCCAAAACACTTAGAATCATGTATAACCTCAATATATGATAGATTAAAACTAAAATGACACCCAAAAACATGAATCAAATTGCAAGAAACCTCAACAACACAACCTATAAGAAATTTAAACGAAACTTCAACAATGTTTATCAAGAACTCATTTTCTAAACTTTCGAAGATTTAAATTCGCTGAATTGAATCATGATTGACGCGTGGGTGAACTAACCCAATGCTATGTGATCTCACATACCTCGTAGGGATCACCCCTTGACGAAATCCACAAGCTAAACACGACGATCCTGACAAATCTTGCTTTCTCTTCTCCTTTCTCCTCTTTCTCCTTTCTCCAAGCCCTAGCGCGAAATTCATTTTTTATAAACTCACTAAAATTTGAATTTACCCCAATTAAACTCCTAAAAATGAATTAATTAAGTTGGGTAAAAAAAAGACCAAACTACCCTTCTAAAATCATGTATTAGACTTTCCTTATTCAAACAGCCTAACTTTCAAAGGGCATAACTCACTCATACGAACTCGAAATCGCGCAAAATCGACAGAGTTGGAAAGATCATTCCAAGATATTTCCTACCATATCTGGAAGTACACCAAACTCATCCTTAGCTAGAAGTTATGGCCGTTTGAAGTTGACCAAAACTTAACTCATTCTAACTTAGCAAAATTTCCAGTTTTTCTTTGTTTCCAAAAATGACTATTTCCAATTATTAGCTTCTTCCTAGTTGTTTCAAATTGCGATATGTTAAAAATATTTACCACTTAGGAACATTCTTCCTCGAATGAGATTACTATTACTAGGCTAAGGGTGTAACATGCAACATTCAGTTCAAGCACCCACAAGCAAATGCAAAACAACCAGCCAACTTATAAATAAATACTAAGAAAGGATTAGTACCTTAATTCGGAACTTCTCCAGATTCGAAGAGATGTGGATATCTCTTCTTTATATCCTCCTCAGCTTCCCAAGTAGCTTCTTCAACAAATTGGTTCCTCCAAAGGACTTTGACTGATGCTACCTCTTTATAAGATGAACTATCCTTGATCCCAATATCTTCAGTTGGTATGATCAATGAAGGATTGCCCATGCACTTCTTCAACGTAAAGATGTGAAACACCGGATGAACTACGACTAACTCTTATGGTAGCTCCAACTCGTAAGCTACATTACCTACCGTTTTCAATATTTTGTAAGGGCCAATATACCGGGGACTAAGATTTCCCTTATTACCGAATCTCATAACACCTTTCATGGGTGAAATTTAAGATATACCCAATCATCTACTTCAAACTTTGAATCCCTTCTCCTAACATCAGTGTAGAATTTCTGACGATTCTGCGCCGTTTTCAACCTCTCTTGAACTTGATGAACCAAATTTGGTCCTATCAACCATGCTTCACCAACTTAAAACCATCCAATAGGAGATCTACATCTTCTCCTATAAAGAGCTTCATAAGAAGCCATTTGGATGCTCGAGTGGTAACTATTGTTGTAAGCTAACTCAATGAGAGTTAGGTGATCATCCCAATTTCCTTTGAAACCAATCACACAAGCCCTCAACATATCTTCTAAGGTCTGAATTATGCGCTCTACTTGCCCATCTGTCTGAGGATGAAAGGCAATACTTAAGTTCACCTTTGAACCTAAGCCTTTTTGGAATGACTTCCAAAACTGTGCAGTAAATTGTGCACCTCTACTTGAAATAATGGAGACCGAAACCCCATGAAGTCTTACCACCTCTAGAAGATACAACTTAGCATAATCTTCTACCGAATGAGTAGTTTTTACAGGTAAAAAGTGTGTTGATTTTGTCATTCTTTCAACAATCACCCAAATAGAATCATGCTTCTTGCGAGACCTTGGTAAACCTGTGATGAAGTCCATATTAATCATCTACCACTTCTATTTCGGAAGTTCTATATTCTAAGCCAAACCACTAGGCCTTCGGTGCTCTACTATAACTTGTTTGCAATTTGGGTACCTAGCAACAAATTCTACAATGTCCTTCTTCATATTGTTCTACCGATACACCTCTCTCAAGTCACGATAGATTGTGGAACCTGGATGAATGGAATATCTAAAGCTATGAGCTTCCTCCATGATCCTCTCTTGGAGTCCATCCATCATTGGTACACATAATCTACGTTGATATCTCAATACATCATCTCTCTCTTATTCAAAAGCTAATACATTTTGCTTATGAACATTTCCCTTCAATTCAAGCAAAATAGGATCTTGGTCTTGCTTTTCTTTCACTTCTGACACTAATGATGAGTCAACCCCATTCATTACCACTACTACTCCTTCTGTGGAATCCACTAGTTGGACTCCTAATCCTGTAAGTCGATGCACATCTTTCACCAACTATCTTTTTTCTTCCTCAACATGGGTGGTACTACCCATAGACAACCTGTTCAAGGCATCAACAACAACATTAGCTTTACCTGGGTGATAAAGAATACTCATGTCATAATCCTTGAATAATTCTAACCACCTCCTTTGTTAGAGATTAAGCTTTTTCTGAGTGAACACATATTAAAGGCTCTTGTGATCAGTGAATACATCAACATGAACACCATACAAATAGTGAGGCCATACCTTCAAAGAAAATACTATAACAACCAATTCTAAGTCATGTGTTGGGTAATTCTTCTGATGAACTTTCAACTGTCTAGAGGCATAAGCTATAACTTTGCCATTCTGCATTAACATGCAACCCAAACCAACTCTAGACGTATCATAATAGACAACAAAGCCTTGCGTACCTTCTGATAAGGTCAAAACTGGGGCAGTAGTCAACCTCTTTTTCTATTTTTGAAAGTTTTTCTCACAAGCTTCAAACCATTGAAACTTAATTATCTGCTGAGCCAAATTGGTCAAAGGAGACGAAATGGATGAAACCCCTTTACAAACCTTCAATAATAGCCAACCAAACGCAAGAAACTCCTAATATTAGTTGGAGATGTTGGTCTAGGCCAATTCTGCAATGCCTTAATCTTCTAGGTATCAACTCTAATTCTTTCACCGAAAACTATATGGCCCAAGAATGCCACAGACTCAAGCAAAAACTCACACTTAGAGAAGTTGACATACAACTCTCTATCTTTCAAAGTCTGGAGAACTATTCTGATATGACTAGCATGATCTTCTTCATTCCTTGAATAGATTAATGTGTCATCAATGAAGATGATTACAAACATATCTAAATAAGGTTTGAAAACTCTATGCATAGGGTCCATGAATGCTGCAGGTACATTAGTTAAACCGAACGACATGACTAGAAACTCATAATGACTATAACAGGTCCAGAATGCTTTCTTGGGAATATCACATTCCCTTACTTTCAACTGATGGTAGCCAGATCTGAGGTGTATTTTCGAAAAACAAGAAGTACTCTGAAACTAATCGAAAAAATTATCAATTCTCAGAAGAGAATACTTATTCTTGATAGTTACCTTATTCAATTGGTGGTAATCTATACACATCCTAAGGGAACCATCTTTTTTTCTCACAAATAAGACCGGAGTGCCCCAAGGTGAGACACTTGGTCAAACAAAGCCCTTATCTAAGAGATCCTTTAACTGCTCTTTAAGCTCCTTCAACTCTGTTGGTGCCATTCTATATGGAGGAATAGATATAGGAAGAGTATCTAGAAGAACATATATACCAAAGTCTATCTCTCTCTCAGGAGGGACTCCGGGTAGATCATATGGAAAGACTTGTGGAAACTCGTTTACTACTAAAAATGACTAAATAGGAGGTATCTCAACGCTAGAGTCATTAACTCGGACTAAGTGATAGACACATCCCTTAGAAAATAACTTTCTTGCCTTAAGGTACGAAATGAAACGACACATAAGCACTGCTGAACTAGTTTTCCACTCTAAGACTGGATTATTTGGAAACTGAAACTTGACAAGTCGAGTTCTACAAAAAACTGAGGCATAATAGAAATGAAGCTAGTCTATACCAAGAATGACATCAAAATCTACCATGTCAAACTCAATTTAATCAACCATGGTACTCTTGTGATTAACGGAAATGGGACAATCATGATAGACTCTCTCTGCTAGAATAGACTCACCAACAGGTGTAGAAATACTAAATGGTTCACTAAGTTTCTCAGGAATAACATCAAAATTCATAGCAACATATGGAGTTACAAAATACAAACTGCCTTGTGGGTCTAGCAAATTATAAACAGTAAAGCCAGTGATAACATCTAGTGAATCTTCTTGCTCTTGGCGACTATCGATAGCATAAAGACGATTTTCCTTATCCGTCTGCCCTTGAAGTAGGTCCTCTAGATGCAGCTCTATCTGGTGGAGCAACTAATGAAGACTGGGCTCTATTGCCCCCATTACCATTACTCTGTCTGCTCTTAGGACACTCTCTATAAAATGACCATTCTGGCCACACTTGAAGCAACTAGTGGAATCATCACGATACATCCCTTAGTGGCTTCTACCACACTTAGCAGATGTAGGAGTTTTAGTATCCCATTGTGTCATACTACCTTACGAATATGTAGGTCTAGCCCTGAAGTTCTGAGAATTCTGACTATTGTACTCACGTTTGTTCCTTGGTGTAGGTGCACTGGCAGATGATGGAGCAGGTCTCTTCTGTTTCTGTTGGAAGGATGACTGGTTGGCATTACATTTCTACTGCTCGGACTTATTCCCTGTCTTAGCTCTCTTGTTCTTAAACTCTTCTCTATTCATTAGCTTCTCTTCCTCAACTTTTTGCACATGGATTATCAGCCTTGCTACGTCCATGTCACCTATTAGCATGGTTGTCTTACCTTCCTTACTTGACAGACAAGACAACCAAGCAATAAACAGATTCATCCCACTCCTCATGTCGGCAACCATCTCTTTGCTTCTCTCAGCTCACAGGGAAGAAACTCCCCATGAAAGCACTCTAAAAACCAACCTAACTCACAATTGGTTACGCACAAGCACGAGTTAGAAGAAACTTTTTATAAATAAACTCTATCATATGAAATGAGTATGAAGAAAGTGAAGGAATTCCTAAATGTTGCAGCCTCTTAATTATAGATGTGGCATGTTTCACACCGATAACTAGGACTCTATAGAAACATCTTCTTAGAATCCCTAGGACTCTTGAACTATGTGCTTTGATACCAAGTTTGTCATGCCCCGAGCCTACAGCCTGGGTGGTACTGGCACTCAAGAACCATTGCTGGCCCCAAGCGAACCCTTAGCCTGGCTTACTTACTCAGCGGAAGACTTAATTCAACAAAGACAAGTCTATGTAATAAACTGGAATGTTATAATGGAACATTCAACTTAGTCATTAAGGCAAACTCAAGTCTTAACATAAGATAAAGAAAATGGAAATACTAAAGATCTAACATCCGATTGTTTATGAGGCCTTTAAAACAACTGAGATGGATGTTGGGACAAACCCCACGACATCCTAATGAACTAACAAAGTAACTGAAAGCAATAAAAGGAGTCCTCCGAAATGCAATGAGGCTCACCAACTGACTCTGGTGTGCTCACTGGATCAACGATACACCGGATGTCGATCCTAGTTACATGTGTCTACATCATAATAAAATACAGGCCAACTGGCATCAATATATTGAATGTACGAGTATGCGAGTTGGAATGCTAAACGCAACATAAGCTTGAAAGGAATCTGAAAAACTTACTTAACTCAACTCAACTAAGCATCATTGAACTCATTCCAATATAAATTAGTTTAAAACATGTTCAATGTAAAGAAATGTTGTTTAAAACATGATGTCAACTCTCTGTGTATGCAAATATACATATAACTCTGAGATGTATGTAAAACTATAAATAAACAGTGTATTTAAAAATACAATTACTTCTGTGGGAGATTCTCTAACCGATAACCATCACGTAAGAGCTATAGTGATGATACAGCATTTTGCCTCATGCTGCAGGGCCATCCTATACCTTGCCGTGGGTATAAAACCTGAACTACTAAGTGGATCCACTAGTCTATGCTAAAAAGCACTAAAGGAATCATCTAAAAAGTATAGCCCTTTTTTACCCATGATGGCTACATGGTTTATGGGGGTTGTAAGTTGTCTGAACTCTTCCCCATATCGGTGCTCACTACTACTCCCAAAAATATTATATTAGCTCTTATGTTTAAAAACAAACTTCTTTCTATGATTTGAGATTATTGCTCAAAAACATAGCTCAAAGGTTATCTTGGAAATCAAACTTTCCCCTCTTGCTTCATTTGCAAAGCGATTACTCTTTTCTGAAAAATAGCTCGAAGGCTCTTTGGAAATCGAGGTTTCCTTTCGTGTTTAACTGTGAAAGCATTTTAAAACCTTTGGGAATGCATAGTCCCCATATACCTTTGAAGAAATGAACTTAAACCTTTACTCTTTAATCTCTACTCAACTTGAACTTTTAAGTCTTCAAACAAAGTTAAAACCTTTGGAAAAGACTTTCGGAAATCTCTAAGAACTTCTCTTGACTTGACTCTTACTTCTCTTGACTTTGATCTTAACTTTCCTTGAATTGAATTATGGATTCAAGGTTCATGATCTCATGTTTATGGATGATTTCATGATATTTAGATATACCTTAGAGTGTTGGAATAAACTAGAAAAAAAAGGCACAGTGCTAAGGGACAAGTATTAAAACGTGGAGAACGAATAGGCAGAACTGGCGACCATAGCGCTCTGAGAGGCGGGAGACGCCAACCCTCAAAGTTCAGAGATAGACTTGGGGTGCTCTGGCTGGTGTGGCACCCTAGAGGTCAAAGTTCAGAGGCCCCTCTTTGGGGCTATGAGGGGCGCAACACGCCAAGACCTTCCCTAGATGACCACCGACTTTTCTTCTCCGTTTTTCATCTCTAAACCCTCCCAACTTCATTGGTTCTTTCCCCAAACACTTAGAATCATTTATACTCTCAATATATGATAGATTCAAACAAAAATTACACTAAGAAACATGAATCAAATCGCGAGAAACCCCAAAAATACAACCCACAAGAAATTCAAACGAAACTTCAACAATGTTCATCAAGAACTCAATTTCTAAACTTTCAAAGACGTAAATTCACTGAATTTAATCATGATTGGAGTGTAGGTGAACTAACCCAATGCTATGTGATCTCACATACCTCGTAGGGATCACCCCTTGATGAAATCCACAAGCTAAACTCGACGATCTTGACTAATCTTGCTTTCTCTTCTCCTTTCTCCTCTTTTCTCCTTTTCCCAAGCCCTAGTTTGAAATTCACTATTTCTAAACTGAATAAAAACCGAATTTACCCCAATTAAACTACTAAAAATGAATTAATTAAGTTTGGTAAGAAAAAGACCAAACTACCCTTCTAAAATCTGGTTTTAGACTTTCCTTATTCGAATTGCCCAACTTCCAAAGGGCATAACTCACTCATACAAACTCGGAATTATGCAAACTCGACGGTGTTGGAAATATTATTCAGAGAGAATTCCTACCATATCTAGAAGTACACCTAACTCATCCTGAACTATAAGTTATGGTCATTTGAAGTTGACCAAAACTTAACTCATTCTAACTTAACCAAATTTCCAGATTTTCATTCTTTCCAAAAATGACTATTTCCAATTATTATCTTCTTCCTAGTTATTTCAAATTGCGATATGTTACAATATCTCTCCCTTGGGAAAATTCATCCTCGAATGAGATTACCCTTACTTGGCTAAGGGTGTAACATGCAACATTCAGTTCAAGCACCCACAAGCAAATGCAAAGAGCATGCCAACTTATTAATAAATACTAAGAAAGGATTAGTACCTTAATTTGGAACTTCTTCGAATTCAAATAGATGTGGATATCGCATCTTCATATCCTCCTCAGCTTCCCAAGTAGCTTCTTCAACAAATTGGTTCTTACAAAAGACTTTGACTGATGCTATCTCTTTTGTTCTCAACTTGCAAACTTGGGGATCTAGAATTTGAACTGGAATCTCTTCATAAGATAAACTATCCTTGATCCCAATATTTTCAGTTGGTATAATCATTGAAGGATCACTTAGGCACTTTTTCAACGTAGAGATGTGAAACACTGGATGAATCGCGGCAAACTCTTGTGGTAGCTCCAACTCATAAGCTACATTACCTACCCTTTTCGATATTCTGAAAGGGCCAATATACCAAGGACTAAGCTTTCCCTTATTACCGAATATCATAATACCTTTCATGGGTGAAACTTTATGATATAACCAATCATCTACTTCGAACTCTAACTCCCTTCTCCTAACATTAGTATAGGATTTCTGTCAACTCTGCACCGTTTTCAACCTCTCTTGAATCACTTTCTCCTTCTCTATAGCTTGACGAACTAAATTTGGTCCTATAAACTCTACTTCACCAACTTCAAACCATCTAATAGGATATCTGCATCTTCTCCCATAAAGAGCTTCATAAGGAGCTATTTGGATGCTCGAGTGGTAACTATTGTTGTAAGCAAACTCAATGAGAGGTAGGTGATCATCCCAATTCCCTTTGAAATCAATCACACAAGCCCTCAACATATCTTCTAAGGTCTGAATAGTGCACTCTGCTTTACCATCTATCTGATGATGAAAGGTAGTACTTAAGTTCACCTTTGAACCTAAGCCTTTTTGGAATGACTACCAAAGTTGAGCAGTAAATTGCCCACCTCTTTCCAAAATAATGGAGACCAGAACCCCATGAAGTCTTACCACCTCTAGAAGATACAACTTAGCATAATCTTTTGCCGAATGAGTAGATTTTATCGGCAAAAAGTGGGCTAATTTTGTCATTTTATCGACAATCACCCAAATAGAATCATGTTGCCTGTGAGACCTTGGTAAACCTGTGATGAAGTCCATATTAATCATCTCCCACTTCTATTCTAGAAGTTCTATATTCTGAGCCAAACCACCGGGCCTTTGGTGCTTTACTTTAACTTGTTGGCAATTTGGGCACTTAGCAACAAATTTTACAATGCCCTTCTTCATACTATTTCACCAATACACCTCTCTCAAGTCATGATACATCTTTGTGCAACCCGGATTAATGGAATATCTGGAGCTATGAGCTTCCTCCATGATCCTCTCTTGGAGTTCATCTATCATTGGTACACACAATATATCTTGATATCTCAATACATCATCTCCCCCTTGTTCAAAAGCTAATACTTTTTGATTATGAACATTTACCTTTAATTCAAGAAAAATAGGATCATGGTCTTGCTTTTCTTTCACTTCTGACACTAATGATGATTCAACCCCATTCATCACCACTACTCCTCCTTCTGTGGAATCCATTAGTCAGACTACTAATCCTGCAAGTCTATGCACATCTTTCGCTAACTATTTCTTTTCTTCCTCAACATGGGTGGTACTACCCATAGACAACCTACTCAAGGCATCAGCAACAACATTAGCCTTACCTGGGTGATAAAGAATACTCATGTCATAATCCTTGAGTAATTCTAACCACGTCCTTTGTCTGAGATTAAGCTCTTTCTGAGTGAACACATATTGAAGGCTCTTGTGATTAGTTAATACATCAAAATGAACACCATACAAATACTGACGCCATATCTTCAAAGCAAATACTACAGCAGTCAACTCTAAGTCATGTGTTAAGTAGTTCTTCTGATGAACTTTCAACTGTCTGGAGGCATAAGTTATAACTTTGCCATTCTACATAAACACGCAACCCAAACCAACTCTAGACGCATCACAATAGACAACAAAGCCTTGCAGACCTTCTGGTAAGGTCAAAACTGGGGCAGTAGTGAATCTCTTTTTCAATTTCTGAAAGTTTTTCTCACAAGATTCAGACCATTGAAACTTAATTATCTTTTGAGTCAATTTGGTCAAAAGAGATGAAACGGACGAGAACCCTTTTACAAACCTTCTATAATAGCCAGCCAAACCCAAGAAACTCCTAATATCAGTTGGAGATATGGGTCTAGACCAATTCTGTAATGCGTCAATCTTCTGGGTATAAACTCTAATTCCATCACCGGAAACTGTATGGCCCAAGAACACCACAGACTTAATCAAAAACTCACACTTAGAGAAGCTGAGATACAACTCTCTATCTTTCAAAGTCTGGAAAACTATTCTAAGATGACTAGCACGATCTTCTTCATTCCTCGAATAGATTAGCATGTCATCAATGAAGATGATTACAAACATATCTAAATAAAGTTTAAAAACTCTATTCATAAGGTCCGTGAACACTGCATGTGCATTGGTTAAACCGAACAACATGAACAGAGACTCATAATGACCATAACGGGTCCTGAATGTTGTCTTGGGAATATTGCATTCCCTTACTTTCAATTGATGGTAGCCAGATCTGAGGTCTATTTTTGAAAAACAAGAAGCACAATGAAGCTGATAGAAAATATCATAAATTCTCGTAAGAGAATACTTATTCTTGATGGTTACCTTGTTCAATTAGTGGTAATCTATACACATCCTAAGGGAACCATCTTTCTTTCTCACAAATAAGACCAGAGAGCCCCAAGGTGAGATACTTGATCGAATAAACCCCTTATCTAAGAGATCATTTAATTGCTCTTTAAGCTCTTTCAACTCTGCTGGTGTCATTCTATATGGCGGAATAGATTTAGGACGAGTATCTAGAAGAATATATATATACCAAAATCTATCTCTCTCTCAAAAGGGACTCCGGGTAGATCATCTGGAAAGACTTATGGAAACTCTTTTATTACTGAAACTGACTGAATAGGAGGTATCTCAACACTAGTCATTAAATCGGACTAAGTGATAGACACACCCCTTAGAAATTAACTTCCTTGCCTGAAGGTACGAAATGAAACGACCTTAGGCGCTGATGAACTACTTTTCCACTCTAAGACTGGTTTATTTGGAAACCGGAACATGACAACTCGAGATCTAAAATCAACCGAGGCATAACAGGCATGAAGCCAGTTCATACCAAGAATGACATCAAAATCTACCATGTCTAACTCAATTAAATCAGTCATGGTACTCTTGTGATTGACGGAAATGGGACAATCATCTAGACTCTCTCTACTGGAATAGACTCACCAACAGGTGAGGAAACACTGAATGGTTCACTAAGTTTCTCAGGAATAACATCAAAATTCATAGCAACATATGGAGTTACAAAAGACAAACTCCCTCCTGGGTCTAGCAAAGTATAAAAGTAAAACAGTGACAACATCTAGTGAATCCTCTTGCTCTTAGCGACTATCGATATCATAAAGACGATTTTCCTTCTCTGCCTGCCCTTGAAGTAGCTTATCTAGATGTAGCTCTATCTGGTGGAACAACTAAGGAAGACTGGGCTCTATTGCCCCCATTACCATTACTTTGTCTATTCTTAGGACACTTTCTCATAAAATGACCATTATGGCCACACTTGAAGCAACTAGTGGAGTCATCACGACACATCCATTAGTGGCTCATACCACACTTAGCACATGTAGGAGTCTTAGTATCCCCTTGTGCCATACTACCATGCGAATGTGCAGGTCTAGCCCTTCTGAGAATTCTGACTATTGTACTCATTTTTGTTCCTTGGTGTAGGTGCACTAGCAGATGATGGAGCAGGTCCCTTCTGTTTCTATTCGAAGGATGACCGGTTGGCATTACTCTTCTACTATCTGGACTTGTTCCCTGTCTTAGCTCTCTTGTTCTTAAACTCTTCTCTATCCATTAGCTTCTCTTCCTCAACTTATTGCACATGGATCATCAACTTTGCTATGTCCATGTCACCTATTAGCATGGTTGTCTTACCTTTCTTACTTGACAGACCAGACAACCCAACAACAAATAGATTCAACCCACTCCTTATGTCAGCAACCATCTATTTGCTTCTCTTAGCTCACGGGGAAAGAAACGCCCATGAAAGCACTCTCAAAACTAGCCCAACTCACAATCGGTTACGCGTAAGCACGAGTTAAAAGAAACTTTTTAGAGATAAACTCTATCGCACGAAGTGAGTATGAAGAAGGTGAAGGAATTCCTAAATGTTGCCGCCTCCTAATTATAAATGTGGCGCGCTTCACACCGATAACTAGGACTCTACAGGCACATCTTCTTAGACTCCCTAGGACTCTTGAACCCTGTGCTCTGATACCAAATTTGTCACACTCTGAGCCTTTACCCTAGGCGGGACTGGCACTCGAGAACCATTGCTGGCCCCAAGCGAACCCTTGGCCTGGCCTACTTCCTCAGCGGAAGACTTAATTCAACAAAGACAAGTCTATGTAATAAACTGGAATGTTATAATGGAAACATTCAACTTTTCCATTAAGGTATACTCAAGTCTTAACATAAGATAATGAAAATGAAAAGACTAAAGAACTAATATCTGACTGTCTATGAGGCCTCTAAAACAACTAAGATGGATGTCGGGACAAACCCCACAACATCCTAATGAACTAACAAAGTAACTGAAAGCACTAAAAGGAGTCCTTTTGGAATGCAAGGAGGCTCACTAACTAACTGACTCAGGAGTGCTCAATGAATCAACAAAGCGCCGGATGTCGATCCTAGTTACCTGTGTCTACATCATAATAAGATGCAGGCCAACTAGCATCAGTACATAGAATGTACGAGTATGCGAGTTGAAATGCTAAAAGCAATATAGGCTTGAAAGGAATCTAAAGAACTTACCTGGGTCAACTCAAGTCAACATAACTGAACTCATTTCAATATAAGCAGTTTAAAACAAGTGCAATGTAAAGAAATGTTGTTTAAAACATGATGTCAACTCTGTGTGTATGCAAAGATACATATAACTCTGAGATGTATGTAAAAATACAAATAAACTGTGTATTTAACAATACAATTATTTATGTGGGAGTTTCTCTAACCGACAACCATTATGTAAGAGCTATTGTGATGATACAGTGTTTTGCCTCACGCTGCTAGGGCCGTCCTATACCTTGCCGAGTGTGTAGAACAGGAACTACTAAGTGGATCTACTAGTCTATGCTAAAAAGCACTAAAGGAATCATCTAAAAAGTATGAACCTTTTCTACCCATGATGGCTACATGGTTTATGGGGGCTGTGAGTTGTCTGAACTCTTCCCCATATCGATGCTCAATACTACTCCCAAAAATATTATATTAGCTCTTATGTTTAAAAACATACTTCCTTTCTGTGATTTGAGATTAGTGCTCAAAAACTTAGCTCGAAGGCTATCTTGGAAATCAAAGTTTCCTCTCTTGCTTCATTTAGAAAGTGATTACTCTTCTCAGAAAACTAGCTCGGAGGCTCTTTGGAAATCGAGGTTTCCTTTCTTGTTTAAATATGAAAACATTTTAAACCCTTTAGGAATACATAGGCCCCATATACTTTTGAAGAAATGAACTTCAAACATTACTCTTTAATCCTTACTCAATTTGAACTTTAAGTCTTAAAACAAATTTAAAACATTTGAAAAAGACTTTTGGAAAACTCTAAGAACTTCTATTGACTTGACTCTTACTTCTCTTGACTTTGATCGTAACTTTCCTTGAATTGGATTATGGATTCAAGGTTCATGATCTTTTGTTTATGGATGATTTCATGATATTTAGATATACCTTAGAGTGTTGGAATCAACTAGAAAACATAGGTACATTGCTAAGGAACAATTACTAAAAGGTGGGGAACGAATGGGCAGAATTGGCGTCCATGGCGCTCTGAGAGGCGCGGGACGCCAGCCCTCAAAGTTCAGAGACAGACTTGGGGCGCTCTGGCTGGCACGGCGCCCCAGAGGTCAAAGTTCAGAGGCCCCTCTTTGGGGCTATGAGGGGCGCGACGCGCCAAGACCCTCCCCAGATGACCCCCGACTTTTCTTCTCCGTTTTTCATCTCTAAACCCTCCCAATTTCATTGGTTCTTTCCCCAAACACTTAGAATCATTTATACCCTCAATATATGATAGATTCAAACCAAAATTACACCCCAAAACATGAATCAAATCGCAAAAAACCTCAACAACACAACCCACAAGAAATTCAAACGAAACTTCAACAATGTTTATCAAGAAAATTTCTAAACTTTCAAAGACTTAAATTCGTTGAATTAATCATGATTGGCCTGTGGGTGAATTAACCCAACGCTATGTGATCTCACATACCTCGTAGGGATCACCCCTTGATGAAATCCACAAGCTAAACTCGACGATCTTGACGAATCTTGCTTTGTCTTCTCCTTTCTCCTCTTTTCTCCTTTTCCCAAGCCCTAGCGTGAAATTCACTATTTCTAAACTGACTAAAAACTGACTTTATCCCAATTAAACTACTAAAAATGAATTAATTAAGTTTGGTAAGGAAAAGACCAAACTACCCTTCTAAAATCCGGTTTTAGGCTTTCCTTATTCGAATAGTCCAACTTCCAAAGGGCATAACTCACTCATACGATCTCAGAATCACGCAAACTTGACGGTGTTGGAAAGATCATTCCAAGAGCTTTCCTACCATATCTGGCAGTACACCTAAGTCATCCTGAGCTAGAAGTTATGGCCATTTGAAATTGACCAAAACTTAACTCATTCTAACTTAACAAAATTTCCAGATTTTCATTCTTTCCAAAAATGACTATTTCCAATTATTAGCTTCTTCCTAGTTATTTCAAATTACGAGATGTTACAATGATATATATAAAGGACCAAAAATCTCTAACCCTCATAGATGAAGGACCATTTTGGTCGTTAACACAAAGAATAAGAAAAGAGTGAATAAAATAAAGTACCACCATATATTGTAAAAGAGAAGACACACACTACAAAAACTTAAAATCAAAATTATGAAAACAGGCCTTGGCTTGTCGATTTATATAGAGGATACATGACAAGAGTTATAGGTAAAACAACAATATTTGCAAGTCAATGAATAAACAAGAATGATCTGAAGAAGTAAATTTGGTTTTTGAGATTTTTAAAGAAAGAAAATTATCACATATAACAAAAATTGCATATTTTATAAATAAATATTGACTAGTCTTAAATTAGAGTCTATGTGTCTAGATTATTCATTGAAATATTATAATTTTACATTGGCATGACGTAATTAGTGATGTAATTAGTGACAAAATAAATGACATAATTAGTGACATGTAATCAGTAATGTAATATATTTCAGAGGGTGTTCAAACTTTAGATAAGCAAATACTTTTTTTATTTGAATTTTTGTGAAAGGTTTTAAGTATTGTAATGATCCTCATAATCATTTTTGTGTTTTCTACTTGTTTTCCTTGTTTTGTCCCTCCTCATAATTTTATTATTTCTTTTATGACTTGTAGAGATGGTTCACACAATTCTCGATGAGTAGTTTCTGGGAATAATTTCTATTTTAGAGTTTTGAATTTTAAAAATTTGATCAAAGTTGATGTTTTAGCTTAACAAAGTCGGATTCGAGTTTTGACAATTTCACTAGGTCTGAATTATGATTTATGACATAGTATGATTTTTACACGAATATCAAGACATTCAAAAATGATTAAGGTGATGAGTTGATTTCTATTTTTTCTAAAGTTTAGAGTTGACCACGGTCATTATTTAATTAACATATCCTCGATTTGGTGTTTTGATTTTTACAACAAGTCCAAAATGTATTTGATGCTAAATTTGCGTGTTTGGTTTTTGTTCAGGAGATTCTGGATTAACTATGTGGGGTCAAAACCAAATACGAAATAAATGCATACCAATCATCTAGATGAGCCACACATCCTTAAGAGTATCCAAGTAGGAAACTAATCTATCAGAGAATGCCTGTTTATGTCCATTTCTAATTTAAAATTGTTTGAATTCCAACTACACGATCTCAGGGATAAAACGAGGACAAATGAAAGCAAAAAAAAAAGTCAAGTACTTGAAAAAGTGAAGAAATTGGCGAAGCTTAAGCTCGCCAAAGCCAGTCGACAATTCACCAAATGAGTCCTAGTTCGCCAAAAATTTTAGAGAGGTCTGCCCAGAAATTCAAGCCAACTTGACGAGTAAAAGAGCTATCAGCGACTCGCCAAATCAACTTGGCGGACTCAATAAGCCTGCCAAATACGATTGAATCTCGAAGGTCAGGAGTTCCACTTAAAAGGTGAAAGGTCGATGAAAAGGAGCAATCGGTGACTCGCCAACCAGTTCGACGAGCCCGACTAAATACACCAAGTGTGCTACGAAGTGTAATTTTTGCCAAATTTTAGAAACATATAAATTGATCTTCTTGGAGAGAGAAAGAAGTCTTTTACTTTTCTGAATATTTTGTACTTAGAAATTGCCATACTTTTGTAGAATTTTGGCTAGTACTTTGAGAATTTAGGGTTTTGTTTTGGAGAATATTGGAAATTCAAGCATTTAGCATTGATGGAGAACATTTTGGTAAAATGCTCTTAAATTTCAGAATGCTTGGCTAAAAAAACCCCATAATCTTAGGAGTGTGCTCATATTTCTAGTAGGATGAAAATAGCGCTTTTGTAATTCATACATCACTAGTCCCGATACCGCGTCCTATCCGCTTTTCCCTGGAACTATCAATATACGGAATAGCTGATGGGGAACTATACTTTTCGTGACTATACTAATAAGGGGTGGGGAACGGAAGCACAGAAGTGAAGTAACGAAAGCGGTTTCCTAGGCTAATGTGTTTTTCATTCCAACCTTTTTAGAAGTTGAAAGCTTAATTAGCATGTAGGTGTTTATTAATGCTTAATTTAATGTTGATTTGATATGGGTTAAGATGTTCTTCATGATTTAATTTATGATTTGAGGTCGCAAACTCCTATCTAGTTTAGATCTCTAGAATTGCTTGTGAAAGATGTCTGGAAGAAATAGTTGATGCTATGATGTCTATGATGCCTACTGAGTATCCCATGTTTTGGTCCTCATACTACACTTATGCATCTTTTTCTGATGCAGCACCTATAGTACGAGCCACCTGTGTTGACTCTTAATCTTTTGAGGTCATCGCTATTTGGATTGTGGTGAGCTCTTAACATTCAAAGACTTGCTGATTTGTCTCTTTTGTACAATCTATATACTTTGTATCTTATTTAGACAGACTGGTTGTGTATATATAGAATTACCGTTCTACATTAGACACTTTTGTATCGGTGGCATGGGGTTTGGTTCTTCTATATATTTGTCTTTTTTGTCACTTTTGGGCCCTTATTATATATTTTGTACCATTTTGGACATATCTATATAATGAACCCCTTCCCGATCTTATTATTACTTCAATGTTAGTTATTTCTAATTTATTTATTGCGTGTTGCTGGATTTTGGCTTGCCTACGGGAGGTTTAAGGTTTATGATAGACGTTATCATAATTCAATTTTGGATTCAGTCATCTCATGAATCTTACATACTTAAACATTTTTTTTTTTATGAATGACCAAGGATGCATCTATGTTTAACACATGGACTAAAACATGTAAAGATGATATCAAAAGTAAAATTATTTGGATCAATCTAATAATACTTATTGGACATTTAATTAAGTGGTGTTTGACCAACCTTAGTGAACATCAGATTGAAATAGAAAACAAACAAACTAGTACATATATAGTGTTCATGACCGACACTATTCTTGTTCTTGTGGAACTCACAATATACATGTTCCCACTTATTCTAGAAATACAAATTTATATATTTTTAAACACACAATCACATGGATATTATCTTATTCTTATAATAGCTTTTTAGCTAGAACACACAGACATAATTTTTCATTTTTCTTATCCACATGGATATTATTTTCATTTTTCTTATTTTTATGCCTCTTTATTAGTTATGGATGTAATTTAAGTAGAAGAATGCATGTGATATTTATAGTGAGGGATGTACCTAATTATGTTGAATTTGGATTCGTGTGGGAGAGATAAGAATTTTAGTAACATGTGAGAATGACATTTTTATTTGTTTTATTTTCCCACAAGGAAAACCATAAAAAACTTTTTATTTTAATATTAAACGCAACAACACAATTTATTCATTTTTAAGAATTGATTGACAAAAATAATTTGACACAACATGTAAGTGCTAAATACTTTCTTATTTTCCACAACATTATTAGAAAGGACAAACTGAAAACTTGGAAAACAATAATGTTTTGAAGGATCCTTATCTCACAAGGTGGATTTTGCTATAATAGGGAGAATGAGGAGATAAAGTTGAATTACAACACTACCATATTTGTAACCTTTGAAATTTCTTCACATAAATAATGTTCAGGCGGCTGAGCCAGAATAATTCTCTTATAGAAAAAATGGAATAAGGCATAAGTACCCCTAAACTATGATCGAAATACCAGCAGCATATTTTTACCATATTTAATTTAAAAATCTTCTCATTTTTTTTTTGTTATTATATATTTTCAACTATGGAATTGTAATTTGAATCAACATTAATCATATGTATAAAGTATGTTATGATAGAAATTATTATGTACTTTCTTATGATTTTGTTAGACATGTTAAAAACTTAAGGCATAGTACAAACATATGTCCCTCAACTTGGCCTCAACTTACAGTTATGCCCTCAAACTTTGGGTGTGCACAAATAGACACTTAAACTTGTATAAAGTTGAACAAATAGACACACACATCCTACGTGGTATCCTACATGTCACTTTGTGTCATATGCGGCATCCTACATGTATTATGTCATGTATGATACAACTTTAAGTGTCAACTTGTACACACCCAAAGTTTAATGTGAAGTGAGGCCAAATTAAAGGGCACATATATGTATTTTAACAACATTTTTAGCCACCAATATGTAGTGTGGGTGCCACTCACGGTAGGGAAGACGTCTGTACTTTTCTTTAGGATGCTACAGAACTTTAAGAAACTTCCTTTCTTTCTTCCTACGTGTTATAACTGGATTCCATTTGGTATCTTATGATCCGAATAGGTATCTAACCTTCTTCATTCTTCCATTTGCAAATGGTTGATACTAGACATAATGGAGTTAAAGTACCACTTCTAGCGGCGGAATCGGCGGTCAGATGTAGAGGTAGAGGCAGAGGTAGGGGCATACACAGAGGGAGGGCAACATCCGCCATGGATGGAGCTCGGGTGGTGGTTGGGCCAAGGCCAGGAACCTCTCTCCTACTACAAGATCATGTTGAGGAAGAGTTTGAGATGTAAATCGAGGAGGATATTGGGCTAGAGGTGGAAACACAGGTTGAGGGTTCATGTCTTCCTCTTATGTTTTCAAAAATGGTTCAACTTGTGTTAAAATTTCTGAGTGGGTTGGCAGGTACTGCAACCTCCCCACTGTGTCGGCTACTCAGGCACCAATTACTCATTTTATTACTATTTCATCTCCTAGGATGGATAAGGCTTCTGGTACTGATGCGTTCTTTCATTCATTGTTAGGACCTGTGCTGAATTGAATTGAGCATGAACTATTGACTAAATATCTGAAATGGAAGCTTTTAGTGTTCCATGTACAGAGAGTAAGGATTACACAAATTGGGTATCATAAATCATCATAGGGTAGAGTTTATTACCTTCCAGTTGCAGGGTGAAGCCAAACAATAGTGGAGGGCTACCTCTGTTGACTTGAACTTAGTTTTAAGCCCTATTCCTTGAGAAGTATGTTCTTGAACTCTCTGAGATTGTAAGGAGGTTTAGTTGTTGGCTCTTGAGATGGGTAGCATGTAGCAACTTACGAGGCTAAGTTCTATGTCTTCTCTCGCTACACTACCCAACTTGTGAGTATTGAGGCGAAGAGGGTTCTACTTTATATGAATAAGCTAAACACTGAATTGCATGTCTTATCTATGCACATGACTTCGACAAGAAAGAGTTTCAATGAGGTAACCTACTATGTGATAAATTTAAAGAAGTTAGGTAGGTGAGGTAGGACAAATCATTGGCTAAGAGGTCCAACAATGTGGGAAACTATAGTGGTTCCTAATTCAAGGGTCTTGGTTAGTAGGTGTATTAAGCTCATTTGATTCAATCAGCTTTACTAGCTTCTAGGGGTGGTTATTCATGGGTCACGTAGTAGTCTCTGGATCAAAGTGGTCAAGCATATTCTTATTTGTTAGTCAACCTAAACTCACTTGACTGAGAATATTTTAACTATGATGAGATGAGTCACTTTAAGATTGAATGCTCTGATAAACTGACAGGTAACCCGGTACAGCAGCAGACTAAAGCTATAGTCCTAGCAGGTGGAGGTGGTAATGGAAGAGCATGACCAAAGAATGGGCATGGTAAGAACCAAGGAGGTCATAGGGTAGAGGAAATGATAATGTTGGGAGGGGAGTGGGACACCCATATAGAGGGGTTGTCCGGAATGATGATAGAGATTAGTGTTACACCTTCTCGGGTAAGACTGAGGTTGAGGCATCGGTTCTAATGATAACAAGTACTATCCTTGTCTTTGAATGAATGGCTTCTATCTTATTTGCTATGGGTTCCACTTATTCATATGTATTTATTAAATTTGCAATTGAACTTCACTTGATTGGGGATATCATTGATGCCCCAATTATATTTCTACCCCAGTTGAAGAGTCAAGGGTAGCAACCCAGGTGTATTATGCTTGTTCTATGATATATATATATATAGGTCTTCAGACTTGGATAGATTTGACCATTTGGATATGCTAAATTTCAATGTGATATTGGGTATGACTTGGTTGTCACCTTATTATGCTAGGCAAAATTGTAATGCTAACACAGTAACTCTAGAAATCCTAGGTAGGGATAGATTGAAGTGGAAAGGTGTGTATAAGCCTAAACTCAAAAATATCATATCTTTTGTTCGGGCTAGAAGACTAGTGGGAGGTAATTTTTTGTAATATTTAGCTCTCTCTAGGATATTAGTGTGGAGTCCCTATCTATCGAGTCAATCTCAATGGTTTCATAATTTCTAGAAGTATTTTCTACGGATATGTATGGTATGCCTTTGGATAGAGACATTGATTTATTTATAGATTTGGAGTTGGGTACTCACCCAATCTCTATCCCTCCTTATCAAGACTCAGCTTCAGGAACTCTTAGATGAGTGATTCACTTGTCTCACTGCTTCACCTTGGGGTGCTCCATTCTTGTTTGTGAAGAAGAAGGATGGTAGTGTTTGCACTCAAGATCTAGGACACTATCTTTATAGTCAAAAGTGTAAACTGTTTACAAATCATCAAAACTTATCACATGTGTTTACTTAGAGAGGTTTAAATTTGAGGTAAAAGAGGTGAATGGAGTTGTTGAAAGACTATGATGTGACTATGAAGTACCACCCAGGCAAGGACAATGTGGTAGCAGATGCATTGAACCAGAAGACAATTGGCATATGCAGTTTGGCTTGCTTAGGGTTGTATACGTAACCCTTAATTAGAGAGATTCAAACTCTAGAATCTAAGTTCATGCATTTGGGGATTTCAAAAAAGGTGGGTTGTTGGCCAGTATTAATGTTAAGCACACTTCTATAGAGAAAATCAAGGCTAGAAAGTTCGAGAATATAGATGCTACACAGGATGTTGGTGGAGTTCTCAGTTTAGAGGGCAGATTTGTGTTCCTTGGGTTGGTGATTTGATTTTGAAAGGTTTTAATAGAGTCTCATGGTTCATGGCATTCAATTCATCCGGGTGTAACTAAAATATACGAGCCTTGAGACAGCTTTAATGGTAGTCTAATATGAAGAGGGACATAGTTGAGTATGTTTCTGAGTGACATAATTGTTAACAAGTAAAAAATGAGCACTAAATTCCTAGAGGTTTTATTTAGAGAATGTCTATTCTTAAGTGGAAGTGGAAAATAATAGTCATGGACTTCGTGCTAGGACTCTCTAAGACCTTAGGGAAGTATGATGCAATTTGGGTCATTATTGATAAATTAACTAAATTAACCCACTTTATTCAAATCTGAGTCGATTACAAGTCCTATAAGTTGGCCAAGATATATGTCAACAAGATAGCACGATTGCACGAGGTGCCCCTTTCTATCATTGTAGACAAAGGCACTCAATTTACTTCAATGTTCGGGGTAAGTTACGTGGAGCATTAGTACTCTACAAACTTTTAGCATAACTTTTCATCCTCATACAGATAGTTGTTGGAAAGGACAATTCATGTGCTAGAGGACATGTTGAGAGCATGTATGATTAACTTTGGAGGTTGTTGGGACCAATCTTACCCTTATGCGAGTTTGCATAAAAAAATAACTATCACACCAGCATTAACATGACACATTTGAAGCACTTTATGAGAGGGCATGTATATTGCATAAAGGATAGTTCGACATTGGGATGTGAAGATTGTGGGTGTGGGTTTGGTAAAGGAAGCTCAGGATGAGGTAATGGGCATCCCAATTAAACTTTTGGCACCCTAAAGCAGACAAAAGGAGTATACGAATTAAAAGATAAGAGACATGACATTTCAAGTTAGTGAATAGGTATTATTGAACTTGCCGCCAATGAAAGGAGTGAGGTTTGGCAAGAAGGGTAAGCTTACCCTCATTACATTGGTGCATTTGAAGTTCTTGACAGTATGGGACTAGTTGCTTGCAGATTAGCTTTCTCTCCTAGTTTGTTTGGGCAATCTAGTGTTCAATGTATCCATGTTGAAGAAGTATTATGATGATTAGGAATAGTTCGTCAAGTGGGATTCAATCATGTTAGATAATGATCTTCGGTACGAAGAGAAGGCGATTACAATGCTTGATCGAGATGTACAAAAATTGAGGACTAGGGAAATCAGATCAGTGAAGGCTCAATGGAACCATATTTCAGTTGAGGAAGCCACTTAGGAAATCTAGAGGTATATGCAGGACAAGTACCTTTATTGTTTGAGAATTCAAGTACTACTTTCTTTTTGGCTTAGCCCAGCTTTTCTTGTTTGGTAGCTCGAGAACAATTGATGGATAAATTTGTATCTATTGTAACGACCCCTCTAGTCGTTATGGATAAACCAATGATTAAAGAATTTGAGTAAGAAAACCTTCAGTGTAGTGACTTGAAAATTCTAGGCTAGGCTAGTCTGAGATGAAATTTGAGCAAGGTGAGGTCTAGGGAAATCTGGGAAAGTATTGGATAAATTTTCTATGCTTAGGCTGGTTTTTTTATTAACTAAGACATTACTGAGTCTGTAGTGCTTTTCAAAATTGAATTTGGGTAAGTAGATCTTCAGATATCTAACTTGGTGTGAAAAGATTAGTTTAGAATGTCAAGGTGTGAAGGGGTGTTACAACAGGGAGACTTTTGGGGAGAATTTAAAGTTTATGTTCCTTGCAAGCTGCTAAGTGGGTTAAGTTGTAGTTTATGTAGAAATTGCCTTAAATCGCTCATTATTCTAGAAAACTTGGTTTTGGAAGGGAAAAAAAATATGACCTAAGCAATTTCTTTAAGTTTTCCCTAAGGTAAGAAATTCACTTCCCTATCTTGATATTTGATTCTTAGACCTTAAAATCCCTGATGGGTTATCTTAAATGGGAGATTTTAAAAAAAAAAAAAATTAATGATTGAAAATACCCTGGTTTGGGTGGGATGATCATGTAACTGACCTTGGATTCGAATTAAGTTATACTTCGAGTATTATTAGGCCAATTTGGGTTAATTTTGTGCATTATTATTATTTGTAGACCTAAAACAATTCAGGATTTGTAACAAGGGGAAGACTTAGATTGATAGAGCTTCCAAGGCTTGATTCGAGGTAAGTGATGGTTGTTATTCTCCAAGTTTATGTATGTATGCATGTTAATTGTCTGTATTGTGAAACATGTACAATGCATATTGGAAAAACATAAGGATTGAATGTGAAATGATGAATTGTTGACAATCTCATGCAATGAAGGTGTTTTGGTTACTTATATTTACAAGTGTAGTTGTATTTCATTGTGATTGTGATTGTGATTGTTATTGTGTGACTAATGGTTGGCTTAGGTACCACGCTTATTATAGGATATTCCCATAATTGGCTTGGATATCACATCTGGTATGTACTAACAGTTGACTCGGATACCACGCTCGATATGTACTAACGATTGACTAGGATACCATGCTTGATATGAGATATCTATATGGTTGGCTCGGGTGCCACGCCGGTACAACTTACTAATGGTTAGTTCAGATACCACACTTGGTATATGTTTGATTGCTTTCTTGTACCTTAAGTGAACCGAGCTTGTTTGTGATCAAGTGGGACATGATTCATGTGAATGTCAAGTCAAGATTGGTGACTAAATGTTTTGTTGAAATGCTGAATTGGTTGATTATGTGTTGACTTATCTTTACTATGTTTCAGTTATGTGTTTATACCAACCAATACACTGTGGTTTGTGTACCGATATTACACTTGCTATTTATTTGTTAAGTACAAGGCATATTCAGGCAGCTACTTTGTAAACTAAAACGTGAGGCCAACGCTAACCGAATCCAAAGAGCTATTTTTTCTAGGTTTCTGTAGATTCCTCTCTATCTCGTAGTCCATTTGTTCAGACTCAGACCGTTTTAGATTGTTTTCTATGTTTTGGGGTTGTATTCCCTTACTCTAGATCGAGTTGATCAACATGGTACAACGGTGGTAGCTGTTTAGAGGAGTTAAGAGTTTGACTAGGACTACTCTTATAATTGTATTTGAAATATAGTATAACTCTCTAAGTATGGCTAGCTTAGGACTCTATGACTCTGTATCAACTCATATATAAGGAGCATGTACTCGACAATTTTAACCATCAATACAATTCTTGATGTCTCTCGATCATTCTCGAGAATTCTACAATATGTATCCGTCAAGATATTGGTGTTACCCTTAATTTTGAGAAAACATTCTTTCATATGTAATTCTCTAGATGCACAACAAGTATGAAAACATATATATTTTTTGTTGTTGTTCATTTGTATCACGCTATCAGAGCATATTAGTATTATTTCTATTCGACAGTTGTCATTCTCCCCTTTATCTGTTGATTTTTAAGCTTGATAAGAAATGTAGGTAATGTGCCAGTATCAAAACTAGTCATATCATGCATCTTACATGCTTAAAACTTATTTGCCTAATTGAAATGCATGAATGGCCAAGGATGCATCTATTTTTTCAACCCATGCTTGACAAACAACAAATTATGAATAATCATATGACCTTTCTCAATTGTTATATGAACATCAGAAGAAAGAAAATCCAAAAAGGAGATGAAAACACAAAGAAAATATCAAATGTAAGAATATTTGGATCTATCTAATAATTATTGGACATTTTATTTTGATATTGTTCGACAAACCTTTATAAACATCACATTAAAATAGAAGAAAAAAAAAAGAAACTAGTCCATAGTGTTCATGATCTAACACTATTCTTGTTCTTGTGGAACTCGCAAAACATGCATGTTATGATAAATTTGGATTCAAGAATTCGTAGTTATGTTAGAATTGACAAATTTTAGTTACATGTGTGAGAAATAATAATTTTAGTGACATGTATCTTCTTCTTTTTTTATTTTTTTCAGAAGGAAATTCATATAGTGCTCCTTTTATTTTAACGCAAAACACAAGTTTTTTTTTTTCCAAAAATAAATTGACTAACATTATTTGACACAATATGTTCGTTGATGTTTTCTTATTTTTCCCTCATTCCTGGAAATGACAAACTGAAAATTTAGGAAATAATAAGAGAGAAATATTGAAAGAAAACCTCTCAATTTGGCGTAAATTATTAGTTTTATTTCCAAACTATTGGTAGACTTAAAAGCACTCATCTACTTCACTAAATAAACATAGATACACCTCAATCTGCAACATGACATAGTGGTCTCAAACTCTTGCCGGAGCATGAGACTCTTAATAAAAAGTCGAGAAATGTGTTCAAAATACCCTATATTTGGCGAGAAATTAGAGATGTATTTCACTCATGTTGCAAAATCGGAGGTGTGTATTTTAGTTCAGTTAGTTTAGTAAAGAAGCGTTTTTAAGACTGTTAATAATTTGAGAATAAAACTAATCATTCATGCCCAGTTTAGTGATGGCTTATCTCTAGAGATGACTTTTACTATAATTGGGAGAAGAGAAGATCAAGTTTAATCACAACACTACCATATTTGTAACCTTTGAAATTCATTCACATAACCAAAGTTTAAGCCTTACATAGAGCTTAAATTGGAAAATAGGTTTATTATTTGTCGGTAGGTCAAAAATAAATTAATAATCCTTTAAATATATGTTTAAATAGTGATGACTTTTTTTCCTTTAAATTTTTCAAAGTTACTTTTTAAAATATTTAACAAACGCTAGTTATTAAGCAGAAATTATGATTTTTTTTTTAAACCAGAAACACCACAAATTTCTTATTAAATTTTAATAATGAAAATTTAAAAACTATGCCAGATATGAGAATTAAACCACAAAACTGCACTAGAAAAACAATATCGAACACAGAAGTAGATAAAATAATAGAAATTGGAAAACAATACATTCAAGCAGTGGGGAAGCCCAAATTTTATTAAGAATGTCCAAGAATAATAGTGTGTGGCTATCAAAATAAAATAAAAAAATATTAGTTCTATTCCGGGTTTGGACTCGGAACTCTTTCATTCAAATGGACACCCATTTGCGCCAAAGGCATATCTTTTGCCAAGGGTATCCAATTTTAAATATATATCCTTTAAATGTAGAATTTGACATATATATACAACGTAATTTTCCAACGAAGCGTGTCCAACTGGACACCCTGCCGATTCCAATTTCTGCGAGACAAGCTCGCTGTTGTGGACACACAACTTCACTTGAGGGGGATGTTAGAACATCTCCAGGATAGTTACCTGACATCATTAAGAGTTTGTTGTCCTTTATTTTCCAGACCTATTATCCTATTAGGAGTTCTCATCTGTAGCTATTTAATGTGTACGTGTACGTTACAATTGAGTATGCAAGGGAACTGAAATTCCTCCAACTCTTACACATATGTCTACTCTTATTTATTGGGTTCGAAAGTAATCATGGCATCATGCGGAAGCTTATAATTTGCAAATCATATGGCGATAAAGTAGACGACACATGAAGCTATACTACAAGAAACATATATTATTATATGATACGTCCAATTGACCTACATATTTAAAAACTAATAAAAATCATAAAAATTGTAGAGAGAAAATCTCCTCATAAACAAAAGTTTCTAAACGACTACATTGTAGATTCTATTGTGTTATGCTATGAGAATAGAGATCTTCAATATATAGATCTCCAAACTTTTCCTCTAAGGAAAGGAAAACCAAATATGGATGAAATTTATTTTTTCCTTTCAAGAAAGTAAAAGCAATTATGGTACTTTTCTTTGCGGAAAAAGTAAAACTCAAACATGAAAAAAAAATTAGGGCAAAACCCTAACACTATCAAGGTTTGAGTCTGACTGTATTCTCTTATCGTGTTTAAGCCTAACTCAAAATCACAAACGGCTACACATAAGATGATAGTTCTGCCTCATTCAACTTACGCTCTCGAATTCTATAGGATGTTTATCTTGCATCAAACACCTTCGATGGCAAAATCAAAAGCATCTGTATGTACCTCGAATACCTTGGTAAATTCGGGCAATGCCAAGACTAGGTCCTCTGTCATAGTTGTCTTAAGGCCGTCTAACGCCTTTTGACAATGTTCCATCCAAACCCGCAAGTTGTTCTTCTTTAGCAAGTTGGTCAATGGTGATGCTTTGGTTGAATATCCCCTGATGAACCGATGATAGTAGTTAACAAGAAAAAGGAAGAAGCTCAACTCTGTTACCTTTGTATAGGTGCCTCCCACTCTTGGATAGCTCGTACCTTCACCTCGTCCATGCATAGCTTGCCATTCCTGATGGCGTGGCCTAAGAAGTGTACTTTTGAATGTGCAAACTCACACTTCTCCCTATTGGTGTATAACTGATTCTCCCACAAGACATGGAAAACCTTCCTTAAGTATGCTACATACTCCTCAAAGTTGTTATTGTAGATGACTATGTAATATAAGTAGACTACCACGAACTGATCAAGATAGGGATAAAAAAATCTTGTTCATGAGGGTGTAAAATGTAGCAGGTGCATTGGTTAAGCTGAAGGGAATTACCAACCACTCAAAGGTTCCGTATCTCATCACACATGTTGTCTATGTCTTATCTCCATCTACAATGCGAATCTGATAGTAACCTTTGTAAAGTACTACTTGGCTTGTCCAAGTCTATTAAATAGGTCAGTTATCAGTGGAATTGGATATTGTTTCTTCACTACGACTTTTTTAGCGCCTGGTAGTCTATGCATAAACACAATAACCCATCAATTTCTTTTGGAACAACACCAGCGCGCCAAAGGGTGTCTTCGATGGACAGATGTGACCGACATTCAATAGCTCTTTCAATTGTCTCTTGAGCTCCTCCAAGTCAGGTGGAGCCATGCGATGAGGAACGAATACGAATGGCTTAGCTCCTAGATCCAAATCAATCTTGTGATCTACCTTGCGCCTAGGAGGAATGTAACACCTCAGAAATCTATCTAAGACTAAACTAAGAAAATAGGTGAACCACGGAGGTCCACGAGCCCTACACAGACCGTGGAACCCCACACAGTCCATCAACATGCCCGTGAAAGCAAGCCAGAGACCCCCCAAGGATAGTGAGGAACCACAGTCTACTAGACGGTCTGTGGAACCCCACATGGTTCGTCAAGTGTGTCGTGGAAATGAATCAGTACAACCCTAACTCACTATCAAGAACCATGGTGGCTTACACGTCCTGTGGTGCTTCACACGGTCCGTGAAGTGGACCGTGAATAGGGCAGTTCAGCCTTCAAGTTTTGGGTCAACTTCAAAAGGTCATATCATTTAGCACAAAATGAATTAGGTGGCTGATGACCTATCAAATTAAAGATAATCGAGTCATCTTTCCAACACCACCGAATTTGCTAAAATCCAAGCTTGTAGTAAAATGTTATGCCCATTTTAGTGAAGCTCTCTTGGGCAGGTTATCTTCACAAGCTGCTAGATGAGCCTTGGTCATCATGATGGCCCGTGAAGCCTGTCTTGAAGCCATTTTGGCAGAATTTAAGTCAGGGTCGCATTGTTTTTTTCCCCTATGCTTGGGCACTTAAAATTACGGCGTTTGATGCCTAAACTATGTCGTTTTACTCCGTCTGAGCCTAATAATCTAGTCAGAACCTACCCAAAACCCTCATTCTCCTAAAATCACCCAACTTAGAGCGAAAAGAAGAGAAAAAGGCGACCAACTCTTTCAAGAAAAAGCAGAAGCGTTCTTCAAAGTTCAGACCCTACATCCAAAGAATTTCTCTATAGATTTCGTCACCAGGTATGTGGGATTTCACTAGTAGATTCCTTTCACCCATTAGGTCCCTTAAATTCAGTAAATTCTTCAAATTCTCCTAAACTGTTCAGACCTAGGGTTTCTAGATTTTTCAAGATTTATTGTGATTATGGTTCCTTTGTCCAAATAAACTTGTTTCTTGATAATTTAGTATAATTCCATGCATATCACTCAGAACCCTAGCTTGTGTAAATTTATCTTAGTTCATGAATTTTACTTGCTAGGCAAACCAGCATAAGTCCATGCTTCAAATTTGGAATGTCATATTCTCAGTATATAACTATTACATCCTCAGTTAGCGTGTCAATTTTTGAGCTATTCAGTATTTAGTGCATTTTAGCTTCATATATATTCATATGGGAGTAGAGTTAGCACTGAGTTGGACAAGGGTTCAGCATACCCTCAAAGTCCCAGAACTACGTGCCCGCGTAGGTTTATAAGTCCCCTCTGTTGGAAATGAGATATAGTGATCACGCCACAATCATGCCTCTATACCCCTGGCAAGGTATATTAGGTCCTCTCGATGGGATGTATACATCAGACTCCACGTTTAGCTCACGTGGTTTATGTTGATTAATAGTAGCTCCTACAGTCAAACTCTTAGTGCATTGACCAGGTTTTCAGGATTTACTTTAGAAATTAGTTCAACACGTTATCTTCATGATTAGTACTTAGTCATTGCATTCAGTTTAGTTCTCAGTTATACTTCAGTACATATCTATATCCTTGTTCAGAATATATCATTGCTCAGTTATGCATTGTTCAACTTATATACTATGTTCTGCTTAGCATATCTATATCATGCATGCTCAGTAAATTCCAAGTACTGACGCATACTTTGTGCTGCATCGTTTCATGATGCAGGTTCAGGCAGTCAGCATCCATCTCACGCTTAAATCGATCATCGGTTCGACTTCAACAGCTTCAGTGATGAGTCCTCATACTTCGAGGACAATAGACATGCTTTCTATTTTAGTCTTTACTTCAGTTTTCAGTTTTGCTAGAGGTAGCTGGGAGTATTAGAGGTTTTCAAACATAGAGTCAGTGTTCAGTTGTTTTGGGGTTGTTTTCCCTAGATATTCAGATATATTTTCATTTGGAGTCAAATTAGTTTTGGCTCATTTTACAATTATGCTTCCGTTTACCTAGTTATATTTTTCGGTATGCTTGTTATATGCCAGACTCAGGGTTAGCTTGGGGTCACTCGTGATCCTAGGTCTTGTGTTACGTCTAGGAGTAGCCATGAGGCGTGACAAGGAAGGTGCTTAGGTAGCTTGTCAGGCATAACATCTTCATTCTCTTCCAGTAGCTTCTCTATGCAAGGCGACAATGTCTCCTAGTAAACCATGTATTCCTCCATACTTGCTATGGTTTCCCTGAATATCGGCTCCCCCTTCTTGAGCCCCTTGACTAATTTCATAGCCAAAAGATGTGCTTGGCTATGTTTGTGTGGCATAGTCACTGTAGGCACCATACAAGATCCTTGTTGTTCCATGACCAAGAGACATTGGAGGTAGGGGCCGATCATAGTATGGAAATGTCTAAAGAACTCTTGTCCTATAACCATGTCAAAGATATCCATCATAGTGACGGTAAAGTTTGTCCTACATTTCCAATTGCCCAATTTGACATCAACACCATTGGCTTAACCATGATCATTTTGAGCCTTAGCATTCACGGTCTTAACACGGGAGTTAGTTGGAGCGAGCTTCGACTCTAATCTCCTTGTTGGGGCTTTAATTTAGTCACAAAATTGTGAGTGCTCCAGTATCCACCAGTGCACCAATACACACGCACTACCTGCTTGAGGTTGGACATGACACATGGGGGACTGGCTAGGTCTATGTATTATATCTGGATCGCTTGATCGAAGGCGATCGAAGAAAAATCAAATGAAAGTAAATTCTATCGCATGACTATATATGTATATCTACGAATCCTGCCGATAAGCCATCGGAGAAAATTATTATCTGGTTGAAAGTGTCATGTCAGCACAAAAGATGTAAAACAAATTCATAAAATTTGAGATAGGAGGGAAATGTTGCTCAAATTTCGGTCATAATTTAGTGAATACCTATCCCAATTTATCCATAAGAAGATTTTTTGGCCCAGCCGCCTGAACATTATCTATGTGAAGAAATTTCGTAGTTACAAATATGGTAGTGTTGTGATTCTACGTTTTCTCTTCTTTCTCCCTATTATAGTAAAAACCACCTTTTGGAGATAGGAGTCCTTGAAAATATTATTATTTTCTTAGTTTTCAATTTGTCCTTTCTAATAATGTTGTGGAAAATAAGAAAATGTCTAGGAACATACCGTGTCGAATTATGTTTGTTAATCAATTTTTAAAAATGAACAATTGTGTTGTTCAGTTTTGCATTAAAATAAAAACATAATATTCTTTAACTTAGTATTAACTCACATTTATATCCTTCAGTTTTGTGTGTGCACAACTAGGCACTTAGACATGTATAAAGTTGAACAAATAGACACACGCATCAAATATAATATGATACACGTATGATGCCATGTAGGTTGCTACGTAGGACATGAATTGTCATGTAGGATGCGAGTGGCTACTTATACATAACATAAGACACGTATGATGCCATGTAGGTAGCTGCGTAGGACATGAATTGTCATGTAGGATGCGAGTGGCTACTTGTTGAATCTATAATAGTTTAAGTATCTATTGTGCACACTCAAAATTAGTGGATACTAGATATATAAGTCAAATGAGGTCAAGTTAAAGGGCATGTTTATATATTATGTCTAAAATAGAAGTGTTATTTATATGATTTTCCTTCTGAGAAAATAAGACAAATAAAAATATCATTCTCACACATTACTAATACTCTTCTTTTTCCCACACATGAACCTAAACTTTTCAACAAAAGTAGGTACATCACTCACTATAAATACCACATGCATTCTTCTACTTAAATCCCATCCATAACTAATATTACTGATTAAATATCTCATAAAACTAAGAAAAATGAAAATGATGAAGTTTGTTGTGCTTGTTGTAACTATTTTAGCATTGTTGCTAAGTGCGGCAAATGCACAACAATGTGGAAGTCAAGCTAGTGGAGCTTTGTGTGCCAATGGGTTATGTTGTAGTCAATATGGTTATTGTGGCACTACTCCTGCTTACTGTGGACCAGGATGCCAGAGTCAATGCAACTAAATTATGTCTGTGTGTTCTCGCTTAAAGGCTATGATAAGAATAAGGTAATATAAATCCATGTGGTTGTGTGTTTAAAATATATAAATTTGTACTACTAGAATAAAGTGGGAAGATGTATGTACTGTGAGTTCCACAAGAACAAGAATATAGTGTCAGGTCATCAACACTATATATGTACTAGTTTGTTTGTTTTCTATTTCAATGTGATGTTTATTAAGGATGGTCAAAAACCACTTCATCAAATGTCCACTAATTAAGTATTATTAGATTGATCCAAATAATTTTACTTTTGATATCATCTTTACATTTTTTTCATCCATGTGTTAAACATAGATATCAAATTAGAAACAAGCAACATGCAAGCCAAATAACAGAATCTTTGATCAAAATAAGCTATTTTTAAAACCATTTCACCTAACTAATACGTTTTTAAATTTTTTTACAAAAGTAGTATAAACATACTTCATGGTAACGTTTTAGGTTATTTTTATTTTAAAAATTTAACGGACAAAAACTGACGGAGATGACGACGTTAAATGAATAAATGTTACTGCGAGTAACGTTTTAGGCTTAAAACGTTATTCACAATAACATTTATTGAGAATCCAATCACATCCAACCCTGCAAATGCAGAGTCAAATCCTGCAAATGTAAAACGTTACTATGAGTAACGTTTACTAAGAATCCAATCACGTCAACTCCTGCAAATTCAGCCTCAAAAATTATGAGTAACGTTTACTAGAAATTACTCATTACTGGTGCAAGTGTTTTTCTGAAAAAGAATGTTTTTCAATGTTCAATTTACAACAAACATGAATCTTCTAAATAAAAATACGACATATAAAAATCAAAGTTATTTGATTGATTCTATTCAAAAGTACAAAAACGATATAAAATGAGAAGTTATAAATTTTTAAATCCAAGCATTTCTTCTACTGTTTTATGAGGAAAAAACATACCTCAAAAAAAAAAAAAAAATTACTATGTTCCAAGCTTTTCGTAAGGTTTATGGAAGTAAATTATTGTGAATCTTCCTTCTCTATAGTACCAAGACTGTTGGTTGGAGGACTGCAATCTGGAAAATTTATAAATTTTGTAATTTAAGAGGGAGAAAAGAGAGCAGCAAAATCATCTTGTTATAATAAAACTTCATACTTTGAAATCAAGTTGTTCGAGAGGAAATCTGAGCTTCATAACAAGCTTCCAACAACACTTCATACTGAGCTTCCGACATCATCAAGAGTTGAACCAATAATTTCTCAATTAATCTTGAGGCCTAAGACAATCTTGAATCGCAAGTACTTAAGGGCCGAAGATATCTTGAATAGCAGGTGCAAGGGCCAAAGATTTCTTGATTAGCAGGGAAATTTCTCTAACCGTAGCTGCATAAGGGTTTTTGGAGAATGAATTTGAATTGAAACTCACAACATATATACAAAGGGATAAAAATGACATCATGTATTTGAGTGAGGAAACAAATAATAAATGTGGGCCTAGATCATGTTTAAAGCCTAAAACGTTTTTGAGAGTATCGTATTAGGCTAAAAACATTACTATGAGTAACGTTTCGATACTTAACGTCGTCAGTTACAATATTTCATATAGCTGATCCTAAAACATTATTGAGAAATACGTTTATATTAATTTTGTAAAAAATTTAAAAAAATGTATTATTTTGGTGAATTGCTTTAAATAATGGCTTAGTTTGGTTAAAAATTCTGCAAAACCTTCCTTACAGCAACATTTATTTTAACCACTTGTGGTCAGTTTAAAAAATGGAGGAATATGACTTTACCAGGTGTTGTATGACAGTCAAGTTTTTGAGGCTGAAGTTGCAGGAGTTGACGTGACTGGATTCTTAATAAACGTTACTCATAGTAACGTTTTACACCTAAAACGTTACTATGAGTAACGTTTTACATTTGCAGGATTTGATATTGCATTTGCAGGGTTGGATGTGATTGGATTCTCAATAAACGTTATTGTGAATAACGTTTTAAGCCTAAAACATTACTCGCAGTAACGTTTATTCATTTAACGTTGTCATCTCCGTCAATTTTTGTTCGTTGAATTTTTAAAATAAAAATAACCTAAAACGTTACCATGAAGTACGTTTATACTACTTTTGTAAAAAAATTTAAAAATGTATTAGTTAGGTGAATTGGTTTTAAAAATAGCTTATTTTGGTCAAAAATTCCCAAATAACAAGTAGACCAGACTTTAGCACATAAACAATTCACAGTCAACAAGTATAATTACCACAAGATCAACTATATCAATAAAGATCGTTCAGTCATTCAATACTCACTGTTAGGATAGAAAATAATTAGGTGTAATGCGAAAGTTAACAAAGCAAATCTCAATAGACCACGAGTAAGAAGATAAACGAGAAATATACCAAAAGACACAAAGATTTAACGTGGTTTGGTCAATCGACCTACGTCTACAAAGGAGATAAGCAATCCACTATATAGATATAAGAGTACAAAATATAGAGAGAATTATGACCTCGACTAATTCACTCGAAATACATGGAGGTTCACACAAGTGATAACGTATCAAACTTGTGTCCCACAAATTCTCTCCCCCTAACAAAAACTCTAAAAGCCCCTAGGACTACAAGAAAAGAGTCCTAAACCTTTTCCCACAAGGAAAAGGGTAGCAGCAAATGTTAAACCTTTTCCCAAAAGAAAAACCTATTTATGATAAGAAATTCAGGGCAAATAATACCCAACACTCACTACATCATGAAACAACACAACAATAAGTAAAGTATACACACATGCTAAGTGACTTATATATGCAAATATTCATTATCTGCAGTGAGCAAACTCCATCCATGGACCAAAACGGGGTGGTAATCGAATAATCATATCATATCATATATATATATATATAAAAAAAGAACCTTAGGCCCGCCTACATGGTGTCACCACAAATCAGAAGTCTCTTTTAATTTATTTATTTACAAAATTAGCCTTCCCTTTATGAAAAGTTGTGACTTTTATGAAAAAATGCGACTTTAATGAAAAGTTGCGACTTTAATGAAGAGTTGTGACTTTTATGAAAAGTTGCGACTTCAATGAAGAGTTGCGACTTTTATGAAAATTTATGACTTCTATGAAAAGTTATGACTTTTATGAAAGGTTGTGACCTTTTCGAAGGGTTGCAACTTTTCCAAATAGTTGTAACCTTTCTGATAAGGCACAATAAACATTTGTCCACACTACCCTTTGTTGTCTATAAATAAAAGGATTTCCTCTCATTTTAACACAACGAAAATTCTGAATCTCCTCATCTTCTTATTCTTATTCTTCTTCCCAATTAAATATTTTAGACTTTGATTATGTTGAGTGACTGACTAACACTATTGCTTATGTTACAGATCCTGATATGTATTTTTATAATCATTAATTTATAATTTATGCTTAAGTTATTAAGGCTAAATGATAAAATGTAATAATTTTCATTTTTCTTTACATTATTAATGTTTGTTATGACGTAATCTTGTATGTAAGATAATATAGTGTTTTAGTTTTAATGTCTGATATCTTTTAAATATTATTTTATAAATTTCGTTATATTAAATGCTCGTGCGAAAGCGTGGATAATTTTACTAGTATATATATAAAGCAAAATATACAATATTATTTGACAAATTAAAAGTTAGTATACATAAGTGTGCAAAAACTACTAGATAAAAGATTCTTAAAACATCAGAAGACCTTGTAACTATCAACTAATTTTATTTAAGGTCTTCACTGTTGAGAATTGATTATAAGAACATAAGATGTTTTACTGTTAGTTGGATAAGTCTTTCACTAGAGTTGAAATAGTCTTTGTTAGGTTGCTATATTTTTTCATTTAGTTGCAACTTTTTCTGGTATATATTTTCTTAGTTTTAGTCAAGTGGAGTCTTAAATAGATTTGATCTTTCTGAATTTCTAAGCATATAAAAGATAGAGTCTTTCGGTTAATAAAGAAGGTACTTCTTCAAAAAAATTACTTTATCTTACTTGTGCAACCCTAAGTTTTCTAAGTAAAACGTATCTCTTTTTCCTACTATATGGTATCAGAGCAAGTGTTCGGTCTTACTGGAAAATAAAGAGATAAAGAAACAACGATGGAGTGAAATACTAGAAGTAAAAAAATATGGCAACTAATGATATGTCCTCTAATTCACAACCCCTTATACATGTCTTCAATGATGAGAAGTATGAGTTTTGGAGTGTCAAGATGAAGACCTTATTTAGGTCTCAACAATTGTGGAACTTGATCGAATATATATGAGTTCACTGATATAGAAGAGAAAGATGCAGAGGAAGAGAAGAGATTAAAAGAAATCAAAAAGAAGGATGCCAAAGCTTTGTCCTTTATTAAAAAAGACGTTTTTGAGACATTTTTCTACAGAATTGCAGTAGCTACTACTTCAAGAGATGTGTGGATGATTTTGAAAACTGAGTTTCAAGGTTTCTTAGAGGTGATTACTGGGAAATTACTTTCTCTTTGTTGTGATTTTGAAATATTGTTTATGAAAAAAGTTAATTTGTGCAAGTGTTTTTTAATCAAGAGTTAGTGGAATAATTGTAAGCCAAATGAAATCATATGCTGAAGAGTTTCTTAACCCGAGCCTACACTCTAGACGTGGTTGATATAAAGACTTGTTTTTCTTATTAAAAATGTTGTTTTAAGTGATCAATTGCATGTGTATTAGTGAATTATTGGTTCTTCCACTGAAGATTTAACTTGGGTTCCTCTCATGACGGGTTGGATTGTGACCTACATATTGAAAAATAATATTAGAAAAAACATAAATATGTTTAGAAGAAAATCTCCCCTTAAACAAGACTCTCTAAATGACTACATTGTGGATTATATTGTGTTTTTGATATGAGAAGAGGGTTCTTCAATTTATAGAGTTCCAAACTTTTCTTCCAAGAAAATAATAAATCAAATATGGAAGAAAAATATATTTTCCTTTCAGAAAAAGTTAAAAGTATTTATGGTAATACTTTGACTTTACTTTTAGGAAAAAATAAACTTCAAATAAGGTAAGAAAATCAGGGCAAAACCCTAACAAATCTTTCCTTTTGGCTGAATTTTCTTGACAAAATTTGATTTGTCTTCGTCAATTGCATGATAATCTTTGTTCTTCACATAGTCTTCATCACTGCTGCTTAAAAATAAGGTTTAAAATATATGAGTTGGTTAAAAAATATTTCATTTTTATTTTTAAAAATTGCAACAACAGATATGTTGAAATATGGTTGAAACTTCTTCTCCACATGTAGCTTGACAAAAATGTTCATTACATCAAATTTCTTGCAAACTGATTTGAAACCACTTGAACCTTTCTTCAATCTTGTTGAACCAATATTGGATCATTGAATCATGTGTTCTGATACCACTTGTTGGGTTATGAAGGTGAATAGGGCATCATGCGAAAGCTTATAATTTGCAAATCATGATATGATTGATAAATTAGACGACAAATAAAAACATACTAAAGATATATTATTAATATGGTTTGATCAAATGACCTACATATTGAAAACTAATATTAAAAAACATAAATATGTTTAGGAGAAAATCTCCCCTTAAACAAGACTCTAAATAACTACATTGTGGATTTTATTGTGTTTTTAATATGAGAAGAGGGGTCTTTAATTTATAGAGTTCCAAGCTTTTCTTCCAATAAAATAATAAATCAAATATGGAAGAAAAATATTTTTTCCTTTTCAGAAAAAGTTAAAGTATTTATGGTAATATTTTGACTTTACTTTTAGAAAAAAATAAACTTCAAATAAGGTAAGAAAATCATGGCAAAACCCAAACACTCTTGTCTCTCTCAAATCCTCCTCAAATCTTTCCATTTGTTCTTGCATAACAACACGTCTATCGGTTCGATTCTACACACACACAAAACTAAAAAAATCTAATTTTTGGACAAATTGATACAAAAATGATACAACAACTATGATTACAGATTACGCCACAATTCCAAACTATTTGGAGTCGACTATATCAATTCTAAGGTATCCATTTGACACAATATTTGCGTAATGAGCACCTAGATAATAAGTAAATTCACATTTTTTTATAATACCTTAGATGAATGGTTAAAAGAGGGCTTCCTTTCAAGAGAAACAAGGGCATTGGTATAAATTTGTGATCCCAAAGCATCACATCTACAAAGTTTGGATGCAGAAATTGTTTTTAAGGTGTCTGCAAGTTGTCTCATACCTTGACTTGGAACGTAACGTCATGTGTATGCATCTCGAATCACTATTCATTGATGATTATTCTTGATCTTGGGAAAAATCAGAAAATATATCAGAAGTTTTACTTTAATTAGGTGTACAAAAATTGGTGGTAGAGAAGAGTAAAAGGCCCTATGGTTATATACAAAGTTGGAAGTTTGCAGGTTTTACTTGTAACGGCAAAAATTCATAAATTGCAACATATAAAAAACAGTAAATGTTGAAAGAGACAATATGTAATTTAATAACATAACTAATTGGTGGGTTTAACAGTTTCAACCTTGTATATTTAATTTGGTTTGTTAATTAATAGGTATAATACATAAATATGTCTTTTAACTTGGTTTTATTGCACATTTATGTCCTCCAACTTTGAATGTGCACGAGTAGACACTTAAACTTGTAAAGTTGAACAAATAGACGCATGTGTCTTATGTGACATCGTACATGGCAATTTGCGTCATACATGGTGTTCTACATATAGTATGTCACATATGACTTACGTGTCTACTCGTTCACTTTTATATAAGTACAAATGACTACTTATGCATACCCAAAGTTGAATGGTATAAATGTGAAATACGATCAAATTAGAGGGCACATTTATGTATTATGCCTAATATTTTAATATAATAAAAGTCAATATATGTGTTACTTTTCTAATAAATCTTAAAGATGGTGTGATCACACAAATTAAATATAAAGATACTTCCTGCTACTTTCAATAAAAATAAATATTATACTGTTCCTACTAGTCCATGCTTCCTTTGGCATGAAAGTCAATTTTATAGTTTCTTTCCTAATCCCTAGATTTTTTTTTTTTTATATTTCTTTACAAAACGACGGATACATTTTGAAGTGTAAAATTGTAATTAAACAGTATAAGACCTCATTTGTTTTCATTAAGATTAAGATCTCTAAATCTGAATATACGTCTGAATATTAAGATTTGCATTAAGAGCTAGGTGTCTAGATCTGAATACACATTTGAATATTAAGATATGGTCTCCAAATTTGAACACTGAATGATTATTGTTTGTTTTCAATATCTGAATGTGCATATGGAAATCAAACATTATATTAATATAATGTTATAAAAAATTTATTTCAACAAAAAAATATTACTTTTTGATTTAAAAAACAACATAATCATCAAGCATAACATATAAAAAATCACGAATAACAAATATTTTATAGGCACAATATAATATCAAAAAGTTCAATAAGTATGATAGATGCTAGTCGAAAAATAATAAATAAGGTATCACATTATCAACATCTGACATATATTTTGGCTAATTAGAAAAAACTAAAGAATCTTATTTTTTTCAATAACCTTAATCCAATTCTCTAACTTTTGAATCTCTAACATCAATATTTCTTTTTTGTAGCGGACGCTTTCACAAAATATACTAATACATGTACTGTCTAATGGTTCTTCCTAGGGGTGTACAAAACCGAACCGAAAACCGAAAAAAAAAACCCGACTAGTGGTTTGGTTTGACTTGGTTTGGTATTGGAAAAAAAAACCCGACTATATTTTGGTTGGTTTGATTTTAACTAAAAAAAATCAACCCGAGACCAAATCAACCCGACATTATATATGTAATTTTAAAATTTTATTTTATACATAAAAATATTTACTTTGATATAATTTTAAAATATTTCTTATACTATTTCATAGTTTTTATCTTTTAATATATTATTTCAAGTTTAAAACTTAGAATTTGGAATGGTCCAATAAAGATTATTAGTTCATAGATGTTGATAATTATAATAAAACTTAAATCCAAACAAATTAATACTAATGCAAAAAGAAAATCAATTCAACACTAAGAATGACAATAATATTGAATATTTGTTCTTTAGTTTTACATTGGTTTAGACAATTATACATAATATAACTAATACTTATTAAATTTATTTTAGCATGATTTAGTACTTTTAAATTATGATCATTTTCATTATGACTTTGCAATATTTATTTTATATGATGATTTCATTATTATTTTTATTGAATATTTTTGTTTCATCAGTACTCATCTCATATTTTGTGTTATTTTTTTAAGAAACACCGTAGATAATTGTATTTTGGTTGGACTAAAGAAATATTTGGAGCACAAGTTAATTATATGTTTGTATGAAAACTTAACCGAAAAAATCCAAAAATCTGAAAAAATCCAAGGTTTATTAGTTTGGTTTGATTTATAAATTTAAAAATTTGACATTATGGTTTGGTTTGGTATTTGAAAAATTCAAACCAATCTGAGGTTGAAAAACCCAAAAAAATCTGAATTTTATTAGTTTGGTTTGGTTTATAAATTTAAAATTTTTACACAAATGGTTTGGTTTGATATTTGAAAAACCTGAACCAACCCGATTATGTACACCCCTAGTACTTCTTCCCATCCAAGTCCATCTAATTTTTCCATATATTCTTCAAATGTAGGTGCACTATTTTTTTTTAATCAATAACTCCAGAGCAGTAATCATCTCCTCATCAATTTCCAATTCATACGAATAAGTTTTTTTCTTCCCCAAAACGTTTTTTTTCCAACTGAAACTGAAGATTGGGATGGAGAATTATTAGGAGCTTCATTATTTTTGTCACTAACTAGTTCAACAACAATAATATATTAGTGTTATCTACCAAGCAGGTTTGATGATCAAAGAATCTCAATAAAATTATTGGCCTAAGACAAAATTTTAATAAGAGACCTCAAATATGTATACATAGTTATTATTTTTAATTATTAATAGTATTTTTTTTTCACTCAAAACCCTTGATGAACATCAATACACTAAAAATATTATTGTAACAAGTGTTCTTGACAAACATCAATACACCCTAAAAAAATTATTAATATAAGAAAAATACTTGTAAAGATTATGAAAACTTACCGGTTCAATAGAAAAAAATTGGTGTTTGATTGAGAAAAGAGAGGAAGAAAGTTTGTAGTTGTGAGAGAAAAAGTCACGCAAAGACGGAGAGCCCATACAATATTATTTTATAACTTATTAAATAAGTTTGAATGGTGTTAAGACTCTCATGTAGATCTGATCCGTTCAGACCTTTTTAGGTCCATTAAGAGGCTTTTTGAAAAAAGAAACAAATGGACTTAATGGGTTGAATCTGAAAAAATCAAACGCACTTAATGGGCTGAATCTGAATAATTAAGATTCAGAGCTCCATTAAGTGTAAACAAATGAGGCTCATTTGTTTGCACTTAATGGAGCTCTGAATCTTAATCATTCAGATTCAGTCCATTAAGTGTGTTTGGTTTTTAGGTCTGAATCTGAATGATTCAGATTCAACCCATTAAGCTCATTCGTTTCTTTTTTCAAAAAAGTCTCTTAATGAACTTGAAAAGGTCTGAACGGATCAAATCTGCAGGAGAGTTTTAACACCATTCAGACTTATTTAATAAGTTATAAAATAATAATGCATCACCTCTCTCGGTCTTTGCGTGACTTTTGCTCTCACAACTACAAACTTTCTTCCTCTTTTTTTTTTTTCAATCAAACACCAATTTTTCCCTCTTGAACTGGTCAGTTTTCATAAATTTTACAAGTATTTTTTTTATATTAATAATTTTCTTATGGTGTATTGATGTTTGTTAGGAACACTTGTTGCAATAATATTTTTAGTGTATTGATGTTCATCAAGGTTTTGAGTGAAAAGATACTATTCATAATTAAAAATAATAACTATGTATACATATTTGAGGTCTCTTATTAGAATTTTGCCTTAGGCCAATAATTTTATTGAGACTCTTTGATCATCAAACCCTTTTGTGAGATAACACTAATATATTGTTGTTGTTGAACTAGTTGGTGACAAAAATAATGGAGCTCCTAATAAATCTCCATTCCAATCTTCAGTTTTAGTTGGAAAAAAAAAGTTGAAAAAAAACCTATTCGTTTGAATTGGAAATTGATGAGAAGATGATTACTGCTCTAGAGTTATTAATTAAAAAAATAGTGCACCTACATTTGAAGAATATATGAAAAAATTAGATGGATTTGGATGGAAAGAGTCATTATACCGTATATGTGTGTTAGTATATTTTGTGAAAGTGTCTGCTACAAAAAAGAAATATTGATGTTAGAGATTCACAAGTTAGAGAATTGGATTATGGTTATTGGAAAAAAGATAAAGATACTTTAATTTTTCTAATTAGCCAGAATTTATGTTAGGCGCTGATAATGTGATACCTTATTTATTATTTTTCGACTAATATCTATCATACTTATTGAACTTTTTGATATTATATTGTGCCTATAAAATATTTTTTTATTCGTGATTTTTTATGTTATGCTTGATGATTATGATATTTTTTTTTAATCAAAAAGTAATATTTTTTTTATTGAAATGAATTTTTTATAACATTTTATTAATATAATGTTTGATTTCATATGCACATTCAGATATTGAAAACAAACAGTAATCATTCAGTGTTCAGATTTGGAGACCACATCTTAATATTCAGATGTGTATTCAAATCCAAACACCTAGCTCTTAATGCAAATCTTAATATTCAGACATATATTCAGATTCAGAAGTCTTAATCTTAATGAAAATAAATTAGGCCTAAGACTGTTGGTTGAGACTTAAAGTTGTTGAGGGAGGCTTTGGATTTGGACGACAGAGAGGAGGCTTAGAAGAAGGAGAAGAACGAGGAACAGAATTAAATAGCTACGTGTCTTTATTTTTCTTCTTTATATTGAAACATGCCTTCCATGCATTTGTTTTTGCGTTAGGTAGTTTTTTGTATTGACATATCAATTAATGTTATTATATTGTGGGAGGAGATTTGGAGCACTTCCTAGTTTTGATGGAGTTGCACTAAGGATCAACCTTATAACCTTTTTTTATTTGTCTTGGTCATGGATACATGAACAAGACAAATTCAAGGTGAGGTGCCATGACATAAGTTATTTGTGGATGACATTGCTCTGGCTGACAAGACTCGTGGCAGCGCTGGAGGTTTTGAGATGGACCTTGAGTGTAAATGATTCAGGTTGAGCAGGGTCAAGATAGAGTACTTGGAGTGCAAGTTCAGTGAAATAGTGCATGAGGCTGCTGTGGAAAGTGAGGCATGAATACAAGTCATCCGAAAGAGAGGAAGTTTTAAGTATCTTGAGTCTATTATCCAAGAAAATAGAGAGATTGAGAAACTAACATAAATTATGATATAATTAACAGTGCACCCATGAAAAGCATAGAAGTGCCATTGTGTTGCTGGTACAAGCTAGAGAATCCACCCGCGAGACCTGGGTTTGAATCCCGCTAGACTGTTATTCTGTTGTTTTTATTTCAAGTTTATCTTAGAGCTCATATTTGAGCAAATGTAATATTGATGTACCCAAAGTATTCAAATCCTGAATTCACCTCTGCTTGACAAGTTATTTTTTGGTGAAATTTTATCTTGTGTATGGCTATACTTTTTGGGAAAAATAATTGACTTGTCAAAGAAATATGATTTATACCTATAAGTTCTAAAAACTATTAAAATTACCCATAGATTTGTATTATGAATCTTATAATGAACATGTTCCATTAAAAGTCTTGACAGCGCACACAACTAATATGAATTTGAAAAAAAGAAGAAAACAATAGGAAAATACCATTGTTTTGTATGCAAAAAGAAACTACTATTACTATTTGTAATTGGAAGTGACTTCAGAGAGCAAGTTGGGATAAAATATATCAAATATGTATATAACTATATAAATTTTATAGAATGAACTATGAGTAAAATTCAGTCCAAATCTATAAATGATGGGTGTTTTAATAAAGGAAAAAATGTTTGAAATATATCAGAACTTTGACCGAAATTGCTGTAACAATACCGAACTTTAGAAAGGACATTTTACCCCCACACTATTTAATAGTGTATTTTAAAGGTATATAAGTGTCCACGTGGACATCATAAAAATTGCGTCATTATAAATAGTAATGTGTCCACGTGGGCACATATATACCTTTAAAATACACTATTAAATAGTACAAGGGTAAAATGTCCTCTATAAAGTTTGGTATCGTAACATCAATTTCGGCCAAAGTTGGAATATTTACCAAATAATGACAAGTTATATTGTCAAATAATATTTTACCAAGGTTCTCCTTGAAATCTTTAGACATCACTAGGGTTTTTTCCAAATATTTCTGAAAATATATATTGCCAACAAACCTGCCTTCTCCTTGACTAGGTTTTAAGAAAGGATGATACAAGGCTGCAGTTTATCATTTATCCTTTTGGAGTTCGACGTACTACTTTAAATGTGAGATCTTATACAAGTGTTACAAGGACTTGCTATGTTATGTACCACTCTATAACCTAGTTTCATTTTAATACCATATTCATTGGAATTGCTAGATATCAAGGATTTTATGGGATTTACATATATTAGTACTATTATTAATTAAGAGCTTTGATTTTATTTAATTAGTTGTGGATTCTGGTTTAATTATATCTTAGAGTTGGGTGTTAATGACGAATGGGGAAACCTAATGGATTTGTTGAGAATGGTTTAATTTAGGTGTCATGATTAAATAAGTGAACTATTGAAATATTATGAACTGGTAATAGTAGTGTACTACAACAAAAATGATGTGGCAATTAATTAATGACAATAATTTAACTGTTAAATATGTTTTTTAGAGATAATTAATGCTCTTTGTAATTTAGATGATAGAGATTTTAACACTCTTTGTTAATACATGCATTTATTATAGCTAAAAATTATTTTTATTATAGTGGTGGCACAAGCTAATGATACTTGGACATTATTTTAGTCATTAAATTGATTGATGAAAGATTGAAGCTATGTTCGAAAATGATTAATTGGGTTTGATGAGCGTGAATTGACATTGTTAAGTTAAAGGCTTAAGTCATCCACAGCCACTAAAAATTGTCGGCATAATTCATTTGGACATCTCAATCTAAAGTTATACCTATTGAACACCTCTACAAACTCAAATTTGAATCATTTGAACAATTTTTGACAATCAGCTAAAAGTATAAAATGTATGTAACCCACTCATGATGATGTGGCAAATTAAAGAATTAATGATATACATGTGGCATTTGAGCTAAAATAATAATTAAAAATTTATAAAGAAAAAAAAGAAAGGAAAAGGGCATGTCCGGCTGTCCGCCTGCCATCGACCTTGCAACCTTTTCTATTCAAAGTGCTTTTCATCCATTCACTGTCTCTTCAGTCTTAATTCAACTAAAAATCACTTCAAATATGTTTATTTAAGAAAAAAAATGAAATAGTAAACTGTATATTCTTCTTTAATTTCTTTATTTTTTTTCCTTTTCTCATCTCAGATTCGGAAGAAATTTCAAGGAAATTCAACCATTAATGAACTGTTTGTGAAGAGATTTCCAGCTTTAAATTGAACCCTTCTTTAATTTCTTCATTTCTATCCCTTTTCAGCTTTTCTCTTCCATAATTAATTCTGATTTTGTTTTTTTTTTTTTTCAGAAAAAATTACTCATTTTTATTCCTTTTTATCTTGTTTATGTTTTGGGTGGTGAAGAAGAAATTTTTAACTTTTGTAAAGGATAGTAGTGCTTTCCACATGAATATGATAGTGGTGAGGGAGAATGTGAAGTGGCTGAATATAAGAAGGAAGGAGAAGGGTGGATAGTGGTGGTAATAACGGCAGCGGGCGCAGTGGAAATGGTTGTGGTGGTGCCGGCAGACGCGGTGGAAATGGGTTATGGTGAAAGAAGAAAGAAGAAAGAAGAAAGAAGAAGAAAGAGATTAAAAAAAATATAGCTAAAAATTGTTGGTCACACGCTTAATATGTGTGAAATGCACTTTCCATGTCATGTCAGTTAAAAGTGTTTAATAGGTACTTATTTTGAATACCTTAAGTGTTCAATAGGTACATCTCATAGTTAAGGTATCCAAGTGAATTATGCGGATAACTTTAAGTGGCTGGTGATGACTTAAGCCTAAGTTATATTATGACTAGATTAATTCTCATGAGAGTGTAGTGATGTGCGGGACATATTGATTGGGGTGTTTTATTTAAAATTACAGATTTGAAGGGTAGTTGTGTTTCGTTACCTCTTGATGGAAAGACTGGTGTACAGTGCTAGTAATGTATAATGCTTCACAGTCGGTTTGAAGTGATAACGGTTAAGTGCTTCTCACTTTAAGGAGATGGTTGTATTACCTCTTCACAAAATTCTCCTTGGATCCCTCCCCAGTTTTAAGATTATATCGAATTTGTTGCAAAAAGAGAAATCACGTGTATCAAATTCATTTAAGATTACCAGTAAGCTATACTAATAATGATCCTTGGTATAATATATATATCAAAGTGAAAGTCGTTTATTAGTTTTGATGGATAATGACTAGCATATAGATACTTGAAATGACATCAAAAGCATATTTTCTCATTAGATCATAATTGCAAGTTATCAAACAATAGGTTTTTTTACCTTAAGTCAACAATGATATTCGGCAGGAAAGCTTAACCTTAAATCAACATGGTGATCAAGGCTTGTGCAATATCGCCGAATGTGTAAGAAAGGATGGGAGCTGGATAAGTCAGTTCTAGGAAGAAAGACTTGTGAGAAATGATTATGAATCTTCATATACAATCAAATGTCCAAAGCTAATGTTATGAGTTGCATTTAGCTTAATTAATTTTAAATCTTGAGTTTTTGCTTTTAGATGTGTCCTTTGTATTTTGTACTAGGCCGCCCTGATCTTTATTGTATCGAAATGATTGACAAAGTAAGGGGATATGAAAAACTGAAATTGCCAAAATTTATTTATGAATGAAGAAGACTGTCCTAAACTTATGAAATCATCTTAGAGTTACAAATTGTACATATTTTTCTATTATTAGTGCATAGGACTTGTAACCTTGTGCAATGCCTATAAAATTTGATTCTGATAGCTCCAACAATGCTTGAAGATATGTTAGGGCATATAGAGAAGAGATAAAGCCTTTAACTTGTAAAGTGAAACTCTTAATCCATAATTCATAATGTAAAGTGTTGTTCAAATCATCTATCTCTTTTTTTTTTTAATAGGCAACCTAACTCAAAATGTAAATACTAAAGAATATGACTAAGATCCTATCTATTTCTAATTGAGGAAAGTCCGAATTTGTATCATTTCTGTTAAAATTTATTGTGTGTTTTTTTCTTTGAAATAATCCCTAGTTTTTCTTAATAGGTAAGAATTATTTAAATATTGTACGGAATTTAAAATCAATAAACTTTTGCTCTTATATGTAGAGTTTTACTATCTCTATCCATTATTAAAACAATCAATATCATCAACTTCTGAATCACGATCCTGCTCCCAATTACCAGGCACCACAAGCCTCGACAACCACCCTATACTTAGGGTGACAAACGGGTTGCTTGGACTGAAGTTTGGTGGGTTAAGGCAGCCTTAACCAATATATGGGTCAATTCACAACCTTGCCCAAAGCTTACTTGAGCTAAGATAGGTTGGGTCACGATGGGCTGAATGTTGGCTCATAACCCAGCCCATACAATTCGATTCAACTTGTATTATTTTCTTTTAGATATATCTATAATTTTTTATACCCAAATATCCACAAACATGTCTGCATAAATAATTAAATATTACTCTCCCCGTTCCAATTCCTATAATGTACTTTGACTGAGCATGATGTTTGAATAAGATAATTACTGATACCGGTCATGACCCCTTTCTCTTTCTTGTCTAGCGCAGAAAAAAAAGATGGTTTCGCTGATGGCGCAATTAGACCACAAGTTGCTTAGGTCAGCCGTTCCCCCTCAAGGTCTCTCTTCAGAGCAGGAAAAAACTACCTTATTTACCCAGCAGGATAGAATCAAATTCAAAATCCAGATTTCAAGCTGGTCTTGTAAAAAATGACTTAGAATAAAGCAAAGCTGCTGGAACATCCAGAGACTGTTCCTCAAGCGGGAAGTGAAAGGCCAGTAACATTTTCAAAATTAAAACTCATTGGAGATGTTGTGTCCACAAAATTCACATCCCCAATTCCATTTCTTCCAGTAGCAAATACCAAATCAGAGCTTGATGTCTCAGTAGTCATTTATCCATCTAAGAACTGCTAAAGGCCCCAAAAGTTTTTCATGGGCACTAATCCTCTTAGTTTTATCTTTTAGTCAGTTATTTTAAACTCTTGTTTGATGCTCCTCAATATCTATGTCAGGAATAACAACCTGACAATTATATCGGTCGCAAATTGGATTTTTTATGATTTCCTTCAGTGCATTATGTTCTATGCAAAGTTTATCATTTTCTTTTTCTAAGGTTCCATTTTATGTGTTTCAATTACGATTGATTAAAAAACACAATTCACTTCCATAAATATACTAACCACAAAAATTTCACACAAAGGATAGAATGAATCAAGGAAAAGAAAGTATTGATACACCACCTTTACTTGTCTTCTTATATTTTGAAACCAAAGCTTCACTTGGTTGCAATACAATCAACAATTTGATCCAAGATATTTTCTTGCTTGTTGATCATGATGAAGATTCTCTTGGAAGAAATTTCTCTCGAAAAGAAAAAAAAAAGAATGGCCAAAGGCTGTAATTAAAACTAGTAAATTTACAAGTACAAAAAAATGGAATAATACACACAACTCAAGCTGTTGATGTTCGTTGGAATTATGCCTACTATATTTCCTCTTTAAGGATTCACAATACAAAGAATCTAGTTCGCCTCTTGATATACCACCATCTATATTGTCAGTAATGGGTCTAGACCAACATCTCAAGATGCACCACTATGTTTTCACTAAAATAAGAATTTCAATACAACTTTCTAGAGATGTTGGTGACACCATAGATGGTGGTGTATCTAGATGAAAGAGATTAATCCCTTGATTTATTTCATTAACATCCTTAGTATATATACACCTAATACAAGAGTATAATCAGGCTATAATTAAGGAAACTAACTATCTATATATATAAACTAAATATATACAATCTGTTACAATCTGTTAGAATATATTGTCATATATTCTAACACACCCCCGCAGTCGAAGCGGGAGGTCGCTGAATGCTAAGATTTCCCGAAAATCTTTGAATAACACTAACGGAAGGCCTTTGGTGAAGATATCTGCAATCTGATAATGAGAGGGGACATGGAGTACTCGAACCTAGCCACGAGCCACCTTTTCCCTTACAAAATGTATATCCATCTCAATGTGCTTAGTTCATTGATGTTGAACAGGATTACCAGTCAAATAGATGGCACTAACATTATCACAATAAACCAAAGTAGCTCGTGGAATAGGACAATGAAGTTTCAAAAGCAAGTTACGCAACCAACAAGACTCAGAAACCACATTGGCAACCCTTCGGTATTCTGCCTCTACACTCGAACGGAACAAAGTTGCCTGACGTTTGGTAGACCATGAGATCAAGCTATCACCCATAAAGACATAATAACCAGACATCGAACGCGGTGTATCGAGGCACCCACCCCAATCAGCATCAGTATAAGAGACAAGGGTGGTTAGGAAGAGGGCTACAGGTGAGGACCATAATCCAAAGTACCTTGTAGGTAGTGCACGATGCGCTTGAGGGCGTGCATGTGCTCATCACGTGGGTCATGCATGAACAACCACACCTGTTGCACCGCATAAGTAATATCGGGTCTTGTGAACGTGAGGTATTGGAGTGCCCCGACAAGACGCTGATAAAGTGATGGGTCCGCAAATGGCGTGCTCGTAGTAACCCCAAGCTTCGGCTTTGTATCAACTAGAGTAGGAGATGGCTTACATGATGACATGCCGGCGCATTCAATAATCTCAGCTGCATACTTTTTTTGAGATAAAAATAAATCGGCTGTATGACGAGTGACCGCAATGCCCAAGAAATAGCTCAACAGGCCCAAATCCTCCATAGCGTATTCGGAGCTAAGAAGTGATATGATAGACTGGCGAAGCTCATCGCAAGAAGCAGTTAAAATAATATCGTCAACATATAATAAAAGATAAGCCATAGAAGAATCGTGTCGATAAACAAACAAGGAATGATCAGTCTTACCGTGAGAAAACCCAAGAGTATGGACATAATCAACAAATCTCTTATACCAAGCCCGCGGAGCCTGTTTCAATCCATAAAGAGATTTCTGCAGCAAACATACGTGATTAGGCCGATCAGGATCCCGATAACCCAAATGTTGATACATGTAAACAGTCACCTTGAGCTCGCCATGTAAGAAAGCATTCTTGACGTCAAGTTGGTGAATCGGCCATGCCTTGGAGAGAGCCAGACTAAGAACCGTATGAATAGTCACCAATTTGACAACCGAACTAAATATCTCACCACAATCCATGCCAACCTGTTAGGTTTTACCATCACCTACAAAACGAGCTTTATGTCGCTCAAACGAACCATCAGAATTTTCTTTATGAGCAAAAATCCACATACACCAAATAACATTAACATTTGGAGGACAGGGCACCAACTCCCATGTCTTATTTTTAATAAGAGCATTATATTCATCATTCATAGCCAATTTCCAATTCGGGTCACGAAGAGCAGACACAAGGTTGCGGGGTAGAGGGGATTTCGAGACGGATGTATGAAGATTGAAAGACCTCTTAGGCTTATAGATCCCATGCTTACTCTTAGTAACAAGACCGGAGGGTAGACTAGAGTGCGAGACAGGAGTTGGTTGATAAGGAGAGACAAGAGGAAGAGGGGAAAAGGAGGCAAACTGCTGCTACCCAGCAGGCAGTGATGAAGCGAGCTGCCCAAGCGAGGAGGTAGACCCGCTAGCTGGGCACAGCGGGGTGGGCAGCTGTACGACAGGAAGGGGTGGATCCGGTGGGTTCGTGGGGTTAGTGAGATGATGAACCACATATGGAGAGGGTCCGTCGTCTAGAAAGTGGCATGTGTGATTTTGAGGAGTATGTACCTTAGCAAAAGGAAATTGCATCTCATCAAATATTACATGACGGCTAATGATGATTTTGCGAGAGGACAAATCAAAGCATTTATACCCACGATGATGTGACAGATATCCCCAAAAAAAACACAGGATTGACCAGGGTTGAAGTTTTGTTATTAGTGTGGATGGAATGAGAGGATAACATAAACACCCGAAGACACGAAAATGGGAATAAGATGGATCCTTCCGATAAAGAATGCTAAGAGGAGATTGATAGTTTAACAGTTTATAAGAAAGGATGTTGAGAAGGTAAGTTGCCATTTGTAACGCATGATGCCAAAAGTAAGGCGGAAGGGAAGCATGGGCCAATAAGGTATGAACAATGTTATTAATCGTATGAATTTGTCGTTCGGCTTTCCCGTTTTAAGGGGATGTGTGAGGACAGGATAAACGAAACGACAGACCATTGGTTTTACAGAAGTCCCAAAAAGGGCCATTATCAAATTCCTTGCCATTATCACATTGTATATTCTTTATATCCCACTCAAAATGAGTTCGAATAAATGTCTTGAAAGCTAAAAATGTGGAAAAGGTTTGTGATTTTTGCGATAAAGGATATGTCCACAAGAATTTAGAATAATCATCTATAAGCAAGACATAATATCGATGACTGGAGGAACTCAAAACAGGTGATGTCCAAAGATCACTATGTATAATATCAAATGGCATAAGCGTGCTAGAATTCGAAGCATAAAACGATAACTTAACATGTTTTCCAAGAGGACACAAATGACATATACAAACATCTCTACTTTGATTACAATCAATCAATTTATTCTTCCTAAGGGAATTCAACACAGGTGCGCCTGGGTGACCCAAACGATCATGCCAAAGAGAAGGTGCCAAAGCAGCAAAAGTAGATGTTGAAGTGACTGGATTGGTGATTGGATAAGGCTCTCCCCCACTGTTACACCTCATTACTAGCCTCTCCGTCTGAAAATCCTTCACAGAAAACCAAAAGGGATCAAAATTAACAGAGATAGAGTTATCAGTGGTAAATTTGCGGACGGACACCAAATTTTTAACTAGATGAGGGGCATGGAGGACATTATTTAAGTGCAAGGGAGGACACGGGGAAGACAAAGTTGTGTGACCATAGCCGTGAACTGGAATTAAGTGACCATTACCAATCATTATACCACGATTAATGCTCTTATTAAAATAGGACGTGAGGTTACCTTGTGTGGATGTCATGTGGGAAGTGGCACTGGTGTCCATGTACCAATTTGCATCAGGAGGAGTGATCCCAAGAATATGCATCGCGACCTCAATGTCCGTAGGGGTAGGGGTTGCCGTGTATGCCTGCTGGGGTCAGGGGCCAAGAACACCCGCTCATGGCGGCTGCTGCTGTCCATAATTGGGTCGGGACCAAGCGGTTGACGGATATGGACATGGTGGTATAGCCCAAGGACCCCAAGAGGCCATCCATGGCCACTGCTGCCCGCCAGTCCAAGGAGAATATGAAGGAGGGTGTTGTGCCGCTAATTGTTGCCCAGTGCTGCCACGAGACCTGCCGCCATTGTTGTTGCGGTTGTGGTTCCTCTTCCCACCATTAGTAGGGAGGTTGGAAGAGGAATTTTCAGGAACATCATGAGGACCATCAACGAGCGAGCAACTAATGCAGCGGAGGAACTTTGGGCTACTTTCTTAGCACGGCCTGCCTCTTTAAGAGTGAGCATCGAACGGACTTGATAAAATTGCGGCAAAGGGTCACATTGGCGAATAAGAGTGGCCACACCTTGGTAGGGCTCGATAAGGCCAAAGACCAATTGAAGAACTAGACGATCGTTAGTCACCGGGGAGCCAACATTCTTGAGTTGATCCGCCAGAGATTTGAGATGTTGACAATAGGCAGAGACATTCGGAAAACTGCCATATCGACATGAGTGAAGTAGTACTCAAGGGTGACAGCACGAGAGTGTTTGTTATCCTGGAATATATCATGCAAGCGATTCCATGCCTCCATCGTCGTGGTGTCAGGCTCAAGAATGGTATGCAAAAGATCATGAAAAATAGTAGTGTAGAGCCATTGGAGAACGGTGGCGTCAAGGGTGGACCACAGTTATTTGTTCTCCTCTTGTTGAGGCCGTTTCTCCGTTACCACTGCCGAAGGAATAATATGATCAATTACCCAATGGGATTTGGCATGAATCTTAAAGAGTTCCGCCCAAGCGGAATATTGGACGTTCTCCATCTCAAGAGTGATGGGAACATGGTTCTTGATGTTGGAGACAGCAAGAGCAGAATGAAAGGAAGATTTGGAGTTAGACATGGTGATTGAGAAGAGAGGAAGAGGAAGGGAGGGGGGGGGGGGCAGTAGGGGGGTCACGACGAAAGAAGAGGGTCAAATTGTGCCCTAGACAGCTGATACCATGAAAGAGATTAATCCCTTGATTTATTTCATTAACATCCTTAGTATATATACACCTAATACAAGAGTATAATCGGGCTATAATTAAGGAAACTAACTATCTATATATATAAACTAAATATATACAATCTGTCAGAATATATTGTCATATATTCTAACACTAGAGATGTTGGTACAGACATATTAGTGACAACATAGATAGTGGTGCATCTAGAGATGAACTAGATTCTCTATATGGTGAATCATTAGAGAGGATATACAACAGGCATAATTCCAACAAACTTGAAGTGCTTGAAGCATGTGTATAATTCTAGTTTCTTTTGTACTTGATAATTTGCTAATGTTAATTCCAAATTTTGGTCATTTGTTGACTCTTTGATTGCACTTTCTTCCAAGAGAATCCCTATCTTATCAAAAAGCAAGAAAAGATCTTGGAAATAAACTTTCTATGCATTGCAACCAAAGTCAAGTGAAGGTGACGCATCAATACATTCTTTTCCTTTATTCATTTTATCTTTGCTGAAATTTTTGTGGTTAACTATGAAATTAAATTATGTTGTCTAATCAGTCGAAAAGAGAAAATGATAAACTTTGTATCGAGCTTATTCCACTAAAGGAAGCTATGATAAATCCAATGTGTGGCTGGTGTGGTTGTAAGACTATTATTCCTAACATAAATATTGATGAGCAAAAAAAGGGATTGAAAATGTTTGAATAAAATATGAAAATAAGAGGATTAGAGCCTAGGGAAGTTTTTATTTGGTCCTTAAGCATCCTTAGAAGGATCAGCGACTTCCATGATGGCAAACTTTGATTTAGGATTTGCTGTCGAAAGATATGACATTGGGGGCGTGGATGTTGTGGACATTGCATCTCCAATATGGCTTATAGTAATGTCATGAGACTACACCCTAGTCATAAGACGTTGTTTAGGGTCACAAGTGACCCCAAGCTAACCCACGGTTGACATTATACAACTATGTATGTAAATAACAACGGATAGTTTATGATTTTGGCACAAGCCTATGATATTGGGATGTTATTTAAGTCATTAAATTGAGTTATGATCGATAGATTGGGTCTATGTTCGAAAATGATAAATTTGGTTTGATGAATGTGAATTGACATTGTTAAGTTATATTATTCCGACTAGATTGATGCTCATGAGTGTGTTCTGGTTGGGGTGATTTATTTAAAATTGTAGATTTGAAATGTCGTTATGTTTCATGCCTCTTGATGGAGAACTAGTGTGATGCAAGTACTTTAGAAAGCCTCGCCATTAATTTGAAGTTACAATGGTTTAAAAGGCGGGGCAGTGAATTGCTGGTAATTATATGGTGTATAAAACATCTCACCTTGTACTACATAAAACAGTTCGCCTCACACCCCTCCTTTTAAACCATTGGTTGACAGGCCAAAGGTTAGGTGTCTTTTTAAATAACGTTCATGACTATTTAAATTTCAAGATTTATTAGACCATTATCTTAATTTTATAATATATATTTCAACTTTTAGACTTTAATTGTTTTAGCTTTCGCATATATATTGTAATTGATTTGATGAATGTCTTGATTCACGTGGTTTGGGTATTTAGATGCTATCACGTCTATCTGAAGAAGATAATTAGATCTTTTTTTTTTAATTATTTTTGTATGGTAAATGAATACTTTTAGTTATAGTTTATGTATTTAGGATATCAAAAAAGATGTACATGTATTTGAGAGGAAAATAAATGAATAGAATTAAATAACGATACAAGTACTAGAATAGATATATGTTAGGATAGTTCTATAAAAACCTAGGTACGTAGTACTATAATATTTTATGTAAGTTAATTTGGTGGAATAATATATTTCCCACACGTCTTCAAAGAGAAATTATAGATGAATACGTCAAGTTGAATGGAACAAAGAAGAATTGTTGCTTCACTTATCTTTAAGAAAGAATTTAAGGATTGAAAGTGATTCTCTGTGTGACCATCTCATCTAAAAGATGATGATTCTTTTCATGGGTCAAGAACGTGGAGATTCTTTTTAATTTTAGATGACAATGCTTTAATATCATGTTGAAATGTGTGACCATCTCATCTAAAAGCTTAAGCCGTTAGAGAGAGCACACTACTATTTGTTATTTATATATATTACTCCCTCTATGGTTGTCATTTTTCATACGAATTTTTGGTTTAATATTAATTGAATTAGATTTGATGAGTAACAACTATTTTAAATAAAATAAAACTAAGTACTTTATAGATTTTTAGGACATGGCCAGCTGCATGTTTCTGTTAGTATCACATGATCGATACAAGAACATTCGAATAATAACACCAACTTACCTAACATACCAATCATCAATCTATAAAAACAACTAAAAAAAATGATCATGCCTCTGACATCAATCTGTTATGTATTATAGTCATAACTCATATCATATGTTATATCCAACGAATATCAGTATCTAACTTAACTATAATTGGCACCTTCCCTTTCAATAAAAGCTATAAGGATTCTCTCCACTTTTCGTGCACTTATGTATTACTATAAGGTACTCCGTTTTAGTTTATTTATCTGACTTTTCTTTAGTTTTTTTTTTCAAAAAAAATGTCTAAATATTTCAATATTTTGAGATCATAAGATTAAATGTCATCTCGGTACATTATGCATATCTTTAATATAATACCACAAAATTAAAAAAAAAACATTAAAATCTGTGTTAAATGAAAATTAAACAAAGGGAGTAATATATATGCAAGTTAACATTGTTTGACTTTGACCAATTTAAAGTAACAATCAAATTAATATCCTGTAAGTTTATGTTTTAAAACAAGATTGTATAGAACTATTTTGCCAAATTTAATTGATGTTGATTATTGGTATGACTTGTCTACTAATCATGGTAAATATTGGTTCTTGATCATTGTGATTATTGCACATAAAAGTACTTTATTATAAGGCAAAAAACAGAAATGTACAGTAAATGCAGTGTTGACAGGCAATATTTTCTCTTTTTTTAATCTTTTTCTTTTGTGTGTATTCTTGATGAACATAACAAAAGAAAATATATATAAATCTAAAGTAAATGTATAAGTCCTTAAATTCCTTACCAAATTAACTATATGAATGGTGTAAACTAGTGAATTGAATCCTTAAAATTCCTGTCAAATTAAATATATAAATTTGTTTAACTCTCTAAATCCGAACATTATTAGATACATAAATTAAGACGAAAGAAGTAATTATTTATTAGGTAGTATCCGTATACATCTACAAAAACATGGAAGCCTCTAAATCTAAAGACACATACATAGATAGGTGTTTTTTTGGTCTTTTTTTCACACACATATGTGTACGTGTATAACCCCACCAGCATGTTTCTTGTTAGTGGATGAAAATGGAAATATTTTTTGGTCTAGACAAATGCCGAGTCAAATACACATATAACATAATGTATTTTATTAACTATTGGAAATTGTCTCTTAGTGAATGAATGTCTCATTACCTTATCGAATCATTGAAGAGGAACAATCATTAGGATTAATATATTATATGTGATCGAAATCAACGGAAAAAAATGAAAAGCGACAGTACCTATACTATATGTTAGGATTAGTAAAATATTAGTGACAAAACATATATAATTAGGATTAGTAAACAATTAGTGACAGAACCTATTCAATGACGATTAGTAAAATATCACTTTGTTGCTTTTCATCTTCGTTTAATCTAAAGAAAAAAACTAGTGGTTAGGAGAATGATGGAGGCATAAATCACTTTTAAAGTGCTAATTAATAGAGGACCATCTACCACAAACAATATGGTGCAGTGATAACTGTACCTCCCTTAATTAGAGATTTCATGTTCGAGACTTGGGTATGAAAAAAATATTTGGTAGAGAGCATTTTCCTCCAAATTAAACCATAAATGGCACAGATTTAAATTAGTCAAATTTTAATGTAGATATCAAACATCAAATAAGAAAGAAAAATTAAAAATGAGTGCTTGTTTTATTTTGCTAATGGTAAATTCCGAATGGTCACTTATAATTTAAATAGAAGAAACTAATATTTTCGAGTTAGTGTGTTATTTTTAAAAGTTTATGGATAAAAGTAAAAAGTACTAGTAAAATCTATCAAACTACAAAACAAATTTATAAATTACTACAAATTTGAATGTATATATAACTACAAACTCCTTTAGGAGACGTGCGGGAGAAACAACGGTCATCTTCTCTTGATCTTTGGGCGTAACAAGAGGCTTCAAGTAATTTGCCACTACAACTAGTTTGGAAAGAAGGTGCCACACCGCGAGCCTCGATTCTGGGCGAGACTAACACTCAATGTTATTGTTGGTCTGAGCATATTCATAACATGATATTAAACATGAGCATACATCTAGATATGAGTGGAAACATAGTTTAAAAATATGTGAAGAGAAAAGTCTTGTAAAAGAAATATAATCACTGACAAAGGACACAGAAGTCCAAATTGAAACATAACTAATTTTCTATTTATGAAACTACTAAACATAATTGAGTATTGTCTATCGTGAGAAGGCCCCCTGACATAACTTAAACACATAATCATAGAATACTAGAAAACTGAAAACTAAGCACCTAAAAATAGAAGGGGCTCACCAATAAAAAAAGATACGGAACCTAGCGAGCAGTTTGATCACGTGTCTAGATAGCTGAGTCTGCATCAATAAAAAGATGCAACGTCACAGCAAAAGGAACGTAAGTATGTGTTAAATAGTTTTGTATGTAAAACCACAGAATAAAATATAATTTACATATCAAGATCAGTAACAGAAAGTGGTATTGTATGTAAAATCATAGAATGAAATTTAATTTACATATCAAGATCAGTAACAGAAACCAACATAGTCATTGTCACGCTCCGAGGCTACCCCCTTGATGTAACACGAGACCTAGGATCACGAGTAACCCCAAGCTAACCTTGTGTCTGGCATATCATAAGCATACTATAACATAACTGAGTGAAACATATACTGTGCGGAAGATAAAACTGTAGATGACTGAAAGTGGGGAATACCCGACTAATCTGAATATATTAAAACTTACTAAGAGTTCAATATGACTGAAAGATAAACTTAACAAGTCAAGTTGATTCTATTACTATGTCTGAAAAGCTTCTACTGACTAGAGTTGCTAAGACATGCCCTGAGCGAACTCTAGCAAAACTGAAAACTATATAAAGGATTAAAAATGAAATGCTTGTCTGTTGTCCTCGAAATATGAGGACTCGCCACTGAAGCAGCTGAATATGGATTGAGAATCGATCTATGCATGATCCGGATGCTGAGTACCTGAACCTACATCATGAAAGGATGTAGCGCAGAGTATGCGTTTCAGGTCTCGCTACCCTGACCATAAGAAGAATGTAATACTATAAGAGCGAGGTGCAAGTGCTGCATAAAGTTATGTTATCCGTTGTACTTGGAATGTACTGAGCATGCAAGATATAGATGACAGCTGAACAAATATATAGGTTGAACAAAGCATAATTAAGTAATGATATAATCTGAACATAATATAAATACTGAATTATAATTGAAAAGAACTGAACTGAATGTAATGACTAAGTACTGATTATGAACATAACATGCTGAACTGAATACTGAGGTATAAACTGAAACCTGATCAAATGCACTAGAATCTGACTATGGGAGCTACTATTAACCGACATAAAATCACGTGAGCTAAACATGGAGTTCGATTGATACGCCTCATCGAGAGGACCCAATATACCTTGTTAGAGGTATAAAGGTATGACTTACGTGATCACTAAATCTGACGCCCACTGAGGGGACTTATACTCCTACGGGGGCACGTAGTTCTGGGACTATGACGGTACGCTGAACCCTAGTCCAACTACGTGCTAAGTCTACTCCCAACTGTAAATGTATATGACACAACATAACTGAAATACTAGATAGCTCAATATTCTGACATGCAAATCTGAAATGCAACATTTGGGTACTGACTATGTAACATTCGAAATCTGAGGCATGTTTATCTATTTAACTAGCCTAGCAAGTGTAATTCATGAACTAAGAGAATCTACACAACTAGGATTATGAGTTTCATGCAAGGAACTAAGCAACGTTTCCACGAAAACATGATAATTTGATTAAGAATAATATAACAGCTAAACCACAACCAATATCTAAGGTTTTAGAAACCCTAGGTCCAAACAAGATATAGAGAATTAAGAATCTGATTGAATTCCAAGGACTTAGTGGATGAAAGGAACCCATTAGTGAAATCCCACATACATGGTGAAGAAATTCAGAGAAAAATCCTTTGATTTTCGGGGCTGAACTTGAAGAAAACTATTTCTTGTTCTTGAGGGGTTGGTCGACTCTTTCTCCTCTTTTTGCTCTAAGTTTTGAAGAATTTTGGTGAATAAACGTTATGGGTAGGTTTTGACTAGATTACTAGGCTTAAACTGAGTAAAGCAACGTAGTTTAGGTATTAAACGATGTAGTTTAAATGTTCAATGTGTAGGCGAAAAAACCAAAACAACCCCAACTTAAAATTTGACGGAGGCCGACCACAGTGCCACTGACGGACCGTCAAAGGACCACGACCCATCAAGTGGGTCATGGTTCTTGGCCAGGGTCTACTAGTTCAGGGCACCCCCCTTTACGATCCACTTCATGGATCGTGTGAAGGACCACAGACCATGAAGGTCACTGTGGTTCTTCATTTAGGACTGGGGTCTACTGGCTCAAGACGACGGACCTATCCATGGCCCATTATCGAGACCACAACTTGTGGTGGGTTTATGGTTCGGTGCCTGAGCTTAGCTGGCTCTGCCTGGCTTCCACGAACCTTTCCACGGCTCGTGTAGTGGTCCACGGCCTGTGAAGGGTTTTGTGGTCCACCACTTCTGGGTAGGTGTGAACCATAATGAGGGTGACAGATCGTGGTCCTGATCACGGCCCATGAACCCTTTTCGTGGTTCACCTTTTTCTACTGAAATGTCCAAGTCTGATTTCGGAGGTGTTACAATCATAATTGTACATAGGAAGGTTTATAGATGAGGTTATTTATACTACCTTAGGCTATGTCTTTCATCATAATTTTGTTCATTATGAGAGCCTAATAGTGTAACTGACATAAACCACCATGTGAGCGCATGGAGCTTGACCTCAGCTCAATCAGTTAAGACATATTATGCTTTGTTGGGTATAAGACACACACGTACATGACATGTGGATCCATAACTAACCCTTACCAGGGGCATAAAAGAAAGAATCGGTCGAATCTACTATATGATCCTTAATCTACGTTGGAAAACATAGTTTCAAACATCCATCATTTAGACGGATACCTTCTCGATTAACCATTTAGCTCCCTTAAGCTCATATCTTCATGGATTAGAGCCCAAAAACTTATGTTCTAACTTTCAAGGACCATATCTCATAATTTTTATTCATATCATCATGCTACAAGGTTACAGTTCATGTATCATAATTTTGCATTCATGAGTATATCATATCATAATATTATAGTCAAGAAAACATATGATAGCATAATAAGATTTACATTTAGGGAATTTCATAATTCATAATTCTAGGGTTCATCATAACATAAGAATTTTCAAGAATTCATTGAAAGAACATTAAGAAATCATTAAGAAATTTTAAAGAAGTCATTAGGTCGTCATTAGGTCATCATTAGCCTTAGTTTTCAAGATAGAAATTATTACTTTCATAATCATTCATAATTTCACAGAGGAAATCTTGTAAACCTCACAGGGGTAAGAATATTCACGGGAATAGTATGCTTTAATGGAGGGTTCATGGGGTTTCATAAAGAATCAAGAACAATTCAAGAACAGAATTTCGTTCTAACCTAATTCATGGAAGATATTATAAAAACATAGAGAACATAACTCATAGTGAAGAACAAGATATTCCCACTTATGGAGACAACCTTACATACCTTAAAATCCTCTAAATTCTTGAGAAAGGTATTATCTTTGAAGGAAAAGATATCAAGAACTTGTTCTTAAAACCTAGCTAGAGATGAGTTTCTTGAAAATCTATGGATTTCAAGAACAGAAGGTATTAATTTGTGTAATGATGAAGAAATCGTCAATAGTTCATGGTCAATTTTACCTTAAATGATGATAAACCTTAGAGAAAGTTCAATTCTTGAGAACTTCTCTTTCTAGGGTAAATTTTTTAACATGGGAGGGAATCATGACTTTGGAGGATTATTATAATGTTTCTAACATGCACTATTGCGCAACGCTTATCAAGGAAGTAACTTCTACCTTTAGTACGCTATTATGCATCTGAGAGCTTGGGTGCGCAGATGGCATGCACCAAGGCAGTGTCCAGTAAAATGGGCATAATTTTGTGTACAAATATCATATTGATAAATAGTTTATTACATTGAAAACTAGAGTCAAATATCTTTAATTCAATAGGTGATAATCCACATAAGTTTTGATATTCTAGGAGATATACTTTTTTGAAATAAGATCATGCTCAAACTCATATGAAAAACTTCATCTGTAAAGAAGCTTACAACACAACTTTATGCTAGGATTTCCCTAGAACCTTATTTCACATCCAACAGACTTCCTACATTTAAGATTTGAACTTTTCACCAATGTGCAACCATATTCATCAGGTCTAAATCTAATTTTACACGTATATTGGTTCAAACCATAGTCTGAGAATTCAAGATGTTACAGAAGATCAACCTTGTTTGAAACTAATAAGACATCAGATTGCCTCATATTGCCATTTTGCATAGGAGACAGATAAGAATCCACCAAAGTATAAGAAAAGTCAAGGGACTCAGTGGCCATATAACATTAAAATATGGAGCACGAGCCCTGGCACTTGATGTGGAAGTGAAAGGCACCCAATAAGGTCGATGAAGAACATACACCAGAGACTACGAGAAAGTTGGGTTTCTCGGGTGCCGACTTCTAAAAGGTTTGATTTGGTTTGAACCTGAAAGTACTGAGGAACAAGAAGGAAATAAAGGGATATACGTGGCTCCTAAATTTGTCCTGTCGGTGATAAAATGTGATTATTAATGAGCATTGGCCGAAATTACATGTTCAGCCTCAAAATACAACTACCTAGTCTCATCGATATCACTATAGGGGTAGACGCCCTATGTCTCCATCTCAAGATGGGAATATCATCCTCGTATGATTTTTAGGTTGCATGATCATCAGACTATTCATTGTTGGATTGTCTCCTAATAATATTATAGCATTATTCATTCCTGAGTGGTGCATTAGATTCTCAAGCAACAAAAGGAATTTGTTTGATTATCCTCACTTTAGGAGGTTGGAACTTGGATCCCGCCACTATATCATATTCGACAGGGCTTGACCCCGATTATTGATGACTTTCATGGGGTATAGTTAATATGTTGTTAAACCTCAATATGAGAGACAATAATAGTTGTTGCCTTCAGGAAAAACGAACTCTTTGTGAGACTTGTGTGTGCGAAAAACCTATGAGGATAATAAAAATTACCATGATAGGTTGCAATTGTCACGACCTGAGCCTACACCTTGGACGTGGTCGGCACTCGAGAACCATTGTTGGTCCCCAAGCGAACCCTCATCCTGGCTGACTACAAGCGGAAGAATAACTCAAGCATACAAAGCTTAAAACTGAATAAAATTCATTGAACTCAATTACAAATCTTTAACTCAAACGACTAACTCTGAATAAAAATAATGTATTCAACTCATCATAAAATAGGCAACTTAATTCATTAAAATATTTAACAAAATAAATGAACAGACTTCTGAAACTCTATTTCCTATCTATGAAGCCTCTAAATGACAAAGATGGAAGTTGGGACAAGACTCACAACATCCTAACAATTGATATAATTGAAAGTACAAGTGGAACCCTCCGGAAGCAAGGAGGCTCACCATAGCTAACTCGAACTGCATGTGGTACCAACGAAGCGCCTGTTGATGACACTGAATACATGTATCTGCATCATGAAATGATGCAGGCCAAATGGCTCAATACGTGGAATGTACGAGCATGTAAGGGAAATTCTAAAGCAAAACATACGTTTGAACTTGATAAAAAGGAAACATACTTACCTCTTCTCAATTCACTCAACTAACTCAACTCAGGAATAAGATACTCAACTCAAAGATAAAATAGTCCACTTAATGAAATAAGACTCAACTCAATAATAAGATATTCAACTTAGTGAAACAAGACTCAACTCAATAATAAGATATTCAACTTAGTGAAATAAGGCTCAACTCAATAATAAGACACTCGACTCTTGGTACTCAAACTCTGGATACTCAACTTAATATAAAGCACCAATAAGAGATGCAATATATGGAAAGCTTTTAAAACAGTAGCAAGCAAATCAATGTATTTAAGAATACAATATACTTAGTTTGTATGCAAAGATACAATATAAACTCTGTTTGTATATAAAAATACAAGTAAACTCTGTGTATATAAAAATACAAATATCTCTGTGGGAGTTTCTCTAACCGACAGCCATCACTATGAGCTAGGTGATGATACATCGTCTCGCCCACACTGCCAGAACTATCCTATACTTTGTTAGGGTATAAGACCTCTCAACTAAGTAGATCCACTAGTCTATGCTAAAAAGCATTAAAAAATAATATAAAAAGTATGACCCTTTCTACCCACGTTGGCTACATGGTTTATGGAGGTTGTGAGTTATCTGAACTCTCCCCCATATGGATGCTCAATACTACTCCCAAACATACTAGCTCATATGTTTTTAAAACATAACTCTTTTTGTGGTTTGAGATAATTACTAAAAACTTTGTCTCTTAAAAGAGATGGTATTCAAATTGCCCAAAACTCTTTTGAAAATCTCAGTTTCCTCTCATCTTAAATGTGAAAACATTTACTCTTGGAAATACTTAATTCTCATATATCATTTTAAATAAAATGAACTCAACTTTGTTCTTTCTCAAAAATATTTTAAAATCATATTATAATATGATCATTGATGACTTGGGAAGTCATATTGCATAAACATTGATGATATATCTAGATACCATACAGCTCATACATTGATGGCATATTCAATTGTCATACTAATCATGTTTTAGAAAAATCTTTTCTCAAAACTCATCTTTACTTTCCCAAAACTCAGTTTAAGAACTCAAGTGTTGGCTTTAAAAAGATTTTAAAAATTTATAACTCAAATTATAGGGTTCATGTGGAATTATGAACATGAACGACTCAACTCAGAGATCTTAATAGAAATAAAGAACCTCAATACTCAGAACTCAAGACTAAATGATACTACTCATCTCTAGACTGCTCGACTCATAGGGTTCATGCAGAATTATGGGCATGAACAACTCAAGTCAAGGGCTTCATAGGTAACATGTAGTAGTCTCATAAGTAGGAATATAATCTCAAAAGGATTAGGAACTCAATACTCAAGACTTAAAACTTGAAGATATTACTCCTCTCAAAGGTGCTCAATTTATGAAGTTCATGCGGAATTTATGGGCATGAACGACTCGACTCGAGAGTCTAAATAATAATATGGAACTCATGCATACGACTCTTCTCATTCTCATACTTACTTCCTCAAAACTTAGCTCAAATCGACAGTTGATCTCAAAGGATTCACAATTGAACTCAAAGACTTTATTGAACTCTACTCTTAACTCTTTCTTGAATTTGAATTATGAATTCAAGAGTTATGATTCATGATATGAAGGATCTCAATAACAATATAGCAATTTGATAATTAGGAATAGAACTTTTAAGAGAAACATGAACTCAAGAACTCAAAATAAACATATCTCAAGAATACTCAAATCTAGGGAAAGTATCCTAGATTACTCTTTTACTGATTTGAAAGTAGATGTAGGGCGTGAGGACGAATTAGTCCAACACTATGATAGCCTTACATACCTGGAAGAACAAGGCTCTTGAAGGATCTTGAAGAATCTTGAAGAAGAACTTGATTAAATGCCTTGAAACCCTAGCTTGAAGGTAAACGATCAAGAAAACCTTTCTTGAGATTCTTGAATTAGTTTTCTTGAAATTCTATGGCCAAGAATTATGATTTTCATTAGTGATTCATAATTTATGGAGGATTTTGAGTAAAACAAATTTGGAATTCTTGGAGAAAAACTTACCTTGAAGAAAAATCTTGAAAAAGATTGAAAGAATCTTGAAAAAGATTGGAAGAATCTTGAATGGAGTCTTCTACTTTGATTTTTTCTTATGGTTTTGCCCTCGGGCTCGAGAGAAAAGAGAATGCTGGATTAAAAGATGATAATCTGATTGTTTTGAGCCTTTTATTATTCAAGAAATTCGTTTAGGGTTTTATTGGAGGTAAAAAAATAAAAACAACCCTTTTTAATGTTTTCCCATTGGCTAATTCGTAACAACACTGTATTGGTAACTAAAATAGTCATAACTTTTTACTCAGAAATTGGATTAATGTGAAATTGGTGGCGTTGGAAAGTAGATTCAAATACCTTTAATTTAATAGGTTATGACTCACGTAACTCTTTATATTCTAAGAGATATGGTCATTTGAAGTTGACCCAAGTAGAATCTTACATCAAAACTTAATCAATAAGGAAACTTCAAGAACACTTATCAAGAACTCATCAAGAAATTAAATTGCTCAATATTTATGGATAAATTCACAAATAGAACTCATGATTGGCGTGTGAGTGAACACACCCAACACCATGGTAGCTTGCATACCTCTTAGGGATTAAACCCATGGCAAAAATCCGCAACAAAACTCAAGAACCTCGACGAATGCTTTGATCCTCTCCTCTTTTCTATTCTTTTCTCTTCTTGAACTCTCAACTAAAACTCTAGGCGTATATTAGGATTATAAAACTGAACCTAATAGGTTTAGACCCTTAAAACCTTACTAAAAACGAATTAGATATGATTGGGTAAGGAAAAGACCAAAATACCCCTTACAATTTTAGGGTAACTTTCCTTATTTGGACAACCTGACTTCAAACGGGCATATATCCCTCATACGAGCTCAAATTTTAGCAAACTCGGTGGCGTTGGAAAGATAATTCAAATACCTTTCATTATCTATCTTGTAACCCACCTAAATAATCTTGTACTGAGAGTTATGGTCGTTTGAAGTTGACCTAAAACTCATAACTTAAGCATAACTTGCAAAATTTCAGATTTTGCTATTACCAATTTAGTTCTTTTTGGAACACAAGGTACTACATCTAGTGACTTTAAAACTCAAGAAATTTTAATTTCCTTGGAAAAATCCTACTCGACACGAAGGATGATTCGAGTCTTAGTTAAAAAAATTGTTGGGGTGTTACAGCAGTACAAAGAAGGTGAAAATAGGATATCATGGATTTTTGCTTTTCATTTTCAGTCATTGTCCATCTTAATGATTGGATGCCAAGAGGGATCTCAATAGTATACTTTTATTTAAGATGTGTTAGAATATATGCTTTTACTAACAGTCAATGGATAAGGTGCCTTGACAGAATAACAGTGCGGAAAATAAATAACTTGCAAATCAACAAATACAAGAGTTTTACGTGAAAACCCCCTTGCTCAAAGGAGGAGAAAACCACGACATGTCTCACAAGATTTCAACCCAACTCCATTAACTATAAATGAGCAAAGCTTCAAACTACAGACTCTAGTAATCTAGAAATTAAACTCTTAATCCATTCCCCCTCACTGTAACAACTCTGTTACCCAACAAAAAAACTAAGCAATCACTAAACAAACTAGCTCTAGTCGATCTAGACTTCAAGAATCCAACATAGCTAACTCTAGTTAAACTTCAGAATGATTATCAAGGATTAAAAACTGATCTAATTCCTTTACAGGCTAAGAATAGATCTTACAATAATAATCACTGAAATATCAACTCTAACAACACTTAAGAGCAATAATAACTCTATTAGGTTCTTTGTTGTTCTTCGAGTAATATTTCCTTGAGATAGTGGGTTTTTCTTTCAAAATTTCTGATTTGCAAAAACATGAGTCTGTGCCAATGTGGAATGGACATAATATAGGTTCGACACAAACTCTTGGAGAAATGTCATTGGTTGAGAGTCTCTTGCTCTTCAAAAGATATGCACCAACCACAACAAGTAGAGTTGTATGTTGCAGGCTTTAGACAACTGTCTTTTCATGTACGGACACTCTTAGTCTCTCCTAGGTCCCTATAAAACTTATATTCAACTTCCAACTTATTCCCCCTTTATTCATATTCCCCCTATCACCTGTTCTACTTATCATCAATCAATCAACAGACAATCAACAGAAAACCAGGTCCCCCTTTTGATTTTCAATTATCCCCAACAGTGATCATATGCCTCAATCAAAAGACAACCAGGTCCCCTTTAGATTTTCAGTGAGGGCCTTAGCAATTTTCCCCCTTTTGACATCATAAAAAGAGTTAAAGTAGTAAACTAGGTTGACAAAAATGGAGTTCAAGCAAATTCATAACCACTAGGGCAACATTGATCATAAGAAGAAATGCACAAAGTAATGAAAGCAAGAATGTAGAAATAAGGCCAATTTGACATTCAATTACATAAAAGGAAAGCATTCAAAACAATCTATATCTTATTTCGCATGAGAACTAAGACAATACCCATTGAGCAACAAAACGAAAAGGGACACAAATTAGGAGGAGAGTGTAACATTCCAGGAAATTTTTGAACTGAGACTCGAATCATCCGTCGTTATGAGTAGGATTTTACTAAGAAAATTAAATATTATTAAGTTATAACTTCACTAGATGTAGCACCTTTAGTTCCAAGAAGAAGTAAAGAGAGTTCATTCAAGTCATTCCTAAGCTCTTCTAAGTTGTAGGTCAACTTCAAATGATTATAACTTTCAGTGCAGGATGAATTAGGTGGTCTACAAGGTACCCAATGAAAGGTCTTTAAATTATCTTTCCAACGCTGCTGAGTATTCTAAGTTTTGAGTTTGGATGAGTGAGATATGCCCTTTTGAAGTTAGGTTGTCCAGTTAAGGAAAGTTACCCAAAAATAGTAAGGGGTATTTTGGTCTTTTCCTTATCCAATCAGATTTAATTCTGTTTTAGTAATGTTTTAGGGGTATAATCCTATTGGGTTCAGTTTTATAATCCTAATATACGCCTAGGGTTTTAGTTGAGAGTTCAAGAGGAGAAAAGAGGAGAGGATCAAGCGTTCGTCGAGATTCTTGCGTATTGTTGCGGATTTTCGCCATGGGTTTAATCATTAAGAGGTATTTAAGCTTTCATAGTGTTGGGTTAGTTTACCCACACGCCAATCATGTTATTTCCAGAGAAATTTCATTCTTGAAGTTGAAAGATTAAAGTTCTTGATGAGTTCTTGATAGGTGTTTTTGAAGTTCATTCTAAATTTTGTTTTATTGGGGTTTTGATGATTTATTGAGATGAAATGTAGTGATTTGAGTGTTTTTTTGAGTAGATTAGAGTGTAATTATGTTAAGCAATCAAATCCAAGTGATTGGGGAAGAAACCGTTCGATTCTAGGCGTGTTAGGGTGAAAAAACGAGCAAAGAAAGTCGTCGAAGGTTTCTAGGTTGGGGCCTGGCGCCCCATGCAAGACAAAGTGCCCCAACCAATCCTCTGAAGTTTAGGGGCTGGCGCCCCGCGCCACTTAGAGTGCCAGGGTCACCTGCCCCCACCTGTTCTTCATCGTTTCGTCCATTTGAATTCTTTCAAAGGGTATCTTTACTCCCCTTTGATTCTAAACACTCTAAAATACCTATAAACACTTAGAAATCATTCATAAAATGAATCATAACCTTTAATTAATAATTCAAATTCAAAGTAGAGTTAAGAGTTAAGTTTTGAGAATTCTTTTAAACATTCTAAGAAAGTCCCTTGAGTCCTTTTGTAGAGTCTTCTACAACTTCTAGTAACTTGTTTCAAGACTCAAGTAAGTGAGCATGAGAGTGAGGAGACTGTATTCATGAGTCTACTTTGTCATCATGAGATCCTTCATATCATGAACCATAATTCTTGAATTCATAATTCACATTCAAGAGAGAATTAAGAGTAGAGCTCAAGAAAGCCTTTGAGTTCAATTATGAATCCTTTGAGGTCCATCATCGATTTGAGTTAAGTTTTAAGTAATTACGTATGAGAAGGAGAAGAGCATATGCATGAATTCCTTATTGATATTTTGACCCTTGAGTCGAGTCATTCATGACCATGACTTCTGTATGAACTCCATCAGTTGAGTACCTTTGAGAGGAGTAGTATCTTCAAGTTCTAAGTCTTGAGTTTTGAGTTCCTAATCCCCTCTAAGATTATAGTTCTAATCATGGGACTATTATATGTTACCCATGAAGTCCTGAGTTGAATTTTTCATGCCCATAATTTCGCCTGAACCCTATAAGTCGAACAGTCTTGAGATAAGAAGTATCTTCAAGTACTTGAAATGAGTAGTTCATGCTCATAATTCCGCATGAACCCATAATTCGGCATGAACCCTATTTTAAGAAGTCGTTTTACAAATTGTTTTAAAACTTGTTTTAAAAAGTTAAGCACTGAGTTTAGAAAGAGTAGAGTTGAGTTCATTTTCTTTAAAATGATATATGGGAACTAAGTATTCCCAAGAGTAAATGTTTTTACATTTAAGATTAGAGGAAATTGAGATTTCCAAAAGAGTTTTGAGCAGTTTGAGTACTACCTCTTTTAATAAAAAGATGAGTTTTGAGAAGAGTTTCTAAAGCATAATTAGTATGACAATCGAGTATGTCATCAATGTTTAAGCAGTATGGTATCTAGATATACCATCAATGTTTATGCAGCATGACTTCCCGAGTCATCAATGATCATATTAAAATATGATTTTGATATGTTTTGAGAAAGAGTTTTCAAGAGAAGTTACATCTTTTAAAAGGGTAGTTTGAGCAATTATCTCAAACCACAGAAAGAGTTATGTTTTCAAAACATATGAGCTGAGTATATGTTGGGAGTAGTATTGAGCACCGATATGGGGACGTGAGTTCATAATAACTCAAGTCCCATAAACCATGTAGCCATCATGGGTATAAAGGATCATACTTTTTAGATGACTCATTAGTGCTTTTTAGCATAAACTAGTGGATCCACTTAGTTAAAGCGTTCTATATGACGGCAAAGTATAGGACAATTCTAGCAGCGTGGGCAAGACGTTGTATCATCACTTAGGCTCATAGTGGTGGTTGTCGGTTAGAGAAACTCCCATAGAGTTATATTGTATTTTATATACACATTGAGTATTATTGTATTTTTCAATATATTGAGTTGTTATCTACAATTTTACAGCTTTCCATGTATATTGCATCTTTTACTATTGCTTTATCCTTGAGTATCATGAGTTGAGTCTTTCGAGTTGAGTGTCTTACCTTGAGTACTTCTGAGCTGAGTAAGTTTGAGTAGTTTTAAGTATCCTTGAGTATTCCTTGAGTTGAGTAAGTTTGAGAAGAGGTAAGTATGTTGCCCTTTTTATCAAGTTTCAACCTTATGTTATGCTTTAGAATTCCCCTTACATGCTCGTACATTCCACGTACTGAGTCATTTGTCTTGCATCCTTTCATGATACAGATTCAGGTATTTCGGATCATCAACAGGAGCTTCGTTGATACCACATAGAGTTCGAGTTAGCTATGGTGAGCCTCCTTGCTTCCGGAGGATTTCATTTACTTTTCAGTTTTGTCAGGATATCGTGGGTTTTGTCCCAACTTCTGTCTTTGTCATTTAGAGGCTTCATAGATAGACAGTAAAGTTTCAAAATGTATGTTCATTTATCTTACTAAATGTTTTAAAGACTTAAGTTGCCTATTTTATGGCGAGTTGAATATATTATTTTTATTATGAGTTGTTCATTAGAGTTAAAGATTCGCAAAGTTGAGTTTATTGAATTTTATTCACTTTTTAAGCTTTTGTATACTTGAGTTAGTCTTCCGCTTGTAGTCAACCAGGATGAGGGTTCTTTTAGGGACCAACAATGGTTCTCGAGTGCCGGCCACATCTAGGGTATAGGCTCGTGAGGGAGTCTTAGAGGTAAGGTACTTGAGGACAAGGGATAAGTGAACATATGCCTCTTCAAGAAGCCTAAAGAGCCTTGCCTAAAGTTTAATATTCTTATCTGCAAGGACTTTGTTCTCAACTTTTAGGGCTATTAGTTCAACTCCACCAAGTCCCTCAAATTCTGACGACTGCAGCTTAACCTTCAGACAGATGATCTCTACATCTTTTTTTCCCAAAGTGACTTTCATAGTTTCCAACTCATGCTTGTGTTGTGACTGTTCAACCAGCTATTTAGATACCTTGATTTTGTTCCCATTCTTTCCTTCAACACATTCACACTCAATGAGAGTGTTCATGAAGATAGCTTGCTTCATTGTTTCCTATACTTTATGTATGGGATTCCAAAATGCTTAAACACCTAAGTTAGCAAGTACCCATACCCCAAAACATGCTTCCCTCTTTCACAGGCATCGTCTTATGCATATTCTCAAGCATGATTTCAGGTAGGTTGATCAACTCCAGTGTGTGTGAAAAGCCTCAATGAGGAACATGAACTCAACAAAGGGGACTGTTCTCTTTTATGATCTAGGCAACATCCCTTTGTTAACAAATTCGAAGAACAGTTGATGCTTATATTTAAGGTACTTCTTTTGAATACCAGCACAACTTTGATTTAGAAGTTTGTTGATTTGTAGCACAAAGTCTTTTGATGGAGACTTTCCAACGATTGTGATGATACCCTTTAAAGGCACTCATAGAATTTCTCCCAAAATTGCCTCATTGACATAGAATTATATATCCCTTATATGAGCATTAAGACTCTCATCCTCATTTAGCTTCATCATGTAGTAGAATTCCTTCACTTTTGATTTTTGCAGAACTGGTACATGGTCAGAAAACAAGTGTGTCCAACTTTGGATTTCCACTGCATCAACCAAGCTTCCCATCCCTAGTTTGGTCATTATTTCCATATCAAACACTCTTTTATTTAACACTTTCTGAGAACTTAGAATCTCAACCATCTCTCCATGTGACAACAATTTATCAACCTTTCTATTTTTCCCTAGTGAACTAGGTCCCTTATTAGACGCAAGGCCTGATGCACCAACTAACTCAAGAGAGCACTCTTCCTCTTCATTTTTGTTGTTTCTTTTTCCTTCTTAGTTGTAAGCAACTTCTTTTAGGCTCCTTCATTTAATAGACCCTCACATTCTTTGTGTGATCCTTTATTATCCTGGATGACTTAGTCAACTTCCTATTCAAAGCAGCTTCTTTCTTTTTCCCACTTGATATACCGTGAGTTTACGGTATTTTTAGTAGATTTCACTTAAGATTTGTGTGTGTCTAGGGCCATTTTGTATTAGAACTAATGTTTAGTGTGATATATTTGTAGGAAATAGACTTGGACAAGGTCGAGAGAGAGACAGCTGAAATTCTGCAGAAGCGGCCACTTACGGAAGTGACATACAGACTGTAGGTCCAGTCACAGTTCGTCGTTGGGAAGGCGTGGAATGATCCTTAGGGAAATCTGACCAAGTGTGGAACTATAGAAGAGAGTGACGGACCGTAGGTCGACCCACGGGCCGTCCTGCACAACCATCGATTGATTCAGAGATTTTGAGTTCCAATAGCTGAGGAAAAGTTCTGAATGTGAAGCCACAAAAGGGGACCCATGAACCGTAGGTCGACCTACGATCCATCCTGCAGGTCCGTCGTTTGTATTTGGAAGATTAAAGGTTCTAGCTTCTGAGAAAATGTCTAAGTATTGAGCCACGGAAGGGACCTACGGAACGTAGGTCAGTCGCGTAGATCAAAGTCGCGTCCAGAAAAGTCTATTTCCTTATTTTGTTTCCTTTTTGTTTAGGACAAGTTTTTCTATAAATAGGGTATGTAAACCTCGTTTTTGAGGGTTAGACACCATAGTATTATTTTAGTTCTTGGTATTTTCTTGGGAATTAATTTGCAAACTTTGGCAATTTGATTTCCTAATTTCGGTTTATAAGATTTTTGCTTTGAATTTCAATTGGAGATTACCGGTTTCTTCTACTCAATACATAAGTTTATGAATTCTTCTTCTACAATTATGAATTGTGTTCTTACAAGCATGAGTAACTAAATCCACAACTAGGGTTGTGGGAACCATGAGCAATTAACAAAATATGAATAATAACTAAGTAATTCTTAAATAGTGTTGATGCATGCATTGATAATTCTTTTGTTTAGAAATCTTTTGAACGAGTGCACGCATTAGAACTCGCCTTGTTGGTACTTGCCGGACCAAGGAGGTAGTTAATAAGAAAAGAATTATCAACAGAGATTTAGTGTGATACTAAATAATAGTCTAATGTCAATTGATGTAAGGGTGAAAACTAAGTCATACATTGATGTGATGTCTAATTTGAGGTAAAGGTAAGGGTTAGTAAATTATACACATGTAGCCGAACCAAGGTGTAGGGTGAAATTCCCTATTTGGCCGACCAAGCACTTAGGGATATATAACTTACCACTATGCATTTGATACACTAGTATATGATTACTATTATTAGGATTACCGCGTTAAGAGCTTATGGGAAACACATACACCCTAGTTTCTCTCTCTCATTGATAACAACAAAGTTCAAATCTTGCTCACTTGTTACTTGACAATGATCAGTTATTTGTTTCACAAACCCCCCCCCCCCCCCGCAAGTTACTTACTTGTCTCGGAAATAAGTTGACTAAACGAATATAATCGTAATTTAAGTTTAAGTCTAAATCATATTCCTCGTGGGATCGACCCCAACCTACAAGTTGGGTTCTTTATTTGACAACAATCGCTTATACTTCTTTAGGGAGGTGTAATTTGAGCTATCAAATTTTGGCGCCGCTGCCGGGGAATAAGGCTTTTATATTAAGTTTAACTACATTATTGAAATTTAGTCAATTATTTCCTAATTTTACTTTTATTTTTGTTTTTGTTTTCTTCAAGTTTCCACTCTAGTGTATGCCAAGTACACAGAGTCAAGGCGAATGGTTGACCCCATACGATCCGAAGTTGAGAAAAACTTTGTGAAAGATGAATATTCAAGGGGTCCGTGATAATCCACTCATAGAGGAGCCTAAGAAACAAGTGAATAATGAGAATGCTCAGGTTCATGGTGATAATCTACTTGGAGATGCATTAAAGGTGAAGGATCCATCAAAACCAAGACTGCGTGATAATTACAAGGTTGAATTCAACACCGTTGAATCTGAAAGACCCATTGTTCTCCCTCATTTACATCCTGGGCATACATTCGTGGTGACTAGCAGTTTGATGCAGATGCTTACAGCAAGGGGTTATTCTCTGGGATGGCTTCGGAAGATCCTTATGGGCACATGGCCAAGTTGAGGAGTGTTTGTAAGAGTTATATAGGACGATCGGAGTTGGATATAAACGTTATAGGGTTGAGAGTCTTCCTTCTATCATTGACCAGTGATGTTGCTGTATGGTTTTCTGAGCTTCCATACAACTCAATTCATACATGAGACCAATTGCACAAGGTTTTCATGGTCAAGTACTTTCCATTGTCAAAGAAGTTGAACCACAAAGATAAACTCAACAACTTAGTGGCACTACCTAGAGAATCTGTGAGTAGCTCGTGGGATAGGTTCACTGCATTCATAAGAAATGTTCCGAACCAACGTATTGATGATGAGTCACTGAAGGAGTATTTCTACAGAGGTCAAGATGGCAATGGTAAGGCTGTGCTTGATACTATTGTTGGAGGATCATATGGTGAGTGTACTTTTGAGGAGTTGCTAAGAACCTAAAGAAGATTTCCCAAAACAATAAATCATGGAGCACTCGAAAGTCAGACATTGGAAGAAGCACTTTTGCAGTTCAGTCTACACCTAGTCAATTTGCTGATGACATTCATGAGGAGATGGCTCAGATAAGGACAGAACTTGGGTTGGTGTTGAAGCATGTAAGCGGAGCTCTAGAAAAGGTAAATGTGGTGAATTATTTGACTAGGACTCCACCACCACCGGTTAAGGAATGTTATTATGAGGAAGATGCTTATGTGGTGAATGATCAGACGAGGGGTTTTCTCAGTAATACTCCATTCATCCAGTACAACATATGTTAATTGGTCCCTTTCCATAATAGTGAACTTTTTTTGTCTCCTATTTCGTTCAATTTGAACTTTATTTGATTTCAAAGCATCATTCATCAATTTTTAAGTGGTGCCCCTAGTACGATACAACTTGGATTTTAGCTTTCCCTCATCATTAACCTTCTCCTTTCCTTTGGAACTTGGAACAATTTTTCTTTGAACTTTCCATGTCAAAGGCATGATATCTTCATCCTCATTTTCATCCTTCTCTTTAGGAACAACATGAGAATTGATCCTTGGTTATACTGAACTTCAGGAGTAGGAATTTTTTTCTCTTTGTACCCTTGTTATCAATGGTTGTTCATCTTCATCATCTTACTTTTCATCTTCATTCTCAACAGGGTTCTGCTCAAATTTTGATGGGACACCCTCAAAAGGAGACTAAGTTGGATCAGACGACTGGGGATCTTCTTCCAAAAAAGTTGTTCGCTAGTCTTCTTTCATCTTCATCAGACTTTGAACCACCCATTCATCACCTGCAGCAAGAATATTTGGCTATACACCTTTACCTTCAGATAGGGTAGGGAGCACTGGATCGAGTTAAGACTCACTAGTAGAAAGAACCTCTTTCTTAAATTGATCCTCATATTAAATAGATCCTTCGGGGGGTGGATTCTGGGACTTATTGAGATTTAAGGTATGGGAAGGGACATGGGAGGCCATTTTTAAGATGGTTCACTACTGGGGGAAACTAGAACCTTAGTTGTTGAGGTTTGGAATTCTTTAACCAGATAAATGGTTGAAGTAGGAGTAGAGGGTATGTTTCCTCCAACTGGAGAGTAGTCAAAGTTTGGTTTGGGGGAGTGATTGGCAAACATAGAATGTATGAGTCCACTAACAGTTACTGGACTAGGTCCCTTGACAAAATAACAGTGCAGAAATTAAATAACTTGAAAGTAAACAAATATAAGAGTTTTACGTGGAAGCCCCCCTTGATTAAGGGAGGAGAAAACCACGACCTGACTCACAAGATTTCAACTCAACGTAATTAACTAAAAATAAGCAAGGCTTCAAATTACAGAGTCTGGTAATTTAGGAATTAAACTCTTAATCCCTTCCCTATTACTGTAACCCTAGCTAAACGTTGGAATGATTATCCAGGATTAAAATCTAATCAAATTCCTTTATAGCTTAGGAATAGATCTTATAAGAATAAACAATAAAACATAAATCCTAACAACAACAAAGGACGATGATAACTCTATCAGGTCCCTTGCTGCTCTTCGAGTAATATTTCCTTGAGGCAATGACTTTTACTTTTGATATTTTTGATTTACAAATTCTTGAGTTTGTGTCAATATGGAATGAACATAATATAGGATGGAACAAACTCTTGGAGCAATGTCATTGGCCTAGAGTCTACTGCTCTGTAAGAGATGCGCACCAACCACAACAGGTGCTGCAGAGTTGCAGGCTTTAGAAAACTGGCTTTTTCCAGATATGGACACTCTCATTCTCTGTTGGGATATATGGTCCTTCATTAGATCCCAAAGTTTGTTAAATCATCAAAACTTCATAGTCAACCCAAAATAACAAGACAAAAATAAGATATCCGGAAAAAGTTGAAAAATAAAACATGTAAAAGTTGAGGGATTAATGATAAAAAAAAATTGAGGAATTCTTTGAATTGGTAAAAAAAGGTCTTGAATTCATGGTAGTATAAAGTGATAGATACACTAGAGAAGGTTCAAGGAAGATGAATTAGAGAAATATATCAATCTCGAAGGCCTAACCTCGATAAGTCTCTGAAGATACATGTCTAATTTATAAATAGATGAGATCTCTTGGCTTGAAGATGAGGAGGAGTTTGTATTTTTGATGACATGGACAAATGGACGAATACGCCATATATTGTCAAACAAATATCCAAAGTTTGACATAGTAAAGTGTCAATTATGTGAATAGTAAGAGTCGGTTACTGTGTAAATAGTAGAGGTCAAGTACTGTGTAAATAGTAAGGGTCAGTCACTATTCATGAATAGTAGAAGTCAACTACTGTTCATAAATAGTAACCTGTAAACTTTGTATATATATGTAAGTTAGGAGAAAGGGATCATCATCCCTCATCTCCCATTTCCCTCATTTCTCTCTCAAATTCCGCAACCCCCCAAATTGGTATCAGAGCTAGATAAGAAAAAATACTTTTGGAGAAATCTAACCACAACCAGGAATCTACGAAGGAGTCAATTCCAGAAAATCTACAAACAAAGGTATGTTCATATTTCAATATGAATAGCTAAACTATCTTATTCCTGATAATCTCTTGATTATTATTTGATTATTATCATGTTATAGTATTGTTATATTGAATGAATTCGAAGTAGTTTGCTATGAACGAAGGTAGGCTGAGAATAGGTAAGCCCAGACTATACCATCCGAAACCGGAAACCCAGTTAGGCAAGAGAGAAGCCGTTTTAGGGGAAGTACGAAGTTGTTGAAGGCGCTGTTAAGGTAACTGATTGAAGCTGAAAATCATAGTAATGACCAAAAGAATTTGTTCAGAATAACTTTAATATAACCTGATAATTGATAATAATAAATAAGAGGTTGGAAGGAATAAACTGTTTAGAAATTATGAAAATGATGAACACATACTTGCTAGATGAAGATTATAATTATAAAATACTTATTTTATATATCCTTAGAACACTTAATATAGACATAAAAAGAAAAATTTATGACCTTTTAATTACTGAAGAAATGTCAGAAATAAACCAGATATTTGAATTAATAACACAAAATTGGCACGAACTAACTATTCAAAGTATATATGAATTATATGACTCATATTCAGATTAATGATAAACTACGAATATTTAACATATTGGCGACAAACTATGGAAGATATAGATCTACTAAATAAAATTTTACTAGATAATATTATAACATATCTAAGAACCCAAGATATAGAATACTTGGAATATATTTTAGAAAATACAAAAGAAATACGAAATCTTATGATAAATAAACAAAAATATTATGAAAAGATATTTTTACCAGAAAATTAAAATGGATAATAATTATAGAGACCAATTATTAGAAAAAATTAATGAAATAAAACACGAAATAGAATTTAGACAAAACAGATTAGAATATAATATATGTGCAGGAGTATGCCACAAATCTATAAAAGCACAAAGAAAAACGATATTCTTATTAGATCTACAATTACAACACTTAGAATATAAATACCAACACGATTTATAATGAATAAAGAAGAATACGCTGTAGAAGAAAAAATATATAAAAGTCAAGATGGACTAGAAATAAAAATAGTACATTCAAACTTAGAACGAAGATATAAAAAAATAGGAAACCAACTATACCTAATGCCAGATAAAGAATCAGCAAAATTAGAAGATAGTCTAACAACAATGGTACGATTAAATAAAGAAAATGAAGAAATAGATAGGAAAAACGAAATTGAAAAAATCAGAGAACAAGCTAAAAAAGAAATTAAACAAATAGAAGAAGTAAAAGATACTAGAATTCAAGAACTACAAAAAGAATTAGAACGACTTAAACAACTATATGAAGAAAAATTAAGAATAAAAGAAGAAAATAAGAAAAGAACGGAAGAATTAAAATTAAATCAAGAAATAGAAAAAATGAAAACAATGTTAGAAGAAACAGAAGAATTACCTGAATTAAAAATAGACGAATTAGAAATAAATGAAATAAATGAAGAAGAAAATGATAATATCTCAGAAAATAATTCTGAATCGTATTCAGAAACATACACTGAACTTATAGAAAAAGATAAAAATATAGAAATAAATGTAGGAAATTTAGATGAAAAACCGAGTACTTCAAATACTAAAACAAGAATAGATACAACCCCAACATACTATACTTATGAAAAAGAAAATAGAGATAAAGTATTATGGGATAAAAGATTAAATAAAAATTGGACACCTAGACAAACTACAGATCAAAATAATTTCTTAGATTTAGACTGTGTAGCAGATACAAATAAAACAATTCAATTATGGATAGGCTATATATCAAAACAACTAGTAGATAATAAAATATCAATAAATGATGCCCCAGGATATATAGAAAGAACGCTAATAGGAACAGTAAAAATATGGTTACAAAATTTAACATCAACAAGCTTGGCAATACTAAGAAATCATAATAAACCTAATAATGAAATAGCAACATCAGCAATAGATATATTAAATAAATATGAAATATCAATTAGAAATGAATTTGGTAGTATGACAACAGAAATAGAAGAACAACAACAAGATAAAATAATAAACAGAAATTTAATGAATAAATTAGCAATATGTAAAATGAGTTACATAGATGAATATACATGTGCATTTAGAGAATATTATATAACAGGAATATTAGACCAAAGAAAATATTTAATAAACATAAATACAGGACAAGTAGAAAACCAAATTATAAGAGAACTAGTAAAAGAACATGAAATAATTACAGGAGAAAATATAAACAACGAATTACCTAGAGCTTTGGTAAATATAGAAGAAACTACTGAACAAGAACTAATTATTGGAGGAATACCAATAAAAATAAAATTTAAAATACACCAAGGAAATAATAATATTACTTTAGGAATAAAATGGTTAGAAACAGTTAAACCATATAATATAGATGATAAACAACTAACAATACATTACGAAAACAAAAAGGTAATTATTAAAAGAACAATTATATGATAAAATAACATCCTAATATAATGACAAAAATATATATTTTAGCAAAAATAATTATAGAAGGATACTATAATAGATATTACACACCTATGATAGACACAGGAGCAGAAGCAAATATGTGTAAACATAATTGCCTGCCAGATAGTAAATGGGAAAAGTTAAAAACACCATTAATAGTAACAGGATTTAATAATGAAGGAAGCATGATAACACATAAAGCTAAAAATATAAAAATACAAATATGGGATAAAATATTATTAATAGATGAAATCTATAGTTATGAATTTACAAATAAAGATATATTATTAGGAATGCCTTTTTTAGATAAACTATATCCACATACTATAACAAAAACACATTGGTGGTTCACTACCATATGTAATCATAAGATAGGAGCAAAAAGAGTTAATAATAAAATCAGAAAAAATACACCTTGGATAAAAGGAAGTGAAAAAATTACCCAGAAATTAGAAAATATAACGCCTAATGATCATAAGATAGAAATTATAATATTCACAATAGATAAAATACAAGCAATAAATGACAAATTAAATTCATTATATAATGAAAACCCATTACAAGGATGGGATAAACATAAAACAAAGGTAAAAATTGAACTAATAGATGAAAATAGTATAATAACACAAAAACCTTTAAGATACAATTTTGAAGACCAATCAGAATTTAAAATGCATATAAATGAATTATTAGAAAATAAGTATATACAAGAAAGCAATAGTAAACATAATAGTCCAGCATTTATAGTAAATAAACATAGTGAACAAAAAAGAGGTAAAAGTAGAATGGTTATTGATTATAGAAATCTAAATGCAAAAATTAAAACATATAATTACCCCCATACCTAATAAAATCTTAAAAGTAAGACAAATACAAGGATATAATTACTTTAGTAAATTTGACTGTAAATCAGGATTTTACCACCTAAAACTAGAAGAAGAATCTAAACATTTAACAGCATTTACTGTACCCCAAGGATTTTACGAATGGAATGTTTTACCATTTGGATATAAGAACGCACCAGGTAGATATCAACATTTTATGGATACATACTTTAATCAACTAGAAAATTGTATAGTATATATAGACGACATATTATTATATTCAAGAACAAAAGAAGAACATCTAAAATTATTAGAAAAATTTATACATATCATAGAAATATCAGGAATTAGCTTATCTAAAAAGAAAGCTGAAATTATGAAAAATCAAATAGAATTCTTAGGAATTCAAATAGATAAAAATGGAATAAAAATGCAAACACATATTGTACAAAAAATATCTAATTCTGAAGAATTATTAGATACTAAGAAAAAATTACAATCATTTTTAGGATTAGTTAATCAAGTAAGGGAATATATACCAAAATTAGCAGAAAATTTAAAACCATTACAGAAAAAATTAAAGAAAGATATAGAATATCACTTTGATGAACAAGATAAAAAATACATTAGAAAAATAAAAATTATGTGTAAAGATTTACCAAAATTATACTTTCCAGATGAAAATAGACAATTTACTTATATAGTAGAAACAGACTCTAGTAATCATAGTTACGGAGGAGTACTAAAATATAAATATATAAATGAAAAAATAGAACATCACTGCAGATATTATTCCGGATCATATACAGACCCACAAATAAAATGGGAAATAAATAGAAAAGAACTATTTGCCTTATATAAATGTTTATTAGCTTTTGAGCCATATATTGTATATAACAAATTTATTGTTAGAACAGATAATACACAGGTAAAATGGTGGAAAACTAAAAAGGTACAAGATTCAGTTACAACAAAGGAAATAAGAAGACTAGTAGTCAATATACTAAATTTTTCATTTACAATTGAAGTTATTAAAACTGACAAAAATGTGATTGCAGATCATCTCTCAAGAGAAAAATATTGAACAGACAAATACAATGGATCAGATACTCAACCTCCTAACTACACTTTGCAAGAAAGTGGACAGTATGGAAGGTGAGATACAAAAGCTCAAAGAGCAAGCTAGTAGTCAGCAGCATGACGTTAAAAATGCGGAGCTACGTCGATCGGAAGACGTTAAAATTCCAGAGCTAGAAGGAGACGTTGGGAAACTCCCTAAAACCCATAATGTTTGTTTAAATGCAGATGCAGGTACATCTGGAGCTACAAAGAAAATTACAGAAGAAAAAAGTTATACAAATACAAACATGAATAAACTTTTTGACAAACCATATACAGCTCCAAAGATACAAAAATCCGTGCCTACTCCACAAACAACTACTTATAAAAACAGCCTAGCCCAGCAGAAAAATACATATACCCATATTACTCGTACATATACAGAAAATATTTACAAAATCCAAACTTACTTAAATAAAAACCCCAGAGCTATAAATCCAAAAGAACCAAATACTGATTACATTACTCAACACCTACAAGGTTATAACAAACTAATTGCCCTTCCAGGTACAAATACAAATTTAGTTACAACTTGTTATAATTATGGACTACTCAGTACAGTGTACACAGCTACAGGAGACGAAATTTCGAAGATACCCGAACTATACAAAGCATTCTTAACCTACAAACGAATTACTAAAGGAACTCTATTTTTCATAAAGTTCTATACAGCTACAGCACAAATACTATATGACGAAATAAAACCAGTTATACAGGTTATAAAAATTGGTTTGACCAGAGATATGTTAATTCCGGAAAAGATAGAAAAACAAGATGAGATACCTATTGTAGATATTCCTGATTTCTACGCCAATAAAAGAGTTATCGGAATAGCTACAATATTAACGGAGTTAGCAAATAATTATCTAAATAATAATACAATATGGAGTTACTATAGCCGAGATAATACAATGATATATTCAAACTGTCGAGAAACAAGAGAAGGAGATATGGAGGAAATACGTCAATGGATACTAAGCCTCCTAAAACCAGAAAATACACCAACTACACGAGCTATCAAGAAAATTTTTCATTTCGCCAGTATTATTAACAAGATATTGTACAACAATTAGCAGCAAATATTCAAAACACATATGTTCCAAGTGTCACGGAGAAGATAACGAAGTTCCAACCGTACAGCTGGAATAAAATACCAAAGACAAAAAACAAAGAGATAGCCGGCAGCCTGATGAAGACAGCCGACAAAACAAAAGATAAGACGGAGACAGCTATGAGTGGGATAAGCATCTTATCCTTCTTTTTGTAAAGTTTTATTTTCTTTTGTAAAGTTGTTTGTTTTTATGTAGAGTCACCAGACATAATACTGTGGATGAATAGTAAAAGACAAAAAATACTATTCATAAATAGTAAAGTGTCAATTATGTGAATAGTAAGAGTCGGCACCACTCACGGTATTCCCCCCGGATGACATCCATTGGTCGTAGTACTTAAGGACTTGAGTGTAGTTTTTCTATTGATTAATGTATTACCTTTATAACCTATAAATAGTAGTTACACATAATTGTAAGGAACTTGATTCCAAGGAATACAACAACAACACACTTATTTTCTTTTACTCCAAATTTTTTTCATATTTTACTAAGTCTTTATCTTACAACACTCATTTACTATATCGTTCTTGGATCTAAGGCTTAGAGCACTCGAACAACATCGAATCCAGTACAAATATTTATCATTGGAGCTCTAATGCTCTACACGGGTTTCTTATTACCTTCTTTCTCATCTACATTAGCTTTTACTTTAGCTGCTAATGATCGAACCTGACAAATTAATCTAAAAAGCATGTCTTTGACCTCATATAAATTCAACTCTACTATTATTCAGATAAGCAACTGTCAGGATTAGGTAGTAAAACATTAGCAACAAGAACATATTCTATTGGGATTAGTAAAATAAACATTTGTTGGTTTTTATTTTTGTTTTTTATCTTAATCAAATAAATAATAGTGGTTAGGAGAGTGATTGGGGGTATAAAATAACTTTTATAGTTCTAATTAAAAAGTATCACTTTTTCCTCAATGGATGCAAAAGCGCAATGATGAAAAGAAAATAGTAGACCAACTAATTAGCCGGCCAAGAAATGGTCCTATTCTTTTGGATAAAAAGTCTCTATATATATATCTTTAAAAAAATTCATTTCCAATAGACAAATTTGTTGGATTTGTTTGTTTAAATTTTCTTTTCACCAAAAGTCAGAATTAAGTTGGCTTCCTCTATGCTTAAGACCCTCTTTTAGGTAGTCAATTTCAAAAAGAATTATATTCCCTCTGATTCAATTATATTTGTCTAATTTTAATTTGACATGAAATTTAAGAAATTATATATAGCCTTACATTAATGATACGTAGAATGTATAAAAATATCGTTTAATCTTATAATTAAATATGTTATGTAAAAAATTGAAATTAAGAATTGACATAAAATTTTAAAAAAAGGGGTTTACTGTTTTAAAACGATTAAAAACAAAAATAGGAAAAAATAATTGAAGGAAGGAGGGGGGAGGGGAGTACTTTGTTTATTAAGTAAAAAATTAATTTATAAATACAGAATATTAATATCATATTTTAGACTATATTTTTTAAACATTTTCTTTCTTTTTAAAATTGTGTCTGATCAAACACTATTACATGAAATGAAAGTCTATGGCAATTTTTTGTGGTGTTTGTGGCTGCTAAATGGTTTTGATATAATTTAAATAGATTGAATTTAATATCATATTCTTATCACTTAACCTATTTGCATCAGCCTCTGATTTAATTAAATACGTATACGCCATGATAAGCTACTCATTAAGTAATTGGCGCTAATCGTCATTAGCAGTGACTTGAGGTATTTATCAATTTTGTTTGGTATATGATATTCTGATGGATAATATTCCTTTTATCCATTATAACAATTTGAAAAGAAAAGAAAACATAGACACCTGTAATATGTGTTGCACAGGAAAAAAAAAACTATATTTTAGCCTCTCAATGGGACAAATTCTTTTTTCTTTTTTTTTTTTTCTTTCTGTTATCATATTTTTGTTTTTTCATCTTTTTTTCGATATTAGTAAATTAAAGATAACATCACTACACCAAAAAATAACTCTTAGTATTAATAAATATATAAATTAATAAAGACTGTTAAAGTCTTTACCGGCATTAATTAATTGATATTGGATCTAATATCATCAAAGATTTTAGGGACATATACAAAGAGCTCTAATTATGCCGCTAAAAATACATATTTAGCGGCAATTAAGTTGTTGTCATTAATTAAGTGCCGCTAAAGATTATTTTTGATATAGTGAATATATATAAACGTATTCTCGAACTTGCTTTTAGATGATATTTGTGTGTCTTTTAGTTTGGTGTGCACAAGTAAACACATAAGCTGGTATAAAGTTGAACAAATAGACACATGCATTTTACATGTCTATGTGGCAATTCGCATCCTACATGAGTATTATGTCACGTAGGACACGTGTGTCAACTTTATACAAGTTTTAGTAGTAACTTGTGCACACCCAAATTTAGAATGCACATATATGTCAGATGAAATCAAATTCAAGTGCATGCTAAAGCTTACACCTAAATTAATTTATACGAACAAAATATTAAAAACTTTAATTGTTGTTTGATCACAAATTTTGAATCAAATTTTAAAAATATATCTTAAAATATTTGTTTGTTATGAAATTTGAAAATCTAATCTTCAAATATTTTCAACATTCCAAAATCAGTTAAAACCAATTTTTGAAATTAAAGAAATTTCACTTCCACACCAGCAAAACATCAATTTTTTCCAAATAAATTGTATATCCTATTACAACTTTAATGACTCAAATTTTCAAATTTCCGAAACATAGAACCGGAGCTTCAAATATCGTCAACTTATTTAGAATTCTCTAAAACATAGATCACACAAGGTGGCTATGACTAATTTTTTTAATATAAAAAGCATAGTGCATCAATATTTTTTCAAGAGGATATATATGTTCTGTTTAAGTGACTCACCACAAATATCAAGAAAGTGATTTTTACAAGACCCACACCTGGAATATGAAAAGTTCAAATTCATCATACTTTTAGAAAATCAAATCTATTAGGAGGGGACACGGTGGCACTATTTATATATTTATCCAGAAATAATTTATGTCTAATTTTGGCTATTTCGTTAGTGCAATTATTTTTGGCAAGTGGCAACTCTTTAACAAAAGCCGACTTGGAAAGTTGTTTGGCAAACTTCATCGCCTTGGATAGGGTCGCGTGCCGTGCACCACTTCTTACGCACCTTCGATTATACGCATCAACCTCAAGTAGAAAATGTATGAGATTTTGAGGCGAATATGTATAATTAAATATATATGTAGTTAACATAATTACATAATAGACGAATGAAAAATTAAACATAAATAAAAGTTTCAAAATTTAAATCGAAGGTATCGCATTGGAACACTATACTAGGAATTGAGGTGTGTTCAATTTGAACATTACTTAGCTCAAGTGTCTAAAAGGAATATCTTGATAAATTTAAAGGGATGAATAGATATTAACCTATAGATAAAAGGCATAAAATTTCACTGTATACTAAGAAAAATAAATTCTATAAATTGATTCTAGAATATAGAAAGTAGACAGAGAAGCTAGAATATTTTGTATGTTCCATGATAATTGAATCAATACAACAATGCCCTTTATATATGCAATTTTGTTATACAGAGTTGATCAACTTGTGAACATTGTGTCTTATTCGACTATTACTACGTACACAATATGTAATACATTCATATTCAAACACAAAGTCTTATGCTAACTAGTCAATTGAATCCTAATATTAGTTTAAAGTCTCCAACATTTTTCCTCAAGCTAGTGAGAGGAGGATCATCCACTCTTTAGTTTGCTTTGAAATTTTGGAACTAATCCTAAGATCAAATAAAATAAGTATTAATCTTACCTCTAGCCACCTTTTCTCTGAGAAAATGATAATACATTTCAACATGCTTTGTTCGGACATGTAGCATAGGATTCACAGTCATGTATAGAGCACTGAGATTGTCACAAAATAGTATCAGAGTTGTGGACATTGATACACCAATATCTCTAAGAATATAGGTTATTCATGTGATCTTTGTTGCGGTCCAAGCCAATACCATGTACTCAGGCTCAACACTTGGCCTTGCAACTTTCTATTGCTTCTTAGAGGTCCAAGAGATGCAATTATTGTTGGGTATATAGCAAGAACTAATGGAAAATGGAGGAAAGATGAAAAGAGGAATTTAAAAGATTCTCTTATGCTTTAGTAAAAGGCATTTCTTCCTCATTGTTCGGACATGTAGCATAGGATTCACAGTCATGTATAGAGCACTGAGATTGTCACAAAATAGTATCAGAGTTGTGGACATTGATACACCAATATCTCTAAGAATATAGGTTATTCATGTGATCTTTGTTGCGGTCCAAGCCAATACCATGTACTCAGGTTCAACACTTGGCATTGCAACTGTCTACTGCTTCTTAGAGGTCCAAGAGATGCAGTTATTGTTGGGTATATAGCAAGAATTAATATAAAATGGAGGGAAGATGAAAAGAGGAATTTAAAAGATTTTCTTATGTTTTAGTAAAAGGCATTTCTCCCTCATTGGTGGTGGAAAGAAAAAGTGAAGTGCTTAAATAGAGAAACACTTCTACTAGTGTTGTTAAAAGGGTTGGAAAGAGGGATGCCCTCGTGTCATCGTCTCTCACTCGGCTTCGGCTTTGAAAATTGATCGAGAAATTATTTTTTGGACAAAGTTTGTTTTAATTATTTATTTGATTATTTAATTAATTATTTAAATAATAGGTTGAAACGACCCGTCCCAACTCGTATCCGCGTGTTTAAAACGTCTTTCCCATTTTATTTGAATTTCTCACCATTGGAGATGACTATTCTGAAAGGTTGTAACTTTCGCGAACAATCATGACCGTTTGAAAGGTTGCAAACTTTCATGAATGGTCATGTGGTTTTAGAAAGGTTGCAACCTTTCGGAACCAATGCTTCTTGACTATAAATACCTGTGAATCCTGAGACTTTTCACTTATGAAATTTCTGAACTCCTTCTTCTTTCTATTCCATATGATTGTTACAGATTCTAGTATGTTTTAACAGTCATTACTTTCTGTTAATTAATATTTGTTCTTCACTACGTGATTTAAACTTTGGAATTTAATGTTTCTGCAAAGTTTTGTTATCATTAGTATTGATTTTAAAATGCAGATTGCATAACAATCTTAATGAAATTATTGTTTTATTTGTTAATATGTGTTTGTGGGTGGAGACCAAGACCTTCGTGATTTTATACTCCTATTAAGTTTGCAATTCAACTATTGCTTACTAAATCAGTTGTATCGATTTTTATTTACCAAAAATAGAAATTGACAGTGCTACGACTTTTGTAGTTGTTGCTGCACCAAGCAGATTTGTTGTACTACCAAGAGAGAGATCAAAAAAATTCTCTAGTGTGAATTTCAAAGGATGACAGCAACATGTATTTTTCTGGCTTACCACTCTTGTTCTACAGAAATTTACCAATGAAAAAACTTCAATTCCTGCTATTGATATGGCAGACAGAGAAAAATTCATGATTATTGAAGAATGGAAACATGCAGACTTCCTATATAAGGTCTACATTTTAAGTGCTTTAGAGGATGACTTCTATAATAATTTTAGCGCATTAATAACTACGAAATAATTGTGGAATGCACTTGAGAAAAAATACAAGATAGAAAATGCATGCTTGAAGAAGTTTTTGGTCACAAAGTTTTTAGACTATAAGTTAACAGATAGCAAAATTATTGGATCACAAGTGCAAGAAGTTTAACTTGTTTTCCATGATCTTATTGTTGAGGACATGGTAGTAAATGAAGCTTTTCAAGTGGCTGGAATGATTGAGAAGTTACATCCTTCGTGGAACGACTTCAAGAATTATTTAAAGTAAAAACACAGAAAATGAAACTTGAAGATCTTGTGATTCGGCTCAAGATTGAGAAAGACAACAAGATCTCTGAAAAGAAGTCTCATGGGAGCTCGAAAATCATGAGAGTTAATATTGTTGAAGAAGCTCCCACCAAAGGCAAAAAAAGAAAGAATTCCAATGGACAAAAGTTAGCACAGGCCAAGAAGAAATTCAAGGGCAACTGTTACAATTGTGGTAAGGTTGGTCACAAGTCTTCTGACTGTCGTGCTCTAAGAAAGGGCAAGGACAAAGGCAAAAGTCAAGCAAACATAGTGGAGAAGATGGAAGACGCAGATGACCTCTGTGCAATGATCACATAGTGAAACTTAGCTGGAAATTTCAAGGAGTGGTTTCTCGACTCAGGTGCCACTTGACATGTTTTCTCTTTAAGAGAAGCTTTTGCAATGTATACTCCTACTGAGTTCGATGAAGATCTATTCATGATGAACACAACAACAACAAGGATTGCAGAAATTGGGAAAGTAATGTTGAAAATGACATTATACAAGGTGTTGACTTTGAACAACGTTGTGCACGTTCCTACTATTAGAAAGAATCTAGTTTATGTTGCACTGCTTATTTAAAAATGGGTTTAAATATGTCCTAGTTAGTGACAAAGTTGTAATAAATAAGAATGAGATGTTCTTAAGAAAGGTTCGCCTCACTGAGGGCCTTTTCAAACTAAATGTAATGGTTGTTGATAGTATTCATAAGAATTTTGCTTTTGTTTACTTATTAGAGTCAAATGATTTATGGCATGTCTATTTGGGACATGTAAATTATAACGCCTTGCGAAAATTGAGTACTTTAGAAGTATTGGCTTACTTCAAGTGTGACAATCGAAATGTGAAATTTGTGTTGAATCTAAGTTTGTTAAACGTCCTTATAAGTCTGTTGACATGAATTCAAATCATCTAGACTTAATTCACACAGATATATAGGATATGAAGTCAATATCATCTTGCAGTGGGAAAAAGTATTTTATAACTTTTATTAACGATTGAACTCGATATTGTTATGTATATTTGCTTAATAATAAGGACGAAGCAATACAATACTGAAGTGAAGAATTGTCACGCCTTGAGCCTACACTCTGGGCAGGACTGGCACTCGAGAATATTGTTGGCCCCAAGAGAACCCTTAGTCTGGCTTACTACTTAGAGGAAGACTTACTCATGATAAAAGTACTTTAAAAGTAAATTGAAAGCTCAATAGATAACTTAGAATGTTTTATAAATAAACACTCACTGGCCAAAGTGGCAACTCAATTCTCAACATAACTGAATGAAAATGGAAAGACTCATGAACTAACAATAACTATCTATGAAGCCTCTAACAACTGAGATGGACGTCGGGACAAGATCCACAACATCCTAAAGAACTAGAATAATGAAAACAATAAAAAAAAATCCTCCAGAAGCAAAGAGACTCACCAACAACTCTGAAGCTCAACTGAATTAACGATGTGTTGGATGTTGATCCTAGTTACTTGTATTTGCATCATAAAAGATGCAGGCCAAATGACATCAATACATTGAATGTACGAGCATGCGAGAGAAATTCTAAAATAAGACGTAAGCTTAAAAGGAACTGAATGAACATACTTGGTCTCAACTTAACTCAACTTAAAGCAATAATATAAATGCAGTATAAAGAAAAACTTTAAAACATGTGTATAATAATTCTGTGTCTTGAAGAATACAATAGTAACTCAGTTTGTATGCAAGGATAGAATATAAACTCTGTGTGTATATGAAAATACAAAATAACTCTGTGTGTAAGAATACCAAAATATTTTTGTGGGAGTTTCTCTAACCAACAACCATCACTATGAGCTATATGATGATACATCGTTTTGTCTCATGCTGTCAGGGCCGTCCTATAGCTTGTTGGGGGTATAGAACCTAAATACTAAGTGGATTCACTAGTCTATGCTAAAAGGACTAAGAAATAATCTAAAAAGTATGACCCTTTTCTACCCATGTTGGCCACACGGTTTGTGGAGACTTTGAATTATCTAAACTCAAATTGTCCCCAAATCGATGCTCAATACTACTCCCAAAATGTAACTAGCTCATATGTTTAAAAACATAACTCTATCTGTGGTTTGAGATAATTGCTCAAAAACTAGCTCAAAGGCTTTCTTGGAAATCGGTGTTTACTCTCTTGCTTAAATGTGAAAACATTTACTCTTTGGAATTCATAGTTCCCATATACTCTTTTGAAGAAAATGAACTTCATTTGTTACTCTTTACTCAACTCAAAACTCAAGTCTTAAAAAAAGTTTAAAACATTTGCAAAAGACTTCTTGAAAAGACTCTTAGAACTTCTCTAAACTTGGCTCTTAACTTTCCTTGAATTTGAATTTATGGATTCAAGGCTATGCTTCATGTTTATGGATGATCTCATAATGTTTATCGTACCTTAGAGTGTAGAAATCAATTAGAAAACATAGATGTGATTCAAGGGAACTCAAACGGAAAGAAGTAGGAAAGGGTAGAGGACCTAGTGACCCTGACGTACTGAGTGGCTCAGAGTGCCATACCTTGAACTGCAGAGTCTGGGTTGGGGCGCACTGAGTGGCGCAGCGCCCCAGAGCCCAAACTACAAACGTCTTATGCTGATACGCGAGCCCTAGCCCAAAAAACCCACGAATTTTCTTATTCGTTTTTCGACCCTAAAACGTTTAGATTCGATTAGTTTCTCCCCCAAACACTTAGACTCGAATACCCAACCAAAGTATACAAGAATCTACTCAACAATAACCTCAAATCTTATGAAATTTACTCAATAACTCCTCAAAACTTCAACAATCAAGATCCTAATAGAAACTTCAACAAAATCCATCAAGAACTCAATTACTCTACTATCAGGAATATAAATATGCTGAATTAAATAATGATTGGCGCGTAGGTGAACGAACCCAATGCTATGTGATCTCACATATCTCGTAAGGATTAACACTTGGCGAAATCCACAAGCAAAACTCAAGAACACAATAAACCTTGGTATTTCTCCTCTTTTCTATTCTCTCAAAGCCCTAGCATACTTTTGCAAAGCATAAACTGAACCAAATCAGTTTAGACCCCAATTAAATTACTAAAAACTAATTAAACCAATTGAGTAGGGAAAAAACCAAAATACCCCTCTTAAATTTGGGCAACTTTCCTTAACTGGACAACCCGACTTTGAATGGGCATATCTCTCTTATATGAGCTCGAAAATTAGCAAACTCGATGGCGTTGGAAAGATAATTCAAAGACCTTTCATTTGATATCTTATGGCACATATAAATCATTTTGTACTAAGAGTTATGGTCGTTTGAAGTTGACCCAAAACTCATACTTAACATAACTTGCCAATATTTCCAAATTTAATCTTTCAAAAAAAATGGTTTCTTTCTATTTCTAGTTCTTTCAAATAGAGGGGTGTTACAAGAATTAATTAAATCGAAAGATAAAAATGATTCGGAGTGATAAGAGTGGAGAATACGAATCTCTTTTTGTAGAGATATGTTTGGAATATGATATTATTCATCAAACTACTGCACCCTACACACCATAATCAAATGGGATGGCGGAACATAAAAACAAAACCTTAAAGGAAATGATGAATGTCTTGTTAATCAGTTATGGTTCATCGCAAAGTTTGTGGGGGGAAGCTATCCTTATGGCTAACCAAATACTCAATAGGGTACCCCATAGCAAAACTAAATATATCCCATATAAGTTATGGAAAGAATGAAAATCCAACTTGAACTATTACAAAGTGTGGGGTTGTTTAGCCAAGGTACAAGTTCCTTTACCCAAGAGGGTTAAAATTTGACCTAAAATAGTGGACTATGTATTTATTAGATATGTTGTGAACAGTAAGGTCTATCGATTTTTTGTTCACGAATATGATAATCTGAAATTCATGTTAATACGGTAATTGAGTCAGATAATGTTGAGTTCTTTGAACACATTTATCCATACAAAATTGAATATGAGTCAACAAGTGAAAGATATAAAAAACCACGAAAAGAATCAACGTAATATACACCATCTAACGAGGACCCTAGGCGTAGTAATATGATTAAAAGGCATTCTTGTGTGGACAATATTAACCACTCTATCCACAATATATCACCATCCATCATCACTTACCACTAGGGGTGAGTGTTCGGTTCTTCAGTTCAATTCTTCGATTTTTGATTTTAGAAAAGTGTGCACCATTTACCAAACCAAACTAATTTGGTTCAGTTCAATTCATTTTTTTCTACTTTGATTTGGTTCTGTGTTTTTAAAATAGTTTTTCAGTGCGAATGAAAAATAAAATAAAGATTTAATCGAAGTATAAGACACTTAAAAATTTAAAACTGTATATGTTAGCCTCACCATGGAACACTTATTGTGCTAACTAAAAGACTATATTTATCTTTGTAAAGAACATTGTGCCTCCAACTTCTTCTCGAGAAAAACAAGGCAAAGACGGGTTCCTTTACATAACATACATGGATAAAAATATGTTTGGGTTCCTCTTGAAAATTAATATTTAAAGTTAACTATTGATTTATAAATTTGTTGCTACTTTGATTTGTCATGAATGATTTAATTGCTAGTTGAATTTTCAGTTAAGGATATATATATATATATATATATATATATATATATATATATATATATATATATATAAGTTTGGTTCTTTGATAAACCGAAGTTTTGAAACCCTTACACCGAATCAAAAGAATCAAACTTTTGAATAACATTGACATCGAATCAAAAAACTGAAGAACTGGATTAGTTGGTTCGATTTTTCGATATTAATGTCCACCCCTACTAACCATATTTTCCATTACCACCACCATCGCCATCACCATTGTAAACCACCATACCATCATCTACCACTAACCACCTCTGCTATCATAACCACCACTATTGCTAATCATTATTGTCCTACTACCACACTTGCATCATACATTATTATAATTATGTCCATTGATATTACCAGCCTCATCTCTATAGCAGCCGCCACCTACACTATCACTATCAACCACTATGTCTACTATAGCTAATTTCTACTACCAACAAATTTCGTTATCATAACTACCACCATACATTCTTCGGTCGCCACCTCTATCATACCAGTCACTATCACCACTGTAATCAATATCTACTACCAACCACCTCCATCATCATAACTAGTACCACCGCCAACTACCACAAATACGTCATCAACCACCATCATCAAGACTGCCATCAACTAACATCAACCAACACAACCAATCGTCACCACAACACCAACCACCTCCAACATAAAAACTATCACCACCATCATTACTTATCCCTAACAATAACTATTACCATTTCCACAAACACTACAAATTATCCACAGAATCACTAGCAAGCATAAGTGTTTTATTTTTTTTACCAAATAATTAATTAATTTTAATATTTAATTAATTTTTATTTGAATTATATAGTTATTATGTACATTAAAATATTGAAAAACAGATAATCTTAATCATTCTGTGTTTGGATCTAGAGACATCATCTAATCATTCAAATGTTCATTCATATTCAAATGTCTAAATCTTAATGAAAACAAATGAAGCCTAATACTTATATAATTTATTTCAACTTCTACCCCACATAAAACTATAAATAGATTTTTCCATAGGTTATGTGAATATTAAATTACGCAGAATTACTAAATCACAATCAAACATCATATAAAATTAATACTCGAATAACTTTAATTTTATATAACATTTGAAACCTACGTACCAACCACACATTGTATAAAATTAATATATATATATATATATATATATATAACTTTTATTCTATTCATAAATCATCAAATAATATATAAAACTAATACACAAATAATTTAAGAGAAAAAATCAGAAATAGCAAACGTAATGGACATATAAGGCTCTAATTAAAACTATGGTTTCAATAATTGTGCTCCATAACTATAGTTCCTTTGCTATGGAGGTTGTGATTCATATAATTCTATATGTTTGTATATTTCGCTTGCGAATATACAAATAGGGTAAGTATATACAAATTATGTATTTATTTATTTAGGAATTTTTAGAACTCCATTTGTATATTTCTCTTGTCAATATACAACATGGTTATGAATTTTTCATGAATCGTGTATAAATAGTTAGGGTAAACATATACAAAATTTTGAATTTATACAATCAAGAACCGAATTATACAAATTGTGGATTTATACAAATCAAACTTATTATACAAATCATACTTATTATACAAATCAGGTGAATAACAAAATTAGGAAAACTGTAGCCGTGAATTATAATTTTCTTAAACTCTAGTTATAATTTCTAATATAGGCTAAATATTTGTTATTCTACATAATTTTTCCATAATTTAACCTCAAATGAGCCGATTTGGAGAATTACTATTCACATCTCTATAAATAGAGTATAGAAAGTAATATAGAAGGAGATTAGAGTGAACATTCTCTATTTTACTCTCTAAATATCGAGAATAAAAAATAAAATAGAAATAGATTGGAGATGTTGTTAGACATGCATAGATTGGGTATCATCACGCAACACTAAGGAGCGTGTAAATTAAAGAGCTAACCAATAATCTATAGAGCAATGGATAATAAGCTACTAATTTTGTTCCACATACGATCCTAGTCATAAATGATAAAACTACAATCTACAAATCCCAATTCCCCACATACAGCAATACATTTTGACTTGTTCTACAAAACAAAAATCAAATCCAAACTGTGTATATACCATCAGACACTGACACCTTAACCTCTTCAAACATCCTATATACACCAATACTTATTTACCATTCCATGATTTTGTATGTTTTTCCATTTTTAACGTTTATTTTCCGTCTCATTTTATGTGACGTCATTTATTTTTATATGATATTTTTAATTATTCTCTTTTAAATTTATGATTTAAAATACTTCTTAAATACTTGTATCATTTCATTACAGATTAAAAAAAATGAAATTCAAAGTATTTTTAATTAAAGTAAGGTGACATTTTTTTGAGACAGATCAAGAAAGAAAAAGGTGCACATAAAATGAGATGGAAGGAGTATTGATATTTTTGATTTAATATTTTCTATGATACGTGTAAGACCACGAAATTTATAAGATAATATACATTTTTAATTTAAAATAATAAATTTCATTTTATTTTTTAATTTCGTGTACAATCAAACCTCTATCTCAAATTATATGACATATTTTTTCTTACCGCCAGTCCGAAAAAGAATGTCATATTTATATATTGAATAGAAATTTAACTTTTATATGTTAGTTTTACGCTAAATGAAATGCTTTATTGCCATATGAATATATATTTCACAAATTTCAAAAATCTTATTTTGTGTATATAATGTCAAATTAAAATACATCACATAAATTCAAAGTTTTAGAAATAAAATATTCCCTCTGTCTCAATTTATGTGACACATTTCGCTTTTTGAGAGTCAAACAATTTAAGTTTGATCGAGAATTTGTTCATGGAATCTTCACAATTTTTAAAATGAAATTTATATATTTGTAACTACATTAAAAGTACTACAAGTCCCAATAATTGATAATTCAAAATATTTAAAAGATATATAAAAAATTTACGATAAAAAATAAACTTATTTGAATCTTAAAATCCGAAATGTGTCACATAAATTGAGACTGAGGGAGTAATTAATTTTGTTAGTCAAAGAAAGTATATTGTTAAACTTAGAGCTAGCACATAAACTCAACCACTCAGGCCTGATTTCTCTCTCTAACTACTCTCTTTTTTTCAGAGTCATGGGTGCTAATGCTTCTTCTTCCATTGACTCAACACGAAGTGGATTAAGCAATCCATCATCAAAATCAAAAAAACTCGAAGATATACCTGAGGCCTGCGTTGCTCTAGTATTATCTTATTTAAACCCGCCGGAGATCTGCATGATGGGTCGAATTAATCGGGCCTTTCATGCAGCTTCTTCGGCGGACTTTATCTGGGAATCCAAATTGCCATCTAACTATAAGTATATTCTTGAGAAATTACTTGGCCGGAGTGTGACCGGGATGCGTAAAAAGGATATTTTTGCTAAGCTTTCCCGGTCCAATTATTTTGATGGTGGAACAAAGGTTAGTTTGAAATTTTCTTATTTGATAAATTTTTAAATATAAATATACTATTCAAGAAAAAAGTTACTGAGAGTTTGACTGAACTCAAGAAAATTTGGATGATTATAGGAAATATGGATTGATAGGAATAATGGAGGAGTTTGCTTGGCAATTTGTTCAAAGGGAATGAGGATTACTGGTATTGATGATCGGAGATATTGGAATTATATTTCCACCGATGAATCAAGGTGGGTTATATTATTACTATATATACTAGTCTCACTCCATCTAAAAGAAACTAGACAGATAAATAAAAAGATATTATCCTATTTTGTGTTTTTGTTGAGATTTGAATTTGAATTCTCTATAAAATTTTGGCGTAAAAAACTTTTTAAAATTATTAGTAGTCATAATTATCCAATCTGGTTATTAGTTTTTACATGACCTCCTCATCATCTTATCCAAAGAGAGTAAAATATAATCTCGTGAATATTTTCATGTTATGATTTCTAAATTAATTTATTTTTACTTTTTAAATATTATTAATTTTTTTTAATTCTTTTTGAAGTTAAATTAGTAAAAAAAATTTGCAGGAGCTCCACTTTTTTGGAAATAAATAGTGCTAAAAATAATGAAATTTTAGCCAATTATTTTTGCCATCTTGCCTGAAAGGAAAAAGTATCTTATCAAAGTAGATAGTCATTTCATTTAAATATGATATATAAGATTTAAGTGTTAAAAAAGAACAAACACTAGTTGGATCTAATTAATCATTTACACAATTGCAATTTTATTATTACGTTTAAAACAAATAGTAATCATATCTAAAGAGAAGAAAAAATACACAGTTAATAATTCATTATTATTAACAGAACTATTTTTATTTGACTAAAATGATAGAGATCGAGCCAATTGTGATTATCTAACTCATTTTATTAAGAGTAACGTGTAATAGGTCACGTATACATGCTCCCTTTTTTTTTTGTTCACTTTAATAAAAGAGAAAAGGCAATAGATAATAACACAACTAGGTCTTTTTTTTTTTTAGTTCTTTTTATTTTTTGAGGTGCAGTCTGTTTCAATAAAGAAATAAATTTTAAAGGTTCCTTAACAGGAAAGAAGCATATAATTGGGATTTAGAAGTCAAACTAAGGATATTTTTGTTTTATTTTCAATAGTTTATCGGCATTGTGTATATAAAAGAAAAATTAAAATTTATTAGCTAAATATGTCATATAACATTTGTATTGCTATATGAAGTTATGAACTAAAATCAATAAAATAATTATTACTACAAACAAAGCACCGGTAATAAGCAAGAGTTAATTAATACAAACAATAGCTATTTCAATTTTATATTACACTTCGTTTTTCACTTAATCGTCCTAATTGTTTTAACACTACACTATTAAATTATCTTATATACACGAGGCTCTATCCTCCATCAGCTTGTTGGTGAGGATTCGATTCCCCATCGTATAATTCACGATAAGCTGATTGATTGGTCCCAATTTTCTTATTATTTGCTTATAGGTTCCAAACTGTGGCATATCTTCAACAAATGTGGTGGCTTGAAGTTGATGGAGACCTTGAGTTCCAATTCCCAGTAGGGACATATAGTCTATTCTTTAGACTTCAGCTTGGTAGGGTCACGAAAAGGCTAGGACGTCGAGTCTGTAACTCAGACCACGTTCATGGTTGGGACATAAAACCAGTACAATTTCAATTAACAACATCAAATGGTGAACGTGCCATATCGCGTTGTTATTTGGACAATGTAGGTACATGGATACATCATCATGTGGGAGATTTTGTAGTTGAGGATCCCACGATCATGACGAAAATAAGATTTTCATTGACACAAATAGATTGTACACATACTAAAGGTGGTCTATGTGTAGATTCTGTTTTAGTTTGTCCAATTAGTTTAGCAAAAGTGTTGACGTCTTTTGATAGTTTGATAGTCACCAAATGATCATATAATGTTTTGGCCTATAGAGTAGAGAAATCAGTATGTATAGTTTGTTTTTAGTAATATGTTGTTTCGTGTCTATAGTTTTTTCTTGTATATATTGATTTTTTGTTTTTCTTTCTTATAGCAACTTTTGGATCTTAGGGGAATGTATGTACATGATTATTGAATTTTTTGAGAAAGTGAATTGAATTTTCATACTTTTTTTTGGTTGTTCAAGAATCAAGATGATTGAAACACTCAATTAACTTTGGATAAGATCATTGACTTGATAAAATGATTTGAATTGTCTAATTTAATTCTCAATTCAATCAATGTTTATATTTGTAGTGATGAATTTTGATAAGTTGTGTAATGTTAGGAAAAGGCAAAGTTAACACTCAAAAGGATAGAGTCCGGAGTAAAAAGAGTAAAAAAATTGAGCAAAATTTTTATAAGGGCAATAAAATTGAGTATGAAATCAAAATGTCAAGATTTGGATGAAAAGATTAACGGTGTTAAATTGTATGTACAAAGCTCATGTAAGAAAGAGCCTTACAAGGCTCACGCTAACATGAACCTTCCCTTTAAAACAAAAAACAGTGGACTTTATAAAAAATAATTAATATTCCTTTATTCTTTATTTATTCAATCATTCTAGTGTTGTGTTTTAGTGTTTTTTTCTTTCTATTTTCACTATTTAGATGTAAATAAAAATGTCAGTGATGTGGTCAAGTTTATTAGTTTTTTTAAAAAAATATAAATTGATAATATTGTGGACAAAATATAGGGAAATAAAAAAAAAAGACATAAATTTAGCTCTCGATTGGGCATAAATTTGAAATTGTAACTTGAAAATTTGAATTTTTAAGACTTAAAGTACTGTTTAACATGCATTTTTTACTTGAAAAAATATTTAAATTTTTATTAGTAAAAGTGAAGTTTCTCTAAAACTAAATTTGAAAATCAGATTTTAGGAATCTAATCAAATTTCATGATTTTATATATACATATATATCAAACTTAGCTTAGACACCTATTTGCACAAATCACCACAAAAACCTCAATTTGTAGAATAAAACTTTAGAAAAATTATTTAACTAAGCTAACATTTAGTACTTAATTATACTACTTGACTATAGTTTTAATTATTATAGATAATAGTTATTGTTTAAGAAAATGGTTATTGGAGGGTCCCACCATTTTGTATATATTGTGTTGAATCTCAATTTTTCTTTTATACAAACCTACACACTACCTTTCTCTTCCATACCCACTAATTTAATTATCTCCTTAATTCAATCAACCCATCATAAATCTCTTAATCAAATCAAATTCAGATTTTGAATAATTTGAATCAACCCTCATAATGTTCTAATTCGATCCCAGGTATCTTCCATTTTTTTTACTTCCATCAGTTTTTAATTGTTTGTTGTTTGTATAATTTTTTTGTTTTCCCCAATTAATTCATAATTCTACAACCAAAATCTCGATTCGTTCGGTATAGTAATCACAACCATTTAGATGGAAGTTCATCTTTCTTTCGTTGGGATTACCCAAATTTTGGAAGGAATTGCAGGTTTCATTGTCAAATCTAAAGCTATTGATTCAAATGTACGAGAGAAGGAGACTAGATTTAAGTTTCGCAATGATGACCCCATCAGAATGCAACAAATATATATTAATAGCTTCAAAGAAAAAAAGAGGAGAAAAAAAAAGAGTTAATGATTCTGACTTGATTATTCCAGTTGGAAAAAAAAAAAATACAAGAAACATCTTCTAGAAGGTAAAGATTTTGAGGTATTGCCTTGTTTTAGTTTTTTTTTTCTCGATTTGTATATGCATGATTTAATTTGTATATGAGATGATAAATTGGTGGTACTTTTAGTTAATTTTATATGCTACATAATCAACAACAAATGAGAGGATGAAGATGTTGAGGTATTTTTGTTTTTTCCTTTTACGTTATTTGTATATTTATATTTAAGTTCAATAGGTTGTTTGTATAAAAGCATTTAATCGTATTGTATAATATGCCTTAGTTGTACATATTACATAATTTCAAGATACAAATGTATAAGACAACAATTATACAAAATTAAATATAGAAATTGTCTAACTTACAAATCAATCCATGACATATACATATTGATATAAGTCAAATACGAATATTATTCAAATATACATGTTTGTTATCTTAAAATATACAACAAATGGTATACAAACTATATAATATACAATACGTTTAGAAACATATACAAATACATAAACATAAAAAAATAAACTTAATCTGCAAATCTACACTAATTATATACATAAACAATTACAATGCACAAACCACTATGAATTTTCGTCATAGTCGTGAAGTACTCATAATCGAACTATACATATCAATCAACTACTTCATATACAATGTTAATACGTTTAAATCAATATTTCGTTATTAATTCGTAACTATACAATTCAAACTGGTATAGTAAAATACAATACGTTGAATTTGAAATTGAAATTGATGTGGATATACACGATTAGGAGGGAGAATCTGAATTTTTTTTGAATTTTGAATTTTGATTTTGTTGACAAATTTTACTTGAAGAAGAAGAAAACTTATTTGGTAAGGTATTCTAATTAGATTCAATAATCTTTAATTAAGGGATCGTTTTCCATAATTATACCATAAATTGCCACATATTTAGTTAACTAAATTTAAACATCATTATAATTAATTAAAAAAAATCGAAATATACAAATGAAATTCGTTTTAGCTATTTAAACTATAGTTATGTTGCGTAAATAGGCAAAACTCTAGTTTAGGAAGCCTATTATGTTTCATACAGTAGCTATTTATGAATTTTTTCCTAAAACTTTTGTGCCGCTAAGGCCCAATTCCCTTAAACTTAAGCCCATTCCGTCTCGACTCGTCCCATCCTCTTATCAGTCATATCTGGTACAATAGAACTTTGAAAAAATTTAGCTAACTAGTCAAAATCTCTAACATAATTATTAAAAATATCTATACTTTAAAATAATTATTGAAAATGTCAATGTCAATATTTTAGTAAATAAAATGCATCATATGTTAGCTCCTAATTTATCTCACACTAACTAAGCCCACGTTTAAGTCATAACGTTCTCTCTCATATTTTTTCAAAAAAAAAAAAACAATAAAAATCTCTCTCTCATCTAATTCCCTCTTCCAGTTGTTCTTCAATTTTTAATCTCCCGCTTCTCTCTTATCAAAATGTGCCTCTTTTTTTTCCAAAAATTGGAAAAAATATCCCAAAATTAAAAATATTTACAACAATCCTATTGATTCAGGCATGTATCTTTTTTTCGATTTTAAGGTATTTACCGATTTTGTATTTGTTTACATCTTGGGAAAAAGGACAAATATGCCCCCGAATTATCATAAATGGTGCGTCTATACCCTTCGTTATACTTTCGGGTTGTGTATACCCTTACCGTCAATATTTTGGAACGTATATACCCTAAAAAAAAAACAGAGGGACACGTGTCATGATCTTAATGGTCTATTTAAATTTGGATAGACCATTAAGATCATGACACGTGTCCCTCCATTTATTTTAAGGGTATATACGTTCCAAAATATTGACGGTAAGGATATACACAACCCGAAAGTATAACGAAGGGTATAGACGCACCATTTATGATATTCGGGGGTATATTTGTCCTTTTTCCCTTACATCTTTCAAAATATTTGTTTGTTTAGTAAAATTCTCCAATTCGATTAGGGTTTTAGATAAGGAAAACCTCAAAGATTCCTCTCTAATGGCTCAATGAGGATTACAAGAGGTATCTCATTTAATCATAAATTTTGTAGCGATTTCCCACCTTTTGGTCTATGTATTAATCAAGGACTAGCCGATAATGTAGGCTCGGCGGCTAAAATGGCGGAAGAGAGAAGATCTAAGCATATACATGATCCTATTCGCATGCAAAACCTTCCTAAAGTACAGAAAATTTCAAAAAACTTGTTGAATACAAGTTGAGGAAGAACAATTTCCCATTAGTTTGTTTTGTATTTATAGTTTTTTCAAAATTTTAATTTGTATCCTTTCTCAATTTGTATTCAAACCAATATGTATGCTATTAATATTTGTATTCATTCAAAATCTCATGTTGCATAGTTTATGAATCTTGTATTTGTTCCTAATTTGTTTTCATTCCAAAGATATGCCAACTAGTTATGTATTTTATTTATAAGAAGAACAACTTCCTATTTGTTTGTTTTGTTTTTATAGTGTATATTTTTTTTCAATTTGTATTCAAACAAGTACGTATGCTATTAATACTTGTATTAATTCAAAATCTCATGTTTCATAGTTTATGAATCTTTTATTTGTTTCTAATTTATATTCATTCTAAAGGTAATGCCAACTATTTATGCATTTTATTTAAGAATGATTGCAACAAGTATTCACTTATTCCTTTTCAGTTTTATATTTCTTTCTTACTTTTCCATCATATTATTTTTTTTATTTTATATATCACTAGTAAAATTAGCCGTGCTTCGCGCGAAAATTTAATATTACGAAATATATAAAATAATAGTTAAAACTTATCAGTCATTCAAACTAAAACACTATATTGTCTTACATACAAGATTACGTAGTAACAAACATTAATAATGTAAAGGAAAATGAAAATTATTACAACTTATCATTTATTCTTAATAACATAAGCATAAATTAATGACTGTAAAAATACATACCAGGATCTATAACATAAGCGATGGTGCCAGTGCGCCACGCAACAAGAGCAAAGTACACAAATATTTAATTGTGAAGAAGAAGAAGAAGAAGAAGAAGAAGAAGAAGAAGAAGAAGAAGAAGAAGAAGAAGAAGAAGAAGAAGAAGAGGTTCAGAATTTTCGTTGTTTTAAAATGAGAGGAAATCCCTTTATTTATAGAAAACAAAGGATAGTGTGAACAAATGTTTATTGCGTCTTATAGGAAAGGTTACAATTATTTGGAAAAGTTGCAACCCTTTAGAAAGGTCACAACTTTTCATAAAAGTCGCAACTTTTCATAAACTTCACAACTTTTCATGAAAGGGAAAAACTAGTTTTCGAAATAAATAAATTAAAAGTGAATTCTGGTTTGTGGTGGCGCCACATAGGCGGGCCTAAGGTTCTCTTATATATATATATATATATATATATTACAAAATACAACATAAAAACTCAAATGAATACAATTACAAATAATATACATATTGGAATGAATACGACTTAAGAAAGGATACAAGATTCTTAAGAAAAAATACATGAATACAAATATGTTTCTTAAATAACTACCAATTCATTTGGCATACCTATTGGAATGAATACAAACTAATAAAGAAATACAACATGAAAACTAGAATGAATACAAATACAAATAATATACATATTGAAATGAATACGATTTAAGAAAGGATACAAAATTTTGGAATAAATAAATAAACACACTGTGAGAAAGGTATGTCAAATAATAGATAAAACTATAGGCGTTCAAATGTAAATGAAAAAGATTCAAATTTAGCAGCTAAAACAAAGTATTATCATAGAGTTTCATAACAATAATAAGTTTTGAAAGACAAGGCCAAATAATGGCGCATGAGAGACATTTTTACGAAAAATAAAACAATCACAATTTGGACAAGGAAAAGAATTTGGAGATTTAGGAAGAAGGAAGAGAATCACCTATTTTGGGTCTCATAATCTTTTGTAACGAAAGTAATGATGATTTTCAACAACTTTACCTAATTTAAAATATTCTCTCCCTTTATTTTTTATTTCTTAGTTATATTATGTTAAGTTAAATAAAGAAAAAAAAATACAAAAATCAGCCCCATAACAAATTAAAATATTGACATTTTAAATAAATATTAAAAGTGTGATTAAAGAGTCCTATTAACTGCTAAAATATTGTTATTTTGAAAATTTTTCTAAGAACTTTTGTGCCCTAAGGCCCAATTTCCTTAAATTTAAGCCCGTCCCGGCTCATCCCGTCCTGTCCCCTTACCAATCATACCTAGAGGCTAGTACAATAGAACTTTTGGGCCTCTAAGGAGAGACCCAATTCACTTAAATGGGAAAATTTCACAAACAGCTACAATAGGAAACATAATAAGCCTCCTTAACTATAGTTTGCCTATTTACACATCATAGCTAGTTTAAATAGCTACTAAGATTTAAAGTTGTATATTTTGGCCTTTTTATAATTGTTTATACAAAAGTGGTTCCCTTATTTACATGTAACTAATCAGACGGTAATTAAGGAAAAGTTAATACCTTAATTAAAAGTAATTAAGTTTAAATAGAATACGTTACCAAATAGGTCTCCTTCTTCTTCAGAAAACAAGATTTTTCATTGATTTCATTCTATCAAAGCATCTTCAGATTTAGAACGAAAACAATTGATTTTTTTTTTTGTGGCTTGAAAAACGAAAGGTAAACACAACAATCTATACATTAAGAGCTGTATAATCTTCTGACTTCATTTAAATTATATGTATTTGATGTATTAGTTGGTTAATTCATGTTTAATTTGCACTGTTGTGTTAATTGATTATGAATTGGGTTAAGATTTTTTTGAAAGTAATTTGTATTTATATATTATTGATATCAAATTTGAAGATTAAATTTTTTGTGTGTGATTATTTGTCTCAATATACTGTATAGTATATAAATTGTATATAAGTCGTTGTAAACAAATAAGTATATGGTATAAGTCAACATATGTTTTTAATTGAGAGTTTTTCGATTAGCTGTATAAGCTTATAAATGTTATGTTCTGAACTTTATATAATATAGAGTTTATACAATTTGTTATATATTTTAAGTCGACAAATGTATAAAATTGAGTAATTTTCGATTAGTTATATCAGTTTGTATATGCTATGATGTGGACTCTATATAGATTTTATACAAGTCGTTATATAATCCGAGTCAACAACTTCGTATAACTGAATAGTTTCAGATGAATTTTTATAAATTTGCATATGTTATGGATTTATATGTATATTAGATAATTACTTACATTTTAATATATTTTTATTTGAACATAATCAGTGATGGCTGCTATAGCTATTTTGGTAAAGCATTCTAGACAGTGGAATGGTGAGAATTGTTATGTTGATTACACTATCGAGGGACAGCAAGAGAGTTGTTCGAAAATAAGGAAATGAATATGTGTAGTGTGTGTGGTGTTGCTGGTCATAACAAGCGTTCGTGTAGAAACAAGCCTCAGCTTGTTTGAGATTATCTATTTATTTGCAAGTGTTGTCTGTTTTTTTTTTTGATATGTATTGGCACTTGTTGGATTTTTAATATTCTAAACTGAATTCATCTATATGAATTACATAAGTTAATTGCAGTTTCACTTATGTATCTTGTATATTACGGTGTAAACTCTATACTATATAGTATTTATATAAGTAGTTGTGTATTTTAATTCAACAAATGTATATAATTGACTATTTTTCAATAAATTAAATAAGATTGTATATGTTAAGGTGCGAACTATACATTATATAGAGTTTATACAATTCGTTATAAATTTTATGTCAATAAATGTGTATAATTGACTAATTTTCGATCACTTGTATAAATTTGTATATGTTACGGGTTGAACTATACATTATTTAATATTTATACAAGTCGTCGTGTATTTTAATTCAACAAATGTATTTAATTGACTACTTTTCAATAACTTAAATAAGATTGTATATGTTTGTGAACTATACATTATATAGAGTTTATACAATTCATTATAAATTTTAAGTCAATAAACGTATATAATTGACTAATTTTTTATCACTTGTATAAATTTGTATATGTTATAGGTTGAACTATACATTATATAGATTTTATACAAGTCGTTATATATTTTAAATCAACAAATGTGTATAATTGACTAATTTTCGATTTGTTATTTTATATGCTAAGGTGTGAACTCTATATTATATAGATTTTATACAAGTCACTATGTATTTTAAGTCAATAAATGTATATCATTGACTAATTTTCAGACAACTTATATAAGCTTGTATATGTTAATGGGTTGATCTATACATTACATAGATTTTATACAAGTCGTTATGTATTTCAAGTCAACAAATATGTATAATTGGCTAATTTCTGATTAGTTATAGCAGTTTGTATATGTTAAGGTGTGAACTATACATTATATAGATTTTATACAATTCGTTATATGTTTTAAGTCAACAAATGTATATAATTGACTAATTTTTGATTTATTATTGTATATGCTAAGGTGTGAACTCTATATTATATAGATTTTATACAAGTCGCTATGTATTTTAAGTCAACAAATGTATATCATTGACTAATTTTCGACAACTTATATAAGTTTGTATATGTTAATGGGTAGAACTATACATTATATAGATTTTATACAAGTCGTTATGTATTTTAAGTCAACAAATATGTATAATTGACTAATTTTCGATTTGTTATAAAATAACTTCGGATAAAACTTCTGATAGACAAAAATTGCCTTACAATATAACGGAAAACAATCAAAATATATTAGAAGTTCTAAACTTGTTCAGATAAAACAAAAAAAAGTACTTGAGGACATGAACTAAAATATGTCAATGGATTGTGATTCTTTCAGTACTGTCACAATTTGAACGATTCGTGGCAGACTTTGTGGAGCTTCACTATCGCTAATTGCATCAAATTGAATCTTTCTGTTCACAATATCCCACAAAAGTGCAACGTATCTGATACGCATTAACTTTGAATCAAGAGGAGTTGTGGGAATACCATTGCTGTAGCTCAAATACTGCATAAGACGATACAAAAACACCACAATCCCTATATATAAAAAGTAAAATATCTTAGTAAATATTCTTTAATGTTGTATAAATCAAAGAATAAATCTTCATAAAAAAAGCTTACAAGCTGCCTTTAAGTTGTTGAGGTATGCCTTTCACGTACTCAATATCAAATGAATCGAAATAATTGTATTTCACAATAGCACTTAAGTTCATCTTCATAAAGTTTCTTAGGCAGATCCTCGATTACAACCACATTCGTATAACATTGCATGTGTGGAGCTTTTCTTGGACCTTCATTGACCATAAATTGAACTCCCCAATAAACAACATTAACTTCATTATACAAATAATTGTATTTGTATAACTAACTGATCAATTCAATTTCTATATCTATAACATTACAAATAACACCATTGATTATTTATACATCTGTTAGTTCTTGATAATGTAATATATACAGATTACTGAACTAACAATTCATCTATTGTGGGATATAAAAGTTATATTGTCCATATACAAATCGAAGAAAAAAAAATTGAAAATAGGGTTATACCTCAAAATCTTCTGTTTCCTCTTGTTTCATTGCAACAAAATCATCTTCTCCAATTGTTTTTGAGTCATTTCTGCTAGAAGATGTTTCTTGTACTTTTCTTTTTTTTAGATTTGACAATAGAACCCGCAATTGCTTCAAAGTCTTGAGTAAAAATCAATGAAAATGATGAATTTCGTACAAATTCAATTGCATGCAAATGTATACCTCTAGTGATTCTCTTTGATGGAGATTGTTCATCCATGATTAGAATGATTTTGATTAGTATATCAAAGGAATCTTGAATTTGTCCGTAAAACTTTGAAAAATTTGGGGAAAATGAAAAAATTATACTAATACAATCTATTAAAAGCTGATGGAAGTAAAAACAAAATTTAAACAATAGATGAAACCTGGAATTGAAATTGAATGATTAGGAGGCAAAATTTTAAAAATTTGAATTTGATTCTGTTGAGAGATTTATGGGGGATTGAGAGATTTATGAGAGATAATTATGTGGGTGTGGAAGAGAGATAGTGCGTAGGTTTGTATAAAAGGGAAATTGAATTCTACACGATTTATACATAAAATGCTGAGACCCACCGCAACTTTTTCCTAAACATAACCCATTTTCTCTAATTAAGTGAAACTATAGTCATGTACTAAAGGTTGGCTTAGTTATATAATTTTCCCTTAAAAGCTTGCTCCGTCTCGTCTCGTCTCGTCTAGTCTCGACCCGTTCCCTTATCAGTCATACCTAATACAATAGATCTTTTGGTCACGATTTCATGTGTGTACTATTAGGGCTCGTTTGGTGTGAGGAATTAGAAATAATAGTGATGGGATAAGAAAAAAATTATGTTGTTTGGTTGGCAAGTCCGGGATAACTTATTCCGGAATTAATAATTGTACCGGGATAAGTTATCCCTCCCCATGGGTGGTATAGTAATTCTGAGATAACTTATCCCTGGATAAAATAGATAAATGACAAATATGTCCCTTTAAATCCTTTTTATACATCATTTTTCACATTTATGTATATTTACATTTTTTTAATATCATGTATAATAATATTTACTACTCCTTACTTTTATGATAATTATACATATTTTTCTATTAAAAAATTATACTTTATAAATATAATTTTTATTTATGAATTTATTTGACTAATTCTTATGTTTATTTTATTTTGATTTCTCATAAATTTTCTTCTCTTTAATAAACTTAAGAGGAAAATTCTATTTTTAAGTTAAATAAGAAAAAAGTTATATTTTTAAATACACATGGAACTTATCATGGGAATAGATAAACAAAAGTATTTAAGTTAAATAAAATAAAATTTTATTTTAAAAAATGAATAACTAAAGCTCACAAAGAAAAATTAAAAAAGTTTAAATAAAGTGAAGGATAATTTTGTAAACAAACAACTTGTTCTTAAAATTTATCAATATATATTATTTTGAATATAACAAACCAAACACTCAATAAAAAATAATCCCAAAATAATTTATCCTATCATAACTAATCCCAACATAATTCATATTCAAACCGATCCCTTACAGAAGTTAAAAAGATTGACTGCTAAATTTTGATCAAACTTCAGAATACCCTTTTCAGTTTTCCTCTTCGTCTGTGCTTCTCATTGAAAAAGGTAAATTTCTCCCTCTCCTCTCCTTGGATTAGCCTCACTATTTTGAGATTTCCTCTGTTCTTCCAATTGCTTAATGGGTATCTGGATTTTTTTTTTCTCACCTCTGTCTGCTTATGTTGACAGCCCTGTAGTGTGGTCCAATTTTTAGAAGACAGCAACTTTTTTGATACGATAAGATAGCGGAGGGCAAAAGTGCTCTATGTCTAATAATTGTAGTCTTGTAGGGTAATTTAGGCCATTTTCTGTAGAATTAGTTTGTTGAGGATTTTATGTTTATATAAACATAAATGAGAGTTTTAAGAACCGTTAGACAACCCTCGATTTGCCTTTCGAAGTGAAATGAACATGGCTTTTGATAGAATGGACATAGAGGATTCATGGTTTGCTATTTTTTTTTTTTTAATTGGCAAAGATTGGAGTAGATAATTGTCATCTTTTCCTGTTCCCCCTTTTCCACTTCTTCAATGTTGATGATTGTCATGTGAATTTATATATGGTGCTGATTCAGGTTTGGAACTTGACGTTGATTGGATTGACTTTTATAGTGGCTGACAATCAGGATGGAGACTCGGGTTGATTTTGTACAATCTCTTCAAAGTGACATGTCAGTTAATATTCTGGCATGTTTGAATGATCCAGTAGATGTGGTCCGTGCAGGCTCCGTCTCAAGCCTTTGGCACCATTTTGGTGAGTTATGCAAACTGAAGTCTTGATGAAAGTTATTCTTGGCAGTGACATTTAAAAAGTATTTCTTTTCTCATAGTAATAACTCATCATCTTGCTGAGTTTCACGTTTCCTTCTAATACTGAAGCAGTCTACTGTACCTGTTTCCAATCTGAATATATTTGTTCACATAATTGGTGGTTATGGGTATCTGAGGGCCATACCACCATAGTCTGCAAAAATGAGACCATTTTGTATCTTCTCGATTTAGGGTTACCCTCATTTTAATTGATTGTAGATTATTGCTGGAGATGTAAACCATTTTAGGATTGTCAATTCACAACACTTCCTTTGTTTGCAGCTAGACCTGCTTTTAGCAATGAGGCTATAACTTAAGAGCCTGTTTGGATTGACTTTTGATTTATGACTTATATGACAGAAGTCATAAGTTTGAAATTCTAACTTAAGGATTTTGACTTATTTTTGTTATTTTGGCTTAAACCAAGTGCTTATAAGCACTTTTTATTTTTATCCAAACACATTGAAACTGCTTAAAAGTTATTTTGGCTTAAAACCACTTAAAATAAGCCAATCCAAACAGGCTCTTATGTATTGATTAATGGCTCAGACTTTGAATTGTGGAAAAAAAAAGCTGCCTTCTATCCTAGGCAAACATTATGTTGCATATCTTGGGTTTTTTTCTTTATTGATATGTCTGTGTTTGACTCTACATCATACAACGGCAGTGTCCATCTTCATGAAGATATTACCGATTAATTTCCTTGTTTCCAGTGTTACCAGGTTTGAACCTAATCAATGAGAATGTGGTAATACCTAAATGACGGGATGGTCTTGATGATTTTGCCCAAGACATCGGTCAATAATGTAAATTGTCCTACATAATAAAAAAATAACTGTAAATGGTCCAAAAATATGAGCTTTTTCCTCTTTCTCAAAATAAAAAAGATGAGCTTTCTCTTAAGTTGCAAAGGAGAAAATATTATGAAGTGTAGTGTTTTAAAAAGAAATCAGGCCATCATGTTGTGTGTGTCTCTTACCTAAGTCATAGGAAAATCATTCTTCAAATGGGTAAAGCAATTCATTCATCTTCCTCTCTTCCTTGGGAAAATAGTAATGATGTCAACACAAATTCTAGTTACTTGTTTATGCTCCCAGCTTATGTGTTGCTAAAGTAGAGCATGGGGCAAATGATCAGTCACACAAGTTTCGTCATTATCGAAAATGTTGCACCAAAGGGTATGGTCTAACATGGATTATAGGAGGCCAGGGTTCATTCAAAGAGAGGCAAGCAAAAAGATGATAATTTCTTCTCATTTTTCTAAGCCTTGTTGAACATAGTTACTTTGTATCTGTACTGATGGGAGGTATCAGATACTCAATGGGTCAGGTCAGTAGAGATGAAGACATATTGCCGTTTACATAAATTGCTTTGTCAAGAATGTTTGATTCCTCAGTAAGTTCATTTAGATGTCCAAAATAAATAAATTAAAGAAGTGATCCCCTGTCAACTCCCCTCCTAAAACACCCCCACCTCGAAGAAAATAAAAGAAAAAAGAAAAACAAGGATGATAATGAGGAAGAGGAGGTCAAGTGGGGTAGCCTATAGGATGTTTAGATAATCTACTTGCATCCAAATGTGTAGAGAATGCATCATTTATTATTCGGTCAATTGTATGAATTTGTGGCCGTCACTTCAACTTGAATAAAAACAACTTTGTTTCCTCTTACTATAGAAAAGGATGAAAACACAAATGTTGTTTAACTAACATACACTGTTAGCTGATATAATTAGGTATTTGTTTGCATATGGTGTGATGATCTTCTGTCAAGAAGTTTGATCTAGTAATGACCCCCTGTGGTCTTTTTGCTAATTCTGAAGTATTGGTGATGTGATCACAATAAAAAATCCTCAAGTATTGGTGATGTGATCTAATTGAGTGTTGCCTTCCTTGTTAGACGTGGTCTTGAAATAACTGCCCTCTAAAGCTAGTTCCTTCTCCTCCTCCTCCTTAAGCACAAGATTTTCCTTGGTCCTTTTTACGCAACACTCTCGGTTGCCCTAGAGGACTATTTTTCTCTTTTATGCACAAACGTTGGCAACGAACACGTTATTGACTAATAGTTCATCTTTCGAATCAAATAAATACCTATAACAAAAAAAGTCCAAAGCCCATTGAAGCACTAGAAGAACATTACCACAATTTCTAACTCTTTTCAAAAAGCCATTTGTACGCCTTAGAGTGAACAGATAATCATGGCCACTAGATCTTTCATACTCTTATTACAATATACTTAACACTCAACTGTCCTAACTCTTATCATATCTTCTGTTTCATTCTTCTTGAACAATCACAAACACTTTTTTGATTTATGGATTTATTATCAGAAATTTAATGCATAGTCTCAGCATTCAATGTGTATTTCCTGAATAATCACATTTTTCAATCATTCAATGTTAACCATATTAATTGGTCGTAAAAGAGAAGGAGAAGGAGCTAGCTTTGCCACCAACATTCCCCTGTCCCTCGTCTTCCAATACTCCTCCAGTTCTTCAAAAGTTCCAGAGTATTTCTTGGCATTGTCCGATTCACCCCAGCATACAAAAGAACATGTGCCACTAATTGCAGCTGTCTCACAATACAAAAAAAAGAAGCTCATTGTTTTCAGCTTCCTGTCCACAATGCAGGCATCTTAAGCAAATCGGAAGGCCTCTTCTTTGTAGTCTCTCATGAGTTAAACAAGCCCCTTTAAACTATAATTGATCAGAAGGATCATCATAGGGGAAAGTGTGTTGAGAAAAGGTTTAGGTCATATTCTCGATAGACGTGCCTGGGAGGGTTTTGTAAAATGATTTTTACAAAACAAAACATTCAGAAAGATATAGAAGCTCTTTATTATTCTTAGGACTACTTACCATTTCTTTATAAGCTGCTGTCCGACCCAATTAATTTATTTGGAAGTTGGAAAATTTCCTGGATATACATTGGAATACCAGTTGTTAAACTTACTGGATTTCCGGCTTGATAATGCCACATAAATTTCTTAGAATTTCACAATCACTGTACACAAAATTAGGGCTAGTTGGCCCTTTATTCAGAAAAAATATAGGGATGCCAGTTTTAATACTAGGAAGTGGGGAATGTTAAAGTGAAGCAAAAAAGTCATTTGAGGATCATTATCATTTGGGAGAAGAATGGCCTCGTTTCAAGTAGAGTAGTAACATTGTGACTTATTTTTTGCAGTGATTACAAATGGGCTTTCCAAGCAACTATGTCTGAAAAGGTTTCCTCAGCTTTCTGGGATTGCACGTATAACTGAACCAGATTGGATAACAACAGAAGCAAATGGTGTTGGATCTCACAATTCCAGTTGGGATATTCTGAAGAGAGACCACAATGTTTATGCTTCTCTCCTTCATGCTATTACAACATTAAACACATGTCAGAGTGAATGCATAGTGTATGCAGTTAGTGCTTCGAGTACAGATAGATTTCCTGCCGAAAGTGTTGCCAATACTTTAACAACTAGGAGATATCTTGGCGGACATTCATACTGGTCAAGTAAAGGGCATGCTGATCCAGATGCCCCTGAGACATTAATTTACAAATTGAAAGCTGATCTGTGTGTTATTAGTGAAATCAGTGTACAGCCTTTTGAAGGTGATTGCTTCAGCTTCATTCTATCTTTATGTTATATCTCCCAAAGGCCTTAGATGCCCCTCAATCATTTCGATATAAGTTTCAAAGTTTTTGCACGTTTTATTTGATCCTCTTGATTAATATGTAATATCTTATTCAGCTTTTTACCAGCCCGGCCAGCCTATATACTCTGCAAAATCTGTTCGATTTCGGTTAGGACACCCCAAAAATTCACTAGATGAAAATGATATCGTGCAAATGCCTCAGCAACAGCCTGCTGATGACAAGTTCATATGGACGTATACATCAGAAGTATACCCTATGGAACAGGTAATCTTTTATAACTTTTTTTTCCTTACAAAGATGGTATCATTTCTAATTTGTTTTTGTCATGGCAAGTATTTCCCACTAAAATGTTGCCAAAGTAGTGTCATGACTTATTTCAACTAGTTTGAACTTTATCTTTAAGTCCTCAATGAGAGCATAGTATTTTGCATGGAAAGAAATAACATATTCTAACATTGATGAGCAGAAAAACTGCTTGCAACAGTTCAAGCTACCAGAACCAGTGCTTTGCATTGGTGGATATCTGCAGATTGAACTGTTGGGTAGAGTTCAGAGGCAACATTCAGACAACTTGTTTTACACATGGTTAGTTTTCCACTCTCGTCTTTCTTGAAAAGTCAATGACTTCTCTGTTGCTCTACCCATTGGCAAGATGTATGCGCTTGTGTCATAAGCATAGAGATCTTTGCTGAGGCTTCTATCTACACTAATTTCTCTCATGTGATTATATGTCGTATATTTTTGTTCTGTCTATATGTTACAGAAAATATAGAGCAATTCTAGTGCCTTTTTTTTATTTGGTATAATATTGGTCGGTGATGATCTTAAATTTAACGATATGATCAGTGAGGACTCATATAACCGAACTTCAACTGATTGGAATTGAAGCACAACAGTTGTTTATGTTGTGATAACATGCTGTTTCATTCACATTTGCAGCGTTAGCCATGTGAAAGTCATGGGCGGTCCTCTCTGCCCTGCATTTGACATAGATATCCTTGAACCATCAGGCAAGTTTGCGTTGAAGTACAACCCAGGGGTTTTCCGATGGATGTTGCAAAGCTTTTTAGAAGACTCAAATATATCTCCAATGCCATCAGAGGATGAAGCGGTTGAACATGTAGGTGTTATGGGGTTTCTGTTACAGGCTTACCATGGGGGTATTGAACCCATGGTATGGGATGAACCAATGGAATGGGATGACGACGATGAAGAAATGGATGAACTTGGTGTACTTTAGTAGTGTGAACTTGGATGATTATCTCTTGTATTTAGCTTTAAAATTTCCACCAAATAACTATCAAACTGGTGTACTTGAGTTGTTTGCCTTTGCAATTTGCTTGCCCTGGTTTTCTTCTTATATTTCAGGCTTACATGCAAATAAGCAATTAATTCAGTAACAAAAAAGGTGCACCGCCTCTATTGTTGGTTGGTCCCTCCAAACCAGTGGGCTTTTTTTTTTGCCAAACCAATCGATGACTCATTAAAGTTGGCATTCAGTTTCACTTAGACACTTCAATTGGGTGATGTTCATTTTAGACACCTCATGTAGGGTTTCGTTGTGTCATTTTGACACTTTTTGCTGACATGTCAAAGTGAGTGATACACTCAACAATAGAGCGTGAAAGAGTCAATTTAGCTATTTTTTATTTTACTTTCTCTTCTTCTTCTTCTCCATTTTTCAAGCTACTACCACCCATCATTTTTTGAAGCTTAAACTCCTTCAATGGAGGTCAATTTTTTTTTATTCAAATATGTTTTCAAGTCGTTTTTCTTCTTCATTGTAGTACTTTTGTACATCCACAATCACCTCTCTCCACCTTCCTCCCATCATTTTTTAAAGCTTAAACTCTTTCAATGGAGGTCGAATTTTTTTTTATTCAAATCCATTTTCAAGTCATTTTTCTTCTTCATTGTATTACTTTTGTAAATCTACAATCACCTTCCTCACCTTTATACCATAAAAATGAGTACCAACATTCATATTTATTCTCTTTCTTTCTTCCTCTCCCTCTTTTCTTCCCACAACACAACACTAAGAAGAGAGAGAAAAGAGATCCGAAACAATTTTAAAAGTTGATTAAAAAAAAAGAAAATTGTTGGATGTGGTAGAGAAGACAACTACCTTTGGGGAGGGGGGAGGGGGGGGGGGGGGTAAAATTGATTTTTTTAGAATAATATTTTTATTTTATTTACTAGATAGATTTTAAAATAATTTTCAACTTAAAATTACACGTGTAATCATTTAATTGGTTGTTTGCCACATCATCAACGAGTGTATTACACTCTCCTTCAGTTTTTTGCTTATTGTAAAAAAAGTGTCAAAATGACATAGCGGAACCCTACATAAGGTGTCTAGAATGACCATCGCCCAGTTAAGATGTCTAAATGAAACTTGGTGTCAATTTTAGAAGGCCACCGATAAGTTTGACCTTTTTTTTTTTTTTTTTTTTACCTATTTAAAAAACATAGGGGAATGTTGTTTGGACGGTGATACTTTCTCTAATTCATATTAACTGAATTTGTGAGGCAATGCACACATTTTAAGAAAATCATTCAAGAACATAATTGTGAAATTATAAATATAACTTTGTAAGTAGTAGTGTAATTTATTTCCTAGAAAATATAGAACTTCAATAAATGAAAGGGCAAATATGAAATAAAATTCAAACATTTATCTTGAACTTTGAACAATTCAATTATTTTGAATAGTGAAAAAAATCTCAAAAATTCACATATTATGATAAATATTCAATTCCAGACCTGAATATATCCCGATAAAAATAATGATACACAACTTGAGTTAAAATTACCAGAAACGTCGGAAGAATCAAAATACATAAAAGCTCCTAATTCACTTTCAAATTTGATATGATAATTTAATGGTGTGGGATCTCAAGTTCTTGGTATAGATGACAATAATATTTGTCAATTTATGTAGTCTTTTCATGGTAATTTAAGTTACATTAATATAAGAAATTTCCAACAAATTCAAATCAATTAAAAAAAATTGAATTCATCACATAGTGTAAATATAATTGAAGGTTAAAAGTGAAAGAATATTCGAAAATTAATATTGAAGAATAAACAATTAAGTCAGTTGAAATATTAAAAATGTATCAACATATCAATTATTTTGGAACGGATAGAGTAATCATATCATCTCATATCATACTAAAAGTGGGAAGCTACAAAGTTAAAAGTTGAAATACCACTTTACCCCTACATCAAATTAAAATATTATAAATATATACTTGATTAAATAAAAAAATAATAATCATTTATTATAAAGTAAATTCCTCCTATTAAATATAATAATTTATATGTTTTAATGTTAGCCTATTACTTAATTGAAAGAATTTTTAATCTTCTTATACATGTAGTTTTTTTTATCTTCTTTATAAATTTTATCATTCTATTTACTAATGGTAACCTTTTCACTTTTCAGCTTATCTCCTTTTATTAATTATATTATATTATATTATATTATATTATATTATATTATATTATATTATTATTATAAATTTTAAAAGTGAGGAGATTTTAAGTCAAAACTTAAAAAATAAAAATAATCATAAGAAAATATTACATTTATTCTCAATGAAAATTAACTAAGCCCTTTTCCACTTCTCTTAGTTAATTTAAATATCTTAATATAGTAGTATTTGAAAATTGTATCTTTCGAAATCTAAATTAAGTTCACTTAGGTAATTAGTATGTCATGCCTTGGAAAAGTCAAAGAGTTGTATCTAAAGTATGTAAATTAAATAAATACATGTATATGTTTCATCTTTCAAATTAATTTATGTTCTTAATTAATATTTTTCTTTAATTTGTTGTAACGCTTGACCTTTCAATTTTGTAAATGAATCTTCATATTCCAAAGCTATAGTTTTCCTATAAATACAAATCTTTCAATAGTATTTCCATACAAAGATTTATATGTGATACAATTTTTGTGTGTGGAAGACTAGAGAAGCTTTAATCAAGTGAAGAAAATTTCAAGACAAGAGGATTTGTGTCCAAATTATAAGGCATAATGTGATTATAGGGATGAATAACACTTCAATTACTAGAATATCGGAGCTTGGTGTATTTGGTTTTTTTACTTATTTGCCGAGATTAGAACTATGATAAGACCCCTCCATTTATGTAGTTGAATGTCACTTCCGTTAACTTGTCTTCCAAGATTTTTAACTCTTTTTTTATGGTCAAAGGTTGAATATTTATTACTATAGCTTTGTTTCAATTTGCATTATCAATAAAAAGAGATTGTCTTAGAATTTTTCTTTTTTCGTTGGTAGCCTTATGATAAACTTGCTTCTATGATCTTTTTTCCTTTGTATTTGTAATTTCATTTTTAAAATGTATATGATTGAAGTTACAAGATGAATATTCTCCAATATGAAGTTGTAAGTAATTTTTATTTTTCATATCTCCATCTTTTTGAGTTTTTTAATCTAACTTCGAAATTGATTACTATATTTTTGTATTCTTCATTTCTTTTATCTTTAGGATATAAATATAATAAAGCTAATCCCATGTTATATTTATAATTAATTGTTTTGAGGGTAAGCATGGTAAATCCTGCAAAATATTTTCACAACTAGACCTGTAAAAGTCTTTGATAAACATTTATAGTTATGTCTTCTTCGTTGTTTGATAGCCATTTATCTTTTTAAAACATGTTTATACTTTTTCCTTTTTATATGTAGTCTCAAATGTTTAGAAAATTCATGTACTTAACTATTATAGAGAGGTACAAAAATTAGTGCAAAAGTAAAAATAAAAATAAAATAATGTAAAGTAAAAAGACGACAATGCTACATTGAATTTTATTGTATTATAATTCATATTTAATATACAAACCCTTTAATTTATAGTTCAAGAAATATAGTGTATTTGTCTTTTTTACATAGTCATGCTTTCTTTTCTGTTTTTTTTTTTTTTTTTTTTTTTTTTTTTATGATTTTAGTTTTTTTGTACATATGAAGCATTTTGCTTATAGCAAGTCGACTTCTAACAAAATATAATTCAATCAATATGACAATATTTTTGTCTATATATTTTAATGTGATGTCTTTTATTATAGAGATCATGTCTTTATTTACTTTTCTTTCTTTTCTTTCTGTGTGAACTTGTAATTTTTTCTATAAATTTGATGTTACACCACCTAGACATTTTGTAATATTTTTCTTTATATGTATCTTTTTTATAACCAATTTCCTTTTGATTTTTAAAAATTACATTTAGTAATTAAACTATATTAATTCCTCTAATATAATAAAATGTTTATTTTTCATGAAACATTAAAAATATCAAACCTCCAACATCTGACACAAGATTTTCATGTTATATTTTGTGAAGAGTTGTATTCTTATGTCAAACTTACATAAGGACTTAGTTTTGAACTTACAGATGAATTTATGTATGCTCCACTATGATATATTTACTTATATATATATTTAAATTAACTTTTCTAATGTCAATTAGGGGACAAATGTGCAACGCATGTTCCTAGAACTAGTAACATAATAAACATGAGCATTTAACCTTGGTTCTAACATCAAACACCTTTCATTAATTAAAACTTTTGAAATAAACAAACATTCAAACCGAAATTGTGAACTTTCTAATGTGATTCATTAACTTTTCTAATTAGTTTCATAAATTCTAGTGAGATACCTTAACCAGATGTACTCAATTACCTTTAGTGAACATGAAGAGCTAAATCTCCCCAAACGAAACATAATTTTTTTTTCGTTGGTTTTGTTTGTTTCTTTTGGGTATTTATCATAATGATTTCAAATTTAACAAGTTTTAAGAGTTATTATGTAAGATTTTTGTAACGAACTGTTTCCGTCATTATAAAAATGCCAACGGGGGAAAATTTGGGATTGGAAAATTTTTTCGTAGTATTTGGATTTTCCCAACCTTGTCTAGATTTGGACGAAATCAGAGTCTTTAAGGTGTAGGGAAATATGGTAACAATAGGGTGATTTATTTATAATTCTGGTTACATGAGTGGTTAGATAACTCGTTAAGGAATCCGTACGACTTTACGGAATTGAATTGGGGTGAGTAGAACTCTCGTAATCGATTTTAGCGTGAAGGATATTTTCTGAGCGTCGTTGGTTAGAGGTGTGTCGTGAAATGGGAATTTTGGAATTTTTTTAAATAGCTCACTGGTTCATGCAAGCCACTCTGGTTGGGACGCTACAGCGAGTGTGGGCCTCTGTGGCGGGTTCGACGCGACTTAAAGTCATAAATAAATCCCTAAACGACCTTATTTTGCACTTTTCGATTTTTAGAGCTAAGGAACGAACCCCAGGTGACTCCTAACAGTTTTCCACCATTCTTGAGGCTAAAGGTAGGCCTTTCACTCCCCCGAATTCGTTTTTCGATCTGTAAAACATAATAAAATGGACAGTTAATGATGGTGGAGGGTTTTGATCTAGATTCTATGGTGGAAACAACCCTATTTTGGATACTTGGGATCATGGGTTTTATCTAGGATTCATAAAATTGTTAGCAATTCGGGTAATTAGTGATTGTTTATTGATTCCCGTGTTATTATGATTGTTTGTAGACCAAGAACAAGCGGAACGAATATGGAAAGGGAAGGATCAAGTTTCTTAGGGTTTCAAGCTTGTTTCGATGTAGGTGATGGTTATGATTCTATGATTGTGTGATGTATGTTTGTTCTTGCTTCATTATGATACTTTCTTGTATGTGAATGTTGCATTATTGATCACACTTGTTGTAAATGAGATAGATGAATGATGGTTACCATGAAATCATGACTTAAATGTATGATCTTGAGGATATACTTGTGATTGTGATTGTGGTGTGTTGAATGGATCGGTTGCCACGCTTCGACATAACTATCTTGGATCGGTTGCTACGTTCCGACATAACTATCTTGGATCGGTTGCCACGTTCCGGCATAATTATGGGATCGATTGCCACGTTCTGGCATAATCTGTAACACCCGAGAAAAAAAATTGAGCTAAGACTTGAACCGTCCTTCGTTGTGAGTAGGATTTTACTAAGGAATTTAAAATTTCTTAAGTATTATGGTCAGGTCACTAGAAGTAGCACCTTAAGTTTCGAAAAGAACTTAATTGGAAATAGCAAAAATCTGAAATTTTGCAAGTATGAGTTTTGGGTCAACTTCAAACGACCATAAATCCTAGCTCAATATGAGTTAGGTGTGATACCAAATACCGTAGGAAAGACCTTTGAATTATCTTTCCAACGCCACCGAGTTTGCTCAGTTTCGAGTTCATATGAGGGAGATATGTGCATTCGAAGTTGGGCTGTCTAGATAAGGAAAGTCAAAACCGGATTTTAGAGGGGTATTTTGGTCTTTTCCTTACCAAATCAGATTTAATTCATTTTTAGTAAGGTTTTAAGGGTCTAATCCTATTGGGTTCAGTTTTATAATCCTAAAATTAGCCTAGGATTTTAGTTGAGAGTTCAAGAAGAGAAAAGATGAGAAAAGAGGAGATGATCAAAGCGTTCTTCAAGAGTCTTGCATTTTTTTGTGGATTTTCGCCATGGGTTTAATCCCTAAAAGGTATGTAATCTTCCATAGTGTTGGGTTTGTTCACCCACACGCCAATCATGTTATTTTCAACGCAATTTCGTTCTTAAAGTTGAAGGATTAGAGTTTTTGATAGGTGTTCTTGAAGTTCATTCTAAATTTTATTGTGTTGGGGTTTGATGATTTCTTGAGATGAAATTTAGTTATTTGAGTGTTGTTTTGAGTATACTAGAGTGTAATTATGTTAAGTAATCGAATTCAAGTGATTGCGGAAGAAACCGTTCGATTCTAGGCGAGTTAGGGTGGGAAAACGAGCAAAGAAATTCGTCGAAGTTTTCTGGGTTGGGGCCTGGTGTGTCACGCCAGCCAGAGCTCCCCAACCACTTCTCTGAATGTTAGGGGCTGGCGTTACGCGCTACTCAGAGCGCCAGGGTCGCCTGCCCCCACCCGTTCATCATCGTTTCGTTCGTTTGAGTTCTTTCAAAGGGTACATTTATTCCCCTTTGATTCTAAAACACTTCTAAACACCTAGAAATCATTGATAACATGATAATAACCTTGAATTCATAATTCAAATTCAAGGAAGAGTTAAGAGTTAAGTTTTGAGAATTCTTTCGAACATTCTAAGAAAGTCCCTTTGAGTTCTTTTGAGGAGTCTTGTACAACTTCTAGTAACTTGTTTCAGGACTCGAGCAAGTGAGTATAAGGATGAGAAGAATGTATTCATGAGTCTACTTTATCATTACAAGATCCTTCATATCATGAAACATAACTCTTGAATTCATAATTCACATTCAAGCGAGAGTTAATAATAGAGTTCAAGAAAGTCTTTAAGTTCAATTGTAAATCCTTTGAGATCATCTATTGATTTGAACTAAGTTTTGAGGAAGTAAGTAAGAGAATGAGAAGAGTCGTATACGCGAGTTCCATATTGATATTTGACCCTTGAGTCGAGTTGGTCATGCCCATAACTTCCGCATGAACTCCATCAGTTTAGTATCTTTGAAAGACATAGTATCTTCAAGTCCTAAGTCTTGAGTATCAAGTTTCTAACCTTTCTGAGATTACATTTTTAATCATGGGACTATTACATGTTAACCATGAAGTCCTTGAGTTGAATTGTCCATGCCCATAATTCTGCATGAACTCTATAAGTTGAACAGTCTTGAGATGAGAAGTATCTTCGATTCCTTGAGTTGAGTAGTTCATGCCCATAATTCCGCATGAAACCTCTGAGTTGAGCATTCTTGAAATGAGTAGTATCATTAGAGTTCTTTAGTTCCAAGTATTGAGTTCTATCTATGGTTATTGAAAACGTTGCATTGAATCGTTCACGTCCATAATTCGGTATGAACCATATTTTAAGAAGTCTTTTAAAAAAGTTTTAACTTTGTTTAAGACTTAAGATTTGAGTTGAGTAAAGAGTAAGAGTAAAATTCATTTTCTTTAAAATGATATATGGGAACTAAGTATTCCCAAGAGTAAATGTTTTCACATTTAAGATGAGAGAAAACTGTGATTTCCAAAAGAGTTTTGAGCAAGAAAGGGAACATCGATTCAAAGAGAGCTTCTAAGCTAAGTTTTGAGTAATTATCTCAAACCAAAGAAAGAAGTTATTTTAAAAACATATGAGCTAAGTATATTTTTGGGAGTAGTATTGAGCACCGATATGGGGATGCGAGTTCGTATTAACTCAAGTCTCCATAAACCATGTAGTCATCATGGGTATTAATGGATCATACTTTTTAGGTGATCACATAAGTTAAGCTAGTGGATCCATTAAGTTAAGTGTTCTATAAGACGGCAAAGTATAGGACAGTTCTGGCAGCGTGGGCAAAACGTTGTATCACCACTTAGGCTCATAGTGGTGGTTGTCGGTTAGACAAACTCCCACAGAAACTATATTGCTTTATTATATAAGTAAAGTTGAGTTTGTTATTGCATTTTCTTTAACGAACTAAGTTGTTTTTACTGTTTTACAAAGCTTTCCATATATTGCATATGTATTGTTGCTTTATATTGAGTTGAGTACCCAGAGTCGAATATCATATTTTTGAGTTGAGTATCTAATCTCTGAGTTGAGTATCTTATCCTTGAGTACTTCTAAGTTGAGTAAGAGTAGTTTTGAGTATCCTTGAGTATTCCTTGAGTTGAGTAAGGTTGAGAAGAGGTAAGTATGCTTCCTTTTTATGAAGTTTCAAGCTTATGTTTATGCTTTAGAATTCCTCTTACATGCTTGTACATTCCACGTACTGAGCCATTTGGCATGCATCTTCTTATAATGCAGGCACATGTATTCGGGATCATCAATAGGAGATTCGTAGATACATTCGGGAGTTCGAGTTAGCAATGGTGCGCCTCCTTGTTTTCGGAGGATTTCATTTACTTTTTAGTTTAGTCAGGATGTCTTGGGTCTTGTCCCGACTTCCATCTTTATCAGTTAGAGGCTTCATAGATAGTCAGTATAGTTGATAAGTCTCTATCATTTGTTTAATTAAATATTTTAAAGACTTAAGTTGCCTATTTTATGGCGAGTGGAATTATTTATTTTAGTGTTTTTTTTTTAGTTAAAGCTTTGCATTTAAGTTTCTTGAATTTTTATTAGTTTTTAAGCTTTGATTGCTTGAGTTAGTCTTCCGCTTGAAGTCAGCCAAGATAAGGGTTCACTTGGGGACCAGAAATCGTTCTCGAGTGCCGGCCATGTCTAGGGTATATGCTCAAGTCGTGACGAACTTTGTATCAAAGCACAGAGTTCAAGTGTCTTAGGGTGTCTATGAAGCCGTGTTAGTAAGATCTTGTTTATGGTTGTGAGGGCCCTACTTCTATAAATGAGGGACTACGAACATTTAAGAAAAGTTTGCCTTCTTTCATACTCTTAATCGTGCAATAGAGCTATGCCCTAGAGATTTTATTCTTACTCCTACGCTTCTCAGAATTCATTCGACTACCCATCATACTAGAGGAAGTTGAAAAGTAAAGTGTAAAGATCCTTATGGATGAGTTGTTCTTAGCAAGAGTCTTGAGAAAGTCAAAAGACCTCAGAGGGGCTTGACAGAAGCCCAAGAGTAAGTTAAGTGTTCAGTTTCAGAGGAATGCGCTCATATTCATATGAATTATGCGTTTGGGCTAAAAGCGAGTTGTACTATTTTCCTTAAGCCTTGTTTTAACTGATATAATTATGAGAAAGTATGTTTAGAGCTTGGGAAGTATTTTCACCCGAAAAGGTAGCATGAGCTACGAGATCATGAGCAGTAGTAGTGAAAGAGCCCATGGTTAGAGGAAGTATGTAGAGGTTTAGTTATCTAAGTAAGGGGGATGGTGTTTTGGCAAGCTATATTATTATAGTCATGCACCTAGTAAGTTACTAATGAAGAGTTTTCCCTTATGGGTAGACTAAGAAGTGATGAGTAGTGAAGATTCTATCATAGGAGGTTGAGTGTGTTGTAGCTAGAAAGAAGTTGGTGATGAAGTGTCATTGTGTAGGAAATGACCAAGTATAAGTGTTGAATACAAGAGCAGGAGTATTCATAAAGTGATAGATCTAAGCCAGGCTTATGATTTGTTTGAGAGGGTCATGCTGATCATAAGGTTATAGAACTGATATTGATATTCAGGTTTAGTAGTGAACATTAAGCTTGAATTTGAGATGAGTGTCATGATCAAAAGAATGGAGCCATAAGGGTAATGATGTCAGTCTTGGGATTTGATCTAGTAGACTTGACATATAGTAGATGAGGAATTGAGGTGATTAGTTGCAATAAATATGAGTGGTACAAGTGAGAGACCCTAACCTTCAGATAAAGGCAGTAACGTGTGGCTATGTCACAAGAGTAATAAGAGCGTTAAGAGGTGTACCGAGAGGGTATGTAACCAGTAGAGGTTAAGGAAAACACCTTAGAAAGAGGTCTTAGTACCGCTTATAGAGAGTTTGGTAGGCATGAGATAAACTTCTCCTAAGTGTTAGATTAAAAGAAGAGGTAGACCATTTAGAGATGATGGAATATGTCCATAGCTTTCAAGTGTTAGCTTTAGACCTAAGGGGGAGATGACAAGATGAGAAATTGAGTCAATTGTTTGAGATTAAGATGGTAATGAATTCAAAGAGTTTGGGGGATATCTTTTTAGAGATCCTTTTTGTAATGGTGTGATGTTAAAAAGAGGAGGTTGATGTTCTTATCGTGTTAGTGATGGTGTGATAATTCCATCTAAGGTTATTAACAATGAGGAAGAAGAGGATTAGTTTTTACTAAGAGAAATAGTTAAATGAGAGCCCTTAGTTGGATCTAAAGGAGTTGGTTAGTAGGAGTCCATGGTGTTGCTAGAGTACTAAGCTTGAATGTGGTGGTAAGGAGTAATAATCTTGGGATGAGATTCCCTATCGAAGTATAGAATCCGAACCTAAGGATTTGGGTTAAGCTTGAATATCGTAAGAGCATACCATTAGAATTGCACCTTAGTAAGAGTAACCCAGTCCAGTCGTCATTTGAGGACGAATGATCCCAAGGGGGAGATATTGTAACACCCGAGAAAAAAAATTGAGCTAAGACTTGAACCGTCCTTCGTTGTGAGTAGGATTTTACTAAGTAATTTAAAATTTCTTAAGTATTATGGTCAGGTCACTAGATATAGCACTTGAGTTTCAAAAAGAACTTAATTGGAAATAGCAAAAATCTGAAATTTTACAGTTAAGTGTGAGTTTTGGTTCAACTTCAAATGACCATAAATCCTAGATCAGGATGAGTTAGGTGTGATACTAGATACTGTAGGAAAGACCTTTAAATTATCTTTCCAACGCCACCGAGTTTGCTCAGTTTCGAGTTTGTATGAGGGAGATATCTGCATTCGAAGTTGGGCTGTCTAGATAAGGAAAGTCAAAATCGAATTTTAGAGGGGTATTTTGGTCTTTTCCTTAACAAATCAGATTTTATTCACTTTTAGTAAGGTTTTAAGGGTCTAATCCTATTGGGTTCAGTTTTATAATCCTAAAATTAGCCTAGGGTTTTAGTTGAGAGTTCAAGAAAAGAAATGAGGAGAAAAGAGGAGATGATCAAAGCGTTCGTCAAGAGTCTTGCGTTTTGTTGTGGATTTTCACCATGGGTTTAATCCCTAAGAGGTATGTAAGCTTACATAGTGTTGGGTTTGTTCACCCACATGCCAATCATGTTATTTTCAGCGCAATTTCATTCTTAAAGTTGAAAGATAAGAGTTCTTGATAGATGTTCTTAAAGTTCATACTAAATCTTGTTGTGTTGGGATTTTGATGATTTCTTGAGATGAAATTTAGTTATTTGAGTGTTTTTTTGAGTATATTAAGTGTAATTGTGTTAAGTAATCGAATTCAAGTGATTGGGGAAGAAACTGTTCGATTCTAGGTGAGTTAGGGTGAGAAATCGAGCAAAGAAAGTCGTCGAAGTTTTCTGGGTTGGCGCTTGGCGTGTCACACCAGCCAGAGCTCCACAACCACTTCCCTAAATGTTAGGGGATGGTGCCCCGCGCCACTCAGAGCACCAGGGTCTCCTGCCCCCACCGTTTATCATCGTTTCGTCCATTTGACTTCTTTTAAAGGGTACCTTTACTCCCATTTGATTCTAAACACTCTAAACCACTTCTAAACACATAGAAATCATTCATAACATGATAATAACTTTGAATTAATAATTCAAATTCAAGGAAGAGTTAAGAGTTAAGTTTTGAGAATTCTTTCGAACATTCTAAGAAAGTCCCTTTGAGTTCTTTTGAAGAGTCTTCTACAATTTCTAGTAACTTGTTTCAAGACTTGAGCAAGTGAGTATGAGGATGAGGAGAATGTATTCATGAGTCTACTTTATCATTACAAGATCCTTCATATCATGAAACATAACTCTTGAATTCATAATTCACATTCAAGAGAGAGTTAATAGCAGAGTTTAAGAAAGTCTTTGAGTTCAATTGTGAATCTTTTGAGATCAACTATTTATTTGAACTAAGTTTTGAGGAAGTAAGTAAGAGAATGAGAAGAGTCATATATGTGATTTTCATATTGATATTTTGACCCTTGAGTCGAATTGTTCATGCCCATAACTTCCGCATGAACTCCATTAGTTTAGTATCTTTTAGTATTTTGAACTCTATATGGGGATGTGAGTTCATATTAGCTCAAGTCTCCATAAACCATGTAGCCATCATGGGTATTAATGTGTCATACTTTTTAGATTATCACATAAGTTAAGCTAGTGGATCCACTAAGTTAAGCGTTCTATATGACGGCAAATTATAGGAAAGTTTTGACAGCATGGGCAAGACGCTGCTCGTAGTGGTGGTTGTCGATTAGAGAAATTCCCACAGAAACTATATTACTTTATTATATAAGTAAAGTTGAGTTTGTTATTGCATTTTCTTTAACGAACTAAGTTATTTTTACTGTTTTACAATGCTTTTCATATATTGCATGTGTATTATTGCTTTATATTGAGTTGAGTACCTAGAGTCGAATATCATATTTTTGAATTGTGTATCTAATCTCTGAGTTGAGTAGCTTATCTTTGAGTACTTCTGAGTTGAGTAAAGTTGAGTAGTTTTGAGTATCCTTGAGTATTCCTTGAGTTGAGTAAGGTTGGAAAGAGGTAAGTATGGTTCCTTTTTATGAAGTTTCAAGCTTATGTTTATGTTTTCAAATTCCTCTTACATGCTCGTACATTCCCCATACTGAGCCATTTGGCCTGCATCTTCTTATAATGCAGGCACATGTATTCGGGATCATCAATAGGAGATTCATGGATACATTCGGGAGTTCGAGTTAGCAATGGTGCGCCTCCTTGTTTTCGGAGGATTTCATTTACTTTTTAGTTTAGTCAGGATGTCGTGGGTCTTGTCCCGACTTTCATCTTTATCAATTAGAGGCTTCATAGATAGTCAGTATAGTTGAGAAGTCTCTATCATTTGTTTAATTAAATGTTTTAAAGACTTAAGTTGCCTATTTTATGGCGAGTGGAATTATTTATTTTAGTGTTTTTTTTTAGTTAAAGCTTTGTATTTAAGTTTCTTGAATTTTTTTTAGTTTTTAAGATTTTGTGTGCTTGAATTAGTCTTCCGCTTAATGTCAGCCAGGATAAGGGTTCGCTTGGGAGTGTCCAGGGTTTAGGCTCGGATCGTGACATAATCATTGAATCGGGTACCACGTTACGGTATGTTAACTGTTTGGGTTTGGATTACATGATAGGACCAATGACTTGTCATAATTGTGTATTTTGAGACATGTGAAGTTGTTCGTTGTTCATAAATGTTTATGATATTGTATAGTTGATAGATGCATATGATTATATTGTTTTTTGACTTATGTATGTTGAGTACAGGGCATCTTCATAAGGCTAGACCTCGCTTAGGAGATCAGTGATCGTTCAAATTCAAGGGTGAGTCAATTCTTTTGGCTGTCATGGGTTCTCTTTCATCTATGTCCACCATTTTCAAACTTAGACTATGCTCTAGTTTGTTGATTAATTCATTAGATTGGGATTGCATCGCTTCTTGTTTAGACTTGTTGAACTTTAGATGTTTTGATACATTGACTTTCAGTTTCTAGGTTATTTTTTCAGCATTGTTTAGTTCGTTGTTAGACTTCTGTTGGAGTTTATGGGAACTCCCTATTTCTTTCCTTAGTATTTAACTTGTTCGTATCCTTAAAATGCCTTAGTTTTTAGATTAGTTGCTTGGTTTGGGTTGTAGTAGTGGTTATCCCACCGGAGAGTTAGTGTGGGTGCCAATCACGATGGTCGGGGTCGTGACAATTTTATTTTACATTAAATAATTAATCAATTGTGCATTATAATTAACAAATAATGTTGCGTTAAACTAACTTAAAGATCATTAGGTTTGGTTAGTATAAAATAGAAATACATCACCTCACATTAATTACTTTGTATTAGAAAAAGGGAAAGAAATCTAATCTTTTCAATTTGTAAGAAATAGAGTAATTAGGTATACTAAATTACTTTAATGAACATGAAGAGCCAAAGCTCCCCAAACGAAATAGGGAAAATGCTCAAATATGCCGTTGAACTTTGAGAAAGGCTCATCTATGACATCTGTTAAAAGTTTGGCTCATTTATGTCATTTCTGTTTTACAAAAAGCTTATCCATGTCATTATTTGCTAACTAAAATAAACAAAACTTTTACCATGAAATAGAGAGAGAGAGAGAGAGAGAGACTAAATATACTTTCTTTAAAGGATTTGCTTAGAGCTTTTATTTATGAAATTTGCAGGATCTAAATGAAGTATTTTTCTTGAGAAAGTTCTTATTTTAAATTGAGTTCAAATTAATTCTCGAGGAACTATTGTTTGAAGTCTTGTTGAAGTGTATGATTATTTATCAAGCTCTGATACCAGAAATTTTGGAAGGATATTTAAATTTTGAATAGGTAAATAATTTTTTTGATAAGTTAGTGAATAAACAATGTTAATATTGTTGTAAAATGGATGTCCACATAAATATACTTTGTCAGAGACGTATAGACATAGAGGGAAGTGGGTCCACATGCACCCATTCTCCCCTTCCTAACCCCTATGTAGTATTGTTGTTTTTTTTAAATTGTCTTCTTAAATTTGTATAAGTGAACCCAACGTTAAAAATGATATTTTAATGTACTGGTAAGTATGTCCAAATAGGAGGTGCATGACCTGTGGATTTGTCGTTCAAATTCTTTTATCCACATTAATGTTTTTAAATAATATAACTAAATGTGCCACTTTTAATAACTATTTTTAATAATTTATTAGTAAAAAGAGGTTCAAAATACCGATATTTTGAGGTTCAATAAAGTCAATTTATACTCTTTACTTTTTTTCTCCTTTTCTTCTTTTGACGTTTTTCTTATATTTTTAAAACTTTTTCTTCTGATTTTTCAAAGTCTAAACTAAAAGGTGAAAAAGTGTAATGACATCATATTGTTCTTGTTTTGGCTCCATTCCACTTTGTAGTTCATGATGAAGTAGAAGTGAGATTTGAGAACAAGTAACAAGATATGCTATCTAAAAAAAATTCAATTTTATTTATTAATGTACTTTAGTTATTTTTTATGCTTTTCTTGATTTATGAAGTTGTGTCATTATTTGATTGCTTGAATATTTTAAATTTATAAGAACTTCTTGATTTCTAAATAGTTATCTAATAATTGTGATTCTTTAATTAGTAAACTTGTTGTTTGTGCTAATATTTTTTTAAAAATATTGTGTTTTGATAGGATTGAATAGAAGTGTGAATATTTAATTTTGTAGGTAAAATAATTCTTACATTCAAATCATCAAATCACAAATGGATAAATTTCTCATCAAGTTATCAAAGCCAAAAGATGGTCAACCAAGTTTTAGCTCTAGTCAACCATTTGTGAGTTCACAAGTAGCTCCGGAAGTTTAAAGACATACAAATTCTTTTTAACTTTCAAATATGGATAATATGCTTGATTTGAAATCTTCTGATCCCAAAGACCAAATACATATTTCAGCTTATGGTCCTAATATTCGAGATGCGATAAGGAGGTATTACATTAAATAAAAGCCATGTCAACCTGTTGATTATATCTTTCCTAAATTGGAGATAAAATGCGTCAATTTGGACCAACTTGATTTAAGAGAAGATCTCAATGATTGGAATATATCATTAAAGCAAACACGACATTTTGTTAGTGTTGTTTTTTATTCAAGAATGAACTTGAAAGCTGTGAAAATGCTGAAGATTCACTTACAAGAGATGATTTTATGTGTTGGAACAAAACATTAGAAAGATTCAAAAAACATGTTGGTAAGGTAAATAATATCCATCATAAATGTTTCAATAGGATGCAAGATATGATAAACCCGCAATCGATGCAATCTTCTTTTGACAAGCAAAGTGGAAAGGCAAGAAGTGATTATTGGATGCGTTTAAATGCCTCAATTGGCATAGCAAGATTTCTCTTGACATCAGGATTTTCATGTTGTGGACATGATGAAAGTGAAGGTCTTGAATATAAAGGTGCTTTTCTTGAACTTTTAAAATGGTATGGGATAGAAATTTTGATGTGGGAAGAGTAATATTAATTAGGTAATGCTCCACAAAATTATATGATGATTTGTCCGATAATTCGAAAAGATATTGTGAAGGCTTGTGCTAAAGAAATAACTAAGGCAATCATTAAAGAATTGGACGATGATTTTTTTGGAATATTAATTGATGCATCAAGTGATGTCTCTCATAAGGAGAAAATGACTCTAATTTTGAGCTATGTCAACAAAAGTGGAATGGTGATAGAACTATTCTTGGGTAATGTCCACGTAAATGATACATCTTCTCAATCATTAAAAAGGCATTATTCTTTGCTTTTGGATCACTCATTATGTACATCCAAAATACGTGGTAAAGGTTATGATGGGGCTATTAATATGCAAGGGAAATAAATGGTCTCAAGTCATTGATTTTACCAGATACATCATCTGCTTATTCTATTCACTGTTTTGCTCACCAATTGCAATCGACACTTGTAGGTCTTTCCAAAAAGAATTCGGATATGGATAATTTTTTTACGTTCTCACTAATATTTTGAATACTATTGGAGCTTCATTTGAACACATAGATTCACTTCGACAAGATCAAGAAGATAAGTTGGAAGAGTTGCTTAAATTTGGAGACGTTCATACATGGCAAGGTTTGAATCAAGAACGTGGCCTCCAACGACCAGATGATACTTGTTGGGGGTCTCATTTTAAAACCTTGGACAACTTCTTAATTTTTTTTCTTCAATTGTTAATGTGTTTAAGGATATGAAACATGATCAAGATATCATTAATGCTATGTGATTGCTTGACCTTTCGAAGAAAAGATTGCAAATGATGGGAGAGGATAAATGAGACTCTATCGATGAATGAGATTAGCTTATTTTGTGGTAAACATGGTATTTCAATTCCCAAAATGGATGAAGACTACTCTAATGAAAAGTCGAAGCTAAGAGGTCTAATATTTTATATTTGCATAACTTTCGTGTGGAAGTATTTTATGTCGTCATTGATTTGACACTTCAAGAGCTTAATACTCGTTTTGATGTGGTGACTAGTGACTTACTCCTCGATATGGCTAGTTTGAGTCCGGTTGATTCATTTGCTAATTTTCACAAGGATAGGATAATGAAACTAGCCGACTACTATCCAAGTGATTTTGTGATAAAGAGTTTTGGGAACTCAATTTTCAACTCGATGATTTTATTGTCTATGCTCAAAAGTGTGATAGCAAATTTCTCAACTTGAAGGGAATCAAGGATCTTGCAAGAGTGATGATAGAGACAAAACTAGATCAAACTTGGTCATTTGTGTATCTACTTCTGAAGCTAACTTTGATTATTCTTGTTGCTATCGCAAGCGTGGAAAGAAAATTATCATCAATGAAGCACAAAAAGAATGATTTGCGTAATAGGATGGATGAAGATCTTTTGAATCGTTGTTTAGTTTGCTATATAGAGCATAGTACATTTAAAAATGTAAGTAATGATGTCATTATTGACCATTTTCAAAATATGAAAACTCGTCGAGGACAATTGTAAGTGAATGATGTTTTTTGCTAATATATTACTAGATAAAGGTTGCTCCTTGCTCGTCAACTTGTTGTCACCGTAAATTTTATATAATTGAATTAAATGTCAATTTTAAAGATAATGATGCCCCATGTTCTTGAGATCCTGAATAATCTTATGTACTTTGTATTGTAACATGCATGTAAACACAATATACTATGTGTGTTACATGAATGGACACATAATACATTGTGTTGTAAGATACATATATACACAATATACTATATTTTATAAATTAGATGTCCATACAATATACTTGTTGTCCAAGTATATACATGTCAAATAAATGAGTATACAACATATTTGGTGCCCATCTATGTACATGTATATATATATCATTTTTCTTGTAACAAAGAGATAAGACAAGAACAAGTGAAAAAAAACAATACTACACTATATTTTCTCATTAATCTTTCTTCTTAATTTTAGTACATTATCTTTTTTGTTATTTTAACATTGATACTCATTTCATAACAAGTTATCAACATGAAGTTCTAACCAAACTCATCATCTCTAGGTTGTGTTTATTCTCTTCATTAGAAGAATGTATGATTCTTTTAAAATTAGCTAATTTTGATATCGCAACTAAGGCTGGGCACCGGACCGGGTTGGATCGGTACCGTTCCGATACCATTTCTGTTCGTTCCAGTCCGGTAGTCTTCGGGACGGAACGGGACACCGTGAACCAGTACATGGGATGGAACGGTATCATGATTTGATACCGGTGTCCCGGTACCGATTTATCCCAGTTTATTCCGGTTCCGATCCGATTCCGATTAATTAATTTTTATTTTATATTATAATTTATTTATATATATATATATATATATATGTTAGGTGAAGGCGTGCAGGTGCAGCTAACTTTCCCAACTCCCAAGTCCTAAGCAGCAACTTTTCTGAAAAACTGCTGCCCCCTAGTCCCCTACCCCCTGTCCGCTGCCCCCTACCCCCTGTCCCTGCCGACCTGCCCCATCCCCAAGACCCCAACGGAAATAAATTCAAACGGCTATATTTTTCAATTCCAACATATAATCACAAATTCACAATTTCTAAAAACTATATATACTCCATCTCTTTATATTTTTAATTACAATTTACATATTTACAATATTTAACAATTAGCAATCATCAATTTCCCTCAATTTTCAATCTTTCTCAAAGTTGCAGACTTTCAATATTCAAGTTTCAAATTTCAATCATATTATTTTGTAATTGTGAAGATTTCAATAATCATTTGGTGAATTTTGGAGTAGGAATCTTCTTCAAACTTCAAGTTTCGACATCAAGTTTATAATCATTTGTTATTACAAACATTTGGTAACTTCGTTCCACTCTCTAATCTTATATTTATTTTTTGTAGTTATGATTTGTAAGTTGTTCTTGTTATATTTTATTTGTTCTTGTTAAATTTCGTATTTTATAATTTATAATTTTATATCATGGAGTCTTCTAAAAAAAGTGGAGGTAAAAAAGGTATTGTACATGGAGTAAAAAATATGTTTACAAAAAATAAGAATGGTTCGAGTTCTTCTAAATCTAAATTTCCTCTTGTTAGAATGAATACTGATGAATTTACTCATGTGAATGAAACTACTTTTTCTCATCCCGGTCCTATAGAAATTAATTCGGATACTCCTGTAATTCCCGAAGAGGTTTATGAAAGACATTATGGTAATTATCAAGAAAATGAAGAAGTAGAAATTGATGAAGAAGATTTAGATGATACACCGACTAGTCCCGACCTCAATAGTACTAAAGTTCCACCTCAGGAGGACAATCCTCCGATTGAAACTAGTCGTCCCCCTATTGTTCCAACTAGAGGTAAAACCAAGGTACAACAACAACATTTTAAATATAAATCTAGTGGGAGTGGAGGTTCAACCGGGGGATTAAAAAAGCATTTGATGCAAAAACATAGTAAAGAGTGGTTTGCATATTTATCTTTTATTAATGTTTGTGAAAATTCTAGCATTGGAGCATCGGCTAGAGGGTCAAATATGGTTCAAGGTGAATTAAATACTTCGAACCCAAGTGGTCCTCTTACACATCGAACATATAATAAGGATCGTGACCATGAAAATTTTGCAAAAATGGTTGTTGTTTATGGTTTACCTTTTAGTTTTGGAGAACATCCGGGTTTTATTGCATATATTCGTGATACATATAATCCTAGTTTTTAAGGTTTATTAAGAAGCATGGTAAAAAGGGATATTTTTGAATTTCAAGAAAAACATTGTCAATTTTTGCGTGCCTATTTTGAAATAATAGATTGTAGAGTTGCTATTACCACTGATATGGGTCGTAGTTCTAATGGTTTTGATTATTTAACTGTTACTACGCATTGGATTGATTATAATTGGAATTTACAAAAGAATTATCGGTTATAAAATTTGTCAACAGAAAAAAACTGGAATGTATATGCTATTACTGTGTTGGAATTTTTTCGGTCTTTGTGATAAAGTCATTAGTATTACTTTAGATAATGCTTCTGCTAATTTAAATGTTATTAATATGCTAGAACCTAGAATTTGTCCTATTAGTAAATATGTTTTTCATGTTAGATGTGCTGCGCATGTATTAAATTTGGTTGTTAGTGATGGTGTAAAATTATTTGAAAATAGTTGTGATAAAGTTGATAATACTTGTTTTTATATTTTTCATATGTATAGTAGTAGTAGAATTAACCAATTTAAAGAGCTTTGTAAGGCATGTAAACTTCCGTTTAGAAAAGTTCCTAAACATGTAAAAACTAGATGAAATTCCTTTTATGATATGCTTGAAGTTGCTTATACATATAGAGAACCTATTACTATGCAATTTAATAGTCATAATGCTTATCCTGAATTAAAACTTAATGATAGTGATTGGGATGAAGTAAATGAACTTAGAATATTTTTGAAATCATTTTATGATGCTACTAAAATTTTTTCTAGAATGTATTATCCTACTATTTCCGAAATTTTAATACATATATGTGAGATTTCATCTCTCTTTTCTGAATATAAAACAAATGAATTATTTGCTAGTGCTATTGAAGTTATGATTACAAAATTTAAGAAATATTTTTTTCCCATCCCTCAAAATTATTTAACTGCAATTCTTTTCAACCTTGAATATAAAGAATATGGTGCAAAAGCTTTAGTTGAATGCATTTATCAAAATTTAGATATTAAACCAGAAGAACAACTTGATTTGGTAACGTGTCAAAATAGTATAAAATTACTTGCTAAAGAAATGTATGATAAATATTGTTCCTTAGATAATGTTGAAAATCTTCAAATGTCTATGCCTTGAGTAGGTGCCCATGGTAGAGTGAAACATAAACTTGGTCTTGACTCTTCTAATAAATGTGAATTTGTTAAATATCTTGAATAGGGTTCAGATAATATTACAAACGAGGAAGATATACCATAACTACTGAACTGGTGGAGGGCTCGTGGAACTCAATTTCCAAAACTTAGTAGGATGGTGAAGGATGTGCTTGCAATTCAAGGATCATCAGTAGCTTCAGAGGCAGCTTTCAGCGCGGCAAGATTTCAAATTGGAGACTACAAATATTCGTTAGCAGAAGACAGTTTGGAGATATCGGTGCTTTTTTAGAGATTGGGTAAATGCTGAGCGTAGAAATCAAGGACTTCCAAAGTTAGATAGTCAATATGAACTTTTCATAGATTCAGCAATTGGATGTGGTAGTGACGATGACATGGAACTTCAAGATCGTCAACGAGCTTGACCAAGACCAGTAGTTGATTACGGTCAATCTATAACAGAGTTAGAGAAAGACTTTACGGGACTATACAACTATTAGTATTACATTTGAGGCTTAGTTGAAACAGAACCCTTCCTAGAAGGTGGCTGCGTAAAGTATGCACTCTACTAATAGTTGTAAATTGTAATTGTAATTTGTAATACAAATTTAAATAAATTGGATTGATATTTTTTAAATTTGCATTTGTGTCATTGTTTTATCCTTATTTTTATTTATTTTTTTTAAATTACAAACTTAAGTTATTTAAATTACAAGTTATACATATAACTTATAAGTTATAACATATTAACAAGTAAGAACTTATAAACTTCAAAAGATTCAAATCTTGAAATTTGAAAACTAAGCTAAAAAACTTTTTAAAAAAACTTTATTAAACTTAATAGGTAAATTTTTTTTAAAAAAGTATATCTTTAAAATAAACTTAAGTAAAAACTAAAATTACATTATAAATTTCAAAACTATTAATTTAAAGTTTAAACTTAAAAAAAAAAAATCATATTTTCGTAATTCAAAAACTCAAAATAACTAAATTTTTTTTTATCATTTTTTGAAATAGCTAGATGTGTCGTCCCGTTTATCCCATCCCGTTCCATTCCAGTCCGTTCCGGTTCCATTCCGGTATATAGTGGGACGGGATGAAACCGAGTATTAGTCCCGGTAATTCTGGTCCGGTTCATCCCGGTACTGGTCAACAAACCGGTCAAACCGTGCCGTTCCAGTCCGGTACCAGTTCGTTCCTCTTCGGTGGCTGTAATTGAGACAATTCGGATGGACGATATGGATTTTTTCGAGATAGTTAACCACTTTTTTCACCGTGAGAGGGTTGAAAAGAAAGCTCGACCTACAAGGAGAGCACTATGCATACTTGTACATGAATTTTAATGCATATATACTATATTACTCTTTTGTGGCTATGCTCACAACTCAAAAGAAAAAATTGGATAATTCCACCAATCAATTGCAAACGAAAGAAAAATTTCGACTAACTAGATTATTAATATTTAATGCTCTGTCATATTCTCATTCTGCTTGGTCCGTCAATAGATATTGATTTACTATAATAGTAGACCAAATAATCTACATAAAATATGCTAAATTAATCATATAAACATTTACAAGTTGCCCCATTTTTGTGTGTATAAAGATTATACATTAGATTGAAAAATACACTCAAGAATAGAAAAAAAATATTGCTACTTTTTGTTTCTCTACTTTACTGATATTTTTTTCTAAAGTTAAGCTCCACTTTTTACGGGTTGCTCGAATACCAAAAGTTCAAAAGGTGCTTCAAATTTTGCATAATATTAAGAGTGATTGATGAGGCAATGATATATTTAAGTAGGCAATTAATAAATTTGTCAAGAATAAGCTAGCAATATATTTTTTGCGTTTTGATAAGCTTCCTTCATAATAATAATTACTTTAGTTCTGATTTGTATGTATCTGCAAAAAGATTATGCTAATTTAAGAGTCGACAAATTATTTTGTTAACATATTACGTACATGTCGTTGAAACAATTTAACTTACAGACTTTATTAAATCCAATTATCAAGTGTTTATTTAATTTTTAAATTTTGAGGTGTCATTTTATTTATTGTGATAATTAGTAACATTAATTTTATTACAAGATACAACAAATAAGTTATGACAATAATATGCATAAATAAAAATTTATACAGTACGTATCATAAGATATTCAAGAAATAAAATTATAATGACATTATTTTTATATTATTTAAAATATAAGAATAGCTAGAAGAAGCTTCTATGTATACCAAAAATAATATAACTAAGTAAATAATAACAGAGTCAGATATATTAAATAATTGTTATCAAGTGAACTAACTAAAAATTAAATAGATAAGTAAAAATTAACATGCAACTAAATAGATAAGTGTTCATTATATATGAGATATAAACTTAATTTATTTGAAAATAAATTAAAGGACAGTACTAATAACGTATTATGAAATAAAAATAATATATTAAAACTTAAATAACAAAGAGAGATAGATAGAACAGTATTAACTTTTCTTTTGCTAATATTTTTGATGGGTCTTTCTTTATACGAAAAGAGCTATTTATAAGCTTAGAATTTTTTTTGGGACAAAATAAACTATGGGCCCCTTATTATTATTCTTTTTTTAAAAAATTATCACAAAGTTGATCATTTTCTTGGTTATTCTTTTATTATTATTTTCTTTTGGTGTCTGATATCCGCATTAAAACTTGATTATTTCGATTTCGTGTGGTGTAAAAATTAAAACCCCATTCAGAGGGAAGCACTCCTTACCATAACCAAGAACTTTTTCATATCTCGAACTCGAACTAGAGACCTATGATTAAGAAAGTACCATAACCAAGAACTTTTTCATATCTCGAACTCGAACTAGAGACCTATGATTAAGAAAGTAGTAATCTGATATGTTATCCAAAAAATATATAATGAACACAAATACGATATTACTGAATACCGTACCATAATTAAAAAAATAGTAACCTGATATGTTATCCAAAAAATATATAATGAACTCTCTAATTACGATATTACCAAATACCATACCCATAGCATATATGTTATTCAAAAGAATAACACTCTGCTTTAACAATTACACTGATAGCATACAAATTCTTTACACTATATTAGTATATATAATTTAGAATCTTTTATTGTTTAACGTTGATAACAAGATCTATGAGACTTAACGTTCAGTAGCAATATCAAAGATACAGTAAACAAGGTGTAATTAATTCCACCACAACGTGTTGCACAAACTGCTAAAAAACTTATAACCAGTGAGCACATAACAAACTTATAACAACTTATTCTGGTGATCTGGGAAATTCTTGAGCAGCATCAGACCTTTATCAGGACGCTTTCTCCTTTGGCGGTGACGGAAGCAACTGTACGAGCAAAATTAAACATCTCAGTACCAGAGCCGTGGGCTTCTAGCTCGATTCCAATTGGCTACAGATATGGAACGTGCATCTAACTCACATGTCATGTGTTTGCACCCTCAGCACTTAACTGGAACTTGGGGTGCACCCTTTGTAACTTTTAAATCATTTATACTTAACTTTAAAAACATAGTTGATTGATGAAAAGACGAGTGTAGAACTTGTAGTAAGAATTAATACACACCTGATAACATGAAATCAACGAGCTAACGAATCCAAAGGCTCCCGTTACACGAGGGGTGACTTTCTTGGGTGCCAATTGAAGCAATCCAACAGCAACCACTATATCTGTGCCTGCCTTAATCAGGGCTAGAGATCTCTCATTCGACTTTTGAAGCTTACTTCGATATTGCTCATTCTGCAATAAAAGAATAACCAAATATGGAGAACAATCTACAAGCAGAATTTTCAATAGTAACAAGCGAAAATGGTTGAAATTGCCTAACCTTATATTTATCAGTATTCTTTAGTTCCTTTTCTAACTTTTTCATCGATGATGAAAGCCTTCCAAGTTCTCCAATCTGGTGCAAGTAACAATGAACAAAATTAATGGCATAAAACCAAATATTAGGAGCGATAAATCCAATTTACCAATGAGGGTAAATAACTTACCTCCACCAAGGCGGTACAAATTGAGGATCCCATCCAACAAAAGAACGAGATCCTGCCAACTAACTCCGTTTGTTCTTTGTTCTACATAAACAAACGAAAGAGCGTGAGGATATTTCACCTAATTCGCGATCTTCATAATAAATTCCGGGATTAATGATACAAAGTAATTTGATACCTTGTAAATGCCTGATCTTCCAAGCCAGACAAATTGATCTAGAAACAAGTAAGTTGATAGTAATGCATTTTTCGACTGAAATCAAGACGTTTGTTAGCAAGGAAATACAAGAACTAACAAGAAACCGAAAGGATAAATAGTTAAATTCTTTACCTTCCCCAACAAGATGAGTGGAAGTGGGGTTCCTGGGGCATTTGGGCTAATAAGAGCATGAAGATCATTGATAAACTGTAGCACAGCATAATAAAATGAGACGTATGAAAGTTGAAATGAGAATTCGGGATAGAAATTTTGTTACCCTTAAAACAGACCATATTATGGTTATAGGAAGAATTTCTCTTATCATGAAAATCCATTGTCGAAAGACATAATTAAATAAATAAAAGTGTGCTATCTCTAACAGTTTAAGTTTTAAGATTTTAGATAAGATGGTCACACACTTCAACATGGTACCAGACCAGAGGTCTTGGGAATGGGATCAGGTCGCACGTGAGGTGGTGTGTTGAAAGACATAATTTAAGTAGATAAAAGAGATGGTCACGCATTTCAACATCACATTCCTGACCTTGAAAAGGCGGAAGAGTTTCCTTGCTAAACTAGTTGATTTGTCAACATTTTGAGCAGTCCCGGGCTGTCCATCACTCAGGAATTTTGCACCATATTGTATAGCCCTGCATATCTTGTCTCTTGCTTCTGCTTTGTTCAAATACAATACTGCAAGTGCAAGCTCAGCTCGGGCGACATCTAAGGTGCTCATTTTAGATACTGCAAAATCATAAAAAGCACATGATTGATATCATTTGGAAACTAAACACAGTATGTAAAGTGGATAGCCACAAAATTAATCGTAATTCACATGTTTCAAAAGTTTTATAGCCACACAAACATATGACATGTTTAAGATCACAACTTTCAAAAGCTTCTTAAACTCTATGGCGATTCAAACTATTTCACATAATTCGAAATGGAGGGAGTACGCAAATGACGCCAATAACCGAGATCATCTGAGAAGCATGAGATCAGAATTAAGTAAAGAACACTAACCGTAGCAGAAAGAGGAAAAATGAAACATTACAAAGCCTTACCTAATGAGCTAACTCACTTTTCTTACAAAGCTTGAGGAATCGAACCCTCGCCAATAAGCTGAGAGTTCAGATAGTCAACCAACTGAATAATTAAAATTCTCATAATTTCAACTACTCAAATTAACCCCCGAAAACGAAATGCAACAATAGTCTACTAAAAACTACTCACTCTTTCCCAATTTAAGTGTTTCACATTCTTTTTTGGTCTATCCCTAAAATAATATCTCTTTCTATAATTAGTCAAATTTTCAATACCAATATTTAAGACAAGATTCAAAAATCTCACTTTATTTATTACAAAAACTATTGGAACAGAGAGAGCACATAAAGATCCAACCTTTTGACAGGTAAAAAGTGAAATTTCATATATTTGATGATCTTTAACTCCAACAAAAACATAAATTTCACTTAACCAAAATGAACACCAAAAAGTAAATACATAAAAATTCAAAATTTATACCTACAAGACAAGAATCTCATAATTCAGACAAGAAATTAAGTATGTTTATTTTTACAGCATAAATTCCATACCAGATGAGGAGAACACTTGTAAGCAGAGTTGGTCAATTTTGCAGAGCTCTTGGAATAGGCATGTAAACAAGAAAAATACTTATTAAGTAGTAATAGTAGTATTAGAATATATGAAAAACAAATGAAGAAGGAGCTTAGTGGTGTATGTGAAATATAAAATACAAATGTAGAGTGATGTGTCTGAACTTTCCTCTTATTGTAGTCTTGTGTTCAAGATTGATAGAGGGTATGATGGGGAGACAATTTCTGATGATAAGGCCTTTGGTTGGTCCTCTCTTTTTCATTTTGGATATTTTTATATATTTATTTTTTATATTTTTATTCGATGTTCTGTATGTGTAAGAGAGCTCCATTTAATTTGGGCTTCGGCTTGGGTTGGTCCAACCTTTTTACTTTAGCATTATTTTTTAATTTCTTATTTAGTGCTCGATATTTATATTGGATTTGACTAATTCAAATTCTTACATTCTAGAGTTTATTTTTTCTTGTGGATTAATAGAATTGGATTAATTATTTAAATCAAATAAATATGAATTAAATTAAGAGGAACTTTAAAAATGATTATAGTTTGGGCTTAATTAGAGATTTATAGCTATAGTTTGCTTAATTAGGATTCATAGCTATAATTTAAATACTCTTTTCGGTAAAAAAACTACCCTTGCTTAATTAGGATTCATAGCTACAAATGAAAAAGGGTCTAAAATGTCCCTTAATTATTTAAATGAGAAAATACATAAAATTTTTCTAAACTTGGCTAAAAAACTTACTTTAGCACTTTAACTTTACGGGTAATTATTTACCCCCCTAATCTCTTTTCAAGTGAATTAAAATACACCCTAATATTATACTACCAGTCTCACACTGACAAGTTCATTTCACACGCGCCATGCCATTGATATGTCAGCGCCACATCATTGCCACATTAGCGCCACACTAAATATTATTTAAATTTTGATTTTCAATTCTTTTTTGTTTCTTTTTATTTACTCACAATTTTTGAGAGTAAAAAAGAATCTCAAAAATAAGAATTAATCCATGATTATAAGAAAAACAATCTTAAATAAGAACAAATTTTCAGTTGAAAGAGATTCAAAATCTCAAAATCATTCCCACAAAATACATTCAATTTTTAAGACACATAATCAAAACAAATAAATAATAACGACTAAAAATTTAATTTGAGATGAAAAAATTGTAGATTTTCATTAAAATGAGTTTCAAGTTCATCACATTCAAACCTTGCCATAAATACTAATTTTAATTTGAAGCAAGAACAAATCGATGACTTCTCTATTTTTTCTTGTTCATCACACTTTTTGGATTTTACTGATAGAAAGGAAATGATGGTGGGATGGAGGCGTCTTGAAGAAGGAGAAAAAAGATGGAAAGTTAAACAAAGAAGAAGAAGAAAAGTGTGAGGCACCGAGGTTCGAAGAGAAAGAAAGAGGGTGGGAGTGGGGGTTCGAAGAAGAACAAAGGGGTGTGCAAGTAGTGGTCGAGGGCAGGAGGGGTGGATTGGGGTGTGAGGAAGATGAAGGGGCGGGAGGTGGCGTTGGGTTGGGGGTGGTAGGGTATGAAAAAGATGAAGAAAGAAAGATTACTGGCTAAAAAGAAAATGATTATGGTCTACTTATTTTTTTTTTCTCTTTAATTTTTTACATAAACACGTTGTTACCTTTTTGACTTGCCATGTCAGTGATTTAGGTGTATTTTATTTCACTTGAAAAGAGATTAGCGGGGTCAATAATTACCCATAAAGTTAAAGTGCCAAAGTAAGTTTTGTAGCCATGTTCAGGGGGGATTTTATGTATTTTCTCTATTTAAATTGGTGAAAAACTACCCTTCATCCACTTAACCCTCGATATTAATCGTCTGGCTCATATTTACCCTTATTTTTAACAGTTCCCCTAAAGTTAAATAATTAATATTTATTTATTATGTTGTCTACTTAGATTGGTCCAAATTTAAACCCTTTTAAAATAAATAATAAAAACCACATATAATTCATATTTTGACACGATATACTTGAAAATAATATTTCAAAAAATATTTATTTCATGATATCTTTTCATTAGCCTATTTTAAATCAATACCCAATTTATTATAGCCGAACTCATAACTTGGGATTCATAAAAATGTGAATGTGAATGTTCATATAAAAAATATTATTTTTTATTAACATAATTTTTTCTATTAATTATTCACTTGTCTTGTTCATTTCCTTCTTTATTTCTTTTTTCTAATCTCTTGTTTTTAATTAGGATATCAAAATATATATTTTTATTAACTGAACAAAATATTCAGATAATGATAAGTAGACAAATCCACAGATAAGAAGTATAAAATATATTACAAACTTTGTAAGAAGTATCACATTAAGGGAAGTTTTTAAAATTATCTTGAATGTAATTAACTTATTTATAATATTATGTTATATTTCGTGATAAAATATCAAAAAGATTTACAACACAAAAAATTGTTTTCTTATTTTTTTTAATACACAAAAAGTCATCTAACTATTAAATTTATTACATGAAACTTATCTTTTTATATTTATCACATAATAGTACAAAAATTATTAAAAAAATATTTGTTATTATCTGAAAAGAATAATCTTTAAATTTATCATTAAAAAATATTATATTTCTTTTTTAAAAGATGCTTATGAAATATAATATTCAAATGAGTATGTTAGTGAAGAAAAAAAAATTAAATCATATATTTTTTAATATTGATGATCGTGTATTAAATATACATAAAGAAATTAAAATAAAGAAAACAAATGTAATATTATCCCTAACAATTTTTGGGTTATGAAGTTAGATATTAACTAATATATTTTTTGTGTGCTTGATTTTAGAATTGGATGATTTTTATATCATAGAAATAAATAAATGTTCAAAATTAGAAAATTAACGATAAACTGTATCAAAAAATATCTTATGGAGTTATAATTTGAATAATAAAATTAGTATTACATGTAATGGAAAAGAAAAGAGAAAGGATGACAGATGAAGAAAGAGGAACAAAAAAAAAAAAGAGTGAATTAGGAAAAGTTAAAAGAAGGTGAAGTTAAGCATGATGTGTTAGCTGCTTGAATTGTAATGTTTGCTTCAGGTAATTAATGAAATGTTAGTTATCAAAAAAAAAAAGAAAAGAAGGTGAAGTTAGTTTGTAATGGATCCCACATTATAAAGTTCATTTAATAATTTCCTTCACACAATTAATAATAATTCTAACTCATTAAAAATAATAACTATTCTTCACACGTATTTTTAGAAGTTTATGAAATGTTAGTAATAAAGATTTGACTTTACTTTAAAAGGAGAAAAGGCTAAATTAGTCATTTTACAATTCTGACTAAATTATGGCCACATAATTTTGGCCATTTAGCTATTAGATGCTAATCTTTTATAGGATAATAAATTACATGTGATGGGAAACCATAACTGACAAGGAAAAATATTGTACAATACTGAGTCAATCAAAGGTGGTGTTCAAGAGGTCAGGTTGTGTGCATCTTAAGTTTCTCAACTATATATATTTTTTATATCTATTACCTCCTATCAGTATACATATCGAATAATTTTACCTAGAAAAACTTAGACAAAATAAATGAGAAATCACTTTAAAAGAATTAATACTAAAATACAAATCCGCCTTTGTCATTTTTTTTTTTCACCAAGCCGTAGCCTTGAGTGCATGCATAGTTATAGTTTTATTGATTTGTAACGCACTAAACATAATAATAAAAATATACTTAATGTAATTTTATAAGTAAGGCTAGAAAAAAAATATGTGTACGCCTATCATACCTTTACTATAACAACCTGTTCCCGCCGTTATAGAAAAGCCAAAGGAGAAAAATTTTGGGCCAGAAAACTTTTTCGTAGTATATTGAGATTTCCCAACCTAGTCCAGATTTGGAGAAATTGAAGTCATTAAAGTCTAGGGAAAATTGGTAGCAATTGGGTGATCTAATTATGATTTTAATTACATGAGTAGATAGCTAAGATGTTAACGAACCCGTACGACTTTACGAAATTGAATTCGGGTGAGTAGAACCCCCGAAACTGATCTTGGTATGAACGGGTAGTTTCTGAGTGTCGTTGGTCGAAGATGTGTTGTGAAATGGGAGTTTTGAATTCTTAAATCGACTCAATGGTCTTGTGCAAGCCGCTGTGGCGGAATTATTCCCACCAGGGCCGGGCCGCTATAGCGGGATACTCGCGATTTAAGTCGAAAATAAACGCCAAAATGTCTTTATTTTACAATTTTCGAACTTGAGAGCTAAGGAATGAACCCAGGGCTTTTCTTGATAGTTTTCCACTATTCTTGAGACTAAAGAAAAGATTTTCACTCCCTGAATCATTTTTCGATCCATAGAACATAATATAATGGGTAATTATGAATGGGGAAGAGTTTTGATATGAGAATTATGGTGGAAAAAACCCTAATCTGGGTATGGGGATCATGGGTATGATCTAGGGTTGATAGCATTGTTAGTAATTCAGGTAATTAATTATTGTTTATTGATTCCCATGTTATATTGATCGTTTGTAGACCAAGAACAAGCGGAACGAATTCGGAAAGGGAATAATTAATTTTCTTAGGGGTTTCAAGCTTGTTTCGAGGTAGGTGATGGTTGTGATTCTATGATTGTGTGATGTATGTTTGTTCTTGCTTCATTATGATACATGTATGTATACAAATGTTGCATTATTGATCGCATTAATTATAAATGAGGATATATGAATAATGAATGTCATGAATCATGAGTTGATTGTATGATTATAAGAATGTACTTTGTGATTGTGATTGTGGCTTGTTGAATGGATCGGGTATTGTATTTCGACACACTAACTTGGATCGGTTGCCACGTTTTGACATAATTATAAGATCGGTTGCCACATTCTGGCATAATCATTGGATCGGGTACCACGTTTCGGTATGCTAACAGGTTGGATTTAGGTTCCCTGAAAATACCATTGACTTGACATAACTGTATATTGAGAATTCTGTGAAATGATCCGTTGTTCTTAATGCTGTTGATATTGTATATATTCGGTATATGCATGTTGTTGTATTGTTGTATTGACTTATGTATGTTGAACTTAGTGGGATAGCCGTGTGATCCTACTAGTACGCTGTGGTTGTGTACTGATACTTCACTTGCTCTTTCTTTGTTGAGTACATGGCATCTTTAACGGCTATTAACAGACCTCGTCTAGAAGATTAGTGATCATTCAAATTCAAGGGTGAGCCAGTTCTTCCAGGCTGCCATGAGTTCTCTTTATGTTTAGGTCCACATTTCGGACTTAAACTAGTTCTTTAGATTTCTTATGTTAGTTTGGGGTTGTACCCCTTCTTGTTTAGACTTATGGTTGAACCTTAGATGTTTTGGTACATTGACTTTCAGGTTCTAGGCATTATTTCCGCAAATCGTTGTTAGATCTTTTAGAAGTTTATGGGAACTTCAGTAATCAGTCATTTAACTTGCTTTGTAACTTAAATGCTTTAGTATTTTTGGCTTAGTTGTTTGGTTTGGGTTGTAGTAGTGGTTCTCCCACCAGAGGGTTAGTGTGGGTGCTAATCATGACGGTCTGCGTCATGACAAAGTTGGTATCAGAGCCTAGGTTTGGTGATCTCGATGTACCAAAACTAGTCTAGTAGAGTCTAGCGGAAAGGTACCGAGACTTCTGTACTTTTCTTCGAGAGGCAATAGGAATTTAGGAAATCTCTCTGTTTTCTCTTGTCTCCTTTCGTGCTATAACTTTATTCCAATTGGTATCTGGTGATTCAAATTGGTATCTAACCTCTTTCACTCTTTTGTCCGTAGATGGTTAATACTAGATTCAACGGCGTCAGGCCCGTAGCTCCCGTCAATGCTCCAGCTAAGGAATCTGCAGTGAGAGGTCGCGGTCGAGGCAGAGGTAGAGGAAGAGCTAGGTGTAGAGGCCGAGGAAGGGCAACACCTACTAGGGATGGAGCACCGGTTGGATATGCTCCCAGAAATGAGCCTCTCCTGCGCATCATGAAGAGGTAGAGGAGAACATAGAGGTTGATGACGAGGAGAATGTTGGGCAAGAGGAAGAGGTGCAACTGAGACTACAGGTATTCCTCCTTTGGACTAGTGTTAGCTCAGTAGATTATGTCATTCTTGAAAGAGTTGGTTGGTCCTGGAGTGTTTCCCTCTGTTCAAGAAACTCAAGCTCCTGCCAATCCCCCTGTTGTTATTATTACGCCTAAGGTGGGTTGAACTGGAGGTAATGATGCTTTCTTCCGTCCTTTATTGAGTCCTGTTATCACTGGTAATGAGCATGAGATGTTGACTAAGTTCTTGAAGTTGAAATTGCCTCTGTTCCTTGGTTCTGAGAGTGAGGATGAATATGACTTCATCCTAGATTGCCATGAGAGGCATCATAAGTTGGGAATTTTCCATCAGCATAGGGTTGAGTTCATGACTTTTCAACTTCAAGGTAAGGCTAAGCAGTGGTAGAGAGCTTATGTGAAATACAGATCTTCAGTTTTACCTCTACTTACTTGGACTCAATTTCATGCTCTGCTTTTAGAGAAATATGTGCCTAGGACTTTGAGAGATCGCAAGAAGGATGAGTTCATGGCTTTGGAGCAAGGTGGTATGTCTGTGGCTACTTATGAGGCCAAGTTCCATGCTTTGTCTAGATATGCTACTCAATTGGTGACTACTGAGGAGGAGAAGATCCGTTTATTTATTAGGGGACTAAACTCTGAGTTGCAGGTATTATTTGTTCATATGACCTCTGTAGGGAGGAGATTTAATGTGGTAATAGACTTTGTTAAGAAAGTGGAGGGGGTGAGGAAAGACGGTCCATTGGCTAAAAGGGCCAAGAACTCAAGTAACCTTAAAGGTTCTTACTCTAAAGGGTCAGGGAGGCCAACACTTGCAGCCAAGCCAATTCAGTCTGCTATGCCCTCCTCTACAGGTAATTACACAGGAACTCCACCTCATAATTTGATTCAGGATAGCCAGGGAGCCACACCTTCAACGGTCAACATGCCATCTTTTGATCGTACATGTTACAACTGTGGAGAACCTGGGCATATGAGGAGAGATTATCCCCACCCACGCATGATGGATTTCGAGAAGCAGCAGACTAGAGTAGGGGTATCGCGGGAAATGTTAATAATGGTCGAGGGGGTCCACAAGGTGGGTGAGGAGGTAATCAACAAGGTTGTGGGGGTAGAGGAAATGGTAACACAGACAGAGGTGCAGTGCAGTCAAGCAGGGAAGTAGCTTGTCAAGATGATAGGGCTCAATGTTATGCCTTTCCTGTCAAGAGTAAGGCAGAGGCGTCTGGCGCAGTGATCACGGGTACTATTTTTGTCTGTGATTGGAAGCAAACATGTTATTTGATTCGGGTTCTACTTATTCTTACGTATCCATGCAATTTACCTCAGAATTTGCTATGATTTGTGCTATACTTGATGCCCCCATCCATGTTTCTACCCTAGTTGGAAATTCTGTCATAGTCACCCATGTCTATCATGCTTGTCCTATTTTCTTTATGAGTTTTCAGACTTGGGCTGATTTGGTAATTTTGGATATGACTGACTTTGACATAATCTTAGGCATGACTTGGTTGTCCCCCTATGCAACACCCCGAAAAATGGTAAGATATACTAAAGCCTCATCGTGTGGGTTAGAGTAACCTTAAGTCAACAACTAGGCTGTCTTGGAGCTTAAATGGTTAAGGAAGGAGTCTAGGGTGAAGTCTAGGACCTTAAACTACCTAAGAAGAAATGAAGGAAAACAATAGCTACCTCAAGTCCATTCAGCGATGGGCAGTAGCTTCGCCCATGAGGCTTGGCGATGCGCTAAAGGGCTCCCCTCGCCTAGTGGACAACCTCCCCACAAGTCCTAGCTACTGGACAAAAGGGCAAGATGGGAGGAGGGTCACCAAAGGGGTTTGGCGATTTGCCCATTGCCCCTCCCCATCACCTAAGTAAGCTACTAACTATGGACCTCACAGTAACTTTGGGTGAGACCAAGGTGCATTAGGCGTGTCGCCTAAGTGCCTTGGCGATCTTCAGCATGGGAAGGCTAGAATTTGGAGTTTAATGAAAGGTCTTTTAGTAAACCTTTCCTAAACTTAAACTAACACTTTCTACTCTTTTCCTACTAAATATAAATACGTTTTAGAGTTAAATTCCTCCTTTTTAATCACTCTTAAAAGAAATAAAAGAAGACCCAAATCCTTTCAATATTTCTCTTTCTAAAAGTTCCTCCATTGAAGAACACCAAGAACTTGAAGATTAGGGTTGAAGCTCCAAGATTTTTACTCTATTTCGTGGGAAAGGCTTCAATTAAGGTATGGGCACCTTGATTCATGGAACACTTTTCTCCATGAAACCCTTCAAACTCTAATTACGAAATTGGTATATTGTTCAAAAACTAGGGATTCTATTCTAACCATGGGTTCTTCCTAAAAACGATTTCATCTTGTTGATTGCATTATACTATAGATGATTTGATGTTTAATGGTGATTTGCATTGTAAAATTCCCCTTGAACCCATGAATACCCCCATGACCCCAATTTCAAGTATTGTGATCGGTGTATTGATGCAAAATGATTATTATGAATTGCTCCTATATGAATTTAGTTATTGAATCTTGTTTTATTCATGCCTATTGTAGTATTTTTGGGTGTAATTGTGAGACATGATTCATGACCTTAAAAGGGGTAAATTGCTAGGGTGCATATGAATGAAATATGTGTATAAACTATTGATTCATTTAGAAAATGAATCTCCTATGACTAATGTGTAAAGTTGGTATTGTTGAAAGGTAGTTCTTCTCTTACCCTTACGCTTGAGATTATATGTATTGTCTAGTGTGATGATATTGTTGTTGTTGGGTTGTTGCAAGGACAATTACACACACATACACTTCATGCATAAACATGATTATAATGTAATCAAATGGTTTTAATTGAAAGTATAGTTCTCGTATGCACCTTTACACATTATTATACATGAATTGTACATAAACCATGTTGATCCTATTGTGTTGATTAAAATTCCATTCTCATGAAAACACATGATTTTGGTGTGAAAGTTATCCTCACATACTAATTGTGATTCTAAAGTTGAAAGTACATTCTCACCTTTAATGAATCCTTGAGCTATTTTTATGAATTGTATTGAATGAGGGGTAGAGTACATCCTTTACACATGTAAATACAATTCAAAGACTAATGACGTATAATTTGGAAAATATTGCTTAGCACTGAATGGATATAAACAATGAGGTAAAGGCCCTCCCGCCAATGCAATGTCGAGGGTCATCTACAAGGGAAATCATGAGATGGAAGCCCCTCCGCCAATGCCATAGGGCGGGTTTCTAGAAGCAATCACCATATAATATAACTATGTGCCAACATAGGACCTTAGCTAGTGGATCCACCTTATAGCTAGACATTTTAGTTCTACCTTAGACAAGTAGAACACTTTTTTTGGTGTGGGGTTACACGCCACCGGATTCCATGTAGCTCACATGGTCTATGTCGGTTAAGGCTACTTTTCCCTAGATAATGAAGATAATGAATGAGACGCGAATCATACTATAACTTCTTGGTGAATTTGCGTAGTAAGAGTGGGGGTATGAGACTTCACTCCCACATTGCACAAGTGGGTTTAGTAAGATGTTGTAGGATGATTCCTTTACATTATGATGAGATTCAATGTATGCATGCGTATTGAATGGTTAGTTGATGTCAATGACTTTCCTTATATTCAAAGTATTATGCATGACTATTTACTTAATTGTGACCAATGATATTAATGAGGTTTGAAGATGTGGTACATGACCAAGGTATCTTCAAAGGGGTATTTAGTAAGGTTGGTATTATGGGATGCCAACCACACATTGCACAAATGCTTCTTTGGGGTTGCTAAGGTGTTGATATTATCGTATATTGAGTATAAATGTGATTGTGGCTTGTGGTGTACCTTAGATATACATGTTGGTTTCCAAACTCAATAAATGCATCTTTTTCACTAAAATGTCCATTTTATCATGTTTAAGGATTTTATGCATGTTTCCATACTTAGTACATATTATGTGCTAACCCCTTTCTCCCTTTTACTACTTAATGAGTGTAGGTTCTGCTAGGTGACTCCACTCTCATCCGAAGAAAACTTGGATTGCTATCTCCAAGTAGTTGGTGAGTCCTCGAGTTCGAGGACGGGATTTACTATTTTTCTTAAGTCATGTTGTATCTCGTTTATTGAGATTTTCTATTGATGTATAAGGGCTAAGTCCCCAACTTTGTATTCTTTGGTTTAGATGGTGTACGAGACAAATGTCTAGATTCCTATGATTTTCTTATATGAAAATGAAGTTGGACTTTGATTGTAAAATTTTTAAATTTTCCGCATTATTTTTATGTCTTATGCTATGATGATGCTGGATGGCTTATATGAGACCCCTTCGGGGTCATGTATGCCTTTTACGACTTGGGGGTGCTCTTGGGTCGTGACACCCTATTATGATGTGCTTAATTATAATACTAAGTCTGTAACTCTAGAAATTCCGAGAAGGGAAAAATTAGAGTGGGAAGGGGGTGTACAAGCCTAGGTAAGCTAAGATCATATCCTTCATTCGGGCTAGTAAACTGGTAGGGCAGAGTTGTTTGACTTATCTGGCTCATATTCGGGATGTTGAGGTTGAGTCTCCATCTATTGAGTCTATTCCTGTGGTGTCAGAATTTAGAGAAGTGTTTCCTAATGATTTGCCTGGAATGCCTTCGGATAGGGATATAGATTTTTACAATGATTTAGAACCTGGTACTAGTCCCATTTCCATCCTTCCATATCGCATGGCTCTGACAGAATTAAGAGAGCTTAAGGCTCAAATCCAAGAGCTTCTTGATAAGGGATTTATTCATCCTAGTGCTTCCCCGTGGGGTGCTCCGTCTTGTTTGTTAAGAAAAATGATGGTAGTATTAGGATGTGTATAGATTACCGGCAATTGAATAGAGTCACCATTCGAAACAAGTACCCATTGCCTAGAATAGATGATCTTTTTGACCAATTTCAAGGTGCATTAGTTTTTTACAAGATCGATCTAAGTTCTGGTTATCATCAGTTGAGGATTAGGCTTGAGGATGTGCCTAAGACGGTGTTTAGAACCTGCTATGGGCACTACGAGTTCCTAATTATGTCTTTTGGTTTGACTAATGCGCGTGCAACTTTCCTGAGTTTGATGAATGGGATGTTCAAACGATTTCTTGATTCATTTGTTATAGTCTTCATTGATGATATTTTGGTGTATTCGAAAAGTGAGGAAGAGCATGTCAACCATCTTAGTATTGTTTTGGGTGTTCTTGGGAAACAAAAGTTATATACGAAATTCTCTAAGTGTGAATTTTGGTTTACTTCAGTTGCATTTTTGGGGCATGTAATTTCAAAAGAAGGGGTAATGGTAGATCCCCAAAAGATTGAGGTGGTTAAGAATTGGGTTCTGCCTAGCTCTGTGACGGAAGTTAGGAGTGTTGTGGGACACGCCAGCTACTATCGTCGATTTGTGAAAAACTTTGCGTCTATTGCCACCCGCTTCACAAATTTGACCAAAAAAGAGATACCATTTGAATGGACTAAAAATGTGAGGAAAGCTTCCAAAAGCTCAAGAATCTCTTGACCACCGCACCTATTCTAGCATTACTGATTGAAGGTAAAGATTTTATTATTTTTTGATGCTTTACATTTTGGTTTCGATGTTGTGTTGATGCAGGATAAGAATGTTATAGCTTACGTATCATGTCAATTGAAGGTGTATGAGAGAAATTATCCAACATATGATTTTGAGTTGCCAGCGGTAGCGTTCGCTTTTAAGATCTGGCGGCATTACCTCTATGGTGTTAAGTGTGAGGTATTTACTAATCATCGTAGTTTGCAACATGTATTCACTCAAAAGGAGCTGAATTTGAGACAGAGAAGGTGGATGGAGTTACTCAAGGATTATGGTGTGGCCATTCAATACCGTTCGGGCAAGGCCAATGTGGTGGCAGATGCTTTAAGTCGAAAAGCGGTGAGCATGGGTAGTTTAGCTTACTTGTGTGTATCCAAACGACCCTTGGCTAAGGAATTCCAGACGTTGGAGTCTAAGTTCATCCAATTGGGCATCTCATAAAAAGGTGGGGTGTTAGCTAGCATTGTAGTGAGGGTCACATTCATTGAAGAGATCAAGGCCAAACAATTTGAGGATGAAAATTTGAATGAACTTAAGAAGAAAACTGTGATTGGTAAGGCATAAGAGACCACTCTTGATGAGGAAGGTGTGATAAGTTTTAAAGGAATGATTTGTGTTCCTCGAGTTGATGACTTGATTCAAAAATTATTGATAGAATCTCATGGTTCGCGATATTCCATGCATTCGGGTGTGACCAAGATGTATCGAGAATTGAAGCTAATTTATTGGTGGCCGGGCATAAAGACGGATATAGCGGAGTTTGTGGTAAAATGTCAAAATTGTCAACAAGTGAAGTATGAACACCAAATGCATGCAGGTTTGCTTCAAAGAATGCCAATTCTGGAATGGAAGTGGGAAAGGATAGCCATTGATTTTGTGGTTGGTCTTCCCAAGACCTTGGGGAAGTTTGATTCTATTTGGGTAGTGGTGGATAGATAGACTTAAGTCAACCCATTTTATTCCAGTAAGAATAGATTATAATGTTTAATAATCGGTAGTGTATGTGAAAGAGATAGTGAGGTTGCATGGGGTGCCCCTTTCTATTATCTAAGATCGTGGTACACAGTTTCTCTCCAAGTTTTGGAGGAAATTACATGATGAACTAGGAGCACAACTCACTTTTAGTACTGTTTTCCATCTACAGACGGACGGGCAATCGAAGATGACTATTCAACTGTTAGAAGACATGTTGATGGCATGTGTGATTGATTTTGGAGGGCATTGGTATAAGTTCTTACCTTTATTTGAGTTCTCTTATAATAATAGTTATCACTCTAGCATTGATATGGCGCCATTTGAGACACTTTATTGGAGGGGATGTAGATCTCCCATAGGATGGTTTGAGGCTGGAGATGTGAAACCTTTGGGGTTGGATTTAGTAAAGGATGCTCAAGATAGGGTGAGAAGTATTCAAACTAAGCTTTTAAACGATCAGAGTAGGCAGAAGAAGTATACAAACCATAAGGTAAGAGACATGATATTTCAGACAGGTGAGAATGTTCTTTTTAAGGTATCACCCATGAAAGTGGTGATGAGATTTGGCAAGAAGGGCAAGCTAAGTGTGTGATGCGTTGGTCCCTTTGAGGTTCTTGAATGTGTAGGGCCAGTGGCTTATAGATTGACTTTACCTCCTAATCTATCTAGAGTTTATCCAGTATTTTCTGTGTCCATATTGAAGAGATATCATACTAACGGGGATTACATAATTAAATGGGACTCAATCGTGTTAGACAAAGACCTCCAATATGAGGAGGAACCGGTTGCAATTCTTGATAGTGATATGCGTAAGTTGAGGACCAAGGAGATTAAGTCCGTGAAAGTTCAATGGAAGCATCGTCTAATTGAAGAAGCTACTTGGGAAATCGAGAAGGACATATAAGACAGATATCCCCAATTGTTTGTCAATACGGGTAATATCCCATTCTTTCTTTAGCCTGTTTTTCCTAAGTTGTCACTTGGGGGACGAGTGATGGGTAAATTGGTATCTATTGTAACAACTTGTTTCCGCTGTTATAGAAAAGCCAATGGGGACATATTTTGGGCCAGAAAATTTTTTCGTAGTATTTTGAGATTTCCTAACCTAGTCCAGATTTGGATGAAATCGGAGTCATTGAAGTCTAGGAAAATCTAGTAGAAATTGGGTGATCTAATTATGATTTTAATTACTTAAGTAGATAGCTAAGATGTTAAGGAACTCGTACAACTTTATGGAATTGAATTCGGGTGAGTAGAACCCTCGAAACTGATATTGGCATGAACGGGTAGTTTTTGAGTGTTGTTGGTCGAAGATCTGTTGTGAAATGGGAGTTTGGAATTCTTTAATCGACTCACTGGTCTCGTGCAAGCCGCTGTGGTGGAATTATTCTTTCCAGGGCAGGGCCGCCATAGTAGGAAAGTTGCGATTTAAATCGAAAATAAACCCTAAAATGTCTTTATTCTGCAATTTTCGAACTTAAAAGCTAAGGAACGAACCCAGGGCTTTTCCTGACAGTTTTCCACCATTCTTGAGGCTAAAGGTAAGATTTTAACTCCCTGAACATTTTTTTAATCCGTAGAATGCAAAATAATGGGGAAGAGTTTTGATCTGAGAATCATAGTGGGAAAAACCCTAATTTGGGTATGGGGATCAGGGGTACAATCTAGGGTTGATAGCATTGTTAGTAATTCGGATAATTAGTTATTGTTTTATTAATTCTTGTGTTATATTGATCGTTTGTAGACCAAGAACAAACGAAACGAATTCGAAAAAGGAAGAATCAAGTTTCTTAGGGTTTTGAAGCTTGTTTCGAGGTAGATGATGGTTGTGATTCTATGATTGTTTGATGTATGTTTGTTCTTGCTTCATTATTATACATGTATATATGTGAATGTTGCATTATTGATCACATTAATTGTAAATGAGGATATATGAATGATGATTGCCATGAATCATGACTTGATTGTATGATTATGAGAATGTACTTTGTGATTGTGATTGTGGCTTATTGAATGGATTGGCTGTTGCATTTCGATACACTAACTTAGATCGATTGCTACGTTTCGGCATAATTATAGGATCAATTGCCACGTTTCGGCATAATCATTGGATCGGGTACCACGTTTCAATATGCTAACAGTTTGGATTTGGGTTCAATGAGAGGATCATTGACTTGACATAACTGTATATTGAGAATTATGTGAAATGATCTGTTGTTCTTAATGTTGTTTATATTGTATATATTCGGTATATGCATGTTGTTGTATTGTTGTATTGACTTATGTATGTTGCACTTAGTGGGATAGTCGTGTGATCCTACCAGTACATTGTGGTTGTGTACTGATACTGTACTCTCTTTCTTTGTTGAGTACATGACATCTTCAAGCAGTTATTGACAGACCTCATCTAGAAGATCAGTGATCATTCGAATTCAAGGGTGAGTCAGTTCTTTCGGGCTACCATGAGTTCTCTTTCTGTTTATGTCCACATTTCGGACTTAAACTAGTTCTTTAGATTTCTTATGTTAGTTTGGGGTTGTACCCCTTCTTGTTTAGACTTATGGTTAACCTTAGATGTTTTGGTACATTGACTTTCAGGTTCTAGGCATAATTTCCGCAATTTGTTGTTAGATCTTTTGGAAGTTTATGGGAACTTCAGTATTCAGTCATTTAACTTGCTTTCGTAATTTAAATGCTTTAGTATTTTTGTCTTAGTTGTTTGGTTTGAGTTGTAGTAGTGGTTATCCCACCGAATCTGGGTCGTGACATTTACTTTACTAAGGTATAAAAGTTTTTAGAAACATCCATGCTTCTACTTGTGCTTGGTCTTCTTTCTCTCCATTCATCGAAAATTGATTTTTCACTGCTTGACGATGGTCAATGAGGACCAGTCGTAGCTCTTATATAAAGGCATATTAAATTTTACTCTCCAACTCTTAATTTATACACGTCATTAGAAAGTGAGTGAATTCTATTTATATACTTGTTTAATGCTCAAACCTCATTTATTTGCTTTGCTATTGAAACTAATATGTAAGAAAGATAAGTGAAATGTTTCATTCATCATATATGAAAAACATAAGCATTTCAAAATTACATAATAAATTCTTAAAATATCAATGTATAATGTTTTACATTTATTTGAAGAAAATTAACCACAACATATTCTAGAAGTAGTATTTGGTGAGGGTTCGCCTGATCCTACGTTGGTATAGATCCTTCTAGTGATCTTCTTATCTCTTAGGTGAACGGGCGCCACCTACAATAATTGTCATGAAACCAATATTTGACTAAGAGCAGTTAATATGGGATAAAAAACTTCAAAGAGTAATTATTTACCAAGTGTTCGAATTAACTTAGAGCTAATTATAATTAATCATATGACAATGAACTCTAGCTAATAGCAATTTCCTATTCTTTATCTATGAACCAAGTTGCTTGGATAGTTATAGATCATCATTTCATGTTCTTATTAGATTTCTAATATAGCACTTCGAATCGATAAAATGGTATAGAAAAATCATTGTTCATCATGATAATCTTATGGTCCTTCGAAGGAGAAAAAAATTGTTACCTGAAAATCATAACCTCCTCAAATTCAGTATCAATCTACAAAATAATGAGAAAAGAAAAAATCATCATTAAGATAATGCTTGCTCATTACATATTTGCCCATTTAGGTAGGAATATGTTGCTTGTGAATTTCTTACCCAGTTTCTTCCTTCACTTCTCTTACAGCTCCTTTTAAGATCTCCCCAGACTGATTTTGACCTATTGTTTAAAAGGATAAGAGTATGGATATCATATTTCAATACTTAAGTCAAAAGTGACTTTGCAATAGGGTAACATACCTCAAAAATGAAATTAGTTAGTATTTTTCATTATCTTGAAAGAGTCGAAATAGGATCTTTCTCTTGCACGACGAGCACATAAACTGGCAAATCTATTGGGCTAAGAGATTACAGATTTCAATCGACCTCTGCAAAAATAATTTGTAATATGGTAATGCAAAAGAGATTATTAGAACAAAATATGATCCTAAGCAAGAAGCTTGAACATGCCTCTTTTTCTTTGGACTAGTCTGATTAAGCTCTTCATTATTTACACATCCATGTGTCAGAAAAACATCCTCCATAAGAGATACAAAATTCTATGGAGGAACAATTTCTCCACCAAGTATGAAATCTGATAGCTCAGTCAGACGTAATTAAAAGTTGTTTCCTAGAAGCGTTAGCTTTATACTTGACAACTTTGCTATGTTCTGAAGATGCTGCACGGGCATTTAAATGAAGCCAATTCTAAGTAAAATATATCACAAAAATTCATTTACCGTCTTATAAAGTACTAGTTGCCTCTCATTGCAGGCAAGGTTTCTATCAGTGTCTTGCACAGCAAAAGAACCACAACCCTTATTTGTATTTTTTCTTCAAGATCCCATCATTTTTAAAACTAGACAAGGTCTTCTTATTCCACGATATAGAGTAGAGACCATCTAAAAAAACTAGTAAGAGATCAAGATCACAAAAATGAAGAACTAGAGAGTCAATGAAAAATATGCTCGCAACTAACAAGTTCAAATCAAGTTTAGATTAACTTATATAGTTTAAATAATTGGTCTTAAAAAAATGTAAATGTCCGAGGGTGAGACTATTAAATTTTTTTAGGTAAATTTTTCAACGAGAAATTATATTAGCCTCTTGTATTAATACATATTAGGCTTGGTTTTGATTTGAAGAATGAAAATAGAGAAAGGTGAAGAAGATCTTCTATGTAAAAGGATGTAGTATTCCATTGGTGGGAGTGTTAGGAGGTCATTTTTCTGTGTTTTCTTATTATATGAGAAGTCACACAGATGAATAGGTTATCGAAGAATATGGGGCACATTTTAACTCCATATTCTTTTATAACCCATACATCTTCATGACTTCCTAGATAATAAGAATATACAAACATATCACTTTACAACTCTCCATCGACAAAAAAATATCATTTTAATTACAAAGATTCTCGATTCAATTCCCATTTTTCATTGTCCAAGTCAAAAGAGTGGTGTACCTATCTTAATATGTATTAAGACCAGCAGAAGAGTTATGCCAATAAAATTTTCTCTTCACAAACTTACCTGCATCATTTAATAACCCTGCACTCGACAAGCATCAACATTTTTCAAAGAATATTTATTTAACTATATAAGTTGACCTCAACTTGATCTGAACTTCTAGAATTGAAACTACACACTACCTCATAATCATAATGAAACGTATCAAATTCAAAATCAAATATGTGCAAATCAATCCTCATTAATGTAGATCTAAGATTAGTAAATTTCTTCAACTTCCTAATTGATGGATTTCGTATAAACATATTAGTGGATCTAATGGAAATTCAAATCATTCCATTTATTGAACCCACAACACAAACATTTTCACCAGCATCATTCAATTGATAATCCAATTTATATTTGTTAATCAGAGAGTTATTAAATAAAGACCTAACAGAATAATTCTTATAAAAATATTTATAACTATTAACAGATACGCACCTGTGTTGAGCTAGCACAAGGTTGTGGCATGTATAATCTTTTCTATTAAGATGAGTCTTGATAAATTATAGCATAGAGATTAAGGCAAGCCAAAAACTTTCAATTACCTAAATTTTAAGAGGAATTTCACTGGTACTAGTAAGTGGATTTCAATGGTTTTTATGATGACATAATATGGACTTTCACGATTGAATTGTTGATGAAACTTTACAATGGAAAATGGTTTGGCTTCATTTTTGGTGTTGATGGAAGATTTGATCTTCTGATTCCATTTTAACAGCACAAATTTGAGCTCTTGGAGTTGGGAATTTATGGTATGGAGGCAACTATTTTCCATAAATTATAATTAGATGGAGCCCTAATGCATATTAATGGGCGACAAGAGCGTTATGGGCTTTTGGCCCATAAATCTTGTTTTTACTTATCTCGTTGATACCCTTTGCTACTAAATTTTTAAAATTTAAGCAAGTTAACTTTATTTTGCACGGTTATCGAATATTCAATTCACAATTAAGGGTGACTCAACAAATATGACGACCTAAATTAAAATTTTAGTGAGAGGATTTTAGATTAATTGTTTTGCTTCATAAAAACAAAGTTTGTTAAAATTAGGCCAGCATGATAACAATTATATTATAATTGTCCTTACACCCACGATTAAAAAACTATTTAATCCAACAAGGTAAAAATGAATTTATATGTGGGATTTAAAGAATAAGAAATAATTCCTTGATTCTAAGAAGATAATCAATTAACAACCGAAAGGCTAAGTTAGTTGATATAAAGTCCCAAAAGAGTGGTGGTTTCAATGGATCTTTTTCTAAGAGACTAGTTCCTTTAAGGGTATTCTAGGTACCCTATTCAGTATATGATGTAGGTTTTAGTAGGGGGTCCATCAGGGGCCAACCAATTATCATCAAACTATGGACATTATTGTATCTTATTTCCTTTAGCCTAAATGACGATATTGGACTGGATTTATTATGAATGAGGTCATATTGGACATATTCAGAAGTGGTGCTCTAGATTTGTATAGAGTGGGTAGGTAGCTCTCCTCCCTAGTTCCAGTAGGTATAGAAGGCAATTCATACCACATAAATTGTCCTCAACATGGGTTCAATGTCCATACCACAAGTAGAGGTGGTATCTAGCCTAACCAAGGTGGTGGTCAGATACGTAAAGGTAGTACTCTGCAAGTAGAGGTGGTTCACAAACTAGTGGTTGGGCTAGTTTCTATGCTTTCCTAAGTAGACTCGAGGTTGAGGCAACTAACATGGTGAATAAATGTACCATTCTAGTTTGTGACCGGATGTTACATCCCTATTTGATCCTGCTTCTACCTTTTCATGTATGTCTATTTATTTTGTAGTTAGCCTTGATATGATTTGAGAATCCCTTCATGCTCATTTGCATATGTCAACTCTTGTGGGGGATTCTGCTATTGTTGATAGAATTTATTGTTCCTGTGTGGTGACTTTTATGGGGTATAAGACTTGGGTAGACTTGGTGACATTTTACATGGTCATTTTTTTATATTATTTTGGGTATGAATTGGTTGTCTCAACACCATGCTATTTTAGATTCTCATTCCAAGATAGTTAAATAACTATGTCGGGGATGACTTGTAACTCCCCAAAAGTTCCTTAGCCCAAATCAGATTTTGGAATGATTAGAAAGAACTGAAATTTGTAGAAAAGGGTTTGTATGGACCCTTCCATAGACTAGATTTCTAAAGTTGGAAAATTGGAGGAGAGTTTCATAGATGAGTTTACGGATCGTGAAAGTTTTCACAAGACATATGTTGACCCGTGAACCAAGCCCTCAAAACTCAAAGATATTGTCTTTTACGGGCACTTGTACCGCCCGTAGAAGCTCCCGTTTAAGTTGCTCCTCATAGCCCAGAACTCCTTTCAGTTCATGGACACCTTCACGAACCGTGAAGTGTTGTACGGTTTGTGGAAGGCTTTTGTGACGAGCCTCCATCAGTTTCTAAGTCAGGGTTAGTTTGGTCATTTCCCACTCTTTTAATTCCGATATTATTCTAGTTTAACCTATTCTAAGTGGGATTAGGGGGATTTTATCAGCCCTAAACTCTCCATTCACTCATAACCTCCCTAAATTAGATTTTCTCTCTATAAAGTTTTCTTCCAAAGAAAGAACCAGGGTTCAAAGCTTTAAGTCTCCGTTCTAAGAATCAAGCCAAGGATTCTACCCCAAGTGTGTGGGATTTTATATGTGGGTATCCCTTCATCCATTAAGTCCTAAGAAAATCCCAATTTCTTAAGTTTATGACTCCTACAAGCTATAATTTTCTAAGATCAAGTCATATCTTAAAATAACATATATTTATATTGTAATTCATATCATGATTGTTGTCATGCTTAAAAGTCATAAGGGTTTGAATGACCATAACAATCAAATAAAATGACCTTTTAATGAATTCCGTCAGCCAAATCGGCGATCTAGAGGTCCCCTCACTGAAATAATCGGTGGATCACAAAATGGGGCTTTGGATCACCAAAATATTCTGAGATTTAAGGTTTTCAGGACATTTGGGTAAGGTAATTTGGTGTTTCACCAAACCATTTAGTGAGTCACCAAATGGACAAGTGTCCTCGCTGAATTTCTCATAAAAAAAGTTTCAGTAAAATGACCCTAACTTTTTACTCTAAACTCTATTGATGCAAACTTGGTTGTGTTGGAAAGAAGACTCATAGACTTTGATTTGATTTGTTATGGGATACCTAAATTCTTATATTCTAAGAGATATGGTCATTTGAAGTAGACTTTAAAATGAACGCATGTGAAAACTTAGCCGATAGGAATGCTTTGAACTTGACTTGGTGTTTGAGATACCTTACAACCCAAACACATTTTGTACACTTACTACACTTATTAAAGGAAATTTACATATGTGTATAACTTAGAAATCATTACGTTCAATCCTATACGCCTATGGTATGAATATTTGCTTAGAATTGCATGGCATTGCATGTCTTTCTTCGTGCTATTATTTGATTGTGATTAGTATCTGGTGATTCAAATTGGTATTTAACTCTTCCACTCTTTTCTCTCAAAGATAGCGAGGACATGTTCAGGAGAAGCCAAATTTGAGGCACCAGAGCTAGTTATTGTTGTTACTCATGGTAGAGTACGAGCTAAAGTAGGTGTTCAGGATAGGGAAAAAGCAGAAACTCCAACAAGGGCCAGAGCCCTAGTTGTTGATCAAGTATGAGACAAGAGTCCCCTACAACCAAAGAGGCTCTTGGGATAGCAACAAAGAAGATAAAGAAACTAGTTCAAGAGACTATTGCACTTGCCCCTACTTTTTCAGATGTGTTAGCTCATTAATGACCTTGTTGGGTAGTTTGGCAGGGATTAGGGTAGCACCCACAGTTCACACGAGGCACTATTTTGGAATCTAACATGCTAAAGTTGTGACCTTATGACTGGATGATATTTCAGAGATAGGGGTGTTTGAAGGCTGATATCTGGATCGATAATTACTAGAGATGAGCATGATCTATTTTGGAGGTTTATTAAAATAAAGACTCTCATTTTCTTTGGTACAGAGTCTAAGAATGCTTATAAATTCATTAGTAATTGTCATGAGAGGCTCCATAAGGCAGAAGTAGTATATATATGGAGTAGAGTTTGTTATCTTTCAGCAGCTTAGAGATGCTAAGTTATGGTGGCATACATTTGTGGAGTAAAGGCTTATTAGCTTGCTTCTACTCTATTTTTAGAATAATATGCTCTTCGTATTCTATGAGATAAGAGGTGTGATGAGTTTACCAGAATTGAGTAGGGGAACCTGTATGTTGATCCATATAAGACCCTTTTTCACTCTCTATCCAGGTATTATTTATAGGTCTATCGAAAAGAAACACCCGAAAACTAGTAGGCTAATATAGGGCTTGACGTGAGGGTTAGAGTTGTGAATTTGACCTCTCGTACTTAGAATGAAGGGTTTTGAGGTTAAACGTCAAGGTACGACTCCCCAAGGACCAACCAAGGGTCCTTGAGGAGGACCTTAAGACTGCCCAAAGAAGTTGCCCAAACAATAGACTCAAGAAAGAGGACCTACGCCCCATAAGAGGGCCCACGCCTCACGGGTGAGGGGTCGTGGTTCAAGGTCCCAGAACAAAGCTGTAGAATATTACCCATATTGACCAGCATGCCCCGTGGGTCCACTCACGGCCCGTGGGCGTGGTCTTGTAGGTGAGGCAGTGGTCATGACTTAGGTGGTTAAGTGAGGGCATGATGGAACTTTCTCAAGTTAATTAGGAGTTAAGTGATGTCGTTTTCTTAGAGATCAGACCACCTATATAAACTCATTATACCCCTAGATTCATTGATCCTGGTCATTAATTCAACTCACCCAAAAGAACCCTATTCCCTCCAAGAAATTCTCTATCTAGAAAGTGAAGAAGAAGAAGAAGAAGAAGAAGAAGAAGAAGAAGAAGAAGAGAATCAAGTTAGGTCTAATCAAGACTCCATTGTTGCAAGCTTTGTGGGGCTTTATAATCAAGTTATGATAGCTTATCCATCTATAGATTCTTCCATCTTTGGACTCCCCTAGTTATACCACATTTGTGAATATGAAATCCCCAATTCAAATTAGGGTTCCTTCCAATATTATGGGTTATGTTGAGTATGAATCCGATAAAGTGAATATCACTTGTTTATGATTGATTTAGTAGTGAATCATGTAAGTGATGATATTGCATGTTTTTTCATGGATAACCCAAGTTTAATTGATGTAATTGAAGTAATATGGGTTTATGCCTTGTGAAGGGAAATTGAGGATTTATAGATGATCTTCTAGAACTGATGATAGGTATAGTAATTGTTCAAGAATAAAAACATGTAGACATGAATTGAATTATATTATAGTATATATGATGGATCATGACTAGTAATGATTGAGATTGAGTCTTTATGGTGATATATTATTAGAATTGCTTAAGAATGAAGCTTATGACTAGAATGTCTTGTGATCAAGGTATGTATGATGATTGTAAGAAGTAAAGCTTTGAGAGTAAGGCTTGTAGTCATGAATGTTGATCACTAGGGTTTTGAAAGTAAAGCCAATATGATGAATTATATATGTAAAGGCTTGAAAAGTGAAGCTTATATGATAATGGTAGAGTACTAGATAGAGTTATTGTGGAAGAACTTCACCCACATGACCTAGATTATGAAAGTATGAGACTATGCATGCTCTTATAGAACTTCTATAAATGCATTATGAACACTTTGAGTGTGAAGTGTCTATGATTATGAATGTTGTTGTGTTGTTGAAAGGATATTCTAATATATACACTTAGGCATGAATATGCTAGGAGATGAAAGGTTCTCTAACATAGAATGATTCTAGGTTGAAAGGCTTACTAACCTAAAATGAATCAAAGCATGTTAGACTAGAATAACTTGAAGTTATGACACAAGATCCCTTTATGAATAGCTTGACTTGGTAAGACAAGACCATCTCAAGGGTAGCTTGAGTATAATACATCATGGAAGCCTTAGATTGAGTAATCACACTCTTCCTAAGGGTAGTTTGCACTAGTGTTCATGGAATTCTTGCATGGTAGCATGACATGGTTAGGCCAAACAACTTCATTGGTAGCTAGGATGGTGAAATAATACCCTTCCTTGTGTAGCTTGGACATGTATGATAGTATGCCTCTTTTGGTAGCATGGTCTAGCCTAGTATGGTGACTATTCCATGGTAGCTTGTCTAGTCCAATATGGTGACTATTTCTTGGTAGCTTGGTCTAGACTAATAGGGTTTTATTCCTTGGTAGTCTAGAAATGATAAATAGAAATCATTTAAGTATGATAACCTAAAGTGGTACTTAGTATGGGTAGAATTATGGGGTCTTATCCATGCATTGCACAAGTATGACTTGAAGCTACTTATGAAACAGAGTACGTAAACCTCCCATTTTGTCAATTTTTGTGTGCTATATTCCATGAATTTTTGGTGATCTGGAATTACGATGTCATTTTTGCTGAAACTTCTCATGGACATCCGTTAAGACCTTAACTATGGAGCCAGTTGGCCTAGAAGACCAAACTGGACCATTTTCAATGTCAAACGAGTGCTAGAGCAGGTAACCCCCCTATTTTGTCAATTTTCGTGCTTTATAGTGCATAGATTTTTGGTGATCCAGAATTTGGATGTCCCTTTTGGTAAATTTTTTCATGGATGTCGTTTAAGACCTTTTATATTGAGCCAATTAGCCTAGATGACCAAACCGGCCCATTTTCAAGGTCAAACGAGCCTCAACGCAGGTATACTCCTCATTTTGCTGATGTTCGTGTGCTATAGTCCATGGATTTTTGGTGATCCACAATTTCGACATCATTTATGCTGAATTTTTAATGGATATCCGTTAAGACCATACCTATGAAGCCAGTTGCCCTAGACGGCCAAACTGGCCAATTTTCAAGGTCAAACAAGCAGGTAAACCCCATTTGCCTATTTTCGTGTGCTATAATCTATGGATTTATGGTGATCTGGAACTTCAACGTCATTTTTTTCGAAATTATTTCATATACATCCATTAAGGCCTTAGCTATAAATCCATTTGGCCCATACATTCAAACCAGCCCATTTTCAAGGTCAAATGAGCCCTTGAGCAAGTAAACCCCACATTTTACCATTTTACGTGTGCTACAATCCAAAGGTTTTTGGTGATTCAGAATTCTGACGACATTTGTATTGAAAGTTTTCATGGACGTACTTTAAGACCTTAGCTATGGAGCCAATTGACCCACTTGTCCAAACCGGCTCATTTTCAAGGTCAAACGAGCCTTAGAGTAGGTAAACCTCAAATTTTGCCTATTTTTGTATGTTATAGTCTTTGGATTTTTGTTGATTCAGAATTTTGACGTGTTTGTCTCCAAAATTTTTCATAGACGTCCATTAAGACCTTAGATATGGAGCTAGATGGCTCAGACAGCTAAATCGGCCCATTTTCAAGTTCAAACAACGACTAGAGCTGGTAAACCTCCCATTTTGCCAATTTTCATGTGCTATAGTTCATAAATTTTTGGTGATTTGGAATTCCGATGTCATTTCTGCCAAACCTTTTAATGGACGTCCTTTAAGACTTTAGTTATAAAGCCAGTTGGCCAAGACGCCCAAAACGGCCCATTTTAAAGGTCAAACGAACCCCAAAGGAGGTAAACCCCCCATTTTCCAGATTTTCGTGTGCTATAGTTAATGTATTTTTATTGATCCAGAATTCGAATGTTATTTTTGACAAAATTTTTCATTTACATCCGTTAATACCTTATTTATGGAGCCAAATACCCCAAACAGCCAAACCGGATCATTTTCAAGGTCAAACAATCCCCAGAGCAGGTATACCCCCTATTTTACTAATTTTCATGTGTTATAGTTTATGGATTTTTGGTGATCTAGAATTCCCACTTAATTTTTGCCAAAAGTTTTCATGAACATTCGTTAAGACCTTAGCTATAGATCCAGTTGACCCAAATGGCCAAACCATCCTATTTTCATTGTCAAAAAAGCCCCAAAGAAAGTAAACCCCTTATTTTACCGATTTTCGTGTGATATAGTGTATATATTTTTGGTGATATGAAATTTCGATGTCATTTTTTCCAAACTTTTTCATGGACGTCCTTTAAGACTTTAGTTATGGAGCCAATTGGCCCAGACGGCTAAAATGGCCCTTTTTAAAGGTCAAACAATACCCAAAGTAGGAAAACCCCCTATTTTGCCGATTTTTGTGTCCTATAGTCCATGGGTTTTAATAATCTAGAATTCCAACGTCATTTTTGCCAAAAAATTTTAAAGATGTCCATTAAGACCATAGTTATGGAGCCAAATGGCCCAGATGGCCAAAATTGGCCCATTTTCAAGGTCAAATGAGCCCCAGAGCAGGTAAACCCCCCATTTTGCCAATTTTTATTGTGCTATAGTCAATTTTTTTCTGGTAATCTGGAATTTCGACGTCATTATTGCCAAAATATTTCGTGGACGTCCGTTAAGACTTTATCTATAGAGCCATTCATGATCAAATGAGCCCCAGAGCAGGAAAAACCCCCATTTTGTTGATTTTCGTGTGCTATAGTCCATGGATTTTTGGTGATCCAGAATTCCCAATTCATATTTTCCAAAAAAATTCATGGACATCCTTTAAGACCTTAGTTATGGATCAAGTTGGCCCAGACAGCAAAACCGTCTCATTTTCATGGTCAAACGAATCCTAGAGCAGGTAAACCCCCCATTTTCCCAATTTTTGTGTGCTATAGACCATGTATTTTTGGTGATTCGAAATTTTAATGTCATTTTTGCCATAAATTTTCACGAACGTCCTTTAAGACCTTAGCTATCGAGCCAGTTGGCCCAGACGGTCAAAACGACCCATTTTAAAGGTCAAACGAGCCTAGAGATGGTAAACCCCTCTATTTTATCGATTTTCGTGTGTTATAGTCCTTAGAATTTTAGTGATCTAGAATTCAAACGTCATTTTTGCCAAAATTTTTCATAGACATCCATTAAGACCTTACTGATGAAGCCAGTTGGTCTAGACAGCCACACAGGCCCATTTTCAACGTCAGACGAACCCAAGAGTAGGTAAACCCCCTATTTTCCTAATTTTCGTGTGCTATAGTACATAGATTTTTGATTATTCAAAATTTCGAATTAATTTTTGTTGAAACATTTCATGGATGTCCATTAAGATATTAGCTATGGTACCAGTTGTCCTAGATGGCCATACCAGCTCATTTTCAAGATCAAACGAGCCCCTGAACAAGTAAACACCTCATTTTGCTGATTTCTATGTGTATTTTTGATGATCCTGAATTCCGACGTCATAGTTGCCAACAAAAAATCATGGACGTCCATTACGACCTTAGATATGGAGCCAATTGGCCCAAATGGCCAAAACGTCCCATTTTCAAGGTCAAATAAACACTAAAGAAGGTAAACCCCCATTTTGCCAATTTTCATGTGCTATAGTCCATGGATTTTTTGTGATTCAGAATTTCAACGTCATTTTTGCTGAAATTTTTCATGGACATCCGTAAGACCTTAGCAATGTAGCAACTTGGCCCAGATAGCCAAACCGGCCAATTTTCGAGGTCAAGCAAGCCCCAGTGCAGGTAAACCCCGTATTTTTTTTATTTTCGTGTGCTATAGTCCATTAATTTTTGGTGATCCAAAGTTTCGACGTTATTTTCGATAAAATTTTTCATGGACATTCGATAAAACCTTAGCTATGGAGCCAGTTGGCCTAGATGACCAAACCAACCCATTTTCAAGATCAAACAAAACCTATATCAGGTAAACCCCTCTATTTTGCTGATTTTATGTCCTATAGTCCATAGAATTTCGATGATCCAGAATTTCGACATCAATTTTGCCAAAAATTTTCATGGTCATCCGTTAAGACCTTAGCTATGGAACCAATTGGCCTAGACGGCCAAGTGGATCCATTCTCAAGGTCAAAGGAATCCTAGAGCAGACAAAATCCCAATTTTGACAATTTTTGTGTGCTCTAGTCCATGGATATTTGGATATCCAGAATTCCAATGTCATTTTTGCAGAAATTTTTCATAGACGTCTATTAAGAAATTTGTTATAGAGCTAGTTGGCCCAGAAGACCAAACTGGCCCGTCTTCAAGGTTAAACGAGTCCTACAATAGGTAAACCCCTCATTTTGCTGATTTTCATGTGCTACAATCCATGACTTTTTAGTGTTTCGACATACCGATGTAATTTATGCCAAAATTCTTAATGGACATGCGTTAAGACCTTAGCTATGGAACTAGTTGGACTAGATGGACAAACTGATCCATTTTCAAGGTAAAACGAGCATCAGAGCAGGTAAAACCCCCCATTTTGCTATTTTTTATGCTATATAATCCATGGATTTTTGGTGATCTGGAATTCCAAAGTCATTTTTGCCGAAATTTTTCATGGACCTCTGTTAAGAGCTTAGTTATAGAGCCAGTTGGCCCAGACAGCCAAACCGATCCATTTTCAAGGTCAAATGACCCCTAAAGCAGGTGAACACCCAATTTTGTCGATTTTCATATGCTAAAGTCTACGGTTTTTTGGTATTCAGGTATTTCAATGTCATTGTTGCCACAGATTTGTCATTGACATCCGTTAACACCATAGTTATGGAGCCAGTTTGGCGAAACGTCCAAACCGGCCCATTTTCAATGTCGAACGAGCCCCAAAGCAGGTAAACCCCCCATTTTGCCAATTTTCGTGGGCTATAATTTATGGATTTTTATTGATCCTAAATTTTGATGTCATTTTTGCCGAAATTTCTCATGGACGTCCGTTAAGATCTTATCTATGGAGCCATTTGGCCCAGACGTCCAAACCAGCCCATTTTCAAGGTCAAACGAACCTTAGAATAGGTAAACCCCCCATTTATCTGATTTTTTTGTGCTTTAGTTCATGGATTTTTGGTGATTCAGAATTCTGAAGTCATTTTTGTCGAAATTTTTCATGGGCGTATGTTAGCACCTTAGCTTTAGAGCCAATTGGTCTAGATAGCCAAACCGGCCCATTTTCAAGGTCAAATGAGCCCCATAGTAGGTATACCCCCCATTTGCCGATTTTCATGAGTTATAGTCCATGGATTTTTGGTGATCCAGAATTCTGACATCATTTTTGCCAAAAATTTTCATGGACGTCTGTTAAGACTTTAGCTATGGAGCCAGTTGGCCCAGACGGCTAACCGACCCATTTTCAATGTCAAACGAGCCCAGTGTAGGTAAACCCTCTATTTTATAAATTTTCATGTGCAATAGTCAATGGATTTTTAGTGATCGGGAATTCTGACATGATTTTTGCCATATTTTTCATTGACGTCCATCAAACAAGAAAGGTCACTCTGTGTACTTTGTTTCAAAACAAAGGTTGACATTAGAAAGGTATTTTACAAGTGTGGTTAGCCTAGACACATTCAAAAGTGGTACCCTTGATTCAGACACAAAGAAAAGTTAACTTAGTAGCAGGCTCCCTAAGATCCATTTCTAAAAGGTAATAGATGTAGTTATTATAACAAAGATCATCATTTGCTTAGGAGAAGTGGCCATAACATAGGTAACGGTGGTATCGGTAGTGTAGATGGCTTGAATTACTGAAGGATTATGATATCACTATCTTGTATCATCTAGGGAAGGCCAATGTGGTGGCTGATGCTTTTTGTATGAAGACTTCTAGTATGAGAAGTCTTGTCACTATTAAGTTTGAGGAGAGTCCATTGGCTAGACATGTTCAAAGGTTAGCCAACAGTCTTGTCCGGTTGTAGATTTATGAGAAGAGTGGTGGTTTGATTTCATTTATAGAGGCCCGATCTTCCTTAGATGAGCAGATATGTAAGCGCAGTTTGATGATGAAGAGTTGTGTCTCATTCGAGAGGGGAAGCCAAAGAGGTTGTGCTTGATTTTAAGGGTGTCTTAAGGATATGACTAGGATTTGTGTGCCCAAGGTGGCGAGTTGATTAGATTGATTCTTCAGGAGGCTCATTGTTCTCAATATTTCATCCATCCAGGAGTGGCGAAGATGTATGATGATCTAAGTCAGAATTACTAGTGGTGTGGTATAAAGAAGGATATTTTAGATTTTATGTCTAGATGTTTGACGTGCCAATAGGTCAAGTATCAGCACCAGCGACCTGGAGGTGTATCTCAAAGGATGCATATCCTACTTGGAAGTGGAACAGATCACTATGGAATTTGTCATGGGTCTTCCTACCACCATGAGTGGTTATGACTCTATATGTCATTGACAGGTCGATCGGATCATCCCATTTTTTCCAGTTCGGGTAAGTAGACGGCGGAGAAGTTATCCCAGCTTTATATCAATCAAATTATTCGACTACATGGAGTCCCTATTTACATTGACTTTTATCGAGGTTCACTATTCAACTCTCATGCTTGGAGGGCCTTACATCGTGGTTTAGGTACTCTATTATATATGAGTACAACCTTTTACCCTCAGACGAATGCTCAGTTTGAGTAGATCATTTGAGTGTTAAAGAATATGCTCTGAGCATGTGTGATTGACTTTAGTGCGCGATATGATTAGCACTTGCCCTTAGCGAAGTTTGCATACAACAATAATTATCACTCCAATATTCAAATGTCCCCATTTGAGGCATTGTATGGAAGACGATGTAGATATCTAATTAGTTGGTTTGATTCGGTTGAGATCGACTCTTTAGATGCAACCTTTCTTAGAGATGACATGGAGCAAGTTTATATGATTTAGGGTAGATTGTTAACAGCATAGATTCGACATGTGAGTTATACAGACATGAGAGTTCGAGACTTAGTGTTCATGGAGGGTGATCATGTTTGGATCCAAGTATCACCCATAAAGGGTATGATGAGGTTCGAAAAGAAGGGCAAGGTAAGACCTATATTCATTATCCCTTTTGAGATTTTGAGCTGAGTAGGAGAGACGGCATATAATTTATCCTTGCCATCTAGCTTGTCTGCTGTAAACCATTTTTTTTGTGTCTCCACGCTTTAGAAGTACGTGCTAGATGAGTCTTACGTCCTTTTTTTTTATTAGGTAATGTTGGGTCCATACTTGTCATTTGAGGAGGAGCCTATCACCATTATGGATAGGTAGGTTTGAAAGCTTAGGACCAAGGATATTATCTTAGTAAAGGTGTAGTGGAAGCACCGTTCAGTTGGAGAGGTGACTTAGGAGACGGAGTCTAACATGCGTGCCAAATATTCCAGTTTTTTGAGGTTTTATGTACCTTTTTTTGCTTTATATTCGAGGACGAACATGTTTTTAGTGGTAGATAATATAATGATCCGGTTAATTATTTTTAGAAGTTTTTATAAAATTACCATTTTACTCCTCCCAATAGTTTTCCCGAGTTGTTTTTGCTTGGTTTGTGAAATCAATTTTGAGTTTTGAGAAAAAAGTTGTGAATTGTAGAAATTGTATAGTTTTGAAAAACTAAATTGTTAAAAAATGGTTTTTAGTGTTTTTTGAAGTTTCAAGTATCTGAATCAAATTTTGTCGATTCAATCGGTCATGGAATGTAAAACTTAGTCTAAGAGAGTCACCGATTTCAGATTAAGTTTCTTTTGTGAATTTGAGGTCTTAAGTTGTAAATTGTTGAGGTTTTAGCCTTTGGGTTGACTTTGGTCAATATCTCATATAAGATTTCCATAATTTTCGTTAGATTGGGGGATAATTTTAGGCTTAGGAGAGGTCTTGGTTGAATTTTAAGAGGTTCCGAGCTTGATTTGGCATTTTAGGCATTATATTTTTTCATTGTGACTTTTGTAGATTTCAAGTCATGAAGACCTTGAATTCGTATTTTGATGGTTCCATTGAATCCGAAATGTCGAGTTTAGTCAAGTAGCATATTAGGTTTGTGTGTATGTGGTTCTGAATAAATTTTGAAGGTCCTTTCGAAGACTTATGTGTTGGTTGATTTTATGGTGCCTGACATCTGTTGTACTTCGCATTTGTGAGGGTCGATCACTTTAGCGACCCTCGCATTAGCGCAGGTTTGATCGTGTTCGAGAGGGGTCAGGTTTTGTGACAATCACATTTGCGGAGTCCTTTCTGCTTTTGCGACCCTTTTTAGGGGAAAAATGAAAGGCTGACTTTTTTGGGGACCACGTAAGTGATCCGATTATCACATTCGCGAAAGCAAACCTGAGCTCGCTTTTCCATGACCTAAGAGTGTTTTTGTCTCAAAGTTTGAGGTTTCAATCCCATTTCCTCCATTTTTGAGTTTTCAAGCTCGATATTGACGATTTCAAAGTGAGTTTTCAAAAAACTTTAATTGGGTAACAAATTTTAACTACCCTTCATTGTTATTACTTGATTATGGCAAGATTTTATCACTTAATTTACTATTTTGGATAAACAGGTTTCTCATGAACTTGAGCTTTAAAAAGAAGTGATTTTGGGTTAAATACAACTACGACTTAGAAATGGTTTTCACTAATGGATATTTTGGATAACATATATATGTAACAATTTTTAGATTCAAGCATCATTTTCAGAATTGGATTTTTGAATTGATTTGACCCACATTTTCCAAATTACTTAATATGGATGTTGTTGGTTTCGAAATCTCTGTGTGAATACTTTTTTGACTAGATTGTGTTGATATGAGGAAAGAAAAATCTCAAGTGTTGAATTGATTTTGATTGATTAAGGTAAGTGAACTTCTAAATCTTGTAGAATCTTGAACCCTCCCTGTTGTATGTGTTGGGGACTAATGGAAATGAGGTGATACGTTAATTTCTCAAAATGAATAACCTTAATGATAGAAATGGAATTATTGTGAAGGGCAACGTGTTGACAATGTTTTACTAAGTAGTGTGAATTGCGTTGAATGTTGATATTGAATTGGTGGTTGATGAAATGCTTTAATAGTATTGTTGTGGATGTGAATTACTTGAATTTGCCATTTCCTCATTATTGTGTGGACATGCCTACTTGCATCGGTTCTGGAACACTGTGATGAGATGTATTTTGATTATGCCGAGGTCTATTCTGAAAAGTTTTATTGATGTCGAGGTCTACTCCGTCAAGTGTACATGTCGAGGTCTATTCCAGCAAGTGTTATTAATGTCAAGATTTTTTCTAACAAGTGTATTGATGTCGAGGTCTATTTCAGCAAGTGTTATTGATTCAAAGTCTATTTCGATAAATGGTATTGATGTTGAGGTCTGTTCCGGCAAATGGTATTGAGGTCGAGGTTGTTTCCGGCGGATATATGGATCTTGGGTGTTTCCCATAGATCTCAATTTGTTGCTTGTGATTGATGAACTTTCTTATTGAGATTGATGACACTTATTATTGTGATTGATGGCTTAAATACTTGTGATTGATGACCTTGATACTTATGATTGATGAACTTGATTATTGTGATTGATGAACTTAATACTTGTGATTTGATGAAATGTAATTGTTGGACTGTGATTATGAAATATTACGAACTATATTTTGTGAACTGTTAGGTTGGGTTGATTTTTGTGCAGCTTATAGTTGTGGTGGTTCAGTTGGGGTGTTAGGAGTTCTCATTTTCTAGCTAGTTTTACCTTGTGTTTAGTGAGTTGTTTGTTGGGTACCGTGTTGTTTGGTATTCACTCCTTGCTTCTACACTTGTGTAGGTTTCCAGCATGAATCTATGTGATTACCCTTTTTCTGTCTACGTCTAAGACTTTATGTGGATACTTGAGAGGCAGTTGTTTGTCATCCCGGTGGACCCTCTTGTTCCTTATTTATGTTATTGTTCTATTCGAGAAACAAGGATATTTGAGACTTGCATTTATCTTTCAAACTCAGTTATTATACATTAGTGGCTTGTACACATGACAGCTAGGTTTTGAGGGTATTTGAGAATGACTAAGTTTTTTCGTATTTCTATCGTGTTGCTGGGTTTTAGTCTGACTTGTCTTGGTGGGATTAGATGAGTGTCATCACGTCCATTTTTGGATCTTTACAAAATGTTTATCATACATCAATTTGAAACTTATATTAGGAATGTAACATTATTGTTATCCAAATCAGTTAAAACATTGGATTTATTGTTGCATCCTAATCAATTAAAAATGCATGAAGTTATTATATATTAATTGATAAAACGTGATTAAGAAGAGGAAAACCTTATTTTACATTTCTTAAAAAAACGTTCTTTAAAAATAATGTTTTAATTAGGAAAATAATGTGCTTAAAATAATATATATTAATAGATTAAAAAAACCTTAATGTGATTATAACTTTGTCTAAAGATAATGATCAAATTTTAATCAAGTTCATTTATATATTTTGCCAAGAAAAGAAGAAATACACGCCTAGAACAAATAAGCATTGCATCTAAAAATATGAAAGAAAAAAAACTAATCAAATATTTTACGAATTTGACCCAAAAAAATAAATAATTCATAGTTGAAATAAGTAGTCATTGCAAAAGCAATACACAATTTATTTTTATATATATAAATATACACCGTTTGAACATCATTACTTTGGTTAAAATATTTTTATCAGGCTAAAATAAATAGAGTTTTAACTAAGTTATTTAGATTTGGATCCAAAACAAAATAAAGAAAATATCTAGTTGATATAAATAATCATTTTATCTAAAAAAGGATTGAGATCAAATATATAATGTATATCAAAAAAAGAATTGTAGATCTCCGGATTTCACCCCTCACACGAAATTTCACTCTTCTCTGTCTCACTCAAGTGAACTGGTTTCGAGAGCATTCCACCAAAAACTATAATTAGAACAAATAAATCATTATATTAAAATTGACAGATTCAAGTATCTCAATATGAATAAAGAACTTTTGAAGCTTAAAGATGACTAGAACTCTGACTTTGATGTCACGTTAGATAAAGTTCAGTTACTTTAATGCGACAAAAATACATAATAGCTTCGTGATTTTACTATTACGGTACTGAATAAAGTTCAATTAGAAGAAAGAATGAGATGACAAATCCAGCAGAAGTTTCATTTCATGTATACAAAACCATACAATCCCCAAACTTAGAAAACAGAGGATTTCATGTAGTAACACATTACACATCAATGTTAATCCAAGAATTTGCTGAATATATCTAAATTTTTACTCAAAAAGTTCTTCAATTTCTACCATTCAACATAAATTGTTTAAACCTATCATTAGCATCAGTAAAGAATGGGGCATTCAAAAGATCATCAATAGTTGGTCTGTTCACTCGATTTTCTCTAAGACAACCAAGAACAATATCCTCAAACTCCTCCGAAAACGCCCTTCTCTCCAGCATTTAAAGTGTTATGAACCTTTTGATTAAACTCAACTTGAATTTCATCTCTTAGACCAATTAATCTGATAGGTCATAGGCCACCTAATTTATTATAGGCTGAGATATATTAGTGTTTGAAGTTGACCTTTATATGAACGCATGCAAAAACTTAGCCGATAGGAGTGCTTTGAACTTGGTTTGGTGTTTGAGGTCTCGTATGACCCTAGATCACTTTAGATACTCTTGATACACTTGGTAAAGGCCTTTACAACATATGATCAAATAGGACGCCACCCGGTTCAAGATGATATACTTAAGACGAATGATTCAGATTTGAAGGGTAGAATTGTGAGGTGTTATAGAATGATTCGAGTCTTAGGTTAACAATTTGCAGGGTGTTACAGCCTATGTTGTCTCTATCACATTCTTCCTATATGATATGATAGGTTGTTTCAGACTTTATTTCTGATACAGTATTTTAAGTCTTATATTGTTGTTCTTAGTGTCATGCCATGGAATTAGGTTAGCTTGGGGTCACTTGTGTAAGAACCATATCATATCTAGGGGACCTCAGTACTAGCTTGGGGTCAGTTTCAAGCGTTACAAAACACCTATAAGAAATCTCACTTTATAGGAACTGACTCAATGGAGGGGACCTCAGTACTGGTATGCTAAAGATGCACTAGAAACGCCAAACATATCCTCTTCTATAATTTCATAGCATGAATATAGGATATGATATTTTTAGGAGTAGGATTACTGTAACAGCCTGTTCCCGTCGTTATAGAAAGACCAACAAGAAAATTTTTTGGATCGAAAAACTTTTTGGTAGTAAGTTGAAATTTCCCAACCTAGTCCAGATTTGGGCGAAATCAGAGTCAGGGAGGTCTAAGGAAATCTGGTAAATAATTCGGGCAAGTAGAACTCTCGAAACTGATCTTAGCGTGAACGGTTACTTTCTGAGTGTCATGGGATGAAGGTGTGTTATGAAATTGGGGTTCGAAACTCTTAATTTAGCTTTCTGTCTCCATGTAGGCCACCAAGGTGGGATTATTCCCGCCAGGGCGGGGCCGTTGTAGCGGGATGAGGTCCGATGCGGTGGGACAATCACGACTTAAGTCAGAAATAAACCCCAAAAACGTTGTTATTTTACAACATTCGATCTTAAGAGCTATGTGTCCGTGCGATTTGCCTCAGAATTTTATATGATTTGTGATATACTTGATGCCCCCCATCTATGTTTCTACCCCAATTGGAGAGCCTGTCATAGTCATTCATGTCTAACGTGCTTGTCCTATCTTATTTATAGGTTTCTATACTTGGGGTGATTTGGTTATTTTGGATATGACTAACTTTGATATAATCTTAGGTATGACTTGGTTGTCCCCCTATTATGTTGTGCTTAATTGTAATACTAGGTTTGTGACACTAGAGATCCCCGTTAGGGAAAAGTTAGAGTGGGAAGGAGTGTACAAGCCTATGCTAGCTAAGATCATATCCTCCATTAGGGCTAGGAAACTGGTAGTGCAGGTTTGTTTGGCTTATTTGGCTCATATTTGGGATGTTAAGGTTGAGTCTTTCTCTATTGAGTCTCCTTTGGTGTCAGAATTTAGAGAAGTATTTACTGCAAATTTGCCTGGTAAGCTTCCGGATAGAGATATAGATTTTTGCATTGATTTGGAACCTGATACTCATCCCATGTCCATCATTCCTTATCGTATGGCTTCGACAGAATTAAGAAAGCTTAAGGCTCCACACTTGTACATGATTGTATCATATTTTACCCATGTTTATAGAGACATTCAATCAAAGTATCAACTGCTTTAAATATATTGTTATTCTATCCAATGAGAAAAACATATATCAAATTTAAATATGTTGGGCTCATGCTAAGCACAGACCTTTGCCCATCCAGTATTAATATTAATACGAAAAATTGCAATACTATACTATTTAAGACCTTAATTTACATATTGTTGTTTGAATCTTTTTATTTACAACATTAATATTTTAATTACAAATATGACAGTTTATTATAAAATTAATTAATACATGATTTTTCACCTATTTTATTAGTTAGTGGGCGGATATCTTAGGATTCATATTTTACCTTTTATTTTATTTACCTTTTAGAATTTCAATCACAATTATATTTGAATATGATCCTTTAATAAATATCTCATTTTCTCTCTCTTGTTAACCTACCATTGCTACGCTCTTTTTTTTCTTGGAATTAACGCTGCACTTTTTTTTCGTCTTTTTCAACGCCGCATTTTTCAAGGAAAGGTTTTGTATCACCTCTTTAAAAAATTCTGTAACAAATTGCTTACATTCTCTTAAGTTTCTTTTCAAATTCATCTCATACACCACAAAAAAAATATTTTCACTTCTTCAAAAAAATTGATTATAAGTAAGAAAGTCATTTTTGATAATACTCCCCGAAAAAGTCCTCCTTTGATCAAGGCTAAAATCGATGTCAATGGTCCGATTGTTTGTTCAACTTTAAATTTTGAGTTTAATACCTCACTCCTTCACCCAAAAGTGAATTTCAAAGAGGTAAAGAAAAAGGAATTGGTGTAAACTCAAACGTTGCTACACCTAATTTTATCGGGAAGAAAAAAAGCAAAAAAAATTATTTCGAATGTTGAGTACCCTCATGACAACGACTTTGAAGACGAGATACTAATTGCAAAAAGAATCAGTCTCAACAAGGTGACCAAACCCAAATCGAAAACAATGTTCAAGAAATATATTTTTTTCAATAAATTGAATATTGTTTGGTTTCCGATTTTAAACATGCATAATATATTTGGTTAATTTTTATTTATTTTTGTAGAAATCTGGTGTGGGTGATGGGAAAACAAAAGACATTAAACGTGATAACATGAAAATGACAATGTTATTCAAGGTGTTTTTATATATATTTAATGTTTGAAAAAATAATTATTTTTTTGTTACTTTACTTTTTTGTACTTGATAATCTTTATTTTATATTTTTGTATATTTTTAAAATTTGAAAGTGATTTACTGTATATGCAATTATGTTTAGTGTTTAATTTATATTGATTAAATTTGTACAAAATATGATATAGAATTGTATATCTTAGTTGTTTTGTTGGTTTAAATTATATGCAGGATCAATATGTTATTGTTATTGGCACGAATTATGAACATATTATATTGGTATATACAATGGTATAAATTATGGTTTAGAATCAGAATGGTATTATACTACTATATTAGTAGTATATGTGATGGTATATAATGCTATAAATTGTGATAATAAATGAGATGTGTAATTCTATATGCATTTTAAGTAATACTCACAATTTTAAGTGATCCTTTGGCATACATTGTTCGAGTTAGCATTTCACTACCGTTGGAAGGCTCAAAGTAAGTATTGCTTATGTTAATATTTAAGTTTTTTTTTGTTAGTTATCATTGAATCATTTATTTTACGGAAAAGGGCCTAAAATACCCTTGAACTATTGAAAATGGTACAAAATTACCCTCCGTTCACCTATTAGCCCTTAAATACCCTTAATGTCTACCTTTAGGTCCCATATTATCCTTATTTTTAACAGTCCCAAACTTAAATCCAATTAATAAATTCATTAATGATGTGGCTATTATCTATTGGTCAACTTTTAAATAATCTAAACTAATTAAAAACCCACCCATTTCCAACTCAAACCCGCCCCAAATTCATTTAACTCATCTTTTATCACCCATCTTCTTCACAACAAATCATTGAGCATAAAAGCTACAACGTTTTCTTTTTCTTATTTTTGTCCCAGCTACATTCTTTGAAAAAGAAACAAAATCTATATTATGATATTTCTTGAGCAAAGTTTTGAGTAGAATCTATCTAATGGATCCTAAATAAGGTATACCCAAAAGATTTGATTTCATTCTCATCAAATACAAGCTGACATTGATGATGAAATTTCATGTCATTGACAAGATATGATTTTCTGTTTATTTATGCAATTGTTATCCAACAGTACAGAATACATACCACTATTTTAGAATTTCAAAACAAGTAACAAATAATCAAGTTATGCACATTTATGTTTAGATATCCTTTTAGATACCACTAAATTTGCAATGCAAATCAAATTCAAAATTTGAAAACTATGCCCCATCTAAAGTACTGAGCAACAACATAATCCAATGTTGAATATGTTTGAAGAAAGTGTCAAATTTATTCAACTGTCATCTGTTAATTTTGCTAACTTTCTGAAATCGGGTCAAGAACATATCTTTATATAAATGAAAAGTTGCAAGGTGTTATTCATCAAGATGAATACGAATAATGTCATGTACAACCCAACTCAAGAACATGAAAGACTTACCCATCCCTCAAGGTCAGGATTCAACTCAGAAAAGTTATGAGGAAGATGGGTTAGATGAACTTGGGTGGATTTTATTTGGATCTAATTTGGAAATGAGTGAGTTTTTAATTAATTTAGATTATTTACAAGTTGACCAATAGATAATAGCCACATCATTAATGAATTTATTAATTGGATTTAAGTTTGGAGCTGTTAAAAATAAGGGCAATATGAGACCTAAAGATAGACACCAAGGATATTTAAGGGCTAGTAGGTAAACGGAGGGTAGTTTTATACCATTTTCAATAATTCAAGGATATTTTAGGCCATTTTCCGTTTATTTTATATTTTTTTAGTGATTGTGTATTATTCACTTGTCTGCATGCTTAGAGTTTTTGCCAAGGCAAAAAGACATACATTGTCATATTTTGAATCAACATTATTTCATACGAGATATGCTGCCTTGCTTTGGGATTATGCCATGAAAAAGATAGATGATGGTGCTATTAGTGAAAGTGAAGTCACCGGAAAGGTGACAAGCAAGTTTGGTGGTCCGAGCATTATGAAAGAGTGAAAAAAGTTATCAAAGGTTCAACCAAATATTTAGAAGATTGTTGCTGAACATTCAAATTTTCAATATGTTTTTATTATACAGTTTGATTAATATGTTATATTTTTTTGGTTAAATAGTTGATTTAACTTTACAAATACCACAATATTTTTATTATAATAGTAACTATTTTATTGGCATTACTTTATACATTTGATTAACTATTTTAATGTTATTTGATATTAAAGTAACAAAATATTATTTATATTATTATCAACGTACAAGTTAAATTTTAGATCCTTGATTTTCGTTAATTGTTATGCTTTATAATTAACCTCGTAGTAGAGGGCTAAAAATTAATATTAACCATCTGTTACCTTAATAAAAACTCAACATAGACCATATAATTTATAATCAAAATACCATATAATGTACCAATAAATCATCATATACCATATATATTTCACGAATTAAAGAACCATACAGTAGACGAACATGGTACCATTTTTTATAACAATATTTATGCTGATAAATAAATCAAACTGGTACCATATCATAATATTATATCATTTAATTTACCAACCATTATTTGTCAAGTAGAACCAAATCAAACATTATATCATATAACATATCAACATAGTATCATTGAATACATCAATTTTTATTCTTATATGAATAACCAAATTGGCAAACATTATATTCTACCATTGATATAATATATTACACCAATTTAAGTGCCACTTAATATAATATACGTATTTAGTGAAACAAATACAATCAATTAGTTCACATATATTATAACTTTAATTCATATAATACATCAATAGTCTATAAACCACAAAAATCATCATATAATATACCAACTTCGTTTTATAAAAAATATGCATTCAATGATGGTAAAAAAAGCATCATTCCTGAATAATGTTGCATATCGTTTATAACCAAACATTATTCTGAAAAGGGTAGTTATTAAAATGTCTGAAAAACGTCAATCAACAACAATTCTCTTGAGGATATTTGGTACAAGTCTTCTTGTTGTGACCCTATGTACCACATTTACTACAAATCACTTTAGATCTCTTGAATTTAACCTCTTTAAATCCCTTTTTGTGGTCGTAGCTTGGTGGTCTCCCTGGTAGCTTCCTTGTATCTGGTGGTAACACTATATCTTCCAACACATGCTCTAGAATTTTCCAATTGCTTTCGGAAGGCAAAGGCTCAATTGGTATTGCATAAGCATCTTGAAATTTTTTATTGTTGTAATATGATGAGCAATAGTCCTGACCATGTTTGTTTCTGTATCTTATAGCAGCAATAACATGACTACATGAAATTTTATAGTGTTGAAATCCGTCACAATTACATACTTGAGTGCGTAGACAAAGACTAAACCTTTTAGCACCATGCGTAACTGTACGAAGGAATTCTGTCGACGCGCATACCTTCATTAAAATAATTTATGATAAAGAATTGTCTAATTAAGGTATTGGTTTAAATGAAGTGTAGAATTGATATAAATATTGATATAAATTATTTTATATAATGGTATAAAGCTATTGTTTATCTTATTAGAAATTAAATTAAGCATTTATAATGATGTATATTAGGATTACAAATTTGTTTACGCTTCAAACTGATATACACCATCATTTGCATCACAAAACCACCAAATAGTATCAACTAACAAACTAACTATGTCAAAAAACAAACAGTACCAAATTATCATGTTTAATTAAAAAAATATTATAATATTCATTTCATATTTGTTGTTAAATTTTGTTTCCGCTATATGAATAATTCCATCATATACAAACAAAATTATACTATTATTGAATTACTTTTTAACCGAATAACAGGAATAAAAATTCAACAAAGATACACCATAACTGATTAGTGCATATATAATATCTAAAAATATTAACTACACCAACACATACACCATAAAATAAAGAACCTATGTATCTAAAATATATCAACTTCACCAATACATAAATAACTAATTAACTAATAAATTTAACTATAAGCGGTACCTATGTAGGGTGCAAACTAATTGAGAACCTTATGGCTTATGTTGTACAAATCACGACCAAAAAACCACCAACCACCAAAGCTATAATAGTATATTTTATATAAAAAAATATCAATAAAACCAACAAAATACTTTAAAACTATTATATTCGAAGCAACTATTATGGTAAATACCTGTTACATTCATTTTCCGTCGTGCTGAACCAAAATTGAAAAAATATTCATATTTTTCATTGAAGCACGTTTCAGAATAGAGAAGGTATAGAGTTTGATTTTGATTAGAGTTATGAGAGAAGCATTAACTATATTAGAGTTATTTGTGGAAACTAAATAAGAGAGGAGGAGAAAATTAAGGAAATAAAATATCCTCAATTAATATATCGTGGGCTGTCATGTTATTTTCCCATTTTGTTTTTTTTTTTTTTTAATTATTTTATTGTGTTTTGTAAAATAAAAACTATTGCTATGTTGATTAAAATTAATACTATTGTTATATAGTCGTTATTTAGGTGCTTATTTTGTCTAGTTAAGATTTTTGCCCTAATTAATACAAGAAGCAGTAGTATGCCAATAAAGTTTTCCATTGACAAACTTACCTTAAAAATTTAATAACCTCGTCCTCAGACAACCATTAACACTTTCTCAAGAATAATTATTTAAACTATATATAGGTTGATCTGATCTTGATGTGTTGAAAATATAGACTACCTTGTAGTCATCACGAAATTCATCATTCAAAACCATCTATGGGCCAACAATTAGGCCTCATTAATGTAGGTCTAGGATTAGGAAATTTCTTGAACTTCCTAATTGATGAATATAAACATGTGAGTGGACATAAAGGAAGGACAAATCAACCCATTAAATAAATTCATGATCGAAACAAATTCGTCATTGACTAGATAGCAAAATTATATTCCTCAATAGAGCCATTAAGTAAGGAACTAACAGAACAATTCTTAAAATGGTATTGATATCCATTACCATATGTGTACCTATGTTGGATCAACATAATATGTGATTCCGAGGCGTTTTAGGTGAAAGGTGTAGAAGAGCACCCAAAAAATCTAAAAGACTCAATATAAGAAGTTAATATCGAAGTTGGGAAGAATTTCGGATGATGCAAGCTAGAGCATTGACTAGCACATTGGGCACTGCGCTAGAGTGTTGAGAAAAGCACACCGATAGCGCACTGCCTAATGTGTCTTGTTCTCAAGATTACCTCTAGCTAGGAACCTACCACTAATGCTTAATTAGTAGTGTACCTTTAATTCTTCGTTTTATTGTTAATTTCTCCTTAGTTTCACATTACTGTGTAAAATCAGATATTCTTATATATGTTGTCTGTCAGTTACTTTCACCTGATGATGTATACAAATTTACTCATGTTCCTGTTTTAGCTTGTGCAAGTTTATATGGTCATATCCTTATAATAATGATCAAGTCTTTTCTGACAGAAAAATTTATAGGATTGGCCTATGTTGATGTATGAGAGCTTACTGAGTATATCGTAGAACAAAATCAAGACTCGTGCTTGTTGAATCCAAACCACATCGAATCTGACTGGTGATTCGAAGACATCTCATATCTTTCTGTACCATTATTTCGGAGACTAATCGAAGCCACAAGTATTCGACATGAAAATTTAAGATTTGCACATAAAATCAGTAGCAGAAGAAAATAAGAAGCAGATGAGAAATCCAGCAGAAGTTTCATTTCACGTATATAATCCCCAAACTCAGAAAACAGATGATTTCATGTACTACACATTATACATCAATCTTAATCCAAGAATCTGATGAATATATCTAATCTTTACACTTCCTAATACCACCATACTCGAAAAGTTGTTCAATTCCTACCATTCAACATAAATTGCTTAAACCTGTCATTAGCATCAGTAAAGAATGGAGCATTCAAAAGCTGTTCAGCAGTTGGTCTGTTCACTGGATTTTCTCTAAGACAAGCAAGAACAATCTCCTCAAACTCCTCCGAAAACGCCCTTTTCTTTCGATTAACCAAATTCTTCATCACTTCCTTGAATCTCCCATCCCTCCTGATCATCATCTTTTTAAGTGATTTCGGCAGTTTCTTCTTCTTCCTTATCTTATCCACTATATAATTGAAGTCTCTACGATTCCGAACAGGTAAATCCCCATACACTAATTCCAGTGCTGTTATTCCCAATAACCAAATATCAGATTTCGGTCCACTGTTACCTTCATTTTCTCTTCCAAACACCTCTGGTGCAGCACCCCATCTAAAAATATATTTCGGATTCATAAACGGAGCGTATTGATTATTGGCATGATTTGGGTTTTCCGAATCATAAGCAGATGCTTCATATGCTAACTTGATCAAAATATCTTGAGTAGCATAGTCGATATGAACAAAGATATCTCCAGCATTCAAAGTGTTATGAACCCTTTGATTAAACTCAACATGAATTTCATCTCTTAGAGCAATAAGTACTTGTTTAAGAACAACAGAAATGAATTCCTCTGACAATCTTTTCTGAGGACGAGTAGATAGAATATATCGAAGAGATCCCTCAGACATATACGGCAAAACAACACATAACAACTCATCATTATCACTGAAAATGTTGGTAACAGCACTGAAAATTCTCTTAGATCCAATTATTTTTCCATAAGGAGTATCAGTAAGACCTGCTTTACCTTGACGCCAGAGGTCACGACTTTCAGTTTCACTTCCATTCATATCAATGATCTTCAAAGTGACATATCCAGATTTGACAGGTATTTCAGTATCTGGTTTGTGTTCGGTATAGAGAGCTCTGTAAACAGCGCCGAATCCATCAGAAAAAGAGCCAATGTCCAAGTTGAGAAGATACTTATCTTGAGTTTCCGGATCAATGATGATTGGCTCACGTACTGGTGGTATTTCTGGAGAAGATAGACTTGATCTTGAAACACGGGCGAAACGCATTGATAGACTGGATCTATTAGAATCGAATCGGTGTGGGAGACTTGCGAAAGAAGAAACATTGTCTGGTGTATTTGAAGGAGAACCAATATAGGCTGGAAAACTTGTAGAACCAGTTTCTTTGGGAAGGTATGGGTTATAGGGGTTCTGGATTTTCGTCATCTTTTCTTGGAGCAGAGAATCAGAATTTCAGGAAAAAAAAATGGAGTTTGGTTTGTGAAGAAGACGAAGAAGAAGATGTATTTTTATAGCTTTGGCAGTTTGGGTTGTTATTTCCCGCGCTTAATTGGTTCAACTAACTCTTATATACCACATTTTCATTGAGTCTTTAATTTTTCGATTTATGTTACTATCTGTTATATTTTTATATTTTGATTATTGTATTACTAGTTTTTTTTATTTTTCGGTTTTTCAGTTTTTACTATTATTTGTTATTTTTTGTAGTTTGATTATCGTATTACTAGATTTTTATTTTTATTTTTATTTTTTTTTCAATTTTGCTACTAGTTGTTATTACTTGTACTTTGATTTCGTATTACTAGTTTCCTATCTTTTTTCATTAAAAAAATTGCTACTATTTATTATTATTTATACTTCAATTATCGTACTAGTTGTAGTTACTATTCAAAATATTTTGTTACATTTTCACTTTCATATATTCTTAATTGTTTTTTCTTGAGTTGGGGGTTTATCGGAAACATTTTTTTTATGAGCAGGGCAATTCAAGCTCTTTGATGGCCTAAAGCAAGAAATAAATCGAAGGCTAATATTTTTATTATTTGAAGTTTACTCTGCTAACTTTTTTTATGATGCAAAATTATTTAGAAATGCAAAATTAATTTCTTTCTTTTTTTATATGAGAAAGTCACTTTTTAAATAAATAGTTTTTTTTTTGTTTTAATTTATTTATCTGATTTTGATTTGTACATAATTTGAAGTTCAATTAAAGATTGAAACGGAAAGTACATTTTTTTTTAGTCTTGTAATATTAAATTGAAGATTGAAACGAGCGTGTAATTTATTTTTATTTTTTTAAAAAAATTAAAGTAATAATTATGTTATTGTTAACAAAAGGGGCATCACAAATTTCTGGGATTAAGCCGAGTGTGTTAATATAAAGTTGCCTCTGAGTAAGCGTAAAAATTGTGTATATCTTTCCTCCCCCAACCCCTATTTTATGATACTATATTGATTATGTCATTATTATATATTATCGTAGTCTCAATTCTAGAAATTGAATGGATTTTTAACTAAAACAACTTATATGTAAAAGAAAGAGGGGGAAAAGATTAGTTCTCCAAAATTCTTTGAGTCCAAACATGTACACATGTATTAACAAAATTAATGTATGCATTAACTCTATGTATTAGTAGTATCTTGTTTGATGCATTTTTTCATGCTAGGTATAATTAATGTTTGCATTAGTTATACAATCTATTGTGTATTAGGAAGTGTATCGCTAATATCATGAATTTCTTGTATTAGCCTTTTAAAGACACAATTACCCTTCAAAACCTCTTTTACATCTTTTTCACCATAATTGTGGATGATATTTTTGTATAATACATGTTGTTTTAATACACTAAACCGAACAACGCATAAGAAATAATTTATGTATAACTAATGCAAACATAACTAATACAAGCATTGTTAATACACTTTATTTTATATTATTTTTATATACACCCTACCAAACGACCCTTAATTGTTTAACAAGGTCCCATTGAGCATGAGCATGACCATTAGTTACCTCACGATTTCAATCCAAGGACATTCATGAGTCATGGTATATTTTCAAAAATCACTACCGTAATAGGCGTAGAGATGATCTATTTTTATTTATTTCATAAGTGGAGACATAATTCCACATATTAAAATGGTACATACGTTTAATAATGTCATTATTTTCTTTTATTTTTTTAATAAAGACATTATATTTATTATATTTGAAAGATGATATAATAAAATTATCATTTTATTTATAATTTCTTAAAAAGTAAGCAAAGTCAATAATGAACAAATATTATTAAACAAAGTGAGTAGAAAATTAATATTCTTTCACCTCAAAAGCAGTGGCGGAGCCAGGATTTTCGTGGAGGGAGTTCAACTTATAAGAAGTAAATAAAAAAATGGAGCAAAACGGATCGTGAAAGAAACAAATTATCCTTAATCCATTAAATTTAACTTACCTTGTCATGCCGCATTTAGCGTTTCTTCCTTCTATTACCGTGCTTCATTGATTCTTTTTTTTAAAAAAAATTCTTTAAATTTTTATGATTTTACTTTATTTTTGAATTTTTAAATTAAATTAAATTAGTGTTCATTCAATCATATGTTACTTTAAAAATTGTTTAATACTCTTTAAAATGTGTGGGGATTGAGTTACTAATATTATAATGCATATTAAAAGGATAAATAAATGGCATCGCCAATTTTTTGTTCATTTTATTCAATTTATAAGGTTTTTCATCGGTAAAAAAAATGAATAAATCATATAAATACAGTTTACGTCTCTCTAGAATAGAAAATGAGAAAGAAATATGATGAATAATCATGTCTTTCAAATTTATTTGTTCGATTAAGTTTAGTTTAACTTAACTTTAAAGTATTTTTTCTCTATCTCAATTTCAAGTTTAAGAATAATTGATAGTTTTTTAAAAAGTTCCTTTGAATTAATAAATATAAAGAGAGTTATGTAAAAATAAAATGAGCAATAGAGATAAAAATAATAAAATACAAAAATGAAAATAACGTGCCTTAGAAATTCGAACAAATGAATATTGAAAAGGAGAAACAACATTAAAAAAATGAAAAAAAATAAAAATAAAACTCCAGCCCAAAAATGTTGAGCCCATCTCAGCCTTGCTATTTAATTTTCCAAATGAAAAAAACACAATAGAAATAAAAATAATAAAATACAAAAATGAAAATAATGTGCTTTAGAAATTCGAACAAATGAATATTGAAAAGGAGAAATAACATTAAAAAAATAAAAAAAAAACAATAAAGCTCCAGCCCAAAAATGTTGAGTCCATCTCAGCCTTGCTATTTCATTTTCCAAATGAAGAAAACAAGAAAAAAATTAAGGAAAGTGTTGTTGCATAGAATCAAACCCATGACATCTAAACAAATTCTTGAACTCCCTTTACCACTGCACTGCCTCTTTACATTTATTTAAGAGGATTCACTTTAATATATACACACATAAAAATAGAATTTGATCTTATATATATCGTGTAATTTTTCGACGAGAAGGGTTCGGGTGAACCCTCTAACCTTCATGTAGATCCGCCCCTGTTCAAAAGTTCTCCATAATAAATATTTAAAATAATATTTTACGTAAACAATTCTAATAGGAAAATGTGCTTAGTATGATGAACTTTAATCAAATACAATTATAAAAAATATTTTATTTACAAAGAACAGATCACACCCAAATAACTTTTCTTCACAAAAAAAAAAAAAAAAATTGAAAAAATTCTGAAAATAATAATTGACATGTTAAACAAGTGTTGTAATAATAGGTAGAAATCGAAACAAGATTGGATCAATGACCAAATTGAACCATGAACATCTTCCTCTATCTGCTTCCCAACAAAGGATCAACTTGCTCTCAGTTTCAACTTCTCTGTGTTTCCCCTCTCCCAATTCATCTTGAGGGGAGAATAAATAAGGAGTAACAGCTGTGTGTATGTATCAATGGCTTCAACTAATGAAGATTTACCTCAAGGAACAGTAAAGAATGTGTTGGAACAAGATACCCTAAAGTGGGTATTTGTTGGTGGAAAAGGTGGTGTTGGAAAAACAACCTGCAGTTCTACATTGGGTATCCTTCTTTCTCAGGTCAGATCTTCAGTTCTTATCATATCTACTGACCCTGCTCATAATCTCAGTGACGCCTTTCAACAACGCTTTACAAAGGCACCTACACTTGTCAATGGATTCAACAATTTGTATGCCATGGTACTTTCTCTCATTTCTTTGAATGAGTTGTCTATCTGAAAGGTAGAGGTTGGGTGAAGAAGTATTGGGGAAAAAGTAATTAGATAGGATATGAAATACCTGCTGTTTATATGACCTAGATAGGAGGAAGTGGAGAAAGTTAGTAGATAGTCGAGCTCCGGTCCTTTGCTTCGGTTACTGTATTATTTGTATCGGAAATAATTTCTCTATCTCTAGATCACACTTGTGGGAGTACACTACACTGTGTATGTTGTTGTTGTTGTTGAATTGTGACTCTCTGACTTTTACTTGAACTTTTATGTCTATATGCTTGTGTATAATAGTGAGTCAAAGAGTAAGTATACCTGTGAGGTTTAGTGAACTCCTAGTTTTAAAGAACCACTAATTTGTCCTGAAAAACAAGTTGTGGATTATTGGAATGGAAAGGGCAGATTGGTATTTAATGGTTATTGAGAATTCATTCTTTTGAATCAACTAGTTTGGGGACGAGACCTAGTTGTTGCAGGTCTTAATGTACTGTATCTAAAAGGCTGTTTCTACTCTATGATTGTCAATTCTTTTAGCTTTCTGAATTTAAAAGGTCAATCTTGTTCAGATATGCTGTTATGGGTCAGGATTTTATGTCTGAAATTATGTTCTTTAGGAAGTTGATCCAACTGTGGAGAATGACGAGACACTTGGATCAGAGGGAATGGATGATTTTCTGTCTGATTTGGCTAATGCAATTCCTGGAATTGATGAAGCCATGAGTTTCGCCGAGATGCTCAAGTAAGTGATGTTTCTCCATGACAGCTAAATCCCATATATGGCTGCTGCTCCCAAAAGAATAAGATGGTTTATGAACTTCCACTATCAAGGGTTAAAGATCTGTACTTACATTAAGGTTTTTTTATTTATGAGTAACAAGGATTAGCATTGGATTGTATAAGGATAAATGAGACGGGATTTGTCTTTTGTATGATATGAGATGACAAAGGTTTCTTTGGATGTTTTCTTGTCTTTGAAAAGGTAAGTAAGCATAATATTATAGCACAAAGCAGCCTGGCACTAAGAAAATGCAAAGGGAGTACACTGTCTAGTAATCCCTCATAGCAAACCAAAAATAAAAAGACAGGATTCCACTCTACAAAAACCTATTCCTGTAAAGTATCCATAAAATCTAGCATTCATTGTTACATCCTGAGGATAACACCAAAAAACCCAAATCACAAACATATGTATTTGAGATTTTGTACGGTATGTGTTTTCCCTTCAAAAAACCTTTCCTTCCATACAACCCTGCAGATAGAAGCAGGTACTGTGTTCCAAATGTTATTCAATGGCTTACTGATTTCTTTGAGTCCCCAACAATGTTATACTGTCTCTTTAACTAAGTATGGCATAACAAAATGTACTTCAATAAGTTCTTTGGATGCATTTGTTCACTATAAACAGTGAATGTAAAAGTTGGCTAATTTTCAATATTTAATCCAGTTATTGCATTAGATTTTAGGTTTGCAAGAACAACTTGAATGATTCCTTGGCCTTTTGTATCTGGGAGGAATTATATGACAAGTACATCAAGTAACTTGAAGAGGATGACCGCCGTTATTAGAATTGGTAGTTGCAATTGTTCATACGTTGTTATGATTTTGAAAGTTCGGGTTCTATTTTCTTGGTGGTTATGGCAGCATCTACTGACTTTAGGATTTCAGGAATTCAGGAATTTGGCTACATTATGTATCATTAACTAAACTCAATTATGTAGTGCTTAGCTTTTTAACTCTAAATTATAAGGGGTGAACGAGAATATAAACTATTCTTGCATAATTGTTCTCCTTGCTTATCTAGATTGCAGTAGAAATAGATGGTGGCGGTAAAAAGATGACCGTTTCAGCCACAAATTTACACTGCATACTACATAAACCCATCTCGTAACTCTGAAGCAAAATCAATGCAATACTAGGTGGTTTGCATCTTCTTTATATTGTTTGCATAAGCAACACCAGCTAAAACTCATACATCCTCTCCTTAGATTATGCAGTTAGAACCATTTCCTCTTATTGTAACATATAGAAAGACAGATACTCACAATTTGGCTGAAGAAAAGAAATCTCTAACCCTGTGTGTGTTGTACAGATCCATGTATACTTCTGGATGAAGTAAGGATTTTCATATGGACATTATGTGACATCTGGAGATTCTCTTTATGAGCTTTGAGAGGGAAACAATAGATTTTTTGTTCAGAATTGATAAAAAGGCAGAATGAGGTAAGTAAGCAATTTTTAAAGGAAAATTGATTCCCTATCAGAAAGGTAAGAAAGATTTGGAGCTAGTCCCTTGTTTCCAACTGTGAACTATGGTAGAAAACTAGGAAATGAAAGACGGGGGAAGGAAAGGAAAGATGCATGGTAATATTGTACCAGCATGATTTTAAAAATTATTATGTGGAATGCTAGAGGTCTAAATGACCCCCAAATGAGGGATTGTTGAAGGAGCAATAAAAAAATGGCCATCTATGGTTAGTTGCAGGTAACTAGTCTAGAAAGGACGAAAGTATTTCAGGTGACTTGTAGTGTATGCAAAAGTAGGCAGTTGGATAGGCCTCTCTGGGTTCTAGAGTGGCCATAGATGGTTTATTAATATTTTGATGGGATAAAGTGGTGATTTCCGTTCTTGACGAGGTACTGACGTAACCAGCTTTATTTTGTTACTTCAAAGTGATTAGGGAGGATTCTGAATGGGCTTTATTCCTTTATCCACATATACAGGGAATGTTGAATAGCAAACAAGTTCTGTAGGGGAAAAGAATATGAAGTATGCAACAATGGCAGTTTAATGCGTGATTACAGGGTATTCCAATGCTAGCAGATTTGTCAAAGAAAGGAGTAGTTGACAAATTGTGGGAGATGTAACCAACGACTTTTTTGGGTTCATGCACAATTGTTAATGGCACTCGTAGGTGCAATCTCTACTTGGATTAATTGAAGAACAACATTACACATCGATAAAATTATATCTAGCCATTGGCTAGAGAATTTTTTTGATTTCATCCAGTTGGCATTGTCAAAAGTAACCCTGTAACACACACTGTCCTCTTTCACTAAGTAGTGGCAGAACGAATGAGGGTTATCACCTTTTGTGTGAAAGTATTTGACTTAAAAAATGGTTTAAGGAATTGATGACTGGTGGGATGACTATTCTATCAATGGGGACCAAGCTTTAAACTGTTGAGGAAGGATCTGAGATTTGAAATTGGTAGGTGGGTGACGGGGTGGATGCTAAAATTGCTAATCTTTTGCATGAACTGAATTCTTTGAAAGGAAAGTCTAACTTAGATAATTATTCTGAAAAGGAGGAACTTGTGGGCGACGAAATAAAAGAGAAGTTCAGACGAATGCTCATTGCCTCGGAAAAGAAATCTCACATTAAATGTCAGAAAGAGGGAGATAATAACACCAATTTCCACCAAATGACCAATTACCACATAAAGCATAATTTAACTGGAAAATAAATTAATGAACAAGCTTTGGAACATGAAAATAAAGTCATGAAGATATGACATAAATACAAGTGAGCCTTATATAAGGAAAATGAGTATTGGATACTACCATTAGATGGTATTGTCTTTCAATAGAGTAATTTGATTGAGGAAATGCTGCAATGACCATTCGAGTTTGAGGAAGTGGAACAAGTTTTAAACTGTGCACCAACTGCCCGTTGTCTTTTCTCAGTTATATTAAATATTTTTATTGATAAATGAAAAAAATGAGCTGACAGATACAGAAGCTTGCTTAAGGCAGGGTTCTAATAGTTAATAGTTGATGAAAGATAAAATTGGTAGAAGATAATGTGTTAATTTCTTTAGCTGAAGTAATTCTATTCACAAACTACCAGCACCAAGAAAGTTACTTTATCTTTACAAAAAACATAGGACTTTAGCTCATTTGACTATGCAGAGAGTCAGTGAAGCCAATGAAACTTTCAAAACCATGTACGTTTTTCATATATGTCAAAAAGAAAAGATCATAAGCACCTATGTCTCTAGCTATAAAGTGCCTCTATCTTCATATTATCTATAGTTCCTCTCCTCCAAACTGTCCATATTATGCTCATTATAGTTGTAATAATCTAGAGGGTTTTGAGATGTCTTAGTAAGTTCTGCCATTGCCAACTGATTATACCTTCCTTCAAGGCACTTGACATGACCCACTGAACACCACCTATTTATAATACAAGAACAATTTGTTTGGGGCTTCGAAACAGATATGCCACATGTACTAGCTAACCTAAGCAAGCCACATAGGGGAGCAATAGATTTCGAGAACCTATTCCAGAGCTGCTGTCTGTCATCCTTACCTGTAGGCTGTATCTATTAGCAGGTTGTAACAGATTAAACAGTAAAGTTGCGTTCTTTATCTAACCAGTGAATCAGGTTCAGAATATAGCTCCTTTAGCCTTCTAAACTATGTCCAATCAGTGTTATCAAAAGAAAAAAGTGCAAAAAAGCTCTGAGGTCCGTTGGGTCTTTAAGCACAAAGCACCAATAAGGGCTTAATAAAAAAAAAGTGCAAAGGGAGAAAAAAATACAAATATATATAAATATATGTTTAGTCCAGGACTAATAATTATGAGCATGAATGACAAATATGTGAACAAAGAAATTGAAAAAAGTTTACGATAAAGTGAAATATTAATTTTTTAGTGTCGCCTCTGCAGAAGAGGCTCATTGGCAAGGAAAAGTATGCTTTAGAACCTCGATAGTGACACTGACGCACACATTAAGCGAACTGAGGTGTTCAACATATTTTGACCCTTGTAACAGAACTTTAACTTGGCTTTGACAACACTATGTCCAATCACTTTCCTTTTATGGCTTCCTTTTTGACTCCCTTCAAATTATGTGCAAAAACTATCTTATCATTCACAGAATTTCCCGAAAATTTGTGTTAATTGACAAACTTCTAGAACGTGGAGATTTCTTCTAACTATGATCCATCCATTTCACCTCTGCACTCTGCAATTGTAGTTTCCTTAACATATAAATCTGGAAATATTTTCTTCAAAGGGGTATTCTCTATCCACCATACTGCCATTATCTAGTTTTCTTGTTCCAGCTGCTTCAGTTTCACCCTATTCTGAGCTCTGCCGAGAGCTGTCAATAGAGAGTAATCTAATGTGATCCTATGACTGGATTAGTGCATCAGTAATCTGCAATACAAAAATTTGCACCCTCTTGATCATTGTTGAACCTCCAGTACTTGAATGATAAACTCTTGTGTTGCAACCTCAAGTTCTTGATACTTAGTCCTCCTTTTTCTTTCGATGCTGGTATTTCTGACAATTATAACGAAGTCCATGTTTCTTTTTTCTGCATTCCCTTCCCATAAGAAGTCTCCTCAGTCTGTCTAGATTGTACTTTCTGGGTGGGGAATAATGACGTGAAATATTGAAGTTGGTATGTCAATAATATTCATGATTAATTCCTTATAATTTTTTTTATGAGTTGAGAGGAAATTGTTTGTAAAATTGGACATGTTGTTAGAAGTCATGATATGTCAATCAACGTCAAGAAGAAACAGTGAGTGAGTACATGGCCAGGTTCACAAGAGAAAAGATCACCATCTCTAACAGCTGCGGCTAAAAGGATATTGAATCTTTCTGATGAGGGTGCAATAACCTATACTTGTATTGTGAATTTACCATGAAATAGTAAAGTAGGACTTGTGAGTAACTGATAAAATGATGCAGCTTGTGGATAATGCTTCTGTTGCAACTCCCTTGGTATGAGTTATGCAACACTAAGCATTTCCTACCTAAGGGATCTGAAACTGATTCTGAAAAAGGCTATATTTTTGTCAATATTAATCTTTTTATTGGGGATTCTAGTATATTTTCTATCTGCTCTTGATCGTGAACAATTCTCTTCCACGTCCATCATGTTAAGATACCCTTGCCATCATTTACATCACAGGTCATCCGCCATTATATCCCGACAGTTTCACTCTCTTTATTATTTTCTTTCATTTCCCAATATATTCTTCTTTCCTGTTTTAATCCAACTTCATGCCCATATTTCAGCATCCGTACTTGCCAGTCCACTAGACTCCCAAAATTAAAGTCGTTTGCTAGTCTCTTTTGATCTGGCATTAAATGCTTCCCTTTCTTTTTCCAGATACGACAGTATGTATTTATGATTCCCAGAAGAAATTCAAAATATGAGAGAGGAGAAAGTATAAATAGCATATTTTTCCCAAGTTACTGAATAGGATGCTTCAAATTTCTTGGTTACTGTGTCTTTTATCTTTGTTTCTTAATGGTATTTGGAATGGTTTAATGAGATGGAATCAGAGTCTGAGCTGGAAAGTCTTGGGTATCAAACTGTGTTTCTTTTACTTATCAGGTGGATAAAGATATTAAGGTTCTAGGATATTTAGGTCTTGGGGGGTAATTTATATTTAAAGAGCTTTGGAGTTGCACTAGGTCCGAACTAGGATTCCAAATTATGTATGTATTTTTCAGTGGTTCCAGAACATTTATCACTATAGATACTCTTAGCATGCCCGATTCCTAGTATTCATTTACTTATGGTACATTCATAGTGCTCAGATGTTACTAGTTTGTAGATTTTCTAGGGGCCATGAAATGCGCTGGGCTTTTGCTTAGATATATGGTGTGTTGTCTTTATCAGTTGAGACTAAATTTCATTTGTTTTTGGTTTTTTCTAGATTGGTGCAAACAATGGACTACTCTGTCATAGTGTTTGATACAGCCCCAACTGGACATACTCTACGGTTATTACAATTCCCATCAACGCTAGAGAAGGGGCTTGCCAAAGTGATGAGTTTGAGGAATAAATTTGGCGGTGTTATAAGTCAGGTAAATCCCTCCACCCTGCCTGAAAAAACTTCTTTTTCTAGTTTCCCCTCTTTGATCTTCTAATATGATGATTTGAGGGCAGGGGTGGGGAGGTTGCTAATTTTACAATGGAAGAATCATATGGAATGTTTCTGCAAGCTTGAATTTAATAAAAGATTACGTGTTTATCGCAGATGAGTCGTATCTTTGGTGTGGACACTGAATTTGGTGAAGATGCTATCCTAGGGAAACTTGAAGGCATGAAAGATATAATTGAACAAGTGAACAGACAGTTCAAGGATCCAGTAAGATTTTTACCTTGAAATGATCGTCCTTATAATTGAAAAGTTGCATTTATGTTGTTATTGCTGGACCATAGTGTGATAAATTAGTAAAGTTCAGAGAATCTTCTCTTCTGGACCTGGGAAAACTGTTAATAAGTTTGAATAAGAAGCATCAACAAAATCAGGAAGCTGTGGTGGAATTTCTCTTTTAACAGGAGCTGAACTACTTATATGTCTTGTGTTTAGTGGAAGTAGTAACACATAATATCTACTTGTCTATTATGTCAAAAAAAAAAATAGTATCTCCTTGTCCATGAAACATTAGCAGTTAGCACTAGAATTCTGTGCGACTGAGCATTCATACCCTTTCTTCTGCATTTATTGTACTCCTGCTTGTACACTCCAACCCACCCCAACCCAACCCCAACAGCCCCCCACCCCACCCCCCATCCCAAAAAAGCCCACCCAATGTAGCTTTCTTTTCAGTCTGTTGTTTTGGTGAATGGGGCTGACAGTAGTACGAGAGGTCCTATTTGGCTTGAACAAGAACAAAGAACTTTACAGCTTCCAATTACTACCAGAAATGTTCACTGGATTTTGGAATAAATTGACAGCCCGCATTTCTTCTTAGCTGATTTTCTTTTTACAAGAGATGCTCTCTTGGGAAATGGGCCACAATTCCAAACTCTCTCCCTTTCACTTTGCTCCGGTGAGCTTCTTTTCTGATGATTCTTTATATCAGTTTGGTTATGGAAGAGAAAATCTTTTTTATTTCTGGTGATAGTCCTTCGAGGTATTTGATTTTAGTGATGACTATGATGGGAGAAAATCTTCTTTGTTTCTGGTGATAAGTCCTTCGAGGGTAGTTGGTTTCTGCTGATAGAGCGCATTAGGAGATTAACAACTAAAAATTAAAATAGATGAAGAGAACTTGCATAAGCAAGCTTCGGTGTGGGACTGGGGATCATTTTAGGAGATGGGGAAGGGAAATTCAAGTATGCATATACAGAGTTTCAAAGAAATTTAACAACTTTTGTCGTTATGTGAGAACAAGATCTTGGTTGGGGGAGAGGAAATCTGCAACTATTATCCCAAAGAGCATTTACAACAGGAATGGGGAGCCAGTTGATAAAATTATTTGCTTCTTAGGTAAAACTTCTAATCAGAGATACAACTCTCCAACCTTGGCACAAAGTCATATGCTGATGGGAAAAGAATCCATCAATGGCCAGACAAGTTAAGACATACAGCTAACGTAATTCCTAACAGAATACTGATCACACCCCGAGGCAGAAAATGACAGTTCTCAGTTCCTTTCTAAGTGTCTGATAGGTTGCTTCAATATTTCTTTCAGCGTCAGCCCTAATCTGAAGGTGATCAGAAAAATGAATGGGATGTCAATTCTTTTTTCTTCAAGTTCATGAATATGTGGTTACAAGTAGAGGATTTCTTGATCAAGTTAAGGTATGGCAGAGCTACTTGATTCGAGGGAGTTCAATTCATGCTCATGCAGAAATTAATGGATCTCAAAAAGGACGCCACTTCATGGAAGTGAGAAGTTTTGGTAAAGTAGAGTCAAGAAGGAGCAAATCACTAATGAGCTCCTACCATTGGACCAGACCACTGAGAATAGACCTCAAACACAAGCAGAAAAAAATATGATGGTTTAACCTGACACAGAGTATGGTTTACTCACTCAATGGACAACTGAGGAGGTTGTGGGCACCTTTGGGTGGAGAGTTTGGAAAACCATAAGAAGATTATGGTCCCATTTCAACAATAACATCTCCATTTCAACAACAACATCTCCATCACGGTTGGAATGGCTTGAAAACTGATTTATGGGATGAGGTGTGGATTGGAGAAGACGGTCTTAGAAACTCCTTCCCACACCTATATACTTTTTAGTCTGCAGAGGAATGCCAGGGTATCCCCAGTTTGGAGTCAACAGGGATCCTGACCTATTATTTAGAAGAGCACTGAATGATGGGAAATTGGGGAAGTTGCTGACCTACTGGAAGTACTAAACTCACACCCAGCTTTGTCCATGAGGCCTGACAAACCTAGATGTAAACTACACAACAAGGGTGTGTTTACAGTCAAGTCATGCTATTGGAAGCTCAACACAATACAGACAGTGCTAGACATATGGCCTTGGAAGCTAGTTTAGAAGACCACATGCCCTCCTAAGGTATGCATAAAGGTGTACCTGACTCATGAGGCTTTACAGAAAAGGGCTGGCAGATTTGCTCAAGATGTGTCATGTGTGAGCAGGAAGCAGAAGTCCATGATCATCTATTCCTCCACTGTAAGACAGCTATGAGCCTTTGGAACATGTTTTTGTGTTTGCTAACTGGGTGATGCCTAAGATAACAATGGAACTTTAAGCAGTTGGAAAGGTATTGGGAACAGATGAAGAAAGGAGCACTGGTGGAGAACTATCCTAGCATGAATATGGTGGACGTCACTCATGGACCCTTTGGAAAGAAATGAATTCAAGATGCTTTGATGGACAAAAGATTAATTTACAGAAGATTAGAATTAATTGTGTAAGGCTTTTGTTTTATTTTGGTGTAAACAGAATCTGGTAGGGGAGATAGTAGAGTTAGTTGATTTTATAGGAAACTTGTAAAGAATACCCATCCATCACTTTGTGGGATGTAACTTTCCACTTCATCATTTTTTGGATGCTGATCTGCTTGGTGTGAATATAAAGTTACCCTTTCTCAAAAAAAGTGGCCAGAAAACGATGCCAGTGCGTGGATCTGTTGCACTCGCCAGAGAATTGCTTCTGCGGCGCGTGATGGTGCATTTGACAATTGCTTAGGGGGTGTTGGTTTTTGAAAAACACCGACAAAAATGTCATTTATTCGGACAACCACTTAGTTTACCGGAAAACTGCACAGTGATGGCTGATTTCGCTGGAATGTTGTATAGCAATACTTTTCTCACAATTGCTCTAATACGAGAAATATAGGAGAAAAATATTATTGAATTGCATATCTCCATTATCACACTTAAGCCCTATTATAGACACCACATTACAATCTTTGGATGGATTCTAAATACCATTCTTGTTCCTATTCCTATAACACCATCAATGAAACCGCATACTTCATCAAAAAAAGAAAAAAACTTTACAGCTTTTGCATGAATGTTACCAAGTAATGGGATTAAGGAGAATTCATGCATTTCTTCCATCTGCTGCTGCTGGTCATGCTGTTAAGAAGAATTCTTCACGATTCTTGAAAATCATCAGTAGAATTTAGAAGTACTCATCACAGATACAGAAGTTGCATACTTGCAGGAAACTGAGCTATGTAACGGATATGCTGTCTAGTTCAATTCTTTTCCTCCTTGCAAAAACTTGCATTTTCACAGGAAATGAGTTTGAACAATGCATTAGTGGTTTTAGCAACTATTTATCTGAGCAGTTTCTTTTTGGTTAAAAAACTAAAATACACAATGCGTTCTACCTGTTTGGTTTGAGTATGGAGGTGGAGGAGTCTGTTGATGTTGCCTGTTGATCCATTTATTTGGTTTTTTCATCTTATTTAGATTTCTTGGTACCTACTACTAGCTCTGGCCAAGGCAGGGGAAAGTTCCTTACAGATAGTCTTTACTGAAATAGCTGAATACATTTCCTCCTTTCTTTGTTTTCTTGAATTTAATGTACTTCTCAAGTTCTTCTGATCTTTAATGTCACTTTTTTTTAACAGGACTTGACAACATTCGTTTGTGTTTGCATTCCGGAATTCCTCTCTCTATATGAGACTGAAAGGCTTGTTCAGGAACTCACTAAATTCGAGATTGATACACATAACATTATAATTAACCAAGTGCTTTTCGATGAAGAAGGTACAAAGTCTCATATGTTCCCTTTACATAGTATTAGTTCCTTATAGTTTCTTTTCAATTGTATTTGGTCTTTGTCTGTATCACCTTTTCCTCTTAAGCTTGTTTTCTGTGAGAGAAAACTAACTCTTGGAACCTGCGTCTGTTTTTAGTTGTTGAATCCAAGCTGCTGAAGGCTAGGATGCGGATGCAACAAAAGTACTTGGACCAATTCTACATGCTATATGACGACTTCAATATTACCAAGCTGCCTTTGCTGCCACAAGAGGTTTGAAGATGTTTTTGCATCTATTCTGGATATTTCCCTCCACCCAAACCCCCGACATAAAATGACTTCTTTATTTACGGGAAGAACATGATCATAAATTTTCTAAATTTTTCAAGAACCAAAGTTTTGCTAGTCTGATAAGTGATGTGCTACTCTCTGATAGGTTTGTGGTGTTGAAGCGCTGAAAGTGTTTTCACATAACTTTCTGACACCGTATCAACCTTCACTTCTTCGAGGTTCAGTGGAAGAGCTGGAAATGAGAATAGCCACACTGAAAGAACAGTTGAAAGATGCCGAAGAAGAACTGGAAAAACTTAGAGCAGGCCAACAAGAAAGTATAATGTAGAAAGACTTGGCGGACGGAGGGAATTATGTTGCCTTCACTTTTCCTTTATCCTTTTTTAGGAAACAGCGACATCTGAAAAAAAATATGTTTTTCTTGAGATAATCATTTTCTTTTTTGTAGAACTTTTTTCATTCTTTTAGTTCATTCGTACCTTCAAGAAGACAATAAATGAGGTTTATAATAGTATTCATGAAGTAAACTTGAACACACCATTATAGTGTATTTTCGAGTGGACTTTGATAAATGTTAGCGATTATCAGTGAGTCTTGACGTGGTGCATTCAACAGGTTTAAGCTTCATTGGAAGTGTGGACTATGGAAAGACTCAACACCTCATTTGTTTGCACTTAACGAAATTTTTTAATTTTAGTTATTTAGATCTCAAAAGTATTAAGCCAATGTATTTTTTAGGTTTGGATCTTCATCATGTCAATCATAATTATGAAGTGCATTTATTTTTTAGTATAAATTTTAGGAATTCCATAGTTTTAATATGAAATTACAATCCATTCCTATTTAGTTTATAATTACATTAATCCTTGAAAAAGAAGCACAATCCGGATACACAATTTGTAGATCGGATACATCAAAAAATATATGTTATATATTTTGTTGTTGCGCTTTAAATGGAAAGCAAAACGGAAAATCATAAATTAAATCCCCTAATTCACGCTAATCAGTTTCGTCCTTAATGTCAATCATAGAAACACAATTCCTAAAATAACAAACCAAATCATAATTCAAAAATTAAAATCCTGCTCGTCTTGTTCCTTGTTTCAACGAAGAAATTTTTAAGTGAGAATCAATTTTTTGTTGTGAGTTTGATCAAATACATAATGAATAACTCAATTTTGTTGAGGCATTCCAGAGTATGGGAGAGTGAGGTTAGATATGAAAGATACAGTAGTGATGACATATTGGTTGGTGAAAATATTTCCTTCATGAATAGTGTTTTAGCCATTGCGGCTGAGTTGAATATTGATGAGTCAAGAGAAAAAATTTGAAATCCGATACATTGTAGAAGGAAACTCCTCTCCACATTGAAATCCGATACATTGTAGAAGGAGGAAACTCCTATCCATTGAGTATAAGGATTGATATGGGGTAAAACTATACGTAGAGGTGAAGAAACGCGAGGTTGGATTTGGTATGTACGCCCTCTGTGTTGATACAACTGATAAGGATGTTGATGAGATAGAAAATTTTGATGTGTCGACTGGTGCAATTGTATGTGTTGAAGGTGCTAAAAAGGACACACGCTCTCAATTTGGTGGAATAAAAAAAATGGTGATTCGTGTTATATATCACAGATGGAGGTAACGAATTACATATATGATACACACAATACAGACGTGAAGGTGAATCAATTGTACAAGGATAAAGCCACTCTAGTATCTTTGATGGCAAAATACAAAACAAAACACAGCTTCAATTTTCGAGTTAAAAGATCTGATAACAAAAGATATGCAACTCATTTTTCAGTCATGAATTTGTATTTTGGTGAATCAATCATGATACATTATTTGCTATAAGGGCGATATATTAAATGTTTGGCGTATATATTTTGAGTTATCAGATCTGTAAGTTACAATATTGTTAGTGTAAAGTATCAGCTATATGTGACACTCCTCTTTTTCGAATTTTTGAATTTATGTATGCATAACAAAATCATGATACATTATTGCACTAAACTTGATACAATTATGATTTGATGTATATTTACTATTTAATGTTTTTTTGTATCTATGAGTCAATGTAATATTACTATAACATATAGAAAAGTATCAATATATGAATGTTTTCATTAATGTATCATTGTATTTTGGTGAATCAATAATGATACATTACGGCTAAAAGGTTGATACATTAAACTTGTAACATATATATTTTGATGTATCAGATCTACGAGATAGTGTATTGTTAATATAAAGTAACTGATACATGTGACCCTCCTTTTTTGGATGTTTGATTTTATATATGCATATAATAATCATGATACATTATTGCATTCAACTTGATACAATTATGATTTGATGAATATTCCATGGTTAATGTGTTTTTGTAGCTTTGTGTCAATGTAATATTATTATTAAGTATCAGATATATTTCCCCTTCTTTTTTACAATATGTTAATGTATTAGTACAGTAATTTTTCACTAATGTATCATTGTGTAAAGAACATATTGTTTTAATGTATCCGTTAGACATTTTACTAATGTATCTGAAAAAATTGTAGCTGTGTATTATTGTGTTTATCGGATGATTATTCTTGGAGATTGAGTGCATCTGTTAGGAAGAAATTAGATTTATTCAAAGTGAGGTACTTCAATAGTGAGCATACATGTCCGTCAAGGGATAAAATATTAACAAAGGTTCAAGCTACATTTGGGTTTATTAGTGGGTGACAACGCCTAAACTGATCAATCATAAAAGAATTCATACTCCAAATGATATAATTGATGACATTAGAGCACTGTATGAGATTGATACTTCATACCAGCAAGCATGACATGCTAAGGAGTGTGCGCTAGATAAGATAGGGGTAAATCTGCGAATGGATATTGATAGTTGCCTAAATACATATATATGTTGGAAACTGTGTATCCATATTCTTATATACGGATGCATAAGTCGGAGCAAATCAGTTCATGTATATGTTCATAGCATTAAGCCCATTGATGAGGGGTTTGACTTCTATAGACCAGTATTTGTTGTTGACGGTGCACATCTTGGTGGAGTTTATAAGGAACTTTTTTATCAAGTACGCTTGATGGTGCAAGTATGATACTGTATTAGAATTTATAATTTTTGTCTCATAACAATGATTGATTGTATTTGAAACTTTATACTAGAAATTAACAAACCTGAGGAGGATGCATATTGCAGTTAGCTTATGGAGTGGTGGACACTGAAAATGATTGTTCATGGACATGGTTCTTCCAAAAGTTTAAAAGTGCATTTGGGGAGAGGGAAAAAATATGTGTTATATCGTATAGAAATGAAAGCATAATGAAGAGTGTAAGTACTGTTTTTTCAAATGTTCCTCATTTTGCATACATATGGTACCTTTGAAATAATGTTTGTTCAAACTTCAAGAGAAGCAGAAACATACTAAGTGATGTATTCTATTCAATGGTTAAGGCTTATAGAAAAGAGGATTTTGACAAATTGATGGCTAAAGTCGTTAAGATTGACAATCGGGTTAAGATGTATCTTGAGGATGCTAGTTATGAAAAGTGGTCAAGAGTTCATGCAATAGTGAACTAGGGGAGAATGATGACTTCTAACATAGCGGAATGTATCAATGGTTGCCTTGCCTTGTTGAGGCACGACAACTACCTATAATAGATTCTTTTGGAAGAAGTCAGATATCTATTCGGTTCTTGGAACTCTAAAAATAGAGAAATAACATCTTATAAAAAGGAAACATTAGGTAGGAGATTTGAAGATTTGTTGATTCTAAACTCTTCTAAAATGTTTAAAAATGAAGGTATGTATCAATATATAAACTATCTGGAATTGATTATCGTTTAACTGTTGTGAGTATAAAATTGATTTAATTGATATGTGGTGTGTGTCTTAATGTTACCAGGTTGTACAATCTACTGAATTTATTTATTAAGTGTATGAATGTGGGCGAAGATACATTGTTTGTTGATGAGTCCACAATTGGACTCATTTAGGACTTTATTTTAATAAAAATAGTGTCCTCAAATGCTTATTTTATCTCAATATCTGATGAAAATCCTTAAGTTTCAGGTATTTGAAGATTGAAGGAAAGCATGGACACTACTTCGCAAAAAGGAATGAAGAGGCTGGAAAGAACGAGAAAATGAAGGCCTGAGGATCGCCGAGTCCACTTTGGCGAATCGCCGAAGGGTCTCACTTCGCCTTTTGTTTCGGTGTGCTAAGCCTGAAGGAAATGATCAAGTCGGTGGAACAAGGGAGCAGTCGACGCATTGCCAAGAAGTTCTGCAAAACAGTACTATACCGCCCAATGACCTCTGCACGATGATGCCGAAGGATGATGCAAGATGGTGATGAACTACACCAAAGGGCGAATCGCCAAGTTGATCGGCGATTTCGACTAATGTCGCTGAATGATACGCCGTAGCATAGATTTTTGAAAACTATAAATACTCGCTGAGAGTTATAGCTTAGTATTAGATTTTAGTATCATAATATTTTTCAGTGTGAAACAATCAATATAATTTTAGTACTTTTTCTTTGAGTTTGAGAGGGTTTTGAAACTTGAGGAAGAAGAGGGTTTCATCTCCAACGATTTGGACTTGGTCTCTCGGATTCTTACCCATTTGAATGCAAGCTCATTTAGGTATAAATTTCTATCCCTTGATGTGTGGCTAAAAACTCCAATTCTTAGGGTGTGATTTAACAAATATGTATTGAGATTATTGTTGGGTTTTGCTCGTTGATAGGTTAGATGTATTTTAATGATGATTGCACCTAGCGGTTATGGTTTAATTTAATGGGTTTGTAGTTGCAAATACAAAACCACCCATGTGTTTTTGGCTTGCTCAAGAGAGAGAGGTCGCAAAACCAAGAACGCTAGACTAATGGCCTAATGAGTGGGTCGACATGAGGTTCAGCCCGAGAGGGTGAGCCCTAGTCCCATATCTTAACACTCAGCTCGAGAGAGTGAATGGGGTAAGGCGTAGGCTGGCCTTCATGCGGCAAATGGGTGTCCGAGAGGAACCCATTTGAAATGGGGTAAGTTACTCGAGAGGGAACTTATTTCCATCTAAAGCTTAGCCTAGTCACTATTATCTTGCAAATTTCCTATCGAAAGCATGGACCCAATGATTTATACCAATACATATTGCGGTCACATCCCAAGAATGCCCTCTCATTCATAGATTTCTTTGTTATTTTTACTGTTTTTGCTATACTTGTGACAAAACCCCCAAATCGATATTTGACACTTTTGTGTCCCCCTTTTAATTTACAATGTTTTTAATCGTTAATGTCTTTAGCTACGATTAGTTAGAACTAAATTTTATTTTTCTATTAATTCTCAAAACCACTCCCTTGGGACTCGACCCCAACCCTTGGTTAGGTTATTATACTATTGCATGATCGTAGACACTTGCATTGGAAGATGTGTCGTTGATTATGCAAACATCATTTGTCTTGAGAGAAAAATCTTTAACTGTGGGAGATTTCATCTAGATGAGATACCTTGTGCACACACATTTGCTGTTTTGAAGAAGAAAAATATTATAGATATACATCCATACTGCTTATATTATTATAAGCCAACTACATTAGCAAAACACGTATGAAGTTCTGATGGTTCCAATGCTGGATAAGGAGGATTGGTCAACACCGAAGATTACTTTGGAAGAAATCGTCTTGCCACCTAGATACAAAAGAATGGTTGAATGACCAAGGAAAAGAAGGAAGAAAAATCCAGATTAAAAGAAAAGCATAAACACAAACCGTTGTGGACAGGAAGATCACAATCGAAGAACTTGTACTTTCTTTTTAAAAGAAGATTGATAGACTTCTTTGTTGGGGATACCATTATGTTTCAGAACATTATTTTAAGATTACATGTTTTTAGTTTTTTCTTTTTTTCACTTCTACCTTGATAAAACATTACAATCTACTATTAGCCAGTGAAATTTCGTTGCAATAATTTGAAATGTTAAGATTTTCAACCTTGTGTTTAGTTTTATAACATATTATGTTTCAAATACTTGTTTAAATAATGCATCATTACCTATTTGATAATAATGTACAATATATTGTGTTTGTGGGGATTGTACCAATCAATATATTTTCAGATACATTTTTATATAATGTATCTTAAGTTAATTGAATAATGATGTATCTTATACAATAATGTTGTTAAAAATATAAGTATGTAAAATGAAATAAGAAGTATTGATAAATGAATCACAATAAGTAGTAATTAATTTGTCATTGTGACTAGATAAATGAATGAGCCATCAACAAATTACAATAAATTGACCAAAATTATTAGCATGAACGAGTGTCAAAGTATCAGCTCCTACCAGAAGTAATGAGAATAAATGTTGTTGTGTGTTTATGAATTCATGAATTATCAGCTCCTACCATAAGTAATGAGAATAAATATTGTTGTGTATTTATGAATTAATGAATCTGATACATAAAGGTGATCCAATTTTTGTATCAAATTATATACGACAAGTGTGTACATCAATCTAGTTCCTCAATAATAGCTGAGAATATTGAAATTTGATGTCAAAATAAACAAGTTTTTAGAGAAACACTAATGCTTGGGTACAAACATCTGAAAATAATAAGAAAAGTTTAAAGCTAGAGTTAATGTATCTCAAAAATAATAACATTGTAAAAAAGTGTCTAACAACTGATAGATAAACTCTAATCAACATTGACCAAATTTTCTTGAGCTGGTTCTCTTGAATGACTTTTAGGCCTTGTTGGATCATCATTTTTTACTAACGTATCTTGCTTTAGCCTTTTCAGTAGCGTATTTTCATAATAGGGCTCCATATCGTGTATGGAGGTATTTTGAATGGAAACCATTTTTTGGAATAGGATCCCATCGCTAAGGAACTCAGCAAAGGCAGCTACAAACATTCTGCAGTCCCTTCAAAATTGAGGAATATACATTATAAAGAGAAAGAAGATGCATTGTAATTCAAAGCGAAAATGTGCTAATACTTACAAGTTATCGCTTTCTTGTTGCATAATGTCTTGTACGAATTCAACTTGAAATTCATGTTGTGGTCCCAAAAGCATGCCAGTTTGACTGTCCGTGTAAGCATCCAATGATGACTAGTCGGTTCGCTCAGGTTGATCGAAAAAACCACTGTCATACAGTAAGATGGCAGCATTGTCGCCAACTTTTTTATCTCATCAGACGACACTTTTATTCTTGTACTAAATGATGAATCGTAGATGTGTATGATCCTCTCTTTTAAAGCAACAACAACCAACACCCAATGGAACTTACCGTTTGAGTTCACCGAAATGTATATATCATCAACTAGATGCCACGGTAATCCAGCCGAGATGGAAAATCCTTTGATTATATTTTTAATTGACCACTCGAATGCAGATACAACAGCTCCGCGTGCTATGTGCTCTTGCGTACTTAAATTATCATCAGGAGGGCTGTAGTAGTACCTTGTGTGTGCATCATTAATAAATGTCTTGAATAAGCAATTGAATGTGGTGAATTTGTATTGATTGGGGCTGTGTAGTTTTGACTTCTTCCTTAAGTAGTAAAAAACTACATCGATGTGCTGCACCATAAATGAAAACTAACACAAAATGTTAGTCAATATGATAGAGTGCAACAATCACACGTTAATATAATGTATATGATAAGATTTGAGTTTGTATTATTATATAAACTATGTTGATATTAAACATCAATGTATCGTAGATATATTAATAATGTATCTTTTTACCGTACCTCATCTATCCAACATCTTTTTGGCTGAGATATGATATAAAACCAATTTTTATCCATGAGAAAAGCAACTACAAAGTCCATGTATTCAAATCCAAATGAAGCTGATTTAGATTTGTATTCAAATCCACTTAGAATATTCGTCCAATAAATTTGACGGAGGTTGGTAAGAAATATCACATCCATCAAATAGGGAGCTCGAACGAACTTCTTCTTCAAAATTTTGTTTTCCTTTGTCATTAGAGCCAAATTCAGTCATATAAGGTGATTGAAAAATCTTTAATGGCATCCTATTTTGTTGAACAGGGGTCTTTGATTGTTCATACACGACCATCTCATTGCCCGATATTTTTATGGGTAACTTAGTGTCTAGCACTGATTGATGTGTTTTGGTTAATGAACCTAACTTGACAACACTCAATGGTTGAACATTCAAAAGAGTTTGAAGGCCAGAAATAAGTGTGTCTATAGCTTCTTGAGTTCTAGAAGAAATGGATGTGGTTGTGGTAAAGTCCTATATTGTTAAAGCAATAATAAGAAAATTGTATCATTCTATAACCAAAAAACAAGCGACGAATATATTTAGAATTTACCGATGTATCAATGTTTACTGGCACTTTTTCTGGAAATGGGATGTTATGTTGCAATTTATCAGCAACATCTTGATCTACAATTGCTTGTTCAGTTTTTTGGGTGCCAACTTCTACTACATCATCCTAGTCAGTTATAACAAATCTTTTTGTTATAACACTACAATATATGTAAACTTGTATTTACAATAACTTCCTTGGATACATCCTCACCAGCTCTTTGATCCTTTAATGTATCAACAAACTATGAATAATAATACTTAAGTCGAATACTAATATATCACAAGCTGGAACAAATACAACATTGTTTGTGAATGCTACATTAAATGAGTAAACTAATAGATTTATATGTAAACTTGTACTTACAATAACTTCCTTGGATACATTCTCACTAGCTCTTTGATCCTTAAATGTATCAAATTACTATGAATAATAGTACTCAAGTCAAATAATAATGTATCAAAAACTAGAACTTATACTACATCATTTGTGAATGACACATTAAATGGGTTAACTATGTCATATACATAAACTTATACTTACAATAACTTTCTTAGATACATTTCATGAAACAGGAACATCTCTTATGGATGGAGGTTCTGATACATCCTTACTGCCTCTTTTATCCTTTAATGTATTAGCATTCTATGTAGATTAGTATATCAATCAAATAATAATGATTCAACAATTGAAACTAATACTACATTATTAATGAATAGGAAATTTTGAAGTTTAAACATAATGTAGCTAATACACTTATGAATGTATCACAAAATTCTGACTGTTATTGGATGATTAAATAATGTATCAACAAGTGTTGCTACTTTAATAATAATTGATACTTTAATGAATGTATCTGATTCTTACCTCTCTAACCTCATGTTGTTGTACGTGTGTTTGTTCTTCAGCCTCTACATCAGTATTATCAACAAGGTCGTTGTTGACAAACTCCATATCAATTAGAGACCTTGGTTGTTCAACAAATTGATTAGTAGTTTGGGGTTGATTCACATTGTCTTCTTTGATTAACTCTTCTTCCAGATTGGAATCGATCTGACAACAATTTTCTTCAAGCAAAAAAATACCACATAATAAAAAAAATAGCTTTACAAATAGTAAAAATTTAGTAAATAACAACTACTTTTCATTTTATCTTGCGGATTGCTTTCATCAGAACTGTGTGATTATTTTTTATTAAGACTTGAAGATCATCAAACTTTTTGTCCACCTTAAAAAATACTTAAATAAGTTAATAATGATATACTGTAGAATAATTCAAAACTCAATAATAATTATGAGACTCATTTCAATATTCCTTCAGGTATTGCTTAACCTCTTCGATATCTAAAATATCTTTATTTTCTTTAGGATCAGATGAAGGAGCATGAAGATCGGAAAAATTACCAGCAAAATATGGAATAGAGAATGACTATTTTTGTATCACAGGGGATTGCTTTGATTGCTCCATTGCACTACGTTTTAGTTTTTCCTAATCAACTGTCACACCCCGAGGCTTTTCCCATGACGTAAACACGGGACCTAGGATCATAAGTGACCTCAAGCTTTAGCATACTAGATAAACTGAAGTAAGAAATACTGTGTGGAAGCTTTAAACATGATATAATCTGAAATGGGGAATAACCAATATTGTTCGAATATATAAGCTGGAGTTCTAACTATGTCTGAAATAAGCCTCTAATTGACTAGAGATACTGAGACATGCCCCTAGCTAACTCTAGGAAAGCTGAAACTAAAAGACTCAAAGTAAAGGAAAACATGTCTATCGTCCTCGAAGAATGAGGACTCATCACTGCTAATGCTGAAAACTGATCAGGAACCGATCTACACGCGATCTGAATGTTGAGGACATGAACCTACATTACGAGAAGATGCAGCGCATAGTATGTGTCACTACTTGAAAGGTATTGAGCATGCAAGATAGGATGAAACTAAAGAAATATATAACCGAACCAAGCATACTGAGCATTAATATAATCTAAACATGATGGAAATTATTGAAATATACTGAATATGAACTAACTGAATGCAATGACGAAGTAAATAACTTGCTCGAACTGAATACGAAATATAACTGAAAACCTGGTCAAATGCACTAGAGTATGACTGTGGGAGCTACTAATAACCGACATAAAACCACGTGAACTAGATGTGGAGTTCAATGTATATGCCCTATCGAGAGGACCCAATATATCTTGCCAGGGGTATAAAGGCATGACTGATGTGATCACTAAAAATGATGCCCAATAGAGGAGACTGATACTCCTACGGGGGCACATAGTTCTGGGACTATGAGAGTGATTGACCCTAGTCCAACTCGGTGTTAATTCTACTCCCAACTAGAATGTATACAATACACATAACTGACATAAATTGGATAGATCATTATTTTTACATGCTAATTGAAAATGCAACATTTAGTACTGATAATGAAACATTTGAAAATTGAGGCATGTATATCCGTTTATCTGTCCTCGCTAGTGTGATTCATAAGCTAAACAATTCTGCACAATTAGGGTTCTAAGTTTTATGCAAGAATCTACGCAAAATGTTACTAAGACATGATAATCTGATTAAGAATGTTACGACAACTAAATCATTACAATTTACCTGAAATTCTAGAATCCCTATGTCTAAGCAATGTTTAAGGAATCAAGATTCTGACTGAATTCTAGGGACCTAGTGGATTAAAGGGATCAACCAGTGAAATCCCACATACCCAGTGACGAAATCTACTGAGAAATCCTTTGATTTCAGGTTGAAACTTGAAAGAAACCTGCTAGTTGTTCGTGGGAAAAATGGCGCCTCTTTCTTCTTCTATTAGTCTAAGTTTGAATTATTTTGGTGAATGATTCACTTAGGGTAAGTTCTGACTAAGTTACTAGGCTCAAACTAACCAAAATTATGTAGTTTAGGGGTTAAACGACATATTTTAGGTGTCCAACGGATAGGGAAAAAGACCAAAATAACCCCACTTAAATCTGACGGGGCCCGACCACAGACGCAATGATGGCCCATCACAAAGACCACAGTCTGTCGTATGAGTCATGGTCTGATGGCTAGTAGCTACAAGTTCTTGGCTTTTCCCTCTATGGTCAACTTCACAGACTGTGTGAAGGATCATGGATCGTGAAGGTCACCGTGGTCCTTCACTTGGGCTAGGGGCCTACTGGCTTGGCTTCACAAAAGCCACCACGGCCTGTCATCAAGACCACAACCCGTGAAGGGCTTTGTGGTCTGATGTTTGAGCCTGGTGAGTTCTGCCTGGATTCCATGAGCCTCCCTACGACTCGTGTGGTGGTCCAAGACCCGTGAAGGGTCCTGTGGTCCACCACTTTTGGTTGGGTGTGAACCCCGGACATGTCGACAGACCGTGGTTCCTTTCATGGTTTGTAAACCCTGTCGTGGTTCACCTATTTTTCTGTTGTTCTGGTCTGATACTCTTCGGGGGTGGTGTAGATTAGGTACTAGATACTGGTCTAGTTCTCCTTACAATCTAATAGATGGTTTAGAAGAAAAAATTAATATATCTTGTGTAGGTTTATCAGTAGACGTAGAATGTTCAGAATAAGAGACTCATATTGTCCTGCAAATCAAGTTTCTCCTATTCCTCATGAGTCGGTTGTATATTGGTAGATGCATTCTAAATCAAAATTTTAAAGCCAGCATAATAAGAATATTTGCAACTTGAGATATATAAAAATGTATGTTACCTCAGTAAAAATACTAGACATAAACATTTTAAATTTGGGCTTGACACCAACAACTTGCCAATTGAGTATCCTTGGGATGTAGTCTCCCTCTTTGACAACAATTTCATTGTTGGCAACTGATGCACATTCATATACCCACACATTTAGAGCATAGGGCATGCCACCTAAACAATACAATTGTTTTACTTTGGTTCTCTCTTGCCTCCATGAGTGCATTAACCTGGAAAATGCACATTCTTCCTAAGGAAAATATTCATATTACCATCTTCGACCATCAGGAAGTCGTTAACATGGATAGATGCATTAGGTAGTTGTGAGAGAACAAATGAGTTGATGAAGTAGAGAATTCACATTTCGAAAGAATCCTGAGTGTTGTTCCAATTACCTTGTAGAAAATGTTGAATAAATCGTCCCTTGCTCACACTATTATACTTTATTAAATCAAGAAAATATCTTTGAACAAGGTTGCTCTTAGTAGAATTCGGATATTTTAAGTCATCGGGATTGCCTGTGCATTTCAGTCCGGTTATTATTGCGAATTTTTTTATAGTGAAACGCAATATATTCCCATTTGCATGTCGAAAATGGAGCTCATTAATGTTATCCTGCTCAATCTCAAGAAGCAACAAGTATTTTGATATTTGACCCTAATAGTTGCAAGTATGAATGTCCAGATATGACCCAAAAATAGAATTTTTAAACAACTCGAAAGCATCGACACCCATGTACCAATTCAAATCTTTTATAAATTCAATGTTGTATGTTGGACCAAACTTCAAAGAGTGGGTTGAGATGTATTTGATAACATACTTCATAGACTGTAATGGACAAAAAATAACAGAATATTATGCAAAAATAACAACATGCTAATAATGAAATAAAAAAAAACAACCTATTACACATGATACACTAATTGCCCACATTTTATACATGATACACTAAATGCCAATACTTTAATTTGATACAAACAAATCACTAGACTTATACATGATACAAAAAACTGACCAGCATTTAATACTGACCAACATGTAAATCTGATACATTTTAGTAAAATTTTGAATCATGAACTTATTAAACCATTTGAAAATAATGTCTCTTATATATAACTGATACAATAATTAATATGAAACTATTGTATCATATACACATACGGATAAACAAATCTATAATGATACATTATTTACTGTTATTTTGTGTCAAATGTCATGAGATCTACTGACTGATACAGAACTAATAATACTATAATACTTGATACAAGATAAATTATAACTTGATTTACTTAGAGTTAGTGTATCAACTGATTACAGATAATACTGATACATTAAACTATGAAATCTCAATTTGTTCATTTATGTATCATCAATTGATTAACTAACAAAATAAATTTCAAAAATCGAAAGAAGAAGATCGAAAACCTAACTTTAGGTAATGAAGGCCGAGAAATTGCAGGAGCAAATTTTTGACCCCTTTTTTGGGGGTTTTATGAACCGCACTTTTGAAGATGAAGGACAATCCTTCTTCAACTTCCTAACTTTTACCTTCGCCATTAATAATGGATCGTGGAGCTTTCTGGATCTGTTTTCAGCCCAATCAATATCTTCGTAATCATAAATACGACTAGTGTTAGTTGATGGTGCATCATCCACGTGATTCAATAATTAGAAGAAGAACAAAAAAAATTGAAAAATAAAGTCACAAAAATATTTCAAGAGATGAAAAACTACCGATTTCATCTTAGATTAGGTTTGACAGAGAGAGGCTTGATTTTGAAAATTGATAGAGAACTTAACTGTCGAGATAATAGAGAGAAGATTAAGGAGAGAAATTACGAAGTGATAAACTTTGATTTTTGAAGTTGAGATTTATGTATCCAACAATTTAGATTTAGGAGTGCAATAAGGGATTTTAGAAGTTTTTAGAAATATGAGGGAATATTGAAAATTAGGAAAACATAAGATGTGTATATTAGTAATTTTACCTATTTTTTAATTATATAACCATTTAATGAGTCTTGTATAAATTTGAATGACTAAGTTATGTACTAAGATTTTAATATTATTGGGATGTCTATTTAAATAAATATCTACTAAGATGATAGTTTGCCAATTTCATTTATCCATTGACATGTATCACGAACCACCCACAACTATTATTGTTGCCAATCACTACAATCAACCATTATATCACTAGTCACATTTATAATTATCACCAACCATCATTACTACAATAATAACCAATTACAAGTTACAACCACCACTTGCCAACTAACCACCAAAATCCACCACCACAATTAGCTACCATTTCGTCCGCTATAACTATTAGTCGCCGCCATCAATCACTATCACCATTAGCTATTGTTAACAATACTATAATTAGTTAATATCATCCTCAATCCACCCAACATCTATCCATCACCACCATTAACTACCACATAATTTTTTAAAAAAAAATATTTAATCAATATAATACTTCACTAATTTTGGTATTCATAATTTTTTAAATAAAGATAAATTTATGTTGAAAAATAAAGTGTCTTTAATTATTTAGTATTCATATATAAATATCACATCTTCATATTCAAATATGTATTCGGATTAGGGAAAATGTCATATCTTCATATTCAAATATGTATTCGGAATAGGGAAAAGGACCTGATACACCCATCAACTTTGTCTTGTAGACCTGATATACCCCTTGTAATAAAAGTGACGTATATATACTCTTATTTAGTATTCATTATTAACTTTTTTTATTAAAAAAAAAATATTCATGTAGGGGTATATTTGATCCTTCTCACAAGCTTTTTTTGACTTTTTTTTTAATTCAATGGGTCATTTGAATTTATTATTTTGATGGTCAAATTTATTTTTCTTACTTAATTTCTTGTAAAATTTATTATAGATGTTCTTTTTTTTTTTTTAACAAATATAAAAATTAAATTACAATATAGGAGCAAAAATATTAAACTTATCTTTTTTCATTTAGGCTTCATTGTTTTATTTCTCTTATTTTCACACTAAAGAATGAAAGAAAAAAATGAAATAAGAATAAGAAACTCAAATAATAATAACCAAAGATGTCAAAAAACAACTTATGTATGAAAAAGACCAAATATATTATTTTTTAAAAATTAAATAAAACAATAAAATAATTTTATCAATTTTGTAATAGTAGGGGTATAGGTGAGCTGCTTTTGTAACGGTAAGGGGTATATGTGATCTAATTTTATAACAATAGAGGTATGTGTGAGCCACGTTTGTAACGAGGGGTATTTCAGTTCTAAATGACAAAGCTGAGAGGTATATCAAAATCTTAATAAACATCTTAATATTTAAATTTGCATTCAAATTTGAACATCTTAATCTTTATAAAAACAAACGGGCTATAATTCACTTGGAATAAACCTAACAAAAAGATGAGGTTAAAGAAGAAACCAAATATTTAATTAGTAAATGATCATTTAAAGTAGGTGATAATAATTCAACCTTCTTCCACAACACCATCAAGGAAAGGAGAAAGAGGCTCACTATTCATAAGATCAAATATCAAGATGGAAACTGGGTAGAAGGAATCCCTCAAGTTGCTGAAGCAGCAATTAAGTTCTTTGAAAAACTTTTCAGTGTAGAACAGACTAATAAAGACAGTGTAATTATTAATATTTTGCAAAAGAGCAATTATTATAGAAGACAATATTGCTCTTACTATGATTCTGACCCTATAAGAAGTAAAAGAATGTGTCTTCTCCACTGACCCAGACAATGCCCTTGGACCCGACGATCTAACTAGTGAATTTTATCCATCTGCTTGGGAAGTCGTTGCCAATGATGTTCATGCTGCTATGGTTGCTTTTTTCCAAGGTGCTACCCTTCCTAAATTTTTCTCACACACATGCATTATCATGTTGTCCAAAGTTAATTCTCCACAAGACTTTTTTGACATTGACCCATTAATTTATGCAATACTTCTAATAAATTTTTTGCTAAACTTAGCATAACTTTCTAAAATTCTTCCTAGAATCATTAGTCATAATCAAAGTGGCTTTGTCAAAGGTAGGGACATTACTGAATTTATCCTCCTTGCCTAGGAAATTCTTAATGACATTAAGAAATCAAATCAAGGTGGTAATGTTATCATTAAACTTGACATGTCTAAAGCATATGATAGAGTATCGTGGTCTTTCCTTTGCTTCATTTTAAGAAAATTTGTTTTTTCTAAAAATTGGATCGACATCATTTATAGATTTATCTCTAATAACTGGTACTCTCTTATTGTAAATGGTAGCTGACAAGGTTTCTTCAAATCAGGGAAAGGTCTTAGACATGGTGACCCTCTTCCCCCCTCCTTATTTGTCCTTACGATTGAACTTCTCTCACAAATGCTTAACTCCTTGCATAATAATCCCGCATTTAAAGGTTTCTATATGAATATTCATGGTCCACTAATTAATCATCTTTCTTTTGCAGATGACACAATCATTTTCAGCAGTGGGAACAAGGCATCCCTCCAATTAATTCTCAAGACTATGGAATCTTATGAGAATGTATTAGGGCAACTTACCAACAAAAATAAGAGCTCTTAAATCACCACAAAAGACCATTACTAGAATTGAAAGGATCTTGGACATGAGATTTGAGAATCTCCCAATAAAATATTTAGGGTGCCCCATTTATTTTGGGAGGAAAACCCTAGACATATTTTCTAATATGATCAACAAAGTTATTAAAAAATCAAAGGATAGAACCTCAAGTTCCTCTCCACCGGTGGAAGAGCAACTCTTATAAGACAGATCCTCCAAGCTCTTAACATTCACATACTGGTTGTTGTACATCCTCCTAAAGGCACCATAGAGAGCATAGAAAAGTATATTGTTAGAATTTTTTGGTCAAGAAATGATGAAGGTGAAAAACACCACTAGATCTCTTGGGAGAATTTGTGCTTTCCATATAATGAGAGAGGTGCTAACTTTAGAAGTTTAAAAGACAACTACAAAGCCTTCACATTGATGGAAATTTAGAACCTCCAATTTAATATGGACCAACTTTCTAAAAGCCAAGTACTGCATTAATGTTCATCCCACTATTGTCCATTGGTGTCCTTCCAATACACAGTTGGAAGGCTATGTGCGAGTTGAGAGACACCGTGGATGACCTTATTTGGTGGAGGACGGGAAATGGGAACATTAGCTTTTGGTTTGATAATTGGATCACCCAAAGGCCACTTTACTTTATCATAGAGGATTTCACAGAATATCAAGAATTTAATATGAATGAAGTTTTCAGGGAAGGTGTATGAGATTGGACAATACTGATACCTCAGCCATTACTACATCAAAGAAATTTAAGCTAGGTTTCCTATTACCATCAATCAAGACAAAGAATATATCCCTGTTTGGACGGTCTCTAAATCAGAAGCTTTTAGAATTTCCTCTGCTTGGTGAAAGTCTTAGACAAATGAGAAATATTTCTCAGTTTGACTCAAGACTATGGCACAAATATGTTCTTTATAAAATGTCATGTTTAGCTTGGAGAGATATTCACTTTAGACTACCTACAACAAAATTTTCAGATTTGAAATTACATTAACTAATGATTGTTCTTGTTGTATTGGTGCAGCTATGACCCCAAGATTGGAAAGCTCTGAGCACCTATTTTGCACTGGTCAATATGCTCAAAGGATTTGGCAATCTTTTGTTGGTGATATGGGCATCTACTCTAGAAACACTAATCTTAGAGAATTCCTATACAAAATCTGGAACTTCAAAGGGCATAAATCCATTTCAGCCTATGTTATGAGAAGTTTGCCAATGATTATTATGTGGGAGCTTTAGAAATCGAGATGTAGTTCAAAATGTGAACATGAGAAACCTTCAATTTTCAGATCCACTTCTATGATATCTTTCAATATTTTCCGTATTACCAAGTGTGCCTTCACAAACTTGTTTATGCCAGATAATTGGAGAAGCTTACTGACAATATCGGCCACCAACCTCCGAGAAAGTATTGTTATTCCAGTCAAATGTATCATTGCCCCACTCTTGTTTGTGAAAATGATCTTAGATGGATCATGTACTGGTAATTCATATGGTGGTAGGGGAGTAATCAATGAGTCACTAGACAAATTCATCATGACCTTCATTCTCCCATTAGGCTAAGGCACTCGTAACTTAGCTGAAGCCTCTTTATTTCTTTTTGGGCTCAAGGGGTGTGTGGACAGTAGTCATACATTTATCTTGGGAGAAACAGATTCACTACTTTTTCAAAATTGTATAAATGACTCTTAAGGTACCTTGGAGGATACATGAAGAGGAGCATGAGATCAAGAAACTAGTAATAGACCAAAGAGTGATCACTCGGCACTGCTTTAGAGTAACTAACAAAGTAGCGGACAACTGGCTTCTATGAGCCATAACATTGATGTAATTAAGGTATCTACACGGTATATAAACTTACCAACAACCATCAGAGGTTTGATAACTACTTATAAATGGAAATTTCCAGCATTTAGAGTCAAGATAAGAAAATCGGAAAGGCTCTAATATGAGCCTCCTTGAAACTTTTCCTTTGCCACTGTTTTGGGCTAACTTTTTCGATTTCCATTATATGTATACATCTTCTATAGAAGGCTAGGCCTAACCCTCCTTCTTCATATGTAATCAGATTTCAGTGGTAATCAAATAAGCTTTTGGAGTGGAACAAATGATAGTTTGGTAAGGTGTATAAGAATAGTGTTGAATATGATGTATTAGTAATGCTGACACTAGTAATATTTATATTAATTATGTAAGATTATTTCTTATGCAGTGCTTGATTTGATGTATTAAATTTGACACATATTGCATGTTTCTAGAAAATATATTTGTTTACAAAAATATCCTTCACAAATATAGTGAAAATAATGTGAAAAATGTTTTGAGTACAATTGTGTCTTTAGTCATGTAAATGCATGCATTGAAACCATTTGCATTACTAACACCATGAATTTTCATGTATTAGTTATAGGTATCTTAATACCAAATAGAGTATTGCATTAATTATACACATATTAAAAAAGTTTACCTAACAAGATACTTTCTAGTGCACTCTACCAAATGAAACGAATTTATATGAGAAGCCATTCCTTTTTATTTTCATAATCTCGATAATTTTTGTAAAGTTGTAGAAAGATGTTTCAAATATGCATACAACACGAATTGAGGTAAATTAACATGTTACATCAGTGATAAAATACAATCAGATGTTTGTGATATTTTAATTAGGGATGACAATAGGGCAGGCGGGACCGGACAGGGCTAAAACTATGTTTAATTACATTATGAATTTTGTATTCAATCTTTTGAATATGATGCTTATGCAATCTTTTGGGTTGTCTTTTATTCCTAAATATCATTGTTTAATTATAAAAACAAATTAAAACATGAGCTTTGTATTTATTTAATTATGATCCTATACAAAATTTTGTATTTATTTAATTATATAAAGTACCTATGTAGAGGCTATACAGGGTCCTAATACAATCAAATAAATGAGAAGTACTTATACAGATGCCAACTTCATCATAATATTTTTAATGTGAGAAAACAAAACTTTGATATTAGAATGTGGATTTATCAATATCTGAAAATTTAATTTATACTGTGAAACAATTGTTATGAAGAAAGTAGGGAAAATAATTTTATTGGAAATCAAGGATTAAGATACACATGGATAATATTTAGCAATATTTTCAATAAGAAGTAGCAGATTAAGCGGGTAGGGTTTATGTGGGCCAGGACGGGTTGAAGTATTTGCAGGTTTATGCGGTTTTGTCCTGCATCCGCACCCCCCCCCCTCCCGCTCCGCCCCATTTCTATTTCTAATTTTAATGTTATCTTGCTATAATTAGCATGTATGTTGAGATGGTCGACTTTGTCTAAGGTGACAGATTAAGGTTCTGGTCCAAAAAGGTGTGGGTTCATATCCCACTCTCAACAGATTTTTTTTTGTTTTTACCTTACTCTTAATTCTCCTATTATATAAATCGTTAATTCGTAAAAAAAATTAGCATATATATCTTTTTTTTCCCTACATATATTAAGTGTCTATTATAAAATTAGGTAAACCCTTTTCAATCATTCAATATCTTTAGCAAAACTTACCGTTACTTATAAATTTTTTTCTTGTTAGTGTAGCGTAGAGATTTGATTGGCTATAGTTGGATAAGATATCACATGAAATATTTAATAGAAAAAGAGACATAAATTAAATAAATCAATGACATGTTTATTAAGTTCTTGTTTGTGATTTTAATTAAAGAAAAAGTATAGTAAAGTAGTAGTATTTAAGATATAAATCGATGCTATAACCAATTTGTGATTGAATGACAAAAGTGATCATTTTCATTTCAGTGAAATTGAGGGGCCAAATATAATTTCGATCTACTCCGGTCTATGTTAGGCAGTGAAAAACTCTTTTAGATTTAGCTAGTACACTGTCCGATAATTGTATGATTGTTACTATTCTGATACTAAATTAATGGATGTTTTATTAGTTTGCTAGCAAATTAGTATATTTAAAAGACAATATTTGATAGGTCGAACTGTTAAGTATAATTATTTGCCAATCCGCCTGATAAGAAGTCCTGAGTACCAAGACCTTTCTGAAATAACTTCTAGAAATGGGATGTAAAATGAGGAACTCTATCTGAGATGATAGACAAGGGAACTCTATGCAACCTGACAATCTCATTGATATAGAGTTTTGCGTAGTCCTCCGTTGAATATGTAGTCTTGATTGCCAAGAAGTGAGCTAACTTAGTGACTCTGTCCACTATCACCCAAATGGAGTTATGCTATCTGCGAGTTCGAGGTAAATCCGTAATGAAATCCATGTTTATCACTTCCCACTTTCATGTAGGATTGCTAATCTCCTGAGTCACACCTCTCGATTTATGATATTCTACCTTAACCTTTTGACAGTTGGAACACTTAGCCACAAAATCTGCGGTGTCCCTATTCATATCGTTCCACCGATAGACTTCCCGCAGATCACGGTACATCTTAGTGGCACCTGGATGAATAGAATACCTGGAGTTATGGGCTTCTGTAAGGATTTGCTGCCTCAACTCACCCACATTTGGAGCACTTAAGTGACCGTGGTAATGAAGTACCCCATCTTCTCCTTGGAAGAAAACCTCAACTTTCTGCTGATGAACTGCACCTTTCAACTGAAGTAATATAGGATTGTTGTCCTGTTTTTCCTTAACCTTCGCTACCAATGAAGATTTTGATCCATTCTGAACTATCACACTACCATCTTATGTGTCCTTAAGGCAAACTCCTAAGCGAGCAAGCCGGTGAACATTTTTGGCTAACTCTTTCTTTTCTTCCTCAACATGTGCATTAACCACTACATTGGCCTTACCCGGATGGTAAAGCACATTCATGTCATAGTCTTTGCGGAATTCAAGTCATCTTCTCTGACAAAGATTCAATTCTTTCTGGGTGAACACATATTGGAGGCTGTTATGATATGTGAACACCACACAAGTAGTGTCTCCAAATCTTTTAAGGCAAATACTACGACTGCAAGCTCGAGGTCATGAGTACGGTAATTCTTCTCATGGACCTTAAGCTATCTAGAAGCATAAGTTATAACCTTAACTCGCTACATCAACACACAACCTAGGCCGACCCTGGATGCATCACAATAAATCACATAGCCGTCTGAACCAAATGATAGAGTCAAGATAGGAGTTGTAGTCAACCTAGTCTTCAATTCTGGGAAATTTTTCTCACACTCAGTTGACCACTAAATTTGACCTTCTTTTGAGTCAAATTGGTCAATGGGGAAGTTATGGATGAAAATCCTTCAACAAATCTCCTGTAATAACCGGTCAAACCCAAAGAAACTTCTTATATCAGTTGGGGAGATGGGTCTGGGCCTGTGTTGTACTGCCTCAATTTTCTGAGAATCCACTCAGATCTCTTCACTGGATACCACACGACCAAGGAAAGTGACTAATTGTAACCAAAATTCACATTTTCTGAACTTAGCAAATAGCTAGCGATCCAAGAGTATGGGCTTAAGTTTACCCAACTCTCTAGGTATGCTCCATATATGGTTGCCGATCCAAGGGCACAAATGAGTAAATTTCTATCTAGAGTATCCGACTTAGTGAAGATAGAGTGAAGAAATGCTATCTTGTTAGAGGATATGAATATATATAGGCTCATGACTCATGCTCAGCAGGTTGAGAGAGATAAGCTTAAGGAAATAGCTAAGGACAACAAGAGAGTTAGAATAGGGAACTATGAGTACTTTCAGCAGAAATCAGGTGGTGGAAATCACTCACACCTTCAATAGGATCAGAATAGTATGCCACCAGGCTCTAAGTCTCAAGGGAGTGTTTCAGGAAATAAGACCTACCGAACTAGTCCAAAGTGTGGTAAGAACCATCTAGGTGAGTGTTTTGTAGGCAAGGAAGGATGCCTTGAGTGTGGTCAGTCCGACTATAGGTTGAAGGATTGCCCTTCTGCCAGGCAGGGGGTAATGAAGTAATATTAATAGGGCTCAATCTACAAGTCTAGTAGCATCAGTAGGTCGCCCAAACCAGAAGGGTGTTTCATCTGGTATAGGTGGCGGTCAGCGCCAGAATAGGTTGTATGCTCACCAAGAACATAAAGATTCTCCTTATGTGGTCATTGGTACGTTACGAGTCTTTCATTTAGATGTTTATGCATTGCTAGATCCATAATCTACTTTTTCTTTTGTAACTCCCTTTATAGCAGTATTCTTAGGTGTCAGTACAAAAATTCTTTCAAAACCCTTCTCAGTCTCTACTCTAGTTGGTGACCCAGTTATAGCTAGATGGGTATACAGAAATTGCCCTACCACAGTCTCTCAGAAATTCACCTTAGCAGATCTTGTAGAGTTAGAAATGATAGATTTTGATATCATTCTTGGCATGGATTGGTTACATTCCTGATTATGCCTCAGTCGATTGTAAAACTAGGATCGTTCGGTTTAAGTTTCCAAACGATCCAGTCTTAGAATGGAAGGGTAGTAACCCAGTGCATATAGGTTGATTTATCTCTTACCTTAATGCCAGAAAGAGGATCTTTAAAGGGTAGTGTAACACGTGTTGAGGAAAAAGGGAAGGAATTAGCAAAAGATGTTCACCGGCTTGCTCGCTTAGGAGTTGGCCTAACGGACTCAAATGGTGGTGTGATAGTTCAGAATAGATCTGAATCTTCATTGGTAGCAGAGGTTAAGGAAAAATAAGATAGTGATCCTATACTACTTCAGTTGGAAGGGTAGTTCATTAGCAAAAACTAGAGGTTTTCTCCCAAGGAGGAGATGGTCACTTATGTGTTCCTAAGGGGATGAGTAGGTGAAGCAGACTTGATTAGGCTAGATTCGGGACATGCTGGTATGGGAAAAGTTCAGTTCATCAGAGATAGACTTGAGATAGAAGTCCTATGCAGATGTAAGGAGAAGGAACTTAGAATTTGAGACAGATGATTGGGTTTTCCTGAAAGTATCACCTATGAAGGGTGATGAGATTTAACAAACTTAGAAAAGTCAATCTGTAGAGGGAGCTACTTGGGGAGCAAAAGCCACCATGAAGGCCAAGTATCCTCACCTCTTTCCTTTCGATTCCGTTTCAGCTTGAGATAATAGTTCCTCTCCAGTTTCTCAGTTTACTCTTGCGTAAATTCAGTCTTAGTACCTTGTTCCTTCAGACATACTTGCATTTCAGTATATTTGCATGTTCTTGGAACTCAGTTCAGTCAAAAATCAATTTCTAGTACTTAGTGGTAGGGATTTTAGCTTTTTCCCTCCATACTCAACTTGTTAAGACTTTATTTGAGGATGAATGTTCCCAAGGGGGAGATAATGTAACACCTCAGATCTCAAAATGAAGAAAATCCTAGTTTTCAGAAAAGTTGGTACCAGTACCAACGGAACCACCCACAGACTGTAGGTAGGACCACAGACCGTAAGTGGGGTTCCGTCGTTAAAGGCCAAATCTTTATAGTCACTGATCCCACTCGCGGTTGACTAGTACGGTCCGTGGTTGGACCGTATGTAAGGGTCAGTAGCCAGTTAGAGGGAAATTGTTCATGGGTCAAGTTCAAATGATCATAACTCTTAGCACAAAGGAAATTAGGTGGCCCATGACCCATCAATAAGTGAATCCTTTTTCCAACGCCACCAAGTTTGCTAAAATCTCATCCTTGAGTAAAACATTATGCTTGTTTTAGTGAAGCCCTATCGGGCAAACTTGACCGACGAACACTACCTATAGTTGGAAGGTCAATTACGGACCGTAGGACCCTCTGTTGGTGGCCTTCGTCATAATTAAGTTAGGGTCATTTTGGTCATTTCCCCTATGCATTATGCGCTGGAAACTTAAACTACATCATTTGATCCTTAAACTACGTCATTTTGATCAGTTTAAGCGTAGTAACTTAGTCAAATCTTCCCTTAAGTGATTCAATCACTAAAAATTCATCAAACTTAATACAAAAGAAGAGAAAAGAGGTGGTAGCTTTCTCAAGTACACGCAACAAGTTTTCCTCAGTTCCAGCCCCAAAATTGAATGATTTCTCCGTAGATTTCATCACCAAGTATATGGGATTTCACTAGCGGGTTCCTTTCATCCACTAAGTCCCTAGAATTAGTCAAATTCTTGATTCGCTATATCTTGCTTAGACCTAGGGTTCCTAAAACCTTATATATTGGTTGTGATTTAGTTGTTATAGTATTTTTAATCAGATTATCATCTTTTCGTGAAATCATTGCTTAGTTCCTTGCATAAAACTCAGAACCCTAGTTGTGTAGATTCATTTAGTTCATGAATTACACTAGTTAGGTTAGATAAACAGATATACATGCCTCAGATTTTGAATGTTTCATTATCATATAATTGGTATAGTATTTTTAATCAGATTATCATGTTTTCGTGAAATCATTGCTTAGTTCCTTGCATGAAACTTAGAACCCTAGTTGTGTAGATTCATTAGTTCATGAATTACACTAGTTAGGTTAGATAAACAGATATACATGCCTCATATTTTTCATGAATTACACTAGTTAGGTTAGATAAACAGATATACATGCCTCAGATTTTGAATGTTTCATTATCATAGAATTGTTACATTCTCAGATTTTGCATGTAAGATTTTGAGCTATTCAGTATTTCAGTAATTTAGTCATAATGTGTTACATACATATTCAGTTGGGAGTACATTTAACACCGATTTGGACTAGGGTTCAGCGTATCCGTATAGTCCCAAAACTACGAGCCCCCGTAGGTTTATAAGTCCCTTATATGGGCATCAGATTTAGTGATCACGACATTCATGCCTTTACACCCCTGGCAAGGTATATTGGGTCCTCTCGATGGGAATATACATCGGACTCTACATTTAGCTCACGTGGTTTTATGTCGGTTAATAGTAGCTCCCACAGTCAGACTCTAGTGCATTTGACCAGGTTTTCAGTTTATACTTCAGTATTCAGTTTTAGCATGCTTGTTCATGATTAGTACTTGGTCATTGCATTTAGCTCAATTTTCAGTTATATTTCAGCATTTATATTCAGCTTAGATTATGTCATTGCTCAGTTATATTGGTTCAGCTATATTTCATATCCTGTATGCTCAGTACATTCCAAGTACTAACGCATACTCTGCGCTACATCCTTTCATGATGTAGGTTCAGGTACTCAAGATCCAAATCACGCATAGATCGGTTCCTAATCCGTAGTTTAGCAGCTTCAGTAATGAGTCCTCATACTTCAAGGACAATAGACATGTTTTCTACATTCAGTCTTTTATTTCAGTTTTAGTTTTTCTAGAGTTAGCTGGGGCTTGTCCCAGCAATTCTAGTCAGTAGAGGTTTTTTCAGACACAGTATTAGATTCTGCTTTAGCTTTTGAGTGATGGTTCAGTATCACTAAACTCTTAGAAGTTTCTATTTATATATTCAGATCAGTATTGGGTATTCCCCATCTTTTAGTTATCTCATGTTTTAGCTTCCCCATAATATCTCTTTATTTAGTTTTTTAGTATGCTTATAATATGCCAGCAACATAGTTAGTTTGGGGTCACTAGTGATCCTAGGTCTCGTGTTACGTCAAGGCTATAGCCTCAAGGCGTAACATTATCGAAAAAAACCAAAATGAACTTTCTGAGGTGTTCTTTGAAAACATGATTCATCGGCCCTTGAAAACTTGAGGGTGCATTACTGAGACCAAAGGGCATTACCACAAAATGAGTTGTAAATGCAGTTTTCTGAACATCCTCCCTTGCCATCCTTATTTGATGATAACCTAATCTCAAATCAAGCTTAGTGAAGATTTGGGAACTTCCCAACTCATCAAGTAACTCTTCAAAGATGGGAATTGGGAATTTATCTTTGATAGTTAGCTTGTTCAGAGCCCTATAGTCTACACATTGCCTCCACAATTCATTCTTCTGCATGTGAGGCATAAGGGCTACAATTGGGTTGAATGATGCCTTGATCAAGCATCTCTTGTACCAAGTCTTTTATAAAATCCTTCTGCCTAGAAGAATACATGTAAGGCCTAATTTCACTAAAAAAACAATGTTTAGCGATGGATATCTAGTGACAACCATATTTTTGTCGCTGCCTAACGACGAATTAGCGACAAATAAACACATACATTGCTAAATAAGTAAAATAATATAAGTATTAACTAGTGACGAAAATTAAATTTTGTTGCTATATTTGGGAGCTAAAAATTGGTGCCTTTATTTTACCTACAAAAATAGTGATGTAGAATAGAGGAAATTTTTTTGCGAAACCTAGCGACGGATGTAGAGACGATATTTTTGTCGCTAAACTTTAAAAATATATTTAAAGACTTAGCAACAAAATATATCGTCATTAGCAACAATATATTTAATAACAAAGATATATAAAGCGACGGTATATATGTTCCGTCGCTACAGTCATTGCTACGTGTTTATATTTTTAATAAATCTAAAAATATATATTTTGTTATATGTGTTCTTTTTACCAAAATAGCAGAGACAATCTTTTTGTTTTGGAATCAACGTGAGAGACCATCTTCTTCAACGATTTCTTCAACCAAATCGTTTTTCTACTCACCATCTCTGTATGTGAGAGACCATCGACACTATTGGAGAGGCGTTGGAGACCAAAATCGCTTTTCCCAGTGATCAAAATCGCTATGTGAGAGACGTTGGAGACCATCTACACTATTGGAGATCAAAATCGTTAACCCATCTTAAACAAAGAGAAATAGTTGGTTTCTTCTGAGGTTTTTGGTACGTGAATCTATATATAGGTATGTTCTTTATATTTAGGGTTTATTTTATTTGTTTTGATTCTTGTGTAAAATTTAGTTCGTTATAGCTTTCATTCTCTTGGGAATCTTCTAGGTATTTGCTTTAACTCATCTAGAGATTCTGGTAGGGTTTTTTTATGAAATTGGGGGAATTCTGCTTGTTGCATTGGGAAATCTTTTTTTTGAAACTGGTAATGTTGTATTCCTCAGCATTAAGGTATGCTGGAGACCTCCAAAAAGGTAGTAACAAGCTAGAACAAGAGACTAATTACAGTAATCCTAAAAGATCTACTAATTGTTCAACATTTTCTATACAATGTTCTTTACACCAAAAGTAGAAAGTTGCTATGCAGCTCTCTTTGATTTCCTGAATGTTGTTGATTGTTGCATTGGGAAATCTTGCGATATTCTTTTAATTTAACAGTAATGCTTGTGACCTAGTGTATGTTTGTGTCATTTTAGTTGAGTTTGTAGTTATCTGTACATTTTCAGGATGTTGAATTTCTCTAATGTAGTCACACCATCCAATCTCATAGTCCAGTCCACACCTTCATCCCACTAGCTTGCTTAGGAGTAGGAGTTTGTGCAACAAATATTGCATTTCATCCCACTAGCTTGCCTAGGAGTAGGAGTTTGTGCAACAAATTTTGCATTTCCTCATGTTTCAGGATTACCTTCTTGATGTTAAAGTTATACCTATGGAAACCATTTCATTTTTTTTCTTTCAATCTTTAAATGCGAGACTAATTGATACATTGGTTATCTAGGCTGACATATAGTAACTTCAGGAAAAATAAGGGATTAAGGCATCATGACCCTAGCATAAGAAGTGATTGCAAACAGAGAAGTCACATTTTGACAATAAACCTAATTTTGATCAAACCGAACTGATCTTGGAGAAAAGTAAAATCATATAAGAATACTTTTAGGACTTATATAATTATTCATTATCAAGTTCTCAACAGGGCAAGTATTGAAGAAGTTTAAATTTAGGTGAGATAGGAAGGAAGACCAAACATTTTGCCTTATAGCTCAAATAAGAACAATAACTAAGATTTTTAAAACACGATAAATGAAATTTTTTAGATAATCACTAATCTAACCAAGTTAAACATGTGAAGTTTATTGACATAATACTAGAAGCACTTAGCTAGAAATTGTATGTAAACTTTAAATATAAACCAACAAGTATTTGATTAGAAGAAAATTGTTAAGGTTCTACGGTGATACACAACTAAAGCAATAAATCACTTATTAGTCTAGAAAAGGGGAAAAAAAAAATAACAGAGACATACAAAGTTTATTCAACACTCTATAGATTATAAATATTGTAATCAAATAATTGAGAGAAGAAGTAGGGTATTACCATTTTGCGCGCAGGAACTAGGACGGCGAGTTGGAGCGCTTCCTGTGGGGTTTCGAGAATTTCGACGGACTCCGAAATGATGAGTGAAGCAGGAAAACGGAACTAAAGAACACTTGAAATCCTTTTAGGTTCAATCTGTGAGGACACTCCTTGTTCAAATTTTCACTTCGTATTTGCTACATTCTGTCAGACGTTTCTCTCTATCAATTCCTTTTTCTGTTTTGCAATATGAACTTCTCTGATTTTTCTTCCAGTTTTGCAGTTTTTTTCTCTGCTTTGTATTGCTTACTCAGTTATGCTCTGTTTTTTGTCCATATTCTGCAACTTTCCCTCTATTTTATAATTTTTGTTGTTGTCTCTGTTTTCACTGTTCTTTTTTTGGTAATAAGTTATTTTACTTTTCAATTTAAGAATTGAAAGATTTGTGAGACTTTTAGAGGCCTAGCAGTGTCCTTGCAATTTTTCTAAAGATTGGTTGACTATCACTCTATAAGGGTCACGTAAACAAGCAATGGAGGCAGATTATAGTATGATACCTGAATGAGTAAATTATGAACAACTGTTGTAGGAGTTGTGCTCACTTCTGAGTTATGCCGCAGAATGGTCAAAAATATTGGCCAAAATGATCCAAATTTCAGGTGACAGTAGGTTGAAGATAAGTAAAGAGACCCTTCACTATCCAAAATCTGTCTTTAGATGTTCTTGAGCAATTGGCAGGCTTCTTATCTCCGTGTTGCCATTTTTCGTATATGTTTTCTTACCACCATTTTTCGGTTATGCAATGCTTACATTTTGGAACCAGGTACAGAGATTTCATTTCTAAAAAAAAAAGTGAGCAACACAAAGCCATCCTTTGTACCTGAAAATTCGATTTGTCAAGTATCCACCTAATTTTAGGAAGCTAGCCAATATTCTTGTATGAAGCTGGCCAGTAAGTCATATCGTAGGAAGTTGTCCAGGAAGTCATATTGTAGCCAATATTCTTGTATATGAAGCTGACTTATAAGTTGGATATTGAATCATATGGCTATTGCCACCTTCTTAATCAAAGAGTTGTATTGGACATTAACATCTAGCATGTGGACTGTGTTATTAATATTTTATCACCTGAGTATTTATAACATTGTGTTTCTTCTCTTTCAAATATGTCATAACATGACTACTGGTACAACTAAAAATGAGTCCGAGTTTAACATTGTTTTCAGATTCTCACCACTTATGAACTGTCTGTTTTACTTGTATGAGTGAACCATGAAGTCCAGTTGCACTTGAATAATACTTACATACTGTTGTTGCAAATTGTCATGTTAGAAAAAGATGATCCATATTTTCTAGGTAAGAAGGATAACACAAATATCTTGATACCACTTATTATATTTCATTTTGTGGCTTTAGAAGGTATACTAAACTTTCAAGTTATTTTGTTTTCATTTATATGCTGTATAGTTCAATACTGCCACCATCCTGTCATGTATCAATCTAGAGATTATTTTATTAGTAAAAGAACTTAAGCTGATGGGGCGAAAATCAGAGAAGTTTTTGACCAGTTCCTTCTTGGGCAGTAAAATCAAATTGGTGTGTGTAACATATTTGGGTAGATCATGCCCTCAAAAGAACGCTCTCACCAATTTTGTAATGTCTCCTCCAATAATTTCCCAACAGCTTTGGAAAAATAACCCTGAAAAACCATCAGGCCCACATGCGCTACTGCCATTCAACTCAAAGACAACCCTTTTGACTTCCTCTTACTCCGGTAATCTCACCATCTCCTCATTCTCTTCCTCCGTGATACTTTTCTCGATAAGGTCAAGCATTGAGAAATCTCTAGTCATATCCTCTTCCTTGAATTGTTCAGCGAAAAAATTTACCGCCTCCTCTCCGATTTTCGCATTAGTTTGCACCTTGATCCCTTGATCATTTTCTATTTCTGCTATGTGGAGCTTTTTTCTCCTCCCTTTAACATATGAGTGAAAGAATTTTGTGTTCTTATCTCCATCTGAAAACCACTTCATCCCTGCCTTCTGCCTCCAGAATTCCTCCTCAATTTTCAGGAACTTCTTTAGTTCTGCCTCCATTCGATGTAACTCTGCCCTGTTGTTCTCAGAGGGGTACAATTCCAGCTGGGTCTCCTTAGTCTTTATAACATCTTCTATCATTGCAATTTGATGGAAGACGTTCCCAAAAACCTCTTTGCTCCATGCTGATAATGCTTTCTTTACCTTCTTCAATTTTGCCTGAAATTCCACAAAAGGGCTGCCCATAAAATCCACCTTCCAATTCTGTGCAACTACTTCTTTGAATTGATGGTGCTTTGTCCATAAATTTAAGAAACGAAACGGCTTCACTGCAGGCTCTTCTTCTGAATTGCAAATCATGTGTAACGGAGCATGATCAGAACCCTGTCTGATGAGATGTTGTACCTCTGACGATGGTAATATATCCATGCAAACCTGGTTCATAAGAACCCTGTCGAGTCTTTTGAAAATGCATTCTTCTTCGATTCGCCCATTCCACCAGGTGTATCTACTACCTGCAAACTTGACTTCTGATTAAGTTACAGTTATTAATGAAATGTGCAAAATCCATGGCCTCAAATTGTGTAAAAGTCAGTCCACCCAATTTTTCTTCTTCATTTAAAATTACATTGGAATCCCCCCTTATGATCCAAGGCAATTGACTACCCTCCACAACGCTTTCTAACTCCTCCCACAGTTCCAACCTATCTAGAGCATTACATCTAGCATACACCGCTGATATGAGAAACTCCCTGTTATGTTTGCTGAACTTTAAAGTTACTTGTTGAATGGTATCCAAAACTATACATCCTGCCCATTCATCTCTCCAGAAATACCAGATTTTCCCTGAAGTATCGACACCTGCATGACTGAACCCCCAGCTTTATTTTGTAATGATGTATATCTATTGGATCTTGAAAAGTTCCGTTAGAGCTATGAATGAGTAATGATGTCTTCTATTTAGATCCATTAATCGCTCAAAGGATTTTTGAGAATTAATTGATCTAATGTTCCAAACAGTAGTTTTTCTATCATTGATCACTATTTGATGTCTTATCTCTGCTGCTCCTTGTTTTCACCTGTAGGGGAATCATAGATTTACCTTTCTTGGCCCCATTCTTCAAATTGTCTGTATGTCTTGGCGATAAATCCCCTGCTTTACTTATCTGTTGAATATTATACTCCATGTCCTCATCCTCTTCTGTCTCCTTTCTCAACTGCAACTCTTCCTCATTGTATTCAATTAAATCTGGCCCTTTCTTTATCAATAAATCATCATCCATGTTCTTGCCTACATCAAACATTGTCTTATTTGAACAAGAGTTACTAATTTCTGGCAGCAAGTTTCTGGATGTAGCCTCAGCTGAGTTTCCTTTTGTTAATGTACCCCTTTTCTGCCCATCTATAGTCATCTCCTTGTCCGTGTCTCCATCGTTTCTGCCATTTGGGTATTTCTCCTCTCCATCGTCACTGTTAGTATTTTCTGAGATTGTGATAGGCCCTGTTCCTTTCTTGTTGTTAACCTTTACCACTTAATCAATTGGAGTTGTAAGGTTGTTTATGTTTCCCATGTTATTGCTCCTTTGTTCCCCGGGGTCGTATTTATTGCCTTACTTCCACTTTCTTTGAGCTCCTTTGCATTCAACATGCAAACCTTCTTGCTTAAGAGAGAATATGAATATTTTTATTTTTGCAGAACTCAAGTTTTTATCTCTTGGTATGTGTTGAATGTGTATAGAGGATAAGAGAAGAGGAAACTTTGACCTATTTGACAAGAGAGGGGCACCACAACAGCTTTTCTACAATGTTGTATTTCTGCAATAGTGACATGTCTTTACAATTTTGGACAATTGTGAGAGTTGACTAGTACAGATTGTCCTGGTACGTATCTTGTCCCTCGTTAGTTCCCTTACGAAATAAGATCCTTCTGAGAGATAGTTTCCCTTGAATAAGCATTCTCCCTTGAATGAGCATTTCAATCATACAACAAATTGGTTTGGTGGGTTTTTGGTCCCTAATCTGGTTCCTTGGCAAGTTTTTCAAATCATCAAAATAAACATAGTACTGCAGGAGAAATGGATCGGGTTCTTTAGATAGCAGATTTGGTCCCACAACAGGTTTGTCAAATCATCAAAACAAGGTATAGTACTATAGTGGCTATGCTTTATCAATTTCCCCTTTTTGTTGATGACAAACTATGTGATCAGTTCAACAACACACTTCACAGACAATCAGCAGCACATGATCCCCTGTCACACATTCCCCATTCCCCTGTCTCCCTTATTCGCTCATTCCCAGGTACCAGGCCCTTTCATCCGGTTTGCCAATCATCAAATCAGAGTTTAGACCGTGAGTTCATTGTAGACGAGTTCCACGCCTTTGGCCACATGTCCATCATCAAAGCCTCAAGTTCTCCCTATGACCATGATCTTTATCTGTTGCAGCTCCCTCTACCTCCACTATCCTCCTTTTGGCATCATTAAAAAAAGCAATTAGTAAAATAAGCAGAATGCACATTGTTCAAAGTTTAACTCATGGCCATAGGAGCAACACTAACACAAATAATAGAAGATAGTTAAGAAATAGATGTAGTAGGTGTTCAGGCAAAGGTCCATAATTCATTAATAGTAAGCATCACTAAAAGTACAAATGAAAGTGATAGAATAGCCAAAGTAGGACATCCCACATGGGTACTAAAAACGATGGACTCAAAAGGGGACTGAGTAGGAGGAGGATAAGAACATGAACAAACACTTGGACAAAATTAGGAAAGGGATTGATTAGGAGGAGCAAGAGAACTTCTTGAGTATCAAGGTCATGCAATCATTGGCGGCGTCATTGGCTTGGAGAAGCTTTTGGGTCAGTTATCCAACTTTAGATTCTCAGCTTTGAATTGATTATTCTCCTAACATTCTTTAGAGCACCTGGTCCCCCAATGGGCTTGGAAGAAATTCCTTTAAGCATCCCTTTAAGCAGGCAGGTTAGTCATTTTCTCGAATTCCATTATGGACCTTGTTCGAGCAGAAATCATATTCAAGATGACCGAATGTGACCCAATGCCCTACCTTCTCTAAATGCATTCATAGTCCTCATGAGTAGTAAGAGTGATCATCTATTTTTCTGGTCTCTTCCCTAGAGGAACTTTGAAGGAGTTGAAAATCCTAATGAGTAGAAAACCATATGCTTGCCCATGCCTCATATCTTTTGTAGTTACAACCTTGTGCATATATTCTAGCATGATGGCTCGAAGTCTGATTTGATAGAAAGTGGAATGTTCCTCTATGAGGAACAAATCTGACCACGGTTGATTCCATTCTGGCAAGCTTCCTTCAGACAGCTCCTCCCCAGGGCATTCAGACATTATTACATCAGATTCCACCCCATCCTTCACATTTTTGAGTAGTTAAAAGTCAGTGGGTGTCTTTATAAATAGAAACCTTAAACGACACTGATGAAGACAACTCAATAAGCCATTGTAGGCTGTAATTCAAATTAACAACAGATTAGAACATATTAGAATGTATGAAGAACTTACGGGAGACAGAGAATGTTAGAGTAATGTTTAATCAGCAAGTATCACATTTTTTACCAATTTGATAGAAAACTGATGAGGGGAAAAAAAGAGCAGGGTTTAACTTTCTGTGATATTTATTGAAATGGGTGATTTGGGTTTACACTTTGTGATTTGTTGTATGATTATAGGTTGCGTTGTCGACTCATCTCTAGTTCTCTACTGGTCTCTACTTTCTCTAGTCTCTACTTGTCGTGGTGTTGTTTTAAGTGCTATTTTAATTCAAGCGTTGATTCTTGTGTTGATGGCAGACAGCCTGGTAGTATTTCCTGATGCCACAAAATATAGTTGTGTTTGTCTTGTATTGCTGAATTCTGATTTTTGATGCTGTTATTCTTGCCTAATGGCTCGTGTTGCTGAACTTTTGGATTGTGTTGGTACTTGGTAGTGCTATTTATTGATTGTTGGCACTACTGAATGTATATGTTTACTCTAGTTATGGGGAAATCTCTTTGATTATACATTTTCCTCTTACCTTTCTTAACTAATTTATGCAACTTTAGAACTTGGCCTTTTTTTGGTAAACTTTGATTCATAAGTGTTCAATTCTAGCATGTTTACACTCCTTAATTGATTCTTTTTCCTTAATGGTACAACCACAACTTTATTACTTAATTCTTTATGTTAATTCTGGATTTGCTAGGATTTAGGAATTCAATTTTTTGTTGGAAACAAAACTTTGTTTGTCATACCCTTGTTTGATTTTCCCTAATTAAGAGAAAGATTTATGCTATTAATGATTCCTTCCCTCTTTTACTTCCTTGGATGATCAGTTTCTTAACAACGTAAGCAGTATTGTCCTCTTCATTTGAGGACTGGGAGTTCTGGATTTTTGATAGTGCTGCTCGAGTCGTGTTTCCTGGTCGTCTTGTTGTTAATCTGCTTCTGACCGGTTAGTGTCCTATCGACGTAATTCAAATTTCTATGTGGTAGTTCTATGTAGTTTTCAATTTTGCATTAGTTAGGTTGTTGGAAAGCTTGAATGCCTTCACATGCTTCTTCACTAACATACCAAAAAACTTTTACAATTTTATGGCCACTTGGTAGTTTCTACAAGTGCTCTTCATTGTGATTTTTTAGCTAATAATACTACTGCGTATTTCACTGCATAAAACTAATATTAGGAATTTTTAAAAATCTTAATAGACATTGTTTTCCTTTGTCTTACAGGTTAGTTGCAATGGATTGTTTCTCCAACAACATCCAATTTTTTGAACTTGGAGATAAAGTGGAAGGTTCAATCAATCTTCGAGATTGCAAGTTAAAATTTTTCAATTCCACTGTATCAATCGATGTTAGTGCACTTGAATTTGATGTTTTTGAAGAAGCTGCAAAGTTATTTGAAGCGTTGTGCCATATCAACTCTCCATACGTGACGAAGCCACGCGGTCTAAGGAGATTTGGGCCTTGTGAAGAAAAAGGAATCGTTATTGTGGAAAAGGTAAATCCATTCAGTGCTTGGTTAAATAACAACAAAAAACCTAACATGTGGAAGATCTACGGAAATAGTCGTACATGTCTTGGATTGGGATATGATTTTCAAAAGAAGTTTCGGTAAGTTTATAATTTTTATCCTTTAAAGTTGATTTAATTTTTTAAAGATTTTTGTTCATTGTTCTATTTTTTGAATCTTTAGGCAAATAATGATGGGATTGAAGTCCATTCACAAGTCTTCTTGTCGCCATGGATGTTTGCTCGATGGAGTTTTCCTAGGAACCGATGATAATATTCGGTTGACTAATTTTCGTTTCTGGAAAGGTATGGTTTGAATATTTGATTTCAAGAATATATTCATAATTTTGGTTTTTATATTAATGATTTACGTTGAACTTGTAGTTGATGATGATAGTCTTAAAGACGACTTCAGAGATTTTCTATCCTTAGTTAAAAAAGCCATTGAATTACATCCAACTCCGATTGGTGTAAAGGCTCAATCAGCTGAAGTTGATCAATTAACAATCTTGTTCAACCATTTCTTATCAAAAATGCCATTGGAGTAAGTGACAACCTTAGGTATACATTTTCATTCATTTTTTTTACTAGTTACTTTATTGATTTATTCTAGTTTGTTATTTTTAGGTGTACAGAGGCATCATGGTTGTATGCACCACCCATATTTTGGGACTCTTCTCAGAAAAGAGCTTTTTTTTTATAAGCTAAGCAGTGCGTTTCACATGAATCCTGGGCTTGCCAAACGATATTTCATACTTAAAATCGGTGATTGGGAAAAAAAAATTACACCAACTAGCTCCTTACATGATGTGTTGTGTCATTTGGTCCCTGGTGACATCAGTAGTACAACCCATGAAAGGAAGATGAATGATTGGTATGGTGAACCACAGGGAATAGTAATCTTTGTTAGGAATTATTGTGTTCGTAGCTATATTTTGGTTGATCCTTTTAATGAGATCGAACTGATATTTCCTGGGATTACGAGTCTTATTTTCAATGAATTGGCCATGGGATCATATTCTGATAAGTATTTACGATGTCCTTACCCACCTCAAACAATTCAAACTCTACAAGTAGAGACTGTGGACAGTTGTGGAGTGATTCACCAACCAATTCTTTCGACTATAAAGAAGTAAGAACTTTCTTATCATTTAAGTTAATATATTATTTAAAAAATATTCTTATATTTTTATTTTTTTTTAGTGTCTTGGCCTATCTTGAGGAAGAAACGTCTATTTGGTAAGTTCATATTTTGCCTATATTTAGATTTGGACCCAACAATTGGAACTCCACCTTAACTTATCAATATGGGAATATGTTTTTGACATTATGTCTTATTATTTGTTCACAGGAGGAACTGATGAAGATAGGGTGCTAGGTCATTATCCTTTCAAGCCTCCAAAGGTATGCCAATGCTCTAGAGTATCCTTGTCCAGATCTGTGTCTGTTCCTTTACATCCTTTATTGTTATAAAGCTAGAGAGTATCGTTTTGCATGAATTTAACCAAATACAAAGGAATCAACTGAATGCATCTCAAATATGTGCATATAGGCTTCTAAGATAATTTTCTTCTTTTCTCAAAATAAGCAGGAACTTTCATGGATGACACCTCACCAGTTAGCTGTCCATATATATATATATACTAGTGACAGAACTGACTGATATTAACCTTCAAATTTCTGCCTACTTCGCCATCTCTAGTTCTTTTTTCTTTTTGGTTTAGTTCATCTTAACATGCTTCCATCAGCACTGAGAAGACAGTATTGAACAAGAAGAAAACTAAGGCAAGGCTGGTGATGTGCCACTGTATGGTGGACTCAAAGAGAGTGCTAGCATTAGAAATGCTGACGGTTTGTCAGCACATGGTTTTTTGGTTTACGTACCACAGAGATAAGTCCACGGACATACATGGTGGAATACACTCAAAATTGATAAATAGCTCTATCTCCATTTTGGAAAATTTCAGGAAGCCTTGGATACTAGTTACTACTGCCTGTAGTCTGTAACTTCCTTATGATCTTTCCCCTTACTTAGATGACAATTGAAGCGTTTTGTTGAGAAATTAATATTTTATCTGGTCTCTTATGTTCTGGTGCTAGAGTGAGCTGGTACTTCAGTGTGCTGTTCAAGATTATAGTTCAATCATCATGGGCATTACAATTTTTTCCATTTTGTTTTGTCATGCCTATAAGTGTGCTAGTCTTTTACACCACATAGTCCGCACAACATAATGTAGATGATGGCTGGCATTTGTTTGCTGCTAGATTAGGTTTACCTTCATGGTGGTTTTGTAGGTTCTAAGGAGTTTGTTTGTTTGAAGCACTGTTTTAAATTTGCAGAATAAGTTTTTTTCTGCCAATTCTGAGGACGTGTTTGATTAGTAGTTGTTGACTGGGTTTTGTGATGATCAGACATGTTTGATCCTCTTATTGTTTATTTGTTTCAGGTTGCATTTAGAACTAAGGTTTTCCACTCTAGCATCAATAGCAATGGAATTATCTGTTTGGATATCCTTAAAGAGCAAAGGAGTCCGGCTTTGAGCATATCTAAGGTTTGGATCTTGGTCTTTGCCTGTGTCTAATTAAATGTTGCTATTTCCTTTTCTGGTTTTAGATTTTTCTATGAAGGTGAGTCCTAGCCAGAGACTAGATTTAGCAAAATGAAGGTGATGGCGGTGGTGCGTGATATGATTTGGTGGAGAATGGTAGACTTCTGTTATGTGTTGTTGTCCAGACCTGTTGAGTCTTGATCTATTCTCAATTTATAATAATAAAGAAGTTTGAGCCATTCGAATCATGGGTTACAGTAGGCCAAACAATCCCACTTGGGAGTATATTTAATATAATAAGCTTTATGTCAATATAGATGAATGTGAGAGCTGTGATTGACAAGTTATACTGTGGCTTTAGAGTAGAAGAGGAAAGAACAGTATCATCATTTTAGAACAGTAACTAAATAATATCATGACTTGTTTTAACAAAAAACAGTTACTATACAACAACAACAGCATGCCTAGTATAATCCCTCACAGTGGGGTCTTGGGAGGAGAGTATACGTAGACCTTACCTCTACCTCAGAGGTAGCGGTTGTTTCCAATAGACTCTCGGCTCAAGGAAAAGCAGTCCAAAACAGTCCAGAAAAAATTAACAGAAGTCAAACAGATATTTATTAATAACGAGATATGTATCATACTATGCCCTTCAAAACATGCTTGCTTTTATAACATATTTGTTAGTTTCCTTTACTCCAACTGACAGATGTTCAATAACACTTTAGCAAGTAGTGATTCCGTTTAGAATAAAAAAAAAAAAGGAAAGTGTGGGTAAGTCTCATGCTCATTTTTTTAATAAAGAAAGTCAAGTGTGATATGTTTTGACATCTAGGCTCCTATTTTATAAGTGTTTACTTTATTATTGTCTGATGTAATGACTAGCGCTTCTCACTTTCTTCTGCTAATTTTTTGGTAGAAATTAGGTGAACTACTTGTTGCACATTTTGTGTCTTTCTGTCTTCCATTGTCCCTCTAGTTGATGTTGATGTTGATGCAGATGATTTATTTCTAAATTTTGTCATATGCATTAGTTGTATTGAGTTGCCAAGTTGAGGTTTGGGTGGTCAGATTTTAATTGAAATGAAAAGATAATTTAGTGGTAAAATCTTTTGAGCAATGCTTGCCACTATAGATTGCTCTTTTTGCTCCAGAAAGGTATACCTACAACTCTCAGATAATCAACTAACTGAATTCTTCTATTTTATGTTTTTTGTTTTGCTTGATGTCTCTTGTTTGCATGTTTCTATTAAACTAATTCAAAATGTGATGAAAACCAGTTTATATACCAAGTCACCACTAAACATTCTAGAAAGGAGCGAGGGAAGAGCTTCTCTGGTTCATATTTCTTGTTTTCCAATTGTCTTTTGGATTTCATCTCATGGGGCTATTTTATGTTTTAGGTCCTGTTGTCCATCTGCTCTCTATTGACATATCCAAACCCACCCGATCCACTTGTAACACGAGACCACTGCTCATAGCTGGACGCAAAAATATGCTTTGGGATGATGGAAAAATTGTCCTCGGGTGTGTCTGAGACACTTTCAATTTCAACTGTCTCATTCTGCTTTTACTTTAAGTGCAATGTCTTCATTGTGCTTTGGATGATAGAACACAATTTTGGCAAGGAAATCATGCCTAGACCGAGATCTTTCAATATGTTGAATTTTAGTGAGGGGAGAACCTGAAGGATAATTTTACTTTTGCTCCTTGCTATGTTTTTTTTTGTCTATTTGAATGTCTTGTATAAGTGCTATCTTTTAGTGGCAAAAATTCCAGTGATTAAACCGCAACTATTTTCCGTAGGAGACCATTTTTTTTTGTGATTTTTTATAAGTTGTGCAAAGCAGGTCGTTAAAAATCTGTGTAGGTAAATGATGTTGGCTCGCTGCCCTCTTCCATGAGATAAGCTAGTATTGTGAATAATTAACACATATTTATTATAATCATGTGTTTCTATTTTAGTGGATATACCGTGATTCCCAGAATGTGCTCCTCATCACCTTAATTAGTATGTTTAGTTAATTTATCAGTAATAAACTAGTATTTATTTTTTTATAAACTAGTATTTATTATAATCACGTGTGTTTCTATATTGGTGGTTTTATATATATATATATATGTTTTTTGAAGTTTATTATATTGAATTATATATTGAGCTTATTTGATGTTTTACATAATTTATATGTTACAATTATGTGATAAGTGAATCTATCAGAACAAAAATTATTATTTTTCAATTAGAAATTGTGGCTATAAAAATTCTAGACGACATTGCCGCACTTTTTAAAGTGTGGCTACAGGGATGCCAATTGTGTGGCTTATTGATTATAAAATGTAGTATGTACATTAGAAAAGGCTACACTTTATAAGTGTTGTTGAAGAGGTATAAAAAGCTACACTTTTAAAATGTAGACAATAACAAAGCAAAGGCCACACTAGAAAGTGTAGTTTTATCAAATAAAAGTGTTGCCAATGAGATGCTACAAAGCGTGACCTTTGTAACTCATCGGCCACGCTTTGTAAGCGTAACTACTACGGCAACACTTGAAAAGTGATTTTCAATAAAAGCAATTTGTGTTTGGCAAATTCATTTGAAAAGTGCTTTTGATAAGAAATTTGTGTTTGCCTCTTTCTTTTTTTAAAAAAAAAATGTTTTTGAGCGTCAAATTACGAAAAAAGGTAAGTATAATTGTGCTCTTAAGATTATTTAAATTACAAAAAAGAAATTTTTTTATTTGTTACCTTTTTGGGGATTTGAAATATTTAATTATTATTTTTTAAAATTTTACAAAAAGTATTGTTGAAAAATATTGAGAAGAAGAAGCTTTTTGTTATTTGTTACGTATTTTGTTTTTGGATTCAATCTTTAGCTATTATTTTTTTGTCATAATCCTCTAAAGTTAATATATATATATATATATATATATATATATATATATATATATATATATATATATATATATATATAAAGTTAAGATAAAATAATACGTAAATTAAGAAAAGAATTTTTTTTATTTGTTACTTTTTTTTTTTGGAGGGCTGAAATCTTTAATTGTTATTTTTTTTCCCTTTTTAATCATGCAAAATATGATTATTACCTATTTCTAATGATGCGTAAAATAATGTATAAAATATAAAAAATAATAATATATAAAAATAAATAAAATAAAAAGTTTATCATATAAAATAAAAAATAATTTATTTTGAATGAAACTTAATAAAACTTAAGAAATATATTAATTAATTAATAAGAGATATATTAATAAATATGTAAATATATAACAGATATTTTAGTCTTCAAAAATATAATTTTCTGATTCCACTTGTGTTTTTTTTTTTTTTTTAAGGAAGGATGAAATTTTATTTTCATATTATTTTTTTTTAAAAAAAAAAGAAGAATGAAATAATAAAAATTAGCAACATGTTTTTCTTGTTCATCGTCCCATCAACACCAACGAGAAGCAGAACCTCCGAAATCCATCGTCCCCATCAACACGAACAAGGAGAAGCAAAACCTCCGAAACCCTACACCAAAATCGTTCAATATCAATGGTTTATCCAGGAGTGATCTATTTCGATAATGGATTGCACGAATATTTTAAGATTGATTTAGATTCGTTGCCGGATAAACTTTCTCCGATTGCCAATTTCACCACTGAAACTTCTCCAGGGTGGACCGTTATTGATGAATGCATCTACTTCATTGGAGGAATTAAGGAGGTAAACGAAACAAAACATTCCACTGTCAGTATGAACTTTACTAAATATAATACCACAAATTCTAATTCTACCTGGGAAATCATATCACATAACAGAAATCTTCGCTGGTACAAGCCGTTTGTGTTTGCCTTCGGTAGGAAGATCTATGTTATCAGCGGCTATCGGTTATTATCCGATTACTACGATCGTAAGGACAACGCGAATTGGACATATTGGGGTGAATATTATAATATGGACTCCCAAACATGGCATTACCTGCCCAAATTGGAAGGTTTCAAAACCTTTTCTGCTTTTCAGACCGCCCTTATGGATAAAACAACAATAGTCTTTTATTCGGTGGGCGGCTCTGTTTTGCTCCTTTACGATGTCGCTAAGGAGGAGTGGATTCATCCTAACATGTACTTGGAAAATATGGTGTTTCATCCGAATGGGCTCGAACAATGTCACTGTTGTCCTGCTCTATTCTCTGTTGCCAATGAGACGACCGCAGTTGTATGTCACTCAACTTTGTATTGGCTCAACAATGACCTGTGCTTATATGGGTATGATTATGTTCAGAACAAATGGTTTCAATCAAATAGTCTTCGAGCAGAATTAGGTTGGTCACTTTCGGTGCAAGTTGAGCACATGGTTCATTCGCCACTTATGTTTTACCTGGATGACAAAACGTTTGTAGCCATCTGTCGTGTAGCTCGTAAAGAATTGGGAATTGCAATCATTGAAGTTGATAGAAAGCCACTCTCTCTAAATGTGTCTTTGAAATTCTCCAGAGCACTTCCTGTTGACACTGAATGCTTTGGGATCAGCCTCTTCGATGGGATGGCTATGTGAGTGCACTTTGTTATTCATGCTAGATTTTTACCCCTTTTATATATTAGTCTGAATTGGTTTATTTATTTCTGCATTCTTTCCTACTCTGTCACGTCTCCTTGTTTTATGCACTTAGCTTCTAGGGGTTGATTTTGGATGTCTGCCTTCGGTCATGACATTTTGTTTATATGCGAAAAAAGATAAAAAGTCGTATGAGATTCTCTTCCACTTGTTTCTTTTTCCTCAACAGTTCACCATTTAGTTTGGATAATGCAACGTTTGTAGCCATCAGTCTTATAAGTCTTAAAGAATTGGGAATGACAATCGTTGGAGTTTAGAGAGAGCCACTCTCTCTAAATGTCTCCGTGAAATTCTCCCACAAATTTCTTGTTGACACTTCAAACTACGGAGTCACCCCCTCCCATGGCTATGTGAGTGCACTTTGTTATTCATGCTAGCTTTACCGTTGTTTTTTCGCTTCCGCTTCTCATAATTCTTACTAATCCTCAGGGCTTTCTTAATTCTTTCCTACTCTTGTCACATCTTATAAGAAATAATCCTTGTCTCAGTAGATGCAGTCTGCCACTGCTCTGCTCATTTATACCCTCCAATATGTGTATACGCGAAATGAGCCCCCGGTCTTCGACATGGATGGGCAGTGAGAGTTGTTTCCATTATTATCCCCCACTTCAGCAGAGCAGATGAGTTCCTAAATTCTGTTCTGTGATATGGTCTTTGTTCTTGCCCCTCCTCGAATGCTGACCTCACAACTCTAGGTCCCTGTTTATTTTATTTGGTTTGACACACTAGGTTATTACTTTATGCCTTTCATCTTTTGCTATTCTTTTGGATAATGCAACGTTTGTAGACATAAGTCTTATAAGTCTTAAAGAATTTGGAAATGGCAATAAGCTGCAGTAGAGAGAGAGAGAGCCAGTCTCACTAAATGTGTCTTTGAAATTCTCCCAAAATTTTCCTTTTGACACTTCAGACTTCGGGATCAACTTCAATGGGATGGCTATGTGAATGCACTTTGTTTTTTTTTTTTTTGAGGCTGGTAACATTAGTCTATAGATATCCACAGGTAAACTACAACCAAAGTGTAGTTCTCCTTCGAACAAAAAATTACGTCTTACAGAATCTTTGATTTAATAAGATTGATGCCTATAAACAATCTAGTACATCAAAGATGTCTTCTTCTTGCTCTCCAGCTCTAAGCTTAACATTTCTTGCTCCATCAGGACCTTCTGTACATGCTCACGTGCAAGGCGTTGCATCTTCCGTGATTCTGCACCAAGTACACTTAAGTTATACTTTAGAAGCAAGTGGAACTTTCTATTACCTGATGAATATCCCAAAAAAAAGAGCTCTTTAGCTTGTGATCTTTGTCAATCAAGGATCTAGTGACACCTTACTAGTTCTCAAAGCAAATGTAAGATGCATAAAGTTAGTTACATATTAAATAAAAGTATTTTAAAGAGACAAGCTCTAGTGAATCCCTTTCGTCCATGTAACGAATGAAACAAGCTAATTATAGAGTAGATGAAACAGAACTGGCACTTTACAATGTCAAGTCTAAACATTTTACCTATCAGACACATCAGACACATGGCAGGGACATCAGATGAGAAACATAAATTTCATACATTATCTTTTGAAATTTAAAGCAGCTATGAATTAGGCAAAAAAAATCTTTTGAAAAACTACAGCTGGATGCTACTCAGGATTTAGAAGAGGAGGTTTGATCATTTTCACTGGAACCAGATCCAACCATTAACTGAAACTCTCTCTTGTCATAAATCTCCAATGAAAAATCCCTAAGCATCTGTGTAGTACTTGTTGTTGTGGAACCAGTAGAACTCGAGCTTGGAGCACTGGCTGAAGCAACAGAGCTTAACTTGTCTCCATTCCATCACTTTTTGACACACAAGAGCTGCTCAAATGACCTCATTAGCAGCAGCAACAGCAGAGACCCCTCCTGCTGCATATCGGTTGACGGTACCAATTGATTAAAACTTTTCCCTTAGGAATAAATGGACTACTGGAAGACAACTCTTTATAAATTTCAACATTTTTAAGACGAGACATCTAAAAGAAACAAAGAATCCCTTGCAAATCTAATCCATCTTGAAGAAGAGGCTGGTAGAACTAGTTCTCTTGTTTCTACTGATCCAAATGTTCTGGTGAGGCTCGAGTGTCTAGAGAAGGGGAACACAGCTCTCAAACTTGACCTTTCATCTTGTTCAGAGGAGTTGAAAATTAAGACCATAGAGAGGCACTTGAGCACCCAAGCAGCAGAAACTGCTAGTAAGCAGCAGTTAGAGAGCATAAATAAGGTGACCAAGCTTGAAGCGGAGTGTCGAAAACTACAAGCATTGGCTCGCAAATCATCCCTACTCAGTGACCAAAGATCTTCTGCTGTTTCATCCTTCTCTGTTGAGTCCTTCACCAATGGTCAATCTGGTAGTGGAGATCAACTGAAGACAGTCCACTCTAATAGCCAAATGATGCGCAAATTGGAAACAAGTGAATGTGATCAAAGTTGTTCTTATTCATCAGCATCAACACTAATTGCTAAGCTTGATCAATTTTAGCACGAAAATTCTAGGTCCCTGTTTATTTTATTTGGTTTGACACACTAGGTGATTACTTTATGCCTTTCATATTTTGCTATTCTTTTGGATAATGCAACGTTTGTAGACATAAGTCTTATAAGTCTTAAAAAATTGGAAATGGCAATAAGCTGCAGTAGAGAGAGAGAACCAGTCTCACTAAATGTGTCTTTGAAATTCTCCCAAAATTTTCCTTTTGTCACTTCAGGCTTCGGGATCAACCTCTTCAATGGGATGGCTATGTTTATGCACTTTGTTATTCATGCTAGCCTAGCCCGTTTTAGTAATTAGTCTGAATTGGTTTGTTCTTTTTCACTTCTCATAATTATTACTGATCCTCGGGGCTTTCTTCATTCTATCAGACTCTGTCACGTCTAATAAGAAATGATCCTTGTTATTTGCACTCATCATGACTGTCTAGCTCTCGGGGGGGTGTACTAGTCAGATGCAGTCTGCCACTGTTCTACTCATGAATATCCTTCAATCTTTGTATGCACTAAATAAGCCCCCAGCGAGAGTAGTTTCCATTATTATCCCCCACTTCAACGGAGCAGATGATTTCCTAAATTATATTCATGCGAGGACGATATTGTCCTTGTTCTTGCCTCTCCTCGAATGGTGGCCTCACAACTCTAGGCCCCTGTTTATTTGATTTTATTTGATACACTGGGTGATTACTTTATGCTTTTCATCCTTTTCTATTATTTTAGATTTCCTCTTTATCTCTGTTTCTAACCCCCGTTATCCCTCGATCTATTTTAACCCCCTCTCCCATCCTTTGGGAGGAATCAAAGGGGACAAAGAAACATAATTCGCCTAGTAGAGAGGACAGTTTTTAAATTCCAACTTAGATTTTGGATGTCCGACTTTGGTCATGACATTTTGTTTAAATGATAGAAAAGATTAGCAGCATGAGATTCTCTTCCACTTGTTTCTTTTTCCTCAGTAGCTCATCATTTAGTTTATGATGAGTTTTGTCGTGCTGATGGCTTTCTTACTTTTGTGTTGAAGTCGGAAGGATCAAGGGTCTATGCTTGGAAAAAGAAAATCTGCATCAGAGGACTAATGGTAAGACGTTTGTTCATTTATTTTAATTGTTAGTTATACATTCCATCGTTTGTTATCCTGGTGATTTAGATGCCTTTTATTATGTGATGCATTTAGAAATTGCACTGGAGCGTTCTTATGTTATAATAGTTCATTAAGTATCTTTTATGCTGCAGGAATATATCTCTGAACTTCATTTTATTGTTGCGGGAACTTTGTTGTAGGTTGATGTTGTGCAATTTAACGTGTAGGAGCTTTGTACGTCAGCTGCATGCATCTGCAAAATGGGAGAGACTGCCTCCATTTCCTATCACATTTCTCAAATACATTTCTTTTTGTGTTGCCGGAACTTTGTTTTGGTTGATGTTATTGTGACATGTAAAGTTGTACTAGCTTTTTGGTAGGGCAACTGGTAAATGTGCCAAACTATGTTTTTGTGTTTTTCCTTTGTAAAGATGGGTATATTGCTGTTTTGTGTTGACGTAGCTTTTGCCTTCTGGTGTAGAGGTGAGTTGACAATTTTAACTCTATTTTATGGTTTGATTTTTTAATTAACCGAAATCGTTTTGTTTAAATGTTGTTGATCAACTCTAAGGTAGCTTGCGGAAGTTTCAAGTAATTAAGCAGAATAATTGTTAACTATGAGAAGCACCTCAAGAAAATGGTAGGGGAGTGTCTGATACATGTTCGATTATCGCTCAACTGACAGTTGATAAGCCTAACTGGGTTTTTTCTTATTAACATCTTATAACTATGTGTAGGATGTTGCCTATCTCCAGGAGGATTTTTCTTTAATCAAGACAACTTCTAGTAACTCAGCATAAGCAAAATTCCTTTTTCTCACTGCTTGATTGAGTCTAGGATTATAAGCCAGTGAGTGCCTAGGTATCCAAAGGCAAAAGAAATAGGATTGTAAGGCATAAACTAAAACTATCAAACTGGGCAAACAACATCACAAATAGTGCTAGCAGGCAGCTCATGCGGCCTAGTACAACATAGACGGCCTTTACATCCATCACTCAGTAATTCCATTTCACAAATCACTATGACTTACAACCAGCTCAACTGTCAAATCACATCTTTATATGAGATTATTGTTGGATCAGGCTCTAAACCTTCACACAAGCAAGCGTGAGACAAGAATCGAGCACAATGGTACTGCTTCCATCTGCCTTTCTCCACTTAAATACCAAACATGATTGACAACAAGATCAGAAACTCATGAAGCAACTAAGGATCATCATCATAAGGTTCATTTAAAGCTGGTGAAGAAGAGCGTTCCAAAATAGAAAATCCACTGGTTTGAAACTCAGCCAACTCAGATAAATCAACTTCTTGTTCACGTATGATATTTCCCTTCAAATCGAAATGCTCGAGTTTACCTAATCAATATCAAATAAAAAGGTCAATGAATCTCACAATTAAATGACACAGAAAGCGTTTGACATGCATTTACAATTGTTACTTTTAGGAGCCAACTATTCCTTTTGTATGCCTTCATATATATACACACATAAATGCATTAACGTACAACATAATCATTCTTCACATAAAAAGCCATTGTTACTTGTATAGATTAACTATTATCAAAAGATATACCCAGCCAAAGTGTATAACATTCATTCTATCAAACTCCTGAGGTGCAAAGAAAATACAATTGTTGTATGTAAAAATACCTACATCTTTAAGCAACCCCTAACGAAACAAAATAGCAACCCCTAACAAAACAAAACAGAAAAAGACTTAAAGTTTTTCGTGTGCTTCAACTCTGCTCTGCACTTTCTGCACGAACAGTTTCTTCAAATTTTATATTCTTGACCTATTCAAAATAAGATCATGTCAGCTTAGTAACAAAACATCGAATAAAACTTCATAGAAAACAAATTAATAATTTAAGATTGCAACGTTGCTACAACTGTAAGATAATAAGAACTCGTCAAGTCACTATCAAACAATACATTGATAGGCATAGCAACATTCAAATTAATAGCAGATTCTGAATTCAGAAAACCCAACAATGAAACTTAACCATTTTTTAATGAAATTTTGATTCTCTTAATCTCTAACATATATCACTTTTCCAAGCAACAGAGAAGATAAAAAGAAAGTGATGAACTTCAAATTTAATATAACTAATATACTTAGCAAGAGGAAATGTAGTTTGCAGCAGTGGAGAAAGGATTATGTTCCTTTATGTTTAGGACTTATGTAATGTTTATATAATGTCAAACGAGGATGTGAAGAACATGTCATAAATCAAAATACCAAAAATTGTCACACCACTTTTACCAATATCACTAAATCCAACAATAAAATTCATTTAATCTACTGATAAATAGCCACAATCACCATTAAAAGCAGCAAGCATTGGAGCAAAATATCTTGAATTTTAAGTAGTTTGACAATTCAATCTCCTATATTTTTTAACCCATCAGTGAACCTTCAAATTTTTTGATAGTTCAATCTCCTAATTTTTGACATATCTTATGGCTTACTCATGTGAAATTATGATAAACACACATATCTTATCACTACCTAGAGTGAACAATAGAGTAGTGACAAATGTCGATAAATAGAGCACATGTAATCAAAGTAAGAACTGGTATCTTGTCTTTGATTTTCATTAAAAAAAATTGACACTTTTAGCAAATAAAATGGACACACAACCTACAGTCGAGCATCTACTCTATATACAGTAACATCAGACAACCTTGAGTCAAACTTCTACTTTTGTATACAGTAACATCAGACAACCTTGAGTCAAGTTTCTACTTCTGTATGACCACTCCATTAAGAATTTGATTTCTATATCAATATCAACTTATATATTTTTTTCAACTATTCATGTAGGTTTTTGTTATCAATTTGGATTGAGACTATCGTAGGTGGTAGCTAATGTAAAATTTTTGGATGTACTACTGTTCCTTCAAGAAATGTGGAAGATTTGCCACCAGTAATTTTGTTTAGGATTTCTAGTGGTAAATAAACATCACACTACTTTACCACCAATAGTAATAGTAATCAACTAACCACACATTGAGAGTGGATAGCCACTAATGTACATTAAAGTTCAAGTGCGCTTGCAAAACCAAACTACAATACATTTGTCAACACTTCTTACCCAACGAAAACCAAAATCACAACAAACTTAAGTTTTTCAATTTATACTTCATACAATTTTACATTAAAAGATACACAAAATTCAATAACAACAGCATACCTAGTGTAATCTCATAAGTGGGGTCTAGTGAGGGTAGAGTATATGCATACCTTACCCCTATCTCGTAGAGATAGAGAAATTACTTTTGATAGATCCTCAGCTAAAATAAAGCATGCCAGATAGATTGAAAAAAGGGAATACATATATGTGAGAAAAACAACAACAAATTACCATTGCTGGAGAAAATGTTGGGTAGAATTAAATCATGGACTAATTTGTCATATACAGGTAGAACCCAATTGATAAAATATGTGTTGTTCTCTATCCAAGTATTGAGCACATGTTTTTGTACAACCTAAGAAGGTGATCCAGATCATTGAAGCCACTTACAGATCCTTCTTATGGAATGGGAGTACTGAATTATCAAAAAGGCCACCACTTTCTTGGGAAAGAGTATGTTATCCAAGAGCTGTTGGGGACTGAATATCTTAGATGTATCCACATGGAATAAGGCTGCCATCAGTAAGCATTAATGGAACATGTGCATGAAAAAGAATAAGTTGTGGGTAAAGTGGATCCACACCTATTACGGGAATAGAGACTTACTGCTGGACATTCCTAACCAGGCCACGTGGATCATTCAAAGGATCCTTAAGGCTACTAAATCTTTCTCTCAAGTTGTGTATGGTGCTAAGGACATCTTAACTATGCCTAACTTCTTAATTCAACAGATCTATTTAATGCTGAGAGAACAATTTCAGAAGGTTTCATGGAGAAAACTACTTTGCATCAACGGTGGCCTACCTAGATGGACATTTATCGTGAGATTGGCTGCACTAGGAAGATTAAACACTAGGGATAGAATAGTCCAGTGCGGTGTCACTACAAATTCGATTTACTCTCTGTGTGAGAAGGAACCTGAATGTTTAAATTATTTGTTCTTTGTATAAGAGGTATCTACTGAAGCATGGCAACAGTCATTGAAGTAAATCGGCATCAGGAAGTCCCCTACTCTATGGTTAGAGGAACTGAAATGGGTTGAACTACATGCTAAAGGAAGACCCCCAAAAGCTGAGGTATAATTTTGGTTGCTGCAGTATACTATATTTTGAGGGAAAAAGAATACTCAAGTATTTCAAGCAAAAGACAAAATCCTCAGGCTATGATCCGACTCATCATACTTGACATTCATGCTAGAGCTGCAAAATAGGCTAGACTTACTGATGGCTGCAATGACTACAACTTTTATCCTTGCTAAAACTAAGTTTGTGTTGGTGTAATTAATTCCAGGCCATTGCATGTTTCTTGTTATTTGGTTAAAATGATTCTTAGATAAGATAATTGTAGGGGGCTATGTCCAATAGTTGATCTTCTACTATGCTTTGTAATGTTCACTTTTGGTAATGAGAATGATTATTTACAAAAAAATTAACAAGAAAAGAACAGTACCAATAATTAAAAAACGCAATAAACGAAGCATAAAAAACACAAATCAAAAGCCAAAATCGAAGATCAAGAAACTATATGAATAGTGTTAGTACTACTGGTAAGAAGGAATGACCAAGTATACATCATGTCATAGTTGGTAGAAAGTTTCCTTACCTGCTAAATAATTCGATCTATCACATGCATTCTTCTATATTTTTTATTTTAAATTATAGAGCTGAAGTACCTATAAAAATATCTGGCATATAGTTCTTCAGATCATCTGCTGAGCCCTCAAGACCATTAAAACTCTTAAAGCTCCTATCAAACTTTTGCCCACCAACTTGTATTTGTCATTGGTCACTACAATATAATGGAATAGTACATGACTCACAAGAAATGACATCTGCTGGCAGTTCATTGAAGCAATATGGCCGTGAGTCTCCTGACATTTCTTGAAGATAATCTGCATTAAACCAACATGGTAAGAATCAAATAGTTAGGAAGAAACGGTTAGCACTTCATAAATTCTATGTATATTGCTAGTGTGTAACAAATTAAGAATTCCCAGAGTGAGCTTTATTAGAGTTTCACAGAAAGATATAAGGGGAGCAAAAGGAGAAAAAATTTATTTGGATGCCAAGAATATTATAAAACAAAATGACCCCTCCGAAAAAATTTCGCTCATCAATAAATAAGAAGAGTAACATGACATTGCACCCAAGGGTGTGGATTAGTGGTAATGATGTTAATTGAGAATCATCATGAGGTCAAATTCATGCCGAGAAAAAAACACAAGGTGATTTCTTCCCTTTTGTCCTTACCTTGATTGGTAGAGTTACCTAGCATCTATTATTGCTTGAGGTGGAAGGTCTCCCGAGGAATATGTGAAGCTTCGTGCAAGTTGGTCTGAACATCTCAATCATCAAAGGAATACATATAGAACTACAAAAAACAACTATCCCCTTAGTCCTATACAATGGGATATACACCGTTTAGCATTCAGAAAACAATTTCAATATCATGATTTTCCTTTCTAAAAACACAATTTCAAGATCATGATTTTCTGCCACTATTATTGAATGTGGACTCGAAACATTATTATCTAATGGTTTCACAGGTGTCTGAATCATCAGCGACATAGGAGACACGTTGTCTTGACAGGGACTATTTTTACTCCTACAAATTCTCACTCTAAACTACTATAAGTACTAATAACAACCTAGTAACCAAGATGATTACTGTTCCAGCTATTGAATTACTGGAAAGCTTATCTGATTGGACGGTGGGGCTATTCAGGGCCACCAAGTGAATTTAATTAAGAATTTACCTCAACTAGAAGGGATTGAACATGTTGATCTATTTAAAGAGACATTCTATGACGGAAAAAGACTGTGTCTGCATATATACTTTGTTGCATTTTTAATTGGATAGCTTATATGTTGTTATGTATGTATGCAATTATGCCATTCTATAACTACTATTCAATAAATAACTATCAAGATTGAGGCCCTTTTAATTAACTTACTTTTCTGAAAGCCACAATAACATGATTAAAGTCTGAATTATCCAAGTGAAAACAATAACTGACAATATGAAGGACTAACTAAATATGATTCTTCTATCAATTAAAGGTCCACTGCAGCTCATGAAAATCCTACATAAACATGGGTCATCTAATAAAAATTCTTAACAGTGATGAAGTTTTTTTTAAAAGGAATTATGTTTCTCATTCTCCTCAAGTTCCAAACTCTTCTTTCTCTTCTAAAATGGGAAACAATGCTCCCTATTTTGTGAAAGATGCACTTAAGCGGATCTCTTGATTGTGCATGAACAAAGAATACTATATCATCATTAAGGTTGAGCAGTCCCAAACTGTCCTCATATTGACTTTAATACCAGAAATAGATAGTTAGGATTCAAAGTTAAAGGTTTCACCCCAAAGTACTATCATGGTACCTATTTCAAGCCAAAGAGTATAGGTAAGTAAGGATTGAAGCCTCATCCATTTAAATGTATGCTCTCAAGTGCCAATTTGCAGTTCTAAACACCTTAATCCAGTTAAAATAAACAGAGTGTATCTAAAATAAGAAAATCATAAGAAACATACTAAACAATCTGCAAGAAGTAATCTAACTAACATAAGCAAGACAGAGGTAAAACATTACTGCACAAAATTAAGCACCAGAAAAGCAGAAGAGACAGGCCAAATTGATATAACTTTAATGAGGTAAGTCATACTCATCTAAGAAAGCAAAATGAGTTAAACTTGGAAAAAAACACTTACTCAAAAGTATATCGACATCACCCTTCGGGGTGGCCCAGTGGTTTGAGCTTGCCTAGTGTGGGTTACCTCTCCTATGTGGTTTGCGAGCTATTGCATAGGAGAGGGGGTTTTACCCTGTGCGCAGGATAGCGGTTGCGGGTTTCCCTTGTCTTCAAAAAAAAAAACAAAAAAGGGGTAAATCGACATCATAGTGCAATTCTATGGTTTCAAGAATCCAAGTACATAGATGTTAATTACTCAGACCTAGAGAAAGAAATGATTTGAACTTGAATAAAACATTTATCAATGGTACACCGCCATTGTAGTGCAATACAGTGATCTCAATCACTAAAGTACACAAAATAAGAAACAAGATATCTCGTAAAACTCATTCCTTTTCTACCAAGACCGTGAAAAAGTAAGACGCAATATTTTAAAATTGAATATCCTTCTCACTCTTATAAGTTAAAAATAAATCCAACAGCAGCCTGATTATTGCTTAAGTCATTCTTAATGTAACAGGAACTAATCTAGGAGGAGGGACATTTGAAATATTTTCAAGAACTATCGCATATATTGTAAAAAAAAAAACCTAAGATTAAGAAAATGAAGACGATTATTTATCATATTCAGGAAAGTCGAAACACAAATTCAATCAACACACGGGTTATATGTTCAACCCTTCAAATAGATAGACATAGAAAGACTGGGAATTTAATTCCAAAATCATACATGCATATCAATTCGTAAGGTGACAAAAAAATTTAAAATAACCCCAACCGAAATTAGAGACTTCACTAGTTAGAGTCTAAATTGAAAACTAAGAAAAATTAAAATGTTGAAATAATGGAGAACGAACGAACCTCGAATAGAAGGAAATGAAACCCTAAGCCACAGTGAGGAGACAAAACCCTAAGTTGCATGAAGATTCAAAACCCTAAGCTGCGGTGAAAGAGAACTGAACGACGGTAAGCCTTTTCTCTTTTCTTTTGTCGATGGAGGGGGCATGGGTCGAGTGGGTTGAGACTAAAAGGGGTAAAACTAGCGCTATATGTTAGTTGCTATATGACCGAATATTACCCCTTGTTAATGTTAAGCTAAAAATGATCTCTAGTGATCGGAAAAAAATATGGACGCTATAAATAACCTCTAACGACCGGATTTATATCCCTTGGTTATGAGATGGTTGTTAAAAGTTAAAATAGCTTTCTCAAGAACATGCAAAAAGTTTTCCTCTGCCCCGAAATTGAAGAAGTAGATTTCGTCACCACATATGTGGGATTTCACTAGTGGGTTCCTTTCATCCCCTAGGTTCCTAAAATTTAGTCAGATTCTTGATTCGCTATATCTTGCTTAGACCTAGGGTTTCTAAAACCTTAGATATTGATTGTGATTTAGTTATAGTACTTTTAATCAGATTATCATGTTTTCATGAAATCATTGCTTAGTTCCTTGCATGAAACTCAGAACCCTAGTTGTGTAGATTCGTTTAGTTCATGAATTACACTAGCTAGGTTAGATAAACAGATATACATTCCTCATATTTTGAATGTTTCATTATCATATAATTGTTACATTCTCAGATTTTGCATGTCAGTATTTTGAGCTATTCAACAATTCAGTAATTCAGCAATAATGTGTTACATACATATTCAGTTGGGAGTAGACTTAACACTGAGTTGGACTAGGTTTCAGCGCACCTGTATAGTCCTAGAACTACGTGCCCCGTAGATTTATAAGTCCCCTCTATGGGCATCAGATTTAGTGATCACGCCAGTCATGCCTTTATACCCCTGGCAAGGTATATTGGGTCCTCTTAATGGAGCGTATACAGCAGACTCCACGTTTAGTTCACGTGGTTTCATGTCGGTTAATAGTAGCTCCCATAGTCAGGCTCTAGTGCATTTGACCAGGTTTTCAATTTATACTTCAGTATTCAGTTTTAGCATGCTTGTTCATGATTAGTACTTGGTCATTGCATTTAGCTTAGTTTTTAGTTATTTTTCAGCATTTATATTTAGTTCAGATTATGTTATTGCTCAGTTATATTGATTCAGTTATATTTCATATCCTGCATGCTCAGTCAAATTGGGTCGTTCGCCTTTCAAAGAGACACGTTGGATTGTCACCTCGTAAATGTTATGTTCAAATTGGTTCGTCCGTCTTTCAAAGAGACACGTTAGGTTGTCACCTCTTTCAAAGTGACGTGTTACATTTAAATTGGGTTGTCCTTCTTCCAAGAGACACATCAGGTTGTCACCTCGTTCAAAGTGACATGTTATGTTCAAATTGGATCATCCACCTTTCAGAGAGACACATTGGGTTGTCACCTCACTTCAAGTGACTTGTTATATTTGAATTGGGTCGTCTGCCTTTCAAGAGACACGTTGTGTAATGGCACGCTAAGTTCAAGTGGGGTTGTCTGCCTTTCAAGAGACAAGTTAAGTCATCACCTCGTTCAAAATGACACATTATTCACATCATCCTCCTTTCAAAGAGGTACACTACCTTTATTGTGCAATTTTGAAAGTAACATTGAAGGTATGTGAATGTTTTTCAGTTTACAATCAATCCTTGCCTTTTGTTTGTTATTTTCAGCCCATTGACGGATGTAGAGTATTGTTCAAAATCTCTACTGACATCTTATATTGTTTTGTTCAAAGTTTATCAAATCAAATTTGGGTTTGTCAACTTTGTTTGACCAGGATCTCTTTCATCGATCCTAATCAAACAAAGGGGCTAGTTGTTGACAGTAAATTTTGATTTGATATTTCTAAAGCTAATATTTTTTAAGTATTTTATTTTTTAAATAATTCAAAATATATGTTTTGTCATTTTAATGCAATTCGTTGATAATTATCCTTATTCTCAAAGTATTAGGATTTTTATCGGTTAATTCTCTTTATATTATTTTGTCACAGCCGGTTGAATACGTTTAAATATTTGTTCATTTTTTATAAAATCATTATTTCTAGTAAATTACATGTTTTTGCATGTCATTGGTTACGTTCATTACATTTTTTTCATATTTATTTTATCTGTTACATTTGTTAATATTCATTTTGATATTTTGCACAGCCCAGAAATTCATTATAAGATTTCATACACACATATTTTATTAACCGATAGTTTTGGCCCTTGATTCTAAGATAATGGTATTGTACTATTGATGATTTTCAATTCCCTATTCAAAGAATAACTTGGTCACTAAGTTAAAGGGTGGTGGATAAAATTTTAGGGATAATTTTCAGATATTTTCAATTGTTCATTATTTTTATTTTTCCGGTGACAGCTAATCGAAGCTCTGCCGAAATCTGGCGAGTCCACCACCATAAACCCCCATTCATTTTTTTAGTGTCCGACGAAGTCCACCAGAATGCAACCAACCACTCAATCCTTTCCCTTTCCTGCATGCTTTCCGATGAACAGCCACCCGTAACCACCGGAACACCCAACCTCACAACCCACCTCTTCATCCTCCTCTCCAGCTAAATTCATTGTCGGATCAGCCAATAAACTAGTTCAACAGGAGCAGCAAACCAAACCCCCAGCCTCTTCCCCCCCCCCCCCCCCCTTTTCCACCGGAAATCACCCAACCAGACCTCCATCACAACCCTTTTTTTTCTCCGACCACACAAAGCCATACCACCATCAAAACCCCGACCCAAATCCACCGCCAACAATGGCGGAACCCAATGAGATCTTGCACCACCAAGCTCCGGTGGACAACTCGAACCAACAACACAACAAGATGAACTTGAAGCTCTCAGACCACCAACACAACTTTCACTCCTACCATTTTCGGCCAGCTCTTAACCAGAACAACGTCAACTTCGCAAACAGGTAATCCTTTATGTTGCTATTACTTTATTTTGTTATTCTTTCTGCGTTTTAGAGTTGGCCGGAGGGATTCAAACTTCGGTCAATGTTATTCCCATTTTTATTTTTGGTGCTTCTCCGACAGTTTATGTCGAGTTTCTTTTTGCATTGAGTTGATTTATTTTGGATATTGGTTCACCAATTTTATGCTACCACTGAATTGTGCATATTTTATCATCATTATTGTTTATTTTATTTTGAATTTCTCAGTCACTCTCATGCTAAATTGATTGTGTTTTTTGTTCCGCTTACCTGTTGTTTGCTCCAGTTATTAATGTCCTTAATTGATCCAGTTATTAATGTCCTTAATTGATTTTGTTAATTGTTGTTTCTTTGTTTATTTTACTGTTTCTATTTCTTCTAATGAAAAAAGTGAATTGTTTTAATATATTTATTTATTTATTGCTAATTTTTACATCGATTTTGTTTGAAAAATTTGTGTGCCAGTATCTGTTTGTGACTAATTCTATTATTATTATTATTGTTATTATTGTTATTATTATTATTATATTATTTCTCTTTTGTCAATTTTTATCTTGCATTAATCGTGTTATTGGGTTTTACTGTTCATATTGTCTTAGGTTATTACTTTATGTTTATGATTTTTGCAATTTTATTAAGTTAAATTGGCCAATAAGAAAATCTCTTAGTCAGTTTTGGAGGCCTCCCAAATGTTAAAAGGCGGAAATTTAGTTTAAGTTCATATATTTTGTTTATTAAAATTGACCGATGAAGAAATTATCATCGATTTCCAATGCCTCCCATGTTAATAAGACGGGTTTTATTTTTAAGCTATTATTCGATTCATTTATTTTTACTCATATTTATTTATTACTAACACTTTTACTAAGTTTCTTTTCAGGTATCCAGAGTTGCTTCCCATTGAAGCTATTTGAATGATGTTCGAATTATATTCTTATTCATTATTGTATATTATTGACGATAGGCAAATTTAGGCCGATTCCTATATATTTTTTAATCATATTACTTGTGTATATTGCATGTTTATTATACGTGTATGTTATTGTTATCTCCTCCTCAATTTGAAAAAATGAATTCAGTCGGGACCCACAATTGTAGATTTCGAAGGATGCCTAACACCTTCCTTTCAGAATAACTTGAACCCCTTACCTAGAATCTATTGGTTTCGTAGACATTCTCTTATGTTAATTTATTAATTGATTTCCTAGTTTATCCTAAAATTAGGTGGCGACTCCCTTTAAACCATTTTACCCTTTTCAAAATTCTTTTATTTTTAAAAAAATTGATAATCATATTTTTGGTGAATTATCGCGACGTTGCGCCCTCTCAAAGGATGTCAACATTTGACACATTATTGATGTATCTGATACATTATTGAGATACGATTATATGTATCTAATTTTTATCAGTGTATCTTATTAAGTGTGTGTATCTAATAGATATATTGGAGACTTACGTTTTATTGGAAGACTTACGTTTTATTGTAAATTTACATATGTATTTGACACAATTTATTTTGTCATGTATCCGAGTCTTGTCATATTTATATGGTCTTCTATCATGTATCTTAATATATATATATATATATATTATGTTATTACAATGTATCTAACTATTTCATGTTTATCTGAGATACATATTTTTTTGATATAACGAATGAAATTGATACTTGATACATCAAATTATACATATAAAGGATACATCAAATAATGTTGGGTCATATAAATAGATACATGAAATTAATATAGGCCACATAAATAGATACATGAAATTAATACTAGATACTTTTATGATATATATGAATTGTACTTGTATAGTAATCATGTATCTAAGCGTTTAGTTGGTTGGATACATTATATATTAATAATAGATACATCAAATTAATAAATTCATTATTTTAAGACTAATAAAATGAAACTAATCAAATTACATGACCAAGATATACATGTTTTTTGTCTTTATTAATAATATAATAAAATGAAATTAATTAAACATAGATATAATCCTTGATACATGTATCTCGAGAATTCAGACTCATGTATCCAACCACAAAATATGGTAGAGGAAGTAATATTTGAAACTATCGGAAATCTTAGTAATTAGGACGTAAACTAGTAGAATTTATGTAGTTTGCCCATTTTAATAATCAAACAATGCATAAAAAATAATCTATACATAACTAAGACGAGCATTATACACTCTAAGAAAATGATCCTAGTTTTCTTTTCCCAATATTTTTATAGTACTAGTGTTTTATTTAGCTCAGTAACATTTTGTCTTTCTTCTCCAACCCTATTAACACCAACTAAGAGAAAAGCAAACTAATTCATAAATCAAATCATTCGTTAAAATGTTTTTGTGAAATTATTTTTGCTTCTTGAATATTTAGTTAATGTCATCATTGTCAACTTCCATCTTAATCTTACGTATTTCAGACTATTTCACAAATCAAAACATTCTATAAGACTATAATCATAAGAATTAGTTAACATAAACAATGAAAAGAGGAAAAAGTTAAGGCTACTCATGAGTGGGCTCTCTCGTTTTTTTTCTTTCCATGTAACCATTTACCTCTATTGCGCTACCATTCTTGAATTATAAACTTAAGCAGTTCCTTCTCAGGATTAAACAGAGTTAATAGAATTAATGTTTGAATATATAAATCTAAAGAGGGATTATTTGCAAAGAAGAGAAATACAAAAATTCAGTTGATATAAGCATATTATAGGACATCCTCGTGCATCAGTTTTCTTAATTTAAGATATAGAAAACCTGAAGCAAGGTTAGCAAAAGTATTCTTGATACCTCAGCCATTTTCAAAGATGGATTAATTTTGATGTAATAAATTTGTATTTGTACCAAAATAATATCGACAAAATGTTATTTAAAATATTTTCATTGGTAGTTTTAGAAGCAAGTACCATTAGAGAACAATCAGACATTGAAGTATCTATTTCTAGATATGCATGTGAAGATTAGATTAAAATATAGAAAAATTTGGTCAAAAACAAGGACAATCAGAGAAATTAGTTGGAGAAACACTTACCATAACAGAGAGCTCAAATTAGCCACAAGATATATGAATTTTGAAAGAAATCCAATGATAGAAACTTTGATATAGCAGAGACCGAGAGAGGGTTTGAAGGAGAGAGAGAGAGAGACAAAAGGGAAGAAGTAGCTAACATGTAAACAACAAAAGGGCCACACATTAGTTATGTGTTAAACCACATGGAGTATATTAATAGGTCAGTTCAGAAGTAAAATTACTGGAACACCCTTGGTTGTCAGAAAAATCCTCTCTTAGAGCCTATTTGGCATTGCTGTTTAAAGCTGTTTATTTCTAGATGTGCTTTTTTAAAATAGCTTTTCTCAAAAGTGCTTTTAAAAAAAAAAAATTATATTTGACAAATTCATTTGAAAAGTACTTTTGATAAGCAATTTGTATTTGACTCTTTCTTTTTTAAAAAAATATTTTTGAGAGTCAAATTACAAAAAAGGGCAAGTATAATTGTGCCTTTAAGATTATTTAAATTACGAAAAAGAAATTTTTTTATTTGTTATCTTTTTAGGGGAGTTCAAATATTTAATTATTATTTTTTAAAATTTTACAAAAAGAATTGTTGAAAAATATTGAGAAGTAGAAGCTTTTTGTTATTTGTTACGTATTTTGTTTTTGGATTCAATCTTCAGCTATTATTTTTTTTGTCATAGTCCTCTAAAGTTAAAATATATATATACATAAAATTAAAAATAAAATAATACGTAAATTAAGAAAATAAATTTTTTTATTTGATATTTTTTTTGGAGGGCTGAAATTTTTAATTGTTACTTTTTTTTCCTTTGTAATCATGCAAAATATGATTATTACCTATTTCTAATGATGCGTAAAATAATATATAAAATATAAATATAAATAAAATAAAAAGTTTATCATATAAAAGTAAAATATAATTTTTTTGAATGAAACTTAACAGAACTTATGAAATATATTAATTAATTAATAAGAGATATATTGATAAATATGTAAGAGATATTTTAGTCTTCAAAAATATAATTTTCAGCTTCTACTTGTGTTTTTTTCTAAGAAGGAGAAATTTTTAGTTTCATATTATTTTTTTCCAAAAAAACAAAAAGAATGAAATAATGATGAAATTATAAAAAATAGTAACAGTTTTTCTTTGTTGCCATCCCTATCAACACCAACAAAGAGAAGCAAAAACTCTGAAATCCTAGACCAAAAATCGTATCAATATCAATGGTTTATCCAGGAGTGAACTATTTCATCAATGGATTGCACGAATATTTTAAGATTGATTTACATTTGTTGCTGGATAAACTTTCTCCGATTGCCAATTTCACCACTGAAAGTTCTACAGGGTGGACCATTATTGATGAATGTATCTACTTCATCGAAGGAATTAAGGAGGTAAATGAAACAAAACATTTCACCGTCAGCATGAACTTTACTTAATATAATACCACAAACCCTGATTCTACCTGGAAACTCATATCACATAACAGAAATCTTTGCTGGTATATGCCGTTTGTGTTTGCCTTCGGTAGGAAAACGCGGATTGGACATATTGGGGTGAATATTATAATCTGGACTCCCAAACAAGGCATTATCTGCCCAAATTGGTAGGTTTCAAAATATTTTCTGCTTTTCAAACTGCCATTATGGATAAAACAATAATAGTCTTTTGTTCAGTGGGCGACTCTGTTTTGCTCCTTTATGATGTCGCTAAGGAGGAGTGGATTCACCAAGAACATCATCATCCTAATATGTACTTGGAAAATATGGTGGTTCAGCCAAATGGGATCGAACAATGTCACTGTCGTCCTATTTTATTCTCTGTTGCCAACGATATGATCACAGTTGTATGTCACTCAACTTTGTATTTGCTCAACAATGACCCGTGCTTATACGGGTATGATTATGTTCAGAAAAGATGGTTTGAATCAAATAGTTTTCGAGCAGAATTAAGTTGGTCACTTTCGGTGCAACTTGAGCACATAGTTTATTCGCCCCTTATGTTTTACCTGGATGACGAAACGTTTGTAGCCATCTATCGTGTAACTCCTAAAGAATTGGGAATGACCATCATTGAAGTTGAGATAAAGTTACTCTCTTTAAATGTGTCTTCGAAATTCTCCGGAGCACTTTCTATTGATATTGAATGCTTTGGGATCAACCTCTCCGATGGGATGTGTTGTCACCCAATTTTGACCGACCCCTTTCGAAACTGCTATTCGATTAAATACATATTTTTAAAACATATTTCGGGTTAAAAGATTTTGATCAATTTTTTTTCAAAAAATTATATATTTTAGCATGCGATGTGTAAATATTATTTTATTTATTATTAAATTATAATTATGATATTTTATTGACAATTAAACTCGAAATAATTATCTTACTAAAATGTTTTAAAATTTAAATGTGTTTAATTTGTATGAAAATATTATAATATGTGTAGTAACTGAATAACATTTTCTTAATTTTCCTCCAAATCATTTAAAACTCAACCTATTCTGTTCTAATTTTTTTCATTTCTAGTCCATTCAATTTCAATTTTATTTCAAATAGTAATCACCCTTTCAATTCAATTCTAGCCAATTTTATTGCAATTTTGACAATTTCCAAATTTAATCCAAAACCCAAAAGAGTTGTTAGGTCGTGCACTCAAAAATTCATTTTTTGCACAAAAAAGGGGGAGAGACAGAATGACGACTCTGCTGGGGATATTAGGTTCTAACCATTATGTGTTTTATTGATTTATGTGGGGTTTACTTAATTTGGTTATTTCATTGCTTGTTCGGATGTTTCCATGCTAAGTTATTTGATTTTTGTGTTTACTCACTTTTTCTATATAGGTTTATTTTTGGTTAGTCCCTTTCCCACTTTCTTATTTATTTATTTTCATGTTTCATCCTTTTCCTTTTCCCTTTATTTAAATATTTCCATGTTTAACTCCTATTCCCTTTCCTTATTTGCTTAATTTATTTATGTGTTTGCATGTTTATTTATGTACTTATTTATTTACTGCTTTTCTTAAAACTGTTTATGTGTTATCATTTTTTTCATCTATATGTTAATTGTTACTGCTTTGATAAATTATCAATCCGCTCATACTTTCCCTAATTGGGACCAACTTCCCTTTTTTTTTTTTCCTTTTTTATTGTGATGTTGTGCCTTTGCACCTCTCACAACTACTCAAATTCTCTTCAAACACCCAATTATAGAGAGTTGGTATATGCGTGGACGGAACATATAATTTTACTATCAGGAAATCACAAGCCTTCTCACATAGTATCCCTTTCAAGCCCGTGTTAAATCAACTCTTAAAAATTTTACTTAGATTATACATGATGCATAAATCCTTGGTGGTTTGACCCTAGGTGTCAATCCGCATGATTAGTAGTCACCCTATCATCTAAAGGGCCCAACACCCTTTAGACAAATTGCATAATTATGTGTCTATGTGATCATGATTATTAAATTAAGTCACATTTTTCTAAAATAGAGTTTTGAATTTGTCTGTTGTTTTGTTTGCAGAGTTATGACATTTCTAAACCCGCAAATAGTCGTAGAGGTAAACTACAAGCTAATGAAAAACAATTTTTTTTATCTGATATTTTTTTTTGAAGGGCTGAAATCTTTAATTGTTGCTTTTCTTTCCTTTTTAATCATGCAAAATATGATTATTACCTATTTCTAATGATGCTTAAAATAATATATAAAATATAAATATAAATAAAATAAAAAGTTTATCATATAAAAGTAAAATATAATTTTTTTGAATGAAACTTAACAGAACTTATGAAATATATTAATTAATTAATAAGAGATATATTGATAAATATGTAAGAGATATTTTAGTCTTCAAAAATATAATTTTCAGCTTCTACTTGTGTTTTTTTCTAAGAAGGAGAAATTTTTAGTTTCATATTATTTTTTTCCAAAAAAACAAAAAGAATGAAATAATGATGAAATTATAAAAAATAGTAACAGTTTTTCTTTGTTGCCATCCCTATCAACACCAACAAAGAGAAGCAAAAACTCTGAAATCCTAGACCAAAAATCGTATCAATATCAATGGTTTATCCAGGAGTGAACTATTTCATCAATGGATTGCACGAATATTTTAAGATTGATTTACATTTGTTGCTGGATAAACTTTCTCCGATTGCCAATTTCACCACTGAAAGTTCTACAGGGTGGACCATTATTGATGAATGTATCTACTTCATCGAAGGAATTAAGGAGGTAAATGAAACAAAACATTTCACCGTCAGCATGAACTTTACTTAATATAATACCACAAACCCTGATTCTACCTGGAAACTCATATCACATAACAGAAATCTTTGCTGGTATATGCCGTTTGTGTTTGCCTTCGGTAGGAAAACGCGGATTGGACATATTGGGGTGAATATTATAATCTGGACTCCCAAACAAGGCATTATCTGCCCAAATTGGTAGGTTTCAAAATATTTTCTGCTTTTCAAACTGCCATTATGGATAAAACAATAATAGTCTTTTGTTCAGTGGGCGACTCTGTTTTGCTCCTTTATGATGTCGCTAAGGAGGAGTGGATTCACCAAGAACATCATCATCCTAATATGTACTTGGAAAATATGGTGGTTCAGCCAAATGGGATCGAACAATGTCACTGTCGTCCTATTTTATTCTCTGTTGCCAACGATATGATCACAGTTGTATGTCACTCAACTTTGTATTTGCTCAACAATGACCCGTGCTTATACGGGTATGATTATGTTCAGAAAAGATGGTTTGAATCAAATAGTTTTCGAGCAGAATTAAGTTGGTCACTTTCGGTGCAACTTGAGCACATAGTTTATTCGCCCCTTATGTTTTACCTGGATGACGAAACGTTTGTAGCCATCTATCGTGTAACTCCTAAAGAATTGGGAATGACCATCATTGAAGTTGAGATAAAGTTACTCTCTTTAAATGTGTCTTCGAAATTCTCCGGAGCACTTTCTATTGATATTGAATGCTTTGGGATCAACCTCTCCGATGGGATGTGTTGTCACCCAATTTTGACCGACCCCTTTCGAAACTGCTATTCGATTAAATACATATTTTTAAAACATATTTCGGGTTAAAAGATTTTGATCAATTTTTTTTCAAAAAATTATATATTTTAGCATGCGATGTGTAAATATTATTTTATTTATTATTAAATTATAATTATGATATTTTATTGACAATTAAACTCGAAATAATTATCTTACTAAAATGTTTTAAAATTTAAATGTGTTTAATTTGTATGAAAATATTATAATATGTGTAGTAACTGAATAACATTTTCTTAATTTTCCTCCAAATCATTTAAAACTCAACCTATTCTGTTCTAATTTTTTTCATTTCTAGTCCATTCAATTTCAATTTTATTTCAAATAGTAATCACCCTTTCAATTCAATTCTAGCCAATTTTATTGCAATTTTGACAATTTCCAAATTTAATCCAAAACCCAAAAGAGTTGTTAGGTCGTGCACTCAAAAATTCATTTTTTGCACAAAAAAGGGGGAGAGACAGAATGACGACTCTGCTGGGGATATTAGGTTCTAACCATTATGTGTTTTATTGATTTATGTGGGGTTTACTTAATTTGGTTATTTCATTGCTTGTTCGGATGTTTCCATGCTAAGTTATTTGATTTTTGTGTTTACTCACTTTTTCTATATAGGTTTATTTTTGGTTAGTCCCTTTCCCACTTTCTTATTTATTTATTTTCATGTTTCATCCTTTTCCTTTTCCCTTTATTTAAATATTTCCATGTTTAACTCCTATTCCCTTTCCTTATTTGCTTAATTTATTTATGTGTTTGCATGTTTATTTATGTACTTATTTATTTACTGCTTTTCTTAAAACTGTTTATGTGTTATCATTTTTTTCATCTATATGTTAATTGTTACTGCTTTGATAAATTATCAATCCGCTCATACTTTCCCTAATTGGGACCAACTTCCCTTTTTTTTTTTTCCTTTTTTATTGTGATGTTGTGCCTTTGCACCTCTCACAACTACTCAAATTCTCTTCAAACACCCAATTATAGAGAGTTGGTATATGCGTGGACGGAACATATAATTTTACTATCAGGAAATCACAAGCCTTCTCACATAGTATCCCTTTCAAGCCCGTGTTAAATCAACTCTTAAAAATTTTACTTAGATTATACATGATGCATAAATCCTTGGTGGTTTGACCCTAGGTGTCAATCCGCATGATTAGTAGTCACCCTATCATCTAAAGGGCCCAACACCCTTTAGACAAATTGCATAATTATGTGTCTATGTGATCATGATTATTAAATTAAGTCACATTTTTCTAAAATAGAGTTTTGAATTTGTCTGTTGTTTTGTTTGCAGAGTTATGACATTTCTAAACCCGCAAATAGTCGTAGAGGTAAACTACAAGCTAATGAAAAACAATTTTTTTTATCTGATATTTTTTTTTGAAGGGCTGAAATCTTTAATTGTTGCTTTTCTTTCCTTTTTAATCATGCAAAATATGATTATTACCTATTTCTAATGATGCTTAAAATAATATATAAAATATAAATATAAATAAAATAAAAAGTTTATCATATAAAAGTAAAATATAATTTTTTTGAATGAAACTTAACAGAACTTATGAAATATATTAATTAATTAATAAGAGATATATTGATAAATATGTAAGAGATATTTTAGTCTTCAAAAATATAATTTTCAGCTTCTACTTGTGTTTTTTTCTAAGAAGGAGAAATTTTTAGTTTCATATTATTTTTTTCCAAAAAAACAAAAAGAATGAAATAATGATGAAATTATAAAAAATAGTAACAGTTTTTCTTTGTTGCCATCCCTATCAACACCAACAAAGAGAAGCAAAAACTCTGAAATCCTAGACCAAAAATCGTATCAATATCAATGGTTTATCCAGGAGTGAACTATTTCATCAATGGATTGCACGAATATTTTAAGATTGATTTACATTTGTTGCTGGATAAACTTTCTCCGATTGCCAATTTCACCACTGAAAGTTCTACAGGGTGGACCATTATTGATGAATGTATCTACTTCATCGAAGGAATTAAGGAGGTAAATGAAACAAAACATTTCACCGTCAGCATGAACTTTACTTAATATAATACCACAAACCCTGATTCTACCTGGAAACTCATATCACATAACAGAAATCTTTGCTGGTATATGCCGTTTGTGTTTGCCTTCGGTAGGAAAACGCGGATTGGACATATTGGGGTGAATATTATAATCTGGACTCCCAAACAAGGCATTATCTGCCCAAATTGGTAGGTTTCAAAATATTTTCTGCTTTTCAAACTGCCATTATGGATAAAACAATAATAGTCTTTTGTTCAGTGGGCGACTCTGTTTTGCTCCTTTATGATGTCGCTAAGGAGGAGTGGATTCACCAAGAACATCATCATCCTAATATGTACTTGGAAAATATGGTGGTTCAGCCAAATGGGATCGAACAATGTCACTGTCGTCCTATTTTATTCTCTGTTGCCAACGATATGATCACAGTTGTATGTCACTCAACTTTGTATTTGCTCAACAATGACCCGTGCTTATACGGGTATGATTATGTTCAGAAAAGATGGTTTGAATCAAATAGTTTTCGAGCAGAATTAAGTTGGTCACTTTCGGTGCAACTTGAGCACATAGTTTATTCGCCCCTTATGTTTTACCTGGATGACGAAACGTTTGTAGCCATCTATCGTGTAACTCCTAAAGAATTGGGAATGACCATCATTGAAGTTGAGATAAAGTTACTCTCTTTAAATGTGTCTTCGAAATTCTCCGGAGCACTTTCTATTGATATTGAATGCTTTGGGATCAACCTCTCCGATGGGATGTGTTGTCACCCAATTTTGACCGACCCCTTTCGAAACTGCTATTCGATTAAATACATATTTTTAAAACATATTTCGGGTTAAAAGATTTTGATCAATTTTTTTTCAAAAAATTATATATTTTAGCATGCGATGTGTAAATATTATTTTATTTATTATTAAATTATAATTATGATATTTTATTGACAATTAAACTCGAAATAATTATCTTACTAAAATGTTTTAAAATTTAAATGTGTTTAATTTGTATGAAAATATTATAATATGTGTAGTAACTGAATAACATTTTCTTAATTTTCCTCCAAATCATTTAAAACTCAACCTATTCTGTTCTAATTTTTTTCATTTCTAGTCCATTCAATTTCAATTTTATTTCAAATAGTAATCACCCTTTCAATTCAATTCTAGCCAATTTTATTGCAATTTTGACAATTTCCAAATTTAATCCAAAACCCAAAAGAGTTGTTAGGTCGTGCACTCAAAAATTCATTTTTTGCACAAAAAAGGGGGAGAGACAGAATGACGACTCTGCTGGGGATATTAGGTTCTAACCATTATGTGTTTTATTGATTTATGTGGGGTTTACTTAATTTGGTTATTTCATTGCTTGTTCGGATGTTTCCATGCTAAGTTATTTGATTTTTGTGTTTACTCACTTTTTCTATATAGGTTTATTTTTGGTTAGTCCCTTTCCCACTTTCTTATTTATTTATTTTCATGTTTCATCCTTTTCCTTTTCCCTTTATTTAAATATTTCCATGTTTAACTCCTATTCCCTTTCCTTATTTGCTTAATTTATTTATGTGTTTGCATGTTTATTTATGTACTTATTTATTTACTGCTTTTCTTAAAACTGTTTATGTGTTATCATTTTTTTCATCTATATGTTAATTGTTACTGCTTTGATAAATTATCAATCCGCTCATACTTTCCCTAATTGGGACCAACTTCCCTTTTTTTTTTTTCCTTTTTTATTGTGATGTTGTGCCTTTGCACCTCTCACAACTACTCAAATTCTCTTCAAACACCCAATTATAGAGAGTTGGTATATGCGTGGACGGAACATATAATTTTACTATCAGGAAATCACAAGCCTTCTCACATAGTATCCCTTTCAAGCCCGTGTTAAATCAACTCTTAAAAATTTTACTTAGATTATACATGATGCATAAATCCTTGGTGGTTTGACCCTAGGTGTCAATCCGCATGATTAGTAGTCACCCTATCATCTAAAGGGCCCAACACCCTTTAGACAAATTGCATAATTATGTGTCTATGTGATCATGATTATTAAATTAAGTCACATTTTTCTAAAATAGAGTTTTGAATTTGTCTGTTGTTTTGTTTGCAGAGTTATGACATTTCTAAACCCGCAAATAGTCGTAGAGGTAAACTACAAGCTAATGAAAAACAATTTTTTTTATCTGATATTTTTTTTTGAAGGGCTGAAATCTTTAATTGTTGCTTTTCTTTCCTTTTTAATCATGCAAAATATGATTATTACCTATTTCTAATGATGCTTAAAATAATATATAAAATATAAATATAAATAAAATAAAAAGTTTATCATATAAAAGTAAAATATAATTTTTTTGAATGAAACTTAACAGAACTTATGAAATATATTAATTAATTAATAAGAGATATATTGATAAATATGTAAGAGATATTTTAGTCTTCAAAAATATAATTTTCAGCTTCTACTTGTGTTTTTTTCTAAGAAGGAGAAATTTTTAGTTTCATATTATTTTTTTCCAAAAAAACAAAAAGAATGAAATAATGATGAAATTATAAAAAATAGTAACAGTTTTTCTTTGTTGCCATCCCTATCAACACCAACAAAGAGAAGCAAAAACTCTGAAATCCTAGACCAAAAATCGTATCAATATCAATGGTTTATCCAGGAGTGAACTATTTCATCAATGGATTGCACGAATATTTTAAGATTGATTTACATTTGTTGCTGGATAAACTTTCTCCGATTGCCAATTTCACCACTGAAAGTTCTACAGGGTGGACCATTATTGATGAATGTATCTACTTCATCGAAGGAATTAAGGAGGTAAATGAAACAAAACATTTCACCGTCAGCATGAACTTTACTTAATATAATACCACAAACCCTGATTCTACCTGGAAACTCATATCACATAACAGAAATCTTTGCTGGTATATGCCGTTTGTGTTTGCCTTCGGTAGGAAAACGCGGATTGGACATATTGGGGTGAATATTATAATCTGGACTCCCAAACAAGGTATAACCTGCCCAAATTGGTAGGTTTCAAAATATTTTCTGCTTTTCAAACTGCCATTATGGATAAAACAATAATAGTCTTTTGTTCAGTGGGCGACTCTGTTTTGCTCCTTTATGATGTCGCTAAGGAGGAGTGGATTCACCAAGAACATCATCATCCTAATATGTACTTGGAAAATATGGTGGTTCAGCCAAATGGGATCGAACAATGTCACTGTCGTCCTATTTTATTCTCTGTTGCCAACGATATGATCACAGTTGTATGTCACTCAACTTTGTATTTGCTCAACAATGACCCGTGCTTATACGGGTATGATTATGTTCAGAAAAGATGGTTTGAATCAAATAGTTTTCGAGCAGAATTAAGTTGGTCACTTTCGGTGCAACTTGAGCACATAGTTTATTCGCCCCTTATGTTTTACCTGGATGACGAAACGTTTGTAGCCATCTATCGTGTAACTCCTAAAGAATTGGGAATGACCATCATTGAAGTTGAGATAAAGTTACTCTCTTTAAATGTGTCTTCGAAATTCTCCGGAGCACTTTCTATTGATATTGAATGCTTTGGGATCAACCTCTCCGATGGGATGTGTTGTCACCCAATTTTGACCGACCCCTTTCGAAACTGCTATTCGATTAAATACATATTTTTAAAACATATTTCGGGTTAAAAGATTTTGATCAATTTTTTTTCAAAAAATTATATATTTTAGCATGCGATGTGTAAATATTATTTTATTTATTATTAAATTATAATTATGATATTTTATTGACAATTAAACTCGAAATAATTATCTTACTAAAATGTTTTAAAATTTAAATGTGTTTAATTTGTATGAAAATATTATAATATGTGTAGTAACTGAATAACATTTTCTTAATTTTCCTCCAAATCATTTAAAACTCAACCTATTCTGTTCTAATTTTTTTCATTTCTAGTCCATTCAATTTCAATTTTATTTCAAATAGTAATCACCCTTTCAATTCAATTCTAGCCAATTTTATTGCAATTTTGACAATTTCCAAATTTAATCCAAAACCCAAAAGAGTTGTTAGGTCGTGCACTCAAAAATTCATTTTTTGCACAAAAAAGGGGGAGAGACAGAATGACGACTCTGCTGGGGATATTAGGTTCTAACCATTATGTGTTTTATTGATTTATGTGGGGTTTACTTAATTTGGTTATTTCATTGCTTGTTCGGATGTTTCCATGCTAAGTTATTTGATTTTTGTGTTTACTCACTTTTTCTATATAGGTTTATTTTTGGTTAGTCCCTTTCCCACTTTCTTATTTATTTATTTTCATGTTTCATCCTTTTCCTTTTCCCTTTATTTAAATATTTCCATGTTTAACTCCTATTCCCTTTCCTTATTTGCTTAATTTATTTATGTGTTTGCATGTTTATTTATGTACTTATTTATTTACTGCTTTTCTTAAAACTGTTTATGTGTTATCATTTTTTTCATCTATATGTTAATTGTTACTGCTTTGATAAATTATCAATCCGCTCATACTTTCCCTAATTGGGACCAACTTCCCTTTTTTTTTTTTCCTTTTTTATTGTGATGTTGTGCCTTTGCACCTCTCACAACTACTCAAATTCTCTTCAAACACCCAATTATAGAGAGTTGGTATATGCGTGGACGGAACATATAATTTTACTATCAGGAAATCACAAGCCTTCTCACATAGTATCCCTTTCAAGCCCGTGTTAAATCAACTCTTAAAAATTTTACTTAGATTATACATGATGCATAAATCCTTGGTGGTTTGACCCTAGGTGTCAATCCGCATGATTAGTAGTCACCCTATCATCTAAAGGGCCCAACACCCTTTAGACAAATTGCATAATTATGTGTCTATGTGATCATGATTATTAAATTAAGTCACATTTTTCTAAAATAGAGTTTTGAATTTGTCTGTTGTTTTGTTTGCAGAGTTATGACATTTCTAAACCCGCAAATAGTCGTAGAGGTAAACTACAAGCTAATGAAAAACAATTTTTTTTATCTGATATTTTTTTTTGAAGGGCTGAAATCTTTAATTGTTGCTTTTCTTTCCTTTTTAATCATGCAAAATATGATTATTACCTATTTCTAATGATGCTTAAAATAATATATAAAATATAAATATAAATAAAATAAAAAGTTTATCATATAAAAGTAAAATATAATTTTTTTGAATGAAACTTAACAGAACTTATGAAATATATTAATTAATTAATAAGAGATATATTGATAAATATGTAAGAGATATTTTAGTCTTCAAAAATATAATTTTCAGCTTCTACTTGTGTTTTTTTCTAAGAAGGAGAAATTTTTAGTTTCATATTATTTTTTTCCAAAAAAACAAAAAGAATGAAATAATGATGAAATTATAAAAAATAGTAACAGTTTTTCTTTGTTGCCATCCCTATCAACACCAACAAAGAGAAGCAAAAACTCTGAAATCCTAGACCAAAAATCGTATCAATATCAATGGTTTATCCAGGAGTGAACTATTTCATCAATGGATTGCACGAATATTTTAAGATTGATTTACATTTGTTGCTGGATAAACTTTCTCCGATTGCCAATTTCACCACTGAAAGTTCTACAGGGTGGACCATTATTGATGAATGTATCTACTTCATCGAAGGAATTAAGGAGGTAAATGAAACAAAACATTTCACCGTCAGCATGAACTTTACTTAATATAATACCACAAACCCTGATTCTACCTGGAAACTCATATCACATAACAGAAATCTTTGCTGGTATATGCCGTTTGTGTTTGCCTTCGGTAGGAAAACGCGGATTGGACATATTGGGGTGAATATTATAATCTGGACTCCCAAACAAGGTATAACCTGCCCAAATTGGTAGGTTTCAAAATATTTTCTGCTTTTCAAACTGCCATTATGGATAAAACAATAATAGTCTTTTGTTCAGTGGGCGACTCTGTTTTGCTCCTTTATGATGTCGCTAAGGAGGAGTGGATTCACCAAGAACATCATCATCCTAATATGTACTTGGAAAATATGGTGGTTCAGCCAAATGGGATCGAACAATGTCACTGTCGTCCTATTTTATTCTCTGTTGCCAACGATATGATCACAGTTGTATGTCACTCAACTTTGTATTTGCTCAACAATGACCCGTGCTTATACGGGTATGATTATGTTCAGAAAAGATGGTTTGAATCAAATAGTTTTCGAGCAGAATTAAGTTGGTCACTTTCGGTGCAACTTGAGCACATAGTTTATTCGCCCCTTATGTTTTACCTGGATGACGAAACGTTTGTAGCCATCTATCGTGTAACTCCTAAAGAATTGGGAATGACCATCATTGAAGTTGAGATAAAGTTACTCTCTTTAAATGTGTCTTCGAAATTCTCCGGAGCACTTTCTATTGATATTGAATGCTTTGGGATCAACCTCTCCGATGGGATGTGTTGTCACCCAATTTTGACCGACCCCTTTCGAAACTGCTATTCGATTAAATACATATTTTTAAAACATATTTCGGGTTAAAAGATTTTGATCAATTTTTTTTCAAAAAATTATATATTTTAGCATGCGATGTGTAAATATTATTTTATTTATTATTAAATTATAATTATGATATTTTATTGACAATTAAACTCGAAATAATTATCTTACTAAAATGTTTTAAAATTTAAATGTGTTTAATTTGTATGAAAATATTATAATATGTGTAGTAACTGAATAACATTTTCTTAATTTTCCTCCAAATCATTTAAAACTCAACCTATTCTGTTCTAATTTTTTTCATTTCTAGTCCATTCAATTTCAATTTTATTTCAAATAGTAATCACCCTTTCAATTCAATTCTAGCCAATTTTATTGCAATTTTGACAATTTCCAAATTTAATCCAAAACCCAAAAGAGTTGTTAGGTCGTGCACTCAAAAATTCATTTTTTGCACAAAAAAGGGGGAGAGACAGAATGACGACTCTGCTGGGGATATTAGGTTCTAACCATTATGTGTTTTATTGATTTATGTGGGGTTTACTTAATTTGGTTATTTCATTGCTTGTTCGGATGTTTCCATGCTAAGTTATTTGATTTTTGTGTTTACTCACTTTTTCTATATAGGTTTATTTTTGGTTAGTCCCTTTCCCACTTTCTTATTTATTTATTTTCATGTTTCATCCTTTTCCTTTTCCCTTTATTTAAATATTTCCATGTTTAACTCCTATTCCCTTTCCTTATTTGCTTAATTTATTTATGTGTTTGCATGTTTATTTATGTACTTATTTATTTACTGCTTTTCTTAAAACTGTTTATGTGTTATCATTTTTTTCATCTATATGTTAATTGTTACTGCTTTGATAAATTATCAATCCGCTCATACTTTCCCTAATTGGGACCAACTTCCCTTTTTTTTTTTTCCTTTTTTATTGTGATGTTGTGCCTTTGCACCTCTCACAACTACTCAAATTCTCTTCAAACACCCAATTATAGAGAGTTGGTATATGCGTGGACGGAACATATAATTTTACTATCAGGAAATCACAAGCCTTCTCACATAGTATCCCTTTCAAGCCCGTGTTAAATCAACTCTTAAAAATTTTACTTAGATTATACATGATGCATAAATCCTTGGTGGTTTGACCCTAGGTGTCAATCCGCATGATTAGTAGTCACCCTATCATCTAAAGGGCCCAACACCCTTTAGACAAATTGCATAATTATGTGTCTATGTGATCATGATTATTAAATTAAGTCACATTTTTCTAAAATAGAGTTTTGAATTTGTCTGTTGTTTTGTTTGCAGAGTTATGACATTTCTAAACCCGCAAATAGTCGTAGAGGTAAACTACAAGCTAATGAAAAACAATTTTTTTTATCTGATATTTTTTTTTGAAGGGCTGAAATCTTTAATTGTTGCTTTTCTTTCCTTTTTAATCATGCAAAATATGATTATTACCTATTTCTAATGATGCTTAAAATAATATATAAAATATAAATATAAATAAAATAAAAAGTTTATCATATAAAAGTAAAATATAATTTTTTTGAATGAAACTTAACAGAACTTATGAAATATATTAATTAATTAATAAGAGATATATTGATAAATATGTAAGAGATATTTTAGTCTTCAAAAATATAATTTTCAGCTTCTACTTGTGTTTTTTTCTAAGAAGGAGAAATTTTTAGTTTCATATTATTTTTTTCCAAAAAAACAAAAAGAATGAAATAATGATGAAATTATAAAAAATAGTAACAGTTTTTCTTTGTTGCCATCCCTATCAACACCAACAAAGAGAAGCAAAAACTCTGAAATCCTAGACCAAAAATCGTATCAATATCAATGGTTTATCCAGGAGTGAACTATTTCATCAATGGATTGCACGAATATTTTAAGATTGATTTACATTTGTTGCTGGATAAACTTTCTCCGATTGCCAATTTCACCACTGAAAGTTCTACAGGGTGGACCATTATTGATGAATGTATCTACTTCATCGAAGGAATTAAGGAGGTAAATGAAACAAAACATTTCACCGTCAGCATGAACTTTACTTAATATAATACCACAAACCCTGATTCTACCTGGAAACTCATATCACATAACAGAAATCTTTGCTGGTATATGCCGTTTGTGTTTGCCTTCGGTAGGAAAACGCGGATTGGACATATTGGGGTGAATATTATAATCTGGACTCCCAAACAAGGTATAACCTGCCCAAATTGGTAGGTTTCAAAATATTTTCTGCTTTTCAAACTGCCATTATGGATAAAACAATAATAGTCTTTTGTTCAGTGGGCGACTCTGTTTTGCTCCTTTATGATGTCGCTAAGGAGGAGTGGATTCACCAAGAACATCATCATCCTAATATGTACTTGGAAAATATGGTGGTTCAGCCAAATGGGATCGAACAATGTCACTGTCGTCCTATTTTATTCTCTGTTGCCAACGATATGATCACAGTTGTATGTCACTCAACTTTGTATTTGCTCAACAATGACCCGTGCTTATACGGGTATGATTATGTTCAGAAAAGATGGTTTGAATCAAATAGTTTTCGAGCAGAATTAAGTTGGTCACTTTCGGTGCAACTTGAGCACATAGTTTATTCGCCCCTTATGTTTTACCTGGATGACGAAACGTTTGTAGCCATCTATCGTGTAACTCCTAAAGAATTGGGAATGACCATCATTGAAGTTGAGATAAAGTTACTCTCTTTAAATGTGTCTTCGAAATTCTCCGGAGCACTTTCTATTGATATTGAATGCTTTGGGATCAACCTCTCCGATGGGATGTGTTGTCACCCAATTTTGACCGACCCCTTTCGAAACTGCTATTCGATTAAATACATATTTTTAAAACATATTTCGGGTTAAAAGATTTTGATCAATTTTTTTTCAAAAAATTATATATTTTAGCATGCGATGTGTAAATATTATTTTATTTATTATTAAATTATAATTATGATATTTTATTGACAATTAAACTCGAAATAATTATCTTACTAAAATGTTTTAAAATTTAAATGTGTTTAATTTGTATGAAAATATTATAATATGTGTAGTAACTGAATAACATTTTCTTAATTTTCCTCCAAATCATTTAAAACTCAACCTATTCTGTTCTAATTTTTTTCATTTCTAGTCCATTCAATTTCAATTTTATTTCAAATAGTAATCACCCTTTCAATTCAATTCTAGCCAATTTTATTGCAATTTTGACAATTTCCAAATTTAATCCAAAACCCAAAAGAGTTGTTAGGTCGTGCACTCAAAAATTCATTTTTTGCACAAAAAAGGGGGAGAGACAGAATGACGACTCTGCTGGGGATATTAGGTTCTAACCATTATGTGTTTTATTGATTTATGTGGGGTTTACTTAATTTGGTTATTTCATTGCTTGTTCGGATGTTTCCATGCTAAGTTATTTGATTTTTGTGTTTACTCACTTTTTCTATATAGGTTTATTTTTGGTTAGTCCCTTTCCCACTTTCTTATTTATTTATTTTCATGTTTCATCCTTTTCCTTTTCCCTTTATTTAAATATTTCCATGTTTAACTCCTATTCCCTTTCCTTATTTGCTTAATTTATTTATGTGTTTGCATGTTTATTTATGTACTTATTTATTTACTGCTTTTCTTAAAACTGTTTATGTGTTATCATTTTTTTCATCTATATGTTAATTGTTACTGCTTTGATAAATTATCAATCCGCTCATACTTTCCCTAATTGGGACCAACTTCCCTTTTTTTTTTTTCCTTTTTTATTGTGATGTTGTGCCTTTGCACCTCTCACAACTACTCAAATTCTCTTCAAACACCCAATTATAGAGAGTTGGTATATGCGTGGACGGAACATATAATTTTACTATCAGGAAATCACAAGCCTTCTCACATAGTATCCCTTTCAAGCCCGTGTTAAATCAACTCTTAAAAATTTTACTTAGATTATACATGATGCATAAATCCTTGGTGGTTTGACCCTAGGTGTCAATCCGCATGATTAGTAGTCACCCTATCATCTAAAGGGCCCAACACCCTTTAGACAAATTGCATAATTATGTGTCTATGTGATCATGATTATTAAATTAAGTCACATTTTTCTAAAATAGAGTTTTGAATTTGTCTGTTGTTTTGTTTGCAGAGTTATGACATTTCTAAACCCGCAAATAGTCGTAGAGGTAAACTACAAGCTAATGAAAAACAATTTTTTTTATCTGATATTTTTTTTTGAAGGGCTGAAATCTTTAATTGTTGCTTTTCTTTCCTTTTTAATCATGCAAAATATGATTATTACCTATTTCTAATGATGCTTAAAATAATATATAAAATATAAATATAAATAAAATAAAAAGTTTATCATATAAAAATAAAAAATATTTTTTTAAATGAAACTTAACAGAACTTATGAAATATATTAATTAATTAATAAGAGATTTATTGATAAATATGTAAGAGATATTTTAGTCTTCAAAAATATAATTTTCAGCTTCTACTTGTGTTTTTATTTCTAAGAAAGATAAATTTTTAGTTTCATATTATTTTTTTCCAAAAAAAACAAAAAGAATGAAATAATTATGAAATTATAAAAAATAGTAACATTTTTTATTTGTTCGCCATCCCTATCAACACCAACAAAGAGAAGCAAAAACTCTGAAATCCTAGACCAAAATTCGTATCAATATCAATGGTTTATTCAGGAGTGAACTATTTCGTCAATGGATTGCACGAATATTTTAAGATTGATTTACATTCGTTGCCGGATAAACTTTCTCCAATAACCAATTTCACCACTGAAAGTTCTCCGGGGTGGACAGTTATTGATGAATATATCTACATCATCGAAGGAATTAAGGAGGTAAACGAAACAAAATATTTCACCGTCAGTATGAACTTTACTTAATATAATACCACAAACCTTGATTTTACCTGGAAAATCATATCACAAAACAGAAATCTTTGCTGGTATATGCCGTTTGTGTTTACCTTCAGTAAGAAGATCTATGTTATCAGCGGCTATCGGTTAGTATTCGATTAGTACGATCGTAAGAAAAACGCGGATTGGACATATTGGGTGAATATTATAATCTGGACTCCCAAACAAGGTATAACCTGCCCAAATTGGTAGGTTTCAAAATATTTTCTACTTTTCAAACCGCCATTATGGATAAAACAATAATAATCTTTTGTTCAGTAGGCGACTTTGTTTTGCTCATTTATGATGTCGCTAAAGAGGAGTGGATTCACCAAGAACATCATCATCCTAATATGTACTTGGCAAATATGGTGGTTCCTCCGAATGGGATTGAACAATGTCACTGTCGTCCTATTTTATTCTCTATTGCCAACGATACGACCGCAGTTGTATGTCACTCAACTTTGTATTTGCTCAACAATGACCTATGCTTATATGGGTATGATTATGTTCAGAAAAGATGGGTTGAACCAAATAGTTTTAGAGCAGAATTTGGTTGGCCACTTTCAGTGCAACTTGAGCACATAGTTTATTCGTCACTTATGTTTTACCTGGATAACAAAACGTTTGTAGCTATCTATCGTGTAATTCATAAAGAATTGGGAATGATCATCATTGAAATTGAGAGAAAGTCACTCTCTTTAAATGTGTCTTTGAAATTCTATGGAGCACTTCCTATTGACACTTAATGCTTTGGGATCAATCTCACCGATGGGATGTGTTGACACCTAATTTTGACCGACCCCTTTCGAAACTGTTGTTCGATTAAATACGTATTTTTAAAACAAATTTCGGGTTAAGAGATTTTTATCAATTTTTTTTCAAAAAATTATATATTTTAGCATGCGATGTATAAATATTATTTTATTTATTATTAAATTATAGTTATGATATTTTATTGACAGTTAAACTCGAAATAATTATCTTACTAAAATGTTTAAAAATTTAAATGTGTTTAATTTGTATGAAAATACTATAATATGTGTAGTAACTGAATAACATTTTCTTAATTTTCCTCCAAATCATTTAAATCTCAACTTATTATGTTCTAATTTCTTTAATTTCTAGCCCATTCAATTTCAATTTATTTCAATAGTAATCACCCTTTCAATTTAATTCTAGCCAATTTTATTGCAATTTTGACCATTTCCAAATTTAATCCAAAACCCAAAAGAGTTGTTAGGTATTGCACTCAAAAATCCGTTTTTTGCACAAAAAACGAGGCGCAATAGAATGACGACTCTGCTGGGGATATTAGGTTCTAACCATTACGTTTCTTAAAATTGTTTATGTGTTACCATTTTGTTCATCTACATTTTAATTCTTACTGCTTTGATAAATTGTCAATCCGCTCATACTTTTCCCAATTGGGACCCTCTTACTTTTTTTTATTATTTTTTTTCTCTTTTATTGTGATGTTGTGCCTTCGCACCTCTCACAACTACTTAAATTCTCTTCAAACACCCAATTATAGAGAATCAACATATGTCTGGACGGAACAGATAATTTTACTACTGAAAAATCACGAGCCTTCTCATATAGTATCTCTTTCAAGTCCGTGTCAAACCAACTCTTAGAAATTTTACTTTGGTTATACATGATGCAAAAATCCTAGGTGGTTTGACCCTTGGTGTCAATCCGCATAATTAGTAGTCACCCTATCGTTTAAAGGGCTCCAACACCCTTTAGAAAAATTGTATAATTATGTGTCTATGTGATCACAATTATTAAATTAAGTCAAATTTTCTTAAAATGGAGTTTTGAATTTGTCTGTTGTTTTGTATGCAGAGTTATGACATTTCTGAACCCGCAAATGATCGTAAAGGTAAATACAAGCTAAGGAAAAAGAAATTTTTTTATTTGATATTTTTTTTTGGAGGGCTGAAATCTTTAATTGTTATTTTTTTTTCCTTTTTAATCATGCAAAATATGATTATTACCTATTTCTAATGATGCGTAAAATAATATATAAAATATAAATAAAATAAAAAGTTTATCATATAAAAATAAAAAATAATTTTTTTTTGAATGAAACTTAGCAGAACTTATGGAATATATTAATTAATAAGAAATATATTGATAAATATGTAAGAGATATTTTAGTCTTCAAAAATATAATTTTCAGCTTCTACTTGTGCTTTTTTTCTAAGAAGGAGAAATTTTTAGTTTCATATTATTTTTTTCCAAAAAACAAAAAGAATAAAATAATGATGAAATAATAAAAAATAGTAACAGTTTTTCTTTGTTCGCCATCCCTATCAACACCAACAAAGAGAATAAAAAATATGAAATCATAGACCAAAAATCGTATTAATATGAATGGTTTATGCAGGAGTGAACTATTTCGTCAATGGATTGCACGAATATTTTAAGATTGATTTACATTTGTTACCGAATAAACTTTCTCTGATTGCCAATTTCACCACTGAAAGTTCTCCATGATGGACCGTTATTGATAAATGTATCTACTTTATCGAAGAAATTAAGGAGGCAAACGAAACAAAACATTTCACCGTCAATATGAACTTCAATTAATATAATACCACAAACCCTGATTCTACCTAGAAACTCATATCACATAACAGAAATCTTCGCTGGTATATGCCGTTTGTGTTTGCCTTCGGTTGGAAGATTTATGTTATCAGCGGCTATCGGTTAGTATTCGACTACTACGATCGTAAAGAAAATGCGGATTGGACATATTGGGGTGAATATTATAATTTGGACTTCTAAACATGTCATTACCTGTCCAAATTGGTAGGTTTCGAAACCTTTTCTGTTTTTCAGACTGCCATTATGGATAAAACAATAATAGTCTTTTGTTCAGTAGGCTACTCTGTTTTGCTCCTTTATGATTTCGCTAAGGAGGAGTAGATTCATAAAGAACATCATCATCCTAATAAGTACTTGGCAAATATGGTGGTTCATCTGAATGGGATCGAACAATGTCACTATCGTCCTATTTTATTCACTGTTGCCAACGATACGACCGCAGTTGTATGTCACTTAACTTTATATTTGCTCAACAATGACCTATACTTATATGGGCATGATTATGTTCTGAAAAGATGGTTTAAATCAAATAGTTTTCGAGCAGAATTTGGTTGGTCACTTTCGGTGCAACTTAAGTGTATAGTTTATTCGCCACTTATGTTTTACCTGGATGACGAAACGTTTGTACCCATCTATCGTGTAACTCATAAAGAATTGGGAATGACCATCATTGAAGTTGAGATAAAGTTACTCTCTTTAAATGTGTCTTCGAAATTCTCCGGAGCACTTCCTATTGATATTGAATGCTTTGGGATCAACCTCTCCGATGGGATGTGTTGTCACTCAATTTTGACCGACCCCTTTCGAAACTGCTGTTCGATTAAATACATATTTTTAAAACATATATCGGGTTAAAAGATTTTGATCAATTTTTTGTTAAAAATTTATATATTTTAGCATACGATGTATAAATATTATTTTAATTATTATTAAATTATAATTATGATATTTTATTGACAGTTAAACTCGAAATAATTATTTTACTAAAATGTTTTAAAATTTAAATGTGTTTAATTTGTATGAAAATATTATAATATGTGTAGTAACTGAATAACATTTTCTTAACTTTCCTCCAAATCATTTAAAACTCAATCTATTATGTTCTAATTTCTTTCATTTCCAGCCCATTCAATTCTAATTTTATTTCAATAATAATCACTCTTTCATTTCAATTCTAGTCAATTTTATTGCAATTTTGACCATTTTCAAATTCAATCCAAAACCCAAAATAGTTGCTAGGTCGTGCACTCAAAAATTCATTTTTTGCGCAAAAAGGGGTCGTGACAAAATGACGACTCTGCTGGGGATATTAGGTTATAATCATACGTATCTTATTGAATTATGTTGGGTTTACTTTATTTGGTTATTTCATTGTTTGTTCGGATGTGACCGTGTTAAGTTATTTGATTTTCGTGTTTACTCGCTTTTCCTATATAGATTTATTTTTGTCTAGTCCCTTTCCCATTTTCTTATTTATTTATTTTCATGTTTCATACTGTCCCTTTTCCCTTTATTTAAATATTTTCATGTTTAACCCCTATTCCATTTCGTTATTTGCTTAATTTATTGATGTGTTTGCATATTTATTTATGTATTTATTTATTTACTGCTTTTCTTAAAACTGTTTATGTGTTACCATTTTTTTTATCTACATGTTAATTGTTATTGCTTTGGTAATTTATCAATCCGTTCATACTTTTCCCAATAGGGACCCTCTTACTATTTTTTTATTATTTTTTTTCTTTTTTATTGTGATGTTGTGTTTTTGCACCTCTCACAACTAGTCAAATTCTCTTTAAACACCTAATTATAGAGACTCGGCATATGCGTGGACGGAACATATAATTTTACTATCGAAAAATCACGAGCCTTCTCACACAGTATCTCTTTCAAGTCCGGGTCAAACCAACTCTTATAAATTTTACTTAGGTTATACATGAAGCATAAACCCTAGGTGGTTTGACCCTTGGTGTCAATCCGCATGATTAGTAGCCATTCTATCGTCTAAAGGGCCCTAACACCATTTAGACAAATTGCATAATTATGTGTCTATGTGATCACAATTATTAAATTAAGTCAAATTTTTATAAAATAGAGTTTTGAATTTGTCAGTTGTTTTGTTTGCAGAGTTATGACATTTCTGAACCAACAAATGGTTGTAGAGGTAAACTACAAGCCAAGAAAAAAGAAATTTTTTTATTTGATATTTTTTTTGAAGGGCTGAAATCTTTAATTGTTACTTTTTTTTTTAATTTTAATCATGCAAAATATGATTATTACATATTTCTAATGATGCGTAAAATAATATATAAAATATAAATATAAATAAAATAAAAAGTTTATCATATAAAAATAAAAAAATAATTTTTTTTGAATGAAACTTAACAGAACTTATGAAATATATTAATTAATTAATAGGAGATATATTGATAAATATGTAAGAGATAGTTTAGGCTTCAAAAATATAATTCTCAGCTTCTACTTGTGTTTTTTTCTGAGGAGGAGAAATTTTTAGTTTCATATTATTTTTTTCCAAAAAACAAAAAGAATAAAATAATGATGAAATAATAAAAAATAGTAACAGTTTTTCTTTGTTCGCCATCCCTATCAACACCAACAAAGAGAATAAAAAATATGAAATCATAGACCAAAAATCGTATTAATATGAATGGTTTATCCAGGAGTGAACTATTTCGTCAATGCATTGCACGAATATTTTAAGATTGATTTACATTTGTTACCGAATAAACTTTCTCTGATTGCCAATTTCACCACTGAAAGTTCTCCAGGATGGACCGTTATTGATAAATGTATCTACTTTATCGAAGAAATTAAGGAGGCAAACGAAACAAAACATTTCACCGTCAGTATGAACTTCAATTAATATAATACCACAAACCCTGATTCTACCTAGAAACTCATATCACATAACAGAAATCTTCGCTGGTATATGCCGTTTGTGTTTGCCTTCGGTTGGAAGATTTATGTTATCAGCGGCTATCGGTTAGTATTCGACTACTACGATCGTAAGGAAAACGCGGATTGAACATATTGGGGTGAATATTATAATTTGGACTTCTAAACATGGCATTACCTGTCCAAATTGGTAGGTTTCGAAACCTTTTCTGTTTTTCAGACTGCCATTATGGATAAAACAATAATAGTCTTTTGTTCAGTAGGCTACTCTGTTTTGCTCCTTTATGATTTCGCTAAGGAGGAGTAGATTCATAAAGAACATCATCATCCTAATAAGTACTTGGCAAATATGGTGGTTCATCTGAATGGGATCGAACAATGTCACTATCGTCCTGCTTTATTCTCTGTTGCCAACGATACGACCGCAGTTGTATGTCACTCAACTTTGTATTTGCTCAACAATGACCTGTACTTATATGGGCATGATTATGTTAAAAAAAGATGGTTTAAATCAAATAGTTTTCGAGCAGAATTTGGTTGTTCACTTTCGGTGCAACTTAAGTGTATAGTTTATTCGCCACTTATGTTTTACCTGGATGACGAAACGTTTGTACCCATCTATCGTGTAACTCATAAAGAATTGGGAATGACCATCATTGAAGTTGAGATAAAGTTACTCTCTTTAAATGTGTCTTCGAAATTCTCCGGAGCACTTCCTATTGATATTGAATGCTTTGGGATCAACCTCTCCGATGGGATGTGTTGTCACTCAATTTTGACCGACCCCTTTCGAAACTGCTGTTCGATTAAATACATATTTTTAAAACATATATCGGGTTAAAAGATTTTGATCAATTTTTTGTTAAAAATTTATATATTTTAGCATACGATGTATAAATATTATTTTAATTATTATTAAATTATAATTATGATATTTTATTGACAGTTAAACTCGAAATAATTATCTTACTAAAATGTTTTAAAATTTAAATGTGTTTAATTTGTATGAAAATATTATAATATGTGTAGTAACTGAATAACATTTTCTTAACTTTCCTCCAAATCATTTAAAACTCAATCTATTATGTTCTAATTTCTTTCATTTCCAGCCCATTCAATTCTAATTTTATTTCAATAATAATCACTCTTTCATTTCAATTCTAGTCAATTTTATTGCAATTTTGACCATTTTCAAATTCAATCCAAAACCCAAAATAGTTGCTAGGTTGTGCACTCAAAAATTCATTTTTTGCGCAAAAAGGGGTCGTGACAAAATGACGACTCTGCTGGGGATATTAGGTTATAATCATACGTATCTTATTGAATTATGTTGGGTTTACTTTATTTGGTTATTTCATTGTTTGTTCGGATGTGACCGTGTTAAGTTATTTGATTTTCGTGTTTACTCGCTTTTCCTATATAGATTTATTTTTGTCTAGTCCCTTTCCCATTTTCTTATTTATTTATTTTCATGTTTCATACTGTCCCTTTTCCCTTTATTTAAATATTTTCATGTTTAACCCCTATTCCATTTCGTTATTTGCTTAATTTATTGATGTGTTTGCATATTTATTTATGTATTTATTTATTTACTGCTTTTCTTAAAACTGTTTATGTGTTACCATTTTTTTTATCTACATGTTAATTGTTATTGCTTTGGTAATTTATCAATCCGTTCATACTTTTCCCAATAGGGACCCTCTTACTATTTTTTTATTATTTTTTTTCTTTTTTATTGTGATGTTGTGTTTTTGCACCTCTCACAACTAGTCAAATTCTCTTTAAACACCTAATTATAGAGACTCGGCATATGCGTGGACGGAACATATAATTTTACTATCGAAAAATCACGAGCCTTCTCACACAGTATCTCTTTCAAGTCCGGGTCAAACCAACTCTTATAAATTTTACTTAGGTTATACATGAAGCATAAACCCTAGGTGGTTTGACCCTTGGTGTCAATCCGCATGATTAGTAGCCATTCTATCGTCTAAAGGGCCCTAACACCATTTAGACAAATTGCATAATTATGTGTCTATGTGATCACAATTATTAAATTAAGTCAAATTTTTATAAAATAGAGTTTTGAATTTGTCAGTTGTTTTGTTTGCAGAGTTATGACATTTCTGAACCAACAAATGGTTGTAGAGGTAAACTACAAGCCAAGAAAAAAGAAATTTTTTTATTTGATATTTTTTTTGAAGGGCTGAAATCTTTAATTGTTACTTTTTTTTTTAATTTTAATCATGCAAAATATGATTATTACATATTTCTAATGATGCGTAAAATAATATATAAAATATAAATATAAATAAAATAAAAAGTTTATCATATAAAAATAAAAAAATAATTTTTTTTGAATGAAACTTAACAGAACTTATGAAATATATTAATTAATTAATAGGAGATATATTGATAAATATGTAAGAGATAGTTTAGGCTTCAAAAATATAATTCTCAGCTTCTACTTGTGTTTTTTTCTGAGGAGGAGAAATTTTTAGTTTCATATTATTTTTTTCCAAAAAACAAAAAGAATAAAATAATGATGAAATAATAAAAAATAGTAACAGTTTTTCTTTGTTCGCCATCCCTATCAACACCAACAAAGAGAATAAAAAATATGAAATCATAGACCAAAAATCGTATTAATATGAATGGTTTATCCAGGAGTGAACTATTTCGTCAATGCATTGCACGAATATTTTAAGATTGATTTACATTTGTTACCGAATAAACTTTCTCTGATTGCCAATTTCACCACTGAAAGTTCTCCAGGATGGACCGTTATTGATAAATGTATCTACTTTATCGAAGAAATTAAGGAGGCAAACGAAACAAAACATTTCACCGTCAGTATGAACTTCAATTAATATAATACCACAAACCCTGATTCTACCTAGAAACTCATATCACATAACAGAAATCTTCGCTGGTATATGCCGTTTGTGTTTGCCTTCGGTTGGAAGATTTATGTTATCAGCGGCTATCGGTTAGTATTCGACTACTACGATCGTAAGGAAAACGCGGATTGAACATATTGGGGTGAATATTATAATTTGGACTTCTAAACATGGCATTACCTGTCCAAATTGGTAGGTTTCGAAACCTTTTCTGTTTTTCAGACTGCCATTATGGATAAAACAATAATAGTCTTTTGTTCAGTAGGCTACTCTGTTTTGCTCCTTTATGATTTCGCTAAGGAGGAGTAGATTCATAAAGAACATCATCATCCTAATAAGTACTTGGCAAATATGGTGGTTCATCTGAATGGGATCGAACAATGTCACTATCGTCCTGCTTTATTCTCTGTTGCCAACGATACGACCGCAGTTGTATGTCACTCAACTTTGTATTTGCTCAACAATGACCTGTACTTATATGGGCATGATTATGTTAAAAAAAGATGGTTTAAATCAAATAGTTTTCGAGCAGAATTTGGTTGTTCACTTTCGGTGCAACTTAAGTGTATAGTTTATTCGCCACTTATGTTTTACCTGGATGACGAAACGTTTGTACCCATCTATCGTGTAACTCATAAAGAATTGGGAATGACCATCATTGAAGTTGAGAGAAAGTCACTCTCTTTAAATGTGTCTTCGAAATTCTCCGGAGCACTTCCTATTGACATTGAATGCTTTGAGATTAATCACATCGATGGGATGTGTTGACACCCAATTTTGACTGACCCCTTTCGAAACTGTTGTTCGATTAAATATGATTTTTAAAACATATTTCTGCTTAAAAGATTTTTATCAATTTGTTTTCAAAAAATTATATATTTTAGCATGCGATGTATAAATATTATTTTATTTATTATTAAATTATAATTATGATAGTTTATTGACAGTTAAACTCGAAATAATTATCTTACTAAAATGTTTTAAAATTTAAATGTGTTTAATTTGTATGAAAATATTATAATATGTGTAGTAACTGAATAACATTTTCTTAATTTTCATCCAAATTATTTAAAACTCAACCTATTCTGTTCTAATTTCTTTCATTTCTAGCCCATTCAATTTAAATTTTATTTCAATAATAATCACCCTTTCATTTCAATTTTAGCCAATTTTATTACAATTTTGATCATTTCCAAATCCAATCCAAAACCAACAAGAGTTGTTAGGTCATGCACTCAAATATTCGTTTTTTGCGCAAAAAAGGGGGCACGACAGAATGGTGACTCTGCTGGAGATATTGAGTTCTAACCGTTACGTGTCTTATTGATTTATGCGGGGTTTACTTTATTTGGTTATTTCATTGGTTGTTCAGATGTTATAATGCTAAGTTATTTGATTTTCGTGTTTACTTGTTTTTTCTATATAAGTTTATTTTTGTTTAGTCCTTGCTCCACTTTCATATTTATTTATTTTCATGTTTCATTCTTTCTCTTTTCCCTCTATTTAAATATTTTCATGTTTAACCACTATTCCCTTTCCTTATTTGATTAATTTATTTATGTGTTTGTATGTTTATTTATGTATTTATTTATTTACTGCTTTCCTTAAAACTGTTTATGTGTTACCATTTTTTTCATCTACATGTTAATTGTTACTGCTTTGATAAATTATCAATCCACTCATACTTTCCCCAATTGTGACCCTCTTCCTTTTTTTTTTTCTTTTTTATTGTGATGTTGTGCCTTTGCATCTCTCACAATTACTCAAATTCTCTTCAAACACCTAATTATAGAGTGTCGGAATATGCTTGGATGTAACATATAATTTTACTATAGAAAAATCACGAGCCTTCTCACATAGTATCCCTTTCCAGTCCGTGTCAAACCAACTCTTAGAAATTTTACTTAAGTTATACATGATGCATAAACCCTGGTGGTATGACCTTTGGTGTCAATCCGAGTAATCACCCTATAGTTTAAAGGGCCCCAACATCCTTTAGACAAATTGCATAATTATGTGTCTATGTGATCACAATTATAAAATTAAGGCAAATTTTCCTAAAATGGAGTTTTGAATTTGTCTGTTGTTTTGTTTGCAAAGTCATGACATTTTTGAACCCGCAAATTGTCGTAAAGGTAAACTACAAGCTAAGGAAAAAGAAATTTTTTTATTTGATATTTTTTTTTGGAGGGCTGAAATCTTTAATTGTTACTTTTTTTTCCTTTTTAATCATGCAAATTATGATTATTACCTAATTCTAATGACGCGCAAAATAATATATAAAATATAAATATAAATAAAATAAAAAGTTTATCATATAAAAATAAAAAATAATTTTTTTTGAATGAAACTTAATAGAACTTATGAAATATATTAATTAATTAATAAGAAATATATTGATAAATATGTAAGAGATATTTTAGTCTTTAAAAATATAATTTTCAACTTCTACTTGTTTTTTTTTTCTAAGAAGGAGAAATTTTTAATTTCATATTATTTTTTTCCAAAAAAACAAAAAGAATAAAATAATGATGAAATAATAAAAAATAGTAACATTTTTTCTTTGTTCACCATCCCTATCAACACCAACAAAGAGAATCAAAAACTCTAAAATCCTAGACCAAAAATCGTATCAATAACAATGGTTTATCGAGGAGTGAACTATTTCGTCATTGGATTACACGAATATTTTAAGATAAATTTACATTCGTTACCGGATAAACTTTCTCTGATTGCCAATTTCACCACTGAAAGTTCTCCAGGGTGGACCGTTATTGATGAATGTATCTACTTCATCGGAGGAATTAAGAAGGTAAATGAAACAAAATATTTCACCGTTAGGAATTTTACTAAATATAATACCACAAACCCTGATTCTACCTAGGAACTCATATCACATAACATAAATCTTCGCTGGTATATGCCGTTTGTGTTTGCATTCGGTAGGAAGATCTATGTTATCAGCGACAATCGGTTAGTATCCGACTACTACGATCGTAAGAAAAACGCGGATTGGACATATTGGGGTGAATATTATAATTTGGACTCCCAAACATGGCATTACCTGCCCAAATTGGTAGGTTTCGAAACCTTTTCTGCTTTTTAGACCGTCATTATGAATAAAACAATAATAGTCTTTTATTCAATGGGCAACTCTGTTTTGCTCCTTTATGATGTCGCTAAGGAGGAGTAGATTCACAAAGAACATCATCATCCTAATATGTACTTGGCAAATATGGTGGTTCATCCGAATGGGATCAAACAATGTCACTATCGTCCTGCTTTATTCTCTGTTACCAATGATACAACCGTAGTTGTATGTCACTCAACTTTCTATTTGCTCAACAATGACCTGTGCTTATATTGGTATGACTATGTGCAGAAAAGATGGTTTAAATTAAATAGTCATCTATATTATGTTGGTCATTTTTAGTGCAATTTGAGCACATAGTTTATTCACCACTTATGTTTTACTGGGATGACGAAACGTTTGTAGCCATCTATTGTGTAACTCATAAAGAATTGAGAATTATCATTATTGAAGTTGAGAGCAAGTCACTCTCTTTAAATGTGTCTCTGAAATTCTCCGGAGCACTTCCTATTGACATTGAATGCTTTGGGATCAACCTCTTCAATGGGATGTTTTGACACACAATTTTAACCGATCTATAACCATTTCCAAACTGCTATTCGATTAAATACTTATTTTTAAAACATGTTTCGGGTTAAAAAGTTTTCATCAACTTTTTTTCAAAAAATTATATATTTTAGCATGCGATGTATAAATATTATTTTATTTATTATTAAATTATAATTATGATATTTTATTGACAGTTAAACTCGAAATAATTATCTTACTAAAATGTTTTAAAGTTTCAATATTTTTAATTTGTATGAAAGTATTATAATATGTGTAGTACGTAACTGAATAACATTTCCTTAATTTTCCTCTAAATCATTTAAAACTCAGCCTATTTTGTTCTAATTTCTTTCAATTCTAGCCCATTCAATTTCAATTTTATTTAAATAGTAATAACCCTTTCATTTCAATTCTAGCCAATTTTATTTCAATTTTAACCATTTCCAAATCCAATTCAAAATCCAAAAGAGTTGTTATGTCATGCACCCTAAAATCCATTTTTTTCGAAAAAAATGGGGCGCGACAGAATGGCGACTCAGTTGGGAATATTAGGTTCTAACAGCAAAAAATGGGGCACGACAAGAATGGCGATTCTGCTGGGGAGTTTTAACCATTACGTGTTTCATTAATTTATGGTGGGGTTTACTTTATTAGGTTATTTCATTGATTGTTCGAATGCTACCATACTAAGTTGTTATTTGATTTCCGCGTTTACTCGCTTTTCCTATATATGTTTATTTTTGTTTAGTTCCTTTCCCACTTTCTTATTTGTTTATTTCCATGTTTCATTCTTTCCCTTTTCCCTTTATTTGAGTATGTCCATGTGTAACACCTATTCCCTTTCTTTATTTGCTTAATTTATTTATGTGTTTGTATGTTTATCTATATATTCATTTGTTTACTGCTTTCCATAAAAATGTTTATGTGTTACCATTTTTTTCATCTACATGCTAATTGTTACTGCTTTGATAAACTGTCATTCCGCTCATACTTTCCCTAATGGGAACCTCTTTCTTTTTTCTTTTTTCTTTTTTCTTTTTTTTTTAATCTTGATGTTTTGTCTTTACACCTCTCACAACTATTCAAATTCTCTTCAAACACCCAATTATAGAGAGTCGTCATATGCGTGGACGGAACAGATAATTTTACTACCGAAAAATCACGAGCCTTCTCGCATAGTAACCCTTTCAAGTCCGTGTCAAACCAACTCTTAGAAAATTTACTTAGGTCATACATGATGCATAAACCCTAGAAGGTTTGACCCTTAGTGTTAATCCGCATGATTAGTAGTCACCCTATCATCTAAAAGGCCCAACACCCTTTAGACAAATTGCATAATTATGTGTTAATGTGATCACTATTATTAAATTAAGTCAAATTTTGCTAAATATTTGTCTGTTGTTTTATTTGCAGAGTCATATTATTTTTGATTCCGCAAATGGTCGTAGAGGTAAACTACAAGCTAAAGAACTGGTGGATTGATATTAAGAGAGACCGCGAAAAAGAGATTCGTCAGTTGTTGGGCGGTTTTACCTACCTCATCTTTATCATACCAAACCCTTACCTGATTAGGGCCTTACTAGAATTTTGGGACCCTTTGAGGATGGTCTTCAAATTTATGAATTTTGAGTTGGCGCCAATGATTGAGGAGATAAGTAGTTTCATCAATCTGCCATACTATGAGTGTGAAATGATGGAACCATATAAGTCATCATCGAGGGAGTTTCTAAAAAGTCTGGGAATGAAGTCAAATCTAACCTTGCTTTCTTTAGACCTTGGGTGGATTCATTTCAACTTTCTATATTCACGCTTTGGCTGAGAGGATAGTTATTACACTTTTAGTGATGAGTTTGAGTGCTCCGTCGAGAAATGGGAAACATATCGTCTAAATGCCTTTGCCATTGCCCTATTAGGATCCCTGATTTTTCCTAAAATAAGGGGGAGGATCTTTGGATTATATGGTTCGAGATTTAGCTCAAAGAGAGGGCGAAATTAGAAAAACTATAGTGCCCATGATCTTGACGGAAATAATAAGAAGTCTGTTAGCATGCATCAACGGTAGAATGTGTTTTGAGGGATGCAACCTTTTGCTACAATTATAGGCTATTTAACACTTCTACCTACGGTCTGATGCGGTAGACATCTTTCTTGGTTATGGCAACAAGATTGATAATCATCCAAGAAGAATGGTAGCTTTCACCGCCCCTATAGGATTCGTAGACTGGCAGATATTTTTTAATGAGTTTGAGAGCTACCACATCCAATGGAAGCTCCATTGGTTGTCAACCCCTCATGCAATAGTAATAGGTGATGACCGATATTTCATTGAGCTTATTGGTTTAAAGGGCGTTCAATCATACGCTTCTTTTCGAGTACTCCGCCAATTTGGGCGAACTCAAGTAATACCACTTCGGTATTACATGGAATAGTTTAAATATGAATTTGGATTAGATAAACCATAAGTCCACAATATACTTCGAAGATGGGAGCGGGTGTTGACCATTCCTATGGGTGCACGGCAGGCCTTATACACGCGTGAGTATTATATATGGATCCTAAAAGAGGTTAAAGACAGAGAATTGATTGGGTAAGGATACTATGGGCTCAAAAGGGAAAACATATGGGCACGCAACGCATTGAAGAGAGGGAATGAAGTCATTTCCTATACAAGAAGTCAATTGGCGCCAAGCTCTTGGAACCGATATCTTCAAGATTTCAGGATTTAGGATGACTTCCCTCATGCTACCCCATTTCCCTTAGTTATTTGAGTTTTTGTTTTTTTTTTTTAATTATGATGTTTGGTTTGAATTTATAATAAATAAAGTTTGTTTATTTCCTCTAAGCTAAACTCCAAATTGGCAAATAAGGCTTGAATTAATTATTGTGCATCACTTAGGCCTACCTCTGGCTTAACGAGGCTCCTAACATTTAGGGCGTTTATTTTATAACAATGTGTTTGCTATCCCAATTTATGCAACGCTCTAACTTGGGTTTTCTTTTGCTTTTACTTTTACTTTTACCCTTCCCTTAATGGTTGATCTGTAGACCATGGCTCACTACACACGATCAAAGGGCGCTCTTACTTCTCTTCCAAATGAGAATCGCAAGGGGAAGAGGAAGGTGACTAATGATAAGGTTTCAGGTAAAACCATCGAAAATGAGTATTCTCCAAGCAAGTTGATCTCACGTTTGGAAAGGAAAATAAGGAATTAGAAGAAGAAGTGTACGATATGCGCGGGTGGGCCAAGTTGTTACTCTCTGACGATTCCACTCTGGAGACAAATATAGATAAGCCGCTTGTCACAAGTCAAGTCACTCTCCAAGATAATCCTCCACCCACTCACTTTACTTACCCCACTTCTCAAAATCAACCAAGCTTCATTCAAATGCCTCGAAGGAACACCCATTTTCCAAATTACCCATATCCTCCCCAATATCACGCTTATGTTGCTTCCATATCTTACGTCACGTCTACCGAGTCCTACCTTACAAGCTCCTCAATATCAAACACCTATACACCAAGTCTCTTGGTATTGTGTGCTGCTCATACCATATCAAATTTATTCATATCAAATACCTTCATATCAAAAGCCTACTTATCATGTTCACAATGTCAAACCCTCACTCAAAAACATATTCACAAAAATCTATTTAATGTTGAGAAGAGGCCCATCAAAATTTACACTTCTTTGACTAAGCATGTAGATCAATTCTATGAATAGTTGAGGCTTGCTGGTTACATCACTTTTATCAATATAATAAGGATGAATACACGTGCAAGGTGGATTAAACCCTTTAAGGTTTGCGCTTATCACTTAGGGATGAAAGGACATACCAAAGAAGAATGTCGTGATCTGAAAGACAAGATTCAACAATTGATTGATACCAAGATCATATGCTTGGAGGACTTAGCGCCAGCGGAATCCCTACAGTGAATGAGCCGAAGTTTACTTGAACCAATTTCCAAAGAAGGCTTGCGTAATTTAAATTCAAGTTTTCTACATTCAGACAAGGAAAGTACCTATGTTAGCATACTTGCCTTCCGACAAGATGAATGACCAAGTTATTTTGAGTTCACCATTCGCCAAGCAATGGCACTCAACCCTTCAAACAAGCAAAACTCTAAGATGCTCTATGCCCTCAATCAACTATTATGCATGTGCCTGAGATTGCATTTGTGCCCGAAAATTGCATTTGTGCTCGATATTACATGAGCCTGAAGATTGCATTATGCCCAATATTGCATGTGCCTGAGAATTGCATTGTGCTTGAGAATTGCATTATTGCATGCACCCGTTATTGCATTGTGCCTGATATTGCATGTGCCCGAAATTACATTGTGCCCGATATTGCATGTGCCCGAATTGCATGAGCCCGATAACTATATTGTGCTCAATGACTGCATATGCCCGAATTGCATTGTGTCGGTACTGCATTGAACCTAAGATTGCATGTGCCCAAAATTTGCATTGTGCTAGATATTGCATGAGCCCGAAGATTGCATGTGTCCGAATAAATTCAAATCAAGTCGCAAGTATCAACAGATGCCCGAATTACAAATACGCTTTCTTTACTCATTACTTATGTTCCTAAGGCGTCATGATCTAAAGGCATCATTTTCATGGCCTGTGGACATCATATCATGGCCTAAGGATTTACTTTCTGCTTTTCATGATCCAAAAGTGTAATAGTCTTAAGGCATTATTTTCATGGCCCGCAGACAACATTTTCATGACCTGAGGATATATATTTTTTTGCATATCATGGTCGTAGACATAATAGCCTAAGACATCATTTTCATAGTCTTAAGGCAAACATCATGGTCGATAAGGAAAATTGCAACATGTTTACTTTTACCATTTATTTGAAATATTTGCTCTAATCATATTACAAGCTACAGATTTATAGAGACTGACATTTTGCAAATAAGACATTTTTCACCTCTCGGCTACAATTATCATGCTTACATCTATCGAAATGATGGCCCTCTCAATTCTTTCTATTGTATTACTCCTTCTCATTGAATCCTTTTCCCTTAAATCGAAAAGCTCTTTGTCATGCTTTTCTCGCTACTCTAATCATATCCATTCAAGCCAATATCATTCCCATTTGAATACCGTACCACTCTTTCAATTTTTAGGAGTTTCGTTTGCTCTTGAATCGAGAACTACACATGCCTGATTCTCGTAATACCAAAGATATGTAGGCGACTTAATACCAAAGTCTCGATCGTACCCCTATATAACTCTATTGCTTCAATTGATCCCATTGACATCTCTCGTCGGTCGGACAAAATCGGCTACTAAGTCAACGTTGGTTGCCTGACAATTCATTCTTCATTCTCAAGCAATCAAGGGGCAGCTGTTGACACTCAATTTTGACCGACCTATAACCCTTTCAAAAGTGCTATTCGATTAAATACATATTTTTAAAACATATTTCGGGTTAAAAAATTTTAATCAATTCTTTCGCAAAAAATTATATATTTTAGCATGCAATGTATAAATATTATTTTAATTATTATTAAATGATAATTATGATATTTTATTGACAGTTAAACTCAAAATAATTATCTTACTAAAATGTTTTAAAATTTAAATGTGTTTAATTTGTATAAAAATATTATAATATGTGTAGTAATTGAATAGCATTTCCTTAATTTTCCTCCAAATCATTTAAAACTCGGCGTATTTTGTTCTAATTTCTTTCAATTGTAGCCCATTCAATTTCAATTTTATTTCAATAGTAGCCACCCTTTCATTTCAATTCTAGCCAATTTTATTGCAATTTTGATCATTTTCAAAACCAACCCAAAACCCAAAAGAGTTGTTAGGTCGTGCACGCACAAACCCCTTTTTTGCGAAAAAAATGAGGCGCGACAGGATGTCTATGTGAATGCACTTTGTTATTCATGCTAGCTTTTTACCCCTTTTACATATTAGTCTGAATTGGTTTATTTATTTCTGCATTCTTTCCTACTCTGTCACGTTTCCTTGTTAGATGCACTTAGCTTTTAGGGTTGTACTAGGTAGATGCAGTTTACCACTGTTCTGTTCATTTATATCCGCTAATCTGAAATAAGCCCCCCAATTTGTGTATACATTAAATAGGCCCCTGCTCTTCGACATGGATGTGCAGTGGTTTCCATTATCATCCCCACATGATTTCCAAAATTCTATTCGTGTGAGGACCACCATATTTTCGTTTTTCCTTGCCCCTCCTCAAATGGTGGCCCTGTTTATTTGATGGTACATTGGGTGGTTATTTAATACCCTTCGTCTTTTGCTATTCTTTCCCTCTTCATCTCTATTTTTAACACTCCTTATCCCTCTGTTTTAACCCTCTCCATTTTTTTTTAGATAAGGGTAACTTAACCCATCTCCTTTGGAGGGGCAAAGAAACATAATTAGCCCTAGTATATAAGGCAGTTTTCAAATTCCTTGATAAAGCTTTGATTTTGGATGTCCGACTTCGGTCATGACATTTTGTTTATATGTGAAAAAATACAAAAAGTCGTATGAGATTCACATTCACTTGTTTCTTTTTCCTCAACAGTTCACCATTTAGTTTGGACAATACAACGTTTGTAGCCATCAGTAATATAAGTCTTAAAGAACTGGGAATGACAATCGTCGGAGTTTAGAGAGAGCCACTCTCTCTAAATGTCTCTGTTAAATTCTCCCACAAATGATGAAAGGCATAAAGTAAGGGATGAAAGGCCCCAGTTTATCTCTGTTTCTAACCCCCATTATCAACATAAATAAAATTTCCTTTTCTCACTACTTGATTGAGTCTAGGATTTTAAGCCAGTGAGTGCCTAGGTATCCAAAGGCAAAAGAAATAGGATTGTAAGGCATAAACTAAAACTATCAAACTGGGCAAACAACATCACAAATAGTGCCAGCAGTCAGCCCACTTATGACTTATTCTCACGATTCTTCTACTATCAATCCATCTACTGCATCTGATAACATTGATTCTACGTCGAGACTTGCATGAAGAATTGTAATTTTACATGAAGATTCCACAAGGTTATGCCAAATAGGGGGAGAAAAGAGTATGTTGATTACAAAAATTGTTGTATGGCCTTCCACTACAAGAAAAATGGTTTTTACAAAAATTCAATCATTATATTTTCTTAGCGACCGACTTTTCCCTTCGTTGCTTTTCATTCTGTTCGTTAATAATTCACAATGGCAATGATAAATTCAGTAATTATTACTATTAGCGACTTAAGTGTCTCTTACTAATTTTATGGAGACTTCCAACAACAATACTTTTAGGAGCCAAATATTCCTTCTGTATGCCTTCATATATATACACACATAAATGCATTAACGTACAACATAATCATTATTCACATAAAAAGTCATTGTTACTTGTATAGATTAACTATTATCAAAAGATATACCCAGCCAAAGTGTATAACATTCATTCTATCAAACTCCTGAGGTGCAAAGAAAATACAATTGTTGTATGTAAAAATGCCTACATCTTTAAGAAACCCCTAACAAAACAAAACAGCAACCCCTAACAAAACAAAACAGAAAAAGACTCAAGTTTTTCGTGTGCTTCAACTCTGCTCTGCACTTTCTGCATGAACAGTTTCTTCAAATTTTATATTCTTGACCTAGTCAAAATAAGATCATGTCAGTTTAGTAACAAAACATCGAATAAAACTTCATACAAAAAAAATTAATAATTTAAGATTGCAACGTTGCTATAACTGTAAGATAATAAGAACTCGTCGAGTCACTATCAAACAATACATTGATAGGCATAGCAACATTCAAATTAATAGCAGATTCTGAATTCAGAAAACCAACAATGAAACTAAACCATTTTTTAATGAAATTTTGATTCTCTTAATCTCTAACGTATATCACTTTTCCAAGTAACAGAGAAGATAAAAAGAAAGTGATGAACTTTAAATTTAATATAACTAATATACATAGCAAGAGGAAATGTAGTTTGCAGCAGTGGAGAAAGGATTATGTTCCTTTATGTTTAGGAATTATGTAATGCTTATATAATGTCAAACAAGGATGTGAAGAACATGTCATAAATCAAAATACCAAAAATTGTCACACTTCTTTTACCAATATCACTAAATCCAACAATTAAATTCATTTAATCTACTGATAAATAGCCACAATCACCATTAATAGCAGCAAGCATTGGAGCAAAATATCTTGAATTTTAAGTAGTTTGACAATTCAATCTCCTATATTTTTTAACGCATCAGCGAACCTTCAAATTTTTTGATAGTTCAATTCCTAATTTTTGACATATCTTATGGCTTACTCATGTGAAATTATGATAAACACGCATATCTTATCACTACCTAGAGTGAACAATGGAGTAGTGACAAATGTCGATAAATAGAGCACATGTAATCAAAGTAAGAACTGGTATCTTGTCTTTGATTTTCATTAAAAAAAATTGACACTTTCAGCAAATAAAATGGAACCAACATGAGAAACTATGATTTAAATACTAGAAAAGTCCCTTTCATGTTAAAGTCTAATTTTGAAATTCTTAATATGTCATAGGATAAAACTTTTAATTTGTGCCATCTGTTGTCATGGTAACATCACACAACCTACAGTCGAGCTTCTACTCTGTATACAGTAACATCAGACAACCTTGAGTCAAACTTCTACTTTTGTATACAGTAACATCAGACAACCTTGAGTCAAACTTCTACTTTTGTATACAGTAACCTCAGACAACCTTGAGTCAAGTTTCTACTTCTGTATGACCACTCCATTAAGAATTTGATTTCTATATAAGTATCAACTTATATTTTTTTTTCAACTATTCATATAGGTTTTTGTTATCAATCTTGGATTGAGACTATCGTAGGTGGTAGCTAATGTAAAATTTTTGGATGTACTACTGTTCCTTCAAGAAATGTGGAAGAAGTGGCACCAGTAATTTTGTTTAGGATTTCTAGTGGCAAATAAACATCACACTACTTTACCACCAATAGTAATAGTTACCAACTCACCACACATTGAGAGTGGATAGCCACTAATGTACTTTAAAGCTCAAGTACGCTTGCAAAACCAAACTACAATACATTTGTCAACACTTCTTACCCAACGAAAACCAAAATCACAACAAACTTGAGTTTTTCAATTTATACTTCATTCAATTTTACATTAAAAGATACACAAAATTCAATAACAACAACATACCTAGTGTAATCTCATAAGTGGGGTCTAGTGAGGGTGCAATGTATGCATACCTTACCCCTATCTCGTAGAGATAGAGAAATTACTTTTGATAGATCCTCAGCTAAAATAAAGCATGCCAGATAGTTTGAATAAAGGGAATACATATATGTGATAAAAACAACAACAAATTACCATTGCTGGAGAAAATGTTGGGTAGAATTAAATCATGGACTAATTTGTCATATACAGGTAGAACCCAATTGATAAAATATGTGTTGTTCTCTATCCCAGTTCTGAGCACATGTTTTTGTACAACCTAAGAAGGTGATCCAGATCATTGAATCCACTTACAGATCCTTCGTATGGAATAGGAGTACTGAATTATCAAAAAGGCCACCACTTTCTTGGGAAAGAGTATGTTATCCAAGAGCTGTTGGGGACTGTATATCATAGATGTATCCATATGGAATAAGGCTGCCATCAGTAAGCACTAATGGAACATGTGCATGAAAAAGAATAAGTTGTGGGTAAAGTGGATCCACATCTATTACGGGAATAGAGACTTACTGCTGGACATTACTAATCAGGCCACGTGGATCATTCAAAGGATCCTTAAGGCTACTAAATATTTTTCTCAAGTTGGGTATGGTGCTAAGGACATCTTAACTATGCCTAACTTTTCTATTTAATGCTGAGAGAACAATATCAGAAGGTTTCATGGAGAAGACTACTTTGCATAAACGGTGGCCTACCCAGATGGACATTTATCGTGAGATTGGCTGCAGTAGGAAGATTAAACACTAGGGATAGAATAGTCAAGTGCGGTGTCACTACAAATTCGATTTACTCTCTGTGTGAGAAGGAACCTGAATGTTTAAATTATTTGTTCATTGTATAAGAGGTATCTACTGAAGCATGGCAACAGTCATTGAAGTAAATCGGCATCAGGAAGTCCCCTACTCAATGGTTAGAGGAACTGAAATGGGTTGAACTACATGCTAAAGGAAGACCCCCAAAAGCTGAGGTATAATTTTGGTTGCTGCAGTATACTATATTTTGAGGGAAAAAGAATACTCAAGTATTTCAAGCAAAAGACAAAATCCTCAGGCTATGATCCGACTCATCATACTTACTGCATGGCTGCAATGACTACAACTTTTATCCTTGCTAAAACTTAGTTTGTGTTGGTGTAATTAATTCCAGGCCATTGCATGTTTCTTGTTATTTGGTTAAAATGATTCTTAGATAAGATAATTGCAGGGGCTATGTCCAATAATTTATCTTCTACTATGCTTTGTAATGTTCACTTTTGGTAATGAGAATGATTATTTACAAAAAATTTAACAAGAATAGAACAGTACCAATAATTAAAAAAGGCAATAAACGAAGCATAAAAAACACAAATCAAAAGCCAAAATCGAAGATCAAGAAACTATATGAATAGTGTTAGTACTACTGGTAAGAAGGAATGACCAAGTATTCATCATGTCATAGTTGGTAGAAAGTTTCCTTACCTGCTAAATAATTTGATCTATCACATGCATTCTTCTGTATTTTTTATTTTAAATTGTAGAGCTGAAGTACCTATAAAAATATCTGGCATATAGTTCTTCAGATCATCTGCTGAGCCCTCAAGACCATTAAAACTCTTAAAGCTCCTATCAAACTTTTGCCCACCAACTTGTATTTGTCATTGGTCACTACAATATAATGGAATAGTACATGACTCACAAGAAATGACATCTGCTGGCAGTTCATTGAAGCAATATGGCAGTGAGTCTCCTGACATTTCTTGAAGATAATCTGCATTAAACCAACATGGTAAGAATCAAATAGTTAGGAAGAAACGGTTAGCACTTCATGAATTCTATGTATATTGCTAGTGTGTAACAAATTAAGAATTCTCAGAGTGAGCTTTATTAGAGTTTCACAGAAAGATATAAGGGGAGCAAAAGGAGAAAAAAATTATTTGGATGCCAAGAATATTATAAAACAAAATGACCCCTCCGAAAAAATTTTGCTCATCAATAAATAAGAAGCGTAACATGACATTGCACCCAAGGGTGTGGATTAGTGGTAATGATGTTAATTGAGAATCATCATGAGGTCAAATTCATGCCGAGAAAAAAACACAAGGTGATTTCTTCCCTTTTGTCCTTACGTTGATTGGTAGAGTTACCTAGCATCTATATTGTTTGAGTTGGAAGGTCTCCCGAGGAATATGTGAAGCTCCGTGCAAGTTGGCCCGAACATCTCAATCATCAAAGGAATACATATAGAACTACAAAAAACAACCATCCCCTTAGTCCTATACAATGGGATATACACCATTTAGCATTCAGAAAACAATTTCAATATCATGATTTTCCTTTCTAAAAACACAACTTCATGATCATGATTTTCTGCCACTATTATTGAATGTGGACTCGAAAAATTATTATCTAATGGTTTCACAGGTGTCTGAATCATTGGCGACATAGGAGACACGTTCTCTTGACAGGGACTATTTTTACTCCTACAAATTCTCACTCTAAACTACTATAAGTACTAATAACAACCTAATAACCAAGATGATTACTGTTCCAGCTATTGAATTACTGGAAAGCTTGTCTGATTGGATGGTGGGGCTATTCAGGGCCACCGAGTGAATTTAAAACAATTAAGAATTTACCTCAACTAGAAGGGATTGAACATGTTGATCTATTTAAAGAGACATTCTATGATGGAAAAAGACTGTGTCTGCATATATACTTTGTTGCATTTTTAAATGGATAGCTTATATGTCGTTATGTATGTATGCAATTATGCCATTCTATAACTACTTTTCAATAAATAACTATCAAGATTGAGGCCCTTTTAATTAACTTACTTTTCTGAAAGCCACAATAAAATGATTAAAGTCTGAAATATCCAAGTGAAAACAATAACTGACAATATGAAGGACTAACTAAATATGATTCTTATATCAATTAAAGGTCCACTGCAGCTCATGAAAATCCTACATAAACATGGGTCATCTAATAAAAATTCTTAACAGTGATGAAGTTTTTTTTAAAAGAAATTATCTTTCTCATTCTCCTCAAGTTCCAAACTCTTCTTTCTCTTCTAAAATGGGAAACAAGGGGAAAACCTGATAATTTATGCTCCCTATTTTGTGAAAGATGCACTTAAGCGGATCTCTTGATTGTGCATGAACAAAGAATCATATATCATCATTAAGGTTGAGCAGTCCCAAACTGTCCTCATATTGACTGTAATACCAGAAATAGATAGTTAGGATTCAAAGTTAAGGTTCACCCAAAAGTACTATCATGGTACCTATTTCAAGCCAAAGAGTATAGGTAAGTAAGGATTGAAGCCTCATCCATTTAAACGTATGCTCTCAAGTGCCAATTTGCAGTTCTAAACACCTTAATCCAGTTAAAATAAACAAAGTGTATCTAAAATAAGAAAATCATAAGAAACATACTAAACAATCTGCAAGAAGTAATCTAACTAACATAAGCAAGACAGAGGTAAAACATTACTGCACAAAATTAAGCACCAGAAAAGCAGAAGAGACAAGCCAAATTGATATAACTTTAATGAGGTAAGACATACTCATCTAAGAAAGAGAAATGAGTTAAACTTGGAAAAAAACACTTACTCAAAGGTATATCAACATCACCCTTCGGGGTGGCCCAGTGGTTTGGGCTTGGGTTTCATGTTGGAGGTCTCAAGTTCGAAACCCCTTGCCAGCGAAAGCAAGGGGTTTGCCTTCTGGGTCGAGCTCGTCACACCAGACTTGCCTAGTGTGGGTTACCTCTCCTATGTGGTTTGCGAGCTATTGCATAGGAACGGGGGTTTTACCTTGTGCACAGGGTAGCGGTTGTGGGTTCCCTTGTCTTCAAAAAAAAAAAAAAGTGGGTATATCGACATCATAGTGCAATTCTATGGTTTCGAGAAACCAAGTACATAGATGTTAATTACTCGGACCTAGAGAAAGAAATGATTTGAACTTGAATAAAACATATATCAATGGTACACCACCATTGTAGTGAAATACAATGATCTCAATCACTAAAGTACACAAAATAAGAAACAAGATATCTCGTAAAACTCATTCCTTTTCTACCAAGAACGTGAAAAAGTAAGATGCAATATTTTAAAATTGAATATCCTTCTCACTCTTATAAGTTAAAAAATAATCCAGCAGCAGCCTGATCATTGCTTAAGCCATTCTTAATGCAACAGGAACTAATCTAGGAGGAGGGACATATGAAATATTTTCAAGAACTATCGCATATATTGTAAAAAAAAAAAAACTAAGATTAAGAATATGAAGACGATTATATATCATATTCAGGAAAGTCGAAACACAAATTCAATCAACACATGGGTTATATGTTCAACCCTTCAAATAGACAGACATAGAAAGACTGGGAATTTAATTCCAAAATCATACCTGCATATCAATTCGTAAGGTGACAAAAAAGTTTAAAAGAACCCCAACCGAAATTAGAGACTTCACTAGTTAGACTTTAACCCCCACCAAAATCTCAGAGACTTCACTAATAGAGTCTAAATTGAAAACTAAGAAAAATCAAAATGTTGAAATAATGGAGAACGAACTAACCTCGAATAGAAGGAGATGAAACCCTAAGCCACAGTGAGGAGACAAAACCCTAAGTTGCATTAAGATTCAAAACCCTAAGCTGCGGTTAAAGAGAACTGAACGACGGTAAGCCTTTTCTCTTTTCTTTTGTCGATGGAGGGGGCATGAGGTGAGTGGGTTGAGAATAAAAGGGGTAAAACTAGCGCTATATGTTACTATGTGACCGAATATTACCCCTTGTTGATGTTAAGCTAAAAATGATCTCTAGCGATCGGAAAAAAATATGGACGCTATAAATAACCTTGAATGATCAAATTTATATTCCTTGGTTATGAGGTGGTTGTTAAAAGTTAAATTTCTTGTAGTTCGTCAAGCATTTCGAAATTGGTATAATAAATTCACTATTTTTTTACTTTCGCTTAATTTCCAACAATCAAATGCAGACTATTCCCTGTTTACATTTTCCCACCCTGGAGATTCCTTTGTAGTCGTTCTTATATATGTGGATGATCTCATCATCACGAGAAATGATTCTGATTGCATATCCAAGCTGAAAGAACAAAATTTCATATCAAGGATCTTGGAAAGCTCAAATATTTTCTTGGCATTGAAGTGGCAAGGTCACCAGCATGCATTGTACTAAGTCAAAGTATGTACTTGATATTTTAGCAGAGAGTAACTCATAGGTTGCAAGCCATCTAGTTTCCCCATGGAGCAACAATATAAGCTCTCTCTTGATTCTGGAGAAATTTGTCATGATCTAGGGCAATATCGATGTCTTGTCGGACACTTGCTTTTTTAACTAAATGAGGGTTAAAAGGGTAAAAGATTAAAACCCCAATTTTAACTAAAAAAGAAGGGAACCAAAACGAGAAAGAAAAAGAAGAAACAACTACCATTTTTCCTTTCCTTTTCTTTTTCAACTCAGTAGGCTCCTCCTCAAATTTTTCTTCAGGAGCAATGTCTGTATGTTCAAGATCTGATACGTGCATATTTGAAGCATTTGCTCCTCGAACCCTCTTTCTAGACCAGACTAGGGGAACTTCTTCCTCCTCTTCTTCACTGTCAACTCCCATAGTCTCAGGAGTTTGGTCAAACATAGGATTTACACTATGAGGGACCTGTTCCGACGATCTACATTCTTCATCCAGGAGACTTGTCTGAGTGTATCCACTGAGTGAAGCAAGACTTTACACAACCACTAGTTCTTCTGCAGCCTTCAGTATGCTAGACTTTATACCCTTGCCATCAGGCAAATCTCCTTCAAATAACCTTTCAGACATGGTAGACGACACATGCCCTGGTTGAGACCCAACTTCTGGATCTTCAGTAGGTGTTTCAGTCACAGGTTTAACAACCGGCTAGGCTTAAAAATTTTGAGAGTCCTTACCTGATAGAACTAATGTTGTAGATCATGGCAAGTTGCCTACAAGATTCAGCATAGGAGACTCTAATACGTTAGTGCGGAGTGTGACAGATTCCCCATTTTCACCAACCCCACACATTGGAGTAGATGGAGAGGGCTCAGAAGGAGGAATGGAGAAATCGAATGAACTAGGGTTTTCAATCTCTTGGGAGAGGGGAGATTTTAGAGGAGAAGACGGGTTAGACATTTTTCAAGGAAAGCAAAGAATATAGAAGCAAAGAGAGATTTTTAAAGAGAGGCTATAGGATTTTGATTAGATTAAGAAAAAGCAACAAAATGTTTTTAATGAGGTATCGGGTCCCTGAACAGTAGCAACCTTTGGTTTTTAAACTGAAGGGGCGTCTGTAATTGACACAAGGAATATGGAGATAACACGTGGCAGTGACCGTTGACAGAAAAATGTGTAGTAAAAGTGATACTAACCTTTTGGGGGACCAGGTCCCTTTCTATAGATAATGCTGGCCGTTATGGTTAGATCTTCCCTTTAGCCAACATGCCATGAGTATGTACCTACAGTAAGGTACCACATGTGAATTCACAAACATTAAGCAATACAACAAGTATAGATACCTGCCCTCCCTAGCATAGTCAAATGAGAGGCTTTATGCAAACTTGTTGTGAAATCAAGTAAGCTTGTGCATTGCCAAACTCAATTTGTTCTTGATAAAGTTTTCCTTGCTCAATGCCTTAGTGAAGATATCAACCATTTGATCCTCCGTCTTACAATATCTCATCACCACATTTTTCTTATCAACATTGTCTCTAAGAAAGTGATGCCTCACATCTATGTGGGTCCTCTTCTGCTGGACAAGATTCTTGGCCATGTCCATTGCACTTGTATTGTCGCATATGAGAGGAATATTATCTGTAAGAACATTAAAATCTTCGAGCTACTGCTTAACCCATAAGAGTTAAGCACATCGTGAAGTAGCAACCACATATTCAACTTCAATAGTGGACAAGGCCACTGAATTCTGCTTCTTAGTTTCCCATGAGATTAGTGATGACCCCAGAAAATGAGCCATGTTTGAAGTGCTTTTTCTATTAACAAGAAAATCTGCATAATCAACATCAACATACCCAATTAAATAAAAAAAGTCACCAGAAGAATAGAAAAGGACCAGGTCCTGCATTCCCTTCAAGTATCTCAGTATTCACTTGGCTACCTTTAGGTGTGACTCTTTTGGAGCTGCTTGAAACCTGGCTCACATTCCCACGCTGAAGACTATATCTGGTCGACTTGCAGTGAGGTAGAGAAAAGATCCAATGTTTCCTATATACATAGTCTGATTCACATTAGTGCCAGCTTCATCTTTGTCAAGTTTTACATTAGTGCTCATTGAGGTATTAATACTTTTGGCCTCTATCATGCTGAACTTATTAAGCAATTCCTTAATGTACTTCACCTGACAGATTTGATTTGCAATCCTAAGAAAAATGTGAGTTCCCCCATCATACTCATTTCAAATTCACTACTCATCAAGGCTGTGAATTCTTTGCATAAGGGGTCTGTGGTGGCTCTAAAGATGATATCATCTACATAGACTTGCACTACCAGAAACTTATTTCTTCTTGACCTTAAGAACAGAGTGTTGTATATTTTTCCTCTTTTGTACCCATTTTCAATAAGACATTTTGATAGCCGCTCGTACCATGCCCTAGGTGCTTATTTCAGGCCATGCAGTGCTTTGTCTAACTTCAGCATGTGGTTAGGTTGGTTGGCATCTTCAAACCTTGGAGGTTGTTTGACATAGACTTCCTCTTTCAAGTAACCATTCAGGAAAGCACTCTTGACATCTATTTGGAAGAGCTTGAACTCCATGTACGTGGCAAAGGCTATTAGTATTCTGATAGTTTCCATCCTTGCAACAGGTGCAAAGGTCTCATCATAATTGATTCCTTCTTCTTGACTATAGCCTTGCACTACTAATCTTGACTTGTTTCTCGTGATTATTCTATGTTCATCCAACTTATTTCTGAAAACCCACTTGGTCCCAATAATAGTTCTGTTAAGAGGTCTGGGACCAGGTGCCATACTCTACTTCTCTCAAACTGGTGCCGTTCTTCCTGCATTGAGTTCACCTAGTCAGCATCTTGCAAAGCTTATTTGATATTCTTTGGTTCAAATGTGGATATAAAAGCTAAGAAGGCACCCAAATTTCTTGCCTTGGATCTAGTTTGAATTCCAGATTCAACGGGAGAAACCGTATTGTCTAGAGGATAGGATGATTGATATTTCCATCCTTTTTTTCTTGTAGTCTCCTCATCAGGTTCATCAGCTTGAACATCACCTTCTAAATCTTCAGTTTGAGCCTCTCCTTCACGAGCAACGCCTGGAGAATCAGGTACTTCCATAGGTTTTTTAGCCTTCTTTTCACTCTGATTCTTTTCAATCACAACATCTCAAATCAGGTTATCTCTCTGAATCTAAATCAGCTCCTCAACTTCAAGATCTTTCTTTCCTTCAAGATTTTTCAATTAACCAGATTCTTTAAAGATGACATGCACACTCTCCTCCACACACATGGTCCTTTTGTTGTATACCTTGTATGCCTTGCTTGATAAAGAGTACCTCACAAAAGCTCCTTTATCACTTATTGGATCAAATTTTCCAAGATCATCAACACAAAACATTTGCATCCAAAGACATTTAGATGGCTGAAAGATGGTATCCTTCCGTTTAGCAATTCATAGGGAGTTTTCTTAAGTACGAACCTGATTAGAAATCTATTAGTGACATAGCAAGTTGTATCCACTGATTCTGCCTAGAAGCTCTTGCAAGACCTGAATCTACGAGCATAGTTCTGGAGATGTCCACCAGGGTCCTGTTCTTTCTTTCAACAAACCCATTCTGCTGAGGAGTTCTTGAGCAGAAAAGTTATGAAGAATGTCATGGTCTACTCAAAAGCCTTCGATTTGGGCATTTTCAAACTCGATACCATGATTTGATTTGATGTTTGCAATTTTGCAGTTTAGCTTCAGCTCAATTCCCCTTGCAACATTCATCAGTACTCCAACTATTTCATCTTTTGTTCATAAAAACATGTTCCAAGTAAATCTATAAAAATCGTCGATAATCACTGGGATGTATCTCTTTCCACCTCTACTTTGGATTCTCATTGATCCACACAAATCCATGTGGAGAAGCTTTAATAGCCTGGTTGTGGTGACACTTTTTTTTTTCCTTAAAGGATGATTGTGTTTGCTTCCCCCTTACACAAGCCTCGCAGATTTTATTTTCAACAAATCTTAACTTGGGTAGTCCACGGACTAGGTCCCCTGCAACCAGTTTGTTTAGCAAGGAAGAGCTTGCATGTCCCAGTCTTCTGCGCCACAGATTTACAATTTCAGATTGAGCACTTAGACATGTGAGATTGTCTCCTTCTAGAGAGTCCAGATCTGCAACATACATGTTCTTAACTCTTCTGGCAGTAAGAACAATTTTGTTGGAAGTAAGACTAGTGACTATACATTGATTTGCCACAAATCTTACTTCATTTCCTTTATCATATTTGAGAAACACTCAGCAAGTTATATTTCAAGTCACTCACATAATACACATTGTATGTGGAGTTCTTCATTGATCTTCCAATGTTCCCAACACCTAGAATGAGTCCCTTTTTCCCGTCACCAAATGACACACCACCACCCTGGTGTGCCTCTAAAGAGAGGAAAAAAAACACTAACCTAAAGGATCTCATTGACCACCATATTTTATTAATACTGATAAGAAACCACTCATTAGAAGAAAATGACGATTATTGAATAAAAACAAATTTGAAGTAGACGACAGTGACGACTAAGAATACTGTTTGAGCAAATTAGACGAGAGAGAATTTTGAGAAGAGAGAGAACTATTAAAATTATTTTGAAAATAAATTTGTTTGAAATAAATCTTTAGAGATAAAAAAGAAAAAAAAATATTCCAGTTATAATCCTTTAATTATCATTAACTTTTTCAAATTGTTTGTTACTCAACGTTCCTTTTCTTTTAAAAACTAATTGATTTTCACTGCCTTTTAAAATCTTTTTTTAAATAAGTGAAAATGTTATAACCTGTAATTATTTATTGTTATTGTTGCGCCGTAATTTTTCTATCTGTAGAAAAAATTACTTTTTAAAATGTTCTAAGTATAAAACAATTTGAGAAAAATACTTAGAAAAGAGTCACCACTTAATTTTTTTGAAGAAATTAAGAAAACTTATAATTTTCAAAGATTTAAACAGAAAAAATCATTTGAAAATACCAAAGAGGGTTCGGGGTTCAATTTACACTTCGAGAAGGATTAAGGCATTCGAAGTGCCCGCTAACACGCGGTTGACCTGCGACTTGACTAAAAATATTTGACTAATTTTTTGGGAAAATGATTTAACATATAATAATTTACAATACTTGATTTAACTTTGAAAAAAAAAAATAACACATTTTTATTTCATTTTATTTATTTATTTTTTAAAAGAAAAGGACCTAAAAATGAAACATTTGAATTAAATGCTAGTGATTAAAGAATTTAACAAAGTCAGATTTATTGGAATTCATTTGAATCTCTTTATAAAGACAATAACCAATTTGAATTAATTAAAGAGAGTATCTTTTTAAATTAAATAAAAACAAGTGAAAGTTTTGACTAAAATATTTGAATGTATATAAAAATACAAGAGTTGATAAAATGAAATTTGTTAAAACAAAACGACACAAAGAAATAGCTCATCTTTTGGGGGGAATTTGATTAAGTTAATTAACAATTCTAAGGTTAAAGTCAAACAACAATAATAAATAATCACAATTAAATAACTAAAGAGTAAGGAAGAAATCGAATTTGGGCCTCCTTTTGGGCCATTTTCATTGGGATTTTTTGGGTTTTTACCCAATCCCCTTTTTGTATACACTGGCCATATAGCAGTGTATATCGAATGTATATAGCCCCTTTTTTTGCTTTCCGAGACCTGTTTCAGCTTTCTGGGGACCTGTTCTACCAATTTCTAGCCTTGTTTTGCCTTCAACTTGTACATTGCTTTGACTTTTTGGTTGACCCGTTAAGAGGTGAAATTGGGCCTTTAGCCCAACGAGGAGATGCAAGGAGAGGAGATAGGAGTTCATGTTGAACTCGGGTCGGGTTTTCACATGCATAAACAAATGAAAAGGAACATCAATAATGCTCAAAGTTCATAATAGAAAATAAACATGATATATCTGAACGATAACAAAAGGGGGGTGATTTACAGAGAGCAATTAAAAAAAAAGGGGCAAAGACTTCCTTGATGAATACTACATATGGTGATTAAGCTAAACCATTAATAACATCAATTAAAAAAAAAACACAATTAATACATAACCTACCTATTTCTAAGTGAATCAAAATAAAGTATTCAAGCCCATGGAACAAATTGAAACTAGACCGATATAATTACTCTAGCAAAACTCAAACTTCGTATTAATAATTAAATGTTACAACAATAATTTTCCAATGAGCAGATGACAAGGGTCAGTTCTTCATTTGTAATCCACAAAAGAAAGCAACTTAACAGAGGAAACAAACGCACAACAAATGGTCATATTTAGACAATAATAAATGCATGAGTAGGAACTATATTTAAACTAATCACTATGACCCTTCTGTTATGATAAAAGCATGGTTTAACAACTTAATCGACTACTAAATGGGCTGGACAGGAAAGTTAAAGAAAGAAACAATCATGCCCTCAAAGCACCAGCTAGTATCCAAGAACAAAGAATGAAAATACATAACGACTAATTTACGAGATATAAGAAAAGATATACTAAGAGTATATTGCTAACTAGAGATGAAAGGAAATTGCACATAAGATCTTATAACAGACCTAAAGACAAATATAAACATGCTTAACATGAAAAACAGCCATATAAATGAATGACAATATTGACATAAATGAGGAATAACCGCGATATTGAATGAAATTTCCAGCTTTTGATTAATGAATAAGAACTAAAACAAATCAAACTATACTCAAAGGAACAATCAGATTCTCGGCCCTATTTTCGAAAGTGAAACGTTTCCAATATGTAAGAGGCAAAACACATATTAGGAAAGGACTAATTACGAGCATATTATCCAAGTTAGAGAAAGATTAAGGTGAATTACAAACATGACATCAAAAGCTAAAAACAAACAGCCAGTTTCCAAGTTATGCCAAAAAAAAGATAAGATTCTGCGAGTTTAGGCTAACACATATGAGAATTCAAAATGATAGAGTAGGCTGCCGATGGCACAAACAAACCTTGAAGAAAATAGAACCAAATGGCGAGCAAATCCTAGGTTGAAACTAGATGAACAGCGAGTCATTTCCAGTGATAACGAAGCAGTGGCTCAGCTGACTACAGAGACATGAAATCGAACTAGCAAATGCAATGATCAATATATAATATCGAAGTAAACATTCGCAAAATATTGGACTCACTTTTATTGTCCAAAAAACTCACAGGGAAATAAGATTAAAGCAAGTGCTAAACGGAAGAACCAAATACTCTTACTAACAGACCTTATATCAAGCGTTGAAACACACACAATAAGCTACATTGAAATGGAATACAAAAGGAAGCGAGGTTACCTTTTCTCGGGCAGCGTACCGAGAACAATGAACAGAGAAGCAGCTTTCTAGGACCACAACGAGATTTTGAGAACTCCAGCGAGCTCCAATGATGCGTGAAAGAAGAAACAACACTAAAATAAAACTCAAGTCCTTTTGGATGCTATTTAACAATGCTTTTTTTTTCCAAGTCCCCCCTCTACGTACAACAAGAGTGAAGTATATATAGGGGGGAATTGTAGGGTTCAAATTGGAAGGGAAAAAGGGTAGAATCGGAATTCGAATGCGACCTTGATTTGAAATCTCTTCCCCAAGGGATGGGAAAGCTGTCTATAGTGCAAAATTTCAACAAAAATCCCCTAAAATCCGGACGAAAAGACGAGGGTGGGCGGTTGTTGATTGAATTTCTGTGATTCTTGCTAAGGAACAACTTGCGTGAAGGAGAAAAGGGACTGGTATGGGCAGTGGGGTCATCTGATTGTTGACGCGTTGTTGCTCTTCAATTTTTTGAGGAAGAAGAAGGCAAGTGGGGGTCGGTTTGGATGTTGTTTGCTGGAGTTGTTTTGTGTTAAACAAAGGGGTTGGGTTGGGTTGCTGCTGTTATTATGGGCTGGGAGTGAGCTGGAGTATTAAAAGTGGGTTGGGGTTGATTTGGGCTGTTGGAAAATTTCTAGATAGGCCCAAAATTGATTTTCTAAGGATCCAAAAGGTGAGGTAAAAAAAAAAAGGGGTTATATTTAGAGTTTAAGAAATAGCCGAGTTGAGTTAAATTAACAAATTCGGTCAAATCCTCAACGAGATGAATTAATATTAATTAGTAAACGAGCTTCTTAATCTTAACAAAAATAAAATAATTAATTCGATTATAAAATAATTAATTTAATTACAAACTAATGAACTCGAAATCATAGCCATAATTTAAACTAAATGTAAAATCTTTTTGTGATGATTTTCAAATATTTATAAAATAATGTGATTGTAAAAATGATAAAATTATTCTAAAATAACTTGAGAGTATTTTGAATTTCTTAAAATTCATTAATTCAAAATTGTGATCCACACTAATAAAATATTTAGAACATAAACTCTTTTTGAGATGATTTTGAATATTCATAAAATTCACTAACTATATATATAACTAAGTAAAACATATATATTACTAAAAGTGACAAAACTATTTAAAATAACTTGCAAACTGTGTTTATTTTATTTTATTTCTGAAATTTTTATAAAACTCATTATTTTAAATCGTTAGAAATCGAAGAAGCTTGATGATTAATTTATATTGTGGAGGGCCAAAATTGGGTGTCAACAGTTATAACTTAAAAGTTAAAGAATAATGTTATAACTTATACTTATTAGTCGTATAAATGTCAATTATAAAATTTTCACTTTTATGTTTGCTATGGAACTTTTGATTTGTATAATTCGCTAGATACATCCAATTTTATACAAATGGTTCAATTTTGTATAAATTCATTTTGTACATTGTAATTTGTATAATAAGATCTGTATTTGTAAAATGATAAGTATATAGGACGAAAATATATGTAATTGTATTTGTATATACATTTTTCTCTCGCTTTATACAAATACAAGCGCATTTTATACATTTGTTTACCGAATGGGTAATTGTATACCGAAAATGGTTAATTATAACTGAATCAGATGGCCAAAAAATGGGATGTTTGCTGCGAATTATAAATAATATAAACTATAGTTATAACATTTAATTTGAACTAATAATTTGCTATTTTATACAATTTTCTCAAGCTTGCAAAGCACGAACTTTCGTTTTTACTTAAGGCAATTAATTTTTTGAAAATATATTTAAGAAAGATATCATGTATAACTTATATTGTGGGATTAAAAAAATTTAAAAGTAATTATATGAAAGTAATTAATTATCTTGAATGAGTTAAGTTTGAGTCCAATTTAAATTCGAGCAAACAACATAAATCCCATTAGTTTAGGTCCTAATTACTAGTATTCGCAATAATTTCAAATATTACTTCATGTACCACGTTTCGTTGGTTGGATACATGTATCTTAACTCGACAAATACATGTATTCGAGGAAGTGACAAAGCAAGTAAATTAAGGGTTATAACTAAAATGCTTAATTTAAGAAGGATATCACTCCTTTAACAGCTTTTGAGTATATCTAGTCTAACAACTTCTAATTTTTATTTTTTTTTATAAAAATACCATTTAATTCGAAGCAATAACAAAGTAAACAACTTTTCTTTCCAGAAGTTTGAATTTGTTTCTTTGAGTTTGAAACTTCCTCTTCCAGATCTCTGAGGTATAACTTCCTAAAAAATATTTCAAAAATCTTGAAATTCTTTCCAATGTATACATGTGGATCAGATACATACGAAAACAGCTAGATACATTGTAATAACATAACAAATACATATGATAATATTAAGAAACATGATAGAAGACCAAGACATATGACAAGACTCGATTACATGATAGAACAAATTGTGTCAAATCAAATCTCCAATATGTTTAATAGATACATACACACTTAATTAGGTACATTGATAAAACTTAGATACATATAATCGTATCTCAATAATGTGTTAGATACATCAATAATGTGTCAAATACAAGCGTAAGTCTCAACTTATTGAAACTTTCCGATCACGTTTGTGACTGATCAGGACATTCAATTAATGTTAAAATAGTTAGCAGCCAAAATATGATAAAAGAGAATTCCCTCATCAACTTTTGTTGATGACTTATGCTAGCCATCATATTTAGTACATGTTTGTACTAACGCATACTCTTGCCTACATTCTTATCAAATGTAGGGGCCGACGATATTGACTTCCATCCTCGTGGCTAGGGTCTTAGTAGAGCAAGGAGTGAAGATTTCGTGAGTCTTCATAACATCGAGGATTTGACCACCTTTCCTTTATGTCTTTCTTTTATGTTTAGAACTATTGTACGGGCTGTGTCCCTAAGACTTTCAAGTATTAGATGGTTTGAGACAAGTGTTAAAGACTTCCGCTTCATTTTATGAACTTTGATCGTATTGGAAAATGTTTTAAATTTCTACACCATTTTCTATCATCTTATGTTATGATATGTTAAGTGGCTTGTATGAGGCTTCTCGGAGTCTTGTATGTCATGTTACGTCTAGGGTGTAACCCTGGGTCATGACACTTGGCCATCATGGCTGCTTCTGCTTCCCAAGTAGCTCCCTCTACGGACTGACTCCTCCACAAAACCTTTACTGAAGCGACTTCCTTATTTCTCAACCTACGAATCTGACGGTCAAGTATCTCAACTGGCCCTTCTTCATAAGTAAGACTATCTTTCATAACCACATTCTCTAATGGTACTATCGATGTCGGAGATCACCTACACACTTTTTCAACAAGGAAATGTGAAAAACTGGATGAATCGTTGGTAGTTATATTGGCAGCTAATCTAATACATGAGAACACAAACCTTCTCCTATTTTTGGGGTGAAAATGACCCCGACTTTGCTTTAAAAAATAAACTTCTCCTTCAATTTTGATTATTTCCTCTTTTTCTATGCAATATCTATTTTATCCTTGACATTTTCAATCCTTAATCAATGTACTAATTTTTTTATAGTATATATAATTCTAGTGAATAAATTCGTGCTTCGCGCGTATTAGACTTTTTTTATATTAAATTTTAATAAAATATTTTAAACTTTAATCAATTATATTATTAAAATATGTTTTTATGATTTTTCACTACTTGAGAGTTTAGAGTCTTCTATAGAACTTGTATATAATCTAATATAAGTGAAGCACTATTTTCATTTTTTTCTTAGAAGAAGGTAAAGAAAGAAAATTGAAGGAGTTCAAAAAAATCAAACACTTTCGGTAAGTATATATCTGTATATATATATATATATATATATATATATATATATATATATATATATATATATATATATAACAAAATTGAACATTTTTTTATCACTCATTTTCTCTTTTAAAAATTATTAAATAATATTTTCTCTTTTAAAAAATATTAAATCATACTCGTCTTTTTCATTTTTTAACTTCTAAATAATCAAAATATATTTTCAAATTTCAATATAAATGTAAAAAATAATAATTCAAGAAATAGTGCATAAAAGCATATTGTAATTTTCAATCCTCAATCAATGTACTAATTTCTTTTTATAGTATATATAATATGCATATTATAAGTTTCACTTATCTCTTATTTTATATTGCTAATAAATTTGCAATTTAAATGGTAAATCTTTAAGAATTTTTGGTTAAAAATATCTTTATTTTAATCAATTATTTTGTATTACCTTCATCTAAATATGTTTTCATGACATTACGTTAAACAAATTGTTAGCTTCATTAGAACCCCCTTAGCTATAAATATTGTGACAAATGAAAGAATTAGATCGAGCATGGTTAAGTGTCTGTTTGAATTAACTTATTGACTTTTAAGTTTTTCTTTTTTTTAGTTGTGGAGCAAAATCTGATATCTGGCTATTGGGAATAACAGCACTGTAATTAGCATACGGGTGGGTAAATTTCAAAAAAAAGCTCTTCGATAATAATTAATAGTACTAAAATTTGCAAATACTGCATGAACATATATTGAAAATTTAGTATTTTCTGAACAAATCCTACTGTAATAAACTTGCACAAGATTATAAAACAGGAAATAAGTGGACAATGTAAACTTTTATAAACCATCACGTTACATTGATGTGAGTACAAATAAACAATAAATTAAACCAACAAATACTAATTAAACATTAGCGGTAGGTAATCTTGAGAACAAGGCCAGGGTAAATATCATCATCATCATTGATATGAGTATTCTCTACCAATATAAAAAGATCGCCGCACTTTTCAGATATTGTTTGAAGTGTTTCTCCTTCTCCAACAACGTATATTTCATCGCACAATATTAATTGTTGATCGTCTTCTTTAAGATTTTGAGCTTCCAAAAAAGAACACTTTGGTGAAAGCAACACAAACACAAGAAAAATAGTTGAGAAATTGAAGTAATTTGTTGAGGAAGCCATAGTATTTGTGAAACTAAATAGATTAATGTTGTAGTAAGTATTTATAAGAAAAATAATTAGGACGTGAAGGAAGTGGGGGTCGCTCCACGTTTCTAATATTTGGGGTTGGGAAGTGGACCAGTTATTTACTCCATTTCCACAAATTGCCTTTTTTATTTTTTTTATTTTTTACATGCTTTCTAATTTACAACTTACAAATATTTATTTTAATTAATAGTAACTAGTTAAGCATATGTTGTTTCTAGGTAGTGACGTAATGTTATATCTATCTAAATAATAAGAATTTGATTTGAGAAGGCTAAAAAATTATACATATTTTTTTAAAAAAAATATGATTCTTTTATTTTTTAATATTTTAAATTTATTTATTATTTTGTTTATCATATTTAAATAAGATTTACATAAAGTTAAAAAATTGATTTTAAAGTTTTAAATGTTAGGACTTTTAATATAATTCAAATAAGAAAAAATTAAGATGTAAGATTTAAGTGGCAATAATAATAATAACAATAATAATCCAAAAGCTTGCTAAGCACGAATTTTTATTTTTTTTTACTTGAGGCAATTAAATTTTTTTTAAATATATTTAAGAAAGACATCATGTATAACTAAAATCGTGGGATTAAAAAAAATTAAGACAAATATATGAAAGTAATTAATTATGGAATAATTATCTTGAATGAGTTAAGTTTGAATACAATTCAAATTATCTCGAGTCCGATCCATAAAATTATGAATGAAATTGAGCGAATTACCTATATATGGGTTCATTTTGACACCTTACCAAAGAACTACTTCTTTTCTTTTTTCTCTCTGATATCCCATCAACATTATCATTATCATTAATATTAAAGTTCAAAATTATATTAGTACACAAAAATACACTCTAAATAATAAAATAAAGAAAAAATGAACTACATAGTAATATTATACAACTATTTATAACAAATTAGCAATAACACAAAAATTAGGACAGCAAGTTGCAAGAGAATTATAATATACAAATTTTGCATTTTAGACATGTAATACTTGGCCATTTACGAAAAAGAGAAGGAAAACTGAAACAAATAAAATATAAAATAAAAAAAAAAGGAAAGAAGGAAGGAAAGAATACAATAATATTATAGAATTTTGGAGAACTAATAATTTTTTCCTTCTTTCTTTTACATCTATAAGTTGTTTTTAGTAAAAGTCCTCTGAATTTCACGAACTGAGACTACTCTATGTTATATATAATAATAACATATTTAATATAATTTTATAAACAGAAAAGGGCATCTTTTTGAATAAGTATAAAATTATCCTACATCCCCCTTTCGACTTCTCAATATCCCTAACTTCAACCTTTTGACTCAAAAATGCCCTTATTTCTGACGGTCCACACCTATAACATGGATGAAGGGTAATATTGTATCAAATCTCATAGTTTAAGTCTTTGGCTTGATTTTGGGTTCCATAGTAAATTAGAAATAGAAAAAAGGTTAGTCCTCTACTTTGTATCCACTATTTTTTCTTTTTGAATTTTGTCCATCATTTTAAATTTTATTTTTTTCAACTTATGACAAAACAAGGAAGAAAATAAGAGTAAAATAACGACGACGACATTCATACAGAAATAATTATTTCAATAGAAGATATTTAATTAAGAAACTATGCATGTCTACTACATTTTTATTTTGTAGGTACCCTCATTTCAAATAAGAGTTCTTGATATCCTCATTAAGAATAAGAGATTAAATAAGAATAAAAGGGGGGGGGGGGGGGGGAGGGGGGACATAAAAAAAATTTAGATGAAAAATCATATGGGATGAGTATGAATTTTAGTTGAATCCTAAGCTATGAATTGAGTTATAATAATTTGAAGGTTAAGTTAAAATAGTTCAATTAAAACATATCATGAAATTAATAATTTTTTTGATATTATATTTGAGCATATCAGGTCAAAGTATGAATCATGTGTGATTTCTATTATTTATTTTCGAATAGTTTAAATTTGGATAAGTTAGATTGGGTAACATAATAAAAAAATATTTAATAATTTTAATTTAGGGGGCTTTGTTAAAAATAGAGGGTAAATATGAGTCAATTGGTAATATCAAGGGTATTTTTGAACCAAAAAATTAACGTTGAGGATATTTGGAGGTCAAAACTCAAAAAATGGATAAATGATAGTTTGTTAGCACAAATAAATAATAAAATACAAAAAACTATCAATACGATAATCAAAATATATATAAAAAAAAAAAACATATAGTAGCAGAAATTAAAAAAAGGAAAGAGCAATGAAAATGCGGTATACAAATTTTCCAATTAAGCGCGGGAAATAACAACCCAAACTGCCAAAGCTATAAATACATCTTCTTCTTCACAAACCAAACTCCATTTTTTTCTGAAACTGTGATTCTCTGCTCCAAGAAAAGATGGATTCCAGAAACCCATTCAGTCCCAAAATGGAAATTGCAACAGATATTGGGGGAATAGCAACACAAACGGCCAAAGCTATAAATACATCTTCTTCTTCTCCTCGTCTTCCACACAAACCAAATTCCACTTTTTCTGAACTTCGGCTCCAAGAAAAGATGAATTCCAGAAACCCATTCACGCCTAGAATAGAAATTGGTTCTTCTTCAAAACAACCAGAAGATATTGGGGGACTAAATACATCTTCTTCTTCTCTTCGTCTTCCTCACAAAACAAAATTCACTTTTTCTGAACTTCTGCTCCAAGAAAAGATCAATTTGAGAAACACATTCACTCCTAGAATGGAAATTGGTTCTTCTTCAAGAAGTGTAGATGCCAAAATTGGTTCTTCAAGAAGTATAGTTGCAGAAATTGGTTCTGATAGAAGCAATATATCAATGGATTTTGCTGCTTCTTTAAATCAACCAAGACTTGAACAAACCATCACAGATCCAGACACCAAAGATACTTATCTTCTCAACTTGGAAATTGGGTCTTTTTCTAATGGAAATTGCCCTGTTTACAGAGCTGTGTTTTCAAAATATACGTATGAGGCTGGCAGAGCCCTCCCTTATGACCATGTTACTTTGAAGATCATTAACATGAACCTCCATGAGAATGAATTCAACTTGATTCGAAGTCAAAGTGATACACGCATTGCTCATTTTGAGAATCCCCACATAATTCGATGCAGGAAAACTTTCATTACTGCGAATTTGCTATGCGTTTGTTTGCCGTATATGTCTGAGGGATCACTTCGTTATATTCTCTCCACTCGTCCCGAAAAGAAATTGCCAGAGCGTCTCATTCCTGTTGTTCTTAAAGAAGTACTTATTGGTCTACGAGACGAACTTCATATTTTCTACAGACCGACACCTCATAATAGTTTGAATGCCGGAGATATCTTTGTTAACATCCACTATTATACTAAAGCTTTGTCGATCAAGTTAGCATTTGAAACATCTGTTTATGATTCCGAACCCCCAGATTGTAATCGTGAAGAAGCTAGTTCGTTTTTGAATCCGAAGAGTATTTCTAAATGGGGTGCTGCACCAGAGGTGTTTGGTAGTGAAAATGAGGATAACAGAGGAGCAAAATCTGATATCTGGCTATTGGGAATAACAGCACTGGAATTGGTGTATGGGAATTTACCTGTGAAGAATCGGACAGACTTCGATTATATAATTAACAAGTTAAGGGAGAAGAAGAAATTTCCGAAATCACTTAAAAAGATGATGATCAAGAGGGATAAGAAACTCAAGAAAGTGATGGATTTTGCTAAACGAAAGAAAAGGGTGTTTTCGTGGGAGTTTGAGAAGATGGTTCTTTCTTGTCTTAGAGAGAATCCAGACGAAAGGCCAACTGCTAAGGAGCTTTTGAAAACTCCATTCTTTAGTGATATTGAAAGGTTTAAGCAATTTGTGTTGAATACTAAAAATTGAACAGTGAAAGATCAAAACAGGAAATATCGATATGTATAGTGTGTATTACTTTCGTTTAGGCATGAAATGAGCTGTTTTCTTAGTTGGGATCATAAACATGAAATGGAACTTCTGCGGATCTGTCGTCTGATTCTTCCTTATGTTTCTTTATTTGGATGAAACGTTTGTATGTTCGTATGAAGTTGATCATTCTCTGTGGATAATGCATCTGTTTATGAACAGATTTCCAGTTATAATAGACTATTTGATCAAACACATTCCTATTAGGATCTTGCACTTTGAAATTTATAGGTAGTCTTACACTGCTTTTCTTATTAACGGTTATGCTTTCTCCAATGTTTTCTTACACTTTATCCTCCATAAACCTCACTTAGTGGAATAACACGTACATATGATCGATATTTCTTGTACATGACTCGTCTGCATACAGAGGGCTTCCATACACCCAAATTCAAATCAATGAATCTCTACTTCAACAATTTATAGATGGTTTGTTCTTTGACTGTCTAGCTGTTGCCATAATTAGCAACTAAGTGCCCTCATGATCTTTCACACAATATGCTCACTTGATCCAATTGAAATATAATTTTGGACATCATATTAATGACCAAGAAAATCCTCCCACCTGATACTTAAAGGTCCTCAAATGAACTCCATATTATATATCCTCTTGGTCAAATAAAAGTATGGATCATAGTTTCTCTTAGTGGAATTTTGCGCAAATTTACTGAAGACATGCAGGTTGTAGCTTTTTACAGCTGTTCTTTTCACGTAACAAAACTCTTAGTCTCTCTTGGGATCGAGTCCCCTATTAAATCTCGTAGTTTGTTAAATCATCAAAACTACAAAATGAGCTCAAAATAACATTTCCCCCTTTTTTATGATGACTAACTTACTCAACTTCTTTTCCCTTTATCAACACTCGTTCCCCCTATCAACATGACCATGTTCTTTCAAAACAAACTGACTTACTGAGCTCAGCCTTAACAATTTTTCGCTTTTTAACATCATAAAAAAGTAAAAAAGTAAACCAAGTTGACGGAATGAAGTTCAAGCAAATTCATGGTCACTTGGGCAACACTGATCATAAGTAAAAATGCATAAAGTAATGAGTCAGTCAGTAAACACAAGACCAATATCATTCATTAACAAAAGAGCATAGTATTCAAAATATTGCAATTAAAAATCACAAAGTGAACCGGGACAATGCCTACTGAGCTTCAACAAAAAGAGGAGCTAGGGAACTGAGATAAGAGTCTTAGGAGGAGGGAGGTTTAGAGGTGAGGGATTGGAGTATGAGTGTTAATCTGGCATTAGCCTCAGTAATTTTGATTTTTTGGAGAGATTGAAGGAATGGAGAGGTATTAAAGGAGGTGAAAGGGTGTGCTAGGTCCCCTGAAAGGTAGTGGTCTTTGGTATTCAAATGATGGGACAACGGTCAGGAACTCGAATGACTGACACGTGACAATTACAACGGTTCTAATAAGCAATTTAAAAGCAATGTAAAGAATGCTAACCTTTGAGACTTGACCAAGTCCCTCTCTATAGTTTAAATGTAATTTGCCTTAGTCTATCCTGACCTTCCATCTCCTTTAGTATATTCACCATGTGTGTATACCTACAAAAGGTATAAAACTAAATTTGTCAAAACAAACATTACTGAAAACAAGGATACCTACTCCCTAGACATAGTCAAGTAAGGGGTTGATTTCTTCAGGTAGGATCCACTCAGTCGAGTTTCAGCATCCCCAACTTCAATCTATTTTTTTTAACAGTTCCCTACTTAGAGCCTTCGTGAAAATATCAACAATTTGATCTTCATTCTTGCAAAATTGCATGTTGATGTTTACCTTGTCAACATTATCCCTTGGAAAATAATGTCTCACATCAATATGCTTAGTTCTATGTTACACTGGATTCCTAACCATATTGAGAGTACTTGTATTTTCGCACGAGAGAGGAATAGTGTGAGTGACCACTCCAAAGTCTTAAATTTGTGATTTAATCTATAGGAATTGTGCACAACAAGTCGCAGCTACTACATACTCTGTCTCAACGGTTGAAAAAGCAACAAAATTTTGCTCTTTAGGCCTGCAGGAAATAAGAGACGAAACCCAGAAAATGAGCCATTCCTGATGTTCTCTTTATATCAACTTGATACCCTGTATAATCTGCATCATCATATCCCACCAAATCGAATGAGTCTCCTGATGGATAGAATAAAATCAAGTCCCATGTTTTCTTCAAATATCTCAGGATCCACTTAGCAGCTTTCAAGTGTGATTCTTTTTGACAGGCTTGGAATATTGCACACATCCCAACACCGAAAACAATGTTCGGTCTACTTGCAGTGAAAAACTTGCTAAACATAAACTAGTTAGTGGGCTTTCAAAATTGAACTATACAAACGATCACATTTGTGATACATGTCAAATTAATAAGCAAACTAGAAACTTCATTATTGTAAACGATATTGTACGTGCTACTAAACCTTTGCAGCTACTACATGTAGACCTATTTTGGGTTAACCAAAACTATCTTAATTTAATGTAGGGATAAGGCATAAGTACCCCCTAGACTATGACCGAAATCTCATAGACAAATCTTAACTAAACTAAGGTTCTATTACCCCAAACTCATTTTTTTTTGTAATTTTGTACACCTTTTGTCTTACGTGACACACTCCGTGACTCCACATAATTGAGGTGCGTGGGAGATATTTGGATGCCATGTAAGCCAAAAAGGTGTACAAATTTACAAAAAAAAAAAGGGTTCAAGGGGAAGATCTTAGTTTAATTAAGATGTTTCTCTGAGATTTCAGTCATAATTTAGAAGGGTACTTGTACATTTTCCCTTTAATTTATGAAAAAGTTCAAAGAGACAGGGGTTTCTATATCACTTCTGTAAGGAATGATATGGAGGAAAATTTGAAACAAGGCTTTTGAGAACTATTTTTCCCCCCTTTTTCTCTCTACTATTCCATCCACTGTATTATTGATATTAAAATTCAAAATTATATTGGTACACAAAAATATATTATAAGCAATAAAAAAAACTACATTATATATAAGCATAATAATATTATACAACTATTTATAACAAATTAACAATAGTACAAAAAAAAATACAATAAACAAAAAATGACAGCCCGAAAGTTGCAAGAGAATAATCATAGGGGAAATTACATGGTTAAGCAAACATATACTAGTTAATTAATCATCATAACTATAGTTTTAGTTAATTAACCATTCGCGACCAACATTCAAGGTGTGTTTGGTATGAAGGACCAATTTTCTCATGTTTGGTTGGGTTAAATGTTTTGAAAAATAATTTTCAAATCAACTCATTTTTCTCAAATTTAAGGAAAATGACTTCTATTAAAAAATTAAGGAAAACATTTTTCAAAATTTTCCTCCAACTTCAAATTACAATTTTTTGTTGAAAAATTCAAATTTTTTTGTTGAAAAAATAATTTTTTTGATGAAAAATAAATATAAAACTTATTTTGAAAAATTATTTTTCAACTTCAATTTTTTTATTTTTTTACCCCACCCTCACCCCTCACCCCCCACTCCAGCCCCCTACCACCCCCAAAAAAATTTAAAGTTTGTTTTCAAAAATATTTCCAATTTCAAATTTTTATTTTAACCCCTAACCTCGACCCCCACCCCCCCCCAAAAAAAAAATTAAAGTTATTTCAAATTTTTATTTTCACCCCCCTACCCTTGAACCACATCCCCCTCCCAAAAAAAATTAAAATTTGATTTTAAAAAATATTTTCAATTTCAAATTGTTATTTTCAGCCCACTTCACCCCCTACCTTCGATCCCTTTGCCCCCCGCAAGCCCCCATGCCCACTCACCCAAAAAAATAAATTTTATTTAAAATTTTTATTTTTCACCCCCCACTCGCCAGCTCCACTACCACCCCCCACCCAAAAAAAAAAATAATTCAAATTTGTTTTTGAAAAATATTTCTAATTTTTTTTACCCCACCCCACCCTACCCCATCAGCCCCCCACCCCCCTCCAAAAAAATTTAAATTTGTTTTTAAAAAATATTTTTAATTTCAAATTTTATTTTTTTTACCCTATCCCCCCACCCCACCTCACCCCAAAAAAAATTAAGTTTATTTTTAAAATATATTTTCAATTTCAATTCAAAAATTATTTACTACTCTCTAGTAAAAATAAAAGATATTTTCTCAAAAATATTTTTTATTCATTAATTAAACACTAAAATTTTTTTTTCCGAAAAACATTTTCTACTCACCAATCAAACATGAGAAAATAAGTAAAAAATGTACTTATTTTCCAGAAAAACCTTTTCTAGGAAAACATTTTCCTTCATACCAAGTACACCCTCAGTGATAATCATGTGAGCTGGAGTTTCGAGTTTATATAATTCGAAATTTGTATAATATAATTTGTATAATGTAATTTTTATAATATACATTGTATAACTGTTTAAAGTTTAGATTTGTGTTTGTATCAATTCATCATTTTGAGTTTGTACAAAAATAGCTCAATTATACAAACGTATCCGCAAATAATACAGACGAGACAACTTCAACTATAGCTACAACTCATAAATATCCAAACTATAATTGTGGATCATAATTAAGTTTATTATAGTGGCTATTTCCGAAAATTTCTCTTCACTCTAAACAGACAAAATTTGCATATTAGACATGTAATACTTGGCCATTTAAGAAAAAGAAAAGGGGGAAACTTATTAACTTAAACAGATAAAATAAAATAAAAAAGAAAAAAAGGAAAGAAAAAAAGAAGCCAAACGGCCAAAGCTATAAATACATCTTCTTCTTCCATGTCGTCTTCTTCACAAACCAAATTCCATTTTTTCTGAAACTGTGATTCTCTGCTCCAAGAAAAAATGGATTCCAGAAACCCATTCAGTCCCAAAAGGAAATTGGTTCTTCTCCAAAACAACCGACAGATATTGGTTCTTCTACTTCTTCTCCTCGTCTTCCTCACAAACCAAATTCCAGTTTTTCTGAACTTCGGCTCCAAGAAAAGATGAATTCCAGAAAACCATTCAGTCCAAAAATGGAAATTGGTTCTTCTTCAAAACAACCAGAAGATATTGGTTCTTCAAGAAGTGTAGATGCTGAAAGTGGCTCTTCTTCAAAACAACCAACAGATACTGGTTCTTCAAGAAGTAGAGTTGCAGAAATTGGTTCATTGGATTTAAATGAACCAAGACTTGGACAAACCATCACTGATCCAGACACCAAAGATACTTATCTTCTCAACTTGGAAATTGGGTCTTTTTCTAATGGACACTGCCCTGTTTACAGAGCTAAGTTTTTCAAATATTTTTATGACGTTGGTAAATCCCTCCCTTATGGCTATGTCACTTTAAAGATAATCAACATGAATCTCCATGACCATGAATTCCACTTGATTCGAACTCAAACTCATACACGCATTACTTATCGTCAGAATCCCAACATAATTCGATGCAAGAAAACTTTCATGGCTGCGAATTTGTTTTGCATTTCTTTGCCTTATATGTCTGAGGGGTCTCTTCGTTCTATTCTCTCCACTCGTCCCGAAAAGAAATTGCCAGAGAATTTCATTCCTGTTGTTCTTAGAGAAGTACTTGTTGGTCTACGAGACGAACTTCATATTTTCTACACTCCAACGCTTCATAAGAGTTTGAATGCCGGAGATATCTTTATTGACATCCACAGTTATACTAAAGAAATGTGGATCAAGTTAGCATTTGAAGTTTCTGCTTATGATTCCGAACCCCCAAATTGTAATGGTGAAGAAGCTAGTTTGTTTTTGAATCCGAAAAGTATTTCTATATGGGGTGCTGCACCAGAGGTGTTTGAGAGTGAAAATGAGGATAACAGAGGTGCAAAATCTGATATCTGGCTATTGGGAATAACAGCACTGGAATTGGTGTATGGGACTTTACCTGTGAAGAATCGTAGAGACTTGAATTATATAATCAACAAGATAAGGGAGAAGAAGAAATTTCCAAAATCACTTGAAAAGATGATGATCAAGAGGGATAAGAAACTCAAGAAAGTGATGGATTTTGTTAAACGAAAGAAAAGGGTGTTTTCGCGAGAGTTTGAGGAGATGGTTCTTGCTTGTCTTAGAGAAAATCCAGACGACAGACCAACTGCTGATGAGCTTTTGAAAACTCCATTCTTTAGTGATATTGAAAGGTTTAAGCAATTTGTGTTGAACTGAGCAGTGAAAGATCAATGTAGGACATGTACATTCATGTGGTGGTATTAGTAAAAGCAGACTCGTGGATTATGATGTATAATGTGTACTACTTTCGTTTAGGCATGAAATGATCTGTTTTCTTAGTTGAGGATCACATGGTTTATATACATGAAATGGAACTTCTGCGGATTTGTCTTGTGTTTCTTTATTTGGATGAAACGTTTGTATGTTCGTACGATGCACCTGTTTATCAATAGCAAATGAATTCTGGTTCTCCAAATTGGGCTGTTGATCGATTTCTTGACAGCAGACGGGGCAAATAGATTTCTAGTTATAGGCGGTCTGGTTATGTCTTACACTTGTTTTTCTTATTAAGAGTTATACTTTCTTCATTGTTTTCTTACACTCTACCCTTGTAGACGTGACTTAGTGGGATTTGTTGTTGTTGGTTTGGTTATGTCCATTTCAATTAGTATCATCCTAATTGCATAACACGTACATGTGATTAATATTTCTTGTACATGACTTGTCTGCATAATTAGTGACTAATTACCCTCATGATCTCTCCTAATATGATCACCTGATCCAATCAAACAGGCCTTCTCTCAGACTTTATTCGTCAAATAGAATTGGCAACAAGTTCAAGTCCTAGGTATCTGATCTTTTGGAACTAGAAGAGCAGTTGAAGCATGAGCTTTAGGAAATGACAGTCTCTTTGGCTAGCCGGGATGCTGAAATTGTCAAGCTTAATGCCCATTTATTACATGCACAAGCTGAGGGACCTGGTGCAGGTGAACTTGCGGCTCTAAAGGCCCAAAATGAACATATCAATGTTGAAGTCAAGAGCCTCACCCAACAGTTGCTCCAGGCTCATACAGAGGGAATGGCCCTACTTCTCCAATCCTTAGCTCCTAAGCCTCCTACTTCCTCTACTCCTAAAATAGTTTTCCCTCATTTTTTATCCTGTTGGCAGTTCTATGGTTCTTATTTGCAATTTTTGTGCAGTAATTTGGAAGACTGTTCTCATATATTAATGAATGTTTTTGCCTTGTATTTACTATCTCTCTTCCTAATTCTTATGTATTTTTATTCATGTTAAGTGTTTCCAAGTGGCCATGAATTTGTCTTGACTACATGATAGTGGCTTGGTTTTGCTGCTTTTACTTTCGTGTGATGTCAAAAGGGGGAAGATTGTGTTGATGCGGGTTAGTTAGTAGGGATCTGGTCACACCACTGGGGGGAATTCGTGAACCAATAGTATAATTGACAGGGGGAACAAGTTTGATATAGTTTGTCATCATCAAAAAGAGGAAAAATGTTATATTGTGAAGTTTTGATGAGTTAACAAACAATGAGATCTGGTAGAGGGACCTGGTCCCATGAGTGAGAAACCTTCAAGACAGACTACAGAGGACAGTTGTAAAGCTACCACGACTATAGTGGTTGGTGAGCACGACAAAAGAGGTACATAGTCCTCAGCCAATGGCGTTGCACTAGGTTGTTTTGTCCATCTTATATTGGTCACCTTGATAAGTAACTACCTAGTTTTTGCTATCAAGATTTTCACAAAAAAGCAAAAGCCATTTTCTCTCTAGGAAGCATTATTCTGATATGCGCAAGGAGCTTGATCGAGGGATCAAGTGTAATCTTTAGTTGTTATGTGAGGTGAATGTCTTGTGTTCTAATATTGTAAGATTTATTCCTATATTATAAAGGAATATTGATCATTTCAGTTGTAATCATTATCAAGTCGAGTTCATAGCTAGAGTTAGCTTTGTCGAGTTTTGAGTGATATCTATGTTAACTAGAAGAGTTGGTTAATATAGTGGGCAATGGAGTCATTGCTTTGATCGATTTTGAAATAGAGTTGTTACAAAGAGGAAAGAGATTAAGGGTTCAATTCCTAGGTTGCAATTAGTGAAGTTGTTGCTGAAATCCTATGAGACAGTTGTGGCTTTTTCCTCCCTTGAATAAAGAGGTTTCCACGTAAACATCCTTTATTCTTTACTAAGCATTACTTTCTGTATAGTTTTTATTTGTATCAAGGGACCTGATCTGTTGACTTGTGGTAGACTCATACAAGCCATCAATATCAAACCAATCAATATTTTATTGGTTGACACTTAACTACCGACCACATAACAATTCATTCTTGTGTGTAGCGCCGTGGGCCCATGTCTCCCGAACGATCATAGTACGGCCGCTCATCTAATATAAAATCAATGAGTAGATCTCACCTCCCCAAGAAGTTCTGGAAGCGGCAGCCCAGCAGCGCTGGAAACCGCTTTCATGCGTCTTGGTTGTTGGTGGAGAAGAAAACCCGTCGAAGCCACTCGCGGCACACTGACTAGAAATCATCTGCGAGAAGGTCTTCTAGCACAGGATTTACTTTTTTAATCATAGAAATCCTTTCGGGAGCGGTATGGGCTAATGAAGCATGGGGGTCCTATTGGAATTGGGATCCAACTAGTGAATTAGTACATTTACAAATCGATATTCACTAAGGCGAATCTAAGCATAATTACACTCCCAATAAGTGACCCTACTAAGATGGTAGCTATTTTAGACATGTATTACTTGGCCATTTAAGAAAAGAAAAGAGGAAAATTTAAAGAAACAAAATAAAATACGAGCCAATTATGCGCGGGGAAATAACAACCCAAACGGCCAAAGCTATAAATACAACTTCTTCTTCCTCACAAACCAAATTCCATTTTTTTTTTTCTGAAACTGTGATTCTCTGTCCAAGAAAACATGGATTCCAGAAACCCATTCAGTCCCAAAATGAAAATTGCTTCTTCTTCAAAACAGCCAACAGATAACGGTTCTTCAAGAAATGTAGATGCAGAAATTGGTTCTTCTTCAAAACAACCAATCGATATTATTGGTTCTTCAAGAAATGTAGATGCAGAAATTGGTTCTTCTTCAAATCAACCAAGACTTGAACAAACCATCACTGATCCAGACACCAAAGATACTTATCTTCTCAACTCGGAAATCGGGTCTTTTTCTAATGGAAGTTGCCCTGTTTACAGAGCTTTGTTTTCCAATTTTTTGTATGGCACTGGTAGACCCTTCCCTCGTGGCTATGTCACTTTGAAGATCATCAATCAACATTGCATTTTTCAACCTCAGAATCCCAACATAATTCGATGCATGAAAACTTTCATTGCTTCGAATTCGTTATGTGTTTCTTTGCCGTATATGTTTGAGGGATCGCTTCGTTCTATTCTCTCCACTCGTCCTGAAAAGAAATTGCCAGAGAATTTCATTCCTGTTGTTCTTAAACAAGTAGTTGTTGGTCTACAGACGAAGGTTCATGTTTTCTGCACTCCAACGCTTCATAAGAGTTTGAATGCCGGAGATATCTTAGTCGATAAGGGAGAAGAAAAAATTTCCAAAATCAGTTGAAAAGATGATGATCAATTTCTTTTGAAAACTCCATTGTTTACTGATATTGAAAGGTTTAAGCAATTTGTTGGATTAATATTGATGTATATTGTGTAGTACATGAAATCCTCTGTTTTCTGAGTTTGGGGATTGTATACATGAAATGGAACTTCTTCCTTCTGTTTCTTTATTTGGCTGTTGATCGATTTCTTCATTGTTTTATTACATTCTATCCTTCGCAAACGTCACTTCCGAAATAAAAAGGTCGTTGCACTTGTTAGATATTTCTCCATCTTCAACTGCGTATATTTCATCGCACAATTTTAACTGCTGATCATCTTCTTTTAAGATTTGGAGCTCCCAAAAAAGTGCACTTTGTTGAAAGCAACAAAAACACAAGAAAAATTGTTGAAGAAGGCCTTTAGTTCCTTTTAAAACCACTAAAACCTTTAGTCAATTATTTAACGAGGGCCAATATGTAAAATGCAATAAGTATTTTTACTTAATACGTTCATATTTACTTTTTTGGAAATTTGAGATGTTCATACAATAAGTAAAATTTACTTATTTAGTTCATATTTACTTGTCCATTATATTATTTTGAGATATCTAATAATATTTTTCCAGTTTATAACATTAATAAATAGTTTACCATGTTGTATTTTTTTGACCCTTACTATTAAATACTATTTATTTTTTAATATTTAGTTGACTTATATTTAATAAAAGTGATTTGGTAAAATTATATTTATCTCTATGTCAAGTTAATAGTAAATAACTATTATTGAATAAAAGTAATTGAGAAGATGTTGACGAAGTTTCTTTTGCCATTGAAAAAAAGCTAAAAATATATGTTTCTTGAAAGAAAAAAAAAAACATAAGCAAAAGAAAAATTCGAAACAAAAACATCTATATCATAACTACTCCATATTTACCAAGTATACCAGTCATTAATTTCTACTTATGAAACAACCCATTTGGTTACCTACATGTAACAATTCTTTTTTTTTTTTTTTAATCTACATATAACAATTCGTTTCCTTTATAAGAGAGAAATATTGAAAACACATGTAAATTATTAGTTTTATTTTTTAACAATTGACAGTTTTAAAAATATATTTTACTTGACTAACTCAATTTTAATACACCTTCAATCTTGCGATATGAGTGAAATACACCCCTAAATTTTCATCAAGTTTAGGAGTGTTTTCAACACTTCTCTTCATTTTTTATTAAGAGTCGCATGCTCCTACAGGAATTTAAAACCACTTGCTATGTCATGTAGCTAATCGGGGTTGATCGAGGTGTATCTACGTTTAGTTAGTCAAGTAGATTAGCATTTTTTAGATGGCTAGTAGTTTAGACACGAAACTAATAATTTGCGTCAAGTTTAGACATGTTTCTAATAGTTCTCTTTATATATTTGCATTTTATACTATAGATATAATTCATTTCTTGTCCCAATAAAAGACGTACTCTTTAATTTTCTTGTACTCTTCAAGCAACCATAGCACTACTTTATTTAATTTATTTATGTATTATATTGATTAAAAAATTAATATATTCTTTTTTATTTTAATTATATAAAAATAAGAACTTCATTAAAGTCCTTCATAAGCAGTGGCGGACCTATGTATTTGTATTTGTGATATTGTATTTGTGACAATATTATTATTTATATACAATGTATTAGTTGAACACCCATTCAATATAACAATTTTTGAGCTAAAAATAATTAAATATCCATAATATAAAATTTCTGAATCCGCCGCTATTCAGAAGAGATGTTAAATATTCTCCTGTATAAGAAGCGCAGGTGAATAGGCACCATGGAGGTCTCAAACTTTTAATTTTCTTTTTAAAAAAATATTTTAAAAGTCTATTCTTATAATTTTTGTAAGATGTAAAGTTGATTAAAAATATTCAAAAATTATTTTTAGATGTAAAGTTATTTATTTTTTTCTTTCATGAAAAGATTTACTTTTTCTTATAAATAATACTCCATTCATTTCAATCATTTGTCGTATTTTGATTTGACTCAAAATTTTAAAAATAAAAAAGATTTTTGAATTTTATGACCTAAATTATATGCATGGTCTTAAACTACATGTATGTATAATGGGTCTCATGTTTAATACATGAAAATATTTTTAAGGCTGAATCAGTGCCCCCTAAAGTTGGCATTTTACTTAGACATCTAAACTAGGTTTTGTTCATTTTAGACACCTCATGTCAATTCTTACTGTGTCATTTTGACAAGTTTTTGTACAATCAGCCAAAATGTGTTTCACTCGTGAATGACGTGTAAAATAACGAATTAAATGACGACATATTTTATCTGAAATTAAAATTATCAATCTTTTCGATATTTTAATCTTGAAATGGATCTATCCCTAAACTTTTAAAACATTCTCCATCGTTTTTTCATCATTTTGTTCTAGCTATTTTCATTCACCATGGTTGAAGTTTAAGCTTTTGAGAAAATGGAGAAGGAGAAGAAGAAAAAAGTAATTAAAACACGCATGGTCAACGAGTGTATCACATTTCTTATGCCTTGTAAGCAAAAAAATGTCAAAATAACACATTGAGACCTAACGTGAGGTGTTTAAAATGAACAAACATTAGTTTAGGCATCTAAGTAAAAATTTGTGCCAACTTCAAAGGGGGTCACCGATGGGTTCAACCTATTTTATAATCTTGTGATCCTTAAACATGTTATGTGAAATTAAAATTAAAAATTGACAAAAAAAAAATCATTCTTTTCTAAATGAACTAAAAAAATAAGGCAATATAAATTATTTTTAAAAGGCAAAATAATAATAATTCTATTATTATTAAAAAGTGCCCCCCTCAAATTTGATGGAATATCTCAATTAGTTATATTGATTCATTAATTTCTAATTATAAAACAACCTATTTGGTCACTGCATACACCAATCCGTTTCATTTATAGGAGAGATAGAATAGTATATTTAAATAAGATAAAAATATTGAAAACACTCTTCAATTAGGCGTGAATTATTACTTTCATTTTTGAACTATTGACAATTTTAAAAATACCATTTAACTTGGCTAATTGAACTTACATACACCCCCGATCTTGCAACATGAGTTAAATACACCCTTAAATTCTCGCCAAGTTTAGGAGTATTTCCAACACTTCTCTCGTCTTTTTATTAAGAGTCTCATGCTCCTATAAGAGTTTGAAATTATTTGTTATGTCATGTGGTTGATTGAGGGTGTATCCAAGTTTATTTAGTCAAGCAAATGGATGTTTTTAAGACCGTAATAGTTCATGAATAAAATTAATAATTTACACCAAGTTTAGAATATTTTCAATACTTCTCTATATAAATATTTTTTTATAGTTACGTCATATTCTTGTTGTAATAATCAAGTTATAATTTTATATATTTGCATTTTATACTATACATATAATTCATTTCTTGTCCCCAAAAAAAGACGTTTATTTTTCTTGTGCTCTTCAAGCAACCTTAACACTATTGAGTAGTGATTTAATTTGTGAATTGATTTTTAAATTTATTTTACTTGATATTTTTTAATATATTTAAATTATCATGATAATATTATATAAATATTTAATATTTTATTGACTTTATTGATATATTATATTAATTAAAAATTTAAGATATTCTTTTTAATTTTAATTATATAAAAATAAGAACTTCATTAAAGTCCTTCATAAGAGATATTCAATATTCTCATATATAAAAGAAGTGACAGACTACAGTGGCGCAGCTGAATAGGCACCACTTCGTTGATATGCCTGCTTCTAGGGCGACTCAAATATATGAGTTACCTAAAATAAAAAATGAACTGAGGCCTTAAACTTTTAATTTTCTTTCAAGAAAATATTTTAAGTCTATTCTTCTAATTTTTTTAAGATGTAAAGTTGATTAAAATTATTTGAAAAATTATTTTTAGATGCAAAGTTATTTTTTTCCATAAAGAAATTTACTTCTTTTTTTTTTTTTTAATAAATTGTACTCCATCCATTTCAATCATTTGTCATATTTTGACTTGGCTCAAAATTTTAAAAAATAAACAAGATTTTTGATTTTATGACCTTAAATTACATGTATGGGTCTTAAGCTACATGTATGTATAATGGGTTCCATGTATAATACATGGAAATAATTATTAATCTTGAGATCTTAAACATGTCATGTGAAAAGTTAAAATTAAAAATGAGAAAACACCCCCTCTTTCGAACTTGGTAGCACAACTTACTTTAGCACTTAAAAGTATACGGGCTTTAAATACCCCTTAAGATATTTGAAGTGAATTAATACCACCCTAGCTAAGAATATAATACCAATCTCAAAATGACAAGTGTATTGCACACACACCACATTATTGTGACACATTATAACCACATAAACACCACGTCAAAACCACACAGGAGATTCTCTCATATTTGATTTTTTGATGTTTTAAATTCATTTCTTTATTTTTTTTTCTTTTCCTAATATTTTTAAATACAAATTAATCCTTAATTCTTAATAAGTTTAAGAAGAAGTAAGGATCAAGTACCCCTAGACTATGACTGTCATAATCCAAAAATTCAGGTTGTGATGACACCTACTACATCCCACCAGTAGGTAAGCCAAACCATAGTCTGGAACTAGAAGCAACATACTATTGCGCGGAAGAAAAGAATTTCGGAAGATAAACCATAATAATAAGAAGCAAAGGAAAAAAGAGAGAATCAAATCAATACAAAAACCAACCCAAGACCTGGTATCAACCGGTATTTGAGCAACTAATCAAAACAAGAGTACAAAAGCAATACAATAATACATGACTATCTCTGGAACCAAAATAAAGACTAGTCCTAGTCCAAAAGAAAAGGAGAGTGGAACAACTCCGGACACTAGAAGCTCACCCAAATTTCCAAATCCCATGAGCTGCTCTGCACGAGACCAAATCAGTGGCAAGAACTCGTATTTTGATCTGCAAGGTGCAAAAGGATAGTATGAGTACCAACAAGTGACACTTAGTAGGCATAGGCCGATTGAGCTCCGAAGATAAAAATAAGCATAAATAACATGTAAAAAAGGACCTTATATCATAGATAACTAAAGAAACAACAGGAATGCTATAATAAGAAACAAACTGAAGTAAGGAGCAGCGAGTAAAAGAAACAGATAAGGGAAGCAAATAAAGAAAGTAAGTGACGATCCTGGATATGCTAGCCTATCAACCTACTCACGACAAGGCTCTACTAAGGGAGACAACTAGCCAAAGGTATACTAATAGTAACAATCATAAATATCACATAAAAGCCAAGAAGGCTATCCCAAATCAAGCCTACACAAAACATCAAACTGAGGGAACAAGGGCATTATCTACCTTCAAACAAGTACCACTGTTCATACTGCCACAAGTAAGCAAATAGTCAAACAATAACATTACCGAGTCCCATGTGCTTAGAAGGTACACAACAAACTAAAGAGTAAAAAAAATTATGTGGATCTTGAATGTGATTTTTTATTTCTATGTTTAACGAGAAAGAGTACTTTAGGTATAGAGTTTGAAGAAGGACAAAGAGGATGTGGTAGGGTGGGGAGTTTGAGGAAGAAGAGAGAAGCAAGTAGAGGGGACATGCAGTGGCGGATCTAGGATTTAGAGTCCGTGGGTGCCAAAACAAGGTGCTTGGAGCCTTTTTTTTTTCCTTAAAGAATATCCGCAGCAAATTTCGGCGGATCTAGGATTTAGAGTCCGTGGGTGCCAAAACAAGGTGCTTGGAGCCTTTTTTTTTTCCTTAAAGAATATCCGCAGCAAATTTCTCAAAAAGAATAGGTACAAATGGGATTCGAACCTGCAACATTAGTCATCTAAAGTTGCCCTCCAACCGTGGCACCACAAGCCAATTTTGTTCACTGGGTGCCACGCTTTATATTTATATAAATATTATATATATATACCTATGTATATATAGAGTTTCCGTCGAAGTTAGGGGGTGGCGTGGCACCCCCCGACCACTACATAGATCCGCCCCTGGGGACATGTGGGGTTTTGAGAAAGCGGGGTTGGGTGTTTGAAGAAGAAGAAGAATGGGGTGTGTGGGGTTTTTTTTTTTTTTTTTTTCATTATATATAATATGTATACTAGTGAGATCATTTTTAAGAATTTTTTTTTTTTCATGTCATCCGCTTAGGTAGTGTTAAATTCACATGAAACAAAATAAATGACTGTGCAGTTAAAGTGCTAAAGTAAATTTTACTGTCAAGTTCATGGGGGGCATTTGATGTATTTTCTCATTAAAATTGATCAAAAAAAAGAAAAAGAATTATTCTTTTCGAAACGAACTAAAACAATAAGACAAATAAATTGAAATAATACCCCCCCACCCCTCCAACCCCCCCCCCCCCACCCCCCTCAAATTTGAAGACTTGAGACAAATTCCTTATTTTCGCAAGCATAGAGTCGGGCGTGCCTACTTTCAGCAAAGGGTATTTCATATATTTTACAATTATATGTGTTTTTAGGCTCGTGTTTTTTGTGATGTTGTGCATGTACTATTTCTTGTTTGGGCAACTTTCTTTGATGGGGGTAAGTCATTAGCAACTACTTAAAGTTATTCACATATTTTGTTGGGCTATGTTAACTAAGACTTGTACTTATTTAACACTTTTGTGATTCAAAACAACACATACTAAATACCTTTTAATTACATGACATCATAGATATAATACACATCTAGGAAAACACATGAAGTTATAATATTTATGAAATATATAGAGAAGAAAGAGATTGTTGTACTCAGAGGCGAATCTAGGATTTCAAGAAAATGGGTGCACCATTGCTTTAAAGATAAGCCATCTTGAGAACGGGTTCAACAAGTTTTAATTTAATATATTCTTTAATAATTATAGAAGTAATATATCGAGTTTACTCGGATGAGTACGGGTTCGGGTGACCCAAAATTACTACATAGAATCGCCCCTGGTTGTACTAGTAGTATTTAAGAAAATAGAAGAAACGTCTCTATTAGTCCCAGTCCTAGGTCTCATTTGTTTTCATTAATATTAAGACGTCTGAATCTGAATGATTAAAATCTTGTCGATAGATCTGAATGATTAAAATCTTGTCGGTAGATCTTGTAGTAGAGTTGTTACAAAAATGAAGGGATTAAGATTTAATTCCTAGATTGTAAGAATTTGTAATTTGAATCTTTGCTCGTTTATTAGTGAAGTTGTTGCTGAAATTCTTTGAGACAATCATAAAATTTTTCACGTATAATTCTTGTTTGTGCGAAACGACCTGATCAGTACTTTTCAAATCGATATTCAATAAGCCGAACCGAAAACTTAATTACTCTCCCAATAAGTGACCCTACTAAGATGGTATACAATTTTTCCTAAGACATGTAAATACTTGGCCATTTAAGAAAAAGAAAAAGGGGGAAACTAAAAGAAACAAAATAAATTTTGGGCCAATTATGCGCAGGGGAATAACAAACCCAAACGGCCGAAGCTATAAATACATCTTCTTCTTCTTCTTCTTCCATTTTCGTCTTCCTCACAAACCAAATTCCATTTTCTCTGAAACTGTGATTCTCTGCTCCAAGAAAACATGGATTCCAGAAACCCATTCAGTACCAAAATGGAAATTGGTTCTTCTTCAAAACAGACAACAGATATTGGTTCTTCAAGAAGTTCAGATGCCGAAATCGGTTCTTCTTCAAATCAACCAAGACCTGGAAAAACCATCACTGATCCATACACCGAAGATACTTATCTTCTCATCTTGAAAATTGGGTCTTTTTCTAATGGAAGATGCCCTATTTACAAAGCTCTGTTTTCCAGAAATATGTATCGCTCTCCGGACCTGTTCCTCGTGGCTATGTCACTTTGAAGATCATCGACATGAAACTCCATCAGAATGAATTCAAATTGATCAACATCAACTTCAAACAGACCTTTTTCAACCTCAGAGTCCCAACATAATTCGATGCAAGAAAACTTTCTTTGCTTCGAATTTGTTATACGTTTGTTTGCCGTATATGTCTGAGGGATCGCTTCGTTCTATTTTCTCCACTCGTCCTGAAAAGAAATTGCCAGAGAATTTCATTCCTGTTGTTCTTAAAGAAGTACTTATTGGTCTACGAGACGAAGTTCATGTTTTCTGCCATCCAACGCTTCATAAGAGTTTGAATGCCGGAGATATCTTTGTTAACATCCATGATGATACTAATGAAATGTCGATCAAGTTAGAATTTGAAGTATCCGTTTATGACTCCGGACCCCCATTTGAAGAAGGTAGTTTGTTTTTGAATCCGAAGAATATTTCTATATGGGGTGCTGCACCAGAGGTGTTTGAGAGTGATAATGAGAATAACAGAGGAGAAAAATCTGATATGTGGCTATTGGGAATTACAGCACTGGAATTGGTGTATGGGAGTTTACCTGTTCGGAATCGTAGAGACTTGAATTATATAATCAACAAGATAAGGGAGAAGAAGAAATTTCCAAAATCACTTGAAAAGATTATGATCAAGAGGGATAATAAATTCAAGAAACTGATGGATTTAGTTAAACGAAAGAAAAGGGTGTTTTAGCGGGAGTTCGAGGTGATGGTTCTTGCTTGTCTTAGAGAAAATCCATAGGACAGGCCAACTGCTTTTGAGCTTTTGAATACTCCATTCTTTAGTGATATTGAAAAGTTCAAGCAATTTGTGTTAATTGAGCAGTGAAAGATCATATTCAGCATATTCGTTAAGGCATGAAATGATCTGTTTTCTTTGCCGAGGATAAAATGTTTTATATACTTGTGCGGATTTGTCATCTGATTCTTCCTTCTGTTTGTTTATTTGAATGAAACGTTTGCATGTTCGTATGAAGTTGGTCATTCTTTTAGATAATGCATCTGTTCTATGAACACCAAATTGGGCTGTTTGATTGATTTCTTGACAGCAGAAGGGGCAAACAGATTTCTAGTTATCTGTAATTTACTCAGTCCTTATATAAAATCTAAATGAAACTAATTAAGGAGAAATTAACAGTAAAACGAAGAATTAAGGGTACACTAGTTAAACATTAGTGGTAGGTTCCTAGAGGTAATCTTGAGAACAAAGCCAGGGTAAATATCATCATCTTCATTGATATGAGTATTCTCTACCAATATAAAAAGATCGTCACACTTTTCAGATATTGTTTGAAGTGTTTCTCCTTCTCCAACTACATATATTTCATCGCACAATACTAGTTCTTGATCATCATCTTTAAGATTTGGAACTTCCGAGAAAGAGCACTTTGGTGAAAGCAACACAAACACAAGAAAAATAGTTGAGAAATTGAAGTAATTTGTTGAGGAAGCCATAATATTTGTGAAACTAAATAGATTATTGTTGTGGTAAGTATTTACAGTAAAACCTCTATAAATGCATATGCTTGGGACCAAAAAAAAATATTCATTTATCGAGATTATTAGTTTATCGATAAATGCATAAAATATTTATTTATCGATAAATAAATATTTATTATTTTAGAGAGTATTTTGCAGTATGTGCCATAAGAAAGAAAAAAAAAATTGAATTAAGAATTTCAAAAGTTTAAATTTAGGAAACTAAAAAGTGTAATCTTTGCATATTTATTATTTAAATCTAGGAAAGCTAAACGAATTTAGTGAAGTTTAATGTTTCTAATTGTATTCATGTATATAAAATATGAAGAGATTTTATGTTAACTATAAAAGGAAAAAGCTAGATGTTTAAAAATCATAATCCAAGTATAATGTCTTCTCATCATTTGAAAGGCATACAAAAATCATCTTTAACCAATAAAATAAGAAATACAATATGTGAGCATAAGAAAGAGAATCCAACTATTAGCCAAAAAGATTTGCAAGCATGGGTGAAACAAAATTTTGATTTGACTATTAGTCAATCAACAATATCGCACACTCTCAAAAGGTTGACAGAGTATTTGTCAAATGAGATGAAAAATAGCGATGTCAAAAGGCATAAACCGGCAAAATACCTTGATTTAGAGAAAGTTTTGTACGAGTGGTTTTTTCAAATGCAAGAGAAAGTGGACATGTCAGGGGAAATTATCCAAGGAAAAGCAAAAGATCTTTTCCTGAAAATGTATGGTGAAACTAATCCAGAATTCAGCTTCTCTTCTGGTTGGTTAGAACTTTTCAAGTCAAGATACGGATTCAAGTCTTACAGATGTTTTGGTGAAAGTGGTTCAGTTATCATGGAGAATATTGAAAACGAATTGCTTAGCATACGGTCAAAACTAGATCAGTTTGAATTGAAGGATATTTATAATATGGATGAAACTGGACTATTTTACTGATTGGAAGCTGATCATTCACTTGCTACCAAGCAGCTTGAAGGTCGCAAAAAAGACAGAGAGAATTACTCTTGCTCTCTGTTGCAATGGTGATGGATCTGACAAAGTACCATTGTGGATTATTGGTAAGTTTGCAAATCCTAGATGCTTTAAAAATGTGAACATGAACAATCTTAATTGCATGTATAGATCCAACAAGAAAGCTTGGACGACTGGCTTGCTTTTCCAAGAATATGTTGGCTATTTTGATAAGAGAATGAATGACAGGAAGGTTTTGTTAATAGTAGACAATTGCCTAGCTCATCCAAAGATAGTTGAAGGCCTAAGAAATGTAGAGTTGTTTTTCTTACCTCCTAACACAACGTCTAAGATTCAACCATGTGATGCTGGGATTATTTGAGCATTCAAAGCTCATTCTTGTCATCGTCTTTATTTCAGCATCCTACAAGGACTTGAGGTTGAAGCACCAAATACTGAAAAAATTAATATTTTGAATGCTATTAATTTTGCTAACTTGGCTTGGAATTTTGATGTGAAAGAAATAACAATTGCAAATTGTTTTCGGCATTGTAAGATCCGGTCGGAAGAAAAAAATGTTCCCGAACCACAAGTTGGTGAATTAGATGAAGGTATCCAAGAAGTTGGTGAATTAGATGAAGGTATCCAAGAATTAAATGATGTCATCTCTAATTTAGCCTACAAAAATGTGATGGATGTTGAACATCTTTTGAATTACCCTAACGAGAATGATACAGTTATGGAATTACCTACAGAGGAAGAGATTATTCAATCTGTAATGAATAATGATGATGAGAATGATTCTGAACAAGATGATAGTAGCATTGTCCCACATGTATCATCAAAGGAGGCATTTCAAGTAATGACTACACTGTCAAACTATTTGGTACAACACGAACAAAAGATTTCGAAAATTGTGTTCGCTCTTCAAAAAGTTAAGGATGAGATTAATTTTGGTTTTGGTGGGAAGGAAAAACAATCAACTATAGAATCATATTTTAAAAAGAAATAGTTATTGGTCTAGTATTATTGACTGATTAAATATATATAAATTCTTGATGTATTCTAGTAATTATTACTTTATATTTTTTCTGGGCCTTTAATACTTTATTTTTAATTATTATTTAATGCATTTAGCGAGAATATTATTTTAATATAACTGGCCCAAGTCGGGACCAGAGAAAAATATTCATTTAGCGAGATTATTATTTTAATATAACTGGCCCAAGTCGGGACCGGAGAAAAATATTCATTTAGCGAGATTATTACTATATCGAATATTACTTTATCTAGGTTTTACTGTATAAGACAAAAATAAAAGACAAATTTAGTTAGTACTAGTACGTGAAGAAAGTGGGGTTGGGAAGTGGGGGCACTTATCTACGCAATGTAACAAACTAAGGTTTGTATTGATCACAAAAGAACTTACAAGCTCATCAAAGATCAAAAGGAAAACAAAAAAAGGGAGGTTCTAGACTGCTATTACAAAATAACTAATTAAAAGAAAATAACACAACTCATAGCATAACCCTAATGCGATAGTTCATCCTCTATATATAGGCATCTTTAGTGTACATCCTCATTCCTCCGGGTCCCAAACATAATTTGACAATATATCAATTGAGTCCGGCATCGGGGCTAGATTCGTAACAGGATACATAATATTATGTCATGATTCATGAAATAGAGAAATTATTTTCGATAAACTAATAATCTTTTTTTTCCCTTTCTTATATATAAAAAAATAATACTTTACTTAGTTACTTGTTGAACCAATTAAGCGCGGGAGAATAACTACCCAAACGGCAAAAGCTATAAAATACTTCATCTTCTTCTTCATCCTCACTAAACTAATCCCAATTTTCTGCAAATCCTCCAACAAAAAATGCAGAATCCCACAAAACCATTCGATCTTCCCGATGATAACATTGCTTCTTCTTCTTCAACAATTCGGAATCCAAGAACGGAAATTGGTTCTTCTTCTTCTAGGATTGTGAATTCGAGAAGGCAAATTTCTTTATCTCTACGTAAACCAAGAAATTATTGTCCTGCAAGAGTTGGGAAAACCATAATTGATCTAAACAAAAACCATACTTATCTTCTCAAAAATGAAATTGGTTCTTCTTCTAATGGAGCTTGCCATGTCTACAAAGCTCTGTTTTCCAAATATTCTACAAAAAACAGAGCACATACTCCTTCTGGCCATGTCACTTTGAAGGTCATCAACAGAATCGTATTCGTAAATGAAAGCAAAGAGCTTCAACACAGTATCAATGTATCGAAAGGCTATAGTACTACAATCAACATAATTGGAATCAAGAATAATTTCAATACTGAAGAATTCAAATGCGTTTCATTGCCTTATATGTCACATGGATCACTCCGTTACATTCTCTCTACTCGTCCCGATAAAAGATTGCCAGAGGAATTCATTGCTGTAGCTCTTAAAGAAGTACTTATCGGTTTACAAGACGAGCTTCATCTTAAAATTGATTCAAGGGTTCATAACACTTTAAATGCTGGAGATATTTTTGTTGATATCAACAATGCTAATGGCGAAATGTTGATCAAATTAGCATTTGAAGCATCGGTTTATGACTCCGAAGACATCAATGTAGAGGAAAACTCAAATGAAGAAGAAGATATTTTGCGATCCCCTCCATTTTTGGACCCGAAGAAAATTGCTATATGGGGTGCTGCACCAGAGGGGGCGATTGGACCAAAATCTGATATTTGGCTATTGGGAATAACAGCATTGGAATTAGCTTACGGAGAATTACCTGTGACGAATAGTGAAGAATTGATTCATATAATTAAAAAGATAAGGAAGAAGAAGAGATTTCCAATATCACTCGAAAAGCTGTTGATCGTCAAGAAGGAGGGATGGAGATTCAAGAAAACAGAGCATAATCTGTTTAAACGAAAGGTGTTTTCCGAAAAGTTTGAGAAGATGGTTGTGAAATGTCTTTCAAAGAATCCAAAGAAGAGGCCAACTGCTAAACAGCTTCTGAAAAGTTCATTCTTTAAAAAAGAAAGGGATATCGAAAAGTTTAAGCAATTTGTGTTGAATACTGAAGAGAACAATTGAACAATTTCTAGATCATATTAAGGTCTGAATTTGCAATCGTACAAGTAAGAGAAGAAATTTGGCGAATTTTTTGATTGACATTGATGTTACTACATTGTAAATATTGCATAAACAGATATTGGAAAGTACTAGAAGAGATGGGAGTAGTAAGTATTTATAAGGAAAAAAAATTAATTAGTGCTAATACGTGATGGAAGTGGGGTTTGCCCCACGTTGTTTTTGGGGTTAGAAAGTGGGGTAGTTAATTACGCCATTTACAAAAATTACTTTTTTTTATTTCCTATTTTTTTCTTTTTAATTTACGACTTGCCAATATTTCTTAAAATATTAATTGGATTTCACATTCATACAACACTAGTAGAATCAGAATGGCCTCAAGCAATTTTTGAACTGTGTTCCTCTAATCATATCGAAGAAGCTACTGTATTGAGTACTTGTAACAGAATTGAGATATATGATAATCAACTGATAAAGATAACGAATCACAACAATTAAACTGGAAATACATCAAAATGCAACAAGAGTACAATAACAATTAATGCAACACAACTACGCAAGTAAATGGAAAACAAAAGTCCAACATTCAGAACAATATAATTAACATATACCAAATTTGATAAAACATCTTTCACTTCCAATACCTTGAAACATCCATGAATTTTGGTGAAATACCTAAGCTACTCATTAAGTCCATAAACCTCCCATTCCTCCCAAGAACCCACCCGGAATGAGATTGTTCCCTTTGAGCAAAATAAGTGATTCCATGTAATTCTGAACATAAAACGACCAAGTGTTTCCTTGAATACCAAGACCCGTATTTCGTCCACTATTTGGATCATAAGAAACCAGACCATTCTCCCTAGTTGAAATCAAAACTTCACTGTTGTTCCTAAATCCAACAACTTTCTTCAAGCCTCCAACCAAATTTATACGATACAACCTACTCCAAGATTCCAAAACTCCGTACTGCTTCATCACCCATACTTCACAAAAAGCACCATACATCCCCATCCCATACTTAACAACAACAAGTGATTCCTCAAACAACGTAATCGATAAACCTTTTGCAATTCCACCCGTTAAAGCATCTGGCAACATAATCTCCCCAAACACCTCATCCGCTCTACTAAAAGTCATAATTAAAATCTGAAGGCCACCACCATTCGCAACAAAATCATACACAATCCAATGTACAAATCCTTTGACAAAAGCATGAGACGACATATACTTCACAATACAATGCTTAATCTCAAACCCCACCACTCTCCTCCAAACTCCACTATTGATCGAATAAATTTCAACCTCAGGAAAACCATTTTACCAGAACACATCATTCTTACGATACACAAGTCTAGCCAACTTATAGTATTTAGTCTTAGGCAAATCAACACCAAATCCAAGAACAGACATATGAGGTGACTCAGGCTTAATCGAAGGGAAAGGTAAGGTTATAAACTTCTGAATAGAAGGTTTCCACAAAACAAGACTCCGCAACTTACCAAACAATTTGCCAGACAAACACACGATGCCATTGCAGCTGCCAACAATTGTGTAACACCCTCGTTGGCATTTGGAAGGGAAGTTCAGTTCCGATATAAAATCCAAGGAAAAGCGTTGATTCTTAGAGTCTTGAAACAACGAATAGTTCTCTTTATTGCAAGTATCAACGTAACGCATTACAAGAAGGGTGTTGGAATGTGGGGTTTGGGCGAGGTGAGCGGAGATGAAAGGAGAACTGGTGATGAGGGAAAGCCATGATTTGCAGACAACTATGAATCAAATTAAGGATTTAGTAGGAAGTTTCAGTAGGATTTCTCTCAAAAGTTTGGGAGGAATGTAGGCGGAATCAGAATCAGTCATTGAGCAACTTTGAGAGAAAGAGAGAGAGAGAGAGAGAGAGGGACAAGACAAACCCTAGTTGTGGAAGACAATTTTGGTAAATTTGCTTTACATATAGGGATGACAACGTGCCGGGGCATGACGAGGCAGGACATGTTTAGATATTTTTTAATAAAAATCATGACAGGGTGGGTTGCGGGTTTGGGATAAACCCAATGCTAAAATCAGTAAACTATTTCTTTCACTTTTCTTCTGTTTAAGACCTTTAGGCAAGAAAATCCAGCAATCATATAATTACTAGATTAACCTTTTATTTGCATTTTATCAGCTTAATCCCATAACTTATTCTTAAAGAATTAGTAATTATTTTCTTTTATCATTGTGTTATGTTAAGTGAGAATCCATTGTTTAGCTATTCTTGGGGGTCACTTCAAGTCTATTTTCAAATATGGGTGAATTTATAGAGTAATTATGTGGTGAGTTAAGGTTGGATGAGGATTAATTTATGGCATTTATAATTTATATATGAACTAGAGCTCTCCATCATTATTTTATTACAAGTTCAATTTTCAATTTTGGCAAATGATTGGAAAACTTTGTTTCACCCCAAATGATTGTTGAACATCTTATATTTTCTTAACTTTAGTCTTTGTTATTAATTGCTCTTTTGTAATAAGTGTTAGCCCCTAAATACTTCTAAATTAGTTTTAATAATAACAATTAACCTAAAGTATCTTAGCAGGAAAAGGAAGCAAGAAGTACATAGGTGAATATTCATCCAAGGAACAGAAGGAAAGAAGATCAGTCATAATCAATGAAAGATATTTAATAAAACGATGAATTTCCATAAAGAAAAGGAGATCAATGATCAATCATAATCAATCAAAGATCCAGAACGCAAGGAAGGAATCAGATTTGAAGTCACCGCCAAATCAACAACTCACGGAGGCAAGAACACTGAACAAAGATTCAAAAGACGGATTTTATTAACCTTTTTGCAACACTAATTTTGTAGAGGGCTCTCTCTCTCTCTCTTTTGTTATAGTACAAGATCTATTACTTTTTGTAATGTCCAGCACTAGCATAGTGTTTCAAAGTGAAGAATATGTACTCTTTTGTAATGTCAACTAGTTCGGGTTGAGCTAAATTGAGCATTATGCATTTCCCTCATCACTCGCCAATTTTGACATCAGGGAGAAGTATATATATTCTTTTTTATTTTTTATATTTTTTTTATGATGAGTGTAGTGTCCGGGCCAACTTCCGCTCACTTCAACTAACTTCAGAAGAAACATGTCATCTCCCACCAAGTATGAAAATTCTTCCTTATCAAATCACACTAGATGCAATGAGAAGGTAATAATGTGTGTATAGCAAATACTCAGGCCACTGCAACACCTTATTGCCTGCCAACTTTAGGTGAAAAGGGGGTGCTGGATTTGGTAACCTTAAAAGGGCTAACCATATTTAGCTCAAAGAAAAACAACTAAAACAAGACGATAGTAACATCATAATAGCTACAACAAAAATAATATGCTATTCGACTGATAAAGACAAGGTCCTTTGCTTGATTAGGATAAGGTTTTACAATAAACTGGAAATACATCAAAAAGCAACAAGAGTACACTAACAACTAATGTAATGCAAAAAGCCATTCCATGTAATTCAACATTCAGTACATTACCTCTCTAAACTAGTCTACCACATTTGATAAAACGGCAGTGTTCCCTTTAAGCAAAATTAGTGATTTCATGTAATTCTGAACATAAAATGAGCAATAGCTCCCTTGAATACAAAGACCCATATTACATCCACTATTTGGATCATAAGAAAGCAGATCATTGCTCCTAGTTGAAAACAAAACTTCACCGTTGTTCCTAAATCCAACTACTTTCTCCATGTCCGCAACCAAATTTATACGATACAACCTTCTCCAAGATTCCAAAACTTCATGTTGTTTATGAAGCATCATCTATCTCCCTCTCATACCTAACAACAAGAAGTGATTCCTCAAACAACATAATAGATAAATTCGTTGGAATTACACCAACAAAAGCATCTGGCAACGTAATCTCCCCAAACACCGCATCTGTTATACTAAAAGTCATAACTAAACTCCGAAGGCTACCACCATTCGCAACCACATCATACGCAATCCTATGTACAACTCCATTTACAAAAGTCTGAGACCACATTAACTTCATCGTACAATGCTTAATCTCAACCCCCGTCACTCTCCTCCAAACCCCACTATTAATCGAATAAATTTCAATCCCAGGAGGAACATTATTCACAACAACACCATCCTTACGATACACAAGTCTAATCAACTTATAGTTATCCGTCTTAGACAAATCAGAACCAAATCCAAAAACAAACATATGAGGCGATTGAGGCTTAATCTAAGGCATAGGTAAACTTATAAACTTCTTAATAGAAGGATTCCACAAAATAAGATTCCGCAACTCACCAAACAAATCGTTAGACAAACACACGATGCCATTGCAGCTGCCAACAATTCTGAAGTACCCAAGTTGGCAATTGAATGGGAAATTCATTTCCGATGTGAAATTCAAGTGAAAGGGTCGATTCTTAGATTCTTGAAACAACGAATAGTGCTCTCTATTGGAAGTAGAGACGTAACGCCTAACAATTACGGTGTCGGAATGTGGGGTTTGTGCAAGGTGAGCGGAGATGAAAGGAAAACTGGCGATGACGGAATGCTATGATTCACAGACAAAACTGAATCGAAGTAAAGATTTAGCAGGAAGTTTCAGTAGGATTTCTCTCAAAAGTTCGGTAAGAAAATAGGAATCGGCCATTGATCAATTCTGAGAGAGAAAAAAAGAGAGACAGTAGGCGCAAAAGTGCGTGTTTTTGTTTTATGGTGTGACAAGGAAATATTTAAAATACAATTACTAAACCTAAGTAAAAGCAAGTGCTTGTTTGGATTAATTTATTTTTAGGCGTTTTTGTCTTTTAAGTAGTTTTTTTAAGTCAAAAACTTTTTAATATAAGTTAAAAGTAGGTTATTATTTATTTATTTATGACTTTTAATTTTTGACTTACAAAATATTTTTTATAAGTCTGTTTAAACGGGCCTAGATCTAGGGGTCGGGATGGTGTTCCCCCAAGCCGTTTCAATGATAAATTTATATTGCACGCCTTCAATTAATTAAATGTAATATAATTTTTAATTATAAACTTACTTATGTGATATCTTACCTTATTCAACGTGTCAAACGACTCCTAAAGTGTATTCCATGAGCTAATAATACTCTCTATGTTTAATTTTAATATCTAACTTATTCATGGATATTTCACTTTAATCCCTAAAGTGTATTGCGCTAATTATTACTTTCTTTGTTTTAATTTGTGTGACACTGTTTGACTGAAACAACATTTAAAATAGAAAGAAAGATTTCTGAAATTTATAGTCTAAAATTTTAAGTGGTCGGAGTTTACTATCATAATTTGTGACAGCAGGGCATGTGTTTGTTTGGCCCCAGTACTGAATAGAATCAATATAATTGTATTATTCATGTTACATGGACAAAAAATATGACAATTTTTTTAGAAAAATATGACTTTTGCTCCATATTTCAACATTCTGTATTGTTCAATGGCAGCCTTATGATGGCTCAAACAACAATTCAATTGGGAATTTATTCACAAAAGGGAGAAGGAAATCAATAGACTGCACAAACTCAAGATTGGATGAAGAATTGCTATTTTTTTAGTTGCAACTAAATGTTGTGACATTTTAGTTTCTTTACTAGGACACCCACAATGGAAAAAATCAATCACAAATCTTGATACCTTATCAACACTGTTTCAAAAATAATCACTACATTTCAAAATCACCGTTACTTGCACCATGAATGACACATAGCAAAGCAATGCCCAATACACCAAAACTCTCATCATATGAAAAGGTTTAATGATTTTAGTCCATTCAATGTCTATATCAACTAAATCCACATTCTTTGCAAGAGATTCAATTTTGTTAATTTGGAGTTAGCTTTCTCAGACAATTCAAAAGGCATCGAACTCCTCAGATTCGAAAGTTACGTGTGGAAGGATATTCACTCAATGGATCATAGGTAAGCCAAGGGATAACTTGTTAATGACTCCCAAGAGTTGTTATCGACGATATAGTTTGGCACTTTGATGCTGAATCATCACAAGGGTTGGAGAAGGTCCTAGTCTCGGTGATACAAACAAAGAATAGCTGATCTAAAACTCCCTATGTGACATTTCATCATCACCTTGTGAGCATATTTTTTTTTCACAATCATATCTCAAATCTATCAAAGGATATATAGTACTAAATAATTATAATTAATTAATAAATTTTGTATAAAAGATATACAGGCCTCAATAAGTTGTTTTTGTTTTAATCTTAAACCATTATTTGATAAAACAAAAAGTCGTTGTAGTATAGTGGTGAGTATTCCTCGCTTCTCACACGGGTGATCCAGGTTTGATCCCCGGAAACGGCATTTTTCCACTTTTTTTTAGGTAAAAAATTCCTTTTGGATATATAAATTTATCAAAATCAAACAAATTTCATCGATTTGGTCCAGTTCGATTATATAATATTTTGTATAATTGTCGATAAATTTTATTTAGAGACTCCTTCGGGTTTAAATTTTTGAAAAAAAAATAATTGTGTGTACTCAAATGCTTACTACATAGATAAGTAATGATATAAATTTATCAAATTTGAGATGCATGTTTAATAAGTAAAAATGTTTCCAAGTAGAAGTTTAAACGAATTTTTTTTTACAGTTGGTAAAAAGTTAAAATTTATTGTTTTTTTTAGAAAAAAGAATTTATTTATTTTTCAAGATAAATATATTTACCAAGTATATCACTCATTAATTCATCAATTTCTAATTGTAAAACAATTTATAAAAGAGATCTCAATCTTTAAATGATAAAAATAAAATTTTAATTGCTTCATATTCTAGAATCTTGTTGCAGCCAATTATCAAGTTGTATTTATATATTTGAATTCTATACCGGAAGAAATATTTCAGAGCTGATGTTTACTCTGGCTTAATGGATGCCATTCTTCGTGGTGATTCAGATTGTTCACTGGTAGGAAAAACAGTTATCCTGCTTCATCTCACACTGGAGGACCTCGCTATCAGGCACAAAATTATCAAGATGCAATGGCAATTTGTAGGTGGGCTGGATATCCAAATTTGTTCCTCACTTTCACATGCAATCCAAAGTGGCCCGAAATGATTCGCTTAATAGACCAATCTAGAGATGATAACATAATGTATACAATTGGTAGGTTTATATACAATTGAGTTTCAGAAAAGAGGACTACTCTTCCTGCATCCCACATTAAAAAGTCCATCTATATATAGATCATATCAACGCAATGATATATAACAACTAAAATACCTGATATGGAAGTCGATCCTGATGGTTATAATGCTGTGGAGACCTCAATTCATGATGCCCATGTATGAAGCAAGGAAAGTGCACCAAGCATTTCCCAAAGAAGTTCAACAATCAAACAACTTTTGATGCAGATGGGTTCCCAATTTATAGGAGAAGAAACACATGTACAAAAGTCGATAAAAATAATGTAATTTTAGATAACAGATATGTCGTCCCTTATTACAGTAATTTGATGCACATATAAACGTCGAGTTATGCAATTACTCAAGATTAGTGAAGTACCTATTTAAATATATCAATAAGGGATCTGATAAAGCAACAATCGATATATATAGAATGTTCAGATACTGCCACAGAACGTGATGAGATCAAAACATATCTAGATTGTAGATACATATCAGCTACAGAAGCTTGCTGGAGGATCTTTAAATTTGACATACATCATAGAGAGCCAACAGTTGAGCATTTGCCATTCCATTTACAGGGAGAAAACACCACAGTATTCCAAGAAGAAAGGTGTCCTGAAAGCATACTAAACAGACCCGATATAGTAAAAACAAAATTCACAAAATGGTTTGAGGCAAACAAAGAATATGAGGATGCTCGAGACCTAACATACTCACATTTTCCTACGCGTTGGGTCTGGGATGCAACAGGTAAAAGATGGACTAGAAGAAAAAAGGGGAAGTCGGTAGAATTTACTTCACACATCCTGCAAGTGGAGAACGATTTTACATGAGAATGCTACTTAATTTTGTGAAAGGAAGCACACTTTCTTTGAAAGCAGAAGAACAATTAATGGAGTCCGATATGATATTTATAAGGAGGCATGCTACGCATTGGGATTATTGGAGGATGATAAAGAATGGAATGACTGCTTGGCTGAAGCTGTATGTTGGGCATCAAGAAATGAGCTGAGAAATATGTTTGTGACGATACTAATTCATTGCCAAGTGTCTGATTCATCCAAACTTTGGAGGAGCAACTATGAAATTTTATCAGAAGATATAACATCTTTACAACGAAAGAGATTTCAATTGGAAGATTTACAGTTAACTGAAAAACAACTTGAATACGTTATTTGAGATAGAAACCATACTTCTGAAGATAGGAAAACGTTTGAAAGACATACATGGAATGCCACTTCCATATTCTACTTTGATGAATGACACAGGGAATCATCTAATCAATGAGGAACTAGAATATGACAAAGGTTGCTTAAAGGAAGTACATGATAAATCATTCGAGCTCTTAAATGATTGCCAAAAGATAGCTTATGAAGCAATAATAACATCAGTTGTAAATGAAGAAGGCCGCTTATTTTTTATAAATGGACATGGTGGTACTGGAAATACATTTTTATGGAATACAATAATTTCCAAGTTGAGATCAGAATCAAAATTAGTTCTTCCAGTTGCTACTTCCAGAATAGAGGCTTTGTTATTACCAAATGGTAGGACAGCACATTCACGATTTCATATTCCTTTGGACATCAGTGCAGAATCAACTTGTGAAATAAGACAAGGAAGTCAATTAGTTGAACTACTTCTGAAAACATCTTTAATCATTTGGGATGAAGCACTAATGGCAAATAAATTTTGTTTTGAAGCCTTAGACAGGACCTTGCAAGATATACTCCGAGTGAAATATGGAAACAGCTCAGATAAACCATTTGGAGGCCTTCCAATCGTATTTGGTGGTGGTTTTCGTCAAATACTATTGGTGATTCCAAAAGGAACACGAGCTGATATTCTAGATGCATCAATCAACTCCTCATATTTGTGGCCATTCTTTACAATTTATGAGCTGAAATAAAATATGCAACTTTGTTGTGGAAGAGTATCTAATTCTGAGGCTGCTGAAATTAATACTTTCATCAAATGGTTGTTATAAATTGGGGATAGATCCTTTTATAGTGATGTTGACAATGCCCTTATTAAAGTGCCTACTGATATATGTATAATGCCATCCAATGATCCAATCGATCAATCATCGAGGCAGGTTATCCATCCCTCTTGTAGAAGTACAATGACCCAACATATTTGCAAGAACATGGATATTGTCAGCTGCAGTTATAATTCCTTTTATAGTTACTCTACATCTTATGGCCTATTCGTATCCTTTATACTCTGTTTATTCATCTTTCTCAACTTTGTGAATCTATTCACAAAACATATCAGCTGAATCATTAATTTTTTTGGATGGTTCTTGTATTGTTTTACAATTTAAGCAACCTTTCACTTCAATCTGGAATACTTGCATCTGCTGTTTTTGAGAGAGCCCACTTCCTTATTTATTCATTCAACTACACTCGCCTGTTGATGCATTTGCATTTTCTTTTTGTTTTACCATCCGTTCTTGGAAAGCTAATTCTGGTAGTAGCTGATGTAGGATGTTAATTTACATCGAAATATTCACTGAGCCATTGTACTCTTTAGTGATAGCAGATAGCAATTCAATTGAACCTGGTATATTTGTTTTGGTAGAATAAAATATGTTACAAGTACATATTTTTGGCTATATACAAATGTAAATGTTTGATACATTAAAGAGATGTTTTATCCTCATTTCAAGTATTCACATACTTTTGAAGTCATTCAGAACATGGATATTATCAGCTGCATTTATAATTACTTTATAGTTACTCTACATCTTATGGCCTATTCATATCCTTTGTACTCTATTTATTTCTCTTGGAAAATGGAACATCCACAAGCAATTGAATGAACACTATCAATCACATCATCACAATAATCAATTGCCAACAACTTAGTTTGTGATGAATCGACCTAACGTCACTCCAACCTCTAGGTAAAATTAATACTAGTATATATTTTTACTGCGAGCATATTCAGTGTAGTTATTTTTCCAATCAACTTGAATAATATAGATGGATTCTTTCCTCTCCTTTTTCTATTACTAATGGATTCTTTGTTAACTAATAATTCCCTCCATCCAGTTGCCTTTGAGGACTGCTGCAACTAATTTGTCCACAACATCCCCTTATCTTGAGATGTATATTACAGTAGTTTCCGTCAAAGCTCAATTTAACATCAAACTGTCGTTTTTGACTTAATGATAGTTAGTGGTAAAAATTAACGATTTTCGGAGCCAAACAACAGTATACGTTTGTTCTTTTGATGCTTTATTTATTACATGTTCTAATTTCTATCTTCACTTGCAGGAGTCATACAGCCAAGGAAAATTTTGGTGAAAGGTATTCCGATACAAAAGGCTCTTCAGTTGTTTCACCGTGTGTCAAGTGGATGTTGACACATGGATGTCTTAGTTTCTTATAATTCCATAAGTTGCCTTAAAGTCAACAACTTAACACATAGAGGTATTTGATGTTACATTCAATTATAGACATGTGTTGTTGAAGAGGAGAAGCTTTTAGTTTATAAACAATTGTCAAATGGTACTTTCCACTCATACTAGAATGGGAATGCACGTGAACTGGATTGACCTACTCGGTTTTGAATTGGTTTGGGTGCTGCTAGGGGCCTTGCTTAGTTACATCATGGTTCCCAACCACCAATCTTTCACCAAAACATATGTTCTACTGTTATTTTCCTCAATGACGACTTTGGTGCTAGATTGATGGCTTTTGGATCGCCAAGGTTGATATCGTCATTCTTCAATCATTACCTATCCCGTCAGCAATAATCGTCTGGTTAGTTTTGGTCTCACTATTATTAATCCATTTTTACACTGTGGATCCTTTGTTCAATTGTTTGCTCTCTAGCATATGTAGCATTAGTAGAAATTTCGAAAAGCTTCTCATATCTTGAGAGCTACAATTTAGTAGTTTCCGTCAAAGCATATGCTCTTCTGGTGTGCATATCAGGGCCCCTTCCTCATACAAACCACAGGACATCTAAAATGGCAATCAACTTAGTACAGAACAAAAACTTCTTCATCAATGATGAAAGTGCAACCAACTAACACCGAGGTGGTGAGTTTGTATTAGATTTTCAGTATCATGAATAATTTTATTCAAATCATCACAAAATATCTTGTGTACCATGTAAAAAATTTAATAACATATTATAGAAGATTACTTTCATCTAACTACATACTAAACGACTGACTATAATGTGTATCCCTGCAACTGACTTCAACTTACTTGAACTGTCTAGCTTCATTCACATTGTCTATTTAAACAACTCGAAATCATGTTGTGTGTGCAAATAAGGTTTCACATTCCTATTAAGAAAAAAAAGAAACAACGTATAAGGTGTACTGTAGGCCTACCCAAAATTTTTGTAGACGATGGATACTCTGAAATTTTTTTTGAACACATAACTGATGTACTACCAATGTGAATCAAATGAATCTAATGATCCCTTATCAGCTTTGACAGGACAAGCTAACATCATTTTTCTTCCACCAAATAATGCTCATGTAGGTGGCTGGATTTACAGGTGGAAAAAAGATGTCAACCATGATGCAGAGCAAACAACAAAATGTTATAAATTGGACAATCCAGATGGTTATCCACAGATAGCAAGGATGTTAGACTCGAGTTTAACTTCCTGCTGTTGGAGTTTTCATGGATGAATGCTTCAAGTTAAACTACATCCAGGGATATCACTGAAAATTTTAGTAGTATTTTAAATTTTATTCATAAAAATATTTCAAATCTCAAGATTTATGTAACGTCATATCATGTCATAATATGTGTGGATTACTTTCTATACAATAACACCATACTAAGCAATTTCAATCCGCCTTTCCCTTTATTTATATAACAAATCAATAACACAAACAATTGCACACCTCATATTTTCCCCTCTGACTCTTTCGCAATACTTTCTACGGTTTTACCCGAATTAATTAAAACAAATACAAAAATCAACCTTTATGCCTATTCTTTCTAAAAGTGACTGACACTTATCTTTACATACAATTTAACAATTTCAAAAATAATCTCATTAATTAAAAGAATTAAATGAACATCACAACCAATGGAAATAGTTGTAAAATACACTTATTATTTAATTTTAAAATATTGACGTCATCTACATGATCAATGTGAAAATTTATATATATATATATTCCTCTACACCTTTTTTATTTACTATATCTCCATAATAAATTCATAACATATCTATCATAATAAATACAAAAACAATCCCAATCCCCAACAATCCTCCAATTATTTACAATAAAATTCAAAAAGGCAAATAAAATTCTGTAATTTTCTTTTTTGCATTTTTTATGAAGTTATAATAACAACCAAAAAAAAAAAAAAAAAGAAAAAGAAGTGATTTAAGAAAATAATATAAATAACATTAATGATGAGATTAAGGAAAGAAGTAAAAGAAATCAATAGCATTGACGATAATAGGAATTAAATATGGTTATTCTTGATGTATTTTCTTACTTTTTCTAAAAAAATCAGTCTTTAGAAATTATAAAAAGAACTCCAAAAAATAAAATGAAAATTTGAGGCATATTTTATTTTGGAAGAATAATTTTATTTAAGGAGAAATTTCGTAAATGTTGATAAAATTTAATTAAAAAAATATAAAAACTTTAATAGAAAATATAAAGAAAAAAAAGTGATTTAAGAAGAATGAGTTTAGAAAAGGTATCAACAAGTATGTTTCCTGTAATTCAATTTATGTTTGAGGGCAATTATGACAATTAACTATCTCTAATTTGAGTCAGCAAATATAACAGGAATTTAGCCCCTTCATTTTCTTACGATTTTTCACTTTCTTCAATGATCTTTTTATTTTTTCCTCCATTTTCTTCCAGCCTTCTCTACTGTGATTTTCAGGTACACTATTTTTGCTACTTCTTTCTGGTGCTCTCCAATTAACTCTTAGATCCTCTCCTTGGTTTGGGTGAGTTCTTCATTGGGCATCTAATGTAATGGCTTGATAAAGTTTTGATTGTGAAAAGAGAAGATAACAGATTAAGAGGAGGAGCCAAGCTTAGGAGTAAGGGGGTTCTAAAGGGAAAATACAAATCTCGGTGCGTAGATAAAGGAGGAGAAAAAAATAGTGAACAAAGGAATAGGTTGATTTTGCAACTTTCTTCACATTTTTTATTGTTCTTGCATGCATTTCGACTTCGATAAGTATATATTTGTTATGAAGCAAGGAATTAGTGTAGAGTTTGTTAGTATATGCAGTAACAGAAATCAGTTAGTAAAAGTTGTTACAACTAACTATAGTTAAGTTAAGTTTACCAATCTAGTTGAATACTTAGATGTGATGTATTATATATAGTATAGATACTATCAAAGATGTAGTATGTTCATTCATTTTTAAGCAGTTCAATATAGATCTGGTTTTCTCTGCTTCTTCCTCAATCAATGAATCTCCATTACTGATTCTAACATGGTATCAGAGCCATAGGTATCACTGTGAGTATCTCTCTGTTTTCAATGCAACAATAGGCTCGTAAAAGAGTAGTGTGCATTGTCCCAGAAGCAGTGAAGATCTGAGTTTCGAGTTTTCTGCAATGGTGGATGCAGCTGCCATTAATTCAGTTACAGGACCTCTTCCAGGAACTACAGGAGCTCATACAGGAGTCGATGCTCATCATCCTCTTCATTTGCAGGCATGTGATACTCCAGGTAGTTCCTTGGTCTCAATTCAACTCACTGGATCTGAAAATTATTCTCTATGGAGTAGATCTATGAAGATTGGACTACTAGGAAAAGGGAAATTAGGTTTCATTACTGGTCAGTATTCAAAGGATAAGTTTGATGTCTCATTACATGATCTTTGGGAAAAATGCAATGCCATAGTTCTGTCATGGATTATGATTTCTATAAGTAGGGAACTGTTAAGTGGAATAGTCTATGCTAGCAGTGCTCAGCAAGTATGGACTGACTTGAAAGAGAGATTTGACAAAGTAGATGGCTCTAGGATCTTCTATTTACACAAGGAGATTGCTACACTTAGTCAAGGAATGTTGTCCGTGTCTAGCTATTTCTCCAAACTCAAGGAATTGTGGATGGAATTTGACTCTCTTATGCCATGTCCTGGTTGTGCCTGTGACGTTTCTAAGACTTATGCAGCTCATTTTGAGTACCAGAGGTTGATGCAGTTTCTCTTAGGGCTAAATAAGTCTTATAATCAGTGTAGAAGTCAGATTATGATGCAGGATCCAGCACCTTGTGTGAACAAGGCTTATTCTCTGGTTATGGCTGAGGAAAGCCAGAGGATACTTGGTAAATCCAATGTTGTAAGTGCTGATAATCATGGTTTGATGAATGATGCCATGGCATTCTTCAGCAATAATAAGAGTCATGTACCTAGATCAGGCTCTAGTTCATACTCAGGACCTAGTCTTTCTTCAAGATCTGGTTCTAGATCTCATCAAAGATCTACTAGCAATCTTTATTGTGACTACTGCAATTGAAAAGGTCACACCAGAGCTACTTGCTATAAACTCCATGGTTATCCTCCTGAATGGAAGGGTAAGAAGAGAACACCACCAGGATCTATTCCTGCACCTAATCTGGTGGGTGCAAATGCTGGTACTACTCAGTTGAGGCAGTATTCAGCAACTACTGGTCAAGGATCAACGTCCAGTGCTCTTGGAATGTCTCACAGTGGTAGTTTCTCTCCTACTACCTCTCATGCCCTTATGTCTACCAGGTAGCCTTCCCTAGCTCATTTTGACTCACAGGTTCAGCAGCATCCTCATTTCTCTCCACAGCAGTATCAACAACTTCTACACATGTTGGATCAAGAGAATGAGAAAGCAAAGGCCAACACCAACTGTGACAATCTAATGGCATCAGGTATGATGCATTGTTCCACTTCATCTGATACTAATACTAAGTGGATTATTGACTCTGGAGCATCTCAACATATGGTCCACAATGAGAATTTGATCACACCACAGGTTTCTTTACAGAATAATTTCTGTAACAAAGTTCATCTACCCACTGGTGCACTTGCTCATGTTACCCACATTGGTTCTTCTCAGGTCCTTGGAGGGACTGAGATTTCCAATGTTTTGCATATTCCTGCCTTTCATTACAATTTGTTGTCAGTATCTAAACTAACGAAGGAGCTCAATTGTTGTGTCCTCTTCTATCCTAATTTTTGTGTCTTTCAGGACCTCTCAAGTGGGACTGTGAGGGGGACTGGCAGACTGGAGAATGATTTGTATGTTGTGCATGCTGATAGTCAGCTGATCTCAAGTGATTCATTGAAGTCTACACAGGATTCAGTTCATGTAGCTAATGCAGTTTCTTCTTCTCAGTCTCATAGTTTAGATATGTCTCTTTGGCACCAAAGACTAGGTCATGTTCCTATGTCTACTATCAGAAATCTTAGTTGTTTCAAACATTTTCCATCTAGTTCTTCTACCATTTGTACTGTATGTCCATTGGCCAAGCAAGCTAGACTATCATTTCCTTTGAGCAATACTACTACTGCTGCCTGTTTTCACCTATTACATGCTGATGTTTGGGGTCCCTATAGAGTTCCTACTCATGATAACAAGAGATATTTTCTTACGTTGGTTGATGATTTCTCAAGATATACATGGATATTCCTGCTAAATTCTAAGGCTGAAGTTATTGTTGCTTTAACTCAGTTCTTTGCTATGGTAAAAAATGTATTTTCCACTCAGATCAAAGTGTTTAGATCTGACAATGGGTGTGAGTTCTTCAATTCACAAGTCACTACTTTACTGCATACTCTTGTTATTATTCATCAGAGTTCCTGTACCTATACTCCTCAGCAGAATGGAGTTGTGGAAAGGAAGCACAGACACATCTTAGATATGGCTAGGTCACTGAGATTTCAGGCTGGTCTTCCCCTTCAGTTTTGGGGTGAATGTGTTAACACTAGTGTTTACCTAATAAACCGACTTCTATCTACTGTGCTGAAAGGACAGACTCCTTATGATTTGTTGTATCAAGGTCCCCCTGTCCTTGACCATTTAAGGGTGTTTGGATGCCTTGTATTTGCCACTGAGGTGAGAAAAGTTGACAAGTTTGCTCCTAGGTCTGTTCCTGCTGTGTTTGTTGGTTATTCTACTCTCCAAAAGGGGTACAAGCTTTATGCCTTAGCTACCAAAGAGTTCTTCATCAGCAGAGATGTGGTGTTTAAAGAGGCAGTATTTCCATTCAAGCATATGAGCTCCACTTGTCCTCCTTTATTTCCTGTCCTACAGTTCCTTGAGGAGACTTCACTGTTTTCTGAGTCCAGTCCTGCTGAGAACAATGTTGCTTCTACTTCATCTGTAAGTGGATTTGATCATCCTGCTGACTCTGATTCTGGTGATGGGAATGTCTTAGGTGATTCTTGTTCTGGTTCACTGATAACCTCTGCGCCTGTTCCATTAAGAAGATCTACTAGATCCACTAAGCCTCCTATATGGATGCAAGATTTCCTGACAAATCAGCCTAAAGACTCTTGCAAGTATCCTATCTCCAATCATGTATCTTATGCTCATCTCACTGCTTCCTATGGTGCAGCATTATCTGCTTACTCTAGTATTTCTGAGCCTACTTCTTTTGAAGAAGCTGTAGTTCAACCTCAATGGGTCGAGGCCATGCAAGCTGAAATTTCTGCTTTGGAAGATAATAATACTTGGAGCATCACTGAGCTACCTCCTGGCAAGCAACCTATTGGTTGTAAATGGGTATTCAAGGTAAAGTACTTAGCCTCAGGTGCTGTTGAGAGATACAAAGCCAGACTAGTTGCTAAGGGGTTCAATTAGAAGGAGGGCCTGGATTACACTGAGACTTTTTCCCCTGTGGCCAAGATGGTTACTGTTAGATCTGTCCTAGTCGTGGCTGTTGCTAAACACTGGTTGGTTTATCAAATGGATGTGCACAATGCTTTCTTGCAAGGTGATCTCCTTGAGGATGTTTATATGGTTGTGCCTCCTGGTTTTTGTAGACAGGAGGGGTCTAACAAAGTCTGCAAACTGCACAAATCTCTCTATGGGCTCAAACAAGCACCTAGGCAATGGAATCTGAAGTTAACTGAAGCATTAGTTCAGTTGGGGTTTGTTCAAAGTCATTATGATTACTCATTGTTTACTAGAACAATGGGAAAAGAATTGGTGGTGGTTCTTGTGTATGTAGATGATCTTCTAGTAACTGGTAGTTGCAGCATCTTGATTGAACAGACTAGAAATGATCTGAAACTTAAGTTTAAGATGAAAGACTTGGGAGAACTAAAGTTTTTTCTTGGCATTGAGTTTGCTAGAACCAAGGAGGGGTATGTGATGAATCAACGAAAGTATGCTTTGGAACTAATCTCTGAAATGGGATTGAGTGGTGCAAAACCAGTTCATACACCAATGGATCCTAATGTAAGGCTGACATCTATTGAGTATGATAAACATGTACATGGATCAGAGGTTACTTCAACAGATAAACCATTGAAGGATATTGGAAGATATCAAAGGTTAGTGGGAAGGCTATTATATCTAACAATGACTAGAGTAGACATATCCTTTGCAATACAAGTCTTGAGTCAGTATATGCATGCTCCAAAAGAGTCTCACATGGAAGCAGCTCTTAGAGTAGTTAAATATATTAAAACATCTCCTGGCCTAGGTTTGTTTATGCCTGCTCAAAGCTCAGAATTACTTACTGCTTACTGTGACTCTGATTGGGGTACTTGTCTACAAACAAGGAGGTCTGTAATAGGTTACTTGGTGAAGTTTGGAGATGCACTAGTATCGTGGAAATCTAAAAAACAAGAGACAGTAGCAAGGAGTTCTGCTGAAGCAGAATTCAGGAGCATGGCATCAGCAGTAGCAGAGATTACTTGGCTTATTGGTCTATATAAGGAACTAGGAGTAAACATCAAGCAGCCAGTTCAACTCTATTGTGACAGTAAGGCTGCAATCCAAATTGCATCCAATCCTATTTTTCATGAGAGAACCAAGCATTTTGACATTGATTGTCACTTTGTTAGAGAAAAACTACAACAAAAAATGATCAAGACTAATCATGTATCAACGAGGGATCAGTTGGCAGACTTACTTACTAAAGGCTTATGGAAAGCAACACATCTACATCTAATGTCCAAGCTGGGAGTAAAAGATTTGTTTCAACCACCAGCTTGAGGAGGGGTGTTATGAAGCAAGGAATTAGTGTAGAGTTTGTTAGTATATGCAGTAACAGAAATCAGTTAGTAAAAGTTGTTACAACTAACTATAGTTAAGTTAAGTTTACCAATCTAGTTGAATACTTAGATGTGATGTATTATATATAGTATAGATACTATCAAAGATGTAGTATGTTCATTCATTTTTAAGCAGTTCAATATAGATCTGGTTTTCTCTGCTTCTTCCTCAATCAATGAATCTCCATTACTGATTCTAACAATATTGTTGTTCTACCTGATTTTGTACTCATGTGTTATTTAGCTAAATTTGTTCATCCCACCGGCTTCATCCTCTTTCCGCTTGCAAAGATCGATTGTCAATCAACGGAAATTAATTTCAGATCGCTAATACTGAATTCGTTATCTTAGAGATTCGAGAGAATTGGGAAGCTAAAGGTGAATTAACTTGATGGATTTTCTGCAACTGTGAGACAGGCAGTGAGTATACATTTAATTTGTATGTATAAAATTATGTCAATCTCAATTTTTCTAGGCTACTATCTCAAAAAAACATATTTTATATGTATAAGATTGAAACATTATGTGGTGGCAGCAGGGATTTGAAAAGATGATACATCATGTTTTCTCTTGTGTGTTTTTTTATTCTAATTGATTTAGAGAGTCCCAGTTTTTTGGTGTCACTGAATTGTATCAACTCAATATTAAGTAGACCATCTACATTCGTTCACAACTTAACCAGAAGATTTTATTCAATTTTCTTGTTCATGAATTTTTCTTCTTATTCCAATCTAGCAATCTATGAGAGAAGTGAACATCAACTTCTCAATGAGGTGTATGATTAACTAGCTGAGTTTGACATGTATGTGATTACCATATTCATGCTTTACAAGACGATTTCCTGTTAATGGAAGTAGTATAATTTAGACAGCTTTGTTGCTATCATCTCCTTGCCAAATTCTTGTCTTCTCATTTGGTTTTCCAAAGAGGTTTTTGAAGCAAAGAAGACCTCAAACTGCCTTCATTATATTGTCTTTTCGCAAATCTTGATTAAAGAATATCAAGAATATATATACACAACAAATATAGTTGATGCCTTAAAAGGTACGGCGCACACCTAACCCAACTCTACTGCTACTACACACTCTACATTCATCATTTAGACACTTCTATGTTAATTGTTAGAATTACAAGATCACAATTGAAAATAAAAAATGAAGAAATAAATCTCTTCAGGCTCAGGCGTGGATATCTCGCTTTCTTTAAGGAGATTCAAGCTCACTGCAGCAAATGTTTTTCACCGGTCCAGCAGTAGTCGTTCTTGACTTGTCCCCTCCAGAATACAACAGCCTCATCACAAAATATAACTCAACAACTCTGGACAAGAGTTGAGTCCAAAGCTCCACAAAAAGAACACCTCCCTTCAACTAATAAGAACTCTCTTTTTGACAAACTTTATGCACTCTATATTTTTTTCCTTATGTGTTATGTGTTATGTGTCCCAAACCAAATGAATACCATCACTATTTATAGTAGAAGAAGTTTTCCTAGAAATAAATAGGAAGATAATGGAATGGTAAATAGTGAAGATAAATGACCTTAGGAGTTACATATGTTATAAGTTATAATGGAGGAAGAATAATGGAGAAGTAATGGCAAAGGCCACCAACGGCTAAGAGCTACTTCAAGAATTGGAATCATAACATAACAGACAGTAACTCCAAATGGAGTAAAGCAGCACTAAGTGCCACCAACGGCCAAAAGCCATTACTCCCCACGTTCTGCAAATAAAAGTCAACAAAAGTATTCAAAGGTAAGAATGAAACTGCCCACTTACTGCTGAAACAATCAACATTCTACTAACTCCAAAATAAAGAAAATTAATATATTAAAATATTAATATTAAAATGCTAACAAACCAACAATCCCCCACTCATTTTAATATTAGATAAGAGAGTCCATCAAAAGGAAGACTACTATGCATAATGAAGGTGTATTTTGCATTGAACCTCCACTTAGTGAAACAGTAACTCTTGCTCCAGAGTCATAGTGGTCTCAGACTTGAACTATGACTGCTTAAGGAAAATAAAATATCATGTCTACACATAATAATCAAGGTGTTGACATGAGCTTTAAAAGCTAGCACGTTATGGCCATGTGATATCCCGGTTTCATGAGTGCATTTGAGAATAAGCCTAATTCTCATAGGAAGCGACCTACTTCCACACATCACATAGGTGAAATCTGTCGAAAGTGCTCCTGTAAGTTTAACACTCCACCCATACGGGTTACAGATATTCATTAAGAGTTTCATCAACTCAACCTTCACAAATTACTACATGAAACAATTCACTCACATGATAATAGGAATTAAATATGGTCATTCTTGATATATTTTCTTACTTCTAAAAAAATCAGTTTTTGGAAATTAAAAAAGAACTCCATAAAATAAAATAAAAATTTGAGGCATATTTTATTTTGGAAGAATAATTTTATTTAAGGGAAAATTTTGTAAATATTGATAAAATTTAATTAAAAAATATAAAATTTTTAATATAAAATATAAAGAAAAAAATGATTTAAGGAAACAATATAAATATTATTAATATTGATGATATTAAGGGAAGGAAGTAAATTAAATTAATAGCATTGATGATGATAAGAATTAAATATTGTCATCTTTGATATTTTTTCTTAATTTTTTTTTAAAAATCTGTCTTTTGAAATTTTTTAATAAAAAACTCTAACAAATATACTAATTAATTGAGGTTAGTTTTTCAATGTTCAATATTATTATATGAAACTTACCTTTTATTGCAATACTCTATCCTTAGTTTGACTTTGACAAATTCTTATACAAAAGTACTATAATGGATAAGACAAATAAGGATCGCCCCCAAATAATCAGTTCAGATAATTGTCAAGGTAAAATATAAATGATAATATTCATAACTATATTAAATTGTTCTTCTAAATATTTATTTTATAATACAGATACAACTGAAGAATCAAGCAAATCGATTAAATTGATGTATGAAAATATTATACAAGAGCGAATTGCATATTTCAAAAAGGAACAAGAGCAGTTGAAAAAATACATAAACAGAGGAGCTTCACAAGATCAAACTAACAACGAATGACATGACGTTTTACATGTATTGACTTCTAAGTAATAGGGAGATGAAATAATTTATGATTAGAGAATATATTCTGTAACCATCAATCTAATAAATAATGATAGGCCATTGTTGATGTATTTCTTTATATATTTTAGCAATGAAATAATTTTTTTTTAATAGAGTATATATTCTGACTTATTCATTAACATTCTACTTAACAAATACTGAGCAAATGCACAGTTCTCACATGTACGTTATGATAATATCCATTTTTCTTTATGATATTTATTATTTGTATAATTTATATAAATCCCATAATTTTAGGAGCTAACTACATTAGTTCCCTACTACTTTCAAATTACAAGAACTTTTTAAAATTTATGAATTTAGGATACATCATTGGAAATTCGAATACATCACTAGACTTTGGGATACGGGGGGGAGGGATGTAGCAGAGAAGGAATAAGACATACGGATACATAGGGAAGACATGTATCAGATATGGGAGTGATGTACCGGAGAGGGAAGAGAAGTATTAGAGAGGGGAGGGATGTATTTGAGAGGGATATAGGGATATCAGCAAGAGCGGAGTGATGTATCCGATAGGAATTTTTTGAATTCTTTTAAAATGGTAAGGAATTTTAGAGATTATGATAAAATAAGATGTGTATTTAGATAAATTTTCCTTATTTTAATCCTTAATTAATTGTTATTAGTTGATACCTTCAATTACCGGAGTGGGGTTAAAATTTGTGAGCCCATTAGGATTAAACGCGAGAAATCGGGCCTAATAGGCCGTATTGGGTGGACCCACCCCACGGATCACGTGGGTAGAAAGCCCTATATATAAAGTCGTCTGCTCTAATTCTCTAGTATTTGTTCCCATTCTCTTCTTGTTTCTCAAGAAAACTAACAGATTTTTGCTTCTTCCAATCTGAAGGAAATGGCACCCGCAGCAGATGTGGAGGATGAGATTAAGGACGAGAAGAACCCTAGGCCTCTTGATGAAGATGATATTGCTCTACTCAAGACTTATGTACTCTTCTTCCTAGCCTAATCTTACATATCTTCATATTCAAATCTTTCGTTTCGTATCGTGTGCGTTCTTTCTAATTATAGTTACCCACTGTTGCAACCATATCGCGATGATGCAGAATTGCGAAGAACTCACAGGTAGTACTTAAACAATGAGAATTTGGAAAGTAATGTGAGAAAACTAAATTGGCAGCCAAGGAATGAGTTTATTAATGTTAGATGGTATTTGTAATTGTCATACTGATAGCCCGGAGTGTGTATTTACAAATCAGACTGTACAATCCCCTTCTGCTTTTAGCAATTAACACCCTTTAAGTCTGAACAGACCTTTTCTGTTACCCATAACTTCTTTTCTTTCCCTGGTTTTTTTCTCTCATACGATTCGTTTAATCCTCTATGAAATCAATGTTTAGTGGACAATCATCAGCATCATGAAACCTTGCTCCTCTTGAAAAACTACAGAGGTAGAGAACTTAATATCCACTCCGATAGAACGGAAATTGGACTTACTCTTACAAGTTCTTAATCCATACCCATTTTACCTGAAGTGTAAACCTTCTTACAGTTTGGAGATTTATTTACAAAAACATGGTGTGATCAGGTGATAGGGGTGTATAGTTCTTGGAGATAAAATATCATTCATTTGGATAGAATTGCATGAGTTCTATTCACGTAAAGAGTGTTTGATCACATTTCTATATGTACTTCTGGTGTGCAACTCCGACCACAGACACATCCCACATTATATGTATAAGAGTATGCTATTTTTTTCCTTGTGAAATTTATAGTTTGGTTCCTTTTCTCTAGAAATCCCTTCTTTCATTTCGAAAGTATATGCGACTTAGTATCTGATCATTGTTTTAATTAAATTATTGAAATGCTCTTTGCAGGGTTTGGGGCCTTATTCCACAAGCATAAAGAAAGCTGAGAAGGAAATCAAGGAAATGGCAAAAAAGATAAATGATTTGTGTGGTAAGTATTTGTATGTCTTTGCTTTTTGTCTATGATGTTGAACTAATTGTATCTCTAAATGAAAACTGCTGTTCTTTGCCGCACATTGTGGTCTTTTTTTTTTTCTGGGGAGATAGAAAGGAGGAACAAAAAGCTTTTCTTGTCCCTTGATCCTGGGAATTGATTTGCTTCTGTTAGAATGAGTTTATTAATGTTAGATGGTATTTCAACTTACTGATCATGCAGGTATTAAGGAATCTGACACTGGGTTGGCTGTACCAAGTCAGTGGGATCTAGTTTCAGATAAACAGATGATGCAGGAGGAGCAACCTCTTCAGGTGTGGCTATTTTTTGGAAATGAAAGTTGACTAAGTCTTTGCTTGTCAGACACTTTGGAGCTGTAACTAAATCTTTGGAGCAGGTGGCAAGGTGCACAAAGATAATTAGCCCCAATACTGAAGATGCAAAATATGTTATAAATGTCAAGCAAATTGCTAAGGTATGTTATCCTTTTTTTGCATATTGTATTGGCAGTATTAATTTCATTTCTGACAGTAATTCAAGTTGTGTGAGTGATTTTTGTCTTGTAAGTCTCTGCAAACTGATCCAGAATTAGGTCTGTGCTTAAGCAGTAATAAGTAGGATATTGTGGTTAGCAGCAACACATAAGTAAGAAATTTGACCTTTTCTTTTGAGAACTTACACTGATTAACTAACAGGATATCTTCCCATGTTTTTGTCTTTAGCCTGAGGGTTTGTACTCTCTAGATTGCTTTAGTTTTTTTGGGTAAATGATGTATTTCCAAGCGACAATTGTTGCAGTATCGTTGGTTGGATTTATTTTGCAAATTGCAATGGATTATGATCACCTTGTTTGACTATATGCTTCTTTTGTACCTGCAGTTTGTTGTTGGATTAGGTGATAAAGTTTCACCAACTGATATAGAAGAAGGCATGAGAGTCGGGTAAATTTTTCTTCTTATTGTTCTGTCCCAGGATCTTGTAGCATGGTTTGATGCTTTGCTGTGGTCTGTCCCCCCAAAAAGTGTTGATTTGCTTTAGCTAGTTGTTAATAATGTTTTGCTGGAGATGGTAAAAGAAAGCAACACTTATCTCTGTTGGCTTAGCAAGCATTTTATTTTTTTAATTGGTGGATCCACAATTCCACATTCTTTATCAGAAGCAAACTGTTGCTTATTGCTGATTATGAAGCTTGGTTGGTGCATATCTTGCAAAATTATTAGTTTGTGGAATGGATCCAAACACCTTACCTTCTTTTCCTGCTAAAGATGGCCAGTATAGATATTATTTAGCTTTTAGGCGGAACATCTGTAAGATTATTATATTGACTTTGAGTCTTCTGTTCTTTTAAAAGTTTGTTGACTCTTAGCTTGACTATTTTTGTTAATGTTGCAGCGTTGATAGGAATAAATATCAAATTCAGATTCCGTTGCCCCCCAAAATTGATCCAAGTGTCACAATGATGACTGTCGAGGAAAAACCTGATGTTACATATAATGATGTTGGAGGATGTAAGGAACAAATTGAGAAGATGCGAGAGGTGATGATGAGTGTTCATTCTTCTGTTGTGTTTCATATTTTCCCTTTTCCCCTTTGGTTGATGTTTGACAAATTGGTTTGTGCTCCTTCTCTTGCCCAATTTACAACAGGTTGTTGAACTTCCCATGCTTCACCCTGAAAAATTTGTCAAACTTGGAATTGATCCCCCTAAGGGTGTTCTCTGCTATGGTCCTCCTGGTACTGGGAAAACATTGCTTGCCAGAGCTGTTGCAAATCGTACGGATGCATGCTTCATTCGTGTTATTGGTAGTGAGCTTGTTCAGAAATATGTTGGTGAGGGGGCTAGAATGGTTCGTGAACTGTTCCAGGTTAGAAGCACTCTTATTTATTTTTATTTTCTTTGGATTACCTAGGTATCCCCCAACTCCAATTGGTCTACTGGTGGAAAACTCAGAAGAGTATTGACCTGCACCTCTACCATGTTCCCACTTAAATACCAGACCTCGTGTCTGTTACAGGGTTCAAACTTGTGAGGTGCAACCACCTCACGTCCTTACTATTGAACCAAAGCCCCACTGTGAGATAATACACTCTTATTGTTGAACTCGTTTATGCAAGGTTCAACTTTAGCATTGATTCTTGACTGGAGCTTTGATATGACAGATGGCACGCTCCAAGAAGGCCTGCATTGTGTTTTTCGACGAAGTAGATGCCATTGGAGGTGCACGATTTGATGATGGAGTCGGGGGAGACAATGAGGTTCAAAGAACCATGCTTGAAATTGTGAACCAGCTTGATGGTTTTGATGCTCGAGGGAATATTAAAGTTCTCATGGCAACCAATAGGTTAGCTTGCCTATATGTTGCAAAATAATTTTTGTGTATGTTACAATTGTTTTTTCCTCCATCAGCGTACACATTTACTTATGTTATTTCACATTTTGGTAATTAAAATTTGGAGCTATTGGTCAATAAGTGTTGGACAGAGAGGTGAATGGCTCTCCTGAGCATTGACTTCATATATATATGCTACTGAAAAAAGCCACCTTGAGCTGAACCACATGAAGTCCCTTGTGGGCCTTATTTTTTTTTAATTTGATACTCTTGAAGGTTCTTCTTTTAGTGCTCTCTTGGTGGTCTGAACTTTTCATTTTTTAATATAATAGTCTATGGTCAGGAATGACATGGTGTCTTCAAACAAATACTCATGCTTGGTAGCCTAAAATGCTGCTCACAGCTTGTTATCATCTTGCTCAACTTGTAACTCCATCCTATTGTTTACAGACCTGATACACTTGATCCAGCTTTATTACGTCCTGGACGATTGGATCGGAAAGTTGAATTTGGGCTGCCTGATTTGGAGAGTAGAACACAGATATTTAAGATTCACACACGGACAATGAACTGTGAGCGGGATATTCGGTTTGAACTCTTAGCCCGACTCTGTCCTAACTCTACAGGTAATCTCCAATAAACATGAGTAGCATGTCAGACATTATAAAATAAACAATAATACATCTGACATATGGGCTTTAACTGTGTCTGGCTGATTGTAACACCTTCGTCTTTTGATAGCGTAAAGACTGTTCTATTAAATCGGATATTTGTACTGTCATACTAATGAAGACGAGGAAATCATTTAAGTGCCACCATTCCATTTTAGGATTTGTCAGAAAATTACAGGAAGTCATTAGAAGTTTTAAGAAATTATTTCTCGTAGTAGTTCTATGTAAACAAGGTCCTATAACTTTTGCTGATCATATGTCATCCGTCTCAGGGTGCCATCTTTCTTGATACCTTTTGAATCTGATTCTCTGATTGTTATAGGGCAACTAATTATTGCTTTTGATATGTCATGTTTGTTTGTACTTCTGTTGGAGGTTTGAATAGCTTTAATGCTATGGGCTTAGATTAATTGCCATGGTAGGCGCACACTGCTAGGGACATACCTAATAAGATCTCTGTGAGCTATTGATGCACTTAAATTGAAGTTGAGGAGGCAGCATCAAAGGAGAAATGTATGGTAGATAATATATAAGCAGAGATGAAGAGGGACCATAACATTCTATTGGTTTTTTTGTTCCAGGAGCTGACATTAGAAGTGTGTGCACGGAAGCTGGAATGTATGCTATTCGAGCGAGGAGGAAAACTGTCACAGAGAAAGACTTTTTAGATGCTGTCAATAAAGTCATCAAAGGGTATCAGAAGTTCAGTGCAACACCGAAGTACATGGTCTACAATTGATTGGGCCTCTTTTTGGCTCTTGAAGGAGGGGACAAAAGGCATTGACAGGAACAAGGAGCTTTCATTTGATCATGAAAAATATAATTAACGTTTGGCTTGGTTACTGCCTGGAAGATGCAGGATCCGATGCGACTTGTGCATTGTAAAACCTTTGATGATTGTTGTCGGTACCAAAACAGAACTCTCTCTTTCTCTGTTTCAGCTTCTTTAGTTGTACTTCCATTCATAGCTTTGCAATGTGCTATATTTTGTTTTGATTGCCCACTGCTACACATCTTCATAGTGTTGAGTGATTTAAGGAACTAGATTTAGCAGATTTCTGAAAGCTAATCATACACTTCCAGTTCGACATATTACCCGGACACACAGAGCTATTACATCAGCAAAGCGTGATAGAGATTTAGCAGGATAGAGCCCCTCGAGTGCTGGATCATCCGTCTTAGCTAGGGCATCAATATCATGCAGCTGAGGTGTTGCCCATCTAACTGGAGATTGTTCAGATCTTGTTCTTGCGCTGCATTAAGAGAAGAGAGAACATCATCAGAAGTTTTTCTGAAACTTCAAATTTGTACTGTTTCTTTAAGAAAGTTGCATAATATCATGGGATGCTAAATAACATTACCTATCAAAAGGTTTTCGTCCGGTAAGAAGTTCCAACAGAACCACTCCAAAGCTCTGCACACATCACTTTTTATGGTACAGATCATCAATGTTTCAGAAATCTAAACTATTTAGTGGAACTTCATAATAAATGATTAAGTCTGATTTAAACCCAGGAACACAGCTTTAATTACTGAGTGCTTAGATATTGGAGTTCACAATATATAACTCCCCACCTCCTCTTCAGGAAGAAATCAACTATTCCATAAGCTTCATTACCTGGTCTTTCTATCTCCCACCCCCAGGAAAAGAAACTTCATTATTGTTGACTACACATACCAGAAAATATATGATACAGACTAGTATTTCAACCAATGGTACAAGGAAAATATAAAACTCCGTGAACGTTATAAAATGGCATCAAATATCTTTGTAGATCATGGAAACTCACTCTAGTGCTCTTTCTGTGCCTAGTGCAATCTTAACTCGGCTATTCGCTTTCCTCATCAGATAGATGCAGGAAATCATGCAAAGAATGGAATTCATAATCCAGCAGATGCTGGCCGTGCTCTGAACAATATCCAACCAGCTCAGTAACATTTGGATGGTGCAACCGTGATATCTCGGAAACAATATCGAGAAAATCTTCAGGATTCTGGAGTGCACAAGAGTTGATTTTCTTGACTGCAAGAACCTATGGCATTTCAAAAATTATGAGGATGGTTCAGTTACACAGGACAAGATGATAGCAGCTCCAAACTGAGTTTTGAACAAACATAATTTTTCAACTAATTTTTTATGATCAAACTTCTTTCTTTCATTTTCTTTAGATAGGTACTTTTTCATATTGAACATTTATATGTCATTTCAACTATCTTGCTTAAACATTCATTAGCAGCACATAAAAAATTCATGATATGAAATTTTTATCCAATTAGAGAGAACCATTTTCTTTACATAGATAATCAGTTAGTCATAAGAGAGAAATCATACCTTTCCATCATCGAACTGAGCCCTATAAACACGCCCAAATGATCCCTCGCCAATAAGGTTATCAATATTGAAGCTATCAGTCGCCATCTGTAGGTCTGCGATTGAATATTGTCTTGCATCTATTTTAGCTGTATTAACTTTCTTGGGCGGGACAACTGGCTTTGCTGCTATATCAGCTTTCATCAAATGACTTGTGGCGTTCAATTGGTGGAGGCCTTAGATTTACTACTACTACCGCAGGAGCTTCAAATACTTTCACTATTGGCGCAGAGGAAGCTTCATTAGTTTTCAACTCTGCAGTAAAAAAAAGGACAATGAACAGAAAATCCAGACAGAGAAGGAAGCACATGCAAGACTGTAAGTGTTACAAACAGGCAAATGCATAATCAGGTTTGGACTAATGAGATACGGAAGTGAGATGAGGCTTAAAAGGCATAACTACGCACCACGAGTGATGGAGTTAAGAAAAGCAAAGAATTAGAATTTGCAAAGAGGTGAATTTGGTGGTGAGTACAAATGGGAGAAACTTTCACTTAGCTGAAAGTTGCATTTTGAAGCAATAGTTGTTCTATAAAGGTCACTTAGAATTATGAATAGTAGTTTCATAGGAAGGCAAACCATCAAGGGGAGCTTACTGCATAGGACCAGATCCACAGAAAGAGATCATAAAGCTGAAGTTTTCTTCATTATCAAAAAGGCAGAAGTTTTATTTATCCCACTGTCAGCTTCAACAGACAATACAGAGTCTAAACATCAGTTCAAGTTCTTGGAACTTTTCAGTAAGTAAGAAGTTTTGTTTCCATGGAAGATAGGACCTATCAGCCTTAGCAGTTTTACATTTCGATAAAAAGTTTGTTTTTCTTTTATAGCGAAGACAGTGGTGTTGATCCACTATTACTTATACAATACAGGCAGTGATAAAGCACAAAGGTTAAAATTGATTCTCCAAATTCACTTTCATAAAATTTCCATTTTATGCAGCAGGTCTATTTTATACCTTTTTAAGCAGGATACAGGAATGAGGTTGATGATAGTATGGTAATTGATTGATATGTTCCACATTTAAATAACAATCACAGAGATCATGAAAGGGTCTAATAGACATCTTAGCTGATAAAACCAAGAAATTATGAAAAGAAGTACCATGTACTTCCTGGGGGAGCAAGCGGAGCAAATGGCTAATTATCAATGTCCGTTGATGACCGTTTCAATCTCTTCTTGATAACAAAGGATGCTACAATTACCCCAACAACTAGAACAGATATCACTATGCCTGCAATGTTACCATTTGGTCTGTAACACGAGTGTCACAAACCCTGAGTAAATTCAAAGTACTTCTGAAAATGTATTACTATAACATGATATACTTACTTTCAACCATGCTTTCAATCGAGACTATATAAAAGAGATAAAACATCAGGGATAACATCTAAAAAGAAGCATCTACTGAAAACTCACAAATCGTCCAGAGGAAGATTGGCAAAGATATCAATAGTTCCTGTAAACTGGTTGTTCTGCAAATACTTGCATACTTCAACATGTAAACTTCACCACTAAAGTGATCTGTTATGTTTGTGTTGTAAAACAAACATTTGGGTCATATTATTCTTATTGGACTGAAGAGACTATGGTCATGGGTAATTTTATAACAAATTGAATATTATGGAAAGGTTCTTCTGCAAAGGACATCTGGCAATGTCTGCATTTGACAAAGTTATAAAAAGTAAAGAACAAAATATTTGTAGGAAAAAGTTATCTAACAGAAGGTCTTTTCAAAATCAATGTTTCTGTTTGTTCTTACTTACTTGAATCAAATTGTTTGTGACATAAATGCTTAGGACATGTCAATTACAAAACCTTGCAAAAACTGATCAACTTAGAAGTTTTGCCTAACTTTTAGTGCAATAAATCAAAATGTCAAGTATGTTAAACATACTTACAAATTTGTTGAAAGGAATTTTAATTTTTTTAGAATTGATTTACACTGACATTTGTGATATGAAGTTAACACCATCTCTTGGTGGGAAAAAATGTTTTATAAATTTTATTGACAATTGCACTAGATAGTGCTATGTCTATTTGCTGAATGGTAAGGATGAAGCAATGGAAACATATAGGCAATATAAAATTAAAGTTGAAAATCAGTTGGATAAAAAAATTTGTTATGATTAGAAGTGGTAGATGTGGAGAATATGAATCATCTTTTGCAGAAATATATTTTGAAAATGGAATCATCCATCAAATTACTGCACATACTCACCTCAATCTAATGAAATTGTTGATAGGAAAAAACCAAACTTTGAAGGAAATGTTGAATGTCTTACTTATAAGTTCAGGTTTACCACAAAATTTGTGGGAGTGCTATCATTATAGCAAAAGAGAACAACAAAAAGTTTTGTTTGTTATATCCTGATAGAGAATTGTTTGTCGCCCCTTAAAGAATAGACAAGCAATAACTCTTGAAAGATAGTGATCAAACAATTTCCAATACAATCTATTCCATATGAGAAATGGAAATGAGAGAACTATTCCAAACGGGTCAAAATAGGACCTAAGACGGTGGATTGTATGTTCATTGGATATGCTACAAATAGTAAAGCATGTCAATTTATGGTTCATATGTCTGAACCCTCATATAGTTAAGTGAAGGGTCTAAATGACCTTGGAACGAACCAAAGGAGAATGTACTTAATAAATAGATTCAGAGGCGTAGTAAATATCAATGGATAAATTACTTCCTTTGAGTTTTATTTTGTAACATTTCTTCTTAAAAATGAGTCTCATAAATTTGAAGAAGTTATGCCCTCTGAGGACTCATTCTTTTTGGAAAGAGGCTGTCAATAGTAAGATAGATTCAATCGTGAGAAACCTTACTTGAGAGTTGATTGATCTTCCTCCAAGAAATAAACCTTTGGGTTCAAAGTGAATCTACAAAAGGAAAAGAAAGTTGCTGAAACTATTGACAAATACAAAGCAAGATTTGTTGTCATAGGCTTTAGACAACAAGAAAGCCTTGATTATTTTGACACGTAATAGCCACTAACTAGGATTACATCAATTCAAATGTTAATTGCGCTAGTTGCGGTATATGACCTTCAAATTTGTCAAAATGGATGTAAAAACATTTTAAAAATAAATGGATAATTGGAGGGAGAAATTTACTTGGAACAACGTGAGGGTTTTGTGGTTCCTGATAGAGAAAACAAAGTCTATAAACTTGTTAAGTCACTTTATGGACTAAAAACAAGTGTCTAAATAATGACATGCGAAGTTTGACCAAACTATGTTGACAATTGAATTCAAGATTAATGATTGTAATAAATGTTTTTACATTAAAGACACTCCAAATCACAAGGTCATTGTTTGTTTTTATGTTAATGACATGTTGATCATCAAAAGAGACATTTCTGACATAAATGCTACTAAGCATATGCTAGAAAGTAACTTCGTTATGAAAGACATTGAAGTTACTGATGTGATTGAAAAGGTACTTGACAAGTTCAAGTATTTGGATTTCAATATTGTCAAGACTCCAATAAATGTGAGCTTTTTAGTACAAAAGATTGAAGGCAAAAGTGACTCACAATTGGATTATGCTAGAGTATTGAGAAGTATGATATATATCATGAAGTGTACACGATTAAATATAGCATGTGCTATTAGTAAATTGATTCGGTTCACAAGTAATCTCAATCAAACTCATTGGATGGCAATGAAAAGAGTTTTGGAGTATTTAAAATATACTTAAAAACTATTGTTTTGCATTATAACTAATATTCAACAGTATAATTGGAAGAATATAGTGATACAAATTGACTCACCAGGTCAAATAAAGTAAAATCCACGAGTGGATATATATATATATTTACTCTTTGTGGAGGAGCAATCTCTTGGAATTCTTCCAAATAGAAATGTATCGCTCGCTCTACTATGAAATCTGAGCTTATCACTCTAGATAAGGCCAGTGAAGAAGTTGAATGACTCCAAAATTTCTACAAAGATTTTTGGCCCTAACCTTTAGCTCCAGTATGCATACATTGTGAGAGTTAATTTGCAATAGGTAGGGCATGGAGCATGATGTATAACGAAAAGTCTCGTCATCTATGACTTAGACATAATATCGTTAGAGAACTACTCTCTAGAGGAATTATCATAATTGGCTATGTAAAGTCAAAGTATAATGTGTCAGATCCACTTACAAAAGGCCTAACTAGAGAGGGAGTTGATATATTATCAAAGGGAATGGGACTATGGCCGAGGACAAGTCATTATGGCGGTAACTCTACCTAGAAGACTGGAGATCCCAAGATCTAGGTTAAAGGAGATCAAACAAAGTCATTGATGACGGTTCAACATCGTCAAAATATTTTTTTATGGTCCATTCACATGATAAGATAATGTTCAGTAACAAGGATAGGCATTAGGACTTTTTAATGATTTCTAAGTTTGATACAGGGTATATCAAATAGTGTATCTACGGGATAACACATTTAGAAATCACCTATGTAAGTGTGAAGTGTAAGCCGCTTCAAGGAGAATTCGGTAAGTCCAGTTCTCTATGCACTTACAAACTAAGACGTGTGTGTTCATGGCTGAAATGAACAAAACAATGAGAACCAAAAATAGTTGAAGGGTTGATTGTGTGACCTATGTTATCTAGGTATACACCAAAGCTCGATGGTTCAAAGATATCAAATCTACTAATTGACCGAGTATATCTGATCTATGTTCACTACGGAAAGTTCAAAGGGAAACCCACTTATCCAGATGCAATCAATCCTTACTTATGAATCACATAGTTTTTCATGCATATGTTTTAACAATAGTCATTCCCTATTCATGTGGGGGGTTGTTGGGTTTTAAAAGTGCGAATAGGAAATGAAGGGTTGTGACTCTCCTGAAGGGTTGTGACTATGCCGAAGGGTTGTGATCTTTATGAAAGATTGTGTCCTTTCTAAAGGGTTATGACTGTTTGAAAGGTTGTACCTTTTCCAAAGTGTTGTAACCTTTCTGAAAGGTTGTCTTCTTTCCAAAGAGTTGTGACATTTACCTTTTGTTGGTTATAAATAGAGAGGCTTTCTCTCATTTTTCTGCATTGAATTCTTCCCTTCTTCTGCATACATTTCTTACAAAACAAAATCGATCGATCGTGTCTATATGTGTGATTCGTTGCTGTCATTTTGAGTTCACTGAAATTATTGAAGTTTGAGGTACTGCTACTTCTTTAATGGTTAATCTGCTTTATCTTGGGAGAAATTAATCTGCAACCTCGAGTACTTGAGGGTATTAAATTTCTTAAGGACACATAGTGGGTTCTGTGGACTCGAATAGTTCTTTTCTTTTTCTTTTCATCTTTTATTATTTCTGGTATGCTAATCTGAAGACAAAAGATAACATGAAGTTCAATAGCTGACCAAGTGAGGGGTGGAGCAAGAAATCTAAACATGCGGATTCATATTCGATTACTGGCGTAATTGGAAAATTCGTTAAGAATATTCAAGGGTACTTTCAAGATTTAGTATATAAGTATTAGTAGTATTTAATTTATTTACAAAATAATTTTTCTATGAAGGGCGTTCAACGAATCACCCTTCAATTAAGGGAAGAGCTAGATGTTTCAAGATTTAGTATATATAAAAATATATAGTAACATCATGCCTATATATATATATATATATATATATATATATAATATACTTTTTCGACGAATGACGTTCTACTGATAACCCTTCAGTCAAGGGCGAAACGACATGCTTGAATAAATGGATTCAATCGGACTCAAGTAAATTATTTTCAATTGAGATTTTATTAAATATGTACAAATTTTACATATCGAATCTAATTATTAGCATTTTAAGAAACCATAAAATTACTCATTGTGATAGAATTTTGAACTAATAAAATTCAAATTTCGAATCCATATTTGCCATTTATCTCTCTTAAGAGAAAATAAATATTTTTTCCAGTTTGACATGATCACTTTGTGTATATATAGATGATTAGATTGGATCATAATATTCTTCTGATGTGATTTAATAATTTTTTTTATAATATTAGTCAATAATTTGTTAAATTATTTATAATTCAATGAACATGTGATCCTGACTATTTTTGAATCTATTCGTGATCTTTAATTAAGAGGTTATTTTTTTTGGTATTTCGTATTTTGTTTCGATCAAGTCAAATTCGTGATTTATAAAAATTTATTAAAAAAGGTAAACTCTTCTCAGCCGACTGATTTCTCCTTCAACAAAGCTTGAGTCCAACACATTCACACACATCTATATCTTAGTGGTGAATATCTTTTACTCCTCATGCGCCGATTATGTAAAAGATAAAAAATTATTTTATTAACACCTTAAAAGATAATTACATGCCATACATAATAATAAATGAGATTAGTAACTAAAAGATATGAAAAATTACCTAATACAACTTGTTAAATATATGGATAATTTATAAAGGATAGAAATTAATTACGAAATTTGTCGTTAATAGATTGGGCAAAATAATTCATAGCTAACATTTTTTTTAAAACAATTTATCTCTAATATTTTATGATATAAAATTAGCAATGAATATTTTATATTTTAGGGATAGAAATCATTTGTTTCTTAATTAATGTATTTATGGAAAAAGTGATCTATTTATTGCAACTAAAAACCAACACGTGTTGTGAGAAAATAATAAATTTATATCCATAATGTTCATTTAATTAAATTGGTTGTGATCGTGGGCCACCTTATTTATTTATTTATCATCAAATGCTAAATTTAATGATTAGCTCAACCTAAAAATCTTATTAGGTCCCATTATTTTCTCTAGTTAATAAAAATATATATATAAAAGGAGGATCTTCAGCCTACTTATGTGGCATGCCTCAATGACCACCATTTCTATTTTCTTTTTTCTTTTTTAAACATTTTTTAATTCATTTTTATACCCAATTTATTAATAAAATAGACTAATAAAAAACTCATCCAATAAACAGAGGCGTATGCAGGGAGGGGGTCACCGGGTTCACGTGAACCCATGCTTTCCTCCTGAAATTATATATAATAGTGTTATATTTATAATTTTTCATTAAATATAGATGTGTGAACCTACATTTGAAGTATCATGTATGTGACAATGATGGGGTGCACCTCTTAGTGAAGTTAGAAATTTGAATTTTATATCTATCTTGTTTTATTTTTCTTTCTAAAATTGGGTAACACCTCTCTAAGTGGTTATTGATAGCACTTTTGGTGTTTTAATTAATTAAGCATTTCGATTTTGAGCCTATGATTTTAAAATTTTAACTGTTTTCAATGATAACAACTTAAATCTTAAACTGATTAGATCCACATTTTCATAATAGTGCACCTATCATCCTGAAATCCTAGATACACCTCTGCCAATAAATGCATAATCAAGTCACGTAGTAATCTAGAATGATTACTACAAGAATGATTTATGACCTCTCTTAATTCATCAATAAAGACTAAATAATAAAAGAACAATATTGTAGACAATTGTCCAAACGTTTTTACTTATTAAAAATCTTTACAAAAAGATATCAATGTTAAAATCAATCCTTACCATTTAAAATAAGAAAAAACTCTTTATTTATTTTTTCAGTTACAACATAATAATTCTGCATTATTTAATTATAGAATTTGAAAGGTTTCTGTACCATTAAATGAGAAAACAACTATATAAAGTTATAAACAAAATATATTCACCATCTTAATGCATGATCACTACTACTATCTTGCATTTTTGTAGTATTACTCTTCATTGATCACCTTTCAAGATATCAAACACCATTTACGTGATATAGCAAAAGGCATCACCGGGCTATTGCTAAGCATTTGAAATTTGACTGGTATCCTAGAGTAAAGCAAGAAGAAGAAAAGATGCAAGAATTGAAACTTTTAAAGAAGTTTTAGTGTCTGAATTTACAACTAATTTGATAGGTATAATTTTCAACTCAAACCCTTGTATGAATATTGTTATTTTTCTTCTTTTGTCCTCTTCTTCTTTTTTCATTGGAATACTTAGAATTAGTATGACAAAAAAGTGACAATATCTCAAGAAAAAATTGATATTGAGGGATTTTGCTTAACATTAAGAGAAGACAAAAAGGAAATATATAAAGTACTACGGGAGAGAAAGAAAAATAAGATGTCAAGAAAAAGAATAAAAAGAAAAGGTTCCATATATATAATATTGTCAAATTAAAATTTAATATACAAATAATGATTCATTTATATTGTTCCATATATAAGTCTTATTTTGTTCCATATATAAGTCTTACATTGTTCCATATCTATAATATTGTCAAACTAAAATTTAAATTCAAAGAATGATTCATTTATTTTGTTTCATAGATAAATCTTAGTGTGTTCCATATATATAATATTACCAAATTAAAATTTGATATTTAAAGAATGATCCATTTATTTTATTCCATATGTAAGTCTTAGTATGTTCCATATATATTCTCCCTAAATTTATAGAGAATAATAATAAATTATTTAACTGACAAGAAATATTATTTAAAACAAAAAAGAGGGTATTTTAATTTTAATTCATTATAAGTAGAATAAGAAAGTTGTCATACAAATTCAATTCATAGTCATGGGCAGAATTAGAAGATCACTTCTCTAATATACGTGGATTGGTTCTTACAAAAGAATAAAACATTTATTAATTTAATTAGTTAGTACATAAAAGAGGAGAAATAAAAAAAAAAGTACCAAAGGAATGGAGAAAAAAGAAAAACTATGTTGGAGTATATTTATCAAAAAAAAAAATAACAATAAAAATAATAACAATATTATTATTATTATTATTATAATAATAATAATAATAATAATAATAATAATAATAATAATAAAAATAATTTTTAAAAAATATATTGTAACAAAATTTTGTAATGCTTTTATTAAGAAAATATATGAATATCTAATGTATTATATATATATATATATATATATATATATATATATATATATATATAAGTCATGAGAGTTGTAAAATAAAGATAATTTAATTTTTATATTGAAGTATATAAATAAATGAAGGAGTAGTAATTGACACGATCATTTTTGTATAAAAATAATAAGAAGTAGAGTAGAATATGAAAGAAAATGACTTCTATTTTGAGAGAAAACTTTGAAAATTAAAAGTTATAAATAAGAAAGGCGCATAATTAACGTGTTAGGAAAAATAAAAAAAAAATAAAATGAAAAAGAAACTAGATTGTATCATTTATTTCTTCTTTTAGTTTATTTCATGCTTTATAATATAACACTCAAATAAAAGAAACCTAGGGTTAGATGCATATAAATATATTAATGACGATTAAATTTTAAAAAAGTATACTTCACAAACTTGATAAGTACTTTGTAGAAATATTATATAATAAAAAAATAAAAGATTTAATTGAATACATTAAAAATATTAGTAAACACTTAAAGACTAAAATTTGTAGACATTATACTTCACAAATTTATCAATACTATGTGTTAGCATACATTAAAATTATTAATAAGCACTTATAAAGACTAAAATTTGTAGACATTATACTTCACAACTTTATCAACTATGTGTTGGTATATCATATAACAAAGAAATTATAAATAAAAATACTTTTATTTGTGATTCTTAGATAATTTGATGAATGAATTCATTTGATATCGTATGAATTTTATTTGGTAAACTCATTGATTTTTGTAATTTGTATAAAATTGATTTGTGGAGGAGTGACGATGTAGTACCTTCTACAGGCAAAATAAAAATGATTATTTTATTTTATTGGTAATTTTATCTTCAATTCGTTCTTTTCACTTTTTTCGTTTTTTTTTCAATTTCTGTAACTTACATTTTTTTTTTAATTTGACACCATCTTTTATATAATTTACATTTGTCAATTACTCAAATATATATTGTTTAAAAGTAATTTTATTTTCATAAAAAGATGATATAATAAATTTAAATAACTTTATATGACCGCGCGGAACGCAGCAAAATTCACTAGTTTGAAATAATTTAGCATAATAATGTACCTTTCAATTAAACTCTCTTGAAAATTTTAAATCTCCAAACTTATATTTGGAGGTTTTTTGTTCAATATCCACATTAGAGTCCGACTAATTCATTTTGCATGTTGCAGGGTTCATTTTGGGGTGACACACTAATAAAAAAAATTCCATTCTCATAGCTCGAACCATAGAGCTTTAGTTGGGTAGAGAGATCTCAATCAATTCACTACGACCCTTGTTGGTTATATCGTTGGAGCTATCCCTTCGCGTATGAATCTTTACAAATTTAAGGAATTATTGACCATTACGTTATTTTATCATTCGTGTATTACGTTGAACTTATAATCTTGCTTATCACCTTCGTATATAAAATTATAAAAGTAGTGCAAATATAACATTACATAAAGGAACCAAAAGCATATAATTTAGTTAATCGAAGATATGTTTAATTAGTCATTTACCATAAGAATCAAAAATTAAACTTTACTTATAACTGGTAGACAAAAAATATATGTACCCTAAAGTATGAGATCATCTTAGACATGCCTTTTTTGATATTCGATTTACAAATAATCAAATGCGTACTGCGTAATTCACGTTAAGCAGAAATCACTCTCTATCAAGAGTTTCATTACGGAAGTATTTACATCACATCATATTCTATATTAAAATTTTAGATATTCTTATTAATGTACACATCACATCTATCATTCTTGATTAAGAAACTTGATCGTGATTTTTATAATAATCAACGAAACTTGATCATGATTTTCATAATAATTATTAATGCCCACACTATATCTAATTAATTATTGTGGTATGTAATATTCTTTATGTAGTTAATTTAAAATTATATATTTAAATTTTAAATATGTCATGTAAATTAGTACATAGAAAATGTACCTAGGATAAGGGTAATATACGCATACCTAATATCTAGGGCAAAAGTCTGCATCATAATTAATGGAATTTTAACTTCCTACTGCTCAAAATGCATTAAATTTTCATAATAATTAATGATTTATTTTTTTAACCACATATCTTTCATTTTTTTAAAAAGGGAATTTTTTATTCAGGGCTTAATTATATTTAAATACATTAAAACCTCATTAAATTAGTACTTGGTAAATTAATAAATTCTTTAAAATAATATTTTCCTCCAGTCTTGACTTGAGCCAATAAAAAAAAATCACATATTTCAATAAGATAATAAGATAATATATTTTCAGTAGACTCCTATATAAATATATTGTCCCATTAATATTATAATTTAATAATTCTTTAAAAGTACAAATATATCTAAGACAGTGAAATGTGATTCTAATGCGTTATTTTTTTTGTTAAACTTTAAATCTAGTTGAAGTTCAACTCTAACCCATTTTTTTTTGCATTTCGAACTGCACCATAAAATTGTGAAGAGTTCTAGATGCAATAAGTGTTTTATTACATGTAACTGATTGCAAAGGTATTGTATCATCTTCAATTTTATCATCAACATTGTTTTTTATGAGATCCACAATTTCTTCCAAGCAAACTTTACCAATTATGTGATATATCTTACCTTATTCGACGAGTCAAATGATTCAATAGAGATGGTGTTCTCTATTGAATTATGTGATATATCTTACCTTCTAAGCAAACTTTACCAATTGAGGTTACTTCTAAGTCAAAAGTAAGGCAAACTAGGGTGGGATGGTGTTCGCTCGAGCCGTTTCAATAGAGAATTTTATATTGTACGCTTCAATTAAATATAGTATAGTTTTTAATCATAAACTTAATTATTTGATATATCTTACCTTATTCAACGTGTCAAATGATTCGTAAAGTGTATTCCGTGAGCTAATACTCTCTCTGTTTAATTTTAATGTTGTCTAACTTATTCATGGATATCTCACCTTAATCCCTAAAGTGTATTGTGCTAATTATTACTTTCTTTGTTTTAATTTGTGTGTCATTGTTTGACTGACACAAATTTTAAAATAAAAAGGAAGATTTCTGAAATTTATAGTCTAAAAATTTAAGTGTTCGGAGTTTACTATCATAATTTGTGACAGCAGGGCATGTGTTTGTTTGGCCCCAGTACTGAATAGAATCAATATAATGGACCAAAACTATGACAATTTTTTAGAAATCTGACTTTTGCTCCATATTTCAACATTTTGTGTTGTTCAATGGCAGCCTTAATTATGATGGCTCAAACAACAATTCAATTGAGAATTTAGACACAAAAGGGAGAAGGAAATCAATAGACTGCACAAAACTCAAGATTGGATGAAAGAATTGTTATTTCTTTAATTAGCGGGAAAGGTGACGAAGTAAGAGCATGTTATTGGAGCTTTGTAACATATGTTGGAGGGAAGACCTATGTTGCTATTGAGCCTCAAAGTTAATGTTTTTATGTGATCGCAACATCAAAAATGAAATTTGAATTTTCTACGGAAGGTCTTGATGGCTGGCAAGTGTCCTTATAAAAATGTTTCTGTCTACCAAAAAATCCCTTATTAATTTGATGAAACATTTTTTTATGATCCCAAGATTCTTCACCTCTAACGTTGGTATAGCTAACTTTTGATGTTGTGTTAGGTTCAAAGTTCATTTTTGAAGGCATTATGTTAATACTTTTGACAAGTTGTAACTATTTGTTGTGACATTTTAGTTTTTTTACTGACACACCCACAATTGAAAAGATCAATCACGAATCTTGATACCTTATGGACACTGTTTCAAACACAATTAGTACAAAAAATAATAAGATATTAATTTTAATTATTTTATAAATTTTGTTGAAATGCAATTTTTATTGTACTGAAGGTGTCTTTAGAATAAGGAAGAAACAGAAAGTAACAATCATGCTGCAAAGATTCAATAGTTTTCTTGTTATACTTAAAAATGATTCTGTCTCTTCATTGAAACACAGAGACGTCTATTGTGAAGTTCCATGTAATTTGAACTCGATCAACTTGAGCTGTATTTTCTTTGGATAATGTTCCTCTAATCATATCGAAAAAGCTACTGTATCGAGTGCTTGTAACAAAATTGAGATATATGTTATCGTGCTTAACAAAAATCGTGAAACTAAAGAAGTGACTAAATGAATGTCCAAGTATAATGGATTTCCAGTTACCGAGCTACGCCAACATAGATTTTTGTTGTACAATAAAGATGCTACACAAAAATGTCCAACAATCAAAAAGCTGAGAAAGTGAATTTTTTTTGAAGAACTTAAAGACTTCCTTGAGACCATTTCAACTATCAAAAAGCTCAAGAAAATGCTCTTGGCTTACTAAAAAAGCCAACTAGTCTGGGTTGAGCTAAATTAGATTCATCTCACCATTTTCGACATCAGGGAGAATTTGGAAATTCTATCGAATCACACTAGCAGCAATGAAATGGTAATGATATGATAATCAACTGATAAAGATAATGAATCACAACAATTAAACTTGAAATACATCAAAAGGCAACAAGAGTACAGTAACAACTAATGCAACACAACTACGCAAGTAAATGGAAAACAAAAGTTCAATATTTAGAAAAATATAATTAACAAATACCAAATTTGATAAAACATCTTTCACTTCCAATACCTTGAAACATCCATGAACTTTGATGAAATACCTTACCTACTAATCAGATTCTTCTTTATTGTATTGATAAATTTTGTAATCCAGCTACTCATTAAGTCCATAAACCTCCAGTTCCTCCCAAGAACCCACCCGGAATGACATTTTTCCCTTTGAGCAAAATAAGTGATTCCATGTAATTCTGAACATAAAACGACCAAGTGTTTCCTTGAATACCAAGACTCCTATTTCGTCCACTATTTGGATCATAAGAAACCAGATCATTCTTCCTAGTTGAAAACAAAACTTCACCGTTGTTCCTACATCCAACAACTTGCTCCAAACCAGCAACCAAATTTATACGATACAACCTACTCCAAGATTCCAAAACTCAGTACTGCTTCATCACCCATACTTCACATAAAACACCATCTATCCCCCACGTATGCTTAACAAACAAGAAGTGATTCCTCAAACAACATAATCGATATATTTGTTGCAATTCCACTAGTTAAAGCATCTGGCAACATAAAATCCCCAAACACCTCATCCGTTATACTAAAAGTCATAACTGAACTCCGAAGGCCACCACCATTCGCAACCAAAACATACGCAATCCAATGTACACATCCTTTGAGAAAAGCCTGAGACGTCATAAAAGTCACAATACAATGCTTAATCTCAAACCCAACCACTCTCCTCCAAACCCCACTATTGATAGAATAAATTTCAATCTCAATAAAACCATTATACCCGCACACATCATTCTTACGATACACAAGTCTAACCAACTTATATCATCAGTCTCAAGCAAATCAGCACCAAATCCAAGAATAGACATATAAGGCAACTCAAGCTTAATTGAAGGGAAATGTAAGGTTATAGACTTCTGAATAGAAGGGTTCCACAAAACAAGACTCCGCAATTGACCACACAAATCGTCAGACAAACACACGATGCCATTGCAGCTGCCAACAATTGTGAAATACCCTTGTTGGCATTTTAAAGGGAAATTCAGTTCCGATATAAAATCCAAGGAAAAAGGTTGACTCTTAGAATCTTGAAACAACGAATAGTTCTCTTTATTGCAAGAATCGACGTAACGCCTTACAAGAAGGGTGTTGGAATGTGGGGTTTGGGCGAGGTGAGAGGAGATGAAAGGAGAACTTAGGGAAAGCCATGATTTACAGGCAACTATGAATCGAATTAAGGATTTTTTAGGAAGTTTCAGTAGGATTTCTCTCAAAAGTTCAAGAGGAATGTAGGCGGATTCAGAATCAGTCATTGAGCAACTTTGAGAACAAGAGAGAGAGAGAGAGGCAGGGACAAGACGAACCCTAGTTGTGTAAGACAATTTTGGTAAAATTTTCTTTACAAATAGGGATGAAAACAGGCCAGGACAGGACGAGGCAGGACATGTTTAAATATTTTATAATAAAAATCATGACAAGGTGGGTTGTGGATTTGGGATAAACCCAATGCTAAAACCACTAAGCTATTTCTTTCACTTATCTTCATGTCACGACCCAACCCACTGGGCCATGTGGGAACCTGCATACTACCACCTAAGTAGGGGAACCCTCATAACCCAATAATTTAAAACATGCGAAAAATTTAAATAAACGGAAATAACATACTAACGAAATTCTTTATAAAAAACTTTTAAAACAATTTCGAGTTAAGACATGTAAAATAATTAACACTCCCAAGGATCTAATCTAACCAGGTACAAGAGCTACTAAGAGTACAACTGGACATGATAATTAAAAGACACAACTCCCACCATGCGGAAGGAAGAATAGAAGCTGTTGGAGATTTTCTTCGTCTTCACCTAATGAAAACTCACCGATCCTGCAACCAGACTATGCCAAAAAGCCATAGCAAGAGTAGTATCAATACAAACACACGGACTGGTAGGCATCATCGGTCAACCCGACACCCACTGCATAATAAGAAACCAACTAGTAAGATCATGAAATAAACCACTCGCTCCTTCACCTTTACCATCTTTTAAAATACCTCCAAATTACACTAGCACTCTAACTATTAACCCCCTTCCAGTCAACCTACTTACTAGGTACTTGATTATAGCCTAATCATTCTAAAACGTAGAAAAACATTCCCAAATACGACTGCAACATTCCAACTAACCGCTCACGTCATACCCTTACTTCCTCGTCACACTAACTAACCATGGTCACATAACACATTAAACCCAGCTTTCTTCCCACTAAACCCAAACTCTTTCTCCCCTAAGCATATTCATCACACACGCTACCTCTACTTCCTGCCATTACAACACATGAACAACCCTTACTATCCATTACTCGCCCCTTGAACACTTTGCCCTTCCACTATACCCGACAAGTCCAACACAAGGAACAATCAAATATAAACCGTCACAACGTATACCCATTAAGTGCATATCGAGCATATACAACATTAACAACATGTACAAACAACCTCACGTTGCTCAGGTCACACAATTATACCACATCATTGGTCCTCTCATGGAACCCAAACCCAAAAAGTTAGCATGCCGAAACGTGGCAACCGATCCAAGTTAGTTATGCCGGAACGTGGTAACCGATCCCATAGCTATGCCGAAACGTGGTAACCGATCCAAGTTAATTATGCTGGAACGTGGCGACCAATCCAAGATAGTTATGCCGGAACGTGGCAACCGATCCATTCAACACACCACAATCACAACCATAAGTATATGCTGAAGATCATACATTTAATTCGTGAATTCATGAAAATCATAATCGTTCATCTCATTTACAACAAATGTGATCAACAATGAATCATTCATATACATACATGTATCATAATGAAGAAAGAACAAACATACATCACACAATCATAAAATCACAACCATCACCTAAGAATTACTCCTCAATCCCTATCATATATGCATTAGTTTGACCATACTTAGCCCTAGTTCATCCTCTAAGGCATTTTTCTAGGGTTTAATCACAATTCATCATAAATCCTTAATTCAATCACTCCAATTTATGATCTAGCATACATTCATAATTCTAGTTCCATTTATGATTTCATATCCTTATTCTTGAAACAATTCTATCCGACATAGCAATTCTAGAAGCCCTAACAAGTCATCAATTTATCTTCTCAAGACATAAACCCAATTTATCACTCGGTGCACGAAGGTTTACACATAAACCTTACCATTGATTTACATATATTACGCATGGAGCACATATTTAAACTACTCAATTCATAAAACCTAGCCTACCTGGGCGCCAAGCAGTTGCACGGAGTTTTTGACTTCGATTCCGGGTTCCCGGGCCTCGTGACGGTGAATTTGGCCAAGAATCCGCAAGATATCACCATCCTCCCATTAGAAATCTTCTTCTCCTTCCTTTCCAAGCTTAGAGCAGCTTTTCTGAGGTTTCTAGGGTGTTTTACGACTTATTTAAGTATTTTAGAAAGATGGAGAAAATAAGATTTCTCATAATTTACGTTCTGCCTCGCCTATCCTGCTCTGGCACCAACTTACCCCGCCCTGGTGCCACTGCCCTAGCGGCAAAATGCCCACTCTTGCGAGACAATGGCCCAGATTTTTCCAAATTTTTGTTTCTCCTAAATAACGACGGTTCAGATTGTTACACTTCAGTTTAAGACCTTTAGGCAAGAAAATCCAGCAATCATATACTTACTAGATTAACCTTTTATTTGCATTTTATCAGCTTAATCCTATAACTTATTCTTAAAGAATTAGTAATTATTTTCTTGTACCATTGTGTTATGTTAAGTGAGAATTCATTGTTTAGTTATTTTTGGGCCTCCTTTCAAGTCTATTTTCAAATATGGGTGAATTTCTAGAGTAATTATGTGGGAAGTTAAGGTTGATGAGGGTTAATATATGGCATTTATGATTTATGAACTAGAGCTCTCCATCATTATTTTATTACAAGTTCAATTTTCAATTATGGCAAATGATTGGTAAACATTGTCTTCCTCCCAAATGAACATCTAATATTTTCTTAACTCTAATCCTTTATTATTAATTGTTCTTTTGTAATAAGTGTTAGCCCCTAACTACTTCTAAATTAGTTTTAATAATGACAATTAACCTAAAGTATCTTCACAGGAAAAGGAAGCAAGAAGTACATAGGTGAATATTCATCCAAGGAACAGAAGGAAAGAAGATCAGTCATAAATCAATGAAAAATTTATAATAAAACGACGAATTTCCATAAAGAAAAGGAGATAAATGATCAATCATAATCAATCAAAGATCCAAAACGCAAGGAAGGAATCAGATTTGAAGTCACCGCCAAATCAACAACTCGCGGAGGCAAGAATACTGAACCAAGCTGGGGTTTTATTTTTATTTTAAATACTATAGGACTGAGAATCCATAAAATATACACAGCTAAGAAGAGCTTATGTAATTTTTTTTTGTTTATAAAAGACAGACAACTTCGATATTTTTAGATATGAAAATCGAAAACAATGAAGATAGTTTAGATGTGTTTATGATACTTCACCCTAAAGAAAATTAAAGACTTCCACATATTCGAAATAGCTAACTAATAGGTTGACATATTTATTTGACAAGTTCAATATTATAACGTTTGAAACAGCTAAAATTATAACTATCGAGTTAAATAATTAACGCGAGATAAAAGCGATGGATAAATCTTGTAATACGTTTAAATTTAATCTAAGCTAATGTTTGATCATAGATTTTCAAATGCTTTTGTGGAGTCTTTTTTGGGTAAAGTTTTACTATGCACTCGACCATAGATTTTGGAGAAATATTTTATTTTTTTAAAGAAATATAATTTGTACCCATAACTTCTAAAAACTATACAAATATCATTTTAGTGAACATGTTATGTGAAAGCCATGGCAGTGAGCACAACTGTTAAGATTGTGAAAATAGAGGAAGAAAACAAAAGAAAAATACAATTGATTTGTATATGTAAAACTACTATTATTACTTGTAAAAACACTATAAATATGCATATCACTTGATAATTTTTAATAACGAATTAGGACCAAAATTTAATCTAAACCTATAAATGACGAGTGTTTCTATAAAATATAAAAACTTGGGGTAATTTTTAAAAAAAATTCTAAAAGAATTTTCAAATATTTTGAACCCTAGTATCTAGGGTCGGTCCTTAAAAACCAAACAAAAGGAAGCAGTTGCGCTAATATTTTGTCCATATCACACATTTATTTTGAATAGCTAATCCTTAAAAACTCTTCTTTAGTTGATTTGGTATTACCCATGAAATCCATTCCAAATTTGTACTACTATCACATTACAGTGTGACAATTCAGATACCTCTAAGATGTTAAGTGACGGAGTAGTCATTTTCAACCAGTGTCTCAGTATGTGACCTTGAAACAGCCATGAACTTTGATGAAATACCTTACCTACTGATCAGATTCTTCTTATTGTATCCATAAATTTTGTAGTCCAGCTACTCATTAAGTCCATAAACCTCCCATTCCTCCCTAGAACCCACCCGGAATGATATTGTTCCCTTTAAGCAAAATAAGTGATTCCATGTAATTTTGAACAAAAAACGACCAAGTGTATCCTTGAATACCAAGATCCGAATTTCTTTCACTATTTGGATCATAAAAACCAGACCATTCTCCCTAGTTGAAATCACCGTTGTTCCTAAATCCAACAACTTTCTTCAAGCCTGCAACCAATTTTATACGATACAACCTACTCCAAGATTCCAAAACTCCGTACTGCTTCATCACCCATACTTCACAAAAAACACCATACATCCCCCTCCCATACTTAACAACATGTGATTCCTCAAACAACGTAATAGATAAACATGTTGCAATTCCACTAGTTAAAGCATCCGGCATCATAATCTCCCCAAATACCTCATCCACTATACTAAAAGTCATAATTAATGTCCGAAGGCCACCACCATTCGTAACAAAATCATACACAATCCAATGTACAAATCCTTTGACAAAAGCCTGAGACGACATAAACTTCACAATACAATGCTTAATCTCAAACCCCATCACTCTCCTCCAAACCCCACTATTGATCGAATAAATTTCAACCTAAGGAAAACCATGACACCCGAACACATCATTCTTACGATACACAAGTCTAACCAACTTATAGTCATTAGTCTTAGGCAAATCAGCACCTAATCCAAGAAGAGACATATGAGGTGACTCAGGCTTAATCGAAGGGAAAGGTAAGGTCATAAACTTCTGAATAGAAGGGTTCCACAGAACAAGACTCCGCAACTTACCAAACAATTTGCCAGACAAACACATGATGCCATTGCAGCTGCCAACAATTGTGTAATACTCTTGTTGGCATTTGAAAGGGAAATTCAGTTCCGATATAAAATCCAAGGAAAAGGGTTGATTCTTAAGAGTCTTGAAACAACGAATAGTTCTCTTTATTGCGAGTATCGACGTCACGCCTTACAAGAAGGGTGTTGGAATGTGGGGTTTGGGCGAGGTGAGTGAAGATGAAAAGAGAACTGGTGATGAGGGAAAGCCATGATTTGCAGACAACTATGAATCAAATTAAGGATTTAGTAGGAAGTTTCAGCAGGACTTCTCTCAAAAGTTCGGGAGGTATGTAGGCGGAGTCAGAATCAGTCATTGAGCAAATTTGAGAGTGGGGTGGGGGGTGGGGGGGGGGGGGCAAGACTAACCCTAGTTGTGGAAGACAATTTTGGTAACATTTGCTTTACACATAGGAATGACAATGGGCCGGGGCAGGACGAGGCAGGACAAGTTTAGATATTTTTTAATAAGAATCATGACAGGGTGGGTTGCAAGTTTGGGATAAACCCAATGCTAAAATCACTAAACTATTTCTTTCACTTAGCTTCTATTTAAGACCTTTAGGCAAGAAAATCCAGCAATCATATACTTACTAGATTAACGTTTTATTTGCATTTTATCAGCTTAATCCTATAACTTATTCTTAAAGAATCAGTAATTATTTTCTTTTACCGTTGTGTTGTGTTAAGTGAGAATCCATTGTTTAGTTATTCTTGGGGTCACTTCAAGTCTATTTTCAAATATGGGTGAAATTATAGAGTAATTATGTGGTAAGTTAAGGTTGAATGCGGGTTAATATATGGCATTTATGATTTATGAACTAGAGCTTTCCATCATTATTTTATTACAAGTTCAATTTTCAATTATGGCAAATGATTGGAAAACTTTGTCTTCCCCCCAATGATTGTTGAACATTTAATATTTTCTTAACTTTAATTCTTTATTATTAATTGCTTTGTAATAAGTTAGCCCCTAAATACTTCTAAATTAGTTTTAATAAGAACTATTAACCTAAAGTATCTTCGCACGAAAAGAAAGCAATAAGTACATGGGTGAATATTCATCCAAGGAACAGAAGGAAAGAAGAACAGTCATAATCAATGAAGGATAATAAAACGACGAATTTCCATAAAGAAAAGGAGATCAATCATAATCAATCAAAGTTCCAGAACGCAAGGAAGGAATCAGATTTGAAGTCACCGCCAAATTAACAACTCACGAAGGCAAGAACACTGAACAAAGATTCAAAAGAAGGATTTTATTAATCTTTTTGCAACACTGATTTCGTAGAGGGCTCCTCTCTCTTTTGTTATTGTACAAGATCTATTACTTTTTGTACTAGCATAGTGTTACAAAGTGAAGAATATGTACTCTTTTGTAATGTCAACTAGTTCGTGAGCATTATGCATTTCCCTCATCACTTGCTAATTTTGACATCAGGGAGAAGTATATAAATTCTTTTTTATTTTTTATATTTTTTTTATGACTATTGTGGTGTCCGGGCAAGCTTCCGCTCACCTCGACTAATTCCATAGAATACCAGTCATCTCCCACCAAGTATGAAAATTCTGCCTCATCAAATCACACTAAATGCAATGAGAAGGTAATAATGTGTGTATAGCAAATACTCAGGTCACTGCAACACCTTATTGCCTGCCAACTTTAGGTGAAAAGGGGGTGCCGGATTTGGTAACCTTAAAAGGGCTAACCATATTTAGCTCAAAGAAAAACAATGAAAACAAACCGATAGTAACATCACTGTAGTACACTAACAACAAATGTAATGCAAAAACCATTCCATGTAATTCAACATTCAGTACATTACCTCTCTAAACTAGTCTACCAGCAAAATAAGTGCTTCCATGTAATTCTGAACATAAAACGAGCGATAGCTCCCTTGAATACAAAGACCCATATTGCGTCCACTATGTGGATCATAAGAAATCAGATCATTGCTCCTAGTTGTAAACAAAACTTCACCGTCGTTCCTAAATCCGACTACTTTCTCCATATCTGCAACCAAATTTACACGATACAACCTACTCCACGATTCCAAAACTCCATACTGCTTCATCACCCATACTTCACATGAAACATCATCTATCTCCCTGTCATACCTAACAACAACAAGTGATTACTCAAACAACATAATAGATAAATTCATTGGAATTACACCAACTAAAGCATCCGGCAACATAATCTCCCCAAACACTTCATCCGCTATACTAAACGTCATAACTAAACTCCGAAGGCCACCACCATTCGCAACCACATCATACGCAATCCTATGTACAGCTCCATTTATAAAAGCCTGAGACCACATAAACTCCATCATACAATGCTTAATCTCAACCCCCGTTACTCTCCTCCAAATCCCACTATTAATCGAATAAATTTAAAATTTTCAATCTCAGGAGGATCATCATTCACAACAACATCATTCTTACGATACACAAGTCTAACCAACTTATAGTCATCCGTCTTAGACAAATCAACACCAAATCCAAAAACAAACATATGAGGCGACTGAGCATAATCGAAGGCATAGGTAAAGCTATAAACTTCTTAATAGAGGGATTCCACAAAATAAGACTCCGCAACTCACCAAACAAATCGTCAGCCAAACACAGGATGCCACTGCAGCTGCCAATAATTCTGAAATACCCAAGTTGGCAATTGAACGGGAAATTCAGTTCCGATGTGAAATTCAAGTAAAATGGTTGATTCTTAGAGTCTTGAAACAACGAATAGTGCTCTCTATTGGAAGTGCTGACATAACGCCTAACAATAAGGGTGTCGGAATGTGGGGTTTGTGCGAGGTGAGCGGAGATGAAAGGAAAACTGGTGATGACGGAATGCCATGATTCGAAGACAGCTGTGAATCGAAGTAAAGATTTAGCAGGAAGTTTTAGTAGAATTTCTTTCAAAAGTTCGGGAAGAAGGAAGGAATCGGCCACTGATCAATTCTAGAGAAAAAGAGACGGAAGGTGCAAAAGTGTGTGTTTTTGTTTTATGGTGTTACAAGGAAATATTTAAAATACAATTACTAAACCTAAAAGCAAATCAAACGATTGTTTGGATTAATTTATTTTTAGGCGTTTTTGTTTTTTAAGTAGCTTTTTTAGGCTAAAAACTTTTTAAAATAAGGCAAAAGTAGGTTATCATTTATTTATGACTTTTAATTTTAGATTTATAAATTACTTTTTATAAATCCATCTAAATGGGCCAAGATCTAAGGGTCGGGATGGTGTTCGTTCGAGCAGTTTCAATAGAAAATTTATATTGCACGCCTTCAATTAAATGTAATATAATTTTTAATCATAAACTTTTGTGTGAAAAGCAAAGGAAGAATTTTAAGTGGTCGGAGTTTACATCATAATTGTGACTGCAGGGCATGTGTTTGTTTTGGTGCCAGTACTGAATAGAATCAATATATATTTCAACATTTTGTGTTGTTCAAGGGAAACCTTGTGATGGCTCAAACAACAATTCAATTGGGAATTTAGACACAAAAGGGAGAACGAAATCAATCGACTACACAAAACTCAAGATTGGATGAAGAATTGATATTTTTTTAGCGGGAAAGGCACTAGGGGTGTGCATTCGGTTTTTCGGTTTGGTTTTGCATTATTCGGTTTGGATTTTTCGGTTTTTGGTTTTGTAAAAGTCTAACCCAATCCGATCCAAAATAAAATTGGTTTGATTTGGTTTTCCTCTATTCGGTTCAACTTTTTTCGGTTTGGTTATTCGGTTATGTCAATAATTAATAACATAACCAAAGTAATAGTATTGAATCTCTTAAATATACTTTCTAATATAAATATAAGTAAAACTTAAAACACAAATACTTATAAGTATGACTATTATAGATGTTCAAACATAAAATATAAACGTAATCATCATGGAAGACAATAACCAAAACAGGATAAAATGTGGTTATATATATATATATCGATTTTTTTGATTTTTCGGTTTTTATTTTTTAAAATCCGAAACCAAACTAAAAAACCAAACAAAGTAATTTATTAATTGAAAACCAATCCAAATAAAAATTCGGTTTGATTTGGTTATTCAGTTTAATCCAAATAATGCACACCCCTAAAAGGCACCATCAAATTTGATGACTTACCTTTATTATGGTCTCGGTCAATTCTTTCTTCAGACTTCATAAGTTAACTTTTGTGGTTGTGTTAGGTTCAAAATCCATTTTTAACGGCATTATGTTAAAACTTTTGACAAGTTGCAACTATATGTTGTGACATTTTAGTTTCTTTACTAGGACACCCACAATTGAAAAAATCAATCACGGATCTTGATACTTTATCAACACTGTTTCAAACACAATTACTACATTTCAAAATCATCGTTACTCGCACCATGAATGACACATAGCAAAGCAGCGTCCAATACATCGAAACTCTGATCATATGAAAAGGGTTCAATGATTTTAGTCCATTCAATATCTATATCAACTAAATCCGCATTCTTTGCAAGAGGTTCAATTTTGTTAATTTGGAGTTAGCTTTCTCATACAATTCAAAAGGCAACTAACTCCTCAAAATCATGATGATTCAAAAGTTACGTGTGGAAGGTCTTTCAGTCAATAGATCAAAGGTAAGCCAAGGCATAACATGTTAATGACTCCCAAAGTTGTTATCAACGATATAGTTTGGCACTTTGATGTTGAATAATCACAAGGGTTGGAGAAAGTCCTAGTCTCGGTAATACAAATAAAGAAAAGCTTATCTAAACGCCCTATGCGACATTTCATCATCACCTTGTGAGCATATATTTTTTCACAATCATATCTCATATCAATCATAGGATATAGTATTAATCAATTATAATTAATTAATAATTTTGTATAAAAGATATACAGACCTCAATTTATTTATTATACCAAAAACTACTTGATAAAACAACGAAGTCGTTGTAGTATAGTGGTGAGTATTCCCGCCTGTCACGCGGGTGACCCGGGTTCGATCCCCGGCAGCGGCGTTTTCCAATTTTTAGATAAAAATATCCTTTTGGATTGACTATATCAATAGGCTTGATAAATTTTATTTAGAGACTCCAAAGGGCTTAAATTTTGGAAAAAGTTTACTATATAGAGAATTTAATGATATAAATTTATCAAAATTAAACAAATTTCATCGATTAATTGGTCCAGATCGATTATAAAATATTTTGTAGAATTGTCGATAAATTTTATTTAGAGACTCCCTTGAAGTTTATAATTTTGGGGGGAAGATTCACGTGTACTCAAACGCTTACGATATAGATAAGTAATGATATAAATCTAACAAATTTGAGATGCTTGGCTGATAAGTAAAAAAAATTTCAAGTAGAAGTATAAACAATTTTTTTGCAGTCGGAGAGAAGTTAAAATAGTTTTTTTTTTTTTTTTTTTTTTTTTTTTTTTTGAAAAAGAAGAAAAAGGTATTATTTTTTTCAAGATTAAAATATTGATATCATAAATATATTTACCAAGTATATCACTCATTAATTCATCAATCTCTAATTGTAAAACAACCGGTTTGGTTACTTCGTATGACAATTCATTTCTTTTTTAAAAAAGAGATCTCAATCATCATATACTTAAATGATAAAAATAAAATTATAATTGCTTCATATTCTTGTTGGTGCCAATTATCAAGTTGTATTTTTATATTTGAATTTTATACCGTAGATATAGTTCATTTCTTTTAATAAAAGAAAAAGGCGTTCATTTTTCTTTTGTATTTCAAGCAACAGTAATACTCATAAATAGTGATTTAATTTGTAAAATAATTTTTAAATTTATTTTCCTTGAAATTTTTTAGTATATTTAAATCATTATGAAATAATATATCAGTGAAAAATAAAGATGATTTTTTGGAGGTATAAAAAATATCTTTGATATTTATACTTAGGAAAAATCTAGATGTTCTAAAGAAGTAGATATTTATAGTAAATTATAGAAAAATCTAGATTCTTGTTAGATAGTTAGAAGACAAGGCCATCTGATTTTTCGTGTAGATCTATCTAGAATAATTCCTAGAAGCATCTCTACTATTGTATAAATAGGGGTTGCCATAGTCATTTGTAAACAACCTACAACAACTCAAATCAAATAATCTTCTTTCATAAACAAGTTCTCCTTTCTAGCTTCCTCTTCTTTAGTTGAATCTTTTGATCTTAGTTAACGATCTTGGGCTAGCACAAGGTTTCCCGAATTATACTTTTCTTTTGTTATTCTTTACATGGTGTCAGAGTCATAGTCATAGATTGACTTGTGAGTTTTATTTCAAGATCGAATTTGTGGTAGATTCAACTAGTTTGTCTATATGGATTTTAGCGGCCGTATCAATGGACTGGGGATGGAGCTGTTGAATCAGTCTAATTACAAGGTATTGGAAACATGTATGGAATCATACCTTGTGGGAGAGGATTTGTGGGATGTTGTTGACGGGAGTAATATAAGTCCTTCTGCTGACGGACAGAAAAATAGCAGTAACACCCCTAAATGCTAACAAGAGTTGCATGTCGATTACCGTTGCTTAGTTACTACAATATGTTTTACTCTCTTGTTGGGAACTTGAAATGTTGTGATAAGTGCTAGTTTGCATAGTATAACTTTGATCGTAATTTATGGGATTTTATCGGGGTATTTCCGTACTAATCTAATTAGAATTATGTATACTTTTAAAAGGAGGTGAATGATATATATATATATATATATATATATATATATATATATATATATATATATATATATATATAGATATAAGCGTATATGCATGCATTTTGGGCACCACACAACACTATTTGGGCAGCTTGAGGGACAGCTGTGCACTTAGGATAAACATCACTCTTGAGACTATATTTTGACCCCTCTTCTAATTAATTTCATGTCCCTTGAAGTCTAAACCTTAGAACCTTAAATAAACCTATTATTCATCAGATTACAAGAGAAAAAAACTTGGTCTTTTGGCTGAAATTTGAGAGACAAACTGCTTTGTTGGTAAGTGCTGAAATCTGTTTCTAAGCTGGGTGGTGTTTGGTAAATTGTGTATATCTCGTTCTCTAGAGCATAGTTTACTGTGAATAAATATGTTTTGGAAAGCTAATTCATATACCTAAAACTTTTATGCTTATGTGAAACTTTAATTTAGCTGTTTTGGTTTCGAAATATGGGACGCAACACAGGACAAGTCCGTCCAAATTTCGGATTTAGAAATTCTGTATGAACCACTGTTAGTGTATCGATGATATCGTTTTGTACAAAATGTATTTTTTGATAATTCTTGTTGTGTTGCAACCTTAAGAGATGTATCTACATCTTTCATGAAGGTTATAAAGTCTAATTTAGTTGTTTTGGATTCGAAATATGGGACGCAATACAGGACAAGTTCTGTCCAGATTTCAGATTTAGAAATCCTGTATGAACAACTGTTAGTGTATCGATGCTATCTTTTTGTACAAAATGTATTTTGTGGTGATTCTTATTGCCTTGTAACCTTAAGAGATGTATCTGCATCTTTCATGAAGGTGATAAAGTCTAGTTTTGTCGTTTTCTTATTCAAATCTAAGTTGCAACATGGGAGTACTAGACTGGCCAGAACCATTGTTTTGGGAACATAGTTGTATCTGTGTAGACTGAGCTTACTTGTGATGATAATCCTATTTTATTTCGACATTATTGAGATATTAAGAATTAAAGAAGTTATTTAATTGTATTTTTAAGGTTGTATATACTTGTGAACAAGTTGAGGGCCTTGATACGTTAGTTGGTCTACGGTTTGAACTCGGGGAGTTGTGTTGGACTGTAGCTACGCTAAAGTATTGAGGTTTGTGTATAAACTTGTACTTGCACTCTTGTAACGGCTAGTATATATGAAATTTGATCTTGATACCTTGGTTACCTCTTGTCACTTTGCATTGTCGTTTTGGTATGATGCTTGTGTAACTCGCCCACTTGTACGGATTGTTTGATCACTTGGCACTCTTGTATGGACCATGTCCTTCTTGTGGCTATGACTTTGTCACTATTGGCAGACCTCTTGATTCGAATCATTTTCCATCTTGACTCTAGATTTGTAGCTCGTCTTACGAATGGAAGTTATCCATTTTAAGTACAAACTAGAAAGCCATTTTTAATATGGTTCTTGGTTTTCTTGATTATTGGGTTGTGACCCTTCTTGATAGAGGGCTTCGGTCCTTCTTGATATAGGGCAGCGACCCTTCTTGATACTTTCTTGTGCCGGGTGTGACGACATGAAGTATATATTGGGCGAGCCTTGCTATTGAATTTCTTGGAAAATGATGCTATGAGCATTTTTTATATTTGGATCTTTAAATATTGAACTTGATACTCTTTATATATTGTTACTTGATTTATTTATATTATTTCAATTGTGCTGCTCATTGACTTGAGAAAGGTAGCTTGGTGAAATTTAAGGATTCCGAACCTATAGTTTTTACACCACAAAGCTATATGCTTAGCGATAGTTATTTCTATCGTAGGGGTTGATCGAGAGGAGGCATGAAGCTGGCCATTGGAGATGGAAATTTTGAGAACTTTAAAGAAGATCACATTTGCATATAGGTATCTATATTTTGTATAAACTTTGGGACTTATACATGACCTATGTGTTGTATATTTGCTTGAAATTTTGAGGACTAATCGGATTATGTTACAATGGTTTGTAATATAAGTATGGCTACTTGTTAGGGTCATTTGGGGGTGTGTAAACCCAAGTTATGTAATATATTAATTTTACTACTTGTTTTGAATGGTTGTATGAAGCTTGAACCACTTGGTTGGGTACTCGAAAATTTAGAATATTTGTTGTATATCATGTTACTAACGTGAGGACAATATATGCGTAAAAATCTTGTAAGTCATCAGTTTATGTATTTTGAAAGGGTTGTTACAATATCCTTTGGTTTATTCGATCATATAATAAGTGCAAATCAACTCATGAAATATGGATGACTCTCGATCGCTGGTTCAACAAGAAGAATGAAGCTCAGCTGTAGATATTGGAGAATGATTTTTCTTGTAGATCTATCAAGAATAATTTCTAGAAGCATCCCTACTCTAGTATAAATAAAGGTTGCCACAGTCATTTGTAAACAACCTAACAACAACTCAAATCAAATAGTCTTCTTCTATAACAAAGTTCGTTTATCCAAAATACTCTTTTTCCCTTCTAGCTTCCTCTTCTTTAGTTGAGTCTTCCGATCTTAGTTAACGATCTTGGGCTAATAGAAGGTTTTCCGAATTATACTTTTCTTCAGCTATTCTCTACATGGTATCAGAGACATATCTGTAAATTGGCTTGTGAGTTTTATTTCAAGATCGGGTTGGTGGTAGATTCAACTGGTTTGTCTATATGGATTTTAGCGACCGTGTCAATGGACTGGGGATAGAGTTGTTGAATCAGTCAATTACAAGGTATGGAAAACATATTTGGAATCATACCTCGTGGGAGAAGATTTGTGAGATGTTGTTGACGGGAGTAACATAAGTCCTCCTATTGACGGACCGAAAAATAGCAGTGTGTACAAGAAGTGGAAGCAGATTAATGCGAAAGCGAAGTTTATGCTGAAGAGGACAATATCCTCTGGTTTATTTGATCACATAATAAGGTGCAAATTAGCTCATGAAATATGGATGACTCTCGATCGCTTGTTCAACAAGAAGAATGAAGCTCGGCTGCAGATATTGGAGAATGAATTGGCTAACACCACTCAAGGTAACCTTTCTATCATCAAGTATTTTTTGAAGATTAAGAACTTATGTTCTGAGATATCTTTATTGAATTCGGAAGAGGCTATTTCTAAAGTACGAATGAGAAGAATAGTCATTCGTGAGTTAAAACCTGAATATACTTCATTTGTGACATCGATTCAAGGATGGGCTCAACAACCATCTTTGAAGGAATTTGAAAATTTGTTGTCGTCACAGGAATTACTAGCCAAGCAGTTGGCTAGTATGTTTGTCAAAGATGGAGAAGGAGATGCTCTTGTAGCCGACAAGAGAAACTTCAAAGGAAAATCAAGAGATATGTCGCACTCTCAATCTTCAAGTGATTCAAGCTTGCCAGAAAGAAGGAAGATCCTTCTAACTATTATGGTAAGAAACCTCTCAAATGTTATCGATGTGGTAATGTAGGACACATAAAAAGATATTGCCAAGCCAAGGAGAGCAATATGGCTCAAAAAGTTCCTGAAGAAGAAGAAAAGTGGGAACAATGTTTAGTAGTTGAGGCTCGAGCAATAGATGTCATGATTTCCATCAATCTTTAAGGAGATTAGATTGAGGATCTAGAATATAATATAGCCGATCACATGGAGAAGCAAAACGTTGATGTTGACGGCACGAAACAAGAAATTTTTTAGGATGTTCCTAGAGGTGATATGGTCGCTTCTATTGAAGAAATCAAAGAAGAAGGTTCTGAACAAGAAATATCTGAAACTACATGTGCTAGTGGCGACCTTTATAGTGAAAGCATTGAGGGAGATGTATTGGAAGCGGAAGTATTTGGTCAATCTTCTGCAATATCAAGGCCATTAATGACTCAGAGAAAATTTTAAAAGCTGATGGAGAAAGTAGAGATCAAATAGAGAAAGAAGTTGATACTGAAGTCTCAAAGACAAACACTATGATTTTTGAAAGCTCTGAAGCTGCCAACAAATCTATCGAGGAGATAATAAGAGACTATGGCAGTGGATCCTATGTTGGTGTTGAGACTTCACAGGAAAGTGATAGTGTTTCTCTTGATAATATAATGGATGAGAAGTTAAGAGAAAGGGGGAGTTCAGAAACTCAGCAAGGAGATAATTTACATGGACCATTCGATAACGGAAAATATTTATCATTTGAAGAAGCAAGAAGAGTCGGGAAGAAAATATTGAGATTTTCACCAAGAGGTAACTCAAAGCTTTAGTTGAGTTCTTCCGCAACAAGTGTGGGGTAGTTTCCAAAAAATCACTTTAAGGGGGAGTGTGAAAAATAAAGATGATTTTTTGGAGGTATAAAAAATATCTTAGATATTTAGTAGAACTTTCTAGAGTTTTGTAGAGTAAATATATTTGATATTTATACTTAGGAAAAATCTAGATGTTCTAGAGAAGTAGATATTTATAGTGAATTATAGAAAAATCTAGATTTTTATTAGATAGTTAGAAGATAAGGTCATCTAATTTTTCTTGTAGATCTATCTAGAATAATTTATAGAAGCATCCCTACTCTAGTATAAATAGGGCTTGCCATTGTCATTTGTAAACAAACTAACAACAACTCAAATCAAATGGTCTTCTTCTATAACAAAATTCTTTTATCCAAGATAATCTTTCTCCCTTCTAGCTTCCTCTTATTTTGTTGAGTCTTTCGATCTTACTTAACAATCTTGGGATAACAGAAGGTTTTCCGAATTATATTTTTCTTCTGATATCCTCTACAATATCAATAATTAATATTTATTTATGTAATATATTAATTAAAAATTTCATATGTAATTTTTAGTTTTAATTAAATAAAAGTGAGAACTTAATTAAAGTCTTACATAATAGATATTTAATATTTCCCTATATAAAAAGTGACAGTGGAGCAACTAAGCGTATTTTAGATATTCTATAGTTATATGTACTTTTATACTGATGATAGCTTTTTATTATTTTTCAATGGTTATATTTGTTTTACCCAAACATCAAAGGACGAAGAAAATTTACGGTAGCAACTTTTAAATTTTTAGCGTGCTCATATTTTTTTTTATCATTACTAATTTCTGGACACGTACATTATACATGGATCCTATATTAATTGATACAATATTCAATTTAAATGAAATACATAAAATTAGACTATATATGCCATGAGTTACACGAAATTATAGAGAGAAAAAATTAAAGAAAAATGTGCTTAAAGATGCACTTATTCATCAATAAAATACAAAGAGATCTGAATGATTTGGTACAATTGAAGCATCAATCTAATGCTAACATCCTCAAATGTATTAAAGAAAATTGCCAAGACAAGAAAAGTGGAAAAGAAGAGAATAGTTTACTTCCATACGTTCATAGAAGAAGAAAAAAGAATGAAAAATCAAGCGACTATCAAATGTTTACCAAGAGTGGCTAATAAGATTTTACAAACAGAGATAGAGGAACAATTCGTGAAAAGTCATATAACTCACACTCATAGAGACAATCTTCTTCTAATAACCTGAGATAGATAAAAAGTATTAAAATTCATAAGCTTTTGTAGGCAAAGAAACTAACAGATATTATGAACAAAAAACGACCATGTGATAAATTTATTTTTTTTGCATTTTGATTTACGTGTCTATTAATAGAATAAAAATAGATCAATAAAGATGTAATTACAAATTACAATACAATAAAATCTCATTAAATTAATACTCGGTTAATTAATAACCTCTCTAAGATAATATTTTTCTCCGGTCTGTTAGGGTGGAAAATCTCAACACCAATATGGTGGAGATAAAATATTATATATAGACAAATATTACATAAAGGTACACAAGAATAAGTAAATTACAATAATAACTTAAGTAACGCTAATACCCCCTTCAAGCGAAACGGTGGTGGACCAAGGAGAAGCATAGCGCGCAAATACTCAAACTGAGGTCTAGGAAGATTCTTAGTGAAGATGTCAGCCACCTGAAGCTTGGTCGGGACAAATTTAGTGTATAATTTACCAGACGACACAAGCTCTCGAATGAAGTGATAATCTAGGTCAATGTGTTTCGCCCTTTTATGAGACACTGGATTCTGTGTGAGAAAAAGGGCACTGCGATTGTCACATAACAGCGTGGGACGATCAGGAGGCAAAGCATGAAGTTCACGAAGTAAATGAGTTATCCAAACAATTTCAGCTGCTGTATTAGCCATGGCACGATACTCCGATTCACAACTTGAACGGGAGACGGTTGGTTGTTTCTTGGCACTCCAGGACACTAAGTTTCCACCAAGAAAAATGGAGTAGCCATAAGTAGATCGGCGAGTCTCTAGATAGCGAGCCCAATCAGCATCCGAGTAACCATGAATGGCAATATCCTTCGGCTTAGTGAACAATAGGCCATAGGCAAGCGTGCCCTTAACATATCGAAGTATGCGCTTGACACACTGGAAATGAGAAGTCGTCGGTGTCTGTAAGAACTGACTAACCTAATTCACTGCATATGAAAGATCCGGGCGAGTAATTGTGAGATACTGCAAAGCACCAACTAGGGAACGATACTGTGTTGGATCGTGAAAGGAATCACTAGTGGTGAGGAATGACTCGTGGGGAGCTAAAGGAGTGTGCACAGGCTTAGAATTAAGTAAATTTGCTCTGTCAAGAATATCACGAGCATACTTTGACTGGCTGAGAAACAGACCATTTTCAGTGTAACACACTTCAAGACCAAGAAAATAATTTAGATCGCTAAGATCCTTAATTGCAAACTCCTGGTTTAAACGAGAGATAAATGAAGTCATGATGTCTGTTCGGTTGCCAGTTAAAATTAAATCATCAACATAGACGAGAAGATACATGATGCATAAGTCACGTTTGAAAACAAACAGAGAAGTATCGGAACGACTGCAGGTAAAACCATTGATGAGAAGAAAAGAACTTAAGCGATAAAACCAAGCACGTGGTGCTTGTTTGAGGCCATACAAGGCTTTATTCAAACGACACACATGATCGGGAAAGCGGGAGTCTGCAAAGCCAGGTGGTTGTTCCATATAAACAGTCTCATTTAGATGACCATGCAAGAATGCATTTTTGACATCAAGTTGATGAAGCTTCCAATTGTTAATGACAGCAAGAGATAAAACAATTCTTACCGTAGAGGCCTTAACCACCGGACTAAAAGTGTGGGAATAGTCTAGGCCGGGAATCTGAGTAAATCCCTGAGCCACAAGTCTTGCTTTTAGACGTTCAATAGACCCATCTGAGTTGTATTTAGTGTGAAATACCTACTTCGAACCAACAACATTGCTAGTTTGAGGGCGAGACACCAAATTCCACGTTGCATTTTGAGTTAGAGCTGTCATTTCCTCTTGCATTGCAGCCATCCACTGTGGATTTTTAGCAGCCGACTTGAACCCTCTTGGTTTAGAGGAAGCAAATAAAGTTGAAAAAAGTCGATGAGTTTCAAGATGGGCTAAGTTGGCTTGATGACGAGTTGAAGGTTTAAAAATGCCTGCTTTGGCCCATGTTAGCATGGGATGACCAGTTGGAGGAGGCACTGATTCGGTAAGATGATTTGGAGCCAAAGAATCACCCAGAACGACCGGCGGAGGCTGCTGAGATGAAGCAGCAGATTGCTGGGATAGAACCTCTGCTTGGTTGTTTGAAGATGTTACACAGCCGGGTTGTGCCTCTGTGAACGAGACAACAGGCAGGTCAACATGTGAGGGCTGATGTTGAGATAGGAAATCACCAGGAGGATCAGCAAAACAAGGAGGACACGGTAACGCTAAGGTCGATGAGGTTGAAGTAGGAGAGGGATCTGCTGTTGTTGATGATTCTTGTGGCGAGGAAAAAGATTCCAAGAAGGTTGTGAGTTGTAAGGAGTGTAAATCCGTGGATGAAGTAGTTCCTGAAAAAGGAAAAGAATGTTCATCAAAACGAGCATGGCGAGTGACATAGAGTCTAGAGGTTGCCGGATCAAGACACCGATAACCTTTGTATTGAGAGCTATAACTAATAAAGATACACGGTAGACTTCTAGGGGATAACTTGTGATCTGCATAGTCACGAAGATATGGAAATACCTGGCAGCCATAGACCTTGAAGTTATGATAATTAGGCCTCTCAGAAAACAAAAGTTCAAAAGGAGACTTGTTGTCCAATACCTTTGTAGGTAGACGATTGATGATGTAAATAGCGGAACTAAAAGCATCTACCCAATAAGAGGTAGGAACATTGGCATTGAAAAGCATAGCTAGACCGGTTTCCACTATATGACAGTGTTTTCTTTCAACTCTACCATTTTGTTGTGGCCTATACGGACAAGATAACCAATGAAAAGTGCCATTTTCTTCAAATAATCGACTGACAGTATGGTTAACGAATTCTATGCCGCCATCACTTTGAAATACCTTAATTTTTCGAGAGAACTGAGTTTGCACAAACTTCATGAAAGCAGGCAATACAGAGGCAAACCCAGATTTTGTTTTTAGGGGATAAAACCAAGTGAAACGAGAATAGTCGTCAACAAAAGTCACATAATACCTATAGTTATCAGTAGATAAAATCGGCGCAGGACCCCACAAATCACAATGTATCAAATCCAAAGGATGCAAAGCACGTTTAGTATTTAAATCAAACGACAAACGATGTCCTTTAGATAGTTGACAAGAAGAACAAACAACAGGTTTGGGTAAAAGAGAAGTAACAGACAAACATCCCAACTTATTTAAAAGTAAAATAGTATCAAAGGCAACATGCCCTAACCGACTATGCCAAAGTTCATAGGATGCTTTTAAGCTTGAATTTTTAATGGCCGCCAAAGCTTGATGTTCATTATGCAAAACATACAGCCCATTATCACATATGCCGCGAGCTAGAACCTGTTTCGTCTTTCTGTCCTGAATCTGAAAAAACGGTTGGGAGAACAAAACATCCACCGGATTATCACTTGTCAATTTACTAATGGACAAAAGATTTTTGGCTAGATTTGGAATAACCAAAACATCACGCAAATGTAAATTGGTAGATACAGTAGAATGACCTGTATGAGTGATAGGAAGAGCCGTACCATTTCCAAATGTAACTTTAGCAGAACCCGGATAGGGATAAGCATGATTAACATTTGCTCAGATGATGTCATGTGATCAGTGGCCCCGGAATCAACATACCAATCAAGGGCAGAAGTAGTAACGTGACATTGGGCATTAAACGCTTGAGCCAAGTTTGCATCACGCGAAGCAGCTTTAGTGGCATAGGTAGCAAGGGTAGGACAAGCATTAGCATAGTGACCAGCTGTGCGACATAACTGACAATGGGGTGGCCGGCGACCACGACCTCTACCACCTGAGCCATCTCCTCTATGAAACCTACCACGACCGCGGTTGGTAGAGAATGATTTATTGGACTGAGCTGTGAAGGCAGCCGGTGGGGATGGTGATGAACCATGAAGTGACTTGAGAAAGAGTTCATGACTTTCCGCCTGTGACAGTAAGTCTCGAAAGGTAGGCCCAGGTTTGGTGGCACGAATGGCAGTCGAAAAAGTCTCAAAAGAGGCTCCTAAACCACAGAGAAACCAATGCAGTTTATCGATATCATCAACAGGTTGACCAATAGCAGATAACTGAGCACATATGGTTTTAAATTTACGACCATAATCAGCAACGGATAAGGTTCCTTTGACAGTTTGACGAAGTTGATCACGCAGATTATGAACACGTTCGATAGAGGAGTTGCTATATGCAGATTCAAGAGCAACCCAGATTTGACGAGCCATAGTGAGACCCAAAATTTCAGAAACCGCTTCTTCGGTAAGAGAAGAATGAAGAATGATGATAGATCGTTGATCAGCTGCAAGCCAGGCAGTGTATAAAGGATTTGGAACTTCTTTGTCATCCGTAAGAAGCATAGCAAGAGGAGCCATTGAGGACCCGTCAACATGAGCCAATAAGTTTTGATAAGATAGTAATGGTAGAATCTGGTTCTTCCAATAGAGATAATTGTCGGAAGATAACTTAATCATAATCATGTGCAAAACAGTGGCAATAGGAAGAGTACCATCACTTGTAGAGGAAGAAACCATAATCGTATAGAAATATATAGTGAGAATCGGAAATTGAAGAAGAAGAGAGAAAGAGAGAAAGCAGAGAGAGGCGCTGATAGAGAGGGGTAGGATCGAAAGAAAATAGGTTTTAGGCTGATACCATGTTAGGGTGGAAAATCTCAACACCAATATGGTGGAGATAAAATATTATATATAGACAAATATTACATAAATATTACATAAAGGTACACAAGAATAAGTAAATTACAATAATAACTTAAGTAACGCTAATACGGTCCCGACTTGGGCCAATGGAAAAAATCACTCATTTCGATAAGATAATAAGATAATATATTTTAAGAATACCTCTATATAAATATATGGTCCCATTAATATTATAAATTAATAATTCTTTTAAAAGTACAAATATATCTAAGACATTTTAGCGAAATAAGATTCTTATCGTGTTCTTTTTTTTGTTAAAATTTAAATCTAGTTGATGCTTATCTCTAACTTTCTTATTGCATCCAAAAGTTCCGGTGTTGTATTTTCGAATTGCATCATAAAATTGTGAAGAGTTCTAAATCAGATAAGTACTTCCTTACATGTAACTGGTTTCAAAGGTATTGCATCATCTTCTAAGATCTAGACCTCTAAACATGTATCATTTACACCCATCCAATAGGTTTTTAATGTTCGTTTTATTGCGGTAGTCGAGATCATTAATCTTGACCTAAAGTTCAAGATGACGTTTTCACAAGTGGGTTCATGTAAATTCTCTGAGATTTGATCCTTGAACAAATTTTACGGTGTCGAAACACTCTTTAAATTAATAAATATTAATTTATCGATTAAATAATACCTCTAAAATATAATAATATTTCATGGTCCCACCTATATTAATTTAATAGGTTTTCTATAATTGATATTGAGAAAGGATACAAAAAATAGTGCAAATATGAGAGACATTAAGCATAGTGAGGTCTTAGTTGAATATTTAGAGGTTTTGAGCTTGGTTTAATCTTTTTAGGCGTTATGTTAGTTTATGCAACTTCCACGGATTTCGGGTCAAGGAGACCTTGGATTCCTGTTTTGATGGTTCCATTGAGTTCGGAACGTCGAGTTTAGCTAGATAGCATATTTGGTTTGTGTGTACAAGTCCTGAACAAATCCTTAGGATCCATTCGGAGACTTAGGTGTTGGCGGATTTTCTAAAATGTGTACTACTGCCAACCCTCAGTGTTCACAGAGCTTGGGACCGCATTTTGGAGGGTAGAGTTTTGGGACCCTCGCGTTCGTGGGAGAAGAAAGTGTTCATGACCTCACCGTTCACGGGAGTCTTGCCACATTCACAGAGAGTCAGAGCAGCTTCTCTCCACATTCGCGGAGGAAAGGGCCGCGTTCACAGGCTTTAATGAGCTGTCGGTCCAAGTTCACGGAGGATCCATGGCAGTATGTCTTTCCAAAATTGGATTTTCAACCCCATTTCTCAATTTTTGAACTTTGAGAGCTCGGCTTTGGTGATTTTAAAGGGGATTTTCGAGTTTTATTGATTAGGCAGTGCCGTCTTAACCGCTAGGCCTCTAAAACCATGCTTGGGGCCTCATATTTTAGCACCACCCCATGCAGCCCCTTCTTTTTTTTAAAAAAAAAAAGTACTCATACATATTATTACAAAAAAATTATATGTACTATTAATTTTTTTTAAAAAATAGAACATGTAAGAAGTAAAAAAAAAATGCTCAGTTTTCCCACTTTTCTAAGGGAATTGAACAATTTTGGGGAATAATTTTCTTAAGTGGGAAATTGTGCTTCCTTATTTATCCTTAAAGAATTTGACCCTATATTATTATTTACCTTATAATCATCTTTTTTATTTTATATTTTATTATTTTTGCTCTCAATATTGAACTCTCTCCTACAAAATCTTTTGATTTATTGTTGCTTACAAATTACAAAAGAACAAAATTTATTTTTGAGCGTCTTTTTCAAAATCTCAAGAAGTGCAACAAGCAATCATTATATTGAAGGAACGCAGCACTATTTCGATATTGTTATATCAACTAATCAAATTCGTGAGCCAGGTTTTATTATTCTAACTTTATTTTATAGTTTTTTTCTTGAAACTTATTATTGTTGATATTCTTAGTTCATAAGTATATATATTCTTTTTTGAACACTTTGAAGCATATGAAAATATTTTTGATTTCTTATTTAGTGGTAAAAATTTGAGATTACTAGATGATGAGGATTTTAAAAGACATTGTCTTAACCTTGAACTTTCTTTAACACATAATAATTATTTCTTATATTGATGGTTTAGATTTATTTTTTGAATTAAAAGTGTTGAGAGAAATAATACAAGTAGAACATAATGATCTAATTAATGGAAATACTCAATCAAATAAAAAAGACTTGATTCTTTTCCTAATGCATATATTTCTTATAGAATAATGTTAACACTTTTTGTAACTATTGCTTGCTGAAAGAAGTTTTCGAAACTAAAATTGACAAAATCTTATCTAAGATCAACAATGTCTCAAGAGAGAATGAATTGAGTAACTATATAATTAATTGAAAGGAAATACTAAAAAAAAATTGATTGTAAGCAGTAATTAATGACTTCACATCTAAAAAAAATTAGAAAAATATATTTTAAATAAAAGTATATATGATGATTTTTCTTTTAAAAAAAATTTAAAAAATATTAGGGCCCCTTTTAAGGTTTGGCTTTAGGCCCCCAATCTTGTTGAGTCGGCCCTACGAATGGATAACAAATTTCAACTCCCCTCTATATTGTTCATTAATTATTGCAAGATTCTGTCATCTAAATTGCTATTTTGGATTCAAACCTAAGGAGATTTTCAAGAACTTCAAGTTTTGATAAAATAGTGATTATGGATGGAATACAACTCTGTTTTCAAATGATTTTCACTAGTAGTTTTCAAATGTTTTGGGTAACATTAATTTTATACTAAATTTCAAATTTGTCCTTTATTTTTTAAATTGAGATTTTGGGCCAACGTTTTTCAAAATAATGATACGAGTGTTGATAGTTCCGAATTCTTAGTGTGATTACTTACTTGAATAGATTGTGTTGATTTTGATGTCGTTCGAAGGGGGAAAACTCAAGGGTCGGAGTGATTGTTTGAGACAAGTGAACTTCTAGATTTTTATTAAGCTTGTAGAATCTTGTACTTCCTTGGTGTATGTGTTGGAGAGTAATGAAAATTGATGAAGGAATTCATGTAAGAATTTTGTATGATAAATTGATGATGTGAGCTTGCTAAATGCATGAGTTAAAATGAGAATGTTGTTGATTTATGTGAGTTGATTATGTTGTAGGCAATTGACCTAATGAGATGAATCACATGATGATAGGTTTAGATTGATTGTTATAAGATATTGATGTTGCGTTATCATCCTTATATTTGATTATTGCACTATTATGTTTGCATTGATGTTGTACCACTATTTTGATGATATTGATGAGGATGAGAGGAAATAGGGATCGGACCACACGTCTATGGCGGAAACATTGAGTGGAAATAGGGAACGGGTCACACGTCTGTGGCAGATTCATTGAGATGAATCTGGATCGGGCCACACACCTGTGGAAGGTGCATGGACTAGGAATTTCCTCATGGGTTTTAGGTTGAGATTCAGCAGATGAGTATTGTAAGACATATATGCATCACTTTACTTGACATATCATTGTATTGTACGTCATTTTCATTTGTAAAGTTGTGATCGTCTTTATGGAGTTTTGATTGGTGTAATTGATACTTGAATGTGATTGATTTGTAACATCTCGCAATTTGAAATAGCTAGGAAGAAGCTAAGAATTGGAAATAGTCATTTTTGGAAAGAATTGAAAATCTGGAAATTTGTTTAGGTTAAGAAAAGTGAGTTTTTCGTCAACTTCAAACGGTCATAACTCCTAGCTCAGGATGAGTTAGGTGTACTTCTAGCTATGGTTCGAAAACTCTTGGAATGATATTTTCAATGCTGATGAGTTTGTGCGATTCCGAGTTCGTATGAGTGAGATATGCCCTTTGGAAGTTGGAATGTTTGATTAAAGAAATGCCTAATCCGGATTTTAGAAGGATAGTTTGGTCTTTTCCTTACCCTTTTATTTTTATTCGTTTTTGGTAATTACTTAGGGGTCTAAACTGAACTTATTCAGTTTATGTATTTGGAAAAAGAGTTAGGGTTTTGAGAGAAGAGAAAAGAAGAGGAGAAAAGAGGAGAAATGAGAAGAACGTTCAAGATTCGTCAAGTTTGGCTTGTGGATTTCGTCGGGGGATGATCCCTACAAGGTATGTGAGATCACATAGCGTTGGGTTAATTCGCCCACATGCCAATCATGATTTATTTCAGCGAATTTAAATTCTTGAAAGCTTAGAAATTGAGTTCTTGAATGGGTTTGTTGAAGTTTCATTAGATTTTTGTTTCGTTGAATTCATTGAGGAGTTGTTCGCTCCTAATCTGTGATTTTAGGTTCGATTTTGAGTAGAATTTGATGTACTTTGAACATTTAATCTATTCTAAGTGTTGGGTAAAAGAACCAACGGAGTTTAGAGGGTTTAGAGCTGAAAAACGAAAAAGAGATTTCGTCGGACGAAATCTGACATCAGTGGCGCGACGCGGAGCAGGTTGCCAGTTTTGGGAATTTTTGTTTCATGTCACGAAGTCTTCTGCCTCCAAAGTCGTTTTCGAAACTAATTTTTAAAAAGCTTCTCCGCATCGCGGACCTACCCTCAAATATTGATTTTTGGTTTTTCTTATGTTTAGCTATTTAAAATCATTCCTAAACATCATAAGATCTTTCCAATCACAAATCACAATCCTTGAATCCATAATTCAATTCAAGGACCAGTTAAGAGTCAATTCAAGAGCAGTTAAGAGTCAATTTAAGAGCAGTTAAGAGTCAAGTTAAGAGAAGTCCTTAAAGTTTTTCAAACGTCTTTTGCAAATATTTCAACTATGTTTTAAGACTTAAGTTTTGAGTTTAGTAAAGAGTAAAGTTGAACTTCATTTCTTCAAAAGTATATGGGGACTAAGTATTCCAAAAGAAATTTAAAATGTTTTCACATCTAAATAAGAACATAAACTGAGATTTCCAAAGAGCCTTCAGGCTAGTTTTCAGAAAAGAGTAATCACTTTCTAAATAAAGCAAGATGGGAAACTAATTTCCAAGATAGCCTTTAAGCTAAGTTTTTTAGCACTAATCTCAAATCACGGAAAGAAGCATGTTTTTAAAACATAAAGAGCTAGTATATTTTGGGAGTAGTATTGAGCACCAATATGGGGACGAGCTTAAGTTCAGATAAATCACATCTCCATAAACCATGTAGCCATTATGAGTAGAATAGATTCATACTTTTTAGATGAATCCTTTTCACATAGACAAGTGGATCCACTTAGTAATTCAGGTCCTATACCTGTGGCAGGGTATAAAATGCTCTGGCAGCGTAAGGGAGATCGATGTATCATCACAATAGCTCTTATGTCATGGTTGTCGGATAAAGAAATTCCCACAGCAGTACTTTGTATTTTTATATACATTAGTTTATTTGTATTTTTACATACATCTCAAAGTTATTTGTATCTTTGCATACACACAGAGTTGACATCATGTTATAAACAACTTTTCTTTATATTGCACTTGTTTTTAAACTGCTTTATATTGAAATGGTTCAGTAAGTTGAGTTAAGTTATTCAGGAGTTGAGTAAAGTCAAGGTAAGTGTTTCTTTCAGATCTTTTTCAAGCTTAAGTTATGTTTAGCATTCCAACTCGCATACTCATACATTCTATGTACTGATGCCAAGTGGCCTGCATCGTATTATGATACAAACACAGGTAACTAGGATCAGCATCCAGCGCATCGTTGATCCAGTGAGAAGTTCAGAGTCTGTTGGTGCGCCTCTTTGCATTCGGGAGGATCCCTATTATTGTTTTCAATTTATTATCAGTTCTTTAGGATGTTATGGGGTTTGTCCCAACATCCATCTCAATTGTTTTAGAGGCTTCATAGATAGTCAGACAGTTAGTAGTTCAGTTGTCTTTACATTTCATTTCATATGTTAAGACTTGAGTTGCCATTTGGCCAAGTTGAATGTTGACCTTTAAAACATTCTAAGTTATTTTACCAAGCTATTTGAGTAAGTTCATTTGATCAACGTAATAATGTTTAGATTCTTCAGCTGAGTTAGTAAGCCAGGCTAAGGGTTCTCTTGAGGCCAACAATGGTCTTCAAGTGTCAGTCCCGTCCAGGGTGTAGGCTCGGGGTGTGACACTATTGAACTATGTGCTTCGTGATTTGTTAACTGTTAGATTGGGCTGATTTCTATGCAAATTATAGTTTATGGAGGTTTGCTGGAATGAAAGGAGTGCCTGTATTTTAATTTGTTTTATTTAGGGTCTATTTGGAAAGCCACCTGGTAATTGGAATTGGTGTAATTACTAGGGTAGTAATTATCAACCTAGTAATTACACTGACCTGCTTGTTGTAATTACACATGTCTTGTTTGGATGCCACAGTGTAACTACACATGTTCTATTTGGACTTTGGATGCACAATTGCAATCATAAAATTATATTAAATTTTAAAAATAAGAATTAATTATTTAAAATTTATACTAGACAAATAAGAAACTTTATAAACGATATTAAATTAAATATTTAAGATATATATTAATTAATAAACATATGTTCTTAACTAATATTATGAAAAAAATATTTGATTTATATTTTTTCAAATTAATATGCTTCAATTGAATTGATCATAAAAACTAAAAATATGAAGTTTCTACGAATATTGTGAAATGCATGTTTGATAAAAAGATTAATATATAAATAAAATGTCATAAATTATTAAGTAATTCAGGTGTGTAATAGGTCATCACAATAGTATGAGCGTGTAACTGACTTTTCGTGACAAGTTCAGTAGGGAATTTGTCTTTACTCTTATTGCAAATTTCAACATAACATACATAAATATGATTTTTTTTTAAAAAAATAAATAGAAAATGTATGTCTATAACCTTACTTAACAAAAAATTATATTTTAATTTAAAAATTAGAATACTAATAAAATTATGCTAATGAGAAAATAAGCATGGCATAAAGAAATAGATACTACAAAAAAATTGCATAGAATCATATGAAGTAAGGTTGAGAATAAGAAGAAAATGAAATATAATAATATAAAATAAAAAATAAAATTTTAGAATAATAAAAATAAAAAAAAGATCTAAAAATAATATAAATAAATAAATTAAAACAAAAAAATAAAAATAGAAATAAAAAGTAGAAATTAAAAAGTAATCCGCTAGTAATTACACCAGCAATTCACAATCTCCCCTTGTGAATTGAAGAGTGTAATTATCCCTGCCAATTACATGAATTACATGTTGACCAAGTAATTACCTCTCCCACCAAACAGGACAGACATTGTAATTACACTCAATTACACCAAATCCAATTACCAAGGTGGCTTTCCAAACAGGCCCTTAGTGTTCAATGATTTGTTTGTTGAGTACCGTGTTGTTTGGTACTCACTCCTTGCTTCTACACTTGTGTAGGTTACAAGCCCGAATCTGTGTGATTATCCTTCTTTTCTACTTCGTCTGAGGCTTTTTTTCTGGACACTTAAGAGGTAGATGTTTGTCATCTCAGTGGGTCATCTTGTTCCTTATTATGTTCTGGTTCTAATCTAGAAACAAAGGCATTTGAGAATTGTAATTTATTTCAATTTAATTGTAATATATTAGTGGCTTGTAAAACCATAGGGTGAGGTTAAGCAAGCTACCATGGTTAGATAAGTTTACTAGTTTGTTAGGATTAGTTAGAAGTTTGTAACATAATCAGTTTTTCAATTAGTCTATAAATACCACTCTTATGTATTCATTTGGATTAAGAGAAGTAATGGAGATACAATGAATACAGCTGATTTCTTCTAGAATTCTTCTTCTTATTTTTCCTTCTTCCTTCAATATCAAGCTCCATTCATGGAGTCTTTATGGTATCAGAGCCTCGTCTAGATCTTAGGCAAAGCAGTAGAGTAGAATCGAAGCAGTAGAGGAGTAGAACAATTGTGTTCAAGAGTCGAAGCAATAAAGGAACTTTCGATTCAGAAGTAATGGGAGATACAGCAGGTGAAGCAACTGTAAATTCAGATTTGCACACAAATGCAGCTGATCGATCAGCTAGTTATATCATTCCAACTCTAGATCATAATCATCCCTTGTATCTTCAATCGAATGCTACTCCAAGTAGCTCTCTAATCTCACTTCAGCTTACTGGTTCAGAGAATTATGCAATTTGGAGTAGATCTATGCGAATAGGTCGTATAGGGAAAAGCAAATTAGGTTTTATTGATGGGTGGTTTCCTAAATCTAAGTTTGCACCTGAACTGTTTGATATCTGGGAGAAGTGTAATGTTGTTGTACTTTCCTGGATAATGAATGTTGTTAGACCTAGTTTACTGAGCAGTGTAGTCTATTGTGGTGATGCTCATAGAGTATGGTGTGATCTAAAGGAGAGATTCGATAAAATCAATGGTGCACATGTCTTCCAACTACATAAGGAGATACACGGTCTAACTCAAGGAACTATGACTGTAACGGACTACTACACCACTCTCAAAGGATTATGGAATGAGTATGACTCTATTATGCCTTGCCCAGGGTGTTCATGTGATGAGTCTAAAGTTTCAAGAGCATTGTGAGTATCAACGACTTCTAGAGTTTTTAATGGGGTTGAATGAGACATATGCTGCAGCTAGAGGTTAGATCCTGATGCAAATACCCACTCCTAGCAATATTCCTATCAATTCTCTTCCTCCCAATCTTTCAATTCCAGCTCCTTCAAGAAAGTCATCTCGAGTTTCCAAACCTCCAAACTAGCTACAAGATTTTGTTACCAAGCCCAGTAGTCACACTTGCAGCTTTCCCATTTCCAATCATGTTTCTTATGATAGTATTTCTCCCTTTCATAGTGTTGTGCCGTAATTTTTCTATCTGTAGAAAATTTACTTTTTGAAATGTTCTAAGTATAAAACAATTTGAGAAAAATACTTAGAAAAGAGTCGCTACTTAATTTTTTAAAGAAATTAAGAAAACTTAATTTTAAGAGACTAACATATTAAGTCTTTAAAATTTAGAAAAGATGGGTAAGAAGTTCTTATTTACGTTTCAAGAAGGTTTTTAAGGCACTTGAAACGCCCGCTAACACGCGGTTGACCTGCGACTTGACTAAAACATTTTTGACTAATTGTTTAGAAAATGATTTAACATTATAATTCACAATATTTGATTAACTTTAAGAAAATAAATAAATGTCACATTTTATTTTCTATTTTTTAAGAAAGAGAAACCTAAATATAAAAACAATTGAGATTAAGTACAAGTGATTGTAATAAAACTAGATTAAATAGCATTCATAGAATTCATTTTGACATAATACGTTAGACCAATAAATTAAACATGTAAATTAATTAGCTAACCTTTTTGCAAAAATGACCAAGTAGGAAAGTGTATATATATATATATATATATATATTATTATTATTATTATTATTATTATTATTGTTATTATTATTAATTGAAAAGGGTTTTGACTAATATTTTTAAATTTTATTTGAGAAAAAAAAACATATTTTAACTTGAACGATTTTAAAGTTAATAAAAAGTGATTAAGTGAAAAGCTTAGCAATATTATTTTTTAAGAACCAAAGGTTTAACTTAATTAAAATGCATAATTTGATCGACATATGTGACTGATAAAATAAGTGAACATTAAGATATGAAACACATTAAAATTAAATCAACACAAAGGAAATAACTCGTCTTTTCGGGACTCTAATTAAGTTAATTAATAATTATAAAGTTAGGGTTAAATCAAACATAATTAAACAAGTATAGGGGTCAGAGAGATAATGAAATTGGGCCAATTTCGCTGCAAATGTTTCAGCTTAGCCCAATCCCGTTTTAGTATACATTTTCCTGTATATCAGTGTATATGAGCATGTATATCAGCTCTTTTTACGTATTTCTTGCTTCCGAACACCTGTACACTGCCCCAGCCCTGTATTTTCACGTTTTTAGCCTGTATATCAGTGTATAATGTGGTGTATACTAATGTATACTGATTTATACAACAGGTGTACTACCAGCCACTTTTTGGGCCTTTTGAGACCTGCAATCAGTCCCTAACCCTTGTTTATCCTCCTTGACCTGTACATCATCTTTTTTTTGCAATTTGCCTTGGTGGCTGACTCAAGGAAAAAGAGAATTTGCGGCCTTTATGGCCCTATTCGGAGTGCAAGGAGAATGGAGAAGTCCATGACGACTCGGGTAGATTCATGCAAGAAACAAAGAACAAAAGAATTAACATGTGAACTAAGGAAGCAATTAAGACATGATTTTAATTTTATAGCAAGGAAAATTAGATACTACAAAATGAAATGGCAACTACCCATGCTATCCATGAAGTTCAAACCAAAGAAAGAAAGACAACTCCAAGATTTATGTACAAGATTACTTCTAATTTCAAATTAGTTAGGGGAAAATCCAAGATGCACATCATGATAAAGAATTATTCACATGCTTGTCCCAAATGAAAAAATCATATTATCAAGTATCAACAATACAATATACAACCCATTGATCCAAGCCGAAATGCGGTATTCCATGCCAAAACAATATCATAAACTTAAGACAACAAGACAATTGAAGAAAACAACCTTGGAACGATAGCAAATTATCACTCCCTAATCAGATTTTAATACTAAAAGCATTTAGACCAAGCTTATAGAAATGAGAAAAGTGGCCAGAAACTATGTTACCGTAGATAGAGGAAAATGCTATATTTAATAAATTGTGGAAACATGCTGAAAAATGGGAGGAATAAAAGCTAAAGTGGGCAGCTACACATTCTCAAACCTATGTGCTCTCAACTTACCAATATTTGCTACGGGTGGACATGGGGCTCACGAAGATCACAAAAAAAGTAAAGAAGGGTGATTCGTTCTTACCCAAGTAGGAAACATGTGAAGGAAATGAATGAATTCAACTAGACCTCCTCTCCATAGCCCATAACCACAAGAAGGCAATATGAACTTATTCAAGGCATGTAATGCCAATATGGATCGAAATTGAACCCACATTCCCCACCAAGCAAAGAAAATGGAACAAAACTTGCGGAATGTAACACTTTAAGGGACAAAAGGATAAACAAGAGACAACAATCTTAAAAAGGGAACTAGAAACGGAACTTGTGCAATCTGGAAAACAAAACCTACATCTCGAAATAGCTCAATACACTTCTACGTAAAAAGAATCGAATGGATTACAACAAGTACATTACCAAGCCGAAATCTTGACGTCTTGATTCATTCCTTCAACTTGAGGTGAAGGAACGAAGAACGTGACGTCGAACACTAAACATTACCACGGAGTCATGATAAGCCAAGACAGACTAACGTAAACAAAGCATTTCGAAATCATCATAAGGCTACGCAAATCAACACAAAAAGAGTACCAATAGCTTGATACCAAACTTCCAAAATTCACATATGTACACATTTTAGTCATGCTCGAGAACAAAAGCTAGTAGCTCAATGAGAATGAGAAATCCGTTTCCTATTGGGAACTACTAAGAACGAAGACGAGCAAACACTATTGTATTAAAGTAGTAAATAAAAACTTAAACAGGCAAAGGAGGTATAACATCGAATCAGCAATACCAAACAGCAAATTATGGTCAGAATAGGAAAGAACATGAATAGGACGAAGAAGTGTACCTTTTTCGGAGCACGAGACTAGGACTAGACGAGCAAGAATGAGCAGCAACTTTCGCACCGAAACTCGACTTCGAGAAACTCGAATGAACAAAACAAAACCAGCAAGAATCAAGACTGATCCGAACAAATTCGAAGATTTTTAGTTTATATATATTTCTTTCCTCTCAACACTTAGCTCACTTTTTTTCCTCTCAAAAATCCTTTCTAAAATTTTTCCCCAGCCCCTTTTTATGACTAACAAGGGACAATTTATAGAAAGGGAATTGAAGTTCGGAATGGGGGGGGGGGGGAAAGGGTAGAATAGGAATTAGAAAATCAATCCCCCAAATTCAAAATTTCTCAAGGGCAGAGGAGCTGCCCGTTTGCACAAGATTTCAATGGAAATCCCCTAAAATCTGGATGACAAGATCGAAAGGCGGCTGTTGCAGAGAAAGGTTGTTGCAACTTTTGAATTCCCACGATATTTGCTGAGGAAGAGTGTGCGGTATGGGCAGTGGGGTCTGGCAGGTGAAAGGCTGTAGGAGCTGCTACTTGGACGAAATTTTCAGGTCTGCAGCACGAGTTTCGGATTTTGCAGGATCGTTTTGGACTGCTGGAGATGAAGTTGGGGCGGTGGGATGCTGTTGATGTTTCTGGGTCTCTTGTGAAGAAGAAGAAAAGAGAGCTGGGCCGGGTCGGGGGTCATTGGGTTGGGTTGGCTGAAAGTTGGAAATCAAAGGGAAAATGGGTTGCAAATTGGGACTGCTGGGCCCTTTTTGGCTGCTGTATGCTGGGAATTGTAGTGGGCTGCTGGAAATGAAGTTTGAGGGAAGTGGGCTGAAATTGAAAACAAATTTGAATTGAGGGAATTTGATGTGTGGGCTGCTGGAATTTGGCCCAAAAATAGGAAAAGGGGTTTGGATCTTTTAAGAGATATATATATTGAGTTTAATTTAGATGAATTCATACTAATTAATTAACGAGCTTTTTAATCTTAACGAAATAAAATAATTAACTTAATTGTAAACTAACGATTCAAAATTACAACCAAAATTTAAACTAAACTAATTTAATAAAATACTTACCAAAAGTTAAAATCTTTTTGTATGACTTTGAAATGGTTATAAAATACATTAATTATGGATATATAAAACTATATGAAATTTATTTATTATTTATAAATTATGAAAATCGACCAAGATCACTTACAATGATTTTGAAAAGTATTTGAAATTTTATAAAACTAATTATTTTAAATCGTTCTAAATTGAAGAAACTCGATGATTAATTTACATTGCGGAGGGTCAAAATTGGGTGTCATCACATAGTGCCTGTCTTTCTGCTTACTCAGCCATAGTCAAACCTGCTTCCTACAATGAGGCTGCTCTTGATCCTAAGTGGGTTCAGGCCATGCAATTGGAGATTGATGCTTTGGTGGCTAATAATGCTTGGAGTTTGGTGGATTTGCCCCCTGGCAAGAAGCCTATTGGCTGTAGGTGGACCTACAATGTTAAATACAAGTCTACTGGTGAGGTGGAGAGACTTAAAGCTCGACTGGTTGCTAAGGGTTATAGCCAACAAGAGGGCCTGGATTATGGGGAGACTTTCAGTCCTGTTGCTAAAATGGTCACTGTGAGGACTATAATTGCTCTGGCAGCTTCTAAGGGCTGGTTTATTCAACAAATGGATGTTCATAATGCATCCTAAATGGTGATCTGGTGGAAGAGGTTTATATGTCTATTCCTTCTGGTTTTGCTAGACAGGGGGAGAATGGTAAGGTCTGCAAATTACACAAATCATTATATGGGCTCAAACAGGCTCCTAGACAGTGGAATTTCAAGTTAACGCAGGCTTTGATCAATTTGGGGTTTCAACGAAGTCACTATGATTATTCTCTATTCACTAGGCATGATGGTGAAAATAATGTTGTTGTTCTTGTATATGTGGATGATCTCTTGGCTACTGGGAACAAGCAGTGTCTTATACAAGCTACAAAAGAGGATCTTCACAGACAATTTAAGATGAAAGACTTAGGCGAACTTAAATTCTTTCTAGGGATTGAATGTGCAATATCGAGCAAAGGTATTCACATGTCTCAAAGGAAGTATGCCTTAGAATTGATAGCTGAATGTGGTTTAGGGGGAGTTAAACCTGTAGGAACTCCACTAGAGCAAAACACAAAACTAACATCTGTGCAGTATGATGAATACATCCCATAAGGAAAAGAACATGAAGACCCCATTTTGCAGGATCCTAGCAGGTACCAGAGATTAGTGGGAAGACTTTTGTATCTAACTATGATTCCCCCAGACCTAGCTTTTTCAGTGCAAGTCTTAAGTCAGTATATGCACAGTCCTAAAGAATCTCACATGGAAGCAGCATTGAGAGTGGTCAGATATATAAAAGAGGCACCAAGCCTTGGGTTGTTAATGCCTACTGGAGACACTAATCAACTACTTGCCTATTGTGATTCAGACTGGGGTTCATGCATAGAAACAAGGAGATCAGTCACGGGATATTTAGTTAAACTTGGAGGATCATTAATATCCTGGACATCAAAGAAACAAGAAACTATTTCTAGAAGCTTAGCAGAGGCTGAATTCAGAAGTATGGCCAACTGTGTAGCTGAGATTACTTGGTTAGTAGGATTGTTTGAAGAAATTGGAGTCAATATTAAACTTCCTATTACTATGGTTTGTGACAGCAAGGTTGCAATCCAAATTGCTGCGAATCCTATATTTCATGAGAGGACTAAACATATAGACATAGATTGTCACTTTGTAAGGGAAAAAATTAGTCAAGGACTACTGAAAACAAAATTCACATCTACACAGAATCAGCTTGTAGATGTACTCACAAAGAGCCTTGGAAAAGCTCAACATCAGATACTAGTAAGCAATCTTGGAGTTATAGATATATTCAAACCATGAGCTTGAGGGGGAATGTTAACCATAGGGTGAGGTTAAGCAAGCTACCATGGTTGGATAAGTTTACTAGTTTGTTAGGATTAGTTAGAAGTTTGTTACATAATCAGTTTTTCAATTAGTCTATAAATACCACTCTTATGTATTCATTTGGATTAAGAGAAGTAATGGAGATACAATGAATACAACTGATTTCCTCTAGAATTCTTCTTCTTATTTTTCCTTCTTCCTTCAATATCAAGCTCCATTCACGGAGTCTTCAGTAACAACCAGGTTTTGGGGGTATTTATGAGTTGACTAAGTTGTCCGCATTTATGTTGTTGATATTTTTATTTCTGCATTTCTATCGTTATGATTTTGTGTTTTAGGTTTTCTCGTCTTGGTGGGATAAGACGAATACCACACCCATTTTTGGGTCGTGACAAATCTTAAGTGAGAGAAGAATCGAGAGAGGAACAAAATTGTATAGATACTGTTAATCAATAATATTCTTGTTTCTTTACATTTTATTTATGATTAATTTATTTTTCACATATTTAAAATTTGTTGTAAATAGACATTCTTGGCATCCTCTCTCTACCTCTTTCTATATGTTAATCTTTAACAATGAATAGAACACAGATTTCTATTATAGAGAGCCCAAATATAAAATTGTACAAGTAGTGTCTAAATAAAAGGGAGCATTGGCACAACAGCAACATTTGTTGCCATGTGACTAGGAGGTTACTGATTCAAGCCGTGAATATACTCTACTCCACCAATGTGTCTTATTACTAATCTCAAAAATTCAAGTTGGGAAAAGGAATGAGCGAAATTTAAATAGTAAGATTTTCTTGAATGGCTAGGAATGATCCAATTATCTCTCCACCAACATCTGGAAATTCTTCAAATCCAGGAAGATTCTTCACCTTGCCTCTCCTATCAACTTCAACAGGGTACTTTAAGAGGTGACCTCTCATTTCAGTTACTTCATCAGCTGAAAATTGTCTCCAGTTTGCTTCACCCATTGATCTAACGCATCTTACGCATTCTAGAGACTCAGGTCGGATGAAGTAGTCATCGACAACTCCGAGATGCTCAGCCCACAGAGACATTCTATACCTATATATCTACACAAAAGCGAAGGATCAGATAGTAGCATTGGTACTCATTGCTTTATTTTTTACAAAATTAGAGGAATCAATCTAAACCACCTATTACAGGTAGAGCGGAAGTACAAGAAACAATAGATAATAACAAAAAACAACAGGTAGTAATAGAACATAAAGTTTACAATACGATAATCGAGGAACAAGGTACAATGACCACCTGTCCACTGGGACTTGACTGATTTCTTGCCCATGTATGATGAGGTTGATATGCTCCCATCGCTATCTCCGTGTCTCTGGTACCCTCAAGTGAGCGTTGATTGATGTTTGCAGATCCCAATATGACATATTCATCATCCACAATCATGCCTTTAGAATGAACATATATCATAAATCTTCTGTATTTTCGACACAGTGCCTACAACGTTATGAATGATAAATAATATGAACCTTGCAGGCTAGAGTCTAGGCAGAGAATTTTACAACAAACATAGAAAACAAAGATTTTAATATTTGGTGTACTACGAAATCTTATCCTTCAAGAAAAGCATAAGCAAACGTTTCATCTTACGATGACACAATATTTAGGCAACAAAAGATGAGCAAATTAAAGAGAAAATTGCTCAAGTCCATTGGAATTAGTCATTCTTTTGGTTCTTTTGTTGGAAAATGGATGTCGTAGGAAAGTACCTGAGGAGTGTTAGCAGCACCAGAATTCTCAGATTCCTCTACATCGACCTCACGGTTACCAAGACAGAAAAAGTTCAAATAATCTTGTGGAGAGAAAGCATCCTCAAGGCCAACCTCCACTAAAGTCTTGTAAATAGTCTCATACATCATTTGTATCGTCTTATGCTGCCAACCAACATACAGTCTTAAGTTTCACTTGCACAAGCTACTACAGTTAGTAGAAAAGTTAATAATTTGCTAAGATGGAAACTTTATATCCACGATATTTTGATCTCACTAATAAAAGAAGATGTATCATGATGACTAGTGACTACAACTCGATTCATCGTTATCAACTCAGCCGTTTAGGTAGTCTTTACCTGCCAAAAGAGAATTCTTTGTGTAGCAGCACCAGTTGGATTACCCTCTGGCCACATTGGGATGACAATATATGCTGCAAACCTTTGATGTGCTCTAATCTTTTCACAAATTTTAAGTGCAATTTCCATAGGAATCAGATTATTGGCTCCTGCATATAACAGAATGCTCAGGTATCTGAGTCTAAGCCAAAAATCAGGTAATTGTTTCGCCTAGTTGCAGATATGGCTCGATTCGTGAAATCTTAAAACTATACTCAATGGGATTTCCTATAAGATTAACATGTATCTTAGGTATACTTATTCATCATAGAGTGACAATAATGCTTTACATAGAGAAGAATAATTTCTTACCTACGTCGTTATATTGACTCCAATTGTATGAGGAACCAATGAAGTACTGATTCTCAATGTAAACAAAATGTTGCGCAGCACGAATGGCTTTCACGTATGCTGTGTGAATACTCATGTCAATAAGTACATTTTTTCCGCATACCAGGTTCTGCAAAGAAAAAAGAAATTAGATTGGAACACATTTCCCTCCGTGACATCCCTTTTACACATCTTTCTCACCTTCATTGTAGCTTCTTTCGGATCCTTTGGAAAGCCTTTGACCGAATTCGAGTCAATAGAGCGGAAAATCTGTATAAGAATGGAAAGAAAATATATCTGTAACACCAATGCTTATCCTCCAATACTAGTAGTATTAAGTTAATAACTTACCTGCACATGCCAATTATCAGGATCGGTACTGCTCATAGATGAAGTCTCAGCAATACTAAGAATCTCAGGCATTCTTTCTATTCGGAGCAAAGAATCATCATACGTCTTCTTCAACTTTCTGATACCCTGGGGCTTTGACGCCTTCAACCAGCGTTCCTCAAAGTTTTTCAGAATATCATATGCTGCCGGACCATCAATTTTACAGTGCAAGTCATGCCATGGTTCTCTTGGACAACCAGTAGTACTTCCCTGTTAAGTACATTAGATGGATTACTATCCAAGAAACACTAAAAACCATGTTTATACAAATGCAAACAAACAAGGATATTGATTTACTGCATAAGTTGGATTATGATAGTCATCTGAGTGCACGGTCTGTAGTGTTCTAAATATAGGATGCTCTGGAGTATCATATCGTCCATCACACAAGTCAAGTCCTCCAACAAAAGATATGATCTTTCGTCGATTGTTTCCTGCATCAGCATCCACAATCACGGTTTTCTGATGGTGTGTATAAATTACTCCAACTTCCTGAATAGCAGATTTACAAGACATTAGTCATGGAAACAAACATTAGGAATGACATGCAATTTTAAACTGACAATCAAGAGAAACAAAAGAAATCATTTATAACTAATATACCCTTTGCTTGGCCCAGCTGTGACGCTTTCCTGCGACACGAGGACAAAGCAACACTTGTACAGAAGAATGCTTGAAAAAACGACGAGTCTCTTCATCGTGAGTTGCCATGAGGCCATCCTGCATGGTGTTTTTTTTTTTTTTCAAATTTGATCTGTAGTAACTAAAATGACATTACTTTCCCTGAAGAACATTAACTAAATTCTGAAAAGCTAATATGAAAAGAACAGAAGGTTAAAGAGTCATAACATATAATATTACCATAGTAAAGGAAATCCTAAAATAGATGTACTTCAGACATTAATCTGATTAGAACTGATGATATGAACAAATGCATCAGCCAAATATTATCAGTAGATGTATAACTTTTACCGTCTAGCGGTATAAACTTACTCATGGTGTAGCTTAATGTTAACTGTCAAACTTATTACAACTGAATTGTCAATGAGTGTGTGCCTTGATAATTAATTGACAAGCAATATGAATTCAGGTTATGGGTCTTGAAAATGTGATAAACAACAGCAGATAGCATTGTCTGTATGTGAATACACAAATGTTTCCTTCCAGAGACTTTACATCACCATCTGAAAAGGAAAAAATGGTACATGAAAAAATCCATCTCATACCATCAAAAAGATCCTTGTGACAACAACCTAACTTGACGATTCTTAAGTAAGCAATTGCTCACATAAAATAAAGGCATAATACATAAATAAGCAGTTCATCATAAATACATTGAATTTACCGTTTTATAGCCAAGGATGCTTCTTGAAGTGGGATCATCCCACACAAGAAGCAGCACTCTGACTCCTTCTTGCGATTTTGTCTTCAAAATCTCCCCAAGACAGCTATCTTCTACAGAATCATCATCTCGAACGAGTCTCACTTTATGCCACACTGACCATCCAGTAATGTATATCAACCGTCGGGCTTGGCATATTGCATCAAAGATGTCGCGCCAGCATTTCCCATGCCCATACTGCATCATCCCATAGTCAAGCTTTAAATTTGGAAGACATCCATCAGGCACATGAGCATCTTGATAAAGAGTAACTGATCCACCCATCCTCAGTGGAAAATAAGTCCCGGGAACACCATAATACTCAGGACCTGCTCCAACTCCATGGTGGTAAAAGCTTAATTGATCCATTGGGTAATACTGAACTGATATCCTTAAAACAGCTCCAGCTTTGCAAGGTTTTCCATTGTTCAAGATTGGAAAGAATCCTTCGACTTTTCCCCCTCCGTATATATGTTCCACGGGGACTGCTACTGTCCCTATAAGCTGAGAACCTACCATATCATTATCTTTCACAAGGAATTGCACATCAGAAGCATAATGTGCAACCGGTACATTAAAATGTTGCATCCACACTGGATTTTCATTATTGTTTATGACATAAGTACGCCCAATAACTGCGCCTGCTAGTATAATCGTCACATATGGATCGCTTGTCATATTACCGAGTTGTCCATTGTTTCCCATTTTATTAAACATGTCCCCTATGGTCTTGTGGAACACGTCCAAGTTCGGGAGGTTTCTTGCTTCAAATGCCCAAATATCAAGATTCCCATGTAATAGCAGAACATTTTTAGAAGCCATAAATGGCATAACTTGCATACCCCAATTATTTTGTAGTTCACCACTTGATGTTCTTGAATGAGTTGATCTATGACACGGCTCGGATTGGACCACAGAAGATGTCTCTCCCTTAGAAAACGAGGCGTTGGGATGTCCATATATTATTCCTCGGTCATTATAGTTATTCGCTACATGAGGTCTCAGTCCTGAGTGACATGATGCAGGGGCAGGATTTTCATACAAATGCACATTTGCTAGGTGATCATCTATAGGTACATTTTTACCATGGTCAGAGCTTGCCAATGAACTATTTGCGTCTGATAAACTACTTGCAGCGGAACTAGTAACAGACGACAAACTATTTTGGTGTTGGAGACTAGGATATTGATCATGACCTTTGGATTTTTGCCTCTCTAGAGGACCTTGAGATGAACCATATTGAAAACTCCCTTGTTCTTGAAGTACAGGTCTAGAAGACGATATAGTAGGAGGAGGAGGAGGAGGGTAATACACGTGGTACGAATAAGGAGAATGCACAATATGTGATGGTGGAGGATAATTACTATACTCTAAAGGGGGATTAGTCTGCTGAGGTCTACTAGGTGATGTTTCTGATGGAGCTGCTGGTGGAACTTGTGGATAATTATTGTAGTTAACATGACCGGATTGTTGAGCAGCGTAAGGAGGCGGATGATAATGAAGGTATGGGGGATATGGATATGGAACAGAACCAGGAGGAGGATATGGACTAGAATTGTTAGAGGGATTATTATATGATGCTTGATTTGTAGAAGGAGGAGGAGCTGTGTTATATGGATATGTTGACGATGAAGACGACTTATTATTATTATTATTATCCATTATTCGCATCACTAGATAGAGACTGTCACCTTTCTATTTGAGCAAAGAATGAATATCGGACCTTACTACTAATGTCCAACCGATGATCAGGCCTAGTGGTGCTTGTCGCTTTTCCTATTTCAACTTTAAAACTATTCAAAAATGCTCATTAAGGGTCTAAACATATTAACATTTTTTCATTTCAGAGTCAGACTACGCCTTATGACAAAAGGAGAGAAAGGACTAGTAACATGCAAAATGATCAAAGAAATAACATATTGATCATGCAAAAAGAAGAAAAAAAAAAAAAATATATATATATATATATACAGATGATATTAAAGGGGATCCTTCAATCCTGCATCATAAACGAAACCGGAAAATCATTATAACTAAGAAAAATGCTCGGAAAAATTGGGATCTGTATCTATATGCATCAGGATCCCGATTTATGGATCTCTTGGTTTAAATCACAATAAGAGGCTTCAACCATTTCTTCTGACTCGTTTTCAAATTCGGTACAAATCAGATAGTTGTGAAAATTGTATTTGGTATGTAAGGAAGATGTTAGATTTTCTTGAATTTTCTGAGAGGTTGGAGAGATTGATAAGACAGAGATATACTGGAAATTAAGAAGAATTCTAATATTCATAGTTATATTATAAAAAAAAAAATCAAATAATTAAGATTTGGACCATTCATGGAATGAAAAAAAAAAAAGTTTCTTCAAAGTTTGTACAAAATGTAGAGGCAAAATAGATAGGTGGACACTCAAATTTAGCTCTAACGGTTAGTTTGACCCTTCAACTTACGAAATGGTCATTTAGGCACCATAAAATATTTGTAAATATTTAATCGATATTTTAATCCATATATGTATAGAAATTGAAATAAACCTAATAAGTTCACATGAACTATAAATCAGTCCCTAACTATCACTCAAATCGTTTAAGCTACATGTTAATCAATTTCTCCTCAACCTATGCAAACCACTTAATTTCTTTCAGTTTCAACAAGAAATCTCCTAAATAAATTAAGGTACGTACCTTGATAAATAGATACCCATATGAAAATACATATAAGTGAATTGCAATTACTTTTTTTCCCACCTGATATTCGATATTCCTATTCCTATTAGGAATAGACTAAATTTGAGTTCATATTAAAGTCTCATATTAAAGTCTCATATTAAGGGTAAACAAGGGGCAGACCCACTTTATGTTAAGGGTCGACTGATAATGCTTCATTGAAAAATTTTAGTATTATATATTATAAGAATCTGAAAAAGTAAAAATAATAGTAATAACATTACTTGAACAAGTGAGCTTCTTTGGCTCGTTGATTTCTCTCAAGGGATTCGAACCTCCAAGGTTTCTCTCAAGGGATTCGAACCTCTAACCTCTCAAGGGATTCGATCATTCGAATCTACAACCTCCAAAACCTGATCAAACAAGAATAAAGTAAACCAATTGAGCTAAAATACAATGTGTATCCTATGACAGTCACTACAGGTGGCAATATTAGCTCATATAAGTGAAATGAAACCATTTTTCCCATATTAATATAAACGGATCACTCATATTTTCTTAAATGGATAAATATGGACTTCAACTTATTTAACTTCATACAAATATGGACAAAATGGGCAAAACATAAGAATCCATATATACCCATATATCACTCTTTTATCATAAAAATCCCTAATTGCACTATTTATTTTTGAAAATAAAATATAAAAAATTAGGGGTGGGGATGGGGGGTGTAGTGGGGGTGGATATGGTGGTGGGGGCAAAAAAAAAATGTTTTGGAAATTTTTATAAAACTTTTTTGGGTGTGGTGGGAGGTGTCCTAGGATGGGGGTGGGGGGTGTAGGGTTGGCAAAAAAAAATTTTTTTAAAAAATTAAAATTTTTATTTTTCTGAAAAAAAGTTTATTTAAAAATTTTTATGGGGGTGGGGGCAAGTGGGGGGGTGAGGAGGTAGGGGAAAAAATTCTTTTCAAAAATAAAATCTTTTCAAAAAGATTTTATTCTAAATATTATATTAAAATTAGTTTAGTTTAGATTGTGGTTAATTTTAAAAATCATTTAGCTTATAGTTGAATTAATTGTTTTATTTTGTTAAGATGAGAAGCTTATAAATTAATTATACTAATTCATCTCATTTATGTTTAGCCAAATTTGCAAATGAGTTCGATTTGGTTAAATTCGTAATCTCAATTGGCCAATTACAATTCAAACTTGGCCAAATTAGTAATTCACTTGGCAATATAAAGAAAAAAAGGGCAAACCAAATTTTGGGCCTATCTGGAAATTTTCCAGCCACCCAAATCAACTCTAACAGCCATTCTTTCTACAATTTCCAGCAACACCATACGCACAACAACTTTAATTCTAAGCCCACAATCTCGACCCATTCCCAGTTGACCCGGCCCCACTCCAATTCTCAAAAGAAACCCAAAATCTTCACATTTTGGCTCCAACGTTCTCAAACAGTAATACACAACAGCAACGTTCACAAATAGACAAAAATTGTCACAGCATTTGCGAGTACAACAGTACTCTGCCCTTCCTTGTCGTCTTCTTCATGTCCCTCTCAAGTCATCCCTGTCGCAGCAGCAGAAGCAAGCTGCGTCTCAGTCCTTAGGGCTGTGGGATTGATCCACGTAGCGCCCAAGGATGAAGGAGTTGATATCAGCCGTCAATTTGCCCTTTTCTCTTTCGGAATTAGGCGAAATTGCAAGAAAATATTGTCTCCCTATTCTAGTGAAAGGATTTTGGATTTTTGAATTTTGAATGGGCCCTTCTTATCGATTTTTTCATTCGTTTTCCCCCAACTTTGGGACATGAATTTTCTGGCTTTATATGTTTCTTGTTGTTCACTGTTGAAGGGGTTTTTTTTTTTGGGAAAAATACAAATAAAAATTGGGATTTTAGTTTATACAGAGAGATATACTTAGTAAGAAATAGCAATAGAAATAAAAAACGAAATAGGTTTGAGCTTGGATTTTCGACTCCCTTTAATTTTTTTTCGGTTTTTCAGTAGCTAAAGACTACATACAAGAATATATTTGCAAGAAGAAAGGGATAGTTATAGTTGTTAAATCGGGAAATTCTGATTCCTAGAAATTTGTTTTGAAGCTTGCATCGAAGATTTTTCCTAGTAGCTCTGTTCAATTTCCGTTCGTGGTGAAGTCGCTACTCCTCCTTTCGTTTTGGTCCCCGTCTATTGCCCAGGAAAAGGTAATGACCTTGTCCCTCTCTCGTTTTCGCTTCATTTTTTTTCTTTTTTCTTCTCGACTTCCATGTTCCTTGAATGTTCATGTCACTTAGATTATGCTTAAATTTGAGCTGAATGTTGATAATCCTCCCTCTAATTGCTAGATATATTCATGTTATCATGTTCGGATTTAGCTTAATGCAATGCGTTCTATGTGGAGTACATTGAATACTCGTCATCTTCTCTGTTTTCGTTTTGTTTTGACAAATATGGGTTGTTCAACTTGTTTCCTTTATGTATCATTCTTCTTTTCTCTACAGGTTTGATTATAGTTCTGATGATATTTGAGTGGTCATTTATGATAGTCCCCTTATTTATTTAATTTGTATAAGAGTGTGATTAGTACTAGTTTTAAGTAATTTTGTTGTTCCCGTATGTTAACAATCGATTATGTTGCCCATACTTTATTTTCTTGTTCGTCCATTGCAAATCTGAATTGGGAGATGTGATTATAGCTTTGATAATGGGTGGTGTTTTGTATTAAGGTCTCATTTTAGCTCTTAATATCCTGTTTTGCTCTTCCTTTTGAAATCAAAATTGACCTTTTGTGTTTAGTGTAATTGTGTAATTTTCCCTAATGCAACCTAGTTATTTTGAGAATGAATTTTTGTTTTCAAAATTGTGCATGCCCAGCTGCATGTAGTTCATATAGTGTGAATGAGTTTGAAAAAAGGTTGATTAAAGTATCCTTAGCATGATTTTTCATATTTCATGTGCCCTGGTCATTTCATTCTTTAAAAGGAGACTTAAGTTAGTAGTAAGAAGCGTCCCGATAATGTTAATATTTAGATTATGCCCTTGCTTGAGTTTAAGTCATGGCTGCTCACCTCCTTTTGTTATGTTTGTTTGGGAGACTTACCTCTGTAGATGGTCTCATTTAGAAATTTTATTTGTCCCGTTTGTTCAAAAGGGTAGCATTTTTTTTTTTAATTTTTTTTTCATAGCCACTGTATGTCTTCTCTGTCTTGACTGGTTTGAGTAGTTAAATAATAGCTTCATTTTATTTTTATTTGTCCTTTCATCAAGTTTATTATTCGTTCCACGTCACTTTTCCTTGGCTAATTCTTATCTTCATTTTCGTGGCATGTGAATCTGTCCAGGTTCCATGGACCCTCTCCTCGCATTTTCCTTTGGGCCATGGAGGCCCAATTCCATTTTTATCCGAGTCAGCCAACCTATTAAGACGTTGACGAATAGGTCCCGGAGTTGAAAGAATATGCAACAGAATCGGAAAAAATAGGGGCAAAAAACCCACTCTTAATTCAAAAATTGTATTTTGTTATTTTTGGCCTAAACCCACTCTTAAATACTTGCTGGAATTTAGGACAGGTGACAATTTGGGCCAAAAGGCCTAAAACGAAATGGGCTTGAATACTGACCAAGGCGGACAGAAGAACCAGATTTTGGCCCAAATCTTTTTCCCTTTTTGTTTTATAATGTTTATTTGCTTGTTGATATTTGCCGCTAACCTTAAGGTCGAAAAATTTAAATCCTCGAAAGACGCCTATTTTTATTTAACAATTTAACTAAATCAATCATCATTTAATAAGACTTAAGGAATAAAATTTCCAAAATTATAACTTAGTTAGTATTCTCGAATCCCCCCCCCCCCCCTTTTTCCTTGTAAAATGGTTCTAACTATAAATTGTTCAATTCAAATTAAGTCAAACGAATTTACCCAAATAATTAATCGTTGAATAATCGTGTATTAGCGGGCATTTTGGTTGCTTTCAAACCCTTCCTGAAATGCTAATATGAACCTCGAACCCTCTTAAAATTTTCAATTGATTTCCTGTTTTAATCTATTGAAAAGTCAGTTTTCTTAATTTTCCTTTAAAAATTAAGTGGTGACTCTAAACCAGTTCTCTTATTACCTGTTGAATTATTTATTTGTGATAAGCGTGTTTAAATTTTTTATAACTGTCGTATTGCATGCATGTCATTTTCCAATGTGTATGTATAGTATATTAAAAGACAGTTTCATGGAACCGCAATTGGACTTTTTTATACTTAACCCTTTTTCGAAGTAATCGACAATTTATTGGTTCGTCAGGCGTCCAATGGTTGTCGTGAATTTCAGTCTAAGTTGTCCACTTAGGTTTCTGGTCTTTTAAGGCCACTCTTAGTCAACTAGCGTAAAGCGAAACCAAATCTCGATATTTTAGCGCATTTTGAATTAAGTTGACCCAACACCCAAGGCGTGTTGGGTCCATTAGAAGCCCACCTTGTGTCTATTTGACCTATTTTTGGTCAATAAAAGACGATCATGCTTATGTGTTTAATTGAATGATATATATGTCATTTTTAAACATATTAATTATCTACGGGGGTGGAGGTAACTTACTTTTGTCTGTTTTTCGCGTAGGATGAATCCAGCACATGAGCCTCTAAAAACTCGAATGGCGACCATACCTGACCCTTATTTCCAAATTTGGTGAAAATTCATGAACAACGGAGACAAGAGAAAAGTTCAAAGACGCATAGGCAATTTCCTGTCACTGATGGAAATGGTGGTTTGGCTTGGTTTAATTGGGATAATGGTAAAGTTTTGGGACAGCGACAATATGGTGTTTCGACTTGGGGAAGTGGAAATGACGCCAACTATCAAAGAAGTCCTGGCAAAATCAAAGATAAACTGTCACTCGTCAAAGCCGATTGGATGGACAAGCTGCCCGAGCCAAACATTCCACTTCAAAAGCTTTACTACCGATTCGGACGTGCAAGAGCCTATGAAAAGTTCAAAAAAGAGTTTGTCTCAGAAGAGAAATGGAAGGAGACACGTCCTCTTGCCTTCGCAATATGCTTACTTAGGACGATGGTATTTCCTCAAGGACCGAACTACAATATCCATCCAAGTATTGTAATGGTCACTCATGCAATCTTCTATGGAGTGGACTATGGATCGGCAATCAAGTACTACATTTTGGCGCCTATGATTTTGGACGACATTTATAGGGCTTTGGACAAGTGTCAGAACGGAGAACGCTTCTTTCAGGGATGCAACCTGATACTTCAATGGTGGATGATGAACCACTTGATCAAAGCCCATAATCTAAAAGAGCCAGATCCATTGAGACGATCAGACGAGTTTGCAGGTCACGATTGGTGGATGTACCATAATCATTACAACAAAACTGAAGACCTAAAATTTTGGTATCCAAGACTTCAAAGGCTAAGAGAAGAAAATGTGCAGTGGTCAATAGAATGCCTAAGGGTGACAAAGCAAATGGTGATTCGAGCGCAAAAGGTCCCTTACTTAATATTTGTCGGATTAAGAGGGACTAGAACATATGCTCCCGGCCGAGTCCTTAGACAACTGGGAGGTAAACAGGAGATCTCCCAAATCGCGGACATGAAGAAATTTGCAACCGATCATGAAGATGGACGAATCTCCTATGTTGAAGACATACGTAGAACATGGAAGACTCGGAGGGTATTAGGTGAGCCGGTACCAAATAGATTCCGTCCCGAATGTTCTAAGGATTACAATGAATGATTAAAGAAGAATCACACCGGATCTATCGAGCCTAGCCCAAATGTTCCCCATATTATTGCAGATGTTGAGGCCAAGCATCAAATTCGATTTCATCGACTCCAAGAGAAATTTGATAAGAATGAGTTGGGTCATCAACGCCAACATTCGAAAGGCGCCGAGGTCACAGCTCAGTTGAAGAAAGAACTACGAAGAGCCAAACAATGCATATCAGAATTAGATAATAGCATGAAACAACAGATTCAATCGGTCGAGAGGTTCAGACATCAAGAGGGGGCTCGATTAGCTAGAGATCACATATGGGCAAATAGATATGCTATATGGGAAGAGGTTAGCATCGCCAAGAGAACCAGACTTGGTGAAGGTTCAAGAAGAGCTTGAAGTCTATTATCATCCCCTGCATGGGGCTGCTTTCATTTATACTTTGTTTTGTTACTATTTCATTTTTGAGCTCTTTTCCCCATTTATAAGTTGTTAAACATTATTTTGAATGTTATTAATGAAATATTTTGGGGTAATGAATTTTTCTTAAAAGGACATATACATCCTTCAATTCACTAGGCCTACCCTTGGCACAAAAGGGTCACATGCATGTTTAGGACGCGATGTTTGTCTGTTTACTTGTGTGCTTTAACTGTTTATGTGATTTGTTGCTTTGAATGAGAACATTTTTAGCACACTCCTTTTCGAAAGTTTTCTTAAAATCTTTACAATTCTAAATACAAGTCACTACCAAAATATTTGACCAAAATCTCCTGAGTCTTGAGTTTCTCTACCAAAAACAAAATCTCTATACCAAATCCTAAAACATTACTTTGTCACCTCAAGGAAGGTGAAACTGCCATTAAGATGGAAAAGGGAAAAAATATCGAGATGGAGCTAACTGAGGAGGATTTGAGGATGAAGTTGAACAGGCTCAGACAAGAGATTCAAGAAACCAGAAAAAGGAGAATAGAAGTGGAGATCGCCACCACGGTTGCATGAGCCGCAAATGCGACGCTAGACGAGGAGTTGGCAGCTAAGATGGCAAGACACGCTATCGTGAATGAAGAGACAGCCGCTATACAAAAGGAACGCGATGTCTTCAACAAAGATATAACCATGATGCTTCAAAAGCTACATGAAAAGTACTCTTTCTTCAACCAAGAGGCCAACGTTAGTGGTCCCGAATGCATCGGACCTAAAGGTGTTAAAAAAGAATTTGAGGAAGAAATAATCTACAGGCCTCCTTTCTAGGGACGTTGAAAAGAAGGGAATGAGAAAATCACCCTCAAGGCATATCGACAGGAATATAACGTGGGAGCAAAATTCATTCCGTGTGTTTTTATTTACGAGTGTCTTCAGACTGAACGCATCCTTAAACCCCTCAAGGGAACCACTTTCGGGGGTGAGTTGGGGGACGTACGTAAGACATGTGTCTACCATCCAGACCGAAATGGGCATATGATAGAAGAATGTGTAGATCTCAAACCCAAGATCCGTGACCTAATCAGTATTGGGAAAATCCCCCACATGTGGGGTGACAACACTCTCCTTACATGTGACCAACCGAAGCCTAGTATACCGGTCACAGCTCATATTATGCTCTACTATCACTTCTTCACGCATTTTAAGAGATCGCGATTGGATATCTATCGTGAGTTGGTTCGAAATGGGGTCTTGTCCTCTATCAAAATGGATGATGAAACATTTAATCCCGTTGGAATTGAAATCTGGAAACCGTGCCCTTATCACAATGTCATAGATCACAGCATCGAAATGTACCTCGGGTTCCGCTATGATCTAGAATATCTAATCAACAAGGGAAGGATCCAAGTTAAATTTCTCCCCTGATCGGCCATGCAGCAACTAGAGTGCTTTGACGAGTAAGAAGAAGATGTCTTTCTAAAAGCACAAACTTTGTTTTAGAAGCTTTATCGCATGTTTTCTTTTCACCTTCTTTGTAATCAATCAAATGAATGAAAGAAAATGATAATTCCCCTTTGTATTCGAACTACGTAGGGCCTGAATTCTCCTTGAGAGATAGTAGGCATCCTTTCAAGGCCTGGCCCTTATATTTTAAAATTATCTTTTCCCCTTCCTTTTACAATGAAACATTGAATTCACATAAAAAAATGCCGAGAGATGCAGCAAGAAGATCTTAGCTCAATGCAGTTTAACCTTTCTGAGTCATTAGCCTCAAAATAAAACAAGCAAATTCCTGCTTGTTCGAAAAAAATATCATTCCCCGTTATTTGTGGGTTAACATGTTCTCAAACAAAGCAACTCTTATGTGTTTATATGCCCCCTATGTGATATTTGGCATTATTTGTCCTGAATCAAAACTAACGGATTTGCCTTTGAGTTGTTTTCCTCTACAGGTAGTTAGAATTGGTCTGTGTTGATAAGCTGGCTAAACATCCCTACTTTACAAGATCAAAAGGGCCTACAAATTCCTTCCCCAGTCAAAGTTCTCGAAAGGGCAAAATCTACATTAGGCGATAACGTTGAGGATACTGGCTTAACAGATGTTGTTGTGTCTTAGCCTGTCGTTGCCGATCAGAACGAGTTAATTGTGCAGTTGATGCGACAGATCGCTGAGATGCGGATTGAAATGAACAGAAGACAAGATTTGCCTAATCCAGCTTGTACTTTTAATGCTCCAACAGATGGAAGGCCTCCACTTCACTTTCCTCCTTCAAGTGCTGAACAAGCTCATAACTCACCCCCCAGTCCTGTTCATAACCGCTCAATTATCGACCTAACAACCCAAAATCCCCATTATGCCTCCGCCTCTTACCAGACACCACCCCTTCCTCAAAATACCAACCTCCAAGTGCCCCTTCCTCCCCAAAATGTCCACTTCTAAATTGGCCTACCCCCTCAAAATCAATACGTTAACAACCCACAAACTTCCCTCCGTCACCAAAATCAACATACCAACCCCCAGAATTTCCCTCAAAACTACCAAGCCACCCAAAATTCCCAAAGTCCCTCCATTGCTCCGCCCCGACCCCAAAAAAACACTTTTCAAATCCCGATCCCCAATGAGCATGATGTCAATGGTTCTGAGTTCGACCATTACGAAGAGCAAGAGAGGGAGTGGAGGTCAAAGGAAGAGGCCGCCAAGCTGTACATGAAGGAAGAGATCCAAAAAGTCATGAAGGAGTTACAGTGTATTCCTGAAGTCGCCGATTTGAATTATGAAGACTTATGCATTCATCCGAACTTGGACCTCCCGAAAGGATTCAAGGTGCCAAAGTTCGACGTTTTCGGAGGAGCAAGGAACCCTCTGGCGCATTTGAGGGACTACTGTGACTAGCTCGTGGGAGTTGGAAGAGATGAAGCTTTATTGATGCGGCTTTTTAGCCGAAGTCTGAGTGGAGACGCTCTAGAATGGTTCACCTCTCATGAGACAAGACAGTGGTCTCGTCGGAATGCTCTGGCTAAAGACTTTATCGAACGATTCGCCTATAATGTGGAGATCGTTCCTGATCGTTATTTCTTAGAGAAGAAGAAACAGAAGTCAAATGAAAGTTACAAAGAATTTGCGTACAGATGGAGAAATGAGGCAGCTAGAGTTCGGCCTCCTATGTCTGAGAAAGAAATTGTTGAAGTGTTTGTGCGGGTTCAAGAGCCCAAGTATTATGACAGAATTATGTTGCTCGTTGGAGCAAAGTTTGCTGAGATAGTCAAAGTAGGTGAGACTATCGAAGATGGATTAAGAACCGGGAAGATTGCCCGTGTTACCGCCTCACCTAGATCTTCGGGTTTGTTGAAAAAGAAAAGAGAAGATGTGTCTTCTATCTCTTACAAGGGAAAGAAGATCCCAAGGAAAACCTCATCATACCCAGGTCGTTCTCGAGCTTCACAGAGTTCGTACCCGACCTGTTATGTACAGACTGACTACCAACGTACCCCTTCCCCCCAGTTATCAAAATACCCCTCCTCCCAGTTATCAAAATACTCTCCCTCTTAGCTACTAAATTTCCCTTTCTATTTATCAAACTCCCCCTCCAGTCTACCAAACTCCACCTCATCACTATCGAAATGTCGCCCCTAACTGTGCTAGTATTCAGGCAAATTACCAAACTCTTCCCCCAACGTACCAAACCCCAGCTCCACTTTACCATAATACCCCCCAGAACTACCAAGCTCCACAGCCAAATTACCAAACCAACTCATATCCCAGATATTAAGCCCCTCGTCCAAACACTCCAAATTATCATTAAATGTTTCCTCCTCAACAAGGCAATTACGATCCCCCTATCCTAGATTTGAGAAGAAGCCTGCTAGAATTTTTACTCCGCTCATTGAAAGTTGAACAAAGTTGTTCAAGCGATTAACTGCGGCAGGATATATTTATCCAATAGGGCCCAAGTCGGTTGACACTATCTCAAAGTTTTACAGACCTGATTAGAGGTGTGCGTATCACTCCAACAGTGTTGGGCATGATACCGAGGACTGTACCAAGCTAAATCACAAGATCCAAGACCTGATTGACCAGAAGTGGTCTTTCTCCAGACAGTCGCGCCTAATATCAATAGTAATCCTTTGTCAAATCATGAAGGCGTCACTATCAACATGATAGAGGCAGATGACGATTGGTACGTAACAAAGGTGATAGTTTCGATCGCTCCTAATAACTTGGAAAGGGCAGTGGATTCGTTGAGCATTAGAGAGAAGAAAGAGATTGTGATTATAACACCCAAGAAGGTTGTTGCCTTGGTGCCACGAGAAACTCCTGACCGACCAAAGTTTGTGATTGAAATGGTTGTTACCCAGGGTATGACCTGATCCGACAGGTGTTACACACCAGAAGAGTTATCCTATGGGGTGCTGAAAAAAGAACAGTCCAAGAGGCGATTGGTGAAGTTGAAGTCGAGGAGTTCTGAAGGAAAATGCAGCCAAAAGATTATTTAATTGTGAAGCATTGAGAGAAGACACTGGCTCAGATTTCTGTATGGACTTTGTTGATGAGTTCACAAATGCATAGGCAAGCTCTGATGAGGGCTTTGGATGACACTTATGTTCCCGTGGGCACCAACAGTAACAATCTAGCATCCATGATAAACCAGGTTATTCGAAGACATTGAATCAGCTTTTATGACGAAGAGCTGCCCTTTGAAGGCAGGACGCACAACAAAGCTCTGCACGTCACCTATATGTGTCGAGACAAGATAATAAATTGCGTCTTAGTTAATGACAGATCCATTCTTAATATTTGCCCACTTTCGACTCTGAGGCAACTGAAATTTGACCTGGGAAAGCTTCAACAAAACCAAGTCAATGTGAGAGCTTTTGATGGAGTACAAAGAGACACATTGGGTGCGGTAAGCTTGGATATTCAGGTGGGTCCCGCAGATTTTAATGTGGAGTTCTGGGTGTTGGATATCAACACCAGTTACAACTTACTTCTGGGAAGACCGTTCATCCACATGGTTGGAGCTGTGGCTTCTACCCTTCACCAACTAATGAAATTTATTTGGAAGGACCAGGAATTGGTCATTTATGGTGAAGGGAGTCATTCCAACGGGTATGCACCGATCGTTGATGATGTCTCTCGAGGTTGTGATTTCTACACGATGGAGCTGGTAAATGCCATCGATGATGAGTTGGCTCCACAGCCTCATATGCCTCCTGTGTGCAAGATGATTACTGTTGTTATGCTCCAGAGTGGTTTCAAACCAAGAATCGGGTTGGGGAAGCATTTCCAAGGGATTGTCGAGCCTATCCAAATTCTCGCCAAAGGAGCAAAATTTGGTTTGGGGTATGTCCCCATAGATGATGAAGCAGAGATGATGAACAAGAATGTTGATCAAGCATTGGCTAGGCCAATCCCTCATCTATACCATTCATTCCCTATACGAGAATATGTCAATGATGATGGTCTCGGGGAAGGAATCTGGGCCTTTTTGAGAAGATTGATACAGTCATCGAGGAAAAGGCTGGGACATCAGGTATTCGTGATGCAGAACCTGAGGAGCAATTGCAAAATTGGATCTCTATACCGCTCCTGATTTCCCGTACAGCTTGGTAGAAAAGGCATATGTTTATGTTTGTTTTTAAAATTGGTGGTAGTCCGAAAGAGGCCCGAGATCCACCCTTTATACAGTTTTACTTGTTTGAAGTTTTTAAATTCCCTTGTGATGTTTAAAAAGGCAAAATGACCCTGGGCCATGGCCAAAGTTGTGCTTGTCTTTCAATTTAAATAAAAGCCTCTTTTATCAAAATTTGTTTACTTATCTATATATATTTTACTTGCCTAATTTTGTTTGTTTATAATTTCAGTAAAATTAATTTAAAATCTGCTAACGTCATGTCATGTCACGAGTCGAATGAACAAAATGAGGCAGTTAATAATGAATGTGAGGTGTATGAAGATGAAAATGAGTTTCCCGAACATGTTGCCGAAGAGTTTCGATAATTTGAGAATCAACACAAGCCAAATATTAAAGAAACTAAGACTGTGAATCTCAGAGATAAGGAGTGTGTCAAAGAAATAAGAATCAGTGTCCATCTAACTAAAGCTCAAAGAAGAGATCTAGTCCACTTGCTTAGGAAATACATTAACGTATTTGCCTAGTCTTACAAAGATATGCCAGGGCTGAGTACAAATATGGTGTCCCACAAGTTGCCGATTAATCATGATTTCAGTCTAGTAAAACTAAAGACTCAGAAATTAACGTCTGACTTGAGTTTAAAGATCAAAGAAGAGATTACCAAACAGATCGAGTCTCAAGTAATTGAACTGACGCAATATCCAACTTGGTTGGCCAACGTTGTTTTGATCGCGAAGAAGGACTAAAAGATTAGAATTTATGTCGACTATAGAGATCTCAACAAGGCTAGCCCAAAAGATAATTTTCCATTGCCAAACATTCACATTCTCATTGATAACTGTGCTAAGCATGAGATGCAGTCATTGTGGATTGCTATGCAAGCTTTCACCAGATCCTGATAGATGAAGAAGATGTGGAAAAAACAACTTTCATCACACCCTGGGTGTATATCATTATCGAGTGATGCTTTTTGGTCTCAAGAATGCTGGTGCTACTTATATGAGGGCCATGACAACTATCGTCCATGATATGATTCATAAAGAGATTGAGGTGTATGTAGATGATGTCATAATCAAATCTCGCGAGAGTTCAGATCACTTGGCTCACTTGAGAAAATTATTTGATCGCCTGCGTCGATACAATTTAAAGTTAAATCCTGCCAAATGTTCTTTCGGAGTGCCAGCCGAAAAGTTGTTGGGATTTATAGTTAGTAGGAGGGGCATTGAGCTTGATCCTTCCAAGATCAAAGCGATCCAAGAGTTACCTCCCCCGAAGACCAAGAAAGAGGTGATGAGTTTTCTGGGAAGGTTGAACTATATTAGTCAATTTATAGTTCAGTCCACCATGGTATGTGAGCCAATCTTAAAGTTGTTGAAAAAAGATGCCCTGACCAAGTGGATAGGAGAATGTCAAACTGCTTTTGATGCTATTAAGAATTATTTCTCCAATCCGTCGGTGTTGGTTCCTCATGGGATGGGAGTCCTTTGCTGCTATTTCTATCTGTCTTAGATAATGCATTTGGATCTGTGCTTGGTCAGCATGACGAAATTAGGAAAAAGGAGAAAGCCATTTATTACTTGAGCAAGAAATTCACTTCATATGAAGCCTGTTACACTTTTTTAGAGAGAACATGTTGTGCTTTGACTTGGATTGCTCAGAAGTTGAGACATTATTTGTCTTCGTATAACCTTATTTCAAGGATGGACCCCTTGAAGTATATTTTCCAGAAAGCAATGTCGATCGGGAAGTTGGCTAAATGGCAAATGCTTTTGAGTGAATTTGACATTATGTATGTGACTCAGAAGGCAATAAAAGCACAAGCCTTAGTTGATCATCTTGCGGATAATCCAGTTGATGAAGAGTATGAACCACTAAAGACTTATTTTCCCGATGAAGAAGTTGCATTTTTGGGTGAATATATTTCTGAAGCATACCCCGGTTGGAGGGTATTCTTTGATGTAGTGGTGAATCACTAAGGGAAAGGTATTTGAGCGGTCTTAGTGTCAGAAACAAGTCAGCATTATCCTATGGCAGCTAAACTCCGATTTAATTCCATAAACAACATGGCTGAATATGAAGCTTGCATCATCGGTCTAAAGATGGCAATTGATATGAACGTTCATGAGTTGTTGGTTATTGGAGATTCAGATTTGCTAATTCACCAAGTTCAAGGAGAATAGGTCGTGAAGAACCCAAAGATCACACCGTACGTGCAGTATATACAAAAGTTGTGCAAAAGGTTTCGCAAGATTGAGTTCAGACACACTCCCAGGACACAGAATGAGTTGGCTGATGCTCTTGCCACCATTGTCTCAATGATTAAACATCCAGTTACAAGTTATACTGATCCAGTGGATATAGAGGTAAAAGAGTAGCCTATCCATTCTTCACACGTTGAAGCAGAACCATATGGTTTGCCTTAGTATTTTGACATCAAGAAGTATCTAGAGATCGAAACTTATCCTAAGAATGCAACATTAAACCAAAAAAAGTCGATACGCCATATGGCCATCAATTTCTTTGCAAGTGGGAAAATTCTTTATAGGAGGACTCCAGATTTAGGTCTTCTCAGATGTGTTGATGCTAGTGAAGCTGCGAAGCTTCTAGAACAGATACATGCGGGAGTTTGCGGTACTCACATGAATGGGCTCACTTTGGCAAGAAAGATCCTCTGAGCCGGTTACTTTTTGATGACTATGGAGCACGATTGTTGCAGGTTTGTGTAGAAAAGTCATACATGTCAAGTGCATGGCGATTTGATTCGAGTGCCTCCTCACGAACTCAATGATATGAGTTCGCCTTGGCCGTTTGTAGCTTGGGGTATGGATGTCATTGTTCCAATAGAGCCAACCGCCTCTAACGGACATAGATTCATTTTGGTTGCCATTGACTATTTCACCAAATGGGTGTAAGCAGCTTCGTATAAGTCGGTGACCAAGAAGGTTGTAGCTGATTTCATTTGCAACAATTTAATATGTAGGTTTGGAGTACCAGAGTCCATAATTACTGATAATGGAGCGAATCTCAACAGTTACTTGATGAGAGAGATATGTGAACAATTCAAAATCACTCAACGAAATTCGACCACTTATCATCCCCAAATGAATGGAGTTGTAGAAACCGCCAACAAGAACATAAAAAAGATTTTGAGGAAAATGATTAATAATCGCAAAGGTTGGCATGAGATGCTGTCATATGGTTTGTTGGGTTACAGAACGACTGTCAGAACATCAATCGGAGCCACTCCATACTTGTTAGTATATGGAATGGAAGCGGTTATACCTGCAGAAGTTGAAATACCTTCATTGAGAATTATCCAAGAAGCTGAGTTGAATGATACTGATTGGATTCGCAAGCGGATTGACCAGTTAACTTTGATTGATGAGAGAGAATGGTTGATGTTTGTCATGGTCAACTGTATCGGCAGAGAATGATCTGTGCTTTTAACAAGAAAGTAAGAGCCAGAATGTTTGAGGTTGGTTAGTTAGTTCTCAAACGTATTTTCCCTCATCAGGATGAGTACAAAGGGAAATTTGCACCAAATTAGCAAGGACTCTACATGGTTCGCAAAGTATTATCTGGAGGTGCCTTGGTCCTGTCGGAAATGGACGGCATCGAATGGCCAAAGTCAATCAACTCGGACGCTGTCAAGAGATATTATGTGTAAAGTTTCAATTTGTATTTCTGTCATTTTCGTGTAATCGCTCTATTTGCTTGTAATCTCTTTGTCCAGAATTTCATCCCTCTTGTAATGAACTACGTCTGACCTGAATTCTCAAGAATGAGATACATAGGCGGCCTATGTCGGCCTTGGTAACCTCTCTATCCCTTTTTAATGTTTCCTTTGTGTTCGAACTACGTACGACTTGAATTCTCAAGAATGAGATACGTAGGCGGCCTATGTCGGCCTCGGTCGGTTTCCTTGTAATTTTCTTACTTTTGTTAATCCTCGAGAAAGGGAACTACGTTTGACCTGATTCCTGCGTCAACAAGATACATAGGCGCCACAACTGCTCGGTCATATCTCCCGTAAGATTTCTATTTTTCTTTACAATAGAAACTGGGACATAATTTTTTTGAGAGGGACTCAAAAAATTCTCAAGAAGAAGATCTTTCCAACAAAGTCAAGATTGAAGTTATCCTGAGATTCACAACTAGGGCAGAATGTTTGAGAAAATCTCAAAAATTCCATGGTTTGCTCACCAACAGTTAAAGATACATATTGATAGTTAACTGGGACAGAAACTTTTGAGGAGGACCTCAAAAATTTTCAAGAAGGTTCATCGGCAGTTTAGAACAACTTTGAATACTTTCCAGCATGTAATCAGAGAGATCTCGAGGCATCATCTTCAAAGGCGTTCATTAAGCTTAACGTGACATGATACTTAGCAGTGACTTTTCCAAATATACCTTTTTGAAAATCTAGTTTTTCTAAAAAAAATTCTTTCCTTTTCTAATCATTTTGCATAAAAATATTTTGTCCTATCTATCAAAAAGGGGAAATCAGAGAATTCAACCGGAGATAGTCAAACACGAAGTAGGCAACTGAAGAGATCCTCACAGATCAATTCATTTTAAACTAACAATTTTTCTGTGAATGCAGGAAAAGTTTTATGTTTCTTATACCAAAGAATTGGGAATATGAGTGGCATTATTTTATTCAAATTCTCAGCAAAGCGAGGACCGTAACGAACATTGCAACTATGTTAGGATATGGAACAAACGAAAACCATGAAGAGAGCAATATTATTATTTTTTTTCCAGTAACTAAAGATACCTGGAAGACATTTATATGTATTATATTATCAGTTATGATAATACTCTTACCCTGAAGGTTATTTATATTGTATCGTCGAATGAGACGATACCATTACTCGAAGAGTCATTTATATCGTATCGTCAAATAAGATGATACCACTACTCCGAAGGTCATTTTTTATTTATATTATCGATTGAGATGATACCGTCATCCAAAAGATACCTAGAAGATCACCTATGTTGCTCGGCGAAGCATTATCTTTGTTCGGTATCAAGGAGGCATCATCAAAAGAATGCATCGCGGGAAGAGAAGATTCATGCAACGCGGAAAAAAAATTCATGCATCGTGGAAAGAGAAGATTCATGCATCGCGGGAAGAGAAGATTCATGCATCGCGGGAAGAAGATTCATGCATCGCGCAAATAGAAGATTCATGCATCGCGGGAAAAAGATTCAAGCATTGCGGGAAAAAGAATCATGCATCGCGGAAATAGAAGATTCATGCATCGCAGAAAGAGAAGATTCATGCATCACGGAAATAGAAGCTTCATGTATCGCGGGAAAAGAAAGAAAACATGTATTGCAAGAGAAAGAAGTCATGCATTGCAAGAGAAAGAAAACATGCATTACAAAAAAAAAAAAATCAAGCGTTACAAGGGAAAGAAGTCATGAATTGCAAGAGAAAGAAAACATGCATTGTAAGAGAAAGAAATCATGCATTGCAAGAGAAAGAAAACATGCATTGTAAGAGAAAGAAGTCATGTATCGCAAGAAAAAGAGGCATGCATAGCAAGAGAAAGACACGCATCGCAAAGAAGGAAACCATGCATTGCGAAAAGTTAACATCGGTTGCATCATTTTCATTTGCAAGAACAATAATCAAGAGAACTATCAACATATTACATCAACCTATTTTATTACTTCGATATCAAAGAAAGAAGACAGTGAAAATTATACTGCATATATGAGACACAAGCTTTATTTGCTTTACGTCAAACCTAATGAAGCTGACGTAAAATGTTCAAAGGGAGAAATTAAGTGTCAACACGGTAAAAGACATTAGCTCCCCATTTGAATTGCATTTTTATGCTAATGAGTTTTATCTCAGTCTTTGTCGAGAGCATCCGAGAGAATGAATTCTCCAAAACAAACCACAGGTGCAAACGACATCAAAAAGGATGCAGCACAACGTGGAACTTTTTCTTAGCTGCGAACTCGGACATAGTCCAAAGAGGAGTGCCAAACTCTTAGGACGCGAGCAGAGGAGCGACTTCCACCGCAATCAAACGACACCCCTATCAGAAGGCATGTGGGTTTTTCTTTAGGTTTATCGGTTTCATTTTTGCATCCGAAAATTTTGGGTTCACCGGAAGCAACTTTCCAATCCAAGTGACAATGCTCCAAGAGCTTTGGATATTATGTCCACGCAAATTCTTAATTATGGGTGTGAAGTATACTACATTCATGGCTAAGAGGTTGCAAGCCTATTTTTCATAATTAGACTTACTTTGTCGATTTTCCAGAGCCAAAGGTTATCTTGCATAAGAGATTTCCCTTTCAACCAGGGGCGGCTCAAAATAATTCGAGCCCTAAAACAAAATTTTAATTTGAGGCCTAAAATTTAAATAAATTTTATTTGTATTTATTTATTTTTCTAAATTTTAAGATGTAAATTATTCCTTAAAAAAAAATTTTATAAATGATTTTTTCAAATACTTTTTTTAATTATTATTTTTAAACAAGACTTAATCAATTCAACATTGAAACACATCATTTTATTGAGACAATAATTATATGAATCAATAATATAGTTCTATAAGTACTAAATTGATAAATTTTAAATAAAGATAAGAGTTACAATCATAGAATTTGATTTAAAAAGTTGATAACTTAGTATACCCTACTTTATTATGAAAAGTTATGAAGAAATAAAAAAATATTTGTAATTTACTTTGTTCAACACTTTTCGGCTATTGATTCATATTTTTTACAGAATATTACTCTAACTATCAAAGATTTGAAGAAATAGAATACGGAAGGAGTAAAAAAGGATAAATAATATGAGCGTTAGCGAAGAATATATATATATATATATATATATATATATATATATACACACACACTTTTTATAATAAATAATTAATTTTTTTCATGAAAAAATTAAACATGATTTTTTAATAGAAATTTGAGGCCCCCAACTAAGGCATTGGCCTAAAAATTCATAGGCAAGAGTCGGCCCTACTTTCAACCGATTGAGTCGAACTACAAGCAGTCTGATTCCTTAAGCAGAGGGATATGGAGGCGGGCTCAATATCGAAAACTCGGTTGTATTCCAACATTCACTCTCAAATCTTATTTTCGAGCATCCCGATCTCTTCATAATCCGATATCAGGGTGACTTTTGAATTTTTTTCAAAATAGTGCGTCAAATCAAGCGTATCGAACTACAAGCAGCCTGAATTCTCATATAATCTGAGATATGTAGGAAACCCACTTCTGAGTTCGGCAATAATTCCTTAAGTCCGTACCAAATTCCCTTTTCTAAAGATAAAGATGTGGTCAGTCAAAATTGGATTAGTCAATTTCATTTTCCTCGAATTTTTTGCATCAATTCAAGTAAAACGAGGGATAGTTGTTGACACCCAATTTTGACCCTACCCGATACCAATTAATTCACGAGCTTCTTAATTTCCAAATGACTTAGAATAATTATTTTTAAAAAACTCAAATACTTTTCAAAGTCATTTTAAGTGACCTTAGTCAATTCTCAAAATTTATAAATAAGTGGATATATTTTATATAGTTTTATAGATATAACGGGCATGCTTCATGAATATTTGAAAATCATCTCAAAAAGATTTTATTCTAAATATTATATTAAAATTAGTTTAGTTTAGATTGTGGTTAATTTTAAAAATCATTAATTAATTGTTTTATTTTGTTAAGATGAGAAGCTCATAAATTAATTATACTAATTCATCTCATTTATGTTTAGCCGAATTTGCAAATGAGTTCAATTTGGTTAAATTCATAATCTCAATTGGCCAATTACTAATCAAACTTGGCCAAATTAATAATTCACTTGGCAATATAAAGAAAAAAGGGCAAACCAAATTTTGGGCCTATTTGGAAATTTTCCAGCAACCCAAATCAACTCTAACAGCCCATTCTTTCTGCAATTTACAGCAACACCATGCGCACAACAACTTCAATTCTAAGCCCACAATCTCAACCCATTCCTAGTTGACCCGACCCCACCCCAATTCTCAAAAGATAACCAGAATCTTCACATTTTAGCTCCAACGTTCTCAAACAGCAATACACAGAAGCAACGTTCACAAATAGACGAAAATTGTCACGGCGTCTACAAGCACAACAATACTCTACACTTCCTTGTCGTCTTCTTCATGTCCCTCTCAAGTCGTCCCTGTCGCAGCAGTAGAAGCAATCTGCGTCTCAGTCCTTAGGGTTATGGGATTGATCCACGTAGCGCCCAAGGATGAAGGAGTCGATATCAACCGTCGATTCGCCCTTTTCTCTTTCGAAATTGGGCGAAATTGCAAGAAAAGGTTGTCTCCCTATTCTGGTGAAAGGATTTTGGATTTTAGAATTTTGAATGGGCCCTTCTTATCAATTTTTTCATCCGTTTCCCCCCAACTTTGGGACCCAAATTTTCTAGCTATATATATTTCTTGTTGTTCACTGTTGAAGGGGTTTTTTTTTTTCGGAAAAATACAAATAAAAATTGAGATTTTAGTTTATACAGAGAGATATACTTAGTAAGAAATAGCTATAGAAATAAAAAACGAACCTTTAATTTTTCTTCGATTTTTCAATAGCTAAAGACTACATACAAGAATATATTTGCAAGAAGAAAGGGATAGTTATAGTTGTTAAATCTGGAAATTCTAATTGCTAGAAATTTGTTTCGAAGCTTGCATCGAAGATTTTTCCTAGTAGCTTTGTTCGATTTCCATTCGTGGTGAAGTCGCTACTCCTCCTTTCGTTTTGGTCCCAGTCCATTGCCCAAAAAAAGGTAACGACCTTGTCCCTCTCTCGTTTTCGCTTTTTTTTTTTCTTCTCGACTTCCATGTTCCTTGAATGATCATGTCACTTAGATTATGCTCGAATCTGGGCTGAATGATGATAGTCCTCCCTCTAATTGCTAGATATATTCATGTTATCATGTTCGGATTTAGCTTAATGCGATGCTTCTCTCTTTTCGTTTTGTTTTGACAAATATAGGATGTTCAACTTGTTTCCTTTATGTATAATTCTTTTTTTATCTACAGGTTTGATTATAGTTCTGATGATATTTGAGTGGTCATTTATGATAGTCCCCATATAGATTTTATTTGTATAGGAGTGTGATTAGTGCTAGTTTTAAGTAATCTTGTTGTTCTGCATGTTAACAGCCGATTATGATGCCCATACTTTATTTTCTTGTTCGTCCATTGCAAATCTAATTTGGGAGATGTGATTATAGCTTTGATAGCGGGTGGTGTTTTGTATTAAGGTCTCATTTTAGCTCTTAATATCCTGTTTTGCTCTTCCTTTTGAAATCAAAATTAGCCTTTTGTGTTTAGTGTAATTGTGTAATTTTCCCTAATGCAACCTAGTTATTTTGAGAATGAATTTTTGTTTTCAAATATGTCCCTGCCCAGCTGCATGTAGTTCATATAGTGTGAATAAGTTTGAAAAAAGTTGATTAAAGTATCCTTAGCATGATTTTTCAGATCTCATGTGCCCTGGTCATTTTATTCTTTAAAAGAGGGCTTAAAGTTAGTAGTAAGGAGCGTCCCGATAATGTTAATATTTAGATTATGCCCTTGCTTGAGTTTAACTCGTGGCTGCTCACTTCCTTTTGTTATGCTCGTTTGGGAGACTCACCTCTGTAGATGGTCTCATTTGTAAATTTTATTCGTCCCGTTTGTTCAAAAGGGTAGCATTTTTTTATTTTTATTTTCATAGCCACGGTATGTCTTCTCTGTCTTTACTAGTTCGAGTAGTTAAATAATAGCTTCATTTTATTTTTATTTGTCCTTTCATCAAGTTTATTATTTGTTCCACGTCACATTTCCTTGGCTAATTCTTATCTTCATTTTCATGGCATGTGAAATCTGTCCGGGTTCCATGGACCCTCTCCTCGCATTTTCCTTTGGGCCATGGAGGCCCAATTCCATTTTTATCCGAGTCAGCCAACCTATTAAGACGTTAACGAACTGGTCCCGGAGTTGAAAGAATATGCAATAGAATTGAAAAAAAAAAGGCCAAAAACCCACTCTTAATTCAAAAATTGTATTATGTTATTTTGGGCCTAAGCCCACTTATTTGCTATACTTGCTAGAATTTAGGACAGGTGAAAATTTGGGCCAAAGGCCTAAAACAAAATGGGCCCAAATACTGGCCAAGGTGGACAAAAGAACCAGATTTGGGCCCAAATCTATTTCCCTCTTTGTTTTATAATGTTTATTTGCTTGTTGATATTTGTCGCTAACCTTGAGGTCGAAAAATTTAAATCCCCGAAAGAGGCCCATTTTGATTTAACAATTTAACTAAATCAGTCATCGTTTAACAAGACTTAAGGAATAAATTTTGCAAAATTATCTCACTTAGTTAGTATTCCCAAATTCCCCCCCCCCCCCCCCCCCTTTTTCCTTGTAAAACGGTTCTAACTATAAATTGTTCAATTCAAATTAATTCAAATGAATTTAGCCAAATAATTAATCGTTGGATAACCGCGTATTATCGGGCATTTCCGGTGCTTTCAAACACTTCCCGAAATGCTAATATGAACCTCGAACCCTCTTAATATTTTCAATTGATTTCCTGTTTTAATCTATTGAAAAGTCAGTTTTCTTAATTTTCCTTTAAAAATTAAGTGGCGACTCTAAACTAGTCTAAATCATATTTTTTTTTATATAATAAAACATCATGAAATTCTAGAACTTGGGCAAGAATCATAATGAGAATTTCAGGGGTTTTTGGGACTCAATAGGTGAAGAGGAACCCTTTGATGAATTTCTCACGTACCTTGATTAAAGCCCTAATTGAAATCTTCAATGGAGACTTGAATCCTTGAAACCCTAGCTTGCCTAGAGAAGAAGACTTGAGAGAGAATTTGAAATTTGAATGAATGGGAGTGAATTGGGAGGTTAGAGGTCTTGGAAAATCAATTTTAGTCCTTCAATTATGCCTAAAATGCCGTAACATAAGAGTTAAAAGAGTAGGAAAAGACCCAAATAAACCTTAAGTAAGACTGTCAAACTACCTTTTTGAACGACTTTTACAGTCCGTGCTCCACTCTACAGGCAGTATTGTCCATTCGTAGTCTCCAAGCACTGAAATCCCAACTTTCATAAGATTGGACCACAACTATCAACCACGAACCTTAGATAGTAGTACGACCCGTACTACCCTTTGGTAAAACCCAAGGTACTAAAATCAATAGTTTTTGAAGATCAAGTCCACGAATCCCAACTACAGCATGTCTTTCTTTCTACGGTTTGTACTGGTCAACAATGAATCTATTTACTGAAACTTATTTTTCTAAGGGGAAACCATGATCAGCTTCCATGAGCCGTCAACCCATTTACGACCCATACAAGTGCCTCATGAAACCCAAAAACCAGCAGACTTTCAACTATTATCTACAACTTTTCAACTTCCAACTGTCTTTTGCACTTCTAAAGTGTTATAATATCTCCCCCTAGAAAACATTCGTCCTCGAATGAGATTCAACTAAGCATGAATAGACTAGGAAAATATCTAACAATCCAACATGAAAGTAAAATACATAAATTCATAAAACATGAGGAGTAATTGACTTTGGGCTAAAATGTGAAGTTTAGAATTCATTTCATGAACATGCATGCATATGGAAACATGAGAATAGTTGAAAATACATGAATCCAAAGAGTATATAGGAGAAACTCATACCTCAAACTAAAACTGAATCGGAGGGAAAAAGATGGGGGGTACTTGGACATCATATAGGCTCGGCTTCTCAAGTAGCACCCTCAACTAACTAATTCTTCCAAAGAACTTTCACCAAAGAAACTTCTTCATTTCACAAATTACGAACCTGACGGTCAAGAATCTCAATTGAGAGTTCTTCGTAAGAGAGACTTTTTTTCACACCAATAATTTTTAAAGGCACAATTGAGGCCAGATCACCAATGCATTTCTTCAACAAAGACACGTAAAACATTGGATGCGTTGATGCCAAATCTAAAAGTAAATCCAACTCGCAAGCCACATTATCGAACCGCCTCAAAATATGATATGGGCCTACATAACGGGGACTAAACTTTCCTATCTTACCAAACTTCATCACACCATTCATGGGTGAGATTTTCAAGTAAACATAATAATCAACAGCAAATTCAAGATCTCTTCTTCTCACATCCGCATAAGATTTATGTCTACTCTAAGTCGTTTTCAACCTATCCTTTATAAGTCAAACTTTCTCTATCGCCTCATGAACTAACTTGGGCCTTATCAAAGAGACCTCACCAACTTCAAACCAATCAATAGGAGACCAACACCTCCTATCATAGAGAGACTCAAACTGCACCATATGAATACTCAAGTGATAAATATTATTATAAGCAGACTCAATCAAAGGCAAATGATCATCTTAATTACATACCCTTAACGTCAATCACACAAGCTCTCAACATGTCTTTCAAAGTATGAATAGTCCATTCCGTTTGAACATCGATTTGTGGGTGAAAAGTTGTGCTAAGCTTAACTTGATTACCAAGTCCTTTCCGAAAAAATCTCCAAAAATGGAAGGTGAACTAATTACTTCTATCTAAAATGATGGATAAAGGCACCATGTGCAAATTCATCATCTCCCGAATATAGAGCCTAACGTAGTCCTCGACTGAATAAAAGGTCTTCACAAGAAGAAAAGGCACTTAGTCATTCGATCTATAACAACCCAAAGAGAATCATATTGCCGACGAGTGTGAGATAAGCTCATGATAAAGTCCATATTCAAATCTTCCTACTTTCAAGTAGGAATGCTAATATCTTGGGTCATACCTCCTAGTTTCTGATGTTCGGCCTTCACTTGTTGGCAATTTGGATACTTAGCCACAAATTTCACAATATCCTTTTTCATTCCATTTTACTGATAGAATTTTTGTAGATCACAATATATCTTAGTGGCTCCTGGGTGAACGGAATATCGAGAACTATAATCTTTTAATAATATTTGTTGCCTTAACTCATCAACATTCGAAACATACAAATGACCTTGATAGCGAAGTACACTATCTCGCCCTTGAGAGAAAGCCTCAATATATTTTTTTAGCATTGCTTTCTTCAATTTAACCAAAGTTGAATCATCATTTTGTTTTGCCTTAATCTCCAACACAAGAGATGACTATGATCCATTCTACACAATAACATCACCATGCTCTGAATCAACCAAACGAACTTATAAACGGGATAATTTGTGCACATCACGAACCAATTTCTTCTTCTCATCCTCAATATGAGCAACACTATGCATGGAAAATCTACTAAGAGCAATAGTAATCACATTTTCCTTACTCAGATGGTAAAAACCACTGATATCATAATTCTTCAACAATTCAAGCCACCTCTATTGACGAAGATTCAAATCATTTTGTTTAAACACATTGAAAGCTCTTATGATTGATGAACACATTTACATCGACACCATAGAAATAGTGTCTCCATATCTTCAAGGCAAAAGTCATGCCGCCAACTCCAAATCATGAGTTGGATATTTCTTCTCATAAACCTTAAGTTGATGAGAAACATAGTCTATGACCTTACTATTTGCATCAAAACACAATCAACACCGATTCTTAACGCATCACAATACACAACAAAATCATTGGAACCTTCCTGTAAAGTCAAAATTGAGGCTGAAGTAAGCCGAGCCTTCAATTCTTGAAAACTCTTCTCACAAGATTTTGATCATTGAATTTTCACTTTCCTCTGAGTCAAAGAAATCAAATTAAAGGAGAAACAATAGAGAAAAATTTCTCTACAAACCCTCAATAGAAACCGATCAAATCCAAAAAAACCTCATAATATCTGAGGGAAAGAGAGGTCTAAGTCAGTTGTTAACTGCCTTGGTCTTCTTAAGATCAACTTTGAATACCTTCTCCTCAGACGGTATGGCCAAGGAATGCCACCGATCTCAACCAAAACTCACACTTGCTAAACTTAGCAAACAACGGACGATCCTTGAGAAGTTGCAAGACAAATGACGGCATGCTCATCCTCACTCCGATAATAGATCAAGATGTCATTTATGAACACAATGACGAACACATCCAAATATTGCTTGACCACCATGTTCATTAAATCTATAACAGTTGCAGGAACATTCGTTGCAAAATTTGTGTACATCCTATCATCTCCAATTCTTACAAGAAGAAAAATGACAACTAAAACAAAAGTAATATTTTATAAATGCCAATTAAAAAAAATTATTTCTCTAAAATTTGACTTTAAACCAACCATCAATCTTGATAAGACGGCCCAAAAGGAGTACATAATTTTTCAATATTCTAAATATTAATACGAGCCGTTTCCATGACCAACACATACAAATATATGGTGAAGCTTAAATAAAGGAAAAGATGTCAGAAATTTCAAATCAGAAAAACAGCTAAATTAACCAAAAAGAAAAGATGGTCCCAGAAGCAACCTGGAGAAAATGACCAAAATGGTATTTAATGTATGAAAATTAACAGTGTTTTATTTTTATTTTTATATATTTTACTAGATTAAAATATTTTTTAATATTTAATAAATGTGTTTATTTTAATTTTTAATATATTTTACTTGATTAATATTCCTTAATATATAATAAGATGTGTTTATTTTGGTCATTTATTTCCAAACTTGACAGACTTATAAAAATAAAATGTGTTAAATTTAACCATCTTATGGCTAAGAAAATCCATCATTATTATCTTCTTTGTTATATTTAAAGAAATAACTCTATGAAAATTGAAATCTAACGTCATTGTCTCTATTTTCTCTTACAAAATTTACTAGTTTCTCTTGCTTAAACTAGAAATAGGTGGAATAATATTCTATGAAAGAAAAAATAGTAAATTTTGTTGAAGAAAATAGAGAAATGATATTACATTTTATGAAATTCTTTTTTTGGAGCTAACAAAGAAAATAATAATAGTGAATTTTGTTAGCCACGCCGTGTCCATAATTAAATTTAACATTTCTTTTTTCTATAAATATATTAGGATTAGGATAAATGCTCAAAATGAATACCTTTCTACTATACGTTAAAAATTATTTCAATCAAATGAAATATATAAAAACTAAAATGAATACTTTTATTATGTTAAAAACCATTTTAATCGAACAAAATGTATTAAAGATCCAAATAAAGCATTCTGGATACATTAAAAGCCTTTGGTCATTTCCTCATTCGAGTTGTCCTTGGAAGAACTCATTGACGTGTTCCAAACATTGTTGATTGTACGGACATCCTATTATAATAATTGTAATTGTTTGTGGATTGACCACTAGCATTCCTTTTTCATTTACTTTCTCTATCATAAATTAATTAAATTCAACAAGAAATTTTGTAATATTTTCAAATTATTTTTAAAATAAATATTTTTTTAAATAGAAAAATATATTTTTATAGACTTTTTACCAAATAAATGAAACTCATCATGTGAAAATATTGATAACATCATTAAATATTTGTCAAATAAAGAAATATGTCATTTTCTTGGATTAATTGAAAAGAAAATTGTCACATAAAGAGGGACAGAAAGAGTACTCCATTCATTTTATATTACTTGGTTTTTGTTTCATACCTCTTAAGAAAGCTTTAATTAGAGTTTAATTTTATTGAACTAACTATATTAATAATGTTATGATACTCTAAAATTAACTATTATTACTACTTTATATAGTTATGTAATTTTTTAAAAGAAAAATAAATTTTTGGTCCATGGACTTTTTTAATAGTTATTTAATATTAATTAAGGTAGTATGAGGAAAAATAAATAACTCTCTTGATTTACTGAAATGGATAAGTGGTAAACTCTATATCAAAGGTGGTAAGTAATTTGCATATTAAGAAAGAATGTTAAAGTCGTTATTGATATTAGTTGATTGTTATTAGATTCAATGTCATTATAGACATTAACGACATCTACCAAGAATGTTAAAATGTATTTATCACTAGTAATTGTCTCTAAAAATAATATATTTAATGATAATTAAGCTATTATTGTTAAAGATCATTTTGGTGTAATGAAAATGAAAAATCTATTTATAATATATAAGAGCCAAATAAAAAGAATCAAAAGGAATAATATTTTACAGTACTATTTCAATATCTCCTAGAGTTTATATCTGTTTTGTTTTCCATTTATATCTAATTTTCTATTTTAGGTAGCTTTCTAAGTTTACCAAAGCTAGCAGTATTAGTCTTTTTATTTAAGGGGAAAAGGACAAATATATCTCTGAACTATCATAAATGGTATACAGATATCATTTGTCTTACTTTAGGGATATTAGTGCCCTTGTCGTCCAAAAACTAGAGCATATATACCCTTTATACTAACGGACATACACGTGTCATAATCTTATCCACCGATTCGACATCGGATCGATGGATAAGATTGCGCCACGTGTCCCTATTTAGTCTTCCGTTAGAGTGAAGGGCATATACGCTCTAGTTTTTTGACGGCAGGGACACCAATGTCATAAAAAATAGATGGAGGATATCTGCATACTATTTATGATAGTTCGGGGTATATTTTTCATTTTTTCCTTTTATTTAATTTCTTTCTATCTTTTGCCTTTTTAATTATGGACTGTGGGGTCTGGAGCTAGAAGGTGAAATGTGTACCTCAATGAGGAAAGAAAGTGAAGTATGTGTTTTGATCTTTTAGTTGCTGTTTGGAAATAATATTGAGTCTGACTAATTAAATTTGAATATGTATCGAATTTTTTTTTAATATGAAGATACAATGCATTTCATCATTTTAATTAATTAGCTTGAATTTGAAAATTCTAATTAAATATAAAAAAAATTATCGGTCTATCACAATTTTTTTATCGATAAAAAGGTGAAAAACTTGAAATTGGCCTTTTTTCTAATTAAAAATTAAAAAAAAAAAGATATTTACGCTATAATATCACAACTCTTATTTGTAAAAAAAGGTGAAGAACTTGACATTGCCCTCTTTCTAATTAAAGATAATATCTATATATTAACGACCAATCAAGACTTTTCGTTTATTTTTATTTGTTTAAATTGACTTGGTATATTCAAAGTATTTATAAAATGATAAATTTACCACCCTCTTTTTGAATATAATTAGAAATAATTTAACTTTAAAGTTCTCCTTTAATTAAATGACTTGTAGGCACATAAATGCTTAAAGCTTATTTTAAACCACAAATTTCAAAAATAATCTTTCATTCTTAATTATGTGCCTCGTCAACTATTCGGTATGAAAATGTTTTTCAATTTTATCATGAATAATTTCCTCAAAGAAAACAAGCTAACTCTTTAAATATGAAGAAATGAGTTCTCTAATAAAAGTAGGAAAAATAAGTTCTACTAGTAATTACATTTCACATTGATCGTACTCTGTCTTCTCCTTCTCTAACACACCTCCACTCATCATAGTCCTCATCCCCACCATCCGACACCCCTATCTCTCCACATCAACTTTCCATAGTATTTATCTAAGTTACATACAAATACATTTAAGATAGTAAATTTTACTTAACTACAAACACAAATAAATGCATAGAAAAACATCTTATTGTTAGAAAATATTTTTCATCACATGGAACATACCCAAAGAGTGATATTATTGTAAGTTAACCTAATTTAATGGTGTAAAAATGTGCTGGAAATTTATCAAATAAATCAAAATTGGCACCTAACCTTTTTTGGGGATTTTTATGACTTCTTGTTGTTGCCCCCCCCGCCACCCCCACCCACCCACCCTGTCTCTCTCTCTAAAACACACATTTGTATTGATTAGATTTGTGACTTTCATCTTTTCAGGCAATTTTCCACTCACTTGCAAGCAAAAGATTCTCTAGGTTTTTTGCCAATTTTGTAAGCAGTTATTATTCCTCCACCATCAACACTAACTATACCTTTTTTTTTCCCTATAAAATTCTAACAAGCCTTTTATTATATTTCTTCTTGCCAAAAACAAGAAATTAACTCTCTAGCTTGTTCATAATTTTTTCAGATATATAATGGTGAGAGGGAAAACTGAGATGAGGCGTATCGAAAACGCGACAAGCAGGCAAGTCACTTTCTCAAAGAGAAGAAATGGATTGTTAAAGAAAGCCTTTGAACTTTCTGTTCTTTGTGATGCTCAAGTTGGATTAATTGTTTTTTCTCCTAGAGACAAACTTTATGAATTTTCAACCTCAAGGTAATTAATTTTACATCTTTTTTCCTCTTTTTTTGTTTTATGTTTTTATTGTTTTAGATTATATCAGATCTAATATATATTAACTAGTTATTTTGGTGACTTAAAAAACACTTAGAAATTATTGAAAAAATATCTTATGACTTGATGAAATAAAACATACTATATTATGTCTCACTTAATAATGAAGATATATATAGTACTGGTATCATTTATGAAGAGTTTTAAGTTTTGTACATTTTGACATTGTATCATAAAGGTGGATTTTGGTGTTTCTATTTGTCTGTGTAGCAATCCTAGTTACTCCTTCGTTTCAATTTAAGCATCTTAATTTGATTAAATACCAAAAATAAAGGAAGACTTAATTATCATAAGACAAAACCCTAGGGTATACATTTTTTTTAGTTATAACCAAGTAGCAGATCTACTAGATAAGGAAGGCGCAAAATATATGTATCTATATAATTTCATTGTTTATGAGTTTGATAGAACATAATAGATTCAAATCATATATTTATCTTAAGAATCTATTTAATATGTAGTAATTATAAATTGAGAACCCAATAAATTAAATAGCTTCAAAATTCATAAATCAAATCTTGAATCAATCTCTCGCTCTTTGTGAATTACTCCTACTATCTCAATCTATGTGACACTCTTTTTGATTTTTAGTCGATCCAAAAAAGAGTGACATTTTTTTTTACATTTAGTATTAGTTTAATTTTAAACTTCTTTTTTAATTTTACTCTTAATAATGATTTATAGCTTCATTTTTTTATAACTTGTTCTGGATTATAAGTTTTCAAAAATCTTTCCTTTTTTTTTTTCTTATATTTTGTTTGAATTTAAACATTCTCACATAAATTGAGATTGACTAGAGAATAGCTATTACTCCCTCCGTCTCAATTCATGTTATGTAGTCTCATTTGATACAAAATTTAAAAAAGAAAAGATTTTAAAACTTGTGATCTAAAATAAGTTAAATGTTTATATGACTATAAATCATTTCATTAATAGTATAATGAACATTTAAAGTAAAATTGTTACTAAATATAAAATATGTCACTATTTTTATGAACTAACTAAAAAAAATGAGTCATATAAATTAGAACAATCAATAATTGTACTTCCTTGTAAAAAAAGGAGGACGATACACAATGGAAATATGCCTCATTATAAGACCTCCATCTTATGTGTTGTTTAAAGTTTAAACATTTCTCATTTAGGGTTAACAAGTGTGGTCACCAATAATTCCCATATTAAAACTTGATTAAAAAAAACAAAACTGACAAAAGTGAAAAGAATACAGTGTCAAAGGCAAATGTACAAGAGCCAGTTGTCAAATTAGTAGTTGGATTTTATGTGTTCCTTTGAGAAAGGCCACACTCTTATGTTGTTTCCATTATAGCACACCTTCAGAATCTTTGTATGCCTTTGCAAATCCATAATCACTATGTGCCTCATCAATATATTTATTATATACTTTCACTTCTGGTCAAAATTTAAAGTTTACGAGTTTTTTTTTTTTTTTTTTTTTTTTTTACATTTTTAAGTTTTAAATTAGTAATTTATATATATTTAATAAATTTAATAAGACAATACAAAATTTGACACGCCTCTTCATGCTCAACCTAATTGGAGTGTGGAGCGGGAGTTCAAATAGAAATAAGTTTAACTTTGATATCATGTAAAGATATAACACTTGAATTTAATTCAATTTGAAAAGTTCAGTCATGAAGAGAGAATTGTTCCAAGTCTGTATATCAAATCATTAAGTTTTAAATTAGTAATTTATATATATTTAATAAATTTAATAAGACAATACAGAATTTGACACTCCTCTTCATGCTCAACCTAATTGGAGTGTGGAGCGGGAGTTCAAATAGAAATAAATTTAACTTTAATATTATGTAAAGATATAACACTTGAATTTAATTCAATTTGACAAGTTCAATCACGAGGAGAGAATTGTTCCAAGTTTGTATACCAAATCATCAGCACATTTATCAACTAATGTGAGACAACTCTAATCCATTCTAACAAGAGGTAAAATTACATTGATAGTGTATATTGTATAATTAGTTTACACTAGCTATCAAAGACAGCTATAAGCTTTAGATTATAGGTTCGACAAAATTAAGATTTTATTTCACTAAACCTTGTATATATGTTTAAAAATTTATTATATGTATAAAAATTAATTTCCGATGCCTATACTTTGAAGTCATTCTCTTACCATTCAAAACCAATAAACTTCAAATCATGAGTCTGTTTATGATATATGTTAGCGGGTATAAATTAAATTTGAGTTTTACTTCTACTCAATAGTAGTGTAAAAGAATCCAAACCTCAAAAATAATATTTTCTTTGTTCCTATTTATGCAACACACTTTTTTTTTCAGTCAAACTAAAATAAAATTGACATATTTCTATATTTAGTAAAAATATCATTTTAAAATACTAATTTTACTCTTAATGATAAGATTTATAGTCACACACAAATATGTATGACTTGTTTTAGATCATAAATTTCGCTAAGTCTTTCTCTAGTAAATTTCATATCAAATTAAACAATATCACATAAATTGAGACGGAATGAGTATATATTACTTTTTATATTATAGTACAATTAATGTTCTTAGGGGTGAGTCTGGCCATGTTCACCCCACTTACTATAGTAACTATAAACGATGTTAAAGGATCCACTTTGATAATGTAAAGATATCCTCAAAAGGCATGGCTACAAATACGGGAACAAATGAGGATACCAAAAGTATTTCACACTTCCATATATCTTTTCTCTTCTTTGATATGTCATCAAAATCCATTTTTTATAATAATAATAATAATAATAAAACAATAACTTAATAAGACTCACCAACATGGATTGTGGTGTAGTGGTGAGATTGTTTCACTCTTAACCAGAGATTTTAAATTCGAACGAGCCCTGGTATGAAGAAAATCTTGTTGGGAGCGCTATCTCCGAATGGACCTACAGTGCGCGATCCAAATTTAGTTAGGAATCCATTACGAGCTTTGAACACTGGGTGAAAAACAAAAAAAAATTAATAAGATTCATTTTCAAAATAATCCTTCCCAACAAGCTTATCATCATCATCCAAGATGTGTCCATCATTGGGAAAGGTGTCATAAATTCATAGTGGGTTATGGTTATCAAACAATTTGTAGTCCTCAAAAAGAGTTACATCACCATCACAATTCACACCACTAGACACTATACTAGGAGTGATCTCCTCATCATCATCATCAAACAAGATATATTAAACTTAAAGAGAGATTAATCAACCAAAGATGAAGAATTACATGTAATCTCATTCTCAAAAAAAGACAAATGTCATTGTTCAAGGAAGTTTCAATCACAATTCACATGACAGCTATGAGCAAAACAAGTATAGGAACTAATTGGCAACAAGAGCTATATCAAAGCTAAAATCTCCAATTAAGAATCTCAACAAGCACCTAATGTATAAGATCCACACAAGAGAAATGAATTCTCAAGCACGAATCTATTACTAGATAACCCTCAAGAGGAATGATCCCCAACAAACAATCTCTTCAACATTTCCTAACAATTACAACCTTAAGAATTTATCATATCAAAATAATCTAAGTCTAAAGGAGCTATTCTCCATTATTATAGCCTAAACTAGCTATTACATAAATACTCTTAATGGACGAAGGGTCTTCTTATTAGGCTTGCATTTCAAGTATAGCCATTGTTTGCATTAATAGCCTCTTTCACCCTACTTTGAGTAGTCTTCCACATGGATCATGTACTTCGACTTTAGCACATTCTCGAGCTCCATGCCTTTGTTTCAACAACCCTCCTAGCCTCTAAGGTAGGATTCAATGACAAGTCTACAAACTCTTTAGCTCAGCTTCTTGTGTAAGGTTTTGATGAAACTCGACTTGCAGCAGGCACTATTCCGTCAAGTAAGTACTCGCCTATTCAAGTTAACATGATAAGCTTATATGTGTATAGAATCAAGATAAACAAGAACACACAGTTGAATTTCATGTATAATTATTTAGCAAGGCAATTAACATATGCCTATCCTAGAAGCAAATGTGTTTCCCAATTGATGTTTGGGTTCAAGACTCACTCTATTTAATCCAATCTACAGTTCTCACTGCTGAGTTCTTCTATAGATTCATAATAGTATTTTATTATTCAATATGATATAATCAGTATAATCACTCTAACACCACATTCATGAACGATCCATAGCCTTAGAACAATAGAACTTACCCACTTGTAGTCATGGTAACAATCTTTTTTTAAAAAAAAAAAAAAAGAAAAACAATTTATTACTGTATGGTGGTGAGACCTTAGCTTAAGCTAGACCCACTGTTCCAAATCGCAACCAATAGCTGCTTCACAAAAATTAAGATTCTGGCAAAAAATATACAAATTTTGCACAATTTTACAAGTCAAGCTCTGCTTATGCCTTAGGGCTTAGGGACTCCATTTATATGAGAGCAAGTTTGTAAGGTTCGATGACTATTGATGGTAGGTGAGCATGTGCCAAAATAACCAACTCTTCATTCGTAGTACTCCATTTTGTCAAGGCATCTGCAATGAGTATTAGAAGAAATAATGTATGTATTAGCTTCGTGTATTAGTAGTATCTTAGCTTGTTCGTACACCTTTTCAGCCTATTTATAACTAATGATTACATTAGCTATACACTCTATCATGTGTATTGAGGAGTGTATTACTAATACATAAAAATCTATGGTATTAGTAATGCAAGAGGATTTAATGCATGTATTAGCAGGGTTAAAGACCCAATTGCCCCTCAAAAAAATTTTACATATCTTTTCCATCATATAACTTGAGGGTGTTTTGTTAATAAATATTTTTTAAAAAATTATGCAATACATGTTATTTTTAATACATCAAACCAATCAATTCATAAGAAATAACTTCTACATAACTAATTATAAGCTGTCCAAGTTCTTCCTCCCTCATTCTAACGCTTATTCTTGTGACTTAAGTGCTTTTAGAGATAAGGGTTTAAAAGGATTTAATTAAGAACAAATATGGATATTTTGGGGATAATTAGTCTTTACATTTAGCATTTTTAGTATTTAGCTTAAGGCATACAGTGTTTAGTTGTTAAAGGTTTCATAGACAAATAGTTAGTATGCTCATATATGACATAGTCATAAACTTCAACATAATTCATGGTCACAGATTTCAACATGATTAAAAAATTAGCCAATAAAGCTGATTATGTTACCGTGTTGTGGAGAAATGCAGCATGCAGGAGCTTATCGAGCTTTATCAGAGGCATACTAAAGATATTCAGTGTGAAAATCCAGCCATGGAACAGAATAATATGCACAATTTGAAGCATGATACATCAAGTTTGATGAAGAAGATTGAGCTTCTTGAAAAATATAAAAGGTTTAACTTTTAATCCTACTTTACAACCTAATATTGTAATTTCTTTGACATAAAATGGAAGTAATTATATTAAATTATATTCCATTTGCATTAGGAAGCTCTTGGGAGAAAGTTCAGAATCTTGCAGTCTTGAAGAACTTCAACGGATGGAACATCAGTTGGAACGGAGTATCAACATCATCCGCGCAAAAAAGGTTAATTTTCTTTGAAAACAAACATCACGCGAAATATCTATATCTATATCTATATCTATATATACGAAGATTAGCATAAACTTACCACATCGTTCCTTGTTTGTATTCAGATGGAAGTCTTTAGGGAACCAATTGAGAGATTGAAAGAAAATGTAAGGCCAAACTGACTCATTTAATTATTTCAAGCTGCAATTCCTATGAACATGGACAATTTCTTGTATATAAAATGGAGCCTTATGCATGTATCATAATTGGAGCATGAATAATATCATATAAAATAAGAATAATGACGAGTTTGACTCTTATATCATGATAAGAAATGAATCATGGCCTAATTAACTCAACTTTAATTTAAAAACTAGCACATAAGATAAGGATCGTCGAACTCAATTATAGTATACACTTACAAGCTACAATGTAAACTTTATTTACATATTATTAGTACTACAATTTAACCATTTATAATCTTTTTTTTAGATTACCATACGGTTTTAATAGTTACTTGTTATAGTTCAACTTAACTTGATAATATAAAAGTTATGTATCAAGTTTACGCTTTTGCACAACACATCTTATTGTAAATACAATGCTATGTGAAGGAATTTATTAGTACTAATTGTTTTTGTCTCTTAATTATTATTTCCAGGTGAAAGACCTTGCGTCTGAAAATGTTATGTTGTTAGAGAAGGTACTTTTTCTTTCTCTCCATCTCAAACTTTTAAGTTACTATTTAAAAAAATGGGTTAGGGGATCGAAATAGTGGCTTGAGGATTATAAGACGGAGAATCAAACCCTCATCACTGTGAAAGTTCAAATAGCCAACTCGAACTTTCCTTCTTCCAAGTTGAACTAATTTGCTTGTCCTTTTTGCTTTTAGTGTGGAGGTCTTGAAATGCAACAAACATCAGGTGGAGAAGACGTTTCTATAGTGATCAGTAGCGAAAAATCGAATGTAGAGACTGAATTATTTATTGGACTACCAGAGTCGTGCAGAACAAAGCGTCCCTAAGTTAATCAACGCCTCACTTTGATTATGTCGTGAAGCTGACTGAACCATATCCATAAACCCGAAAATGAAACGTTGTTCGTTTCCTCTTGGACCTCTGAACCACTTTGGTCCTTATAAATAATTTAATTATGTATACATATATATATATAATGAGTTGTGAAATAGTTCTCCAGTTGAATTGTTTTGCACTTAAGCTAGCTAAAACTTGATAATAAACAAGGCCCATGGGTGTTTTTTCCCTTTGTGGACAAATGATGGCCGGTACAGGTATAAATTAAAGGCATATGTGTTCTATAATTTTAGGTCTCCATAAATAGATACTTAAACTTATATAAAGTTGTGCAATTAGTAAGTACACACGTCAATGAGCTAGCACTTTTGCATTATACGTAGGACATGTGTGTCTAGTTAATCAATTTTATACAAATTTAAGTATATATATATGTCCAGTGGCGGAGCCAAAAATTTTATTAAGAGTGTCCAAGAATAATGGTGTCTGACTGTCAAAATAAAACAAAAAAAAATATAGTGTTATTTGGGTTCGAACCCAAAACTTTTTCATTCAAATGGACACTCATTACTACTGTGCCAAAGCCATAACTTTTGTTAAGGATATCCAACTTTAAGTATATATCCTTTAAATGTAAAATTTGATATATAATATATATATACAACATAATTTTCGAACCAAGGGTGGTGGCTATAGCTACGCCCCTGTATATGTCTACATGTGCACGTACACTCAAAGTTTGAGAACATAAATACTAGTTAAAGTCAAATTAAATGACATATTTTTATACTTATAACTAAACTAAAAGTAAACAATCAAAAAAATAATGGACCAACGTTTTGAAATTGGTAGATGCACCTTGGATTATATATATATATATATGTGTGTGTATATATATATATATATATATATATATATATATATATACACACGTTTTGTTACAGGGGTAGCAATATATATATATATAATAATAATGGACTAAAATATTCCACAATAAAATTTTTACATAAGTGGTGCAATGTATCATATTTTTATGAGGCTTTTTTTTTGTATGTTTGATGGGGGTGCATCTATCATTTGATCAATTAGCAGTGGCACCATCCAAGATTTTAAGTACTGCTTCTTTTGTAGGCAATGCAGGAATAGCTCCTTTTTCTGTTACAGTTATTGCTCCACATCCATTAGCAAATAGGAGTGCATCCCTTAATTTCTTCTCATCCTGCACCGCAACCCAAAAAATTAATAATCGAGATTTAACTTGTATACACTGACTGACTGACGATGTAAATAATCGTAAAAAAAATGATGATATAGTACCATGTAAATATCTGGATCTGAGGCCATACTGTTGATAAGTCCACCAACAAATGCATCACCTGCTCCTGTGGTGTCAACTGCTGTAACTTTAACGCCATTCACTCTCCCATGAAAATTCTGAAATAATTAATTAAATCACCTAATTGTTAGTATTTTTTGCGCGATAAAAAATATTTATACAATTAAGTACTAACCTTAGTATAGTATCTGCAACCGTCTCCGCCTTCAGTTACGAGCAAAAGTTTAAGGTTGGAGTGGAAAAGCTTAGTCATGACCACATTGTCATCATAAGCATCTTCACCATTTGTTAAAAATGTGATTTCATCTTCGCTTACCTGAAATTAATAATGCTAATTTAAGAATTGTAATAAAGTAATTAACCCTTCGTAGTAAGTAATTAATATCGATTGTACTTGCCTTAATAATGTCAGCTTGGTCCCAAATGCTTAAAATTCCTTCACGAGCAGCCTGGGCGGATGGCCATAAGGGCAACCTTAGATTTGGGTCATAAGAAAGAATGCAGCCTGCATTTTTAGCAGTCTCCATGGCAGCAAGATGAGCTGACCTACATGGTTCAGCAATCAAAGAGATTGAACCATAGTGAAAGATTCTTGCCTGTAAAAATGAAACAAAATAGTTAAATTATGTATTGCAATCTAAAACATACTTGAATATTATACCTTTTGAATGAGATTTTTGTCGAGCTCTGCCTCAGTTAGAAGCATATCAGCACTTGGATTACGGAAAAACATGAATTCTCTCTCACCATCTGATTTCAGTGTAACAAACGCCAATGCTGTTCTAGCATGAGTATCAAAACGCATACCAGAATTGTTGACATTGTTCTGTTTTAATATATCAGCTAACATGTAACCAAATTCATCTGCACCCACCTACAAACAAATAGCTGACGATATATAGTTCAGGTGTGTTTTTGATCATTAAATTAAATATGTGTGTACGATACCTTTCCAATAAAGGCAGAAGAACCTCCTAATCTTGCAATACCAACTGCAACATTAGCTGGTGCCCCACCAGGAGCCTTTTTAAAACCAGGTGCTTCTGCAAGTGAAACTCCAGATGCTGTAGGCACAAAATCTATCAACAGCTCCCCAAAACATACAACCAGGTGATCATTTTCCTGGACAGACTTTTTCTTCTTCGATAGAGATGTTGGTGAACCTACATACGCACAATTTCGTCACATAACGTTGATTAAAACATCCACAATATTCACTTTATACTTTGCATTAAAAATATTAAATTCAAATGAACTCCCTGCCTGCCTGAAAGTTACATCCACGCTCTTGATGATTGTTGATAATATAATTAACTAATAAAAATGTGCTCTCTCTTAAGTTTTTAAATGAGATGGTCACACACTTCAACATGGTATCAGAGTAGACAGAGGTTTTGCGATCGAATCTCAGTCACCCAAATCAAAAAGAATTTCCACGTTTTTAGCGCATGAAAAAGAATCAGGCCCGCACGTGAGGAGGCGTGTTGAGAATATAAAGTTTTTAGATGAAATAATCGCGCACTTCAACAATGATCACACTCTCTTACGTGGTGTTTGTTAGATTAAATTCTCAATTGTGGCATTTGATCATTTATGTATTTTTGTTAGAATTTCTGGCTCTGTCACCATAATCATCCATGGGAATTAATGCAAAAATACCTTTTATTATATGGGTGTCAAGAATTAAAAGAAAATTAAATTTTCATATTAACGAAAATCTCATCTCCTAAAAATTGAGGAATTAGTGACAGACAAATTTTATAGCTAAACAACAAAAATTTCATGCTAATTCAATGTAGCTACGGATTAGCAATGAATTATAAGAAAGTTCAATTAGCTAGGAATTATCGATAAATTCCTAAGAAAAAAAGGAGTCCTTACATATAGAGCTCTTGCTTTTATTGAGTTTACTAGAAGAAGAGCTCTTAGATAGCTTGAAGCTGCTTCTCATGGATCGGTCAAGGATAACAGGGAAACAACAGGCCATTTTCGACCCTTTTTTGCTTGACCGATCCATTTTTATTTTTACATATAAAATATAAGAAAAGCAAGCTATGAAAATTTAATTTTATGTTATTCATTCTATATATAATCAAACTTTAACCCTACTACTTAGGATATCTAGTGGTTTTTCAAATTCTTACCACAAAATTATTGTACACAACAAAATAACCGATTCTGTTGAACAGATTATATTTTCATGAGCGAACACTTGCCATTACTGTCCTAGTTTTTCTATTAATGACTCTTTTTTTTTTATATCCATATAAATTTGGATGTTATAAGTTGGACAAATTGGCCTACAAAAATGTTTAGATTTATATCTACAAGTTTTTGCTTTGCACGGACTACCCGTATTTGGGGTAGTTTTTATTTATTGTCTATTAAATTTATGGGTTTTAATTTCTATTTTTATTATTTAATAAAATTTGTACCGCAAAGTATCCTCAATTTTTATTTTTATTTTTATATTTTCACACAAGAACAAGAAATTCAAATAATGATAAGCAAATTAAATAGATTTATAAGAGAGATATTTCAAATTCAAAATAGTTGTTGAATTAAAATAGTAAAAAAGAAAAAAATCACTCATGAAAAGAAGCGAATATATTCCTGAACTTTGAAAGAAGAATCAAATATACTTTTACTAAAAAATAAATTTAAAATTAACATTTTTTTTTTCTTTACTCATCAACCAAAGGGATATATCTAAGTCATTTATGTTATGGTAAATATATGTGAGCCTTTTTTTTTTTCAAGGTGCATATCAATTCTAAGTCGCAAAGTAGAGGAGTATATGTTATTAGGCTTTTTTTTTTTCAAACTATTAGTGTCAATTATATCCTCTCGTAATCTTTTGATTCCCAATATTATGTATAATTTATATCCAATGAATGTATAATCAATATATACTTGGTGTATATATGTTGTAATTATACAATTATTACACTAATTGCACAATGTATCTACTACTTATATATAAGTGTGGATAATCACGCACACAGGTGGAGGTCAACATGCTTGCTTCACCTGTGTGGTTCAACACTTACATATATTTGCCTACTTATTTTTTCATTTTAATTTGTTTGTCTTATTTTTTTAATTTTTAATATATTTAAAAATCGCGTAAAAAATACTATAAATCATGATAATTGACAACTAAAATTAATATATATGTGTCACATCTACTACTTATATATAAGTGTGGATAACTGCACAAGTGGAGGTCAACATGCCTGCTTCACCTGTAGGGCTGGGCATTCGGTATTTCGGTTCGATTTTTATTTTTTTTCGGTTTTCGGTTCTTGTACAACGTGTACCGAACACCGAATCGAAATAATTCGGTTCGATTTGGTTCGGTTTTTATTATTTCGATTCAGTTTATATTATTTCGATTCGATTTTCACAATAAATTCACAAACTAACTAGTAACAAAAGCAAAAATCAGAAAGAAAAATAAATGAAAGAAGAAATATTCATTTTGAAACTTGTTAACTTAAAAGGGAAGAAGAAATATTGACAACAAAAAAATAATGATGGTCGTTGGAAGTGGAAAGTGGTCAGTGGTCGGCTCACGGCTGGCGCCTGGCTGTGTGGAAACTAGAAAGGTCAGCTGGTCGCTGTTGTGTTGCGTGTTGTTGCCTGCTGATTGATTGGCGGCTGCAGCGTGTTGTGCCAAAAGTGGGAACACCAATTTTCATGTGCTGTCGGAAGTGGGAACGCCGATTCACTGTAGACATGGAAAGTGGAACGTGTAAAGTGCAAAGTGGAAAAGTAAGAAAAAAGTTTGAAAAGACAAGCTTTTAACCTACTTTGTTTTTAATTTTAAATTATAATATTTATTATTTAATATTAATAATTAATATAATATTAATATATATTATAATATAATATATTTCGGTAAACCGAAATACCAAATAACACAAAATTTATATACCGAAATATTGAAAAATACAAAAACATATACCGAATACTGAACCGAAATACCAAAATAATTCAGTTCGGTTCGGTTCGGTTTGGTTTTTCGATTTTTCGGTGTTTATGCCCAGCCCTATTCACCTATGTGGTTCCACACTTACATATATATTTGCCTACTTATTTCTCTATTTTAATTTGTTTGTCTTATTTTTTTAATTTTCAATATATTTACAAATTGCATAAAAAATACTATAAATCATGATAATTGACAACTAAAATTAATATATCTGTGTCACATAAAATGGACAAAAAAGTAACATGTATTATTTAATTTGAAAACTACGTAAAAAGTATTGTAAATCTCAATAATTAACAACATATTGACACTACTTATATAAGTGTGGATAATCACACACGTGGAGGTCAACATGCCTGCTTCGCCTGTGTGGTTCCATACTTACATATATATTTGCCTACTTTTTTCTCCGTTTTAATTTGTTTGTCTTATTTTTAAAATTTGTAATATATTTAAAAATCGCACAAAAAATACTATAAATCATGATAATTGACAACTAAAATTAATATATCCGTGTCACATAAAATGAGACAAAAAAAAGTAACATGTATTATTTAATTTGAAAACTATGTAAATAGAATTGCAAATCTCAATAATTAACAACATATTGACTCTTGAAATTCTATTTGTGCCACATGTATTGGGACAAGGAAGGTAACATATATTATTTAAAAATTACGTAAAAATTAGAATAATGAACAACTTAAAATATTTATAAATCATATGAAAATTTAATTGACTCTCTAAATTTTATCTATGTCATATAAAGTGAGAGAAAAAAATCTACTGCTTATATATAAGTGTGGAACCACACATGTGGCGGTTTGCCTGCTTCACCTGTGTGGTTCCACACTTACATATATATATTTGCCTATTTTTTTCTCCGTTTTAATTTATTTGTTTTATTTTTTTAATTTTTTATATATTTAAAAATTGCATAAAAAAACTATAAATCATGATCATTGACAACTAAAATTAATATATTTGTGTCACATAAAATGGGACAAAAGAAGTAACATGTATTATTTAATTTGAAAACTACGTAAAAAATATTGTAAATCTCAATAATTAACAACATATTGACTCTTGAAATTCTATTTGTGCTACATATATTGGGACTAAGAAAGTAATGTATATTATTTAAAAATTACAACAATTAACAACTTAAAATATTTAAAAATCATATCCAATTTAATTGACTCTTTAAATTTTATCTGTTACATAAAGTGAGACAAAAAAATAACATATTGGGCCCGTGCTAGCACGGGCACTTATATCTAGTAAATGAGAAGCATTGAAAAATTTACAAACTTGATAAAAGAAATATCATTTTCAATAGTGATCATCGTTTTCACTAGGGGTGTACGTCACCGGATTGGTTCGGGTTTTTTAAAAATCAAATCAAACCATTTGTATCGGGTTAAAATATAAATAAACCAAACCAAATCAATAATAGTCGGATTTTTTCAATCTCGAATTTTTTTCGGGTTATTCGATTTTCTCGAGTTATTCGGATTTTCTCGGGTTTTTTGATAAAGACTAAAGAGCTTGTGTTCTTTCAGTGATTTAAAAAAAACGTTGAACACTCACGTGATTTTTCATCCTAGAAAAGCATTCGGTAATTTCTTTTGGCATTGCAAGCCCATGAGTTCAATAGGCAATTCTCAATTCTATTTGGAACACAAATTCTCAAAAAATTACTACTATTACTATTTTGGACAACTCATAAAATAGTATCAATAATCAAGAGTGATTCATTATACATTAGAGAAATTCATGAAAGTAACATAGTGGCTTAAACAATTTGCATAGTCAAAATATTGTAGTCAAAAATTAATACGAGTTATTTACATTCAAATCTTTAAATTCTACACCATCATTACTTACAACCTAGGACCTTGTACCTAGAGGCAGGGACGATTTTAAGTACAAAAAAGGGGTCACCTGAACCTGTGGTCATCCGACAAAATTCGATATAACTACTTGTATAATTTGTAAAATATATCAAATAGCAATTGAATGAACCCATGATCACAAATAATTGGATGGCTCACTGGTTTGAGTGTTTGTTTACCTTCCTTTCTTACAGTCGGCCTTTTTTGAAAAAAAACATTAAAAAATGCAGCATTGCGTTTTACTTATATTCTTATTTTTACAAAAAAATAATAATAATAATCTAAAATAGGTTCCATTGCAAGCATTTTATTTAACAAAAAACATAAAGTAGCGCTCAAACTTTCAAGCTGAAAAAACCCATTTCTTCCTTTTTTTCGTTTTTTCAACTGAAATCACCATTCTCAGTAAACAAACTAGCAAAATCAATTATAATATTTTAGATCTTATCTTACGTGCAATGATCAACGGCGGCTCAAACACACAAGTGGTTTTAGACAAAATCAAATCGAAGCCTTACACTTTTAAGAAAAAATAATATTCTTTTAATCTTTTTAGGGTAAAGGGATATATATACCCAGAACTATCGTAATGGTATGCAGATACCCTTCGTCATACTTTTGGGACATTGGTGTCTCTGCCGTCTAAAAACTAGAGCATATATACCCTTTATACTAACGGATATACACGTGTCATAATCTTATTCGTCGATCCGATATTTAATATATCGGATCGACGGATAAGATTGTGTCACGTGTCCCTATTTAGTCTTCCGTTAGAGTGAAGGGCATATATGTTTTAGTTTTTTTAAGGCAGGGCACCAATGTCCCAAAAATATGGCGGAAGGTATTTGCATACCATTTATGATAATTCAAGGATATATTTGTCCTTTTTTCCTTCTTTTTATAAAGTCTACTTTTTAAATTTCTTGAGATGCAAAATTGTATTTTTTTTATAATTGGATTCTTTTAATAATTATTTTTCAATCAATAATTCATATAACCAATGCATTTAATCTTTCTTGCAACGTAGTACTCTAGGTATATCAAATTTCTTCTAATAACTTTTTCTCTTAATAATTTTTTTTTGCAAATGATATTTAATATTTTTCTTATGAAAAAGTTATATCTATTATTGCTAAGATAATTGAGGTCCTTTAAATTTGGAAGCCTAAAGTAGTTGCCTTTTTTTTTAAAGGGGCAAAGCCGTTCCTGACAATGGTGCACCTGTCTTCATGAAATCCTAGATTCGCCTCTGCCTAGAGGAACAAAACATTTTTGAAGTGAGATCTTCCATACATATTTTTCAAAAACCATAGTCTACATCTGCAAAGTAGACAATACAAATCAATTAAGTTGATTAGCAATGGATTAACTAAGTTGATGTTTAGTCCTTAGTTCTTAATACTATTTAGAGCAAACAGTAATTTGGTAATTAACAATCACAAAAGAATGAACTAATACGTTTGTTCCATGTAGTGAAATTAAAGTACATCAACTGACTAATCAATCCTCAAAGGTGAGTCGGGGTATTCTGAAAGAATTGAAACAAATTGAATACTAAATAAAATTTAAAAGAAGAATCATTTTATATAACAATTTGAATATATAAAGTTACCTTCTTCAATTTCCTCAATTTTTTGGACTTCCTCTAATATATCTGCAAGCTTGCATTCTTTAGAAGGCGATCGTAACCATTGTTGAGTGCAAATAAGTGCTTCTACCATTTTTGGAGATAAAGAACTTCGATAACTATCAAGAATTCAACCACCTGTACTAAAAGCTGACTCAGATGCAACAGTAGAAATAGGAATAGAAAGGGTATCCCTAGCAATTTTTGCAACAATTGGGTATCTACTGGACGAAACTTTCCACCAACTCAAAATATTAAAATCATTGATCTTCACTACATCATCTTTCAAGTATATTTCCAGATCAGATCTTTTTACAACAAATCCCTCTTTTTTCATGTGTTTCTCCCATTGAGATTGCAACAAATCACTAGATTCACTCATCACACAATTATCATTTTCAATATTTTCGTTAGGATCTTTAGAGCAAGAACTATTGTAGTGATTATATAAGGGATTCAAAACATCTCTCACATCTTGAGACTTTAATCTTCCCATCAAAGAGTCATATGCAATAGAAAGAATATACTCTACATATTGCATCTTGTATCTAGGATCCAACACAACAACAACCATCAGTAGCATATTCATACTCTCAAACTTACCCCAATATTTATCCATCTTGGATTTCATTGTTGTTGTCATATCAACCAAAATGAGATCATCATGTTTAATATACTCGATAATATCATTTCGGAGATTGAAAAAATCATGAAAGAAAGAGTGAGAAGTAGAATATAAGTTGCCCGAAAATTTTAAGTTGCCTGATAGAAAATATTAAGAAACTTCACAAAAGCTTTCGCAATATTCCAATCATCTGTTGATGGATTTTTTGTTGTTGTACTTATTTCTCGACATTGCTTTTGATAATTCTGGTCATCCACATACATTCTTGTAAAAGCTTTTTCAAATTTCAAAGCTTTATCCAACATTGTGTATATTGAGTTCCATCTAGTCTCAACATCCAGACTTACAAGACCACGGGTGTCAATCTTAACTTTCTCAACAACTGACTTAAAAGTTGCAAATCTTGAAGAAGAAGATCTGACATATTTTATAGCACTTCTTATATGAGAAATAGGCTCAATTTTTTCATTCAGCCCCTCTTTTACAATCAAGTTTAAAATATGAGCATTACATCTAACATGTAAAAACTAATTTTCAAACATTACCCCTTTTCAATCTTCAATACGCCCCTTTAAACTCTTAATGGCAGCATCATTTGCGGTTGCATTATCCAAGGTCACTGTAAACAAGTTCTCAATGCTCCAACCTAATAAGCAATCCTCAATCCCCTTGGCAATAGTCTCACATTTGTGATCTGATGTTTGAAAAAACATTAAGAATTCTCTTTTGTAGATTCCATTGATCATCAATTCAATGTGCAGTGATGACCATATAAGTACTACGTATCACTGGTAAGACAAACACGTTGGTTTTTTATAAGTTCCTTAAGCTTTCCTTTCTCTTCTTGATAAATCCTTAGACAACGTCGACCAACAGTTACACGAGAAGGTACTTCAAAATTTGGAAAGGCTTTAGCCACTAACCTTTTGAATTCTTCTTCCTCAATAGCTCTAAACGGTTGTTCATCAGTAATTATAAAATCGGTAATTTCTCTCTTAATTTCATCCATATTAAACACCCCTTTTTCAGTGGAACCACCTTCTGGCCAACCTCTTTTGATAGGTTTTAATGTTGTTTGCCTCTTATCGAACTTAAATGGAGACTTGAGACATTTCACAGTTAAATGATTCCATAACGTAGTCGTCCCATTGACACTGTCGGCAACAAATGTTTTAGTACAATAATTACATTTTGCCCTACATTTACCTCTTTTAGCAATAAACTTGGAGAAATGATCTCAAATTTGAGATGTTTCTCTACCTATAGTTCCAGAGTTAGGAGCGACCGGAGGAGCTGCTCTTTTTTGCTTCTTAGGAGGTGTTTGTGGAAGTGGAGTTACTTTACCTTGTTGTTGAGATATTGTCGACATAGTTGAAGGAATATTAATAATCACCTCTACATTCGTTACAGAAGGTGTAGTTTCCATCCAAAAAGAAAGTTGTTGCACATACATAACAATAGTTATTAGTATTCTACTACAAGATTGTGTTTCAACAAAACTTCTATTCAAGTATTGTTCTCAAGACTTAGAAGTATATTTCACTTTGAAACCAAAAAAGATACAAATATAGTGGGAGTACAAAATATTTGGTTAGAAAAGTTTGATGTATATTACCGGCTACTACTATCAACATCTAATAGTCTCTTAAATTTTTATCTCTATCACTTGTTTTTCCTTATCTCTGCGGACCATCACGATGTTTACAGTACAAAAACCTCCATACAAATGGAACCAAAAGCAATGAGTCGAACACTTGTCCTTTCTTCATTGCATCGAAACAACATAAGTAAAGAGAGAAAAGTGAAACTTATATACAAAAAAATTATCATCATCTTGTTGCTAAGCTTAACACATCATAGATATGGACACCAAGATGTATAATTTTTAGGTTTATATCTATGATTCAACTACCCAAAATTGAGATGTTGTTGACAATGGCAATACAAGAAAAATATCTAAAAACGAGTTAGTAGCAATTACTTACCCAGATTAAGATGAGTTGATGATGATTTGAACTAAAATCGAAAAGACGAGCTTAATATATACCCTAATAGCTAAGGAGTAAAACCTAATAGTGACTAAGCCTTTGAAGGTGAAGAACTGCTTTTGAGCTGCTGACCTAATGACCTTTGTTAAATGAGATAGAAAATATTATATAGGGCTAGTTGAATTGTATAATTTATTTAGGCTTTTGTTTATTCCTAAAAATTACAAGTGGGCTCAAGTCAACTATGTAGCCCAAAGTCCACTAATATTAACCATAAAATTGTGAGAAAGATTAAGAAAAATATATAAATTATATATTAATAAACATTTTTTGTATAAAATAAAATTAAAAATAAATATATATAATGTCGGGTTGGTTTGGTCTCGGGTTGACCTTTTTTAGTTAAAACCAAACTAAACCAATTATAGTCGGGTTTTTTTTTTCCAATACCAAACCAAGTCAAACCAAACCACTAGTCGAATTTTTTTGTCGGTTTGACTCGATTCGCGGTTTGGTTCGGTTTGCGGTTCGATTTTGTTCACCCCTAATTTTCACCAACTTTCCTCTTTTCTTAAAATTCTTCCAAGAAAGTATTATGCAAAACCATATCTGAAAATGAACAACAAGCGAAATAAATATCAGCTATCATCATATTTTGATCGAAAACTATCTAAAGAGGATAAACATTTTTGCATCTAAGTGAAAGAAGAGAAAATTTCGAAAAGAAATGGTAAGGAAAAAAGAAAAATGGTAATTAATTAGTAGAGAGTGAAGTGAAGTTGAGACCAAATAAAAAAAATTAAGCAGTAAGACAAATATGTGATATGTATATATTATGCATCACTATAGTTTGAAAGTATTATAATGTGTAACTAATTTTTTATAGCAATTTTCTCTCTTCCTTCTTCCTCTTTCCCCCTCTCTCTGCACTCTCATTCGCCTCTGTCCTCTCTCTTTGCCCCTCTCTGCTTTTCTCTCTCTCTCGCCTCCTCCTTTCTCTGTCAATAAAATACAAATATTTACAATCAATGATAAAAATACAAATGATAACGGTCAACTATGTAAATTAGTTTATGTGATACAAAATATAAATATACATGGCAACAAATGAATATAAATACACACAATGCAACAAATACGAATGACAACAAATAAATGCTCTTTTTCAGTGATACAAAACATATACACACACGACAAAAGATGCATACAAATGAATATTAATGCAATTGTTACGACATACAACATTGGTACAAATTATATTTCGTTAATACACTTGAACTTGATATAACATTGATATATATAATTTGTATTCGTTTATACAATTGTATTCATTGATCCAAATTTTAGAGGTGTCAAAAATGAACCCAATAATAGGTAATTCGCCCAAAATTTTAAGAATTGGGCTCAAGATAATTTGAATTGGGCTCAATCTTAACTCATTCAAGTCCTAACTCATTTTAAGAGTTTCCTCAATTGATCCCAATTTAATCTCCAGTTTCAACCCCTTTAAGACTCTTTATTTGCATTTATGTAATATATGTTCCTATATTGAAGGTATGAATTATTGTCTAGTTTATATCTTTAAGAATTTATATATCCATCTCTAACTTCTTTTTTCAATTTTTCTTGAGTTGAAATTCAAATTGTGGTTATTAAACTTAAATAACAATATATTAAAATTATTGAGATTAAGCAGATCAAATTGGATGGGTCCAGGCCTAACCCGTTTTAAAGCCCATTTGAGCCCAAAACAAACTTGCGCGGGTCAAAACCCAATCCAATTTCTCTTTCAATCCATTTTAATATCTCCAATTTCAACACAACCTGCTCATTTGACACCCCTATAAATTGTATTTAGATACAAATGGTATTTATTAATACAATTATATTTATTGATACTAGTGGCAATATGCTATTCCACAAGATAGTTGTTGGGTGGAAAAAGATTTGTGAGATAAATTTGCACCAGGATACAATTATAATGGATGGCTTAAACTTGAGGGCAAATACACAATAGCAAATGGGTATACATGGAGAAGAGGCGAGCTAGAAGAGTGGACATGAAGCAGGTGGATTTGGTGTAAGGGAATTCTTCCTAAGCACAATTTTATTTATTCGTTAGCCCTTCATGGAAGATTTAATTCTGCTTGGTGCTAAGAGTATGTAAAGACAGTGTTGGTTGTGGGGATTAATGCAATGTTTTTCTTCACAAAAAAAATTATATTCATTGATGTACTAGTTAAATATATATATTTACCCAATATATATACAAAGTACAATTTGCCCTCTCCTTTCTCTAGCCCCTCTCTCCTCACTCTCAACAAATCGATGAGATATACAAATCAATTGTGTCTCTCTCCTCTCTCTTCCGGACCTCGTTCACTTTTCTCCTCTCTCTCCAATCTCGTTTGTCTCTCTTCTCATTTTAACATGTAACTACAAATTGTAATTAAGGAATAACTAAGAAGCCTAATTATATTATAATCTTAGCTGTTTTTGAAATTTCATCACATAAAAATAGGAGTGTTAATGGTTTAAAAACTGTAATTAAACTTCTTTGACAATATGTATCAACTTTTTAAAATCTATTATTTTAAAATCATAGATTTTATTCCGAGAGAATATTATTAGATATAAGAAACTAAATGAAGATATTGTTAAGGTTTCAATAAATGTTAATAAATATCAGAGATGATTGATTCAAGACCAAAGAGTGGATGATAACATGATTTTATTCGATAGTCACACAAATATTTATAAACTATTTTATTAAGAATAAAATTAAATATTGTAATATTTAATTATTTTTACTAAAATATAGAACAATATTTTATTTTATTTGTAAAATTGAAAAAAGCCGTAAATTTTTGTAAGTGGCCACATTAGCTCTACGTTTGTTCATATAAATATTTTACCTAGTCCTTATTTACTTTGTCTTTTTTCACGTGATATTCAATGTTCATATTATTAGATTAAATTTAAATTCATATCGAAATATTGATATATTAGGTATAGGGGAATCGAATCTATCTGCAAGGTTCCAAACGGCGTCGTTTCGCTTTTGCAGTGCTTCATATATAACCAGAAAAACAAATATGCAAAGATAGAAGAAAATTGAAAAGGATCTCTATTTTTATCGCCCAAATTCTCAGATTTACTTTCATCTTCTCCGTTTTGCTCCATAATCAAAATTGTTTAATTACATTATCGTTTTCACCCACACAATTTCGATTAATAGTTCAGATTCCCAATTTTTTTGAATTTTTTTGGGCAATGAACTTCTTGTAGCAGGAGAACTCTCTGGAATATATTCCTATGTATAATCTCTCTCTATATTTCTCTTTATTTGTGTATAATCTAATCTGGGTCATGTTTCGTTAGCGAATTTTTTAAATTTTTTGTTGTTGATTTTTTTTTTTTTTTGGTTGAACAAGAAATGGCATTGAAGAGGGGATTATCTGGTAGGAACAGTGGAAATGTATGTTGTTACTCAATTGTGGTTCTTGTCTTCTGTTCATTCCTTGCACCATTGATTTTCTTCGTGGGCCGTGGCGTGTACACCTCTACTTCAATTGGTTAGTATAAATTTTCCCGCATTGCTGATTTGTGGTTTGAAGAGTTAAATTTAAACTTGTGGAGTTGTTTATCTTCGGTTTTTGTAGTGTTGGATTGTCTTAATTGAGGTGCTTTTAAGCTAAAATAGTTTTTAAGCACTTTTGTATTGTTTGAGTAAAAAGGAAAGTACTTTTAGGTGAATTAAGCCAAAATCTATAAGTTTATGCTTATAAGCCCATCCAAACAGGCTCTTAGTACTCAACATTGGTTTGATTCAAATTTGTGATTTTCTTCAGAGGCTTAAATTTATTTTAAAACTCATTTCGTGGAGCGTATTGATTCAAATTTGGTGTGATTAACTAAATTTCCTTACTTTTTGGATAATTTATGGAGTAGAGCTAAATGTGGAGAACGAGTCTATATAGTTCTTTAGAGTAACACACTCCTTGATCCCTTAATTGGAGAATGTTATATATACTAAAAGAGCACTGTTGCTTAAGTAAGGAAATTATCTGTACATTTTCCTATATTATATGTAAGATGTTAAAACTGTGGAAGTAACTATGTAATAATGCTATTTTCTCTTAGCACCTTCTCTTTTATGGCTGATGGCTGCACTGGAGAATTTGAATTTCCTAATTATACTGCCTGTCTGATTTCTTGACATCAGTCGGATAGTATTACTATTAGATACTAGCTTATGCAAAGGTTTAGGAAAAAACAAAATAGAAGAAAACTTACATGTGTGTATCAAAATATTTTCTTGACCTCTCCATATGGATTTAGTTGATGTCTTTTTTTTTTTGGGGTGGGGTGGGTGGGGGTAATTGAATATTTATTGAAATACAAAGACTGTACTGTTTCAACTTAGCTAATATGCAATCTTGAGCAGTTCATATCTAGAGTTTTCAGTTTAGATTTAGATTCACAGGAAAAGACTGTATAATTCATTGAGTTTCTGGATAAGTTGAACTAGAAATAATGTTTGCACTACAAGTTTAACCCCTATATGAAGAGTGGTATTGAAGTAAGATTAGATGGGATTGTGGTATTTAAATATAGACAATTTTAATCTCTTAGAAGAATAGCTTAACAGATGAAACCTTCAGATGTAGAATTAAAATAGAACAGCGTGAATGTAAGCACTACGAGAGTTGTAGGTGATAGGAAGATAGCAAAAGAAAGATAAGTTATATAGAACGATGATGAGATCAACAAATATCATACAAGAGTAAATGGTGGGACAAAGTCCCTTTATACAAGACAAGTGTTGTAGAAATATGAAGGTAAGTAGATGTGCAATCATATAAGATTAGAATAGATTAGGGATTATCACATCTGCTAGAGAGTGCAAGTAACACACTATCAATCTCTCGGTCAAGTCTTAATTCCAAACTAGTTGGAGTCAGTTATTGAATTATATAGTATTATATTGGAAAAATATTGAACAATGCTGGGAAATGCTATCCTTTTTGGAAAGGCTGAAATAACTTATGCACAAATCCAAAATTGAAAATCATAAAAAGAGAAAAGAATAAATTACTTTAGGACAGAGGGAATTGTATGCTATAGTTCGATAATAAGGGGAACTGACTAGAGACTGCCCCATAAAGGATCACAATAATGTTGTGAAATATCGGATAGGATTTCTTTTTAAAGGTCTTTCCTTTTGTGCTCTTTATGAATAGAGGTATCTCCACGGCTCCAAATCTAAATACAAATCCGAATGGTTTGAACAATAGAGAAAGATGCATAATGCGCTTTTAACTATCTGCCACATTTGCTAAAAAAGTCAAATGAAAGGCCTATTTTTTTGTTTTCTCAATACATTGAATTGGAAGCATACTCAGCTCTTCTTCTACATACCCTCAACCCCAAGAACAACCAAAATAATAAATTGTCTTAATCTTAAATTGGTTGGGATTTCTTTAAAATGAACTATGTATCCATTCAATTTATTTGAATTCCATATCAATAGTCCCTCACACTTAGGTCGTGAAATTATGCAACTCCTTGCTCATTTAACAAGGCACCTGTGGTATTGATGTAGTGTGTCTACATAGGCACGTCCCGACAATCAATATTTGGTAGGTACCTCAAGTTAGACTATGGCCATCACCTTACCGCAACACTACTTTATTGTAGTTCTAGACTGGCTACACCTTGTACGATTAATTTATGTCAAGAAAATGATTTCCACGATAAGCTATTTTTTGAGTAACATACAGAAGATCAAGACATACTGCTTAGGCCTTTATTATTTTTGGTGTAAACAAGTAGCTATAGACAGCACAGAAGATGTTTTTAATGCAATTGATCGCCTGTAATCAAATGGCAAACTGCTTTGCTGAGAAGAAGCTCAGGGGGTTTAGGGATCAGAAACTTGGGGCTACAAAACAACTGTTTGTTGGCAAAATGGTTGTGGAGGTTTGGAAGAGAGGGTCAAGCACTTTGAAAGGAAGTTATTAGTAACAAGTATGGCCAGAACAGCCCATGGGTTTCCGATATGGTGAATAGTCTGTATGGTGTCTCGGTGTGGAGAACTATCAGAAATTTATGGAGTCAACTACAACACAATATTAGATACAAAGTGGAAATGGGACCAAGGTTCTTTTGGAAAGATCACTGGATTGGTCAGGACTCCTTGATGTCTTCCTATCCACCCTCAGCTCTTCTCCAGATGCCATGGTAAATGAGGTATGGTCTGAACAAGGGTGGAAATTAAGCTTCAAAAGGTTATTAAATGACTGGGAGAGAGGGAGAGTAGCCGAGATGCTACCAACACTAGATGATTTCAAGGGCACAAATCTGGAAGCTGATGTAATGATTTGGAAACACAATCATGATGGTATCTTGTCAGTCAGCAGATTGTACAATAGGAAAGTGAAGGAACTTCTGGGGGAAATCTCCTGACCATGGAGTAAGGTATGGAAGAATAAAGTTTCAATTAAAGTGAGGTGTTTTTCATGGCTAGTGGCTAGAAAGGCATGCCTAACTCATTAGAAGCTGCAAAGAAGAGGGTTTGAAATAGCTTCTTGGTGTTCACTGTGTAATGAGACAAATGAGACTAATAGCCATCTATTTCTCCATTGCAAAGTCACTGCTCAATTATGGGCCATTTTTCTAAGCAGAACACACACAAGCTGGACAATGCCAGAATACACTGCAGACCTTCTTAGTTGCTGGGTGAGAAGAGGGGGGAGTAAGAGCCAGAAGAAATGGTGGAACATGATACCCTCTTGTATATGGTAGACTATTTGGAGAGAAAGAAACAAGAGGTGAATGGAAAATCCTGCAGAATCAGTATGAAAGATCATATGGCGTTGTATGAAGACTTTCTTTTTTTGGTGTAAAGAGGAGGGTATGGAGGATGTTGGACAGATTTTAAATTTTTTTCTCTTCTTTATAAGTTTAGTAGCAGCTTTCTTGAGTTAGTCTTTTTTGGGTCACTGATGTAAATTTTTTTGATGGTTGCCAGCATACCCTCATTGCTGAGGAATACAACTTTACCTTTATCAAAAAATTATATATATTAGGATTTGTAAAGAGACAACTTTTTTGATGGGGGACTACACTTTGTTGTAGTAAACCTGTGGATATATAGAAGTAAAGTTTACCATTCTTTAAAAAAAAAAAAGAAGGATTCTATTTTTTGAGGAATGACATTTTCTACTATATCATAAGCACTTAAAATTCTAAGAATATATAAAATTAATTCATTAGGTTCTTCAGTAGAGACTAGGTAACTTGTAGTATTGGAATGGAACCAGTGACTAAGTTGGATGCTTGATCAGTATTATTAAAAGTCACGCTTCATTGCTCGAAACGATGTACTTTGGAGAAATATGCGCTTCAAATTTCATAGAATGACACGCAAAGTGATTTTAGCAAGAAGCAGTTGGTTCTATGAATCTTTTCTTTGAGCGGTTTTTGGTTTGAGGATCAAGTATTCAGTGACTATAATGAAGAGATTAGTAATGTTGGAATAAATAATGTATGAATTAATTCTTGTTGAGTATTTGATTCGTTGCACTAAAATTGGATATACAAGATATCATGTAAAATATTTGCTTTATATTTTAAACGAAAAAGCAACTTACAATTCTCTCCTTGGATGCTCGACTCTTATATACTTCCTGGAAGACAAGGGTAGTTTTGTACTTTTGGTGTTTTATCCATGTAAAAGTAATACATGGGTAAGTTATTCCCAAAGGTGGAGCCAAGATTTGAAGATTATGGGTTCGGTTTCTAGCCCTTTTAAGTTATTGGGTTCTAAATTAATATTTGTATATGCACCCATTTGGTCAATGAAGTGGGTTGAGAATGATGACTTCTGATGTTCAATTCTTAGTAGAGGCGAAAAACACTAGGCGGTTTCTTCGAATCTATCCCAGCATTGGTGGATAGATTACCAAGCACTTGTGTTGGTGGGAGGTAGCGAAAATTCCTTAGAATTAGTTGAGGTGCATGCTAGTTGGTCCAAATACCACGGTAAAAAAAACAATAATAATACTTGTACATATTTAATAAATTTCTTAAAACAAACACAATGTTTGGACCAAAGCTACTGTGTTCGACAAAATTTGCAAGCGATGCTTTAGCTCCGTCCTTGGTTATTCCATGTTGGTGGTGGTGTAAAATAGTTCGCCAATTAGTGTATTAAGTTATACGAAAATTAGTTATACATGATTCAAAATACAAATCAAACATTTTAGAAAATTTATACCACGATTATTTTATCAGTCCTTCAAACCATTCAAACCAAACAACCTTTGAGAAGTTGGATTAATATTCTGCATTATTGTATATAGGAAGCTGAAATTAGTTATTTTAATCGTAGTTTAATTATTATAGTGCTAAATTCGTACATGTTTCGGCATTTTCAATTTTTCATAAATTGTGCACTTTACTTCAAAAAAGTGTATGCTTCATTTAGCGCTTTTATTTTCAAGCCCTAGGACCTTGTCAATGGTTTGTACTTTCAGCTTTTAGAAAACATAGTCAAATACAACGTTTGGACCAAAGCTACTAGGTTCCGCCAGACTCGTAAGCTATATTCTAGCTCCATCCTTGGTTATTCCATGTTGTTGGTGGTATAAAATATTTCACCAATTGGTGTATTAAAGTTATTTCAGGATTAATTATAATTAATCCATGATTGAAAATGCAAATCAAACATTGAAAAAACTTGATACCATGATTATTTCATCAGTCTTTCAAATCAAATGACCCTTAAGGAGTTGGATTTATATTCGGCATTATTATATTTAGGATGCTGATTTAATTATTTTAATCAAAATTTGATGATTGTAGTACTAAATTCATATATGTTTGAGGCCTTTTATTTTTTTTCGCAAATTGTGCACTTCACTTCAAAAGGCATATGCTTCATTTAGAGCTTTTCACTTTAAGCCTTAGGGACCTTGTCAATGTTTTGTGCTTTTAGCTTTAACATTGTTTTTGAGTAATTGGCACCATTTTGATTGTTGTTGGAGCTCTTCTCATAGTGAGGAAGGTAGTGACCCCTTTAGTGGTGGTTTAAGGTGGGTATTGAATAGAATCATTGTATGCCTAGACACTTGATGATGTATTTGTTAATTCACACAAATATATGCATAAATTGTGTTTAATTGTCTCGCTTATACTATCCTCCCTAAGCTTGCATAACTTGTTATAACCCAACTTTATGTTCCTTTTACAGATAATAATGATTTTTCAACTACTACAAGTACACAGGTATCCAGCTTTGTTAAGGAAAAAATATTGGCCAAGAGCAATACTAAAAATGCAGAGGTTAGGAATGAGAGTCAGACTCAAGCCTGGATATTGTTTGTTCCCATTTGTTATTGCTGAAATAGATGCTGACTGATTGTTAGCATGTTGGATGTATCACAGGGAAACAAGTGGACTCAGATAGCTGCATATGTCAGAAATGAGATCTCCAGAGGCATACAAGATGATCTTGTAGATGGTAAATAGTTTGTTAGCATTATAGTATCTTTTGAGTGCCTCACAAATGTATGAATAACTAGATATATTTTTTCCAAGCAGATGATCATTCCCAGTTTCATACACCTGCTATTTTGGCCAGAAGGGTACTTTAATTATCAGCCACTTTATACTTGCATTTACTTTTGTTGCACTTCTGCTATCAGCAAAGAAAGAGAGCTTGATTGATTTGAAGCGCTTAGATTCACTCACTCTCTCTCTCTCTTCCTCCTACCCTCTCCCTACGTTTGTCTACCTCAGCTGTTTGTGTTATTATAAGTTTTCAAGTGCTGTGCAGCAATTGGGAGAGAGGAGACGTGAAAAGTATGCTACTGCTTTAGTGAAACAGGATGATGAAGTAACTGTGAAGCTTGAAAATGCTGCCCTTGAACGCTCTAAGTCAGTTGACTCTGCTGTGCTGGGGAAGTATAGTATATGGAGGAAAGAGAATGAAAATGAGAATACTGATTCAAAGGTACACTTGATGCGAGACCAAATGATTATGGCAAGGGTCTATATAAGCATTGCAACGATGAAGAAGAAGTCCCGCTTGGCTCAGGAGTTACAGAAGCAGCTTAAAGAAAGTCAACGTGCGTTAGGTGAAGCAATATATGATGCTGATCTAACTCGCAGGTATCAAATTCTTTTTGACCTTTGGATACTTAGCTTGTCCATTTGTCCCCGTTTCGTACAGGAAAGATTAAATCATTCATTCTCCTATGTTCAAATAGTGCGCATGAGAAGATTAAATCAATGGACCAAGTGCTTTCCAAAGCTAAAGAGCAACTCTATGACTGCAATCTTGTCACAGGGAAGCTGAGAGCAATACTGCAGTCTGCGGATGAGCAAGTTAGAAGTTTAAAAAGGCAGAGCACATTTTTGAGCCAATTAGCTGCAAAGACCATTCCAAATGGTATCCACTGCTTATCCATGCGTCTGGCTATTGATTATTACCTCCTCCCTCCTGAAAAAAGAAAGTTCCCTAGAAGTGAGAATCTGGAAGATCCCAGTCTTTTCCATTATGCCCTGTTCTCTGACAATGTTTTGGCTGCTTCAGTTGTTGTCAACTCAACTATCATGAATGCTAAGGTGAGGAATTCTTTCTGACATTGTCCAGATCATCATCCACATCTCAGTCTTTTATCTCTACTATGCATGTGTGAGAGATTTTCTATATTCTTCTGTATCACTTGACGATGTCCCTAATCCTTGATAACAATCAGAAACCTTATATTTATGCATGATAAAAATGGCACACTTTGAATTTTGATATATCTAAATGTCTTGAATGGTGCTGATAGTTACTTCTCCAGATAGCATGTTGGCTACATATTAGAAGCTAATTTTGGATGGGCTATTGAAAGAAAAATTCCATTTGCAGGAACCAGCGAAACATGTATTTCACCTTGTCACTGATAAGTTGAACTTTGGAGCTATGAATATGTGGTTCTTGTTGAACCCTCCTGGAAAAGCTACAATCCATGTTGAAAATGTTGACGAGTTCAAGTGGCTTAATTCATCATACTGTCCTGTCCTGCGGCAGCTAGAGTCTGCTGCTATGAAGGAATATTATTTCAAGGGTTCACATTCCACCACACTATCAGCTGGTTCTTCTAATTTGAAGTATCGAAACCCCAAATATCTTTCAATGCTCAATCACCTTAGATTTTATCTCCCTCAGATTTATCCCAAATTGGATAAAATCCTTTTTCTTGATGATGATATTGTTGTTCAGAAAGACTTGACTGGACTGTGGTCGGTGAATCTTCATGAAAAAGTGAATGGTGCTGTTGAAACATGTGGTGAGAGTTTTCACCGTTTTGATAAGTATCTAAATTTCTCAAATCCTCATATTGCCAAAAACTTTGACCCAAATGCTTGTGGGTGGGCATATGGGATGAACATTTTTGATCTTAAGGAGTGGAAGAAGAGAGACATAACTGGTATATATCACAAGTGGCAAAACATGGTAAGGAATTTATTGCCTTTCCATCTCAGATATATAGCTTTTCTTTACTGTTTGGGTCCCTCTATGCTGATTTTCATTAAGTGAAGTTCACTTTTAGTCTTTTACTTTGACTCAGAATACTTGGATTACATCATTTGTTTCTTTATACCAATATAGTGATTGAATACATGTACTGAAATTTGAATGTCTGCTTTTCTCCCAATACCATACCAAATACATAGAAAAAATCTTAATTTCCATCGGATCTTACTGACTAATTTTCATTCTTTTCTGCCTTGATCATTAGAATGAAGACAGGGTCCTTTGGAAACTAGGGACACTACCTCCAGGGCTAATGACATTTTATGGGCTTACACATCCACTGGATAAGTCATGGCATGTTCTAGGTTTGGGTTACAGCCCAAGCATTGATGGATCAGAAATTGAGAATGCTGCCGTGATACACTACAATGGGAACATGAAACCATGGCTAGAGTTGGCTATGACAAAGTACAAGTCATACTGGACCAAATACATTAAGTTTGATCATCCATACATTCGCACCTGCAAACTTGTTGAATGAAGGTGTCTGCTCTGCACACGCAGTCACATTTCCATGATCTTCTAATGAAAGAAGAGCTCCCATATACAGCGTTATTCTCTTGTTTCCAGTATGCAACATCCCCTGAATCGTTTATTCTTTGCTGTGTTCACTTATATTCATTGTTCGATTCTGATGTCTGCTGCTTTTTTCACCAGTAACAGACCTTTTCGGCATGGACACTTATAACTAGGGTGAAGGAAAGTTTGTAATGTCCTGAATCACAGTATATTCTTTGAACAATAACTAGTCTCTATTTTTTGAATTGAATCAAAGTGGTTTTTGCAAGTCTAAGCACTTGGGAAAACTTGTGTTTCACATCTCTGCAGTTGAAGAAATACAATTTCTCTTATATTGCGATGCTTGTCATCGGTCTTACTGCCACCAATTCGTTTAATTTCTTTTGTCATCTATTTTAACAATAATAAAAAAAGGTTATTTTAACATCTATGATAATGTCTGAGGATTTTGAATTTGACAGTTTCATGTTATAAGTGCAAAAGTCTAGTTGATGTTCATGGTTCTAAAGTTACTTTTGCATGTTGTTCAAATTAATATTGTTGTTCATGTTCAATCCTCTTGCTACACCAATATTCTGAATTCCATTATAATTTATAGGATGACATGTGACTAGACACCTAGAGCTGTCAATACGAGCTGTGTTAATTAATATAGGCTTTGAAATTTGATGAGCAAGGCTGGACTGACTCATTTTTTGTGGGCCAGAAAAAGGTCAGCCCAACTCACAAGTATGTGGGCTACGGGTTGTGTCGGGTCAACCCACTTTTTTTATAAAAGTATATTTTTTTAATATAATTTTTTATTTTTATTTTTAATTAATTTTTATTTGGCCCACGAGCTAGCCCTACCCATATTTCTCAAGCCTCACAAATCAGAAGGTTTATTCAGGCCAGGTTAAAAAACTATTTTCTTAAATGAGCTTCAAAAATCTTAGTCTAATCCTATCAAAATCACGGGTTGGGCCAGGGCAGCCCAACGGGGCCTAGCCTATATTGATGGCTCTACTAGACACGGATGATTAAAATATAGAAGAAAATATTAAAGTAATAATGATTGAGAAGTTAAAATAAGAAACTGATTTATCAAAGTCCAAACTTTTTTTTTGAGTGTATAGGCTCTTAAACAATGCAAACCTCTATCACAAAATTGGCATGGCAGGATTGTAACAACATTTCAGACTGTGACACGTTAAAGTTGGTATCTTAAGTTGTTGCATCTTATTTTGTGGGACGAATAGAAGAAAAATATTTGACTCATCAAGTTGTAATATTGTACTAACACAAAATAAGACGAAGGAGATGATCGCCTATGATCATTTACAAATGTATGTGCCCACATAAAATGAGATGAAACACAAATATGTTTTGAAGTAAGGATTCATAATAGCCTAGTTGTGATTGAGAAGTTGTAGTTTGCATGAACAACTTAATTTTCATCTTTAGGAATAAGCATCATTATCACGTTGAATCAACATATGGTATCAAACACTAAGATCTAACTCATCAAAAACAACTAATCATTATAGAAAATCTATATATACTGCAAAAAGGGACTGCTGTATATACATGATATTATTAATCTTGATGAACACCACTTGCTGGAGGAGAGTGAGAGTCACTTTTCTTGTGATTGGTTGACTGTCCTGTGAAGGTTCTTCCCATAAACTTTTTGGTTTTGCTTAGTCCACTTCTTACTACCCTTACACCAGCACCTAGTCCTGCACCAATGCCACTTCCTGCCGCGCCAACACCTGAAGCAGCTAAAGCTGCTGCACCATCAAGTGCTTCCATTGAGCTTCCAATAACCCCTTCTGCTTTTAGTTGCTTCCTTTCTTCTATGATCCTCTTCTCTTCCTCCAGAGCTTCTAATTGCTCTTTCTTGTTGAATTCATGATACAGTATCTGCATTTTTGACAACGTAACCATCATCTTGCCTTAAAGTTTGATCGATTCAATCTTTAAAAAATGACTCATGTGGTATATACTAGATTCAATTGAACACAATAATTTGCCTCTGTGCTTTGGGTGGAAACCAAGTATAGATGGAGCTATATACATTTCAAAACTACTTTTGCAACTCAGATTCATATCGTCTATGTTGTAGATCAGTGACTGCCTTAAGAAATCCAAAGTAAAAAAAGTTTCATAACTAAAATGAGACTTCATGACAAAAACTACGATTTTGGTGTGTACCTTGATGGTAATAGTTCCTCTATCCTTTTTATCTTTGATTTTGAGCATATCATATTTTGGCAGCAACCTTAATTCAATTTCTTTTGGAGTGTCGGATTCAAGCTCACTCAGAGGCAACTTCGTGACACCCATTCGATCATCTTCTCCAATGTCTTCATCAAAGACCTGTTCAAAGTCATGGTTGTGACAAGAAAAAAAGAATGAAAGGATTGCCAAAACTAATTTTCTCAAGAGACTGTACAACATCAGAGGGGATATATTCTAGACAGAGTAGATTCAATATAAAATTTTAAAAAATGAGAGATGGATGTAGAAATTAAACCTCTAGGAGAAGAGACTGAGTTTCCTTGTCTTCTGCAATCAACTCAAATGTCTCATCCCAAACAGGATTCAGGTTGTTGTCAATGGTTTTTGTCTTAAACTTAAACAGTGGACGAATATACACGACCACATATGGGTCAGATTTTCCAATCATTTCTTGGTTCTTTAAGTTTGTAGCCCTCATTACAGTTACTGTTAGCTTCCCCTGTGGCTTAAGCTCCAAATCGCTGTATGGACACCAGAAACAACGGTTAAGTATTCCGTTAGAATACCTAGCATTTAAATTTCATATTCAGAAGAATATGACAGATTTGGAAAGGCCTTGAGGCCATTCAATTGGTACCTAGTATCAACAGGTATGCCTCCAATTGGTACAACGATTCTGTGAGGCCATTCTAGCATATCTGTTACAATTGAATTTACAGTGTCCTTTCAATGAGAAACAACACCAGTGTTAGATTGAGGTGGGAGAGTTTGAAATATAAAATATACTGCTAGAGGCACATTGTTAGTAGCACTTACTTCTATCATGTCAGAAAGTCCAGGAAGAGCTGTTAAGCTTCCACCAACAGCTTTTAAAGTATAATCAATTCTTGGCTTTGGCTGGTTGGATAAACAAGGTATCAGTCATTCAAATGTCCAATTGAACTCATAAAACAGAATCATAAGCCAATTGAGAGTTGAGACATTTGAGCAAGATTAAGCATCCAGAGTAATATAACACTTCTATCCTCGTTCTTAAAAAAAATTTGAGTACACCTGTCAGACCAATTCATGCAATTCTATATCCTTGTTACTGTAATCATGTTCTCTGTTAGTAGAATACTTTATGTTCACTTAAACCAAGAGAATGTCTTAGACCTACTTTAAGGTGGTCTTCTACTCACTGGCAATCATAGTATATCCTAGTTACAAGTCAAGTTACACGATGTTCCATCTAAAAGCTAGAGATTAGGGCATTCAAATCTATAGTGTAACATCTCATCCAAGATACTGTTTTATCAAAACACAGTTCAAAGGAACTCTAAATGCTGATCTAAGACAGACCATGAGAAATAGCATCCATTTCTCTCTCTCCCTCTCATTCCCTTGAAGGAGTAGGTCAAATAGATTCCCTTCATCCCACCCCCACCCCACCACGCCACCCACAATTAAAAAATAAAAGGAGAGCAAAAGGAAGAGTTAGAAACAACAGAAATTGAAGAATGTAAGAAACATATTTTCTCATAGAATCTATGTATACCTCAGAAAGTAAAGCAACAACAACAGCAGAAATGCAGGGAATTTCCTCAGCTAGTTGGAATATAACACGAATAACAGTGAAGACTTGTAGATCTTTCAACTGCAATTGGCAAAGGTCAGTGCAGCTGCTTCCTAGATAACTCACTAATCAGAGTAAAATTGTCCTCAGAAAATTAGACAGGTGAAGAGTTGAGGCACCCAACCTGAATGGGTATAGAGGCAACCACTGCATCAACTTCTATAACAATATTAGGATCACCACCCCATCTGAGGTCAATATCCATAATAATTTGACCCTTTTTAAGGTTTTGAACTCGAATACCTGCAGTAATTAAGTATTATGCATGCTTCCAAAGAGAGAATCACATATGATTAAAGCTTAATGTTGGAGGTAACCTTAAACGACAAGACTTCATCTTTACCAAAGAAATGTCCTATCTAGATAAACTAATTTAATTGCTCAGGAGTATGAATTAGTTAGCAACGGAGAAATCACTAAGGATTTGCTTATAGATTCTCAGCTAGAAGGTCTAATAAAAAAGAACATAACAAATTATTTGATAGGTTTATGTTGCTACCTTCAATCTTAGGAGCTACAGTTCCCAAGGACAGTTTCCTGAACTTCAATGACGAAATTCCAGGAGGTCGATAATCTTCTAAAATAGGTTCAACAGAGTCTTTTATGATAGCTTCTCCTGCCTGCACAATGACATATATCAGAGATCAGATTTATGGTGTCACAACATGGAGGTTTAATACAAACACTCGCTACCACTACAAGGAGCGAGTGGTAGCTATCAGTGTCATAAAATTCTTGTGCACACTATCAGTTCTTATAGGAACAAGTTCTCTAATACTCAAGAATTAGCAGAATACTAAGACAAGCCAACAATATTGAAAGACATATTCTCTAAGGAGGAGAAAATATTTAGGGATCATTTACTTATTAGAAGAGACATTTTTACTCAATATGCTGATAATCAAAGAGAACTTCCAATATAATTAAGTACATCATACCCACAAAGTTACAAGACCTGTTACAAAGAAAAAAAATGCACAGGATACCAAAATTAGGTGTAAAAGCTTACATCAGCAACAAATGGCCACAGTTTGCTTAATTGTTTGTTCAACCATTTGACCTGCCACAGTGAGACAAATATGAGAAAGATCCACTGCTGACACTGTAAGATCAGGAGACAACATCTGCAATGTCTTTCTCGGGTTCTAACATTATGTTCATGAACTAAAGTCATCTTACCTCCCTCTGAAAAATGGTATCATGTAATCTCGACTCCCTCCCTCCCCCTTCATCCCAAATGAAAAACAAAAAAAAGGTACAACAGTCCTAATCATCAGATTCCATAAGTATAACCTATCTTCATTAACTTTATCTCTTAAGCTATAAAACACTTTAGTGTCTACAGAATAGAGATGAAACTTTTATGCAGCTGAGAAAAAGGATTAACCAAATCTTTCTTCACATGAAAACGATGATAAGACTCACTTAATCAAGTGTGGTAGGAGAAAAGATATCCCTACAAGTTGCATTGGAACAATTAACATACAGGAGTCTGCATGTTGATCTGATATTTCTGTTAATTTTAAGATATAGGAAGATTTCATTGATCTAGTTTTGAAATATGATGGGGTTAATGACACAATAAGCTCTTCTGTCAAGGTTTTAAAAACATCCATTCACAATGAAACAGATTGCTTGTCTTAAATATTGCATCAAATGTTCATGAGACATTGTAAAGTTAAATTAGTCAGTACTGTTGGTTAAAAGTTATAACAAAAGATGACAGACTAAAAGATTTTCAGAGCTATGAACTTCAAAGATCATATGCAGGAGAAACCGGAAAAAGTAAAGCTAATATCCAACCTGTTCAAAGACTGGGAATGATATCCATTCAGGGAACTTATCGCCACATATTTTCTTTAGATCATCCCTGTTCAGGGAGGCCATTAGTTTTACATCCACTGCCTGTAAAGAATTAAAATACAATGAATAGATAAATACAAATCTTTCAGAAAGGAAAGCAACATGCATATTTGCACTTCAAATTTTCTGTTCAACAAGCATGATGAGGATCATCATATGAATTTCGACGTCTACTTTCAAAGCAACCACAGTAGCCAGTTCTTACTCTTGTAGCAAAACCACATAGGGAGCTAGAAACTGGACTATCAATACATATGGAGCAAACAAGAGAATCAAGCAGAAAAACAATTTCTAAGTTATGCACAAGCAGCAGTAGAAGTGAATAACTATTCGATTAAAGAAATTTTCACTACAGCCTAGCCACATTACAATAATTTGATATAAATGGATCAATGCCATGTGCAGAGTCTGAGAAATCTATCCATTTTATGTTATGACTAGCAACTTTAGATAGTGCATGGTTTCTTAAAGGTCCTCAATATACTAATTTCTGACAATCCTAACTTGAAAAACTGAAACTGTTTCACAACTGTCACCATCAATCTCTTTTCTACTAGACTATAGGGGAGGAGCCAGGTAGGGTCAAGGGGTTTATTCATGGTTAAAATCATTTTCTATATATACATACTAGATGTTGAACCCGACTTCTTTATGTCTATACTTGTTCATAATTTGAATTCCTTTGTGAAAATCCTGCTCCACCTCTTCACGTGAGTCGTGACACTTCACATTTGTGTGTATTTTCTTTTAGCAATGCACTAGTCCATCAGAAGTACCAACTTGAATTTAATTCCAAAACAGTCCCAAAATCAAATTAGGCATTTCCAGCTCTAGAAAAATTATTTGGAGCCATGTCCCATCATAAATACCAACTTAAACTCCAAATTCAAAAACACACCCCCAAAATCATTTCAAATTGAGCCTTGACAACACTAAACTATTAACGAAAGAAGTCGAGATTACGATAATCCAATTGAAGCCAACATAAATTGATGAAACTCTTACCTTTGCGATTCGTTTGCGGCTTCGATACCTCATCATATGTTGCCAACCAGCCATTATACCGATCCCGAAGATCATCCCCATCATAATCCCCGAAATCAAACCCATTTTATATAAAAACAATGACAAATTAAATTCTCCGTAACTACAAAAGATCAGAGAATGCAGAAATCAGAGGGAGAGAGAGAGGAGGAAGACGGATTGGTGAAATTGACGCGTGGAAATCAAGCAGAAAAAATAATTCAACCTCTCAAACTGTTGTGATTCTAAATGATTTTTTTAATTAAATTTTTTGGATTGGGAGCTGAAAATGGAAGACACGAGCCAAAAATTCGAAAGGTGGTTGAGGGAGTTAGTTAGTTAGGGGTAAAATTGTCAGTTTAAAAATTGGATGAGCTGGAAATTTCTTCTGTTAAAATAAAATCTCTTGTATCATTTTTCTCTTTTATCAACTCCTAGTAGGGACAGAGTCAAGATTTTTAGTTTATAGGTTTTGGATTATAATTTTTTCGGAAAATGCTCAAATATGTCATCAAACTTAGGAAAAAGACTTACTAGTGTCATCTATGTCATTTCTGTTTAGAAAAGATTCATTGATGCCATTATTTGTTAACTAAAATAGTTTCCGTTTTGCAAAATCACGTGATCAATTATGATTCGGCCACGATAGTAATTAAATCATTTTTTTAAGGGAAAAAGTTCAAATATTCTATCAAACTTTGAGAAAAAAAACTTATCTATATTATCCATTTAAAGATTGGCTCATTTATGTCATTTCAGTTAACAAAATATGTTTAATGTACCAAAATATCCTTCAATCTTTTAATCCTAAACATATCATGTAAAATGTTTGAAATTAAAAAATTAACAAATAAATTGAAACAGAGGTAGTACACACTCAACACTGTAACTCACAGTCTCTCTATCTCTCTCTGGAAATACCATCCCACAAAAAATTAAAATAAAGCAAAAGGTAACATCCACTACCCCAAAAAAAACACCCTCTTCCCTTTCTTGACAACTGTATACAAATAGTTGATTTGTCCTTTACCCAAAAACAAAACCAATCAGGGGAGCCAATGAGTTTGTGCAACAGCAAAAAGATCTTGTAACAGAACAACAAATTGAATGATTGTTGATTCTAAACAGTACAAGCCCTTCACTTTAACAGAAACGACTACATTGTTACCTGTCAATAATACAACATACCCAAGGTAATTCCATAAGTGGGGTTTGGAGAGGGTGACATGTATGCAACGGTAACCTCTACCTTGTGAAGGTAGAGAGGTGGTTTCTGAAAAATGAGAGATATTAACAATAATTTGCACCATGCTTTCAAGATACCAGTCTGCAGACTATGCATCATATCCATCTTCCAGAAGAAAATCCTTTTTTCTTTGAAGGAATGGCTAATCCTAGCTCCTTACATTGCTCTTCATCCGGTTGTGAACTAAGAAATCCAGTCCCCATGAAATGTACTGATGCTGATGCATCCTCAAGTTTTCTAGTCAAACTAAAGGATGTGGAGAGAAATGATTTTGAACTAGTCTTTGATGTTTTCTTTACTGGCACGACATCCAGCTGTGCTGATTTCAAAAATCGCTCGGTTGCTGCTTCCCAAGAAAGTTCATGCCTCTGTTTGTCGGCCAGTGGAGCAGGCTCGTCAGCCAATGCCTTGAGTGTAGCTTTAACAAAACCTTTACCATCATCATATGTTCTGCAATTTTGGAACTGCATGAAAAATTCATTTGATGGATGGTTGGCGCATACAACTATTTTGCCCATAGCTAGTGCTTCAGCTGTGGTTGTACAAACTACGTCCGTGGTGCTTGGATTCAGAAGCACTTTATAGCTGAAACCAAACAAAAAAGAACAATAAACACAAAACGTCATATTTGTTAATGATATGAGAACGAAAACCAACACCTACAATCCAAGTACTTATACTCAGCGTCTCTAATGCTTCAGTCAGCAAACAGACTTGTGTGTTAAAACTAACACAAATCATCAAGGTACTTGGTACATGTAAAGAAAGAACAAGTAAACAATCTGTTATCACTGCATTAATTGTCCCATGAACATTTTTGGTTTAAAAGAGAATGCCTTAGGAGCTCCTATATATGCCACTTTCCTCAAAAAGAAAATATCCAGGTTGTCTTTCATTTAAATTTTGAAATATCCAATGAGACATGAAACCATTTAAGAGCAATTATATTATTCATTATGGCAAAGAGTAAACATGGTCTTGTCAGTCTGTTTCAAACTGTCACAAAAATTGGGAGTCACTAAATCTCTTGGCATATATTCATTTCAAAATGTGCATAGACCAACGACATATCTCTCTCTCTCTCTCTCTCTCTCAAAAAATATGGACTTTGCACATTGAATCAATATAAAAGTGCTAATAATAACAACAAAAACCAAATCAAGAACAGTAGAAATTTCAAACCCGTTATGTTCATGAAAGGACCTCTTGAGACTCATCAAATCTCTTAATATATGTAGTGTTATCAAAGGCGAAAAGCGCAAAAAAGCTCTAAGGTCCGTGAGGGCTTTAAGTGCAAAGCGCAAATAAAGCGTGGGCTTTAATGAAAAAAGGCGCAAAGGGAGAAAAGAATACATATATAGAGTCCAAGACTAATAATTATAAACATGAATGACAAATATATGTCCAAAGAAATTGAAAGAAAATTATGATAAAGTGAAATATCAATTATTTAGTGTCACTTCTTCATTTGGGCTCATTGGCAAGGAAACGTTTGCCTTAGAACCTTGATGATGACACTGAAGCACACATAAAGCAAGGCAAAGCGCTCAACACGTTTTGACCCTCACTTCAGGGCTTAAGCGTGCTTAAAGAGCGCCTTTGATAACACATATGTTTCATTCAAATTCAAATGTGCATAAACTAGAAACACATCTCTGTCTCTCCAATAAAATAGAATCAATACCAATAGCAGCAAAATCCAAATCAAGAACAGTTAAAGTTCAGAACCCGCTTAGGTTCATGAAAGAACCTCTTGGATCCATAAACTATGCACATCAACTACTTTGTTAGCTTCCTATTTGCTACTATGCTGCCATATGCACACTGAGGATAGTAAGAGGCACTTCAATAATCCTCTTAATCCTGAAAAGTGGAAGTGATTTTAATTGGGAGCCTTCATGTGTCTACTCGTGGTGTTAGCTATTCTGCAGCTTCCAGCTTTTATACCTTGTGTAGCTTAAGACCAACTGAGTTCTAGAAGTGATTACCAGTTCCCCACAAGTTCTCTCCTTTGGTTAAATTACTAGGTTTTCAGGTCAATAAATGTTGCATCTTCTGTTATGCTTTTGTCAATTTAAGAATGCAACCTTTGTTGTTCCATCAACCCTACAGCACCAAAGAAGACAAAAAAGGAGGAAAAACATCATAGTTCCACTAATTTCGTATCAACCCTCCCCTGATCTCTTCCTTCTTTATTATTTCCTAGGTGGCAACCTATTAGCTCATAAGCAAGAAACATGACAAAGAGGCTGTTGCGTCATATGACATTTGGTCGTATGAGGTCACCGTTCATCCAATGCACTTAACTGCAGTGACAAGCATCGGGGACCAGATGTGGGTGAAATTCGTTAATAGCTGAGATGTCCAGTCAACTTCTTCCGAGTAGAGGGGTCCCAACCTCTCTATCAATGAGTATTAAAGAGAAGGAAGAGGTCACCTTCAGACTTTTGAGCCTTCAGCTTTCTGAATTGAGATCCTATCATTTCAACAATAGACAAGGAGCATCTCACTATATAATCACAAGTAGCAATAGCTCTGATCCGCTTATATAACACAACTGACAACTGGAATCCCAGCAGTCAAACCAAAGAGGTCGCTCCTCTTCCTCGTTCCAATCAAATCTAGCTAAGGTGTCCGAGGCAAGGGTAGAAATGAGGGATCGATCAACTAACTAGAATAGATCCATATAATCTGTTTCCAAATGTCCTAAATTATTTTGACTTATTTTTCAAACCCCAAATTCATTCTCACTCGACTCTAGTGTCGGTGTCTTGGTTTCCTTTGGTTACTAAGATGTTTTGATTTTCTAAGTTTCACCAGTCCGAGGAGCACAAACTAGTCTTGGAGCTTGGATACAGTTACGATCCAATTTATGCACAACCTTTGAGCTTTGTTTTTCTTCACCAATTCTCCATTTTTTCCTTTCTTTCTTTTGGTGTGCAGGGTGGAGGTAGTGGCAGATGCTGGGTACTTAGGAACATCACGCTTGGAATGCGGATTACACAGACTCCAGGGAAGAAGTAAATTTCCCATTCTATCAATGCGAGTTTCTAATTACTTAAGTGGCATTGAGCTGAGAACACAGTTACTTCTTTCAATATCTTCAAACCATCTCAACGTTGGTTTATTCAGAAAGAGAAGTTAACAGATCCTACCTATCTATATCCCACACTAATACACTACCTTAAAAAGACAATTCAGAGACCTGAAATTGATTATACCAGTCAAATCGTGTTTCTCACAAAATGTACAACCAGCTGCTGCGTTTTTCCAATCATACACTGCCTTCATCCCATAATTGAATGTCCATCTCAGTCTGGAGTTGACACCATTATTAAGATGAGAATCCAAAATGTGTTCCTTATAGTTAACTGATGGGACACGGAGGCCGACAAGTTGAGTTCTTTTTTTTTTTTTTTTTTGAGAATTTTGTAAAGGGAACCTGCTACCTCCCACCAACACAAATATGGGGCAACTCTGAAAACAAGCAGAGTTTTAACATAGAAAAAGAAATTTGTTCTATTAAAAAGTAAAAAAAAGATGCACCAATTGTACAACAAAGGAAGTGTGTCTTATCGAACACAAGGAGAAAAGCTTTAAAGAAAGCTGAAGTTTTTGAAAATTTGTTCTACTTCACTTGTATTCTGAAGTTGAGTTGTTTTTACCTATTCCAGAGTGTAAACGCTATCTGATACCACAACAAAGAGGTGAACAGGACGGGGCAAGAGTGGACCACAGTACTGCCATTTCTACAATTCCTATAGTGAAGACATAGCCAAAGCATAAAAAGTACTAAGATAAATATACATCTCATATAATCTTACATATCATGTGTAGATAAATTTTTTTATTTTATCAAGTGTTAAAACATAGGGAAGAGACATTAAGGATGGTAGGCTAATGGGAAAGTATAACCACACCAAGCCTAAAGCTCTAAAATTGTGTACATAACTCCATAACTCCAGATAGAAAGATACTCATGGCATTATGCTGTTATATCCTTCCTTTTTTTTTTTTTTTTTTTTAATAATTGAACTTTTTTTTATAAATCGAATTTATTTCATTACAAACACATCGAATGACATTATAAGTATTTACAAATGAGTGGCTCAACATCTTTTAATCAAGTCGTCCGATCTCCATACATAATGGTATCCTCCCTTTACACCAAAAAGATGTTTGAATATATACAGTAGATGCACACTCATCACCCACAATGGAAAAAATACACCAGTAACCCCTCACAGATATATAACAAGAGTGAAGGAGAAGCTTGACAGTAGTAGTTAGCTTTTGAAGGAACTTACTTGTGAAATAAAGGATCAGCATGATCACGCGCAGGATGAACCCTAACTGTCAACTCCAACTTCTTGAAAGCCACCTCAATTTGAGCAGAATCCTCACCACTACCGTATAAATCTATCTCCAATCCGGTAAGCTCCTTTTGATGATCACGTAAGAGTCTAAGTAGCTCCTTGTAGCCTTTACTCCACAACATCTTACCAATGTAGTAGACACCTTTGCTGAAAGCTTGGTTATCATTTTGCTGTTTCTCTATTGTTTTCATCCCAATCTGAAGGAACTTTGGATTGACTCCGTGCACATTACAGACCAGGGATCTTGGGAGATCCTGGGTGGCAGCAGATAACCTGATGACCTGCCAGAGCAAGAAATTGCAACTATTTGAGCCATTTCATATCAAGTAGGAGAAAATCACGATTGAAGTTGTAACCACAAGTAATGCCATTGTGTCTCACGAAGTAATTTCAGATTCATAGAGGAGTCTAAATTTATCAAGGTAAACCCAATGTCTTTGCCACTATGCTATACCATTTACTGGTGGAAGAGTATCGTTTCTCAAGTCCATCAGATCTAGGCAGAATAACAAGAAAAAATCTACGATGAAAGAGCATTCGTTTCTCAATTCCATCAGATCTAGGCTGCATAACAATAAAAAATCTATGATGCATCTGATAGATGATGATGGTCAACCTTATATATTAGTAATATTAAGAACAACGTAATTGAACTTCTCGTTTGTTCTCGTAGCCTTTTTGAGGAACTTTTGAAGCATGTCAGGTACTGATACCCTTTGGTGGCATTCATCTTAACCAGCACTTCTAACAGTCAAGTGGCCTATTTCTGGATGAGACCATATTTCAAGTGTAAACAAGGCATAAGAGTGTTGCCTGTGCAGGACCTGTTAAACTATGTCTAGATTCTTCCAACATCTTAGTTGAATAACCAAATTCCACTCTTTCTTAGCTTATATGAGTGCAGCTGTCTACGTGGAACACTTAAGTCATGGAAGTCTGGCCATTGTCTGGTACAAGAAACCTTAGGAGGACTAGATTGATCCCTTAAATGTTAAAAGCTATCCCTTCGGAAAGAAATACTCAGCTTAACCTTTAGAACTCTATTTCTAGATAATGGAAGTTTTCTCAGAGCTCCACTGAAGTACTTGAATTCAAGATCGTTACAAAAGAAAGAAAATAGACAATCCCACATTAAACTGATCTCAAAGACCTATATTTTACCTAAATAATCTAATTTCATATACAAGTACCTCCCTCCTCCTTCCCCACACAAAATCTAGATCATCATGCCCAACAAATTATTAGATAACTAAAATGAACTTTCATCATACCTTGTGGCAATAAAGATCGACAACCCAACTATTTATCTGTTTTAAGAAAAATGCCTCCACAGCATTCCTTTCTCTCTTAACATATTCCAAATAATTGGTGTGAACAATTCCTACAACCAGACGAAATTTCTTTTTCCATCTCTTTCCGTGATGAAACCATGTAAGATGCTCAGGCTCCTCAAGGACTGCAACATCTGCTTCATCATCTGGGATGATTACTGTGATATCCCCTAAAGCAAGAATGCTCCTTTTATCCAGAGAAAACTGCAATTCAGAATCCCAGTTTTACCTCAATGAGTTTGCCAGAAGATTTCATTGCAAAATTACAAATACTGATAAAAGAAAACAAATAGAATAGAATAATTTGTATATCTTCCTGAACTTCATATCAAAATGTTATCATTGATTAAATAGCACTAACTCTAGAAGAAAATGAAATAGGAGGTAGAAGATAACAAAATTGTTAGTCGCTGTCAAGAACCAAATGATTTAAAGCTAAAAAATCTCCCTTTACCTATTCCAGATATAAGCACATGTGGGAAATCCTGCCTTTTCCCCCAAGTTCAAGGACCCTAAGTTTTCTTGCAGCAGTTTAAATTTGTAGTTTTTATACTATAGATGTCATTAAATCATGAAAAATTAACAGAAGATAAAAATATGAAATAAATACTAAACAACATTAAAAAAGAAAAGACTTTATTAAGTTACAAATTTCAATTTCTCCATTCCCCAAAGTACAGGAAAGAAAAACAATCGCAGATCAGAAGCTGAGAGCTTGTGTGCAACTTTAAAGGGAAAGGAAGCACTAGGATATTTTCTAAAAACTAACTTGGGGAACATTTTAATTCTGAGAGACTTAAAATTTCTGAAGGAGAAGATATAACATTTTGAACGCTTTTAGAGCAGCTTCCCTCCCTCCCTCCCAATCTAAATCTTCTGCATATGAGGGGAAGAAAAGAGCAGCCAATAAACAAAAGAAAGAAAAAGTGGCATGTTAAACAATTTGGTTGACATCTACAAATATGTCGAATCGAACATCAGTGCAATCATCATTGAATGAATTGAGCAGTACCTCCTAGTGCTACATGGTAAGATATACACACATTTATCTATATATATCACAAGCTGAAGTATGTAAATGACAATTAGCCCTCAAATTCTAAGAGCTCGGTGTTTTTGGTATTATAAGCTACATTCATACTCAATCATATATCAGACTTTAGAAAAGAGACGTGATGGATCTTAATTTTCTTCCAATAAGTTAACATAAATCTGGATTCACCTTTCCAGGGTAAAAACGTATACTAAAATTTGATGCAAATCCAGTCCTCTCTTCCAACCACTGGCGGACACACTTTTCCTGCTCCAAATGTGAATTAAATTTGACACCACTGGGAAAAACATGTTCTTGATCTTTCAATGGAAGCCAAGGAATCACCAAGGTGACCTTTTGTTCACCATCTTTTGCAAGATAGGCAGCACGAAAGAGAGGATTGATGGAAGTTCCAGTTAGCCAAGGAATGCTTGCAGTAGTGTATATAGCGATGTGATGTTTTTTGTCCATTTATGGAGGTAGAGTCAGATTATTTCTGGCTTCTTCACATGCCACTTTGAGTCAGGAGAGGGAAATTCACAAACTTTCCTGCACAGCTGAATTTGAAGCTATTGATCAGTACTTTGTCAAATATATAAATACTAATAACATGTTTTCAATAAAGGAGAAGTGGAAGATATGAACAAAAACAGGGAAGTTCAAGAAAAGTTTGATTTAAATGAAGAGATACACTATAATTTTTTTATCAAATGTCAAAGGGTCAAATATGTTAGGTACCAAGGAGAGTTGCTCTATCACCACTGACTTGCAAACAGAAATTGTGGTCGAGATTCAGGAAAACATTTTGTCTCGCCTTAGTTTTTCAAACTAGTGCATGCTTTAGGTGAAAAGAAGAGCAAAGGTGAATCCATGATTTAACTTTGATGTGTTCAATCTTCATATTCTCAACATTGAACTTGTGAGAAATATAGGAAAAGAATATTATTGAATTGTTGTTGTGTACATTATTACATTACATTGAGACCTAGACCCTAGAATACAATCCTTTACCAAGTAGGATACTATTTAGTATTCCTATTTCTATTTCTATTACTATTCCTATTCTAATAGGATTGTATAAACCTATTCCTATTCTAATAGGATTGTATAAACATATTCCTATTCTAATAGGATTGTATAAACCTATTCCTATTCTAACAGAACTTATTGTAATTTTGAATTTTTTCAATCGAGAAATCCTTGAGAAGCAGTCACATGGTCTAGAAGCTCAATAGACAACTGGTCCACCCCTTACCCTTCTCCATTGATATACCAGGCTTTGTTTGCAGCAAGGCCTGAACCCGTGATTTGCGACTAACCCCACATCATGTTTTGCACCCTTACCACTAGACCAAATCCCTAGTTGGCATTTTACTTTTAAAATTATGGGTCAAAACTAATATTTGTTGAAGTTTCAGTCTTTTTTACAATTATATCAATATTTCATGATAAAACTAATGAGTCAATTGAACCCATTGCATAAGCACTCCATCCGCCTCTGACTAAGACAGCGAAAACTACAAGCTCTAAACTTCCATGTCCATTATTCCTTTCGTCTAAGTATAATTTCCTTATTATATACTAAGAAATGGCTGTAAAGAAGTTCTCAGCACGTCTAGAGAGCTTTCATAAGCTTCCAGAAGAAACATCTAGAATCCTAACACTGATGGTTTGTACTTTCTATATCAAAGAAAAGTAAGATTCATACTCACTCCGTCCAACACACAATTTCAAATACTAGAATCAGAGTAGTCAAAAAAAGTCATTCTTTTTTAAACGAACTAAAAAATAAAGTAAACATAGAGAGATTAGCACAATAGAATTGAAGAAAGTTTAGAACTTTCAAATAGAAATGTGTCTATACACTAACACCCATATAAAGAAACTAAAGACTCTTTCTTTTTCCCAAAGACAAGAAAAGCAGAATTCATACCACAAAACAATTGATGAAACCTGAAAACTTCAACAGAAATATGTCACAATACCCCAAAAAAAAAACACAAAAGAAAACCCCATTACATAAGAAAACAAAAACCCAGTTATACAAAGTCAAAATTCAAACTTGAACCAACATAAAAAGAAAGGGCACATGAAATAGAACAATAAAAAACAAAAACACAGCCCACAAATAGGATTATTATTATTGCAACAACAAAAACAACAAGAAGGTTTCCAAGAAGAATCTAGAACGTGTTTTTCAGGTGTTTTACCTTAATTTTCTCCAACAACAAGGTTGAAGAAGTCGCTGATTGGAGAATTTTCTTGGAGGAAACCAAATTAATTGAGATGGAAATAGAGACATTATTATTATTGATTGATTGATTTAAGAGCTTTTGGGATCGAATGGAAGATGCGAATAATTAGGACGAATATAGAAAGTGCTAATACTTTGTACCAATAAAAATATTCTTTCCGTCCATCTTACTAAAAATATTTGTTCCACATTACTTCGTCATTTATTAAATTAAGATAAAATTTATTTTTTAAAAAACTAATTAATACTTTTTATGTTTTTAATTATTTGTTCATTTTAACAAATCAAGAAAGAACAAAAAAAAATTACTTATTATGCGCTCAATTAATTACTTTGAAAAATATAGAACTGTCTTAAATTTTTAATTCATCCACTTCATAATTAATATGGTAAATTCACTAAGTTAATTATTATTTTCTTAATAGGTGTGTCAATTCAAAAACAGACAAGTAATTAGGAACAGAGAGAGTATGAACAAAAGGTAAAATAGCAAAGTTGATCAATTTATTAATGATTTCCTAATTATCGTGTAAAATAGAAAGTGTCCATCTAATATAGGACAGAAGTAGTAAAAATTTCACATAGAGGCACATGCTTGTCACGTGGAGTGAGAAGTTGCATTAGTTTTACGAGTGTGGCGAAAGAAAGAAACTTGTATGGTAAGTATTTTTCACTTTTAATTCTAAAGTTATAAGTTTGATTCACAAAAAACAAAAAAGGTAAAACTCCTTTATGAATTCACTTACCAATAAAGCAAAAAAAGAATTACAGAAATTCTGAAAAAAAAGAAGAAAGTAAATATACTTTTAATTTGTGAGATAGCAAACGTATTTTCAATACATCATCAAGCAAAGAAATATAATTTAAAGCAATTGAGAAAAATAAAAGGCAAAGTGGTCATGACAAAAATAGACTATGATTTGATTAATTTTTATTTTTATTTCATTAATTTTATTTTTTTAATTATAATAAATTATTAAATTGGCATATACACCTAGATGGAGAAATGATTATGGAGGGGTATTGGTTAGTTGGTTTGATGAGGAAGGGCCCTACGTCCAGGCCATAACAAATGAACAACACAAAGGTTGTGTGCTATGACCCACTCAACTATTGGATTTGTTTCTTGATGGATACATAGGATTATTAAATTTAGGTAAATCATATATATTGATAGAAAGTCTAATCAGTTAACCTTATGACCAAAGTGATGATAATATAATGAAAACGACTTCAAGAAGAAGAAGCAATCACATTCAACAACCATGAATCTAACATGTTAAATATGTGTTTATTATCATGATTAATTAGCACCCTTGTAGGGCTTGATCTAATTTATGTGTTTTAATTGATCGAGTTGGTTTATATTTCTCTATTGTTTTACTGTCTGTCTTGTTATTTGCGCATAGTGTTTTCGATGGGCTTCGTTTTGATCGAGTTGATCTTATATTTCTTCATTGTTTTATTATCTGTGCTTAAAACTTGCACTTAGTGTCCTTAAGGGGCCTCGTTCTCTCAAAGTATTTATATGTGGGCGATTCAAAAAATTATCTCAGTGAATAGAAGGTATTAAATAAACTTCAAGGGTATTCTCCATGCCACAATTTTTTTTTTCCTTAATTCTTTATTTTGTGTGTAGAACCAGATTAGTGTTTCCCTGTGATAGATTGAGAGGTGACTTTCTTAAGAAAAAAGATTAAGTTTAGTTTTAGTTTTAGTTTGAGTCTTGTGTCAACACTTCTCACAAGCGGGGTAACCAAAAATTTTGTTTGGCAAAGAAAGGTTGAAAAGATTTTTAAAATGAGGGAAAAAGTGAATTTAAATCAATCTCTCGACATAGCCAGTATATTTTTTGTTTGCCTTTGTGATTTTTAAATGGGAGTTATGTCACCCATTGTACTTTATCAAAATTCATTCGGTTTAATTGATTTCAAGACTAGCTTGAGACCTTGTTGGGTTGTGATGCCTTGTCTGAGCCTAAGTTAAACCCCAAATCCTTAGTGATTATGATTTTTTTCAATCTAAATTAATGGCGATTTACATACCGTACAAGTCTATGGTTCAATATGTGTATATACTTAAATTTCTTTGTGAGCATGAGTGATGGTATTTTGGGGACAAGCAATAATTTAAATTTTGGCGTTTGATGAGTTGATATTTTATCAACTTATTAGATTTTTATTCATTAATTATTGTTATATTTTAATTCTAATAAAGGAGACTTATGTGGCAAGAGAGAAACTGTCTAAAGCACCGACACTAAACTTGAGAAATTTATCATATAATTAAAGCTAGAGATAGTCAAAAACTTAAACAATAGCCGAATTGTTATAGCAATTATCATAATTGACACAATAGTATAATTTTTTGACAGAAAATGAGGGGAGAGGAGCTGGTGAAGGAGATAGTTAAACAATTGTCCAATTGTTATAGCAATTACCATCATTAATTATTGTTATATTTTGTATCGTATTATATTGTATTATATTGTATTGTGTTGTTTTAATGAATATATTGTTTGGATAGATTGTATCGTTTTCAGTCATTACATAATATTATACATCCATAATTTGAATGATAAACCTACTAGAAAAGAAAAGTACGGTACGGGGTAGAGCTACAACGAAAAAGTAGGATAAAAGATGAAATATTATTATTAAATAAATCAAAACAAAATGAGAATAAAATATTAAGATAACGACGTGATCACATCAAATCATTCGTTACATAAAATGAGTCTTTTCATCATTATCTAAATGGATTTAAACGATACTATACAATAGAATTTAAGTAACAAGTAAAGCAAACATTGTGTTTAAACTAATAATACAATACGATACAGGTAACAACCATCCAAAGAAGGTGCTAAAGTTGTTGACATCTACTCAACAATTAAGATTTGTATCACGTTTTTAAAAAAAAATTGAAACTTTTTTCTCACCATTAATCACTTTTCCAATGTTTCTAGGATAATTATTGGTTAAGAAAAATCTAATATCTTGAAAGCAAACTACTAGTTGAAGATGGAATTTGATTGAAAAAAATGATCTACAAAATTCTAATTTAGCTTTCCAAAAAGATAAGAACTTTTTTTCAAGAAAAACATTACAGAAAACTACGCACACAACAATAGTAGTTAAATTATTATTATTTTAACTACGCAAACAACAAAGTGGTAATCTGCTTATGTATATCAACTCTTAAACTCTCATCAACTTCAATCTATTACAATTCTCAAGTGTATTACACTCCGCGAAATAAAAAGACAATTTTTGCTAAACCTACGACTTAAAGCAAATGTAACAAAGATTTTAAAGAGAATGTTAACTTATAAAACATAAAATTGAATAATAAAAAAATAAAAGGCATCTCAAAGAGAAAAATAATCCATAAAAGAGATCTCATAGACCATTAAGATCATGGCACGTGTCCCTCAGTTTATTTTAAGGATATATACGTTCCAAAATATTGACGGTAAGGGTATACACAACCCGAAAGTATAACGAAGGGTATAGACGCACCATTTATAATAATTCGGGGGTATATTTGTCCTTTTTCCCTTCCTGGTGTCATACTACTTCTTCCGTCTATTTTTATTTATTATGTTACATTTTTCTTTAGTCTATTTTTATTTATTATATTACGTTTTTCAAAAGTTAATTTGATTAAGTTTTAAAATTAAATTAAATTACATTAATTTGATATTTTTTTTAAAAAGATTAGATATTCAAAAACTATATGAAAAGTATTATAAATTGTAATTTTTTATATATCAATATGATGAAAAAATACATCATAAAATATTGATCAAAATTCTTATAGTTTAACTCTAAAAAAAGAAACTGTGACAGTTAAAAATGGATGGAGGGAGTACACAGTAGATGACACCTTTGCCATATTTAGGTTGGTTGCTTTCTATGTACTTTGAATTGATACGAAATTAGAAAAAAAAGTAGACACAGATAAATTTTACCATCTTAAATTTAAAATATATTCAATAATATTAAAATGTCTTTTAATTTTATAGTCCTAAATATGTTAGTGGAAATCTAAAAGTAAAAAAATTACCAAAAAATAGACATCTTTTAAAATAAACTAAAAAGAAAAATAAGACAAATAAATTGAAATGAAAAAAATATTAATCGTTCTTTTTTAAAAGTGTTTTTCTTTAAAAAAAAAAAAAACTATTTTAAAAAAAATACTTATAAAAATAAATTGTTTCTGATAACAATGCCAAACAAAATCTAAATAAATAAAGAAACGTTGATTAAATTTTATGTCAAACAAGAAATTACTAGTATATCTTAAGAAACAAGTATAGCTGGTAACATGACTAATTGTCATCAAATTAACTAATTGTCTGTGCAATTAATGAAATAAATTACTCTGGTTCTTACGGTGACTATTGATATTCTAAATTATTAGTAAATTAATTTTAAATAATTTATATACATAAATATATATATATATATATATATATATATATATATATATATATATAAAATTACTATAAATTTTAATAATTAACAATTAAAAATATTTATTTTAAAAAATTATTAACTCTTCAGATTTCATATGTCAAATAAATCGAAAGTAAATACATTTTCAATAACTAAAAGAACATTTCCTATATGATAGCAAATTATGTAAAATAGTATTACAAATCATTATAAATAACCAATTTAGAAACATTTTAAAAAATTACAATCAAACAAAAATGTAATCCACTATCAAAATTCATTTATATCACATAAATTAAAACAGACGGTGACACGGACTCCAATATAACTGGTAGGAGTACTATATATACATACCTACCTTGCTGCTCAACATAGAGAAGAAAGAATTGTAGAGAAGAAGAGGAAAAAAAATGGCAGAAGATGGAATAAGAAAGCAAGTCTTCTTCTTTAATTTTTCTCCAAGTAATTTAATATGTCTTTTGTTTTGAGTAATTAATATGTAATTTTTATGTGTTTTTAGGGATTTAATTGCAGTAGTTACTGGTGGAAACAAAGGCATAGGGTATGAGATCTGTAAACAACTAATGGAAAAAGGAGTTATGGTTGTTTTAACAGCTAGAGATGAAAAAAGAGGAGTAGAAGCTGTCGAAAAACTGCAATCATCTCTTGTTGTGTTTCATCAAGTTGATGTTGTGGATCCACATAGTGTTTCTTCTTTGCTCAACTTCATCAAATCTAATTATGGAAAACTTGATATTCTGGTAAATTATCTATTACTTCTTTTGTTTTTTAACCTAAATATAGAAAACAAACATATGTATTTGACATGAGGAATAAAATGAGATATTTTATAATTAGTGGATATTTTTAAAATTGTTAATAAATTTGGAGATAGAAACTAATAATTCATGTTAAATTTATGATGTTTTTAATATTTCTTTCTTAATAATAATAATGATATATTGACATGATTATTTTATTATACCATCTTTATCAATTGCGATAAGTATTAGTTCTTATAAAATAAATAACTAATGTTATGAATAAAATATTTTAAACAATACTGTTCTTTTTAAAAGTAATAAATAAAAACAATTTTTTTATAATAATAAAATAAGTCAAAAAGAATAGAGGAGAGAAAATATTTGTGATCTTATTATTGGACCAATTTTCGTAGCTTGTCAAGTTGGACCATTCTACGTTTTGGAGCTCTCGTTGACTTACATAAATATATTATAATAAAAAATATTTACCACTTATAAAATATTTTTTTCACTCGCTCATTTTTAATATATTTATAATACAATTTTAATACATGTTACAAAGAATAATTTATTCTTCACATATAATACAAGTTTTATTGGTAGATAATACATTTATCACGTATTTTAATACATTTATAATACAATGTGTCAATTTTTACCAAACAAAGATAATATATTAAAAAAATAGTTATTATACATATATATTGCATACATAATTTAGTTTTAATACATATTACAAATTTAACATACTATTGCTATAAATGATAATACATAAAATTTATCGTTATAATTAGTAATTACAGTAATTTATTAAATGATACTCATCCAAGTAATTTTTCCTTTCTTATCCCCCCCCCCCCCCCCCCCCACACACACACACATCAAAATAAAAATATTTTTTAGCGGTAATAAATATAGATATTAATAAAGAGTGCTAAAGTCTTTACCGACATTAATTAAGTGTCATTGAAACCAATATCACTACAGGTTTAGGGATATATACAAAGAGTGTTAATTGTCGCTAAAAATACATATTTAGCAGCAATTAAGTTATTGCCGCTAATAATCATTTTTGATCTAGTTGACACGGAAAAAAGACTACCTAAATTTTATATTTTGAGTTCATAAATTGTAAATCCATTTTTAAAAATAAAAATAACAATAACATATAGTATAATTCCAGAAGTGAATTTGAGAGGAATAATATGTAAACAAATGTTATCTCTATTTTGTTGAATTCACTTTTTTGTGATGATAAAAAAAAACCATATAACCAGTGTCAAATGTATTATATGGGGCATTCAACATGTTTTATTATGAAATTTTTTTAAAATAATTTATTTTTAGTTGAAAATTAGCAATTTGTGTTTAGCCATGAAAGAGATTAAAGTTGTTTTGAGTAATTTGAAGTGAAAATAACGTTTTGCTGTTTTTAATTTTTTTTTAAAAAAACAAATATTTTTGAAAGTTCATCTATAAAAAAAAAAAAAAAAAAAAAAAAAAAAAAAAAACAATTCAGGGCCAAATGCTACCTAAAATTTGGCTAGAAAGTGACAGGTGGATGGGACCAAAATGGTCCATAACTTCTTTTTAGTACTGATACCTAAGACATTTGAGATTTATTATTCTTTCGGTTTCTAGTTCAGTATTTAATATCTATTTAAGAGTCTGATTAATTTAAATTTATGTTGTATAGGATTTAATTATTTGAGGGGAAAGCTTCTTACCAAAAATTTTATCATACCTAGGAGTTGAATCCAAATTTTTAATTAAGAAAGAAATAACTGTATCCACTACACCATATTTGATCGTGAATACTTTAGTAGGTTAAGAAACTAGTAGTGGCCTAAAAAGAAAAATATAGAATAGTGATTTTTCTAATTTTTACACACAAGACAAGTTTACTTTAATTTAACTCTCATATTAGATAATATTAGGGTTGTTTGTAATTGATTCGAAGGTAAGTTATTTGAAGTTGTTTGATATATAGGATAAGATGAGATATCTTGATTATGTTCGGGAATAAATTTATAAATTATGTTTATTTAACTGTATAAGTTTATCCCAAATACAATATAAATTTAATCCTAAACTTAATTTTGGATATCTCACCCTATCGATCCCCTCCAATTTGAAATTATTTTATCCACCTCCCTGGTGCAAGAAAACTACTCTCAAGATTATGTTTCTCGAGATAATTTAGTCTGCAAACTAAGAGATTCCTTAATGTATTAAACCTACATAATTAATATAAAATTATGAGAAAATTTATGTATTTTTTATGTGGAATAAAAAGAATGGAATAACTAATATATGTCTAACTAAATACTGCATAAAAAGTACACAATTTTTTCATAATTAATCTTTATACTACTAAAACATAGGTGACCAACTACCAAATGACCCCTCGGTAATTATTGAAAGGTTACTCCTATGTGTTGGTTGATTAATTTTAGGAACTAAAAACAAAATTATTTGTATTCATGATTTGCAAATTTATTACTTAATACTCAGTTTATTTTTATTTTTCCATAATAAAAAATTGTTAAAATGGATAATTTGCAGATAAATAATGCAGGAGTTAATGGATTAATGGTAGAGGGAGATGTTTCAATCCTTCCTGAGGTGATAGAACGAGAAGTTTTTCGAGGTTTAAGTGACAAAACTGAGGTACTAATTTATTTTTATAATATATATTTTATGGAATTATTTTTATTTAAGATTGACCAATAATGTTGTATAGTGCTTTGATAAATATTTACTAGCATAGGGATAAAAAAAATGTTAAGTTTCGAGGAAGTGAAGGTTAATTGTGCATAATCAATAATTTTAAGGATTAAAATTAAAATTTATTCATAATTGAAGGATCGAAAGTGTTGTTTACATCCCCATAAAAAAGTAATAACAGTAATCAATTTGTGTGAAAATTATACAATCCCTAAAACAATCCAATTGTGTAAAAAATATACTCTTGAATTTTTGTATTAACATATTCCCTCTATTCCTAATTATTTGTCCACATTTGAATTAACACACCTATTAAGAAATAATGATTGACATAGTGAGTTTATCATTTTACCCATATTAATTATGAATTTGATCAATTAAAAAACTTAAGATTTTCAAGAAGTTCTATATTTATTCAAATAATTAATTAAGGGTATAATAGGTAAAAAAAAAATTATCCTTGATTTGTCAAAATAGACAAGTAATTAAGGGTAACTAAAAAAAAATAAAAAATAAACAAGTAATTAGAGATATATGAAATATTTTGGTATGATTAATTCTGAAATACACCATTGCAGGAGAATGAACTTCCACCAATAAAGTCAAATGGAAAGTTGATAGAGACTTTTGAATGGGCAGAAGAATGTATAAGAACTAACTATTATGGAGCAAAAGCAATGATTGATGCCTTTATTCCACTACTCCTCTCGTCTCCTTTACCAAGGATTGTTAATGTTTCTTCTTTGCTTGGAAAGATAAAGGTACCATTTTTTCTTTTTTCCTCATTAGCTAATAACGACTGGCTAAAATTGATAGGTTTTTTTAGTTTTTTTTTTTTTTTTTAATTTTATAATTTTATTACTAAATTGTTTTCGGCTTTGCCCCATGCTTCATACTGCATAAAACTTTTCACCTCGCCTCGCCTTGTGCTCCCTTTTAAAACACTACATTTAGCTAATCCGTATTGTTATCTATATAAGTCAAAGTCGTAGCTATGTAGAGCTGAAGGAGTTCATTTGAATCCTCTTCGATGGAAAATCATTATTTATACATGGTTAACTTATTTATTATATATAATAGATGTTAAATGATGAAAAAAAATATTTGGAGTGCAAGTTGAGTGATGTAATGCATGTGGTTAGTGTTGAAGTGAGACTTGATACACAAGTCATTCAAAAGATAGGAAGTTTCAATTATCTTGAGTCTATTATCTAATGAAATGGGGAGATTGACAATGATCTGACACATCGTATAAGTGCAGGGTGGATAAAATGGAAGCTCACATCTGAATTTTCGTGTGATAAGGTGTCAATCAAACTTAAAAGTTAGTAATATAGATTGGTGGTTAGACCGGCTATTTTACACGGAGTAGAGTGTTGGTTAGTTAAAAGTTCCCATATCTAGAAGATGAAAGTTGTGGAGATGAGGATGATGAGATGTCACACACACAAGGAGAGATAATATTAGGAATGAAGATATCCGGGACAAGATAGGCCTCAATAGAGAACAACATACGAGAAACAAGACTTAGATGAATTGGGCATGTGTAAAAGATATGCATGAATGTCGGTGTGAAGGAGTGAGAGGTTGACAATAAATGATTTAAGAGAGGTAGAGGTAGGCCAAAGAAGTATTGGAGAGAGATCTTTTTTCCTTTGGGAAGATACAAGAGTTGATTAGATAAAGACATAACACAACTTCAACATAACCTTATATAGGAGGTTATTGATGACACAAATTAGGGTAGGAGGTTAGTTAGATAGTTGAGTAATGTCCCGCTTATTCTTTTATACTATTCGTCATTGTATTACTCTTGTAGTTGTTTATCATTTGAGTTCGGATATTATCTCTAATTTCTTTTACACTTCACATGATTATCATTTTATCTGTAATAACTACTATTTAGAATGAGTTGTCGTGTTGTCTGTAGTATATTGTCATGACTTTCTTCATTTCTGTTATTTCTTCATCTATATTGCTTTGTATTGTTTTTTCTTGAACTGAAGGTCTATCGGAAACAACCTCTCTACCTCTATGGTAGTGGTAAGGTCAGCTGCCCTCTCCACACCCCACTTTGTAGGTTAATACTAGCTATGTTGTTGTTGCATAATAAATGTTGAACCTCCTTTAACTTTTTCATATTTTGAACCCCCTTAATGACAGTCTTGGTTCCACCATTAATAAAAGCAACAATTTCAACTCACAATACCATTTTATGATTATCCTTTTGTTTTCTCACTTTATTTTTTGAAATACATTTTCAGCTAGTATCAAATGAATTGGCCATAAAGGCATTAAGTGATGAGAAAAGTCTTACAACAGAAAAAGTAGATGAAATAGTGAATGAATTTCTTTGGGCCTTCAAAGAGGGTGTATTAGAAGAAAAAGGCTGGCCCATTGATCTTGCAGCTTATAAAGTCTCAAAAGTAGCCATGAATGCATATACAAGAATTGTGACCCAAAAGTATTCTTCTATATGTGTCAACTGCATTTGTCCTGGCTTTGCTAACACAGATATTACTTGTAATACTGGGCCTATGACTCCAGAAGAAGCTGCTAAAGGCCCAATAGGTCTGGCCCTTTTGCCTGATGGTGGGCCTTCTGGTCAGTTCTTTTACAGGAAGAACATTCCCATATCATTCTGAAAAGCAAAAAGCCCAATTTAAATGTTGTCAAAGTTACTTTTAGATAAAACATGACATGAACTTGTATGTAATTTTTTATTTTGAAATTTTAAAAGTTATGAATATTACCACAATCTCAGATTAATAATAATTCTCTCATGATTTTCTTAGAATTCGAAAAGATATGTTGAGTATGAAATTCATAATATGCTTTTTAGAACATATTGTTTTGGTGTCTTTTCTTAATATTTCATCATAATATGCTTTTAGAACTCACCTCCATATCACTCTCTATTCTTCATATTTAGTGAAGTGAATAGTAGTTCTCACACTCTCTATTTCACTCTTTGAATATTTATTATTATTTCTATTACTTTCTAATTAATATATTATTTTAAATTAAATATCTAATATTCATAATTATTTTTAAATATAATATAATATTTTAAAAAATATATTATTTAATATATACTACTTTCATCCCGAATTAATAGTATTTTAATTTTTTCTAATTTTTGTCAATAATATATTTTAATTTTATTATTAATTTTCACTATAAAGAATACACAAAATTAAAATGATAAGATGAAAACTTTAATTTAAAAATACAATACAAAATATGATAATTTAAATACAAGATAACAATACAATACATAACATAATAATTTAAATACAAGATAAAATACAATACATAACATAATACTTAATTCACAATGAAACAAGAATCATGCCAAAAAGATGTTGAACTTGCATTCGGAGTTTTGCAATCACATTTTACAATTATTGCAGGATAGTCACGCTTTTTGAGAAAGGAAATGCTACATGATATAATGACTACATGTATTATACTACACAACATGTTAATTGAGGATGAACATGATCTTAAGGCATCAATTCAAGATGTTGTAGAGGCTCCAACAGAAATTGTGGTAGATGAAAATCTCCAATTTGAACAATTTTTAGCTAGACATAAAAAAATTAAGGACAAAAATTCTCATTTTAAACTCCATAATGCATTAATAGAGCATTTACGAGAGCAACATAATAATTTCAAAAATTAAGCGTTTATGTTATGTTTATGTAATTGTATTTCACTTTTATTTGAATTTGCCCATTAATTTGTATAATATATAATATTTTCTTGCAATTTATGTTATTTAAAAATTTAGAATAAAATATAATTTTATATTAGGTCAAAATTTTGAATTTTTTTTTTATATCACATGAAAATTATATAAAGTAATTATGGGGAAAAAGAAATAAAGGATTTATATTATGAAATAAGAAAATAAGAATGAATAGAAATAAATATAATATTGAGGAGAGAAAAAAAGATTCTGTTTTAGAGAGTAAAATAGAGAATTGGGTTGAAATTAGTTGTCTGGAAAAATAGAAAACTTTATATTTGGAGAGTAAAATAAAGTGTAGGGTTGGAGTTGCCCTTAGAGGACAGGGTCACCTAAAGTCTAAACTGTAATTAATATTTTTCTTAAAATGTCATGATAAATCATGGGTTAAGAGTTTGGTTTAGAAAGATAGAACTTAATTTCTCCTCTCTGTTTTGAATTTGAGTAACAACAATTATGAATATTTAGTGAAATCTCAAAATTAGGATATGGAGATAGTTGGTTAAGTAGATAGCTTGCTAAGTAACGTAAATATTTTGATATTTTAAGTGGTTTTCAAAAAATCTATATATCAGACATTTATATGCTCTCTTATTAAGAAATAGCAGTATTATATATAAGTTTGATAGCGAAATGTTATAGTTGATATGTAATCACAAATGTCTTGAATGAACATCATAAAAATAAATATTAAAAATAAATATACCAACCATTAATATTAAAAAATCAACATGTACAATGACATATTTGTTCACCTGTAGTTGTCATGGTTTCTCCTAGGGCTGTACACAACTGGATTGGTTCGGGTGTTTCAAATATCAAATCAAATCATTTGTATAAAAATTTTAAATTTATAAACTAAATCAAACTAATAACATTCGGGTTTTTTCGAATTTTTCAACCTCGGGTTAGTTCGGGTTTTTTAAATACCAAACCAAATCATTTGTATCAAATTTTTAAATTTTTAAATCAAACCAAACTAATAACCCTCGGATTTTTTTTTCAAGTTTTTGAATTTTTCCGGTAAGTATTCATACAAACATATAATTAACTTGTGCTTCAAATATTTCTTTAGTCCAACCAAATTACAACTATATAAGGTGTTTCTTAAGAAAATAACACAATATGAGAATGAGTGATGACATTTAAAATATTCAATGAAAAATAATAATGAATTCATATAAAATAAATATTGCAAATTGATAAGTCATAATGAAAATGATCATAATTTAAAAGTACTAAATCATGCTAAAATAAGTCTAATAAGTATTAATTACATGATTAAACATTAAAGAAAAAAATAAATTAGATTATGTATTTTAAATGTCTAAACCAATGTAAAATGCTAAAAACAAATATTCAACATTATTGTCATTCTTAGTGTTGAATTAATTTATTTTTTTAGTATTAGTATTGATTTGATTTCGAATTGAGCTTTATTAGAGTTACTAATATCTATGAGCTATAACCTTTATTGGATCATTCAAAATTTTTAAGTCTCAAAAAATTTGAAAAGATATGTTAAAGGATAAAAATTATGAAAACGTATAAGTAATATTTAGAAATTACATCAAGTAATACTTTTATATATAAAATAAATTTGAAGTATTATATATGTATAATGTCGGGTTGGTTTAGCTCGGGTTGACTTTTTTTAGTCAAAACCAAACCAACCCAAGTATAGTCGGGTTTTTTTTTTTTCAATACCAAACCAAGTCAAACCAAACCATTAGTCGGGTTTTTTTCCGATTTGACACGATTTGCGGTTTGATTCGGTTTTCGATTTGATTTTGTACACCCCTAGTTTCTCTAGTTTCTCTTTTTAGAGTTAAAGGATAAGAACTTTGACTAACATTTTATGATGTATTTTTTCATCATATTGATATGCAAAAAATTGTAGTTTATTGCAATTTCCGTATAATTTTTAAATATCTATTTTTTTTTAAATATCAAATTAATGTAATCTAACTTAACTTTAAAAATTAGTCAAATTGACTTTCGAAAAATGTCATGACAACTAAAAATGGACGGAGGGAGTACTTTATAGAAAAAAATGTCTTTGTATATGCAAGATTTTTTTTAAAAAAAAGATCATTTAAATATATCGATCAACAACATCAAAAATTAACATATGTAACGATTCTGCTCAAAAGCATTTTGCATCATCACATTGACAAGATATGTTTTGTTCAAATTAGTGATACCGTTTTATGGGTGGAGAATGCTCATTTTGAAGGGACAAATATTTTTGCTGATCTAAAAGGAAAATTGACTAAAAAAAAGATTCTCCATTAGTAGTTACTAAGAAATGTTAATATGTTCCTCTAATAAGGTCTAATGACAAAAAAAATGCACTACACTCTTCTAGTTGAGAGGAGAAAGAAGACCAAAAAAATATAATTTTTTTAGTATTTTTTAAAAAAGAAATTCTCCCTTTTTATATTACTTGTACATTTTTATTTTCTCTATTTTATTTATTTTTTTCTTTTCTGCCCATTGAATCTAGCCACCAAAAAAATATGTCTAGCTCAGGATTATTATTTTTCTTAATTGTATTTTTCTTTTGCTCTTCTGATTGTTGCTTTTTCCCTCCTTTTTTAGCATGTTCTTTGCAAAAAATAAAATAAAAATGTCAACATTGTCTCAATTGGGTGTGGTTTTGAATTTAAAAATTACAAAAGTTTGTTATTTAGAATTTGAGATAACATAATAAAATAAAGTTGTTTTCTTATATTAAGATAAAATAAAATTCTTAGTGCTCTTTCTATTTCCTAAGGTAAACTTATTTCCTAAACATATCTTTAACTCTCTAGAATCATATCAAACTACGAATAATGAATCTCCGTCTTAATGATAATGATGTATTTCTGATTATAATTTATAATCTTACTGTTACTTCTGTTAATATAGATAATTAGGTGATTGACGAGATATAAATCGGTCATCTTATTACTACATACTCAATCTAGATATTTATTAAATACTTTTCATCTTATGAAAATTCTTCTAAATGAAATATTTTATTTTTGAGATTTTAGGATGAAAAGTTCTTCCTAAAGTTGAAGTGTTTGACTTATAATTTTATTATTATTTTCATATTTTAGAATGAAAGTTCCTCCTAAGGTTGAAACTTGATATTAAAGTTGTGAAAAATATAGAAATAAAGACAACTTGATAAAATTAATGACTTAAAGTCAACTTTTAATAACAAAACTTGAACCCTTTAAATAGAATTTATATATATACATATTTTTTCTTATACTTATTATTTATAATGAAATATTTTTACAACATAAAATATTTTTAAGTTCACAATAAACACCTGATAGTAATTTATTATGTATATTGGTTAGGGTCTATTCAAGTTAATAAGATGTTAGTGCGTTTGCAATACATTACTTGGATCTTGTTGTAAGAAACTCTATTTATTAATATGAATATTTAAATAGTTTAATTCAAGCTCTAAAATATTTCTATGCTTGTTAAATAAATTTTCTTTCGTTTATTTTAAATCTTTTTGGTACTTTTTTTTTAAAGAAAGGCTTTTCTAGCTTCCCCTTAAGTCACCCCTTATAAAAGAAGGAAGAACCTCAAATGTTCAAACTAGAGATCTAGTTGATGTTATATCTGATCAGAATCTCACCTTACCTCTACAATGTATAGATAAGTATCACGATTTAAAAATAAATGTGATGACACTTGTCTATTACCACCAAGACAAGTCAGCATCAACCTAATGAAAACGAAAGAAATACGAAAATATAAAGCAAGAACAAGATACAGCTGAAAAACTTCTTCATTCTATTAAAACCCACAAAATCTGGTTGTCACATGTACAAACCACTAGATACACAAAAGACAGAATTTAAGAAATATGTACAAGTCTCGAGCTTTGTTTCTCAAATAGAACAACGTATAAAGAAAAAGAAAAAGAGGGTTTGCCTAAGTGACAAGCAACTACCTTTTCAAATCCTTGACAAGCTTCGAAATCAGAAGAAGGAGAAAGAGATCACACAGGTTCAGGATCGGAACCTACACAAGTGTAGAAGCAAGGGGTGAGTACCAACACCACGGTATCCAACATGCAACCTAGCAAACAAGACATCTATCTAGAAAATAGATACCCCTTACACTTCAACCGAACCTCCTCAAACTACAACTTGCACAGAGATCAAACCCACCTAACAGTTCTACAATACACGACTCACAAGCCTCAATATTCATAGTTCAATAGTCACAAATCAACAACTAAATGAGTCGAGTCTTTCCATCTTAATGTCAAGTAGATCAGTCACACACAACAAGTACATCAATCACAATTAACAAGCAAGTCACACATAAGCATCAAAATGCATAAAATCACAATAATCAATCACTTGCCGGAACCATTTCCCATCGGCACTTAATTACTAGCCGGAACCATTTAGCATCAGTTTTATATCAAGTCACTAGCTGAAACTATTTCCCATTGTCTTTAGATCAAATCACTAGCCGAAACCATTTCCCATTGACTTTATATCACTAGCCGAAACCATTTCCCATTGACTTTATATCACTAGTCAGAACCATTTCCCATTGACTTTACATCACTCGCTGGCAATGACCTTGCATCATAAACACTTGTCTCATCATGATGTTCAATAATCAATGCACACATGGAATATCACACCACACGAAAGATATTTATGCACTTCAAGTCAACATTCATGCTTCCAAGCATTTCATCAATTAATCAATAAGGGTCACACAAGGAAATTCACATCATCTTGTTCATCACATAGCCTTTTAATTTCCAACTCATTTTTATTTATTAAGATTTATCAAGTGGACAATTAACCCTTCACCTCATTCCCATTACTCCCAACACACAAAAAACGAAGAGAATACACGAATTCTACTAAAGTAGAAAGTCTAGGAGATCAATTTCCTTAAATCATTGAATAATCACTCCAAGAGTTGAGCCTTCCCCTTCCGAATCACTTCTAAAGCCACACAATCTATATTCAAGTAAGTATTCCACAATCACTTTCCAGAAATGACAATACTCGCATCAATTACTTTGAAAAATGAATTAATCAACTCAAAATTCATTTTCGAAAATAAGGTTTGAATCCTAAAGTTAGTACTTGAAAACATTACTCAAATCTTTAGGAACTCATTGAGAAAAATCATTTCAAAAAAGGATTCAAAATTGGTTCACAATCTCCATTTTAGTTAAGAACTTGAGTTCTTGAAAAAAACTTGTCATTTACCAATCCAAAACCCCAATTTTTGATGTTAAAATTCCCAAATAACCAAAGAAAAATGAAGGTTTAGGATCATGAAAGCTTATCCAAATGATTTAGCACAAGAAATTCTTTCGAAAATTGCCACAAAGGGTCTCCCAAAATCATAAATGGAAAATAGGGCTTGAACCTAAAAAATGGTAGGTCAAAACCCCCCTCTGATATAGCAAAAGCGAACCCCGCAAAAAGGTGCCCTTCACCAATGTGAAGTCCCATTTGCTTTTGTGAAACTTGCTTAAGCAAAAAGGCTCTTGCTTCTGCGAAGGTTGCTTAAGAGACTGACCTTCGCAAAAGCGAGGCCTGTAGACGCCAACAACTCATCCAACTCTCAAAACATCAAAAGATCCTTAGAATTTATTCGAAACTCCGTAAGTACAAACCACATATGCAAATCAATTAAACTCGACATTTTAGACTTAATTGAACCGTTAGAACATGAATCTGAGCTTTTCTTGACCCGACATATGTGAAAATCACAAGAAACTTACCCAACGCCTTAAAAGGCTAAAACAAGCTCGAGACCTCTCAAAAATCAACCAAGACCTCACCTAGATCCAAAATCATCCCCGATCCAATAGAACTCTCAGAATTTCGATCCGAGAATTCAAACCCCAATGTTTATGAAAGACAACGCAAAGGCTAAATTTTTACAATTTCACAACTTAAGACCTTAAATCCTAAAAAAGACTCCGAATCAAAAATCAACAACTCTCACAGATCAAATTTCACCTTTTGGGACTGATGGAATCAATGAAATTCCATTCCGGCACTTAGAATTTCCAAAAGACACCACAAACCACTTTTAAGAAACTTAGTCTTTCAAAAATCACAAACTTACCCAATTTCTCAACTTTTCACTCAAAGTTTGAAACCAATTTTCAAACTTAATCATTAAAAAACTCGGGGTCGGTATCGGGAGAGGAAAAATGGTAAATTTCATGGAAAAAACCAAAAATACCAAATGAATCATTACACTATACACCACTAAAAAGTAAAAACCATGTTCGTCCTTAACCACAAAGCAAAATAAAGTACCTAGAGTCTCGAAGAGATTGGGATATCTGGCATGCATATTTGGCTTTGTCTATCAACTCGCCTCACCAACTGAACAGTGCTTCCACTGCAACTCATTGAAGCAATCTCTTTGGTCTTAAGCTTCCAAACCCGCCTATCCAAAATGGCTATAGGTTTCACCCCAAAAGATAAGTCTGGACCCAACTTAACTAAATTAAGAAAAAGTATATGGGACTCTTCCGAAACGTACTTTCGAAGCATGAAAACATGAAACACGGGATGCACAACTGACAAACTAGGTGGTAAGGCCAGATTATAGGCCACCTCTCCTACGCGACTCAAAATCTCAAAGGGCCCAATGAATCTAGCGCTAAGTTTGCCTTTTTTTTCGAACCTCATCACACCCTTTATGGGTGAAAATCGAAGCCAAACACGATCACCCATCATAAACACTAGGAATCAAACTCTTTGATCCGCATAACTCTTTAGTCAACTTTGGGATGTCAACAGTCTACCCTGGATCATAAAAACCTTCTCAATAACATCCCTAAGCAAGTCTGTATCTAATGAGTTCATCTCAGATGAATCAAACCATCCAATTAGAGATCTACACCTTCTGCAATGCAATGCCTTAAAAAGGGCTATCTGTATACTGGAATGATAACTATTGTTGTAGGCAAACTCTCCTAAGGGTAAATATCGATCCCATCTAGCACCAAAATCGATCACACAAGCTCGAAGTATATCTTCCAACACCTAAATCGTTTGCTCAGACTAACCATCTATATAAAGATGGAAGGCTTTACTCATATCTAATCGAGTACCCAAACCATGCTGCATAACCTTCCAGAAATGGGAAGTGAACAAGGAGCCTCAATCAAAGACAATAGAAACCAAAACCCTATACAGATAATGTCGCCATAGCTTAAGTACAAACACTACGGTTGCCAACTCTAGATAATGGATAGGGTAGTTCCTCTCATGGGTTTTCAACTACCTAAAAGCATAAACAATCACCTTACCCTTCTGCATCAGAACACTTCCTGACCTAACTTCAGAAACATCATAATAAACACTAAAGTCTACACCCTCCTCCTGTAAAATAAAAACAGAAGCCGACGTCAATAAGGTCTTGAGCTTTTGAAAGCTCTCCTCGCACTCATCAGACCACTAGAACTCACACTTTTCCAAGTCAATCTAGTTAAAGGAGATGCAATGGTGGATAAACTCTGAACAATTTACCGATAATAGACATAAAGTCCCATAAAACTTTGGATCTCAGTAGTCAATGTAGGTCTGATCCAACCGTTCACTACCTCAATCTTGGCTAGGTCTACCCGAATACCTTCTTTGGACACAACATGCCCCAAAATTGACATAGAATCAAGTCAAAATTCGCACTTTAAGAACTTTGCATTAAACCTCTCTTTCCTCAATATCTGGAGTACAACCCTCAAATATCCGCCGTGATTCCCTCAAACTTGAGGTACACCAAGATTTCGTCAATAAACACTATCATAAAGGAATCCAGACAAGGTCGGAACACCATGTTCATCAACTTTATGAAAGTTATAGGGGCGTTAATCAAATTGAAAAACATCACAAGAAACTCATAGTGCCCATAACGAGTACTGAACATTGTCTTAGGGATATCCGATGCCCTAATCTTCAATTGGTGATAATTGGACCTCAAATCAATCTTAGAAAATAGAGACACACCCCGAAACTGATCAAACAAATTATCAATATAAGGAAAAGGATACTTGTTCTTCACGATCACTTTTTTCAAAGGTTGATAATCAGTATACATCATATAGATCCATCATTCTTTCTCACAAATAACACAACCCATGGAGAAACACTGGGGAAAATAAACCCCTTACTCAACAAATCTTGTAACTGGTCCTTCAATTCTTTTAATTCAACTGGAGCCATGCGATAAGGATGAATAGAGATGGGCTTGGCGTCCCGCTATAAGTCAATGAAAAAATCAATATCTCTATGCGGAGGAACACCTGGAAGATCCATAGGAAGCACATCTGTAAACTCTCAAACCACGAGCACAAAATCCATAGCAGGTAGCTCAACACTAGTATCCCAAATGAAGGTCAAATAGGACAAACACCCTCTATCAACCAATATTTGAGATCGAATGAAGTAGATAACTTTGCTAGGGTAAGAACCATTAGCACCCATCCACTCAACTCTCGGGACACCCAACATCGCTAATGTCACAATCTTAGTAAAACAATCAAGAATAACATGAGTGGAGAAAGTCAATCCATACCTAAAATAAGATCAAAGTCTACCATTCCCAAAATGATCAATTCTACCCAAGTATCATACCTAGCTAAAGAAACAAGACATAATTGATATACACAATCAACCACTATGAATTCACCCACTGTTGTAGAAACATAAATAAGACATGTATGCAATCAGACATCATATCAAACCCAACGGCAAAATAGGTAAACACATATGAGAAAGTAGATCCCGGATCAAACAATACAAACTCAGGTTGATGGAAAATTGAGATGATACTTGTGATCACAACATCATAAGTCTCAGCCTCAGGTCTCCCTAAAAAAGAATAACACTAACCATTTCGGCCGCATGTAGCCTGAGTAGAACCTCTACCTCTACACTACGGAGCTGGAGTACCTCCTACTAGAAGTCTTACCACCTCTATTGAACTGAACTCTGCCTCTACCCTGGCCGGAGGCGTTGAATTCCTAGATGGAAAAGCTAAATAAGAATGTTGTGGTCCTGAATAAGTCTGTAGAGGACATTGTCGCATCATATAACCTAGATCCCTATAAGTATAACAAGATCTCGACACATAGAACTCCTGCTGTGGACCTGACAAACTACCATGGACACATAGTCCAGAACCATAAGATCCTCAGGCAGACTGCCCACTCTTAACTATTGGCATAGAAGCATGAACCGTCCCATGATATTAGAAGGAACTACTAACTCTAGACGAACCTCTGCCTCTAGATAAGGCATAAAAAAACTTACCAAAAGAATAGGCTCTCTTGAGCTCCTCACACTTCTCTAAAAGCATCAACACCGCCTTCTTGGCGCTGCTTTTAATAGACTAGAAAGAAGCCCCCTTTTTGGCAACCCTAAGCACATAAAACCTGACGAGAAAGTCAACCCTCCCACAAACTTGCAGACTCTCTCTGCCTTATCCGAAACAATAGGGCATTCCTAGAAAGCTCCCAGAAATGGGCCTTATGCTATGTCACAGACAAACTGCCTGAACCAAGCTCTCAAACCTCAGTTGACTCTCCTCTCTCATGCTCCAAGGAATGAAACGCTCCTGGAAAGCACCAAAGAACACATCCTACTAGACCAAAAGAGATCCGACTGGTCTAGACCTCACAAAAGTCCTCCATCACTCTTTGGTGCGACCACAAAGCTGAAGTACAATAAAGTGAACACCACGAGCATCTACAATACCTACTATCTCAAGCATCTCATGGCACAAATTCAAGAACTCATGAGCATTCTCGCTCTTACCACCCTGAAACTAGGTTGGTTTCATCTTCTAAAACCTCTCATAACACTGCTGATCAATCGTTGTTAGAATAACCTCGGGAGCAAACTATGCACTAACAGCCGATGCAAGTACCACTAGTGGCTGGCCCACCTAAACATGAATACTCGAAGTCTGTTGTTGACCTTGGGTCTGCACCCTTACCCTCGTATGAGCACCTAGTGGCATACCTATCGCACTACCCTGAGAGAGATTCTCTAACACACCTAGCACCCTCAATAAAGTCTCTTAAAACAAAGGAGCTCCAAACTCGGGATGAACTTAGAGCTCCAAACTCGGGATGAACCTGACCCTCAGCAACCTCAATTTGTGGCTCAGGAGAAATCTCTCTAGCTCTACCTCTAGCTGGTGTCGCTCCACGGGAACGACCTCTTACAGGTGTTACTCCATAAGCATGGTCTTTAACTTTACCCTTAGATGGGGTCTCAACAACAGCCTTGGGGATTGCCGCCTCTTTATCATTGGAAACAGAAGCTCTGGTCCTCGGCATCTGCCAAAACAACATGTGGCAACTCAACACTAGCGAAGATAACCACACGCGATAAGAAAAAAATGAATAAAAGGAAGTTTTCTAATGGTCTTCATAGCTTCTCAAGGATAAGTACAGAAGTCTTTGTACCGATCTTCAAGGCTCTACTTAGACTTGGTTTGTAAACACGTGGGACCTATGAACCTACGGCTCTAATACCATTTGTCATGATTCAAAAACGGATGTGATGACACTTTTTTATTCCCACCAAGACAAGTTAGCTTCAACCCAACAAAAATGAAAGAAATGCGAAAATATAAAGCAAGAACAAGATAATGCGCAAAAAGTTATTCTTTTTATTAAACCCCCCAAATTCTGGTTGTCACGTGTTCAAGCCACTAAAATACATCAAATGTGAAATTTAAGAAATAAATACAAGTCTCAATCTTTAATTCTCAAATAAAATGAAATATAAAGAAAAGGAAAAAGAGGCTCTGTCGAAGTAACAAGCAACTACCTCTTCAAATACTTGACAAGCCTTAAAATCATAAGAAAGAGAAAGAGATCACACGAGTCTGGGGTCGGAACCTACAGAAGTGTAGAGTCAAAGGATGAGTATCAACAGTACGGTATATAGAAAACAACCTAGTAAACAAGACATCTAGCTAGAAAATGGATACCCCTTACACTCCAACTGAACCTCATCAAACTACAACTTGCATAGAGATCAGTCCAACCTAAAAATTCTACAATACACGGCTCACAAGACCCAATATTTATAGTTCAATAGTCACAAATCAATAACCAAATGATTCGAGTGATTCAATCTTAATGTCATGTAGATCAGTCACACACAAAAGTACATCAATCACAATTACAAGCAAGTCACACATAAGCATGAAAATGCACTAAATCACAATAATCAATCTCTCACCGAAACCATTTCTCATCGGCACAATATAAATAGCTGGAATCATTTCCCATTGGCTTTATATCAAATCACTAGCTGGAACCATTTTCCATTGGCTTTATATTAAATCACAAGTTGGAATCATTTTCCATTGACTTTATATCACTAGCTGGAACCATTTGCCATCATCTTTATATCACTAGCCGGAACCATTTCTATTGGCTTTACATCACTCATCGGCAATGACCTCAACATCATAAACACTTGCCTTATCACGGTATTCAATAATCAACGCACACAAGTAATATCACACTAGACGAAAGAGACAACAATTCATGCAATTCAAGCTCGCATTCATGCTATCAACTTTTTCATTAATCAATCAATAATGTCACAACAAGGTAATTCACATCATCATGTTCATCACATAGCCTTTTCAATTTCAACCCCTTTTTATTCATTAGGATTTATCAAGTAGACAATTGACCCTTCACCTCATTCCCATTACTCCCAACACATAACAATGAAAAGGATACACAAATTCTACTAGAATACAAGGTTTATGAGATCACTTACCTTAAATCAATCAATAATTACTCTAAGAATTTTGCCTTCCCCTTCCGAATCACTTCCAAATACACAACCTATATCAAGTAAGTATTCACAATCACTTTCCGGAAACAACAATACCAACATCAGTTACTTTGAAAAATGAGCCAGTAACTCAAAACTCAATTCCGAAAATAAGGTTTGAATCGAAAGTTAATACTTGAAAACATTACTCAAGACTTTAGAAACCCATTAGGAAAAATCATTTCGAAAGAGGATTCAAAAGCTCCATTTTAGTTAAGAACTTGAGTTCTTGAAAAACCTTGTCATTTATTAATCAAAATCCCAAATTTTGATGTTAGGATTTTCAAATAACTAAAGGAAAATAAAGGTTTACGATCATGAAAGCTTATCCAAATAATTTGGCACAACAAATCCTTTCGAAAATCGCCATGAAGGGTCCCCCAAGCTCAAAAATGAAAAATGAGGCTTAAACCCCCAAAATGGCAGGTCAAAACCCCCTCTGATGTTGCAAAAGCAACTCTGGTTCGCAAAATCGAACCCCGCAAAAAGGTACCTCTTGCAAAAAGGAAGCCCCTTTCCCTTTTGCGAAGCTCACTGAAGCTAAGAGGCTCTTGCTTCTGTGAAGGCCACTTAAGCAATTGGCGAAGACATCAACAACTCAACTAACTCTCAAAACATCGAAAAGATCCTCGGGATTCGCTTGGAACCTTGTAAATAAAAATCACATATGCAAATCAATTGTAATCGACGTTCCAGACTCAATGTAACCATAAAACATGAATTTGAGGACTCCTTGACCCGACATTCATGAAAACCATAAGAAACTAACTCAACGCCTAAAAAGGCTATAGAAAAGCCTGGGACCTCTCAAAAAATTAACTAAGACCTCACCTAAGTCTATAATCATCCCATGTATCCAACGAAACTATCAAAATTTCGATTTGAGCGTCCAAACTCCGAATGTTAAACAAAAATTTCCACAATTTCACAACTTAGCACCTCAAAACTTTAAAAATACTCCGAATCAAAAACCGACAACTCTCAGTGATCAAATTTCACCTATCAGGACTGATGGAATCGACCAAATTCCATTTTGACACTCAAAATTTTAAAAGATACTGAAAACCACTTTTAAGCAACTCAGCTTTCAAAAATCACAAACTCACCCAAGTTCACACCTTTTCACTCAAAGTTTGAAACCAGTTTTCAAACTCAGTCATAAAAAGACTCGGGGTCGATATTGCGAGGGGAAAATGATAAATTTCATGGAAAAATTAAAAATGACCAACCAGGTCATTTCAGCCCACGTACTTACGCAATCGTTTTTTTATCATCACTGAAATTTTCATTTCACGTATACAAAAAGTTTGCATTAACAAATATAACTCAATTATTAAGGTCCAGGTCGACAAGATCATAAACAAAGTACGTAGCAACACTTTCTCCTCTTACAAAAGTGTGGTAATTTTGATATTTCATATTTGTAGTTCTAATAATTTCTCGTTTTTATTTTTTATTTTTTATTTCCCATTTTTAATTTTTTTTTTATTTTAAGGTTTTTGTCTACATTGATAATTTTTTCACATCTTTTATTTCGTTTTTCTAACATATAAAATATTTCAAGAACATAGTTTATTATCACAAAAAATGGTTTAATTGATTCTCACTTTAAATATATCGTACAAAAGTTTAAGTAAAAAATATAAAATGAAATCAATGAATATCAAAATTTATAAAAAATATCTGTTCTTACCACATTTAGGGGGTAATTTTCCAAAATTGGTTGACCTAACTATGGTTATAATATTTGTTAATATAGTATAATCTTGACCTTAAAAATTTAAATAAGACACATGTCTCTCAGATGTGCACTTGACGCAGTGGAGGGAAGGGGTAATAGAGGAGAGCCAAATCCCATAATAATCTTAGCTAAGCCAACAATTCACAAGAGATGTATAACAATCGCCTATGCATGCAAGACGTTGGGACACAATGATATCTACAATCCATTAAAATATATTCAAGGGCATACAAGGCCACCATGCTGATAATACAAAAATAGCAAGGCCAACTTCAAATATGATAATTGCTCACTTAAAGACAATTTGTAGGAACACTCTATGGAGTGGACAAGTGACTACGAATAAAACACCACTGATAGCATGAGACGTGGTCTGCAAGCCAAAAAGGGAAGAGGGCCTTGGTATAATAAATTTCATAATGTGCCTAGGAAGAACACATAGCTAGTTTAGCTGGTTGGTTTTTGATATTACAACAAGTTAGTCAGTGAAGTCCCACTAAGTGGGGTCTGGACAGGAGAGATGATAGAGTGTATGCAAGATGTATATACTTAAGAGAGGGTTAAGTGCCAAGAAAAAAACACATAGCTAGTTTAGCTGGATGGTTCATGGAACGAGTTATTCATTATTTTATTATCGAAAAGAAGATGTTTTGTTTGATCAAATGTATATATTTTAAAACCCTAAATTTCTCTAAATATACTTGTAAGTATTTAGAATGATAACTAGTGTTTCTAAAAGAATGATTATCTATGAATATAAGGTGAGAAGACAATTTTAAATTAAGTGTACCACTAGTAGCCTTCACCACATGAACAAATATGATTTTTTTTATAAAAGGATCAATTAAGTACTCACTTAAATTTCTGTTAGCAGTAGAAAACTAATGAAGGAGTGATTATTAGAAATAAAATAAATATATATTCTATCATTAATGTGAATTCTAAATTAAGATATGTAAGTAATTAATATTCACATTTATGTGAATACTGTTTCTAAATATATGCTATCATATTTAAATGATACGTAACATTACAATCACTATTTTGTATTAGTATATATCTTTAGTTATATTTTGTTATATTTTAACAATATTAAAGGGCCAAAATAAAATTTATCACCAAAAATGCTATGATACTCTTATATTGCAAGATATATGAATATAACGTGAGAGGTCATTTTAAATTGCTGAGAGTTTACTTATGAAATTATACGAAATATATTATTATTTTCATTTTTTAAATTATTTGTATCACTAGTAACCTTTACTCCATGAATATCAAATTTTTTTGATTAAAAAATTAATCAAATACTCACTTAAATCTCTATTAGTAATAGAAAATATATTGAAGAAACTAATAGATGAATAACTGGCAGAAATATATTAAATATACGAGAGAAACTGGAGAATGAATATTTCAATTCACTGATTAAAAAATACAAGAGCTTAATATAATATCAAAATTACACATAAGAAAAATAAATAAAAAAATAAATATTCTATCATTAATGTGAATTCTAAATTAAGATATGTAATAATATATATTCTAAATTAAGGCATGCAATATTCATATTTATAATGTTTCTAAGTAGATGATACCTCCTTTTGTTTTCTAGGTGGTAAATATATGCTACCATTTTTAAACGATACGTAAAATTATAGCCAATATTTGTACATTATTTATCTCTAAATATATGTTATCATTATTTAAGGATATTTAAATAACCAAAATAAAATTTGCCAAAACTTAGCACCAGAAGTGCTATGATACTAACATATTACAAGAGGTGTGTAAGAAAAAAAATCATGAAATAAATATAGAATTAACATAATTTTCCATAAATATTTTCAATCCTTCTCTATATAAATTAAGTAAAAAATGTGTTAATTAAATTCATATTTTATAACTTCAAAATATTAAACAATGGTATTTAGCATCTCAAAATTTCTTTATAGTGTTCTTTTCATTGCGTTCCTTGTTTCAGGTATTTAACTTTTTATCTATATATTTATTATTGATTACCTAAAAATCAAACCAAGCTAGAAATTTAATCAAATCAAAGAAAAAAACCGACACTTTTATTTGTTTGCCCCAGCTTTGGTTTTTAATTTTAAAATATGATACTATTTAGGTTGTTTCTGATTTTAACAAAAAAAAATCGAAAAATCAAATCGAGCTGACTATATAAATGACTATTAAAAATTATAAATTCTCATATGTATATCTATATTTTATATAAATTTTTGAAAATCTTATGTACTCGTTAATCTTTTACACTATTGATTCGTAGTATTCGTCTTTATAATAATTATTGTTTTTATTTTTGGTTTTAGTTTGATACTTTGATACTTTGATTTGTTATTTTTGTTTCATTTATTTCAAGAATCTATTTCATGTTATAAATAACTTGTGGAGTTCTATATTTATTTATTATTATTTAATTTAACTCATCGCCAAGATTCTTAATATGTCATAGTTAGATTCTTAATTTTCTATTCATTGTAATTTTTTTAAGTATATTTCTTGAAAATGGTAAAATTCTTGAACAATGCAGATAATTTTCTGGAGAAAACTACACATATAGTTTAGCTTTGATTACCTTTTTTTTCTTATATATATATAAAACTGATTTTATAGTATTATATTGATAGTCAATTTTAAATGTATTTGACAGTATATTATTATATATTTAAAAAATAATTGGCAAAATAAACAAATAAAATAATTGACAAAATCAAAGACATGAAAAATCGATTTAATTAGTTTAATTTCAACATTTGGAAACCATCTTAATTGGTTTTGATTGTCCTTTTAGAAAAAAAAAATTAGACCAAAATTGAATCATTGATTTCTTTAATTTGGTAACATTTTTTTTTTTATCATTAAACATTTATATATTCTACTGAAATTTGAAATACCGAAGTTATTATTTAAAGTTATAAAATAATTCCAATAAATATTTCTTAATTGTAGGATAGAACCAAATAATTTACTGATATATTTTTTTCTTTCATTTTTTTTATGTGACCCTATGTTACAAAAGTTTGTAGATTGATATGAAAAAATTTATAATACATTTGTCTTTCAGGTTTGGTCCAAGCTGATGGATTGAAATGTTGTGCCGATATTCATATTGGAAGTTGTGTTCCAGGCTCTAATGACGATACTAGATGTGATAATTTATGTAAGCAAAACTGTATGGGAGGCCACTGCAAAATTATAGGCTCAAAATCTCCTAATCATTTTTGTCATTGTTTGTGTTAATTCTCTTTCATGAAAGAGAGACTATATATTAAACTTTAGTATTCATATATTGCAAATTCTAGAAGACTGTCAATTTTTTTTTTTGGATGAATAAAACAGAAAAGCTCTTAATTTTTTTTTTGTATCTTAAATGTGTCACCATATTTATGTATAGCAAACTGTTTAAAACTTTTAATTTTAAATATGCATAGTATTTCTGCAAAATTATAGGCTCAAATAAAGTGGATCAAAGAAAGTAGTTAATAGTGCAAATGTTTTTCTCATTCATCAAGGTATAAGAAAAAGTCTCGCTATTATAAACGATCTTTTAATTTCAAGGAAATTAAACTATGTGATAGTGTTGTAGTCTCATTTGTTTGCCATGACCATTAACACCGTGAATTATTAACATCAACTAACTTTATTAATACGACCACCAACACCACTACCACACTACAACACTAACTGTTTTCAACCATCACAATTATCACCGCCGCCACCATTACTAGCCGCTAACAACAATAATTATCATCACCACCATCAATATAAACTATCTCCACCATCACTAGCAATTAGCAAGTATAATTATTTCATTTTTTAATCAAATAATGAGTTTATTTTATTAATTCTTTTAGATATTTAATTTTTTTTTTGAATTATATATTTATTATGTACATATAAATAGACTATGTATATTCAGACGTTGAAAAAACAATCTTAATTATTTATATCTAGAAACAACATCTTAATCATTCAGATGTACATTCAAATTCAGACGTCTTAATCTTGATGAAAACAAATGAGGCCTTAGGCTAACACTAAATTATTATTATATTTGAACAGACTTATACAAGTCTCTCTTTACTTTACTTGTAATAAAGATAGAATACATGTATTTATTTGTTCAATTTTATACGAGCTTAAATATCTGTTTATGTACAATCAATGTCGAAGGGCATAGATATCATTATCAGTTGAAGTCAAATTAAACGACATATTTATGTATTATGCCTTAATAAAAATCATATTTTATATATATATATATATATATATATATATATATATATATATATATTATAAGTGGGAATCTCTTAACCTCAAAGTTTGATTACCATTTTGTCCTTATCTTACCCCTAAAATAAATTAAATTTCAATACCTATTTATTTAATTAAATATTAAGTAATAGTTATATTTAAATTCATGCATCAACCAAGATCTTAATGCAATCATATATATATATATATATGTACCTCGACTTAATGCAAGATCTTAAATGTGGATAATAAAGAGTTTAATAACCTTCAATTTAATTTGTAAGATAAGTGGGGGTAATGAAGGTCTATCAAAGACACTCACACAATATTATTTATATTTCCTTCTTTCATCCAAATTTGTGTTCATCTTTCATTCTACATTAGGTTAGTCTACATCATTTAAAATTTTCATTACCAATTTGTAATTGTAAGAATTCTTACTGATTTATTTATTTGTATTCTTTAAAATTTCATGCATATTCATCTTCTTTTTGTTGAGAAATATGTAAATTATCATAGTTACAAGATAAATATTTTTTCATCTTTTTGAGTTTTTAAACATAATTTCGTAATTGATTACTATATTTTTATATTCTTCATGACTTCTATCTTTAGGATATAAATATAATCAACGTAATCCCAATTTATATTTATGATTAATTGTTTTGAGGGTAAGCTTATTAAATTTTGCAGAATATATTTTATAACTAGACCCGTAAAAAAGTAAATCTTTAATAAGATTTATAGTTATTTATTTTTCGTTATTTGATAATCATTTATCATTTTAAAACAACATATTTGTAATTTTTCCTTTTTACTAGATCTATTTTTAACTGTTTGACTTAAACTGTTCAGGTCTTATCAAAGGCAGAGCTGCAGTTTCTTGCTTTACTTCCGACACTTTGTCCTAACGTGAGGGTCATTGCAGAGTGTGGTAACTGGTAATATTTCCCTTTTCATCTTTGTTTCTCTTGTTTATCAATCAACTCTCTTGTAACTAAGATATATATGTTGAGATATATACTATTAATCATATATTAAGATATAATATTTATTATAAAATAAATATTTGCTCAGTTTTAATAGATCATATATTCGTTTATAATGTTTGTTTACTTATATAGTAGATGATTTAGTGTGTAGAATTTTAGGTTATACACAGAGAATTAAATCATCAGTTCTTATAAGTATAAAGTTTTTTGTTTACAATTTAAGATGGAAATTGAACATTCTATCGTACGATTGTAGCACAAGATTATATGTAATTTATCTTGATTATGGGAACGATATAGTTCCAACTTTTTGTGCTATTGCATTTTGTATGTATTGAACGGGACCGAGTAGAGATAGTTTTTTCAGACTGACTGACAAAAACATATTTTCTAAACTATTAAATGTACTTATATTCTTAATTCTGATATAACTATTATGATCTGTATATATTAATTATCGTTTTGATTTATTAAAATGTGAGATTCTAAGATGTATCAATATGTCTGATAGATTGGATGATAATAATATATATTGGTGAAATAATAAGTTAGTTGATGGAATTCTTGTCTCGTTATAGAGATTGATTGATATGCCTTTTTGAGAAGCTTATAAGTTTTCATCGTGTCAAATCTTGTAAGTGGATTTATGAATCCGACACATGAAATAAGTTAAGTAGTGCTCTAAAGGAAATTAATCATTAAGTTAAATTCGACAGTAATTTAATTTATTGATTAATATCTGTAATCTTAACATGGGGAATTACATAAGTGTTTAATGGGGAATTTCAAAATATAAATAGAGGAGTGCAATTACGAATTTCTAGTGGAATGATTTGTAATTTATTATGATAAGAATAATTCAAATTAATTATTTGGAATTATTTCCATAATAAGAAGCCTCAGTAATTAATTATGTCGTCCCTATGGTGCCCATATTTAACTAGAACTTAGAATCCTATTTCTAAAGGGAAAAGGGGAGACAGACGTTAGTTTTCTTATAAAAAGAAAACTACCGTGTATTTTTCGGTTGAAGAAAAATAACGTGTGTTTTGGTTCTCCTCTTTGGATTGGGAAGAAATCTCTATAAGTAGGGATTTTCCTAACCTAAAAAGAAATTGAAGGTTTTTTATTCATACTTGCTCATCCAAGTATTGAGAGAGTTCGGATATGAATTTGAGATCACCGCAGAAGACCATAATTGCTGTCTATCTAGTCACTTGAAAATATCTGCTCACGGTTCAAGATTTAATTCTTTAATTAAATTTCAGTAAGTTTATGTGTTGTAGCATATTATATATGTTCTAGCATAAACGATTTAATTATCTATTATTCATATATGAAGTAAGATTTTGATATGCTTTTACTATACATATATATTTTTCAACAATTAGCATCAAGAGCCAAGCTTGCATCTAAATAGATAACTTATATGATATGTATAAGGTTAAATTATACATATGCTTCGTGGAAAAATCATGTGAAAAGTTGTTTTTTGTTGACGTGGATGTTTGGCGGCTATGAATAATCTGTATTTTGTGATTTTTGAAATATAAGGTTAACAAAATAGGTTTTGCTGATCCAAGCACGTCAAAACGTATTTTTTTTTTTGGTTCACATGTAAGTGGCAGCAAAGACATCGTCTTGAAGGTGCTAATTGTATATGTTTTTTATGATTGATCTTCCTTTTATTTTTTAAAAGTGATTCATAAATCATACTAAATATTTTAGCAATTAAGGAGCAATATTTGTTGATTGGCCGGTGACTGTTTGTTATATTGCATGTGTTGGCGGCTACAGTGGTAGGGCATCACCTGTTTTCGTAGTAATATCTTTTGGCAAAGTGAATGTTTAATTTAATTAATTTATTTTTTTTGCGCCAAATAATTGATACTACAATTAACTGCATGTGCTCATTCTTTTGGATTTTGGCCAATAATCAATTCTTTCAATTATTTGGTCATTGTCTTTGTAACACGGCGTTAACCTTTCTCATACGTGTATTATTTATGAGTATATAAATTGAGAGTTTGTGATCAATAAATAATGTTGCAATTAAATGTTTTATTTATTTGAGATCATTGAGAAATTCTCAAAGTTTTATATATGTGAGATTATATCAATATATGAATTGAGAATTATGATAAATAAATAGAATTTACGAAAGTGGTCTATTTATTTGAGTCGTTAGAATATCCTCAATGTATCATATATGGATTCTTCTTCATAAATGTATACTAGTAACGATTTGTTTACTGGAAAGGAGATTTACCTTTAGATACTAGCAACACTTAAATTAATTTATGAGAAGAGATATTAAAGATTTTCACCGGTTTAAAGAGAGAAATGTAATATCTTAAATTCTCAAGTGTATTAATTGAGAGAACAATATGTTGTAAAAAGGTTAGTTGTGTGTCTTAGCCGAAAGACAGGACACAATGTATGCCTTATGCTCATGAGATAATTATTGAAAGAGAATGAAATTTTGAATCATGTTATTTTAATCTTTAACTGTGCCTAAAATGATTAATTTTCAAATTTGGTCATAGTTTGAAGGTTATGAATTTTTTTAATCTTTGATTGACTTGAAATTTGATTGTTCCATCGAAGATAATTTCGATGGGTTTTAGATAGTTTGTCGGATTAAAATTTAATTTGAATATGATAAGATCATTCTTTATGTTAATTATGTTTATGTTAAATTTGGAACATGATTACACATGGTTATTTAACATGAATTGATATGTGATAAGAATGTATGTCATATTGTTTTAATTCTTAAAGATACTTAAATTACTTGAATTTGAATTTGGTCAGAGCTTTGAAAATAAAGATTCTTTATATGCTCCAATTGACCTGAAATTTGATAAGTTCATTGATAATGGCCTAGTAAGAAGTACTCATTGCTATGTGGTTATGTTTCTTTGAGGTCGTTAAATGATTTTAAGTTGTTCTTTGGAATTAAAATGTGATTTAGTATGAATGACATCCTTTATATCAGTTTTATTTATGTTATATGTGGTATGATTACATGTGATGAGTTAACATGAATTGATATATGATAAGGATGTAGATCTGATTGTTTTTTCCTTAAATCGTTTCAATCTGAATTTGATCATAGCTTTAGAGATAAATATTAATTTTAAACTCTGATTAATCTGAAATTCGGTAGGTTCATCAGAAACGATCAAATTTAAAATACTCATTGTTATGTAGTGATTTGGTAATTTGAGGTCGTTTAGATGATGTTTTAGATAATTTTTGTATCTTGAAAAATTAATTTTATCGAAAATTACTTGACTATGATATAGTGGTGATAGAGTTTGTTATGTATGGTCTTCATAATTAAATTTTAGTGAAGTATTAAGTTCAGTGTTGGCTTAGACCTTCCTCCATATCGAATGAAATAAATACAAGTCATTAAAGTTTACTCTCTAGTTTTGATTATCTGTATCGACTCTCCTAAACTGAGTAATATTTGACTGGATCAATGCATCTAGAGATAATGATATTCACTTGGCTTAAATTAACATTACTCTCCATCTGAGTAAGCTTTTATTCTAAATTTGTTGAAGTGAATATATGACACCACATATATATGTTGCATGAGTAGTCATTTTTTCATCAAAATTTGTTGTTCAAGCTGCATGGATATCTATGAGATGTGTTTTGAATTTTCGTATTTAATGCATTCACAAACATGCTGACTTTTGGAAAATAGTATTCAGATAAAGTAAATAGTTTTTTAGAATTTTGTTCTTTGTTCTTGATTTTTGTATCTATTTCACAAATGATGATATGTGTCATGCGATAAGAATTTTTGAACGGAAAAATTTTAAATTCTATTTTGACCATATAACGTTTTCAACCAAATTGATCATAGTTTTGGAATTCGAAAAAAAAAGAACTCTGATTGATCTAAAATTTGGTAGATTCATAAGAACGACCTAGTAAGAAATTAATTTTTTTTTGATGAGTTTTTGGTCATATTTGATTAAATAGTAGTGAAGTATTAGTTTTATGTCCTGGCTTAGACCTTCCTTCCTATCGGATGAAATTGATACAAGTCACTATGTATTTAATCGTCTAGTTTGATAATTGTATTAACTCTCCTAAATTGAGTAATATATGATTGGATCAATGTAAATAGAGAATTTTCACTTGACTTAAACTAACAGTAGACTCTCCATCTGAGTTAGGTCTGTATAAGTTTATGGAGTAAATAATCGGTCATTGCACATGCGTATTGCATGGGTAGTTCTCCAATCCCATTGATTGGCTATTCGAGATGCATGAATATATATGTATAAATGAGCCCTGAATTTTACTATTTAGGATTATTCAAAATATTATGATATATTTAATGTATTATATTTCATATTCTCAATAGACTTTACGCACCCACTTAGTACTACTTCAACTTTTCTTTTGGTAGAGATAAGATATTAATTCAAAGAATGCATTGTACATGTACATTATGTTAGAAGGAATTATTTTAAGTTTCTAACTAGATAAGAGATGAGTTTTTAATATATCTGTTTGTAACTCTCCTATCATTGAGTTTTATGAATATTTTATTTCTTGTGGTATATTGATGCATGATTTTTTTTATTAGTATTATTTCTCATGAATTGAATTATATTAATCTGTCTCATAAGGTAAAATATCTTTTAAATTGAATGAAACTTATCTGTACATTAGTGTCTAAGTCATTTATTCTGAATAGAACTTCAAGGTTGGTTAATGGATGGACATAATTGTTCATTGAAAGTGAAGTCATTACCAACATGTGAGTCTTGTTTAGAAGTAAAAATGACTAAGAGACCTTTCCTCTTAAAAAGGAAAAAGAGGTAGTGATAAGTTATAATTAATCTATTCTGATTTGTGTAATAAATGAGCATTTGGGCAAGAGGTAAATTTGAGTATTCTGAGTTTTCAAGAAGGTTACTCATAATATGAATATATTTTTTGATGTTTTGTAAGTCTAAATGTTTTGATAAACTCAAAATATTTAAAACATGTGACAATAGCATCATGAAAAATATATAAAGTCACTGCAATATGATTGTAGTGACGTAAACCTCTCTGCAGAGCTCATGAGTCACTTATCTTATGGAATAATTGCATTTCAATTGTCTACACCAGACACTCTATAATAATAGATTGTTGTAGAAGAGAAAAGAAGTACACTCTTGTTAAGATAAGATTAATTATTGACTTATTATTAGTTATTTTGTTTCTTTTGGGATAGGTTCTAATAACTATATATCACATTCTGAATTTAATTTCTTTTAAATCAGTACCTTGAACAACTATAGAACTAGTTAGATTTGACGTAAGTCTAATCTATGTCATGTTCAGCTATAGGATTGTCCAGCACATGTGCTGAGTGGGAGAATAAGAAAATTGGAATTAAGACGGAATGTGTGTGTTAATTGGATATCCTAAAGAATGAAAGAAGATTTATTATAGTGTACTAAAGAAAATAAGGCAATTGTTAACACAACTGTCTGATTTCTTGAAAAGGATCATTTAGTAAACCATGTTCCTAGAAGTAAACTATTTTTACAGGAATTAAAAAAAGAAATAACAAATAAGTCAATTGTAAATTCAGACGCTCAAAAACATTTAATCGGTATGTCAGAAATGACGTTCCATTGCATTTAAGTGGTGGGAGAAACGTTACTAGACATAAGAAAACTACTACCTCAAGTAGTGGAAGTGATATTGAGCAAATTAAAGAACACTACATGAAAAGTTGTTAATATTTCAACATTGAAAGATTTTGAAGAAAATATAAAGACTCAAGATCATGAAAGTGTGATTATGTAGTAGTGCTTAGTCGTAGTGGGAGAATCATAGCGAAGATTGAATTGTTTTGTATGCTTGAGAGAACTTTAATGATAGATTTCCTGAAAAGAAGTACACTCTTGGAAGGCTTCATGAGAAGCTCTCTCAAGATCTAGTACAAACTCGATTTGTTACGACGAAGCACTACTAGACAAACTTGCATGAGAAAATAACTTGGTAAATTTCTTTTGATAAGAAATAAAGGAATGCTTCTGAAAGTTGTAAATGCATAGTTAAGAGTCTAAGTGGGAGATTGTTAGGGAATATGCTATTAATCATGTGTTTAGATATAGTATTCTAACAATTTTCAAAATTAAATAACTAAGTGGGAGATTGTTAGAGTATATACTATTAACCATGCATTTAGATACACTACATTATAACAATTGTGATGATTAAAAGTCTTAAGTGGGAGATTATTGGGATATATACTATTAACCATATGTTAAGATATAATGTTTATTGTAAAATAAATATTTGCTCAGTTTTAAGAGATCATATATTCGTTTATGGTGTTTGTTTACTTATATAGTAGATAATTTAGTGTGTAGAGTTTTTGCTTATACACAAAGGATTAAATTATCAGTTCTCATAAGTATACAGTTTTTTGTTCGCAATCTAGGATGGAAATTGGACATGCTATCGGTACGATTGTAGCACAAGATTATATGTAATTTATCTTGATTATGGGAACGGTATAGTTCCAACTTTTTGTGCTAGTGCATTTTGTATGTATTGAACTGGACCGAGTAGAGATAATTGTTTTAAACTGACTGACAAAAACATATTCTCTAAACTATTCAATGTACTTATATTCTTAATCCTAATATAACTATTATGATCTGTATATATTAATTATCGTTTTGATTTATTAAAAGGTGAGATTCTGAGATGGGTTAATATGCCTGGTAGATTAAATGATAATAATATATATTGGTGAAATAATAAGTTAATTGATGGCATTCATGTCTCGCTATAGAGATTGATTGATATGCCTTTTTGAGAAACTTATAAGTTTTCATCGTGTCGAACCTTGCAAGTAGATTTATGAATCCGACACATGAGATAGGTTAAGTAGTGCTCTAAAGGAAATTAATCATTAAGTTAAATTCGTCAGTAATTTAATTTATTGATTAGTACTTGTAATCTTAACATGGGAAATTACATAAGTGTTTAATGGGGAATTTCAAAACATAAATAGAGGAGTGCAATTACAAATTTCTAGTAGAATGATTTGTAATTTATTATGATAAGAATAATTCAAATTAATTATTTGGAATTATTTCCATAATAGAAAGCCTCAGTAATTAATTTTGTGGTCCCTATTGTGCTTATATTTAACTAGAACTCAGAATCCTATTTTTAAAGGGAAAAGGGGAGACAGACGTTAGTTTTCTTATAAAAAGAAAACTACCGTGTATTTTTCGGTTGAAGAAAAATAATGTGTGTTTTGGTTCTCCTCTTTGGATTGGGAAGAAATCTCTATAAGTAGGGATTTTTCTGACCTAGAAAGAGATTGAAGGTTTTCTATTCATACTTGCCCACCCAAATATTGATAGAGTTTGGATGTGAACTTGGGATCACTGTAGAAGACCATAGTTGTTGTCTATTTTGTGGATTCGCTTGAAGGTATCTGCTTACGCTTCAAGAGGTAATTCTTGAATTAAATTTCAGTAAGTTTATGTGTTCTAGCATATTATATGTGTTCTAGCATAAACGATTTGGTTATCTATTATTCATGTAAGAAGTAAGATTTTGAAATGCTTCTGTTGTGCCTATATGTTTTCCAACAATATATACATACACTCTACCATCCCCAAACCCCACTTCGTGGGACTACACTAAGTATATTGTTGTTGTTCATCTTTTTGAGAATTGAACCCCCTTATTTTTGTATTTAAGAGGTGCAAGTTCATGTTTATTTTTGAATATATGTTCATTACATGACTATTCTATTTACATTCCCTTAAGCTGCGACCCTTCCCTGCACTTTGTATGGACGCAAAATCCTTCGTGCACCAGGCTGTCATATCGTTTCCTTTTACATGCCTATTCTATTATTGGCATGTACAAGAGAAAGTTCATGTGGAAGCCACTCAAGGAAATTGCAGGTTTATCTCAGTCATAGGGAAAGAATATAAGTCCACATTATTGGAACTTGACACTGTAAAATAGGCATTTACTTAAGAGCTACTTGGTTCTTGTGAATTATTTGTATGCTTCAATGTTGTACAATGTATATCAATTTAGCAAAATTATATATGCCATCTACTTTGATTATACACATCGACTTCAATTAAAACATGTTTGACATTTTACGACTTATTAACTATTGAAAAACCTATATGCATTCCGATCTGAATGTTATTTGTTTAACCTAGGGATTCTACCATGAACGATCTCAACATTTGTCAATATCAAATATAAACAATCAAGTTTTTTTCTTTTTGATGCATTGATTTTATATGATAAAAATATATGATTATTGTTTTTTAAGTGAAGTATTGATAGAACAAATGTGTCTAGCTTCATGAAACATAAATCACACCACTAGATTTTTTTTTTTTCTTAAAAAAAGAAGAAGATAAAACACATGTATTGATTTTAGCTTTGGGTTTAAAGTTGTTGACATATATAAACACAAATTTTTGAAGTAAAATGTTGGCTTTTTTGTTTTCACCATTCGAAAATGCATTATATCCTAGATAAAAATTAGAAATACATGATAATTAAATATTCAAAATTAAAGTAATGTATTCATATATGTTACTCTATATTAATAATATTGTAATATTAATAATTAAGAATGCTCTGTGGGATTCAAACCCGTGTACTTGGGGTGGAAATGAACACGCTTAACCACAACACCACGGAAGAGTTTATGTCAAGGTTGTTCAACATTGATTATTTATCCCCTAAATCCAGAATTTGACCTCACTATATGATGTAATTTTCCGGCGAAGGATGTTCAACTGACCACCCTTGAATGGCTATAGCTCCGCCCTTGCTCCTAAGACCATTTTTAGGGGTTCTTCAACATTCTTGATCCTTTAAAACTCTAAGAAATTACTTTATGATAAAATATATCGCGCAACTAACACCATTTTCCAACATGATTAATATGAAAATAAGAGATCTTTATTGAATCTAATGAAATTGAAAAACATAATAAAATCAGTTTTGGTGAGTCTTGTAAATGTTTCTTGTTCCATAATTAGCTGGTGGAGCTTGTGGACAGACACATTGATGGTTTGTGTCACATATGGGATGTGCATCTATGCATCTCATAATCTTAGCACAATCAGCTTCGTTAGTACATCCTCCTTGCATGACTTCCTTGTCCTACCAACATGGACGACATTTTTGAAGAAGTTAGTGAGGTATACAAGATTTTTCATAAACATCAACATTTGAAAAAGTGAACAAACGAATGAATTATCGTAATTTCCTTGTCCTACCAACATCGACGATCTTGTTGGACAAGTCAGTGACATACACAAGATTTTTCATAAACAACATCAACTTTTGAAAAAGTGAACAAACGAAATAATTATCATAATTTCCTTGTCCTACCAACATCGACGACATTGTTGAACTAGTTAGTGACGTATAAAAGATTTTTCATAAACAACATCAACAATGAAAAAAGTGAACAAACTAATGAATTATCATATATATCTAGTCTAGAGTATACGTTGCAATAGATAAGAAAATCACTTACCAAAAAACATAAGGAAAAAGGAGATCAAGAAAACCTTAAGGAATGTTGCCTTCTCCATTTTCTCTTCCAAGTTTTGTGGTAACACAAGAATAATTAACTATATATGTGATTAGTATTATTGATTTTAATTGTCACTCTTAGCAATGTATTTATAGGTAAACAAAGACATCTGGTTGAGGGAGAAATAGTAAAATATTAAATAAGATAAATTTGAATCTGACAGAATCAAATATTATTGTCTTTTAGCTAATTAAGGAAAATAAATTAAAGATTGAGTAAGGTAACACAATCTTATCTTGCAGGACTACTTAGGAAAGTGAGTAACTTAATTTCCTTTTGATGTTTGACAAGTAATTTAAAATCAATGCAAATATACTTGAAAAAAAATTCAAAATAGTCTCTTATGTTTGGGTTAATACTCAAGTCATCATTGAGTTTTTACATGGAACAGTAATAGTACCCATGTTTGCAATATTGGTGTTCTTTTGATCCTCCTACAAACTTTGTCTATTTTTTAACGTTGATTTTGTCCACGATTTTATGTAAAGCCGTCAAAATGGGCTTAGCCCATGGGCCGGCCCAACCCAACGCAATTCGTTATTGGTGTAGGGTTAGGATAGGATTTTTCTAGCCCATTTAAAACTATGGCTTATGAGCCCAACCCATATAAGTCATTGGCCCTTGAGGCTTGATCGAGATTGGGTTGGGGTCGACTCATGGGCCAAAACTATTTGTTGAAGGTAAATTACATAAATCTCTCTAGTGTATGAGCTAATTATGTAACACCTCAAAAAACTAGTAGGTGAAACTAGTGCCTTACGAGTGTGTTGTTGAGTTTGATGTGGAGTTTTATGTTGTAAAATGAGTTCCCGAGTTTAGGTTGAGGGGTTTAGGGGTTAAACGTCAAGCTATGACCCTCCCCCCAAGGACCAACCAAGGGTCCTTGAGGAGGATCCTAAAGCCTAACCCCTAAAACTCCCCAAATCTACCCAAGTTGCCAATTTAGGGCCACCTACAAATGACACCTACGGCCAGTAGGTGGACCCACGCCCCATAGGTGGGGGGTCGTGGGTCAGGCCCCAAGATGACAATTTTCTGAGCCCACCCACGGACCTGCAGGACGGGGCATCAATGCACCCACGGTCCGTAGGTCTAGGGGCGTGGATGCATGGCACCTGGAAATTTGCCCAAGCTCGGCCATTAGATGATCAACTTAGTAAATTCCTAGGGTGGTTAGTTGAGTTAGGGGTTGGTTTATGTCACGACTCAGACTATCGTGATTGGCACACACACTAACCCTCCGGTAGGAGAACCACTACTACAACCCAAACCAAGCAACTAAACCAAAACTAAAGCATTTAAGGATTCGAGAGCAGGAATAAGAGCTAAAAATTGAAGTTCCCATAAACTTCCAAAAGATCTAACAACTAAACATTGTGGAAATAATGCCTAGAACCTGAAAGTCAATGTACCAAAACATCTAAAGTTCAACAAATCTAAACAAGAAGGGATACAACCCCAAACTAATGTACTAATAACTAATAGAAATGTCTAAGCCCGAAAATGTGGACATAGACGAAAGGAGAACTCATGGCAGCCCGAAAGAATTGGCTCACCCTTGAATTCAAACGACAATCACTGATCTTCTAAGCGAGGTTTGTCAATAACCGCTAGAAAATGCCCTGTACTAAAAAAAATAAGATTAAGTGCAGTATCAGTACACAACCACAGTGTACTGGTAGGATCACACGGCTATCCCACTAAGTGTAACATAAGCAAGTCAATACAACATTATAAACATGCAAAATACCAAACATATACAATATCGATTATCACATGCTCAATAATATATACAATTATGACAAGTCATTGGTCCTCTCATGGAACCCAAACCTAAACAGTTAGCATATAGGAGTGTGGTACCCGATCCAATGTTTATGCCGGAACGTGGCAATCGATCCCAATTAGTTATGCCAGAACGTGGCAACTGATCTATTTAACATACCACAATCATAATCACAAGTATCTTCTCTAGTTCATACAAATAAGTCATGATTCATGGCATTCATCATTAATTTATCTCATTTACAACAAATGTGATCAATAATGCAACATTCTCATACATGCAAGTATCATGATGAAGCAAGAACAAACATACATCACACAATCATAGAATCACAACCATCACCTACCTCGAAACAAGCTTGAAACCCTAAAAAATCGGATCCTTCCCTTTTCGAATTCATTCTGCTTGTTCTTGATCTACAAACAATCATAATAACATGGGAATCAATAAACAATCACTAATTACCCGGATTACTAAATAATTCAAAAAATCCTAGATCAAACCCATGATCCCAATTAGGGTTGTTTCCACCATAGATTCTAGATCAAAACCCTCCCCATCGATATTTATCCATTAGATTACATTCTACAGATCGAAAAATGAATTCGGGGAGTTAAAATCTTACCTTTAGCCTTAAGAATGGTGAAAAATGGTCAAGAACTCGTATGGGGTCGTCTCCTAGCTCTCAAAGTCAAACAGTGTAGAATAAGATCGTTTTGGGATTTATTTACGATTTTAAGTCGCGTCTGGCCCGCCACAGCGGCCCTTACCCTGCTACAGCGGCATCGCCAGAGTGACCGAAACCACCGCTAAACCGGCTTGCACGAAACAATGAGCTATTTTAATAATTTCAAGACCCCCATTTCACAACACACCTTTAACCAACAACGCTCAGAAAATACTGTTTATGCTAAGATCGATTTCGCGAGCTCTACTCACCCGAATTCAATTTCGTAAAGTCGTACGAATTCCATAATGTCTTATCTAACTACTCATGTAATCAAAATCATAAATTAGTGACCCAATTTTTACTAAATTTTCCTACACCTCAAGGATTCTGATTTCCTCCAAATCTGGACTAAGTTAGGAAATTTCAAGTTTCTACGAAAAAATTTTCTGACCCAAAATTTTTGCCCGTTGGTTTTTCTATGACGACGGAACCCGGTCGTTGCAATTTATATTGATTATTTAGAGTTATTTAAGGCTTTTTAAACTATTAAACACCTTTTTACAATTCATTATTCCCAAAACTCAAAAATAGAAACCACCCCCTCTCCAAATAATTCTCTCTCTAGAAACCACCATTGGAGAAGAAGAAATCAAGGTTTGGAGTTCAATAGTTCATTTTTCTCACTCAATTTCATGGAGTTTCTTCATTCAAGGTATGGTAGTTTTCATCTATGGGTAGCTTTCACCCATATAGTCCTTTCAAAACATGATTTCAAAGCTTTCAAATTTCCTCAAAAGTTAGGGTTTCAATCTAAGTCATGGGTTCAATTTCAAAATATTTTCAAAGATTGATTTATGATGAATTATGATTGAATTGATGAATTAATGTGGATTTAAGATGAAAATTCCCCATGAACCAATGATTTCCCCAAAATACTAAATTGTGAATTGATGATGTGGGTTGATTGATTATATCTATATTAATTGAGTTATTCAATCATGATATTCCCCTAATCTAATGTAGAATTCTAGATGATTGGGTTGAGATTGATTCATAGCCTTGGAGGGCAAAGTATGAAGAATTGATGTATAATCATGATGTTATGTATATGCTTTGTGATTTCAATGCAAGTAATGTGATCATGTCTAGAATGCAATTGTGTTATTATTGAAAGGTTATTCTCAATTATACACTTATGAATGATGATGATATATGTGAAAGGTTTCTTCAATGTAATGTTACATCTTGAATTGGTAGGTTAGGACGTCATCTTCTTGTGTAAATGAAAGTAATGTTGATTGATGTACCTTGAATTGGTAGGCTTAGACATCCTCTTCTTTGGTAAATAATGTATCTTGACTTAATGAACATGAATCGATTGGCCAATGTCGTTCCTTTCATAAATGACTAATAAAGTATTCTAAGGCTTTGTCTTGAATCGATAGGCCAATGGCGTTCCTTTCATAATGAGTCAATGAACTAATGTAATGATGAATCTTGAATCGATAGGCCAATGGCATTCCTTTCATGAGGATTCAATGAGCTATCCTAATAATGTACCATGAATCGATAGGCCAATGGCATTCCTTTCATGTGTGTAATAAAGTAACATGAATTGATAGGCCAATGACATTCCTTTCATGTGTGTAATAATGTACCTTTGGTCGATAGGCCAGTGGCATTCCTTTCAAGTACAATAAGGTTAATGAGAATGAACTACTCTATGGGAATGAAGGCTTAGTACCGAGTGGATATGGTAAGATGGAAGCTCTCCCTACGTTAGGTCAGGTTTCAATGAACATCTTTTTTATCCCACAACTATCTGCCCATATAGGTTATTAGCTAGTGGATCCACTTAAGCTAAAATGTTACCGGTCCTACCTTAGGCAAGTAGACCAACCCTTTACGGTGTGGGATAGACACCGAATTCCATGTTAAGCTCACATGATCTATGTCGGTTAATGTTTATTCCCATCATGTGAGATACGTGCTATGGTTACTCAAGAGTTTCTACGAAGTGTGGGTGGTAGTATTGGATATTATTCATACATTGCACGAGTAGGCTTTGAGGGGGCTATGGTGTGATTCTCCAATGTCTTAATGTCTAACGAATGAATGTGCTCTTAATGAAGCAAATGATAATGTTGACTTAAAGGCTTAATGTAATGATGAATGCTTAACTTGAGAATGTTATTATGAGTTACTTTCCTTGTCATGACTTACTAAATGTGAATGTTCCTTATGCATAGGTAATGACTAAAGATGAGTATGAAAAATGGTAAGTTCATCTATGGTGGCCTCAAAGTGGTACTTAGTATGAATGGCAATATGGGATGCCATTCTAACATTGCACAAGTATAGCTTAGGGTTACTTAAGGTGATGGTTCTAATGTGTTGTATTGGCTTACATGTTGAATATGTTTGTATCTTATGCCTTTTATACTAAACTTCATGATGTTTCTCAAAATTGGCATATAGCATGATTTTCAACCAAAATATCCTTTTTAAGCATGGTTTTTGCATAGATTTCATACTTAGTACATTTTGGGTGCTAACCCATTTTTCTACTTTTTTACAAAAGTGTAGGGTTTGGAGACTTGATGTTCTATTCTTGGAAGATAGGTTTCTAAGGAGTAAGAAGTTGAAGATTTGGTAAGTCCTCATAGTTTTGAGGACGAACCCATGCTACTACTTCCTTTATGTCTTTTATTTTATGTTTAGAGCTTTTGTATGGGCTATGTCCTTAAGTGTTATTCAAAGTGTTGTAGATGGTTTGAGACAAAGTATAGAAAGACTTCCATTTGCTTTTATGGAAATGACTTCGATTGAATGGTCTTAAAAATTTTAAATTTCGCACTATTTCCTATGTTCTTATGTTATGAATGCCATGAGGCTTTCCAGAGTCTTGAATGTCGTGTTACGTCCAGGGTGTAGGCTCGGGTCGTGACAAATTACTTTAAGGCACGCTATGTTGTAATATTACGAATTTTATCAGATTTTGGTACGCCCAGATACATGTATCTTGGGATACATGGACTCAAAATTAGGTTAATTTGCTCTAGATACACTCTATATCTGTGAATTCATATGTATCTAGGATACATAGATAAATTTTGCACCTTCTCCTCTCTTCCATCTCAGTCGCCACTCTCTTATCTCGTTCGCGTATCTAGGATGCATCACAATAGATAAATATATCTAGTATCCTAGATACATGATAATCACACTAGATTTTTTGCTAGATTTATTGAAACAACGCCATTATTTGCCATATTTAATTTGAAATATTCTCATCTTCATGATGTTATAGAATTTTAAGTTTGAAAGGAAAGAAATAAAAAAAATAAAGAAAAGGCTAGCCCGCCCCAGCTCGCGGCCATTCTAGGGTTGGGTTGGAAATTGTTAGGTCCTTCTAAATGAAGGGATGGCCGACCCTAGCCCATCAAATTCCCTTGCCCGCAAGGCTTAGGCTGGGTGGGGCTGGGATGACCCTTTTTGACAACTCTAATTTTATGTATGAAATGTTCAATCATCTTTTTATATATTTAATAGAAATAATAAATCCATGTGACAGGTGAGAAGAAGAGCACCTTGTTATGTTCGGTAGAAATACTATTGCGGCTAAACTAAGAACACTTTGACATATGACGTTGCAAGAAAAGAAAAATTTATACTATTACACGTGAAAACTACGTGATGAACCTCTCAATTTAAGCTGAAATAATATTTCTACTAAACAAAATAAGGTGTTCATCTTTTCACCTTCTCACATGGAATTATTATTTTTAATAAATATATGAAAAGACCATTGAATATTCCATACATAAATTGTGGATAGAATTAATGTTGAAAAATAGGCAAAAATTTGCGAGAGGACTAAAAGTGCACTAATATTACAAACATGAGGAACTATTACTATTCCATATGAAAACTCAAGGGTGACTTTGAATCTTAACCCAAAGATATATTAAAAATAAAAGAGATTTTCACACCATATAACTATATAAGACATAATATTGCCAAAAATATGAATATATTTTCATGCATTGCACGTGTACTCCATAACGATGAATATGAATTATTAAATATCACATAATTTCTTTAAAAATTGTATTTGAGTTACAAGGAAAATATGAAAAGTAAAATGATAAATGTTTATAGTGTATCATTTAGTCCTCCCCTTATTATAATTTCGATATATAAATTTTATATTTGTTTTAAAAGACAAAATAAAGTAGCAAAAACAAACATAGAGGCGCACTACCTTATGATTAACTTAAAATGACTCTCTTGTCTCATAGAATAGGGTAAAAATGTTAAAATTAAATTAATAGTTACACATTTCAAGAAGAAAAATGTTTTAACATTAATTAGTAGAAGATGAAATTCTCCTTTTCATTAAGTATAATGCAATTAAGTAATTCAAATTTATAACTAAGAAAACTTAATTAGAAGAAAATAACTAAAGAATTAAAGTGCAACAGTTGTTATTTAAATTTTGTCAGTATATAATTAAAATATTAATATTTAAACAAATAAATCAAATTTTAATTTAGTGGAGAGCCAAAATGGCAATATTAATATTGTTACAATTAAAAGTTTGTTAAAATATATTTACATTTTTTTGTTAAAAATATAATAGGAGCAATATTTGGTCGGAGGTTAAAAAATCTTCTAACTTCTTAAGCATTTTGGTGTAGCATTTTTTTTACTTTCGGATTTGGATCTCATGATAATTTTAATAAAAATTGTCTAAAAAAATATAGATTTTATCCACAAGCACATATAAGAATAATTCTTACAAATATTTAAAATTAAAGGTGCAAAAAATGTATTATTAATAATTTAAAATTAGAATATCTTGTAGGCATTAATTGTCTGTTTTTACATGCCTTAAAGACTATTATGATGATTCTATTTGTTTTATTTTCTATAGGAAAAAATACACCCTTCAATCATATACATTCTTAAAATGAAATTACAATTACAAAGAAAAAAAAATATCACAGGAGCAAGCTTAGCATAAGGCTACCAACGAAAATAGAAAAATTTTAAAACAATATCTTTTTATTGATAATCACATTGAAACAAAGCTATAGTAATAGACATTCAACCTTTGATCATAAAAAAAAGAGTTAAAAATATTGGTAGACAAGTTAATGGAAGTGACATTCAACTACATAAATGGAGGGGTCTTATCATAGTTCTAATCTCGGCAAATAAGTAAAAAACTAATTCGATCAAACTCCGATATTCTAGTAACTGAAGTGTTATTCATCCCTATGATCACATTATGCCTTATAATTTTGACACAAATCCTCTTGTCTTGAAATTTTCTTCACTTGATTAAAGCTTCTCTAGTCTTCCACACACAAAAATTGTATCACATATAAATCTTTCTATGGAAATACTATTAAAAGATTTGTATATATAGGAAAAAATATAACTTTGAAATATGAAGATTCACTTACAAAGTTGAGAGGTCAAGAGTCACAACAACTTAAAGATAAATATTAATTAAGAACATAAATTAATTTGGAAGATGAAACACTACATGTATCTATTTAATTTATGTACTTTAAATACAACTCTTTGAGTTTTTCGAGGCATGACATACTAATTACTTAAGTGAACTTGATTTGAATTCCAAAAAGATACACGTTTTCATGAGGTCAAATACTACTACATTAAATTATTTAAATTAACTAAGAAAAGTGGAAAAAACATAATTGATTTTCTTTCAGAATAAATGTAATACTTTCTTTTGATTATTTTTATTTTTAAGTTTGACTTAATATCTCCTCACTTTTAAAATTTAGAATAATAATAATAATAATAATAATAATAATAATAATTAATAAAAGGAGATAAGTTGAAAAGTGAAAAGGCTACCATTAGTAAATAGAATAAGATAAAATTTATAAAGAAGATAAAAAGACTACATGCATAAGAAGATTAAAAATTCTTTCAATTAAGTAGTAGGCTAACATTAAAACATACACATTATTATATTTAATAGGAGGAATTTACTCTATAGTAAATGATTATTTTTTTTTAATTAATTTAATATATATATTATTATATTTTAATTTGGTGTAGGAGTAAAATGGTATTTCAACTTTTAACTGTGTGGCTTCCCACTTTTAGTATAACTAGATTCACCGCACGTGCGTTGCACGTGGTTGGCTAGTCTCGTGACGTGTTCAATTGTGAAGCATTAAAGCATGAATACTTGCTTTGTTCAATATATGGAATATGTCTCTAAGGTATTTCTTGGTATGGATGTTTCTTAGTTACTAAATATTAGTTCATGCCTGCAATTGTGAAGCATTAAAGCTTGTACACTCTCTTTGTTCAAGGTATGGCATATGTATTAAGAGATTTGTTTGTATCGATGTTTGTTAGCTACCAAATATTTGTTTTTAAATAATACTCCATTTAGTTCGAAAATTGTCTTGAATTTATTAGATGCATTTAATGGTGTGGAAGCTCAAAATAATAAGCGGATATGTAATACTGCTCGAAGCTACATTTGGTTGTATTTTATGACATTGTTCCAAAATAGAGGATACCTTCCAGGAGTTTGAAGTCATTCGTATCCTAATTATCAATATCAATTTTTTCACAATAGTCGTATTTCCTTCAGAAGTTGCATTATGATGGTTAGCTCGTCTCTTTCTCAACTGTACCTATAAATATGACCAAAGACATTTTCATTAGCTTCATGTAATATGTTATTTTTGTTCCAACTTGATTACGCTAATAAAGATAGAAAGCGTCGCTAACCTAATACTTCCTTGTATACGATATTTCTTGTATATGTCTCTGTCCCCATATCTGGTTGTTCAGTCATAACCAATATCTTTGTTGTTGCCATTGAGATTCCTCTTTATAATTCTACATATAGTTGCCCATGGGAGAAAACATGTTGGGGAAGATATAATCCCACATTAGGTATTGTTTGACCTTGAGCCTTATTTATCGTCATGGCAAAACATAGACGTATTGAAAATTGCTTCCGAATAAATTTAAAAGGATATCCTTCATTCTCAAGCGGCGATAATTGGATTCCTGGTATAAACACATGTTTTGTTGCAAATTCTCCTATTGTTATTTCTGCATGTACGACATTGTTGTCAAAGCCTCTACAAATAAATCGTGTCCTATTGCATAAACCATTTGATGGGTCTAAATTTATCAGCATCATGATAGGTGCATTCTCTTTCAAAACTAACCTAATATGTTGAATTCAAAGATACATATGATGTTATGTATTTTACCACACCTTTGTTGTTGATCTGGTACAGGAATTCAAACTAATATAATAATTAAAATGTTAATGACAGATTGTGTATATTGATGTACCTATGTGACGTCAGACCATTTGAAGTAACTGTATTTAGGTATTCTTCTTGATAGTAATTGTTGGTATCATCTTCTACCGAGTCGAAACTAATATATGTTCTTGTTTCTCCTGGAAATCGAGTAATCATCATTTCATTTATATTATCTACAAATTCATTTCAACTTGCTAAGATTTCCCTTTTAGTTATAAACTATGCCGATCTGTAATTTTGTTGTAGCCCTTTAAAAATTTCCCTTACCAAGCATTCTTCTGCCTTACCCTGACCACTTGGGTGGACCACCATTTGTTGTGGTAGTAGTATTAAATTATCCCGTATTGTATTTTCTTAGCTGTTTCCAACACGAATCAAGAAGTAGCTAAAATTTGGATCTGCTCTTGCCCTCATGTTGGTGTTAAATGAATCTTTTCCATCAAAGGCCACAAATATGACCTTACCAAACTTGCATCCACTGTCTTTGCTCGAGTTGATTTTGGAACCACCGGTAGCACTTGTCGAAAGTCACCTCCAAATACCATTACTTTTCCACCAAAAGGTACATTCTTTTCCATTATTTCACGAAAGGTTCTGTCGACTATTTCAATTGCGTAGCTCTTAGCCATTGGTGCTTTGTCCCATATTATTAGTTTGGCTTGTTTAATAAGTTTAGCCCCGCCACTTTGTTTTGACATATTTGTCATTGTTGATTCATTAGCTTGTAGAGGTATTCCAAATCTCGAGTGAGTTGTACGACCTCCCGGTAAGATTGTTGTTGTTACTCTGCTGCTGGCGGATGCCAATGCTATCATACCTATTGATCTGATAAGTGTCAGCAATGCCCGATATAGATATGTTTTTCCAATTCCACCCGGTCCATCTACAAAGAATAATCCTGGTGTTCCAGAGTCTGCCCTTTGCAAGAAAGTCTTGAATGCTTGCGCTTCTTGTTTATTCAACTTTGATTGTGCCTCCATATCTTCAGTTTGCACCTTCACAGACCTTTCTTTGATTATTTCTCGGCATTCATATGTGTCACTTTGATGTAATTCTTGTTGGATTTATGGCATATCAAATTTTGCAACACTTTGACCCATACTCTCCAACTATGAATTTACACTTTTCAATGTACTTTGGAGTTTGGCCTCAGATTTGGCATGGGTCCTCTGAAAGTCGTCCGACATATCATTATAATATGTGTCCCATAGTCTTCTTACATCTGTTGGGTTGTAATGAACTAAAATTGTCGCAAACAACATTCGAAGAGCTACAGGCATCTTGAAGATTACAGCCTCGCGTAAGCATTCTGAAATGCTATCATCTGATTCTAATAAACCTCTTTCCTTGGCAGCTTCTTTGAAAAGCATGGCAATGTATTCCATTAACAGTGAGTAAGTCTTCAAACGGTGTTGGACCTCGAACATGATTCAATAATAATCTCTCGTAATACCTTTCCCTTTCTCTAGGATTAGCTGTGATTTCAGGCATCCTAGTTAGTTTACTGTTTAACTCATAAACACCACATATCAAAGTGTAATACTTACCAACATTTATTCTGCCGATCACGGAGTGCGATTTTCTTTTAGTCCAAATTTTAGATTGGGAATTCCAAACACAATGCTTGGGGAATTCTCAATATACATAATTGCGAGCATCAGTGTCATTCAAGCACATCCTGAAATACTCAGTAAGCATAGTTTGTTGTACAAACTGGGTGCCTGCAATATTTTGAAGATTTTGCTTCTTCCAATAGTGGACTACAGTTTAAAACAGAAGCTTCTTATTAATATGAATCGCTTTGATTGGAGAACTGTAACTTCTATTTATAATATCTGAGAATATGTTTTTAGGGTACCTGCTTGTTTACCGGGTAGATGTAGTTGTAGGTTTATAACAGCTGGTTGCATTTTGCTTAGAATAAACTCGTAAATCCTCCACATCGCTTCAGGTGGTGAAACCCAACGTGCATCTTGAAAGCTTCAAATTTCATTAATGAATTTTTCACCCTCGTCTGACTCAATGTAAACTGCACACTTATCATGTCCTTTATATATATACTTGTACAGGTACTTTATTGCTTTAACACCTAAGCAAACCTTTACATTAATGTGGCAATTATATCTCTTCAATAAATACAGATTATAAGGGACAACCCACTGATTATTCATCTTCATTCCTCGAACCTCACTTGTCCTCCCATCATTTCTTCTTCGGTAAATGATATCCATCCCTCCCTCGTATTGTTTTGTTGTTGAATGCTCGGGGGTAGTGAAACTTACATTGTCCGTCCTTCATGCATGGACTTGATTGTCGTTTTATACCACAAGGGCCATGAATCATATGCTTAATAACCAATTCATGTAATTCTGGCTGCTTATCCTTAGCGGGCAACTCTGCCGAAATATATCGGTCATACTGATCTGCTGATCTTATTTTATGACCTTCTTTTAAAATTAGTAGTAGGTGTATATGTGGTAGGCCTCTCTTCTGGAATTCAACTACAAAAACATGTGCTGCCGTCGGGCCAAAAATTTCCTTTTTATTTGGTCTTTCAGGTCCTGCAATTTTCCCCTAAACACTCTGGTCACAAAATTTGGCCGATCTTGAGCGACTTGCCCCACAATAGTTGTTCTTGAAGCGCTGTCCATTCAGGGTTACACGTCATGGTGATAAATAGATCTGGTCTTCCACACTCTTGTACCAGTGTCATAGCATCTATATAGCGTCATCGCATATCCCTCGGGCCTCCAATGAATGATCCTGATAGTAAGACCCTTTGCCCGACCTTCTCTCTCTGCATTTGCCTGCCGCAACACTATCAACGATACCTTGTAATATCTCTCTTCTGTAATTTGATTGTTCGAATCTGTAATATTCAAGTCGCGTGGTTTCCAATTTTATATACATGTCCACTACAAATTGTTGTAACAAAACTGTTTTCTCATTTGTTCGTACTTGTAGTTTATAGCAGTAGTACTCTCTGCATGAAACAGAACCTCTTGTTTCGTGTCGTACAGGTACAAATAATTTAAATAAGTTTAGTTTGGAGTGCAGTTTATCATGAACTCTGTGTTGCCTTCTTTGAATATTATATTATTATCACATCACGTTCACAAGTATATTAGAGTAGAATATATTTCTTTGCATGTAGCTGTGTTAGTTTACCATATTCACTGAATTTAATTACTGACCCTCTGGAACATGTTTTTTTAAGCAATTACACATCTTGTTGGTGTTTCATATTTGTTGCCTCAGATATGTTCTCCATATGAAGCTGTTAGTCGGAAAATTAATTGAGTTTGTTATTATACTATGTGTGGGGTGTGAACTACTTGATTGACGGCAGAATGTAAATGTGCTAACCTTGTTCTTCATTGTTCAAAACGTCTGTTGCACTGGCATATGATCGAGGGCATATGTTGGCACCTGTTGTTGTATGTAGAAATGCTGATATTTGGATTGCGAGATTTCGCTACTCCTTGATGACAACCTCCTTCACCATTTGGTAGAATCAATGGATACTGTAGAGGATCATAACAGCCATAATAATGTTTTACTCGATGTTTGTCCCCGGAATGTTCGTGTACTACAATATATCTTTCAAATGGGATATTTGGATCATTTCCGTCTACCCAAATAGCCGCAACTTGATCTACTGAAGGTTTGTTATACACCCGTTGATTTAAAGAAGCATTTGCAGCTATGCGTATTTCTAAGTTCTGAAAACTTGAATGGTGCTTTAGTTGCGTAAAAAATTTTGCATATGGATTTTGCTCCATTATTTTCCTGATTTTTTTCATGACTTCCTTGGATAAATTTGCATCTTGTAGTATTGACATTCTGTTGGCAACTTCATGATCTCTATCATAGAAGTATAGCCGGAAGTAACGTGGCCTGTCATCCTTCGGGATTAATGATGGAGGTCGTGATAGATTTGTCCTTGCGCCTTAAAGCTGTAAATGCCTTTCCTTGAAGATGCCAGTTCTTTGTTGAGTTGTACTCCAAATGATGTAAAAGCAAAGATGCTATTGTACGCTCGAATAAGTTTCCGAAATAGGATGGCTTCTTTGGACTCATCTTTAAATAATTTGTATAAGTCCTCTCCAACTTCGTCGGGGGCCAACTTAATATATCCACTTGCGCAAAAAAATGTTGGTGGCTCATATTCAAGCCTCATGGCATGACAATAGATGCAATCCAATTGTTTTTGCAGCTTATGAGTCGATGTTGTTGATAAGTTCACATTTGTTTCGCCTACATTCACAATTCAAAATCGAGCTTTTTAGCATAGTATATTTCTTTGGTGACTCCACTTAAAGGTGTGTAAGTTGTAGGGTAATATATTTTAGTCAATTTACCTTCATTGTAGTTCTCCTCTGATAAAGCTTCAAGTAGCCAACTTTTTTTCCGCTTCTTCAACTTTGGTTCTATATATCCAACTTCTGATGACTTTGTAGAGGCAGTATATTTTTGCACCCTTCGCAATGCCCTTTCTACATCTGTCAGTATTTTACGTTTGTGTCCTATTGAATTAGTGATGTTAGTATGTTAGTATATTCCTTGCGAACATAGCGATTATTATTCAAGTATGGTTTTACTATGTCAGGTTTCCTATTTTGGTTTCCACTGTCATATACTTCTTTTGTATAATTCGCCCATATTTCTTTCAAAGTAGCGGCAGTTTGGGGGGGAATTCTAAATTATAAAACGCCGAACAAATCTCAGCATGAATGTACCAAATCAGAGAGATGTTCACAAAGGCAGAGTATTAACAACATTCAACAATGGTAAAAATGAATGATTTGTTACTTACAGTTTGCAGTTTGGATTGGCGATTCCCTGGGGTTAGTGTATTTTCAGGTTTTGTTTTTTTAATTGTAATTTTTGAAGTTTCTTAGTATTTCTTTTGTTGAGTTAGTCCTTAAAGTCGTAAGAGGAAACATTACTCGCGTAAGAGCTTTTCGGGTTTCTATCAATATTTCTCGGTCTAGGACATTGTCTTTACTTTAACGAATTTCTCGTGCAATGGTAGATGTGTTAGTTATAACGGATATTATAGGCTTTATATTCAATATTTCTAAGTAATACTACTTTACGGTAGGTTAATTGAGTCTTTTTATGGTTATTTGGTTGTGTTGGAATCGTAGTATGTCGTTGTATAAGTGTGTAATTACGTTAGTGTTGTATTGATGAAAAACATATAGTTTCAAGTCAAATGGCTATAACAGTTAATATTTGTACTGATTTGTAGGGGTGAACAAAACCGAACTGCAAATCGAACCAAACCGCAAATCGAGTGAACTCGAAAAAAAAACCCGACTAATGGTTTGGTTTGACTTGATTTGGTATTGAAAAAAAAAACCCGACTATAATTGGTTTGGTTTGATTTTAACTAAAAAAAGTCAACTAGAGATCAAGCCAACCCGACATTATATATATATATTTTTAATTTTATTTTATACAAAAAAATGTTTATTAATATATAATTTATATATTTTTCTTAATCTTTCTCACAATTTTATGTTTAATATTAGTAGACTTTGGGCTACATAATTGACTTGAGCCCACTGTTATTTTTAGGAATAAACAAAAGACCAAATAAATTATACAATTCAACTAACCCGATATAATATTCTCTATCTCATTTAACAAAGGTCATTAGGTCAGCAACTCAAAAGCAGCTCTTCACCTTTAAAGGCTTAGTCATTGTTAGGATTTACTCCTTAGCTATTAGGGCATATATTGAGCTCGTCTTTTCGATTTTAGTTCAAATCATCATCAACTCATCTTAATCTGAGTAAGTAATTGCTACTAACTCGTTTTTAGATATTTTTCATGTATTGTCATTGTCAACAACATCTCAATTTTGGGTAGTTGAATCATAGATATAAACCTAAAAATTATACATCTTGGTGTCCATATCTATGGTGTGTTAAGCTTAGCAACAAGATGATGATAAATTTTTTGTATATAAGTTTCACTTTTCTCTCTTTACTTATGTTGTTTCGATGTGATGAAAAAGGGGCAAGTGTTCGACTCATTGCTTTTGGTTCCATTTGTATGGAGGTTTTTGTACTGTAAACATCGTGATAGTCCGCAGAGATAAGGAAAAACAAGTGATAGAGATAAAAATTTAAGAGACTATTAGATTTTGATAGCAGTAGCCAGTAATATACATCAAACTTTTCTAACCAAATATTCTGTACTCCTACTATATTTGTATCTGTTTTGATTTCAAAGTGAAATATACTTCTAAGTCTTGTGAACAATACTTGAATGGAAGTTTTGTTGAAACACAATTTTGCATCATAATACTAATAACTATTGTTATGTATGTGCAACAACTTTCTTTTTGGATGGAAACTACACCTTCTGTAACGGATGTAGAGGTGATTATTAATATTCCTTCAACTATGTCAACAATATCTCAATAACAAGGTAAAGTAACTCCACTTCGACGCACACCTCCTAAGAAGTAAAAAAGAGCAGCTCCTCTGGTCACTCCTAACTCTGGAACTACAGGTAGAGAAACATCTCAAATTTGGGATCATTTCTCCAAGTTTATTGCTAAAGCAGGTAAATGTAGGGCAAAATGTAATTATTGTACTAAAACATTTGTTGCCGACAGTGTCAATGGGACGACCACGTAATGGAATCATTTTAACTAGGAAATGTCTCAAGTCTCCATTTAAGTCCAATAAGAGGCAAACAACATTAAAACCTATCAAAAGAGGTTGGCCAGAAGGTGGTTCCACTGAAAAAGGGGTGTTTAATATGGATGAAATTAAGAGAGCAATTGTCGAATTTATAATTATTGATGAACAACCGTTTAGAGCTGTTGAGGGAGAAGGATTCAAAAAATTAATAGCTAAAGCCTTTCCAAATTTTGAAGTACCTTCTTGTGTAACTGTTGCTCGACATTATCTAAGGATTTATCAAGAAGAGAAAGAAAAGCTTAAGGAGCTTATAAAAAACCAACGTGTTTGTCTTACCAGTAATACATGGATGTCAATCCAAAATTATACTTATACGGTTGTCACTGCACATTGGATTGATGATCAATGAAATCTACAAAAGAGAATTCTTAATTTTTTTCAAACACCAGATCACAAAGGTGAGACTATTGCCAAGGGGATTGAGGATTGCTTATTAGGTTGGGGCATTGAGAACTTATTTACAGTGGCCTTGGATAATGCAACTGCAAATGATGCTGCCATTAAGAGTTTAAAGGGGCGTATTGAAGATTGAAAAGAGGTAATGTTTGAAAATCAGTTTTTACATGTTGGATGTAATGCTCATATTTTAAACTTGATTGTAAAAGAGGGGCTGGATGAACAAATTGAGCCTATTTCTCATATAAGAAGTGCTATAAAATATGTCAGGTTTTCTTCTTCAAGATTTGCTACTTTTAAGTCAGTTGTTGAGAAAGTTAAGATTGACACCCATGGTCTTGTCAGTCTGGATGTTGAGACTAGATGGAACTCGACATACATAAAGTTGGATAAAGCTTTGAAATTTGAAAAATCTTTTACAAGAATGTATGTGGATGACCAGAATTATCAAAAGCAATGTCGAGAAATAAGTACAACAACAAAAAATCCATCAACAGATGATTGGAAGAATGTGAAAGCTTTTGTGAAGTTTCTTAATATTTTCTATCAGGCAACTTTAAAATTTTCGGGCAGCTTATATTCTACTTCTCACTCTTTCTTTCATGATTTTTTCAATCTCCGAAATGATATTATCAAGTATACTAAACATGATGATCTCATTTTGGTTGATATGGCAACAAGAATGAAATCCAAGATGGATAAATATTAGGGTAAGTTTGAGAGTATGAATATGTTACTGATGGTTGATGTTGTGTTGGATCCTAGATACAAGATGCAATATGTAGAGTATATTCTTTCTATTGCATATGGCTCTTTGATGGGAAGATTAAAGTCTCAAGATGTGAGAGATGTTTTGAATCTCTTATATAATCACTACAATTGTTCTTGCTCGGAAGATCCTAATGAAAATATTGAAAATTATAATTGTGTGATGTGTGAATCTAGTGATTTGTTGCAATCTCAATGGGAGAAACACATGAAAAAGGAGGGATTTTTTGTAAAAAAATTTGATCTAGAAATATACTTGAAAGATGATGTAGTGAAGATCAATGACTTTAATATTTTGAGTTGGTGGAAAGTTTCGTCCAGTAGATACCCGATTGTTGCGAAAATTGCTAGGGATATCCTTTCTATTCCTATTTCTACTGTTGCATCTGAGTCAGCTTTTAGTACAGGTGGTCAAATTCTTGATAGTTATCGAAGTTCTTTATCTCCAAAAAAGGTAGAAGCACTTATTTGCACTCAACAATAGCTACGATCGCCTTCTAAAGAATGCAAGCTTGAAGATATATTAGAGGAAGTCCAGAAAATTGAGGAAATTGAAGAAGGTAACTTTATATATTCAAATTTTTATATAAAATGATTCTGCTTTTGAATTTTATCTAGTATTCAATTTGTTTCAATCCTTTTAGAAACCCCAACTCACCTTTGAAGATTGATTAGCCAGTTGATGTACTTTAATTTCACTACATGGAACAAAGGTATTAGTTCATTCTTTTGTGATTGTTAATTACCAAATTACTGTTTGCTCTAAATAGTAATAAGAACTAAGGACTAAGCATCAACTTAGTAATCCATTGCTAATCAACTTAATTGATTTGTATTATCTACTTTGCAGATGCAGGCTATGGTTTTTAGAAAATATGTATAGAATATCTCACTTCAAAAATGTTTTGTTCCTCTAGGTACAAGGTCCTAGGTTGTAAGTAATGATGGTGTAGAATTTAAAGATTTGAATGTAAATAACTCGTATTAATTTTTGACGACAATATTTTGACTATGCAAATTGTTTAAGTCACTATGTTACTTTCATGAATTTCTCTAATGTATAATGAATCACTCTTGATTATTGATATTATTTTATGATTTGTCCAAAATAGTAATAGTAGTAATTTTTGAGAATTTGTGTTCCAAATAGAATGGAGAATTGCCTATTGAACTCATGGGCATGCAATGCCAAAAGAAACTACCGAATGTTTTTCTAGGATGAAAAATCATGTTAGTGTTCAACATTTTTTTTTAAATCACTGAAAGAACACAAGCTCTTTAGTCTTTATCAAAAAACCCAAAAAAATCCGAATAACACAAGAAAATCGAATAACCCCAAAAAACCCGAGATTGAAAAAATCTGATTATTATTGGTTTGGTTTATATATATATTAACCCAATACAAATGGTTTGATTTGATTTTTAAAAAACCCGAACCAACCCGGTGATGTACACCCCTACTAATTTGGTAGAATGGGTCGTTGGACTCTCGTTGATGAAATATGTGCTTTAGTAATTTCTTAGTTGGTGTGTACAGGAGAGTGAATTTGGATAAACATGATCACAAAAGGCCTTTTTAACTATTAATTTAGTTGATGTATGTTCAATGTTATACCATTCTACACATCTCTAACAACTATATAGAATGTGATAACTTCTAAATTTATTCAATGGTTTAATCGTTTTAATGGTGATGAACATACGTTATTTTATGGGTGGAGATAGGACATATAAACAACAGCCTAAGCGATTGAGATTTCAATTATTAAGGTGCTATTATTTGCATATTCACACTTAATTAGGTAATAATAAACATACATACTTTAGTTAAGCAGCCGATGAAGCCAATAAAATACATACATTACTAACATACAGACATTATGCTCGGTAACACTATCAACAAAGTCATCTATTATGACTCGACTTTTGTGAACTTAGTTTTAATTTGGAGATGTTCATTGTTGATTTTCTTGCTCCTGCTTGTTGTTGGCATAATGGATGATACTTCTTCCACTATGTTTGGTGCTTCGTCTCCAACAATATGTATTTGTTGCGCATTGGATTTCTTGCCCCTCTTTGTTCGCAGCCTCACAGATTGTACTTCCGCTACTATGTTTGGTGCTTCATCTTCAAGGACATGTAGCGCATTTGATTTCTTAGACCTCTTCCTTCGTGGCCTCACAGATTGTGGTTCTTCCACTATGATTGGTGATTCATCTTCAAGAACATGTCTTTCTAATGCATTGGATTTCTTGCCCCTGTTTGTGGGTGGTGTTAGTGATTTTGATTCATCTGCCATTATAATTATCGCTTCATCTTCAATGACATGTATTTCCTGAGCAATTAGACTCCTTCGTGGTTTTGAATTATTCATATCGATGCGGATAAGGAAGTTGAATTCCTTGTCTTTACTCAACACCAATCTGCGGTAGTACATACATTCTTCCTTCTGTAAGAAATGTCAACAATTGGATATATTAGCATAAAAATAGTTGTGAAAGTTAGTCATGCACTTATTTATTGTTGGGATTAAAGTGCGTTGAACTATAGTGTAAGATGTTGTAAGTACAAGGCATACCTTTTCCAAGGTTGTTTTGATGTAGTCTTCGACATTGCAACCTACTAACATTTGTGCCTCATCAAATAGTATAACCTGAGCACGTTGTTCTCCAGCACAAACTTCAAGCCGTAAGTAGTATCTTTAGAATAAGGTGAATAAGTTAGAGTTCACAGTTAAACTGGTTGTATATTATCAGAAAATGTTGATTGCCCATTTTAGGCAACTCTAACCTCATTTCATACTCCACATTCTGGATGTTGCAATGGGGACATGTCGTTGTATCTTGTTTAACTTGCACTTTCTTGTGGCACTTTTTGCAGGACGAGTACCATGGTTCATCTGTATTGAGTATGTCTACAATTTTGGCTTTGAACTTGTATAAAGCTCCCTGTACAATGTTAATAACCAATATACAACATTATTTTTGGTAAACAATGGTCCTATTTGGATAGGTAAAGTGTTGTTTTGGAGGTACCTGTGTATCAGCAACTGTGCCATCCATAATATTGGGTAATGTCACGTATGTGGCTTTTCTCATTACCTTACTTGGTGTAGTTGTGATAGCTTTCTTTTCGGCCTTTATGACTTCACGCCTATATATCGAAAGAGGTGAGTTAACTGTAGCACATAATTGAGGAAAGGTTTGTGGGTTTAAAATTTGTTAGATTAAAATTTAACTTGATAGGACTGGTTATATATAGTTCTCCCTATAAACAAATTGTGGCTATGTTGTTAAATTCTTGTTTGAACATATATAAGTTGTGGAAGTAACATTAAATAAAAACTGTCGAGCATATTAGTTAATGAGGTTTTGTACCATGCGCGAAGATCTAGTGCTTTCTGAAATATTGGATTCATCAACACACTGCTCACGGGTAGAGTTGATGTCCCAAAATCCCTACATTGGAATCAACATATTTAATCGAGGAATTAGCAAATATACTTGAAATTTGTACAATCAGCAAATAGGAGACGTTGTCTATACCTTTATAGATTGAGACTCGCATGGCACATAAGCCTAGAATAGGTTGGTCATCTTTCAACTTTTCAAGAAAGGCGCCGTCGTTTATTGCAAAATCTCCCCACAAAGTAACAGTCGTATAGTCTATGTTGGATTATGAATTAGACAAGTACTGTCAATGCACTGGCAGATTATTATGGACGGTGGAGAAAAAAAAAAGGGCAACTTACAATTCATTTGTAACAACAATTTCGCGTCTTTTGCTATCGCCTTTTTCAATGATGGGATTCACCGTAACTAACACGCAAAGCAAGTCTAAATAGCGGACATATAAATTAGTGATATGTATAATGTACTTGATGGAAATTACTAATAAGTCGTGTGAAGAGTTACCAAATATGCATGGCACCATTAGGCCATTTCTCTGCTTGTTCCAAAGATACAAAACCATTAGAGAAGTTGTGTGTTGAAACAGCATGCTCTCCCTTATGATTGTGTTATTTGTAATGGTCAGTTAAATCTCTTTGTGCACGGAAGTGTAGTTGGGATTGACCCAATCCAACAACCCGTTAGCAATGTAGTACATCTTATTTGTCTTCAAGAAGTCCTTTCATGTGTCGATATGCTTGTCAAATAGTGTTGCTTGCAACTTTGTCCCCTAGTATTGATGTAAGCGATATGTGATGTCATTAGAGAAGTAAAAGGGGAATAAATGGGAACGATAACATATAAGCTGAGCAAAAGTGTTACCTCGTCGTCCACTAATATTACAGTTGGAAAGTCCCTTCATGGCGAGTATTGTTGTACGAAATTACAGATCCCTTGCGAATAACTAATACTCGCATCACCCAATCAACAGAGTGTTTTGGTATCTTGTTAATGGGGACACTCTACTTTGATAGTTCAGTTTCGATCGCCATGTGTGATGAATCTGGATGATTAGAGGAGCATAGCGGAAAGTGAATATCAATATTAATTCAAGGCCGCAGTGTGTAGTAGTTAAAAAAAAAAAGGAATAAGTAAGTAGGTTGTAGCAATGTTATCTGCTGCAAGTAGTCCAATGAAAAGCATAACAGGAAACTTGAATAGAGTGAAAACTTGCAACTTTTTATGCAGAGTGAAATATTTCAAAGACAAGTCCAATATTGTAGTGTGGTTGTAATCTCAAATATTTATAAAATTCATGTACTTAACTATTGCAGAGAGATAAAAAAATTAGTGCACAAGTAAAAATAAAATAAAAAATAATGTAAAGTAAAAATTAGTGCAAATGTTACATTGAATTTTATTGTATTAGAATGCATATTTAATTTTTTATATACATATCCTTTAACATATAGTTCAAGAAATATAATGTATATGTATTTTTAACAGTCATGCTTTATTTTCTAATTATTTTTTTATGATTTTAGTTTTTTTATACATATGAAACATTTTGTCTATAGCAAGTCCACTTCTAACAAAATGTAATTCAATTAATATGACAATATTATTGTCAATATATTTTTATGTGATGTCTTTTATTATGAATGTCATGTCTTTATTTACTTTTCTTTCTTTTCCGTTTGAACTTATAAGTTTTTCTATAAATTCAAAGTTACACCACCAAGACATTTTGTAATATTTTTCTTTATACATATCTTTTTATAGGCAATTTCTTTTTTGATTATTAAAACTTACATTTAGTAATTAAAATATATTGATTCCTCTGATATAATAAAAGATTTTTCTTCATGAAGCTTTAAAAATATCAAACCTCTAACATATGACATAAGATTTTCATGCTATATTTTGTGAATAGTTACATTCTTATGTCAAACTTACATACCAAAGGACTTAGCTTTGAACTTAGTGATGAATATATGTACACTTCACTATGATATATTTACTTATATACTAAATTAACTTTTGTAATGTCAATTAGGGGACAAACGTGCAACTCACGTTCCGGGACTAGTAACATAAAAATTGTGTAAAAATATACCCGCATCCAATTTACACCAAGCTTATCGATTCATGACATATTTTTACACATAAATCCTTAGCACTTACTCATAGTTAATTAATATGTATTCTCCCCTAATTAACCACTTAAGTATTTATCAAAAGTAGAACAAATAAGCTGAGTTTCCATAAATGTAATGTTATGAAAATTGTCCAAAAATGTTTGTTTTTTCATGTTTACTAGCTATAACTATGTTGAATAATTTATAAATTTGAAGAGTAATAAGTATCTTGAAGATTTACAAATTACATTAGGAAATCGTGTCAAAAACTCTCATCGATACCACTAAACTGAATGTCAATTTATTTTCCATTACATTGATTGGTCTTAATTCTCCCAAGAAGCAATCCACAATAATAGGAGAAATAACGAAAAACCATAATATGTGGGTGACAATATTGATATAACAAAATGGTCGTTACATTATGAAATTATGGACCATGTTAATTTTGTCCAAAAAAAGTCCTAAATAACCTCTATATTGAACATTTGTTCTGTTCTTATACCCAAAGTTAAGGATCTTTTTCTTTCTACTCTTTCCTTCTCTTTCTTTTTTGCCAAAAAAAAAAAAAAACTTGCTTCCTTTTCATTTCTTTCAGAAAAACACTAAAATTGTATTGCTAGATACTCAAATGGTATGTTTTATGTTCTTTATTCCTTTCATAGCAAGATCTTGTGTGTTTTATTTACTATATGGTACATAAATTGTAATGTGGTGTATTTACGTGATATGTCCAAGTATGACAATATTATTGAAAACTGATAAAATATCATAGAAAACTATCAAAGGGGGAGTGAAACTATTGTAGAATTCCTAAAAAGAGACGATGATTTCTCAACCTTCACATTACATAATTTCAAGAAGTTTATGTCCCAAAAATTCAATTGCCCTAACTTTAAGGGCCAAGCTATATGGTTCGAAGGAAATTCAATTGAATCCTATTCATTGGTAAATTTATGACTATGTAAATAGGTCTCATATATTGTTGAAGCCTTAAAGTAACGGTAAAATGATCTGCATGTGACCTATAGATCACAAATATTATACCGAGCCTTCCCTGAATCCTACGTAAACATGAGATGCTTTGTGCTTTGGCTACCTTTTTTGTTAAATCCCCTTGACACAAGGGAATCTTTTAGTGTAGTAGCAAAGGTGGCTCAAAATTTGTTATAGGTGGTTGGTTCAAATCGAAAGTGTGACATTCTTTCATTCCCTTATGGGAATTTCTGACTCCGCCATTGTCAGGAAATAACATAGTCCGCGACATGGTTTGTTTATTATCTATGTATGTCTTCTATCTTTCTTTGTTTTTTTGGATAGGCGAATTCGGCATCAGGGATAGCAGTGAGTGATGAATGCAAGCTGAGGTTCTTGGAGTTGAAAGCAAAAAGGAACCATAGGTACCTAGTTTTCAAGATTGATGAATCTGTGCAGCAAGTTGTGGTTGAGAAAGTTGGTGGACAGACAGAGACACATGATGATTTTGCTAATAGCATGCCTCCAAGTGAATGTCGTTATGCTGTTTTTGACTATGATTGGACTACTGATGAAAATGTCCAGAAAAGCAGGATCTTCTTTGTTGCTTGGTAAATCATTTCTTTTCACTACCTATTTAACTTCGCTGCCTCGATCCTTCAAAATTGTTGTTCGTTATATGTCAGATCTTTAAAACGTTTTCAAGGATCTAACACGGGTGGAGTGAAATTTTTGAAGGATCTGAACAACATATCTACCAATTATCTATCAATCAATATGTATTACTTCTTGGATTGTGAATCTCCAAACCTAGTCAAAGAACACATAGTTTTGATATCTAACAAAGTCAAATCTTGATGAGATTGCAATATCTTGGATGGTCATTCAACTTTTAGGGAATGACTCAATTATGCCTATATAATATTATTTAAATCTAGTTCCAAAATGTGTTACTCAGGCTCTTCAAAAATGTCAATCAGTGCATGTCTAATTCATCAAAAGTAGTGTATTTTTTAAGAATCTAACACAAATGCAGCATTGAAAGTGAAGAGTCCGTGCAACTTAGGTCTCAAAGACCACATCTAGGCTGCCACATGTACAAAATTGTAATGCTATACTAATATACTCACATTTTGATATCTAACAAAGACATATCTTAAAGTGCTCACAATTTTTTTGTGTGTGATTTTACAATGTTGGAATGTGTGTGTATATATATATAGGTCACCAGAGACGGCAAGGGTGAGAAGTAAGATGTTGTATGCAAGTTCAAAAGACAGATTCAGGAGAGAATTAGATGGTGTCCAAGTTGAACTTCAAGCTACTGATCCAAGTGAGATGAGTTTGGACACCTTCATTGGAAGAATCCATTGATCTCTCTCAATTTTACATACTTTTGGGCCTCAATTCATTACTATACTAAGGGCTTTTAACATATTTAGTCGCTCGCCCAAAAATAATTAGACTCGCTCACCAATATACAAAAAATATAACATAACTTATGTATAAAATATGTATATTTTTTGTATATTATATGTAATATACAGAAAATATACATTTTACTGGCTATTATTCTGGTGGGCGACTATATGGAGTATTAAAAAATTTGTATTTAATTTGCCTTGGACCCTTCTTTGTTACTACTAGTTTTTAAGGAATTTGTGTTGTGATTTCTTTAACTATGTTTTTCAGTTTTGTCTTTTGAAATTTTTGGTTTGTAAACTATTAACATGGTCATGTGACAATGTGATGGAATCCTTTATATTATATATATATATATATTATTTAGTTGAATTTTGTTCATTCTTGGCTTTTCTTTCCTTGAATTTTTTATTTTTGACTCTCCATTTTTTCATTAAAGATCATTTCACATCCTTGTTGCAAGGAATAAATAAAACCAAAAAAATAATATACGAACTGAGCTTTATCTTTAGCTAAATCTGAATTGATATCAAGGATTTTTAGTTCTTTCCATGTGATCTTAAGTTTGTTCTATCCCCTTTTAATACATTCACTTAGGACTGGTACATATGTAGGTTAACGGAATATATGTCCAAATCATCTCAAGTGGCTTTTTTCCGTCTTTTTCCTCAATGTGTTACTTGTACCTTTGATGAATGTAATCATTTTTAATTTGGCATGATCGCACATTCATCTTAGCATTCGTATCTCTGAAACACTCATCTTGTAGATATGTCATCTTAGCATTCGTATCTCTGAAACACTCATCTTGTAGATATGTTAGTTTAACAACTCAACATTCACTATCATATAAGATTGTCAATTTTATGGTGTTCTATATAACATATCTTTCACCTTCCTAGACAGAGGTAGTTCTAGGATTTCTAAAAGAAGGGTGCATCATTAAAAAAAAATATTAAGTGAAAATTTATCTCTATTGCCCTGGGTAAATAACTCAAACATTTAGTCAAATACACCATTTAAATAATATTTTCAAATTGTAAAAATTAAATACATAAAATACCTAATTTTATAAATGGATCATGAATTCACCTATATTATAATTCACCCTATAAGTATTCCTCTGTTCTTAATTTTACGAAAAGATAACTAATATTTCTTGCATTTGGGTTATAGTGTATTTCATCATTATTATTGTTTTTCTTTTGTTTGAATACTATGGGTGTGTTTGGTTGGGAGGAAATTTTTCAATTTTCTCATGTTTTATTGGCTTAAATATTTGGAAAATATTTTTCAAATCAGCTCATTTTTCTCAAATTTAAGGAAAATGACTTCCTTTCCAAAATTAAGAAAAACATTTTTCAAACCTCTATTTCATTCTTTAATTTATTTTCTTACCCTACCCATACGCCGTAACCGACCCTCCCCATTCAAAAAAAAATTACATTTTCTTATTTTTTAAATTTTTTATTTATTTTTATCCCTACTACCAAACCACCACCCCCACCCCCCACCCCTCAAACAAAAAAAATAAAAAAATGAAAAATGTTTCAAATTGTAAGATTTTTTTTACCTCACCCAACCCCTACCACCCCCTACTCTCTAGCCCCTAAAAAAATTGCTTTTGAAAAATATATCAAATCTATTTCAATAATTATTTTTTGAAAATATTTCAATTTTTTTAAAAAAAAAAAAAACATTATGTCACCCCCATTCAGACTATCCCCGTCAAGTTTTTTTAAAAAAAAATTGTTTTTAGAAAATAATTTCAAATATAAAAAATTTTCATTTTTACGCCACCCTCTACCCATACCTCCCCCTAAAAAAATAAAAATTATTTTAGAAAATATTTCAAATTTTAATAAATTTCATTTTTATGTCACCTCTACCCCTCCTTCCCCGGTCAAATTTTATTTTTTTTCAAAAAATTGTTTTTGAAATAAAAATTTTGGGTCAAGTCCTGGGTCAATTTCAGGGTCGGATTTTTGAATGGTCATCTGGGTCTTGTCCTAGTTTGGGTGTTGGGGGTGGATTTTTTCATTCACCAATCAAACATTAAAATATATTTTCCAAAAATATTTTTTACTCATCAGTCAAACATAAGAAAATAAGTTAGAAATCCACTTGTTTTCCAAGAAAACATTTTCTAGGAAAAACATTTTCCTTCGTACCAAGCACACCCTATGAGTAACCTTTTCTTTTTATTGACATATCCTTCTTCCTCTTCATTTTTTTTCCATCAAAATTGCTTTAAAATATTGAGTTTAAGTTATACGCATCGTCGTATAAAATTATTTACACCATCAGAAATTTATGTGTTATTGTAAGTTACCATCTGTCCCTACATAAATATCTTCCTAAAATTAAGTATTACAATTACTTTCTCACTCCCCCAAACCAAACCTTCCTTCCATATTTTACTTCTTTTTCTTTCTGATTTGTAGGACCTTGATTTTTTCAATGCAAGCACTTTATAATATTAATGCAAATTTTTATATAATATTTATAGTTACAAATGCTTCTCAACTAAACATAAAAAATTAAATTGAAATTTTTTTATATAGCAAACCCACAAAAAAAAAAAAAAAAAACGTGTACCAGACAATTCTTAAAACAAAAGAAACTCCTCGAGATCAACTACGGCTAAAGCGTTAAAAGAACTATTCACATTATCTAATACATTGAATTATTACTTCACTAATAGTAACGATCTTGTTTAAAAAAAATAGAAAACTTAAAATTTTGACTAACAATATCAAGGAACACAAATTTAATTTACGCCAGAAAAGGAAATAATATTATTCAAGAATAAATTTGATTAGAGTATATAATTAGGACTCTAATTATTTTTTTAATATCTTTTATTAAATATTAATTTTGAAGATACATTATTATCCTTTAATTTACCAGCTGGTGCAAAGAATTTTATACACCAATGATACACAAAACTTAAACTCTAAAATATTTATTAAATGAAATGCATATAAAAACCAGTTTTGCCAGAGATAAAAATATAATATGCATTTGTCACTCTTATAATATTTTACTTATAAAATTATATTAAATATATTATTATTAGCGCTTTATAATAATAATGTGGCGTAGAGCCGTAGATCCTTTATAGTTTACGTGGCGGTGGCAGAATATACAAAAGCCACGTTTTCCAACATCGTAAGCCACCGTACTCTATGCTCGAAAACCATTTAATTACTCAAAATATAAAAAACAATTAGCCAAATAAAAAAATCATAATTTTTTTTTTGTTGTTGTTTTGCTGAATTTAGATATTAAGCAAATACCCCCTATCCCTGTTTATGTAGCATCTTTCTGAAAGTTATATTGACTTTAATCATAAAATCAAATATGAGATATTAAATTAAAATTTATATATTAAAAATAAATAAAAATATTATAACTACTAATTTAAAATATAAAAATATATTAGAAAAGTACTTTACTCATTCATATTAGGCATTAATTTTTTTCTCTACATATCTCTTAGAAAATCATAATTTTTTTTTAAAAATAAAAACTTTATAAATTAGTTATCAGTTTATCCTTGAGAGAAAAAAATTAATTTTAAGGAGTAAATAAATTTTTAAATTAATTTTATCTTATTTTATAAATTAGTAAATTATTTAAAATAATTATTTATAATGTAATGGACAACTAATATAAGTATCATATCACATATCATATATAATTATTATTATTATTATTATTATTAAAAGCGGGAAGCTCCTAACCTCAAAGTTGGATTACCATTTGTCCTTCACTTAATTAAAATAATTAAATATTAATATTTTAATTACATAATTAGAATTCCAAGAGTTGTAATTTAATTCTTTAGGTATGACATTATAAATTTCTTTTATTTTCTACTTCTTTTTAGCTTCCATTCGTTAAAAAACTTTTCATATTTTTTTACCTTTTATAAAATCAATAGTTTTAGTCTTTGGTTCATTGTCACTGCGCTTTCTGGGATAAAAGTATATTATTTTTATATTAGTTTCTCCAAAATTTGTGTAGACCTTTATTTTGCTGTTAATATTTTTTGTTCTCTTTTGCTTTTTGTTGTTCATTGCTTGCATTATCAATCTTTAGATTTTGTTTTATATTAATTACGTAACTTATTTTGCATGATCTTTTTTTGAAGGGAAAAAGGATAAATATACCCTCGAATTATCATAAATGGTGCATCTATACCCTTCGTTATACTTTCGGGTTGTGTATACCCTTACCGTCAATATTTTGGAACATATATACCCTTAAAATAAACGGAGGGACATGTGTCATGATCTTAATGGTCTATCCAAATTTAAATAGACCATTAAGATCATGACACGTGTCCCTCCATTTATTTTAAGGGTATATATGTTCCAAAATATTGACGGTAAGGGTATACACAACCCGAAAGTATAACGAAGGATATAGAAGCACCATTTATAATAATTCGGGGGTATATTTGTCCTTTTTCCCTTTTTTGAAACTCTCACTCTACTCAATATTTTCCTATTTTTTCTATTATTTTAAGAAATTTTATACTAATTAACATAGAATACATGTGCAACGATGTGATCGTGGACTAGTTATATAATAGAAGGAGTATTTTTTGAGCAAAAGTTTTAGATAATCAAAACGATACCCCATAAATAGATGGTGATGAAATAATAAGCGGTGGGATTTTTTGGAACCATCCTTCAAAAGATATTATTAAAATACCATTAATTGCTTATAAATTTTATATATTCTTTTATTAAAAAAAAAAAAAGAAAAAACATTAAACATCGTTTGTAGAAATTAAGGAAGAGAGAGTTTGTTGAAAACTAAATAGCAAGAAATGGAAGCAGAAGTGCCACCGCAAATAAAGCAAGAACCGCCGCTTGCATCCCTAGCTACTCCGAACGACGTCGTTACTCCCACACCACCACCACCTCATCATACTACTACTACTACTCTACCTCATGAACCTCTCACATCTCAAGGTATATATTATTTATATGCAGCATAATACATAAATATTTTTCTTTAATTTGACTTCAACTAGTATTTTTGCATTCCAACTTTCAGTAAATTTATATAAAATTAAATAAGTAGACATATGAGTTTGATATAATACAAGAAGGAAACTAGGACAAATATTTTCATGTAGGATGTGACGTAGGACATGTGTCTATTTGTTCAATTTTATACAATTATTTGAGTGTCTACCTATGCAAACCAAAAAATTGGAGAGCATAAAGGTGAAATAATGTCAAATTTAAGGATTTATTGATGTATTATGCCTTATTTATATTCTCCTCTATACATTTACAATTTTTTGTTTTAATATTTAGGTTCTTATTATTATTTTTATTTTTTTGAGTTTTAACTTATTTAGGCTTGTTGGTGTTTTATTATTGTACTAGTTGTTTATGGTAGTTGCTGTATTTTTTCCTACTTGGATTTGCACTTAAATTGAGGATCTTTAGAAGAAAAAAAAAGTTTCTTTACTTTCGCAAGGACTTAATAAGATCTACATGTACTCTACTTTTTTAAGATCGTATTTTTGGAATTTCACACATAATTATTGTTAGTAATACTCTTTTCGTTTTTATTTATATGTCATTATTTTTTATTTCACGTGTATTAAGAAATTAAGTAAGTTTATCGTTCTATCCTTATTTAAATTTGTTTTTGAAGTCAACATATTAATCAATGAATATGAAATGATTTATTTTGATTAATTAATTTGACAATGAACATGAATTATTCATTTAGTTTTTCTATGTTAGTCAAATTAATATCTTCAAGGTTAGTAACTAATAAGGGTAAAATAGGAAGAATATTGTAGTTTGTGCATTGATTTTATGAAATGACAAGTATTATGGACCAACTATTTATAGTAAGGATGACATATAAAAAAGAACGGAGGGAGTATATAATATTACTATGGTTCCTTTTCTAGTATGTAAATACTTCCTCTGTCTCAATTTATATGACACTTTTCGTTTTTCAAAAATCAAACAGTTTACGTTTGACCGGAAATTTACGTGTGGAATCTTCAATTTTTTAAATGAAATTTATATATTTGTAAACTACGTAAAAAGTATTATATGTCACAATAATTGACAATTCAAAATAATTAAAAGATATATGAAAAAATTACAGTTAAAGATAAACTTGTTTGAATTTCAAAATCCGAAAAGTGTCACATAAATGGAGACGTAGAGAGTAGTATTTACACAGTTGGGCAGTGTTCAATAAGGGATGAGATAAGCAAAATTATCTAATGGATTTTATGAGTTTAATTAATTATTTCATTGTATGTATGAGATAACTTATTTCATTACTAATATGTGGTAACAATAATGAATAAATAATCTCGAAACTTGCTAATACTTCTAACTAAACACAGGATAAAATAATTATGTATTTATTTTGGGGTTATTATCCCTTATCCCTCGTATCATAAGACACCTTAATCTTTATATTTTTAGAGTTCGGCCTCATTTATATTTGATATATAATATCAAAAATAATTTAGACGGTCAGGTTACTTGTTTAAAGCTACCAATTTAATGTAATTATTGATGGTAAATATGGTATGGTTACCTACAAAAGAGGGTAAATCACCCGTTATAGTGGATAAAATAACAAATATTGTATATTTTCACCGTCAATATATGTTATTAAGATTCATAATTTTAACTATTTGATATATACAAATGAAAATAAGTTATATGTGGCTGTGTTCTTTTTTATGGAATCTTAGAGGGTGAATTTTCATTTGGTATTATTGGCTATATAATATCACAGCTGATTTTGTTATTATATTGATATCTTGAGTTTTTATGCCATTGTTTAAATATTACGTATAGAGGTAGAGTTATGATTTGAAGCTTATGGGTTTGGGATTATAGTTATTTTAAGTTATTGGATTCTAAATTAAATAGTTTGCACATATTTAATAAATTTTTTAAGAAAAATAGAATGTTTTTAAACTAAAGTTATTAAGTTCGATCGAACCTACGCACTCGATCTACACTAGTTTGCACATATTTAGTAACGGTTTCGCTTGTTCTTCAACTTCAATCAACCATTTAATGAATAGGGTAGATATGAAACTCAATTAAAAGAACATCGCGATCGTGATACTATAGTAGTAATTTCTAAATAAGTAAATTTTATTCTAAAAGATTTAGGATACATCAAAGGCTTAGTTGAGACCAAAAGTTAGCAAATTTGAATGTGTACACTGAATCCCTTCAATTTCTTGAAATGATAGGAGTACTAATTTGTTTGGAACTGAGCCGTAGTGGTGGTTGTTGGTACGAGTACTAATTTCTTGGCTCATCGTTTCTCAAATTACTGCATAGTTTTTCTCAGAATCCAAAATGAACTTGGCAGATGTTTGTCCTCATTCTTGCCTGATAAATAACTTCACAGCTAGTAAACTCTCAGTATAGTTGTCGTTTTTGTGAACAGCAACGCGATTTTTGAATTACTAAGTCACCATTGCATATATCTTGAGGAGCTTGTTCTCTCTAGAGACTATCCGCTCTCTGGATACTCGCTGTGATTCTCTGATATCTGTTGTTTCCTCATTTTAGCAGACACTGATGTTTCATCAAAGAAAAGTTCAAAAGGATCTCTTGACAGAGGTATGTATTACATACATCTAAATGTTTAACAGTTTTGGCATACGCGTATAATGATCATATCTCAGATGTTTAACATGAGCTTTATTTCATGTTTTTATTCAGATATTGCTCTTTCACAGCTTGAAAATAAGAAAAGATCATCCTTCATCAAGGCATGGGAAGAAAGCAAAAAAAGCAAAGTGAACAACAAGTAGGATTCTCAACTTTCGATATCTGTTCATACGTTATTTGAATAATCAACGTTTCATTGTTTGTATTATTGAGTAAGGCACAAAAGAAGCTCTCTGCAGTTGCAACATGGGAGAAAACTCATACAGCAAAGCTTGAAGCTAAACTGAAGCAACTTGAGGTAACTATACTTATGAGTCCGAGTATACGTTCATCTTTGATGAAACTAAGTAATGTAACGTGCTTTTTAAGACCGTTCTGTTTAGCTAGGAATCGAAGTACTTTTGAACATTTTCTTCGTCTGATTGATGACCGTGTAGATCTACTGTCTCTGTTGATAAAAATTGTAGGATCAACTAGAGCATAAGAAAGTAGAATATGCAGAGAAGATAAAAAATGAGGTAGCGTTAATTCGTAAGGAGGCAGATGAGAAGAGAGCTGAGGTTGAAGCGAGACGAGGGGAAGAATTTCTGAAAGCAGAGGAGACAGCAGCCAGGTATCGCGCTACGGGGCAAACCCCTAAGAAGCAGCTTCTTGGATGCTGTGGATGTTAATGATGTTATGAGCTATGTGAAGATTATGAAAAAATAACTTTTTACTTTTCACTCTGTAAATTTCATGCTGCTGCCTTTTTGTGTGTGTTCTATTCTATAATAAGTGCGCAATTTGGTTTTCTGCTTTCAACTTTGTATATATGAAAACTAATCATGTTGAATGAAGTGTAGATGATAACGCGTCCTCTTCGAAAACCTTCAGTAATACTTCACGGGAAGGAAATCTATTTTGTAGTTTGTAAGTTACAATGAGTTTATTAGTGGAGCAAATCATCATCTATCTGCCCTCGACCATAATTGTATGATTGATCAAAGTATATCATAAGATAAAATTATGATATTTCATATAGTAGAGGGGGTAATAATGGATCTTCTACCACAAATGGAAAACTTTACAACCTACAACTTAAATAGAGGCAAGGCAGAAAAGATTCAATTATTCAAATCCGGAAATAGATAAAATTAAAACCATACTCTTCACATTCAGCCAAATTGACTACATTCCATGCAGACATAACCTGCTTCATCATTCCAAACGCTAAAATAACAGGAGAAAAGCTATAAGAGCTGAAAGGAGTACAATGCTTCTGGTACACATGCTACACACATACTGAGACACTGGTTGAACGTCTGATATTAATCTCTGGAAGTGCACCAAAATGACTACTCCGTCACTTAACATGCTGGGTGACATCTTTAGGTATCACTTCTCCATGACCAATAATGCCCACATTACCATATGCCGCAGATGAATATAGATCCAAATACCATAGAGCATAACCTTATCCAACAGACATACAGCGAAAAGTAAACAGCGACAAATGCCAAATACTACATAAACCAGGGGACTCACCAACGGCCAGTCTCTGACTGGACCTATCCATTGTCAGTATGTACTGCTAAATTCTTTTAGGATTAACTTAAAACTCATCACTAGATCTAAAGATGAACTCAGTTATCTCAGCAACCATGAAACAGCCAAGTCATCCATTATCTCAGTATCTCAGGCGTCGCACAACTTCAACATGAGATTTCTGCAAGGGAAAAAATGGCTCAAATAAATATTCCATGTGTTTCCTTTCTTGCCCTACCCTTATTCTGGGTGAAAGAAAGGGGCTGTCAGCACAACAAATTGTTTTTTTCATAAAGTAGCATAAACATATTATAGCACATTGGATGATGTCTTTATTTCAGGCTTTTCCAATTTATGGGCATTTGAGAAGAAAATGTGAGGTGCTGTTACGTTGGGACTAGTGGAAAGAATAATCACCAAATAAAATTCAATATTGTCAAAATATTTGGATTTACCTATCCCCTCCACATAAAACATAGCATTGTTTAATACAATATTTGGTTCCAATGTTCTTTTCCGCATACTAATACCAACATAAGTTAAGCGGGAATCTATATGTTAGTTTTATGCAGAAGAGAATGGTTTTGGAGCAACGTGAAGACATGTTGTGGTGGCTGGGAAATGCTAGAGGGATTTAACAAAGTTAAAGATTGTTATGTGTTGCTGATCGGAGCTCCCAATATGATAAAGGTATGGCCATGGAAGAATATCTGAAAAGTCAAGAGTCATATACAAAGTGGCTTGTTTTGTTTGGTTGGTGGTGAAATAAGTTTATTTAATACAAGAAAATCTAATAAAGAGTGTGTTCCACATGCCATCGTTGTGGCAAGGAACCTGAAACTAATTGTCACTACTCCTACACTGTAACGTGACTATACAAATTTGGAATATCTATCTATGTATTAATGGGTAATGTCAAATCACTCTCCGGAATTACTGAAATGTTGGAACAGGAGAGAAGGTTTGCCTAGGCAGAAAAGCAGATGGAAAATGATACCATCCTGTATTTGGACTGTCGAGATAGAGAAATCTGAGATGCTTTGAAGAGACCAGTAGCTCAATCTAGAAGATTAAGATGAAATCACTTTTGTTGTATTATTTTTTTATGTAAAGAAGAATTTTCTTCAGACACTGAATCTATTTTGGAGATTTTGGAATCTTTTTAAGATTGTATAGTATATTATAGCCTTTTTGAAAGTTTTTTTATCTCTTGTAAATATGGTTTACTGCATCTATTAGTGCTATATAGTCTGTTGCCATCTCAAAAAAAGAAGGCATGCTAGCTTGATCCTGATTGGCTTGTCCTAGTAAAACACCATATCTAGAATATCTAATAGCATGTTTAACACAAAATACCTTTCTAGGCTATCAGATGGATTGAGAGTGTGTCAGAAATCTCCTTACTTCATCGGGAAGTTACAACTGACATCTGGAGCATGTCCTTCTCACTTTTTGGAGTGGCATGGATCATGACTAGTAATGTAAAGGAAGCATATGCGTGTTGGTGTTCATGGAGAATTGGAAAATCCGTCATGAATATCTAGACAAATGATGCCTGTTTGTTTTTTTTGGTGTATCTGGAATTAGAGGAATAAAAGATGCTTTGATGGTATCAGAACTCCTATATGTCCTTAAAGCCAAGAGCCTAATTAACCTTTTTACTTGTATCTAGCTTTGAACTTATAGAAGAGGGAAGAGCATGGACTTTGAGAAGAAAGAATTGAAGCTCTCTAGTCGGAAGAAACTAAAATGGAAGCTATATGGGTTTAATCGGACCAATATATAATATAGGTCGGGTTGATAAAATTTATTTTGGGTTACATCTGAACCATTCACACACTGCCGTGTAAGCAACTATATTTGAGTGTAGAGAGGTCTGTTAGTTCCTAGCGGTATGTTTAACCCCAAAGAAAACGGTGAGGGTGATTGGGGACTGATACTAAAAAAAAAAAATGTTGGACATTCTTAAAACAAATCCATTAGGTCAGGGACAGGTTTGGCCCTTCACCATTTATATTATTAAGAATTCTCACAAAACTTGTCCTGAAAAATAGCAAATATTGAGATTGTTCACTTGGAACAACTTATTGACACATTTTGCGGATCATTTTTTCTTTTTAAATTTATGTTGTTGAAAATAAATTGGTAGTTAAAACAAAGAAAGGTACTGTAAAGAAGAGTAATTGTAGAGCGAGGACCCTTAGATATTACAGGTCACTAAACTTTGCACCATTTGAAATAATATTTTCTTTTTCTTATGATGCTCCAATCCCAAAATCAAAAATCAAAATAAAACAAAATTAATATGGAAATTCCATACAACATACCCCAGTGAATCCCACTATGTGGGGTCTATGGAAGTTAGAGTATACACAGACCTTACCACTATTTTCTAAAATTATTTATTCAAAGATTATATAATAAAAGTCAAACAGAGTATTTGTGGGAAAGCATTATCAACAGTCAAAACGAAATATTAAATAATATAGGAAATCAGAAGCAGCTACATAATGATACACATTAGCTAAACTAACATGTGTCTTCAAGAGAGGGATAATCTTGGATATCAAATTGGAAATTACATACACAGTAAATAATTGTGCCACTCCACTCGACCATCAATCCTCTTTCAATCCCCAACACCTCTCTAAATACCTCCATAATGCAATTCACTGTCCTATCCTGCACACTGCTTGCATCCACTACTACTCCCCCCAAGCCCTCATGGCAAACAACTCCTCTCCAATCTCCTGAGCTCTGAAAAGAGTCAAGCTACCCCATTTGATCCTCGGAAGGTCATACAAAACCCTCTTTAGTTCTCTTCCACTTTCTCTTAATCTCTCAAATCCATTACCAAGAGCTTATATGTTGAGTCGTAAGATACAAAACCCCTTTGATATCTTGCATATAAATAACAAAGGGTCGCGAAAATTACAGTTTACAAAAGTCACAACTTTCAAGAGTATGAATATGTGGCTTTTGCAATATGAAATTGGATATGCTCGTCTTATGAAATAAAATAAACATGACTTAATAGTGCCTATTGACTATTTAGTCCATTTCTTATTGAAAACTAGTTCTGCGTAGCATTTTTATTTTCTCCGTTATGTTTAATTTTCAATGTTCAATCCACTTGGCGGACCAGAATGAATTATTCCTTCAAAAATCAGCACTAATTTATTAGTACATAATCCCAACCAAAAAACCACACTGAAAAAACATATTTATAAAATAATTAAGCAAAGAGTTGTGTCCTTTCAATAAAAGGATTGGAAGTTCTTTTCTAGCAGCCAAATTGTTTTTAAAAAAAATTGTCACTAATAAAGGAGGCAAAAATATAGAGAAGACAATATAAATTACTACTCTTCCGTCCCAATTTATGTGACACGGAGTTTAAAAAGGAAAGGAAGACTTTTGAAACTTGTAATGGAAAGTTTAAAGTTGAATTGTTACCAACTATAAAAAGGTGACGTTCTCTTTGGGGCCAACTAAAAAGGAAAGAGTGTTATATAAATTGGATCGGCTAGAGTAATATTTTCCAGTTTTCCATTTAATTATAATTAAAATACAAAATAAATATTAGCAAAAGAGTATTTTGGTCTTCAACTTTCAGTGAGAAATATAGGAAAAGAATATTATTGAATTGTTTTTTTAAATTGTTACATTGAGACCCTATTTATAGACACTACATTGGAATCCTTTTCCAACTAGGATTCCTATTCTTATTCCTATTCCTATTCCTATTCTAAGTAGGAAATATTTATTTCTATTCTAACAAGTATAAATACAACTAAAGATAAACAAATGATGTGTAAATTACAGCTAAATCATAAGCTAAAATGAACTCTAGAACAGCGTTACATTCGTCATTTCTAATACCATAACCATATCCTCGTATACTCAGCCAAAACAATTGCTATCTTTACCTACAAGTCCATTTAGATCTCCCCCAATAAAGATTTGCTGGTCTCCTGAAATCCCATGAATAATGTGTTCATATCCCTCCCAAAATTTAGTTTTAGCTTCTGCATCTAATCCTTTTTGGGGAGCATAGGAACTAATGCCATTGATTGTCCCCAAGAAAGACTTAACACAATAATCTTATCTCCAACTCCCTTTACTTCTACCACTTTATCCTCAAGTCTTGGTTCTACAATACCTCTATTCCTAATTTTATCTTATCTAACAATACCATAATTTATCACTCATGTTACCCATCTCTCTAGCCTTTTTGCCCTTTCCATTTAGTTTCCAGCAAGCATGCAATATCAACTCTCCTCCTTTAAAGAATATCTATCCATTAATTAATTCGAGTTTCCTGTCAAAGTGCCTATGTTCCAGTTAACTGCCTCAATTTGACTCTCTTGGACAAACCTTTTTACCAAATTTGTCCATGATGCGGGAACCCTTTCTTATTTTGCATGACATCCAGGCACAGACATGTCAGAGCTAGCTTTGTTACCCATAACCATCAGAGGTGGAAACCTTTCCATATTTTACACCACACTCATGCACTAATGTGACAGGATTACAACCTTAACCCACACTTGTCCATAATGTTGGAACCCTTGCTCATACTCCCACACCCACGAGGTGGGGTGATGAAATAAATAATAAACTCCCAGCAAGATGCAAGTAAAAATAAAGTGGAGACAATAATCAGTAATTGACACATTGAGAAGATATATCAATTTATAGGACTGCACTTAAATCTGCATACAAAAAGATAAGATTCTCAGGTAGCTCATCTCAGAACTCTTAACAACTGCATACCTGTACAAAAGACTCACCATTGGTGCACCATAACCGAGCAGCTAACTGATCAAAGGCAATATATAGCCTGATCTATGTGCGGAGGAATTTGCTTGATCTCTGTTCCTAGTTCTTGTTCAATTCTATACCTGTTAGATACAATCCCATATTATTACCAAGTACATAAACCAAATGAACTTCTATGGCAAAAGAGAGATATTATATGCATACAGGTTGAAGCGATCCTCATAAGTAATCAGGTTCACAGCTAAACCAAGATGCCCAAATCTCCCTGAACGCCCAACCTGCAAAAATATATGTAATAAGAAAATAGCACATATAGATATAGAGAGATGATTCACTAGGCAAAGATTTGTAATGTATACCCTGTGTAAATATGTCTCTGAGTTCTTTGGGAAATCAAAATTTATAACAACATTGACTGCTTGAATATCTATCCCTCTAGTAAACAGATCTGCACCCAACATAAAAGAATAAAAGGTTGCTCAATAGACCAAGAAAATGAATTAAACATCACACAATATAATTACAAGAAGTGTACTTAGTTATCTACACTGGAAAAAGATGACCCAAAGGAAATCGGGTGTGAATAATTTGTTATAAACCAGAATCATCATCTAAGAACAGGCAGAAGGACAAGATCATCATACAAAAGTCAAATCAGAATATTTCATCAAACAGGTCAGAGAGATTGCAGAAATTCCACATGTACATAGACAACAATATTACAGTGAATTGAGAAACACCAAGCATAATGAAGATACGAACGCAACTGTGAAGCTAAAAATGGAAGTTCCTCGCACAAACATTCTCTGTTAACTTCCCTGGATTAGTTTTTGGGAATCAAAGAGCCCCCCACACATGTAACCCAATATACAGAGGCACCCACACATGCAAATACATTACACAACAACCATAATTAACAAAGAACAAATTCACCCACCAACTTAGATGACACTCTGCCCCTCGAAAACCAGCAATAACAACAGAAAGGAATAGCAAGTATGAGTACTAGTAGTTTCAAGCAGATGCCACATATCATACCAGTACAAACAAGGTTCCTGCAGGCACCATTGCGGAAGTCATGAAATACTCTGTTCCTATGATCTTGAAGCATCTTTGCATGGATGTAGAAGCATGAATAGCCTAACTCTGTGATCTTCTTGGCAAGCAGTTCCACACGGTTTACAGAGTTGCAAAAGATAATTGATTGATTGATTTGAAGCTGTAAAAAGAGTATTAGAATTTATGAATTGCAGCAAACTTCAAAACAACCAAGCTTAGTTGTGTTAGGTACTGGCCTTTGAGAATAAAGTGTTGAGGCAATGAAGCTTCTGCCTTTCCTCTACGAAGGCATAAAATTGTGTTATACCCTTGAGAGTAAGTTCATCCATAAGGTTGATAACATATGGCTTCTGCAGATATCTTTCTTTAAAGTCCTTGACTGTGACAGGGAATGTAGCAGAGAACATTAAAACTTGACGATTTTCTGGCAAGAAACGTATCAGCTGCACGATGGAAGGTTGAAACTCCGGAGAAAGAAGCTTATCAGCCTGAAGGACATAAATATGCACGCAGATAGAATTAGAGTCATGTAAAGTGTTTTCACTCGAAACAGCAAGATTACATTTTCTTTTGAATAGGTAATATATAGAAAGATACCATATGGGAAACAGTCCTTAGGTGTGTTCATTTTGAAACGGTAATAACTTGTACATTTGAAGCAAATATCATTGCCGTATGAGTTCTTCTCTATTTTTTGGATAAAGCCATATTGAACCAGCTTATGCTACATTGTCCCACATTAATTAGGAAAGAAAACTTTGCATGCCACAGATCTTATGTTGAACAAACCTTTCTCTAAAAAGTAAGCAGCCGCGCATGGAAAGTACTCTACACTGAGTAAACCACACAAACAATTTATTTATAAGTACGTCTTTATTTTAGTCTTCTCTATATTCTCTCAAGAAAACACAGTGCATACAGATCCGATCAAATAATTGGGGGAGATGAATTACCTCATCCATGACAAGCATGGAACAATCTTTCAAAACACATATTCCCTTTCTCGCAAGGTCGAGTATTCTTCCAGGGGTTCCAACTAGTAAATGAACCGGTTGATAGAGTCTCATTATATCATCCTTCAAGCTGGTACCCCCAGTGGTAACCATGACTTCAATTTTTAAGTGCTTCCCAAGTTCTTTGCAAACTTGAGATGTTTGAAGAGCCAATTCTCGCGTAGGAACAAGGATAACAACTGCATTAAGAGACAACAGTAAAACACAAGCTAAAACTGAGTGAACCAAATCTCATTTCTATGGAAAACAATAAAGTGGAGTTCTTTCGGGACATACACCATCAAAAATGCTCCAGTGTAAATAACAACTTTCATGAGCCAATTCAATGTGCAACCAACTGACAATTTCAAATTGCCATCTAAATTTTATCTAAAACTCTAAAGTCATTGACTAGACAATTTGTAAAGGTATGAACTTCAGCTTCATCATCAAACAAACCAGCCTGAGCTCAATAAATACTGACCTCAACAGCGACTCGAGCTTAACTAGGTTTAACTCAAGCTCTTCATAACGTAAAAGTATTTTTCATGATTAATTCAGATGTTGGCATTTATGTAAATTATGTTCAAAATAATCGTATAAAAAGAGAACTTTTGCATGTTTATTGTTACAAGCTTTGCAAGTTCCTTTATGAAATTATTCAGTGTGCCACAATGTACTAAATTTATTTTTTAGACGATGCACACAAGGTTTACACGCGGCTATATCGCAATTCCATTATAAAGATAAGAAATTAGGGGCTAAAAAGAGCCGATTGCTGGCTGAATTCATAGTAAACAATATGACAGGTACTAGAACAAATAAAGGCTTCAAAAAATGACTATGAATTGCTTGTCAGAACCTTGAATGGCATTGACGTCCTGGTCAATTTTTTCCAATGCCGGAATGCAAAAGGCAGCAGTTTTCCCTGTTCCATTTTTGGCCCTAGCCAAAATATCACTCCCAGTAAGAGCAATTGGGATACTCTCTTCCTGGATTGGAGATGGTCTTTCAAAACCCTTTTCATAAATTCCCATAAGCAATTCACGCTTAAGAAAATAGTCTTCAAATTCATTTCCCTTGGTCGCTGTCACATCCTACCAGGAAAATAGACAGTATCCAAGTTAAGTCCAAAGGAAGCAAGGAAGCAAAGGTACAAATGCAGCTCATGCATGCAGAACAATGAAAAATGTTTTCCTACACAATATTTTTACTATCATCATCATCATAGAATGAAACCAAAATTGATAAACAAACCAACCTAATGAAACATGAGATTCAAAGCAAGACATGCAGACCTAGGTTAGGTATTACTGATTTCACATTAACTTAATGACCACTTGACTGTGTTTAAAAATAATTACCCTTGTTATAACAACCACCATTGTGTAGATATGGTTTGGTTGGTGAAGTACAGAGAAATAATCTATTTATAAAATTTAACATAGCATATTAAATGTTCGTTAGCATTATACTCCTTCAATAGAACTTCAATAAGTTATATTTTATGTGGGATTGAATGTGAAATAAGAATACGAGCATTAATAATGCATGGATTAAAATAACAAAAATATCCTAGTCACTTCAAATTTGTATCTTTCATTTACTAATAAATTAATCCTCACATTGTTAATCTTTAAATTACTAATCCATGAATAACTTGTGTCTTGGAATCAAATGGCCCCTTAGAGTTAAAAGAATACAGAAAATTAATATTGCAGAATCATAATCCCCAAAATATTAACTGCTACATATTACATGACATGAATAATCCTTGCATAACACCTCAAGAAAGAGCAAAAATTGCATGACATTCGAAAAAGAAAATTTTTGACTTCCCACAACTCTCCAGAAGCAACTTGTTATTGCTATTCCACTTAAAAGTTTCCATTTTCACTCTTAATCAATGTCCAGACTCTTTTCACAGGGCACTTAACAGATTCTCAGGAACACTATTACAGTGCGGAAAGATGGAGATAGTTTAGTTCAAAGACACCATGCAGAAAAAATAAGACGGTACAAACAAAGGAAAAACCTCATAAGTAAATTATTGAAGTGTGACTATCTCATTTAAAACTAACTTTTTTAGATTAGATTGTCACATAACTCAACATGGTATTAGAGCAGGGAGAGGTCCTAGGTTCAAGTCTCACCACCCTTATCACCATAAGGAAATTTCACGTGCTTGACTCAGAGAAAAAAAAAGAATCAAACATGCACATTAGGGGTAGTGTTGAATGCACAATTAATGTAAATAAAAGGTGTTAGAAGTTTGAAGTTTGAAGTATATAGATGTGGGAAGTCAGAATTAATATATAAAAAGGAGAATTAAAAAAGACTCCTAAAATATATGAAAAGGGGAATTAATCACAAATAGTCAAATACCATACAAAAAAAGAACTCCAATAAGCTAAACATTAATTGTCCAACTAAAATTAGAATCAACATTGATTAAGACCATTTGGGATGTCTCAAATTAATTATGCAAATTCAACTTGGATACTTTTAAGTTTTATCTCAAACCAAAAATTCAAAACCTTTTTTTTCTCACGGAAAAGAACTCTTAATATATTATATTTTATATACTAGAACAACATCATTGATCGATGCTTTATATATTCTTTTTCTTCATCAAAAGAATGTGTAAATTACTACTAAGAACTAAGTTGCTTGGACTCGTGTGCGGGTGCCCACGCGGACGCGAATCCAAGGGTCGAATTAGGCAAAATCTGAATTTTACGATCTGGGGGTACAGATCCAGGTATGGATACGAGTGCTGGGATTCGGCTAAACAATCCAAAATTAAAAAATAGAGATATAGCGACATTCTAAATTTTGAAAGACCCCCAACTTTCTTTCACGCTCTCTGGTTCTCCCCCTCAAAAAAGAAAAAGAAAGTCATTCAAGGTCTGCCACCAACTCTCCTTACAGATCGCTACTACTACCTACCAAAAGTTAGAACACAACCGCTTGAATTCTTAGTTTCTCTTCGTTTGGCTTGAAAAAACAAATATTGACCAACAGGAAAAGCTAAAAAGGGAGACAAAGGGACTATAAATTTAAGGTATGTCATTTCTCATGTCTTAAATCTATCTTATCTTCTATCAAAATCTCACTTTTCCCTAAAATTTGTCAATGGACTCTGGTCAAAGTATGCAATGTGGGATGACCGAATCCCAGCACCGGTCTCGTGTCGACACGGGTGCGGCACCAAAAATGAAGATTCCGCGCAACTTCCCCGATCAAGGAATGACACATCAAGGAATTATGTTCGAATCTTCCCTAATCTTGAGCCATTTTAATGACAAACGATATAATATTTTGGAGAGCAATTGATGACTTGAGGTCACAACTTTTCTAATATGCATCCTGTTGCAAGTATATTGCATCCTGTTGCAAGTATATCGCATCCTGTTGCAAGTATATCATGTTAACATTTCACATTCATTTGATTATATATGATCTTTTTTATGACATATGCATCGACTTTGAATAATTAGCGGTGGAATGATACTAATAACTAATGGTGGTTAGCAATATATAATGTTGACTAATGATGGTAAATGGTAATTATCAATAGTGATTAGTGGAGGTAATAATGATTGGTGGTGATGATTGCAAATGATGGCTAATGGTGATGTCGAATGATTTTGGTGATTGACGATGGTGGTGGTTGAGGGTGATGGGTGAAAGTCGATGGAGTTGCGGTGAATTGGCATCTTTGTACAAAATCTTAAATAGGCATCTTAATATTATTAAGACTTTGTTATAGATCTTAATTATTCAAATTCATTATGTGATTGTAAAATAAGAAAAACCAATGCACTTAATGATTAAGATCTTAATGATTAAGATTTTTTTTTTTTTGAAACTGGTAAGGTTGAATTCTACAGCATTAAGGGTTGTTGGCTACCTCCAAAAAGGGATAATTACAAATTTCCTATCAAATCTATAATCTGATCTATATCATCTATACAAAGCTGTTTACACTAAAAAATTAGAGATACTATACAATTCCATTTAACTTTGTGGATGGAGTTGGATCTATCTTCAAACCTTGAAAACAAATAGACTTTGACTGAGATTTGAATAATTAAAACTAAGACATTTATTAAGTGCAATCAAATGAGGCCTTAATCCAATATCAATTATTTTCTGCTTCTTTGTATATTGATTAAGATTATGCTTCTTTTCTTTTCTTTTCTTTTCTTTTTGGTTCTTTAGTTAGTTGGATTTTCGAGGCGATTCTTCTTAACTTGGGTTGAACACATATTGTGGAGCAACTCTAAAGTTATCAAGACACAATACAACTTTTCCCAAAAGAAAATTTGAAAATTTTACAATACACTATTTAATTATCAAGATCCAATGATTTGAATTAATATCCTTACGAAAAAGTTCTTAAATGAACACATTATATTTAAGTCAAAATATCTAATAATTTTTTTAAAAATTGCAATCCACTATTTAATTATCAAGATCCAATGATTTGAATTACTATCCTTACAAAAAGATTCTTAAATAAACACATTATATTTAAGTCAAAACATCAAATAAATTTTAAAAAATATATATCATGTAATTGCTTTGTATAATTTTATTTTATGACTCCAAAAGAGTAATACAATATTAATGTAGTAACTTTTTTTAAGATTTTGTTAATGATATTGGGTAAAGGTACTATGCACGTAGTTATATCTATTTTTGATATACAATATTTATTTATACCATTCAAGAAAATATAATATTTATTTTCATGTTAATTGCTACTTTTTAAGAATCTTGTTCTTCTTGCTTATGTAACCTTATTGGTTGACACAAGACACATGTGCACAGCATGTACACTAAACTAGTTTATGAAAAAGGCAAAGTACATTAAGTTTGAGAAACAAAAGAGAAAAAATAAAAAACATGATGTCTAAGAAGAACAATAAAGACCTTGGCCTTGACAGTGCCATCTTCAAGAGAATAAATCAAGATAAATTCAACTAATTGCATAAAGAGTTGATAAATGCAAGATTTACCTCTGTCCTGTATCTAGTATCCGCTGGTGGTATCTTCAACCTCGCTTTCCAGTCTTGTGAACTAGAGAAGAGGAAAAAGAGAAGATTTAGCTCTCTCCCGATTTCGTTTGAAATATGTTTAACAACATAATTAATAAGATAAACAAGACTTATGAAAGACATATAACCCCAAGTGACCTTCCAAACACTATAGACCTAAAGTATTATATAGTTAAACTTTCAGGGAAGATAACATTCTTTCTGAAGATATTCTAGTTGAAGCTAATAATCAGAACTATACAGCGTATGGAAGCTAAGTTCCTTCAAAAGTGAAGACGTCCCTTGGTGTAAGGCCTCCCCCGTTAAGGCTCAGCATTAATAACTTTGTATCATATGAGTGGACCGCACAAGACTCCCCCTCCGCCCCATCCCCCTTGTTTTTTGCAGGCATCATATCAAGATTCATGATCATCTCTCTCTATTTTTGTAATATAGTGACCATCTAATCCTCGATTGTCTCACAATTCACAAGATACATAGACATATTGGCCTTAAAATTAGGGAGTTAGGAGGATCTGAACATTGAAATCTCTTGTATTACCATGCTTTAATTTGTTGCATTTAAACAAGCAGTATAAAATTTTATGAAACAACATTCACGAAAAAGCAGTTCCAACACCATATAACTAGCTAAAGCATTTTGTCCATGAAAACTAAAACTGAAACTTTCAATATTGCTAGTCTTATACCGCCCGGTCTCATCACATTTGCACCCTAAAGTGTCAACTAATGAAGTAGTCTTTAAGGCAAGAAATGTATTAAAACTTAAGAATTGGCTAACTTGATTGGCTAACTCACTCAGTATTGATCGTGGGGAATGTATGTACTCATGGACCAAGCTTATCTTAACCTGGAAATAGAACGCTCTTATGTTCATCATAAACCCATTTACTAGAGCTCAAAATTGATCCCAACAACAAGGTTTTAAGCGGCACACATAAATACTATGGGCGTGTTTAGATTGGCTTCTTTTTAAGTAGCTAAAAGCTAAAAGTCATAAATTGGGAATACCCAACTTTTGGCTTTTTGCTTAGTTTTATACTTTTTCAGCAGTGCTTAAAAGCACTTTTTGCCTTACCCAAACACCTCCAAAAATAAAACAGCGTCTAAAAGCCAAAAGCTACTTAAAATAAGTCAATCAAAACACTCAATATGTCAGTATGCATGTCCGCTATTATATATAGATCACTTTGACTTCTCCAAACTTGTGTTTGGGCTTTGCCTGTTCCCACTTAGCAAACTATAGAAACACTGAATATTTCCAACCAGTTATAAATTTCCAACAATGCAGCCTTATAAATGACCCAAAACTAATCTAAATAAAAAAAAAATTAAGCAAAATTAATTTTAATGACGACACCCACTAAATCGTTAGTTCAACTAATCTCCCGCTATTATCAACAATTCAAAAATTCAAATTTGTATACTGTTTTGGTATGAACAACTACTCTTAATTTAATTTCGTAGAAAGATATCAATCCTATCACAAACTAATCAACCTAAACTTGACGATGACATCCACGTGTTTCAAAGAGAAGTCAAATTCAACCTAAATTTAAACTACTCCTAATACATATTCTCCATATGCAGCGAGCGGGAGTAGGTGTGCTTCCTAACTTTATACATACAAAAGGGACAGCTCGGTGAACCGCAGCTCCAGCATAGCTATGCGCAGGTCTGGAGAAGGGCAGAACCACAAGGATCTATGGTACATAGCCTTAACCTACATTCCTGCAAGAGGCTGTTTCACGGCTTGAACTGTGCCAGTTGCTCCACATCTTTTTACTAACTCCACACCCTTCACATAAGTATAATGGGTGAGAGCTGTAGTACTCTGCACTGATGAATGAATCCAAACAACAGCAAAAAAACTACCTTTGGTCAACTGCTTCAGATTGTACCGTCTTTTCAACCTCATCAACCGTAGAATCAGATGCCAACTGGTTCCTTCTGAGCCATTGCTGTGTCTGCTGGTTCTGAATATGCTGCTGCTGGTTCACCGGACCTCTCTGCACATACTGCTGTGGATTTCTCGGTTGAAAATTAGGGTTAGCGTTAGGGTACATGTTTCCGCCACCCCGGCCGCCGCCTCCACCGCCGCCGCCCATTCCCGGCGGTGGATACCTTCCTCTCGGATTCATAACCAATAAAATAAACAGGATCTCAAATCAAAAACCCTAAAGAATACACTAATTGGAGCAACAAAAACCGTCCACAAAAGTATTCTAAAGCTTAAAATTCGTTGAAACAAAAATGTACAAACAACAAAATTCTACCTTAAAGAAATTTTGAAGAATTTTTGGTGAATTCGAAGAAATTTTAGAGATTTTTGAAGATGTTGCGAAGAAAATGAGAAAAATGATTGCAGAAACGGTGGGCCTTAGGGCGTAAAACTGATTTGTTAAAATTGCAGAGAGGTCACTTTACTTGTACCTTTTTATGGAACGGCCTGAATATTTGGGTGTTTCGTGTGGGATCTATACTTTTTATATTGCAAAATAGTCCTTCCAATTAAAAGTGAAATACAAATCGAACCTTATTATCTATTTATCTACCTTTTTTTTTTTTGTGACATGGGGAGGTTGTAGTAGAGAGAGCATTATAGTGGCTAATTCTAAAATAAAAGATTATGGTTGAACTACTATTAAATTATTACCGGTGTTTGATAGCTTGTTGAGCAGATTAGGTACTCCACTTTAATTATATAAAATATAATTATAATTGCAACTTATAATAAATCAAATAAAAATGATATATATCAATAATACCCCAGCTAATACAATATACGATATATAATTTTGATTTGAAATTATATTGATTTGAAGTTACAAGTTTTTGTTTAAACATGCAATTATGTACAAGTAAACACACTTGAAAGAATTAAGAAAGTTCTTGTCTCTATCTCTCTTTATCTCTTTGCATTTATTGTTTCCTTTTATTTTACAATGAGAGAAGTATTGAAAACATCTTTAAATTAGCGTGAATTATTAAATCATCTTTGAATTATTGACGGCCTTAAAAACACCCATTTACTTGAATAAATGAACTTAAATTCACCATCGATCTTGCAACATGAGTAAAATACACCCTTAAATTGTCGTCAAATTTATGGCGTTTTCAACATTCCTCTCGACATTTTATTAAGAGTATATGTCCTACAAGAGTTTGAGACCATTTGTTATGTCTTGTTGCAGATCGAGGGTATATCTAAACGTAAAACAGGACGAATTAATATAAATTAATTAAGAAGCTTCTTAATCTTAAGAAAATAGAATAATTAACTTAAGTATAAAGTATAAATTAATTCACTCAAAATATAAATCATAACTTAAAATAAACTAATTTAATAAAATATTTAAGTAAAAACAAAATCTTTTTAGACTATCTTTCAAATATTCTTAAAATATATTAATTATATACAAAATTATAATAAAAAAAAAAACGTATTTATTATTTAAAAGTATAAAAAAGTGACGAAACCAATTAGAATAACTAGCAAACTATTTTTTTATATAAAACTAATTATTTTAAATCGCTTGAAATTGAAGAAGCTCGATGATTAATCTATATTGTGGAGGTCCAAAATTGGGTGTCAACACTTATCACCATATTTTATCCTCTATCCAGTACCGCTGCCTCTAGCCTCACACCTCACTACCCACCCTCCCAAAAAAAATTCTTTTAAATTTTTTTTATTTTGGACGGGGAGAGGAGTGAGATAAGAAAAAAAAATTATTTTTAAAGTATTTTGTTTAGCGGGGGAGGGGGGAGGTCGGGGTACTCGATGGTGTTGGATAAAAAGTTTTTGAAGGGTGAGTGAGTGGATGTCACGACCCGAGTCTTCACTTTGGACGTGACCGACACTCGAGAACCATTGTTGGTCCCCAAGTGAACCCTCATGTTGACTGACAACAAATCGAAGACTAACTCAAACATATAAAAGCTTAAAACTGAATCAAATCTCATTAAACTCAAATACTCAACTTTAAAAAGTTTGAAAAAATATTCAAAAGATATCTCATAGTTTGTAAAAACAACTTTAAAAGAAAGTAAATACATAAAACTCCTCAACTTCGTCTATCTATGAAGTCTCTAATATTACAGAAGGACATCGGGACAAGACCCACGACATCTCAAAGTAACTAACGGTAAGGTAAATGTGAACTCATCCAGAATATAAAAAGGCTCACCAAAGTTGATTGGAATATCACATGACCTCAACGAAACAGCTACTGATGATCCTGAATATCTGTATATGCATCATGAAATGATGCAGGCTAAATGGTGTCAGTACATGGAATGTACGAGCATGTAAGGGAAACTCTACAACATAAAAGTATAAGCTCGATCTAATAAAAGGGAAGACATAATTACCTCGTCTCAACTCAATATGACTCAAGAATACTCAACTCAACTGAAGGTACTCAACTCAACTCAACTCAGGATACTCAACTCAAAATGAAAGCAACAATAAAAAATGTTATATACATGAAACTTTTAAAATAGTAGATAATAACTCAAATGTATATAAAATACAATAATAACGCATTACTCTTATTTGAAAGATTTTCTAACCGATAACCATCACTATGAGCAATATGATGATACAACGTCTCGACCATGCTGTCAGAACTATCCTATACCTTGTCGGAGTATAGAACATCCTCAACTAAGTGGATCTACTAAGATATGCTTAGAAGAAATAAGGAATTATCTAAAAAGTATGACCCTTTGCCCACGTTGGCATAAATAGTTTATGAGGATTTTGAGTTGTCTGAACACATCCTCATATCGGTGCTCAATACTACTCCCACTATTATATACTCATGCTCAATATGTTTAAAAAAAACATAACTTTTCCTATGGTTTGAGATAATTGCTCAAACTACCCTCTTAAAAGAGGTAATTGCTCTTGGAATATCTTTTGAACTTATAACTCATTTAGAAATCTCAGTTTCTCTTTTATCAATGTAAAAATTAATGTCTCTGAAAATACATAGTCCCTTTATACTCTTACTCAACTCATACTTGAAAACTCTTTCTCAAAAAACATATCAAAAATCATATTGTAATATGATCATTGATAACTCGGGAAGTCATACTGCATAAACATTGATGGTATATCTAGATACCATATTGCTCATTCATTGATGACATACTCGATTGCCATATTAATCATATTTTAGAAACTCTTTTCTCAAAACTCATTTTTACTTTCTCAAAATTTAGTTTAAGAACTCAAGTGTTGGCTTTAAAAAGCTTCTCAAAATTCATAACTCAACTCGTAAGATTCATGTGGAATTATGGGCATGAACGACTCAACTCAGGGATATTAATAGCAATATGTAAACTTAGTACTCAGAACTTAAGAACTCGAAACTCATAACTCAACAATATCACTCCTCACAAGAATACTCATTTATGGAGTTCATTGTAACACACCGAAAATTTTTTGAGCTAAGACTCGAGCCGTTCTTCGTAGTGAGTGAGATTTTACTAAGGAATTAAAAATTTATATGTGTTAAGGTCACTAGATGTAGCACCTTGAGTTCCAAGAAGAATAAAGAGAGTTCATTCAAGTCATTCCTATGTTCCTTTAAGTTTTGGGTCAACTTCAAATGACACTCTCAATATATGATGATTTAGGTGGGCCATAAGATATTAAATGAAAGGTATTTGAATTATCTTTCCAACACCACTAAGTTTGCTTAGTTTTGAGTTCGGATGAGTGAGATATGCCCTTTTGAAGTCAGGTTGTCTAAATAAGGAAAGTTACCCGAAAATAGGAATGGGTATTTTGGTCTTTTTCTTACCCAAACAGATTTAATTCGTTTTTAGTAAGATTTTAGGGGTCTAATATTGTTAGGTTCAGTTTTATAATCCTAATATATGCCTAGGGTCTTAGTTGAGAGTTCAAGAAGAGAAAAGATGAGAAAATAGGAAAGAATCAAAACGTTCGTTGAGAGTCTTACGTTCTCTTGCGGATTTTCGCCATAGATTTGATCCCTAAGAGGTATGTAAGCCTTCATAGTGCTGGGCTTGTTCACCCACACACCAATCATGTTAATTTCGGCGTTAAATTCGTTATAGAAAGTTTAAAGTATAATGTTCTTGAATTATATTCTTGAAATTGGCTTTAGTTCTTGAGTTTAGATGAGATTGTTGAGTTCTTGGTGAAATCATGTCGATTTTAGAGTGGTATATGAGTAGGTTCTTGTGTCTTTGTGATGGGTATCTAAATCTAAAAAGGGATTGTGAAAAAGAATTGAATTTAGGCGAATTGGGGTTAAAAAACGAAGAAGGAAAAAGTCGGGCGAATCTAGCAACCAAGTCCGCATCGCAGACCTGCCTCTCCATTTCACAAAATTTTTCTTCGCAGAGCGGAGCGGTCACAAACCTTTCTGCCTCAAAATTTATTTTGTGACCAAATATTTAAATACATCTCTGCGTCGCAGACTTTTTTCAGACAGTGATTTCTTGATCGTTTCTCATATTTAACTATCTAAAAACACTTTTAAACATCACGATATCTTTCCTATCACAACCTTGAATTCATAAATCAAATTCAAGGTAGAGTTAAAAGTTACGTTTTTGAGAATTCCTTTGAACATTCTAAGAAAATCCCTTTGAGTCCTTTTGTGGAGTCTTCTACAACTTCTGGTAACTTATTTCAAGACTCGAGCAAGTGAGTATGAGGATGAGAGAATGTATTCATGAGTCTACTTTGTCATCATGAGATCTTTCATATCATGAACCATAACTCTGGAATTCATAATTCACATTCAAGAGAATTAAGAGTAAAGTTCAAGAAAGCCTTTGAGATCAATTGTGAATCCTTTGAGATCAACTATCGATTTGAGCTAAGTTTTGAGGAAGTAAGTATGAGAATGAAAAGAGTCATATACATGAGTTTCATATTGTTGTGCAAACCCTTGAGTCGAGTCGTTTCATGCTTATAATTCCGCATGAACCCTATAAGTTGAACATTCTTGAGATGAGTGGTATCCTGAAGTCCATGAGTTGAGTTGTTCATGCCCATAATTTCGCATGAACCCTCTGAGTTGAGCATTCTTGAAATAAGTAGTATCATTGAAGTTCTTGAGTTCTGAGTTGTTGAGTTCCGAGTATTGAGTTCTATGTATTGTTATTGAAAACCTTGAATTGAGTCATTCACATCCATGATTCGGCATGAACCTTATTTTAAGAAGTCTTTTTACAAATTGTTTTAAAACTCGTTTTAAAGAATTGAGCACTGAGTTGAGAAAGAGTAGAGTCGAGTTCATTTTCTTTAAAATGCTATATATGAACTAAGTATTCCCAAGAGTAAATGTTTTTACATTTAAGATGAGAGAAAACTGAAATTTCCAAAAGAGTTTTGAGCAGTTTGAGTACTATCTCTTTTAAGAAAAAGATGAGCTTTGAGAAAGAGTTTCTAAAATATGATTAGTATGACAATCGAGTATGTCATCAATGTTTAAGCAGTATGGTATCTAGATATACCATCAATGTTTATGCAGTATGACTTCCCAAGTCATCAATGATCATATTAAAATCTGATTTTGGTATGTTTTTTTTAAAGCTTTTTCAAGAGCAGTTACCTCTATTAAGAGGGTAGTTTGAACAATTATCTCAAACCACAGAAAGAATTATGTTTTTAAACATATGAGCTGAGTATTTTTTGGGAATAGTATTGAGCACCAATATAGGGACGCGAGTTCATAATAACTCAAGTCTTCATAAACCATGTAGCCAAGTGGGTAGAAAGGGTCATACTTTTTAGATAATTCCTTAATGCTTTTAGCATAGACTAGAGGATACACTTAGTTAAGGCATTTTATATGATGTCAAAGTATAGGACAATTCTAGTAGCGTGGCCAAGATGTATTATCACTTAGACTCATAGTGATAGTTTTCGGTTAGAGAAACTCCCACAATATTATATTGCTTTATTATATGAGTAACTGAGTTGATTTCTACTGTTTTAAAAACTTTTCATATAGTGTATGTGTATTGCTGCTTTATATTGAGTTGAGTATCTTGAGTTGAGTATCTCGAGTTGAGTACCTCGAGAGTATCTGAGTTGAGTATCTTATCCTTGAGTACTTCTAAGTTGAGTAAGTTTGAGTAGTTTTGAATATCCCTGAGTATTTCTTGAGTTGAGTAAATTTGAAAAGAGGTAAGTGTGTTTCTTTTTTATCAAGTTCAAGCTTATATTATGCTTTAGAATTTCCCTTACATGCTCGTACATTCCACGTACTGAGTCATTTGGCCTGCATCCTTTCATGATGCAGATACATGTATTCAGAGTCATCAACAGGAGCTTTGTTGATACCACATGGAGTTCGATTTAGCTATGGTGAGCCTCCTTGCTTCTGGAGGATTTCATTTACTTTTCAGTTTTTGTTAGGTTGTTGTGGGTCTTGTCTAGACTTCCATCTTTGTTAGTTAGAGACTTCATAGATAGAGAGTAGAGTTTCAGAAGTATGTTCATTTATTTTGTTAAATGTTTTAAAGACTTAAGTTGCTCATTTTGGAGCGAGTTAAATATATTATTCAGAGTTTTCTTTTGAGTTAAAGCTTTGTATTTAAGTTTCATGAATTCTTATTCAATTTTTAAGATTTATATGCTTGAGTTAGTCTTCTGCTTGTAGTCAACCAGGATGAGGGTTCGCTTGGGGACCAACAATGGTTCTTGAGTGCTGGCCACGTCTAGGTTAGACTCGGGCAGTGACATTCATGCAATATTATGGGCATGAATGACTCGAATCAAAAATATCAATTACAATATAGACTCATGAATACAACTCTTCTTATTCTCATACTCAAGTACTTCAAGTCTTAAAACAAGTTTTAAAAAATTATAAAAGACTTCTCAAAATGACTCAAAGAAACTCCTCCAACTTTACTCTTATTTTTATCTTGAAATTGAATAGTGAATTCAAGAGTTATGATTTATGATAAATATGATTTCACAATGATTAATGAAGATTTACATAGTTAGGATTAAAAATAGTGTTTTACTCGAAAAATAACATAAAAATGGACTTGTTTTGAAAAATCGACTTAACTTATGACTTGAAGAGAAGTCGATTTTCCAAAATAGAGTCGCCATTTAATTTTTGTAAGAAATTAAGAAAAATTATATAATTTTCAAAAGATTTAAACAAAATAAAATCATTTTGAAATCCAAAGGGGTTCAAGGTTCAATTTACATTTCGAGAGGTGTTAGACCCTCGAAATATCCGCTAACTTGCGGTTGACCAATGATTTGACTAAACATTTGACTAATTTTTAAAAATATTAACTAAGTAAGAAAAATTCATTTTTATTTAAGGGAATAAACTAAAGGGAACTTTTCTAAGGGAAAAAATATATAGGTTGCAAGACAAATAAATAAAATAAAGCTAAGTATAAAATATAAATATTTTAATTTGAATATAAAAAGGAGAATGACTATCTTCGGAAATTAATTAAGCCAAATCAATGTCAAATAAATTGTTAGTTAACAAATAATAAAAGGTAAAGGAAAGAAATATCAAATTTGGGCCCAAATTCATGATCCTGTCCTAAATCTAAAAGTGACCCAAAACAATAGTTTGGGCCTATTTAATCCATAATTCTGCTGCTGGATTTTTTTTTGGGGTTTTGGGGCCCTTTCATTCTCAACTGTCATGATATACATCAAGTGTATATTTGATGTATACACCATGTATACACCTGGTTCTTGGACTCCCGAACCTGTATTTTTATTCAAACTTTATATTTCTGCATTTCTTCAACTTGTACTTCCACACTTTGAACTTGTATTGTATTTTTTCCATGTATACCAATGTATATAGCAGGTAAACCACCCTTTGTTTGGGCTTTTGGGACTTGAAAACTTAATTTTCAGCCTTGTGTTAAGTCTCCGGGACATGCTCATCATTCTATTGTCGACTAACTCGATAAAGGGAAGCATTGGGCCAAACCAACGGGAGAATGCAAAGAGAGGAGTTCATGTCGAACTCGAGCAAATTTCACATGCAAACGAAATAAAAGGAAAAGAGTTAATACAATCCGGCAAACATAATATTAAAAAAATAAAATAAGCTAATTTACTGGAAAGTAGCCGTTAGCTTGAGGGGAAAAAAATGCAAATTAACAACATACAAGCTTGCGCAAGAAAATCCCCCATAGGCACACCAAACAATAACAATAAGTAGCAAAACTATTCATAATCACATATTTGGTAATTAAAAGATAAGGAAATGACATGCCCACTAATTGATCCACATTTTGAAACAATAATTAGGCATGACTTATTATTAAAATTATACAGATTATCTTAAAAACAACAATTGTTAAAACTTGTAAACTCATGTCACTAAATAGTATTCAAAGCACTAGAGAGATGTATACAACGACTAAATTAAAAGATATATGAAAAGATAGTTAAGGAACATATTGCTTGACTTATTTCAAGTCGAATCACATTTACACAATAATACGACAAACTACAGATTATAAAGGAGCATACGAAAAACAAAAATGAATACTTAGAATTGGAAACAGTGACTAACATACTATCATTAATACTCATTTTTAGTCATATAAAACACGCTCACCTTTCACACGCTTGGACTACCATTGTAACATGAGGAATTATTCATTAAGCATGTAAACCAATTACAAAGCCCTAAACAATTAATGACAAAGAAGTATTTTAAACAGTTTATGAATAACAATGATCAAAACACATGATTTTAGAGCAACAATCACATCATTTAAGTAATAATAGTACCTAAATTTAACAAAGTATTACAGATAGGAATATATACTCCAAATGCACATACTTAAAAGAAATCAAAACCTTTTAATCAAGCCAAGCTTCATAGACAAAGAGATTTCAAAATATGAGCAGGCCAACATGCTGATATGATCAGAAAAGGAGGATAGGCAACGACTTTGAAAGAAAACAAGAGTTGGAGCAAGCTAAAAATCTGGAATACAGAAAAGAAAAGAATGACAGAACCTCATATTTTATAAGTTCAACCATAAATGGATGCGCATTTTCAACTGAAAATTTAGTCATATAGAAACATAAATTTAATTCGAACAAAACCTGATAAGCCGTAGAACGATCAGTAGGTTTAAAAACAAAGAAAAAAAAAACAAGTTACTACATCAGCAAGTTAGATGAAACAACAGACAAGTTCCAATTTGATTAGTTAAAAATCTACCCTCTATTTCGAAAATGAGACATCATTAACGGACCAAGACAAGAGTAAAATGAAAGCAACTAAGTATTTCAGCCCACTTGACCAGCACCAAACTAAACAAACAATCGAAATCGTGGAGTTGGAGCAAATAAATGCAAAAACCAAGAGAAAACTGGAGTTTGTTGCTCAAGAACTCTAAGGTTTAGACTTACACGAAGTACATATTCTACATATCAAACCAAAATACATCAACATCAGCCAAAACGACCAATTTTAGATATAAGTAATAGGCCAAACAAAAGAACAGGATGCATTCAAAAAGGAAGAAAAAGGGTTTTCATTTACAACCAAAGGCTGACTAAAGCAAGTTATAATCAGAAAAGAATTTCACCTTTTCCGGAGCAGCAAACGGAGACAGCAACAAGCAAGGGCAAACTTTTTCAACTACAAAAAGAACTCCGACGAACAAAAACATGAGCAGGCGAGAGCAAGGACTAAATAAAATTTGGGTTCCCGATCTCACTATGGTTTTGAGAACTATATGATGTTAAGTGTATTTCTTCATGTCTAATGCTAGCTAATTCTCAATATTTTCTCCAACTTTTTCCAACCTCCCAACAATGAAGAATGAGAGAGTTTATATAGAGGGCAAATAGAAATGGAAAAGGGGGGGAAACGAAAGGGATTTTGGATGAAATTTACAATTCGAAATTCGAATTCCCCATAGAGAATAAGGCTGGACAGCTTCAACTAGTACTATTCTCAACGGAAAAAGGAAGGGAGTTGTCCGATTCATAGAGCAAGGATGATTCTCGCGTGAGATTGCTCCACCTGGATGATTCGGGTACGATTCGTATATAGAGAGGATAAAGAAGAGGAAAGGGACGCGGGATTGGATCGATTTAGGGTCGTGATGATTTTTGTTGGGTTTGGGTTCGTTCGCTGGGCTGTCTCGCGATTTTTCTGGAGTTTTCTGCGTTGCAGTGTGAAGAAGAAACACGCGCAGTGGTCGATTTTGGTGGAGTATTGATGTATGTATGGATTGGCAGATTGTATTGTATGAATTGGGTCTCTTTTGTTGTTGAGCTGCTAACTTGAGAAAGAAGTGGGCTTGGAATTGAACTGAAATTGGGCCCAAAAAATGTGTTTAAGGTTAGGTAATAAGATTGCAATTAGGAAATAGCGTTACAAATTGCGAATTCCGCCAAGCTAATTAAGGATTTAGCCAAAATTGGATGTAATTCTTGAAAGAACTAAATAAGGCGAATTAATATTAATTAATTAACGAGCTTCTTAATGTTAACGAAATAAAATAATCAAGCTTAATTATAAAATAATTAAACTAATCGACGTAAAATTATAACTATAATTAAGAATAAACTAAATTAATAATATATTTAACTTAAAAATTGTAAAATCTTTTTTGACGATTTTCAACTATTCACGAAATATACTAATAGAATATATGTACCTATACAAAACACATTAATTATTTAAAATATTACATAAATAAATAAAATCATTTTAAAACTTGATAAATATTTTGAGTTTTTCATAAAGCCAATTATTTCAAATTGTTTGAAAATTAAGAAATTGAAAAGTAAATTCCTATCTTAGCGGGTCAAAATTGGGTGTCCCCCGCAGAGTCGTCATTTCTGTTTTATTTGAAAAAAAGAAAATAAAAATGGACTTATTTCAAATAATCGACTAAACTTATGACTTGAAGAGAAATCGATTTTCAAAAGAGAGTCGCCACTTAATTTTTTAAAGAAATTAAGAACATTTATAATTTATTCAAAATATTTAAACAAAATAAAATCATTTGAAATTTAAAGGGATTCGGGGTTCAATTTACAATCCGAGAAGGTGTTAGGCCCTCGGAATGTCCGCTAACTTGTGGTTGACCAACGATTTGACTAAAACATTTGACTAACTTTTAAAAAAAATTAACTAAATAAAATTCAAAATTAATTGGAAATGTATATATTAAACACTTAGAAAACAATTTTAAAAAGAAAATTTATTTTTGTCAAAAATGAGTAGATAAGACCAATCAAATAAAATCACTAAAAGTGATTTAATTAATTCAAAAGGTTCCTCTTTAAGGGATTTAATTAAATTTAAACCAAGCGAGAAAGTTTAGAGTTAATACAAACAATAATAAGCAAATAATAATCAAGGAAGAAATAATTTCAAACTTGGTCCCTTTGCCCAAATTCAAATTCTTGGGCTTGGCCCAAACCTGTCCTAAACTCTAAAAAATGTGCTAATTGCATAACATGGGCCTCAGTCTTCCTCCATTTTTGCTGGACTTGTTGGGCGAAGAAAGAATGCACTTTGGCCCATTTTCATTATTGAAAATCCCTGTATATACATAATGTATACTTTTGTATATATGCCGTATTTTGTCTTTTTTCGTGTATATCGAACTGTATACCAAGATATGCAGCCTATATCAACTTCTGTACATCTATATTAATTTTTTTCCTGTATCTTGCTTCACTCAATCAGTATATCGATGTATACCAAGTGTATACCGGTTGCATATCAGCCTTATTTCTGTAGTATTTGCTTCCAATTGCCTCGTGTCAGTTTCCCTTCTGTTGGGATGGATGGTGAGGCTGACTCGATAAAGAAGGTTTTGGGTTTCAATCCATCCTGAGATGCAAAGAGAGGAAATAAAGGGAGTCCATATCCGAACTCAGTCATACTAAATTTACATGTAAAAGAGAGAAGTAAAGGAATGAGAATTATTCATTTTTAAATCAAACCAAACATCTAATGTTTAGAAAAAAAAAAAAGAAACTTATTAACCAGTTTACAATCTATATTAGAACCAACTTGACAACAGGTATTTGGATCATAAACCATGGAATATCTCCATCTAAAGATTCAAATTTTTAAGAGAAAACAAATCAGATGAAATGGTAAATCATCACCATTTCATCAACCTAATTTTAAATCACCAAAGTAATAACAAAGACACTTATGAAATGCTACTAGAAATATGAAAAATACACAAATGAAATGAGAACAGAAGCTTCAATAATGAGGAAAATCATTTGTTGTTTAGGCAAGCTAATAATGCAAGGCTACATTCCATTAGTTGATCAAAGAGCATCTAAACTCGACAAGAAGGACGATGGAGGCAATATAAAAACAAGCAAACAAACACAAATAAAGAAATTTCTAATCGCGAGCTTGAATGGATTACAATATAAAGCACGAGCTTAAAAGTCACAAAATCATATTATAAGGATTGGCGAGGCCATTGAACTGCTCATGATTAGATTAAACCAAAGCCAATGTCATCAAGTGGTAAGTCATGATAATCTACCAAGCTAATATGCATTTAACAAAGGTTGATTCAAAAAATGCAGAATGAACATTTAATAACATCATTCCAAATTTTGAACTAAGAAATTGATCCAAATGACTATTCAAAAGAAGTTTTAGGCTATAACACTAACAAGATTGACTTAAAATCAGAAAAGCAACAATCAAATAGCTATAGTCGCTATTAAGATCAACTCGAGATTCATTAGGCAGAAGATATGTCATAATAGAAACCACATATGTATATGAACTCAAAGCCTTCAAATATTCAACATTTAACAAGAATAAACTTAAGACAACATAAACTTATACTAAAGAAACTAACAGTAGATAGAACGAAAGAACTCTATCTACAAACAAATTTTAACATACAAAGATTAGGCATTCTTAGGAACAACTAGACAAAATCAGTAAGAAGAACTGCGAACTAAATAGAAAGTTAAGAAGGAGATTTTATTTCCTTGAGGACAGCGAACTGAGACAGCACGAGCTAGCAGCGACCTCACCACCACAAACAACGACTCGATAAACTTGCGTGAACAGAGAAAACAAACAAAAGATTCGAGCAAAGCTTGGATTCTTATTCTCTCTGCCTCTGAGATCTTTTCCTGAATGTTTATATATAAATGTTTATAGCTAGTAGTTCACTGAGTTTCTCTCAAATTTCAGCTAATTTCTCCAACCCTAAACAATGAATAATAAGGAACTATTTATAGAAGGGAAATTAAGGGTTCCAACCTTTTTTTTTGGGGAAATGGATGAAAGACAGATAAGAATGAGTCCTATTAGAAATTCAAACTCGAAATTTTTTTCACCATAAAGGGGATACACCATTTTTTCTGAAATTTCAACCAATTTCGGAAGAAAAAATGGAAGATGGACGACTCAGATCGGTTCCATTGTCCTTGGGTGCGATGTGGAGCAATGTCACACCCTAAGGATAGTCTTGCGCTGCTACAACAGATGTTTTTGCCGAAAAACATGGCTAGAACAGTACTATTGGAGAGGGACGTTGAGGAAGGAGACAAGAGACGCAATGTACTAGTTTCTGTTCCTCGCTGCTTTTCGTGTATTTTGACAGAATTTTGAGGTTGTGATTTGAGTTGTTGTCATTTACTGCAAATTCAGACATCGTTTGGTCATTGCTGGAATATGCTGTCCCTTGGTGTCGAAATTGTCGTTTGTCGCTGCTACGCTGATGATGCCGTTTTGCTGGGAATTGTATGTTGCTTTGTCTTCATGCTGTTTTTGGGCTTCTTTGAGAATAGAGAAGTGGATCGAGTCGAGTAAAAGAAAACAGGTTGGGGACATTTGTTTGGGGCCCAAAAGTGGAATGAATCTTTGGTTGGCTAAAAATGGAACTTAGGTTGCTGAAATTAGGTTTGTTGGCCCAAAATTGGTTCTAATTGTTTTAAAATAAAAAGGATTAAGATGGGGCAAAATGGGGTAGATTTGCAAACACAAAATGGATAGATGAATCACAATTATAGCCATATAGCTATTTTTGAATTTAATTTAGTGAATCCGGCTAAACTTTAAACACGATGAATTATAACTAATTAATTAACAAGCTTCTCTAAATCCACGAAATAAAAAAATTACACTAATATGCTAAATAACTTAAAATCATAAATATACTTATTTCTATTAATTCAATTGAGGATTTAATTAAAATAAAATATTTTTGAGACGATTTTTGAATATTTAAGAAGTACTAATTACATATGTAATTATAAAATATTTCTTATTTAAAATACTATAATAGATTGATTGAAATCACTTAAAACAACTTTGAAACTATTTGAATTTTATGAAGCTAATTATTCTAAATCGTTTGAAAACTAAGGAGCTAGGAAATTAATTATTATCGGGGAGGGTCAAAATTGGATGTCAACAGAGAGAATGAAAGCTTGATTCAAAGGAACAAGTACGATTGTGTGCACGCCAGACCCCCAAAATTTGATGTTGATCAAAAAATAATTTCATAGAGAAATTCAATTGGAAGGAAAATTTTAAAAATAATTTCATAGAGAAATTCAATTGGAAGGAAAAATTCCAACACAACTTTATGATACAGAATTTTAGTGACCTTAATATCTAAATTTTTTTTGAATTGCCCGGGACAAAACTTATTCACCATAATGAATGATTCGAGTCGCAACTTAGAAATTTTTGGGATGTTACAGTGGTGGTGGGTGGTGGGGTTGGGTTACTTGGGTAGGGGATGAGGTTAGGTAAGAAAAAATATTAGTTTTTTTCTAAAAAAAACTCTTTTACTAAATTTTAGCAATCCATAAACCAATTCCTAAAGAATTGTTCTATCTTCTTCATATCAATCTCTACTGTTTTTCTTTGTTACACAACAATGACTATTACTATTGTTATTACTGATACATCAATTTTTCTTCAGGCTCTATTCTATCTTTACTTGTTTACGACTCTCCATCTGGTGGACTCGTTCCAGTCTTAAACTGACATTTGATTACCTTTTAGGAGGCTTTATTTTCTAGTTCTTGAAGTAGAGAGATATCACATTTATCTGTTGTTTGATGATCATGCTTTCTCATGTGAAGTAACTGTCACTGATTTATTGAATTTATTTGATCATATTTGTGTCAACTTTAGAGCAAGTTTAACCATACACATTCTACTGTCCGATGAAGAAGATCATTGCATTTTGACTGTTGGAGTGCAGGCTCACGCAGGTATCATTAGTTATATTTTTGTTATTATGTTTGGCTGTATGTATTTGAATTTCTGCACATTATTAGATTATTACAAATTTTCTTCATACTTTTAGCTTTACTTTATTTATTTATATATGTTTGTGAAGCATAAAGTCTTTTACGAATCCAATGAATGCTAGTCAATATAGACCTATATATTGTTGTAATGTGGAAAACTACTCCAAGATTCTTGATGAAGATATATTTTAGAAAAGCCTAAAAACTAACTTAGGCACATTTTATATTGTGACTAAAAAATAAGAGGTCGGAGATTCACGTATAACCACTTATGCCTATGAGAATCAACTAAAGAAGAATTTATCCATACTTCATGCATACAGGAGAACAGGGAAAAGAGACTGGACCACATGATTAGCTTACACAAAACACTTGAACCGATCTACATGAAAATAAGGAAATATACATGATCAAAATTAAGAAACAACTAATCTCATCATATAAACCAACTTCAAATCACTCCAACATATGCTACTATCTAAATAGACAGGAAAATTATCAAAAAAAAGTGAGGAACATGCTCTACTGAAGACAAAAGACAGAGATTTTCATACACTTGTAGTATTAAAACATAATGAAATTCTGAATCAATATTATATTCAAACAAAGATATCAGAGCATGTTTTTTAAAAAATAAAATAAAATTGAATGGTCAATTCACAACTTTATTTTCTTCAAAAAGAAGAAGATAATCACATGTTTTTCAACTAGAAAACATAAAGTGACTATTGATACCAACTTTTGGTCTAATGTTTTTTAAAAATAATATTTTAAATGTTTTATTCATTACATATGTTAATATTCATTTTATTTGTTATATTTTTTTATATTCATTTTTGAATATTTTTAGCAAAGTCTAAAAATATATATAAATACAGATAAGATTTGTATACACTGATATTTTACTAACCAGTAATTTTGGTTCATAGTTTTAAGGTCATTGCATTGTACAAATGTGGTTTTCAATTTTCTAATTAAGTCATTTCTTGGCCACATAGTTAGGGGTGGTTGATAAAATATTTTAAGGCCAAGGTATTGTACAAATGTGATTTTCAATTTTTCTTTCACTCTTTTTATCTACTATCAAATCTTGAAAGTTTATCCACTAACTCTTTATTTTGGGTCAGATAAGGATTCAAATAGGAAATTGTTAAACTACCTTTATACAATGGAGAATTATTCAAAATGTCAATATTTTAGCAATTAATGGAACTTCTTATCAACATTTTCAATATTTATTAAATATGTCAATATTTTAGTTTGTTATTATTCTGATTTATGTGTATATTTTTTTTTTGTTTGCTTTGAAAGAATACAATTATTTAATAACAGAAAGGAGAAAATCATAAATATAATATTTAAAAAAAAAAAAGAAACATATCACTTAAAATTCTCATCAGTTACAATTTCAAAAGTAATTGATTGCATTCATTTCAATATGTATGAATTACGATATGTGTATTTGTATTCATTGTGGCTTTCATGTTTGGATTTATTTAATGACATTTGTATTTCTTTATTAGTTTGTATTCATTCCAATAGGTAAACCAAATTTATTTGTAGTTATTAAGAAACATATTTGTATCCATATACTTATGTAAACTCGTTTTCATTCAGAAAAGATACAACATTGATTTGTATATTTTTCAAAAACATATATTCTTTCTTAAAATTCCAACAAAATTTGTATTCCAATCATCAAAACATACAAATTTACAATCAAAGTAACAATCAAAATTTGTATTTAATAACAATGTATTTCTTATTTGTTATGTATTCCAACAATATATTTATTCAAAGTTTAATTTATAGAACATCTACTAAATCGGATTTCAAATTATTTTGTATTCCAAGCATCCAACAAACAAAAAAGTCAAAACAATTCAATCATTCACTGTTTGTATCATAAACGGATTACAGATTAGAAAATATATTTTTTAACTTTGAAATGTGGCTGATGATTCTGTACTTGCAATTTCTTTGGGTCCTTGTGCATGTGAGAAAGATGTAAAAATACATCAATTCCTTGAAAAGATAACTAGAATTGTTGATGCCGTCCAACAAAGTGTCTTAGATGAGATATTGATCTGAAACTCCCAAATTTTGAATACCTTGGTTATTGTCTAACCTTTAAATCCAATATTTAGATAGAAACTTATGAAGATCTTCAGATCGAACATACAAAATACTATCCAGATCCAAATTTGAATCACTTTTTCAATAGCCATTTTCGAATCACTTCTAAACAAATTAAAGAATCAACAGTTAATGAATACCTAATCATTTTTGTATTTCATCGACAATCTCGAAGTTCAATGAAATCAATCCAATTCACTTCGAAATCTCAATCGATTATTTCAAAATTTTCTTCCCTAATGGAAACAATCGTAAATCAGTCGGATTCACTTTGACAATGGTTGAAAATCTTTTGAACGATTTCTGAGATTTCTTAAAAAAATGAAGGAATTTGATTTAGAAAAGGCAAGGTTTAAGTTACTTGAGGATATGGAATAATGAATGAAATTGTGTGAGAGAGAAAAAGAGAAGTGATAGAATCTGAGAAAAAAATTTAGAGAGAGTAAAGTGAGTACTGGGGTCTTTGCTTTTAACTTTCACACGTAATGAAGTAAAAAAATGGGGCAAATTTGAGAAATAAAAGGAAGATAAATGAATTATATTAAGATACACTTTCTTTGCTAAAATATTGACATTTTGACATTTTTAATAATTATTTTAAAGTGTAGATATTTTTAATAATTATGTTAGAGATTTTGACTAGTCAGCTAATTTATCCTACAATAAAATAGGCTCAAATCATGGGCTCAAGACCGTGGCCCAAATCATTAGTTAATGAAATACTTGTATGTCAATATATACTTAAACTCTGTTAAAATTACTAAATTGAATATTAACAAAATTTATTCAATAACATGTAAAAATATGTAACATAACATAGAATAATGATTTAATCAAATAGAGACAATATTTTCAACAATTTCAATTGACTATGACAAAAACATTAATAATCAAAATTAACTAATAAAACTCCAAACATGTTGAAATTCAAGAATTATTATCGACAAATTGTATTAAAATTATTTTAAAAAAACGAATATTAAACTATTTAATGAATAAAAGACTTTAAAATATGAATTTTGATAATGTTAGGCCAACATTGGGTGTCAACAATTTGCACAACTATTAACACATAATTATCAATAAAAAATCATAAAATATGAAAGTAAAAATTTGCATTTAGTTTAATTATATTTTTAAAAAATAGTGGATTTTTTCTTACAGAAAAAAGTTGTACAAAAAATTACATGTACTACACATGTTACACTTCAAAGAAAAATATATTATATTTTATGAAAAACACTAGTTTTATATGGTATCAGAACAATTTTTTAAATTAAAATTGGTATGATCATTTCTCAACTTTATTTTCTTAAAAAAAACATAAAATTTGCATTCTAACCTTTAAACAAGCGTCTTAACTTTAGAAAGTTGCAACTCTTTCACAAATAGTTGTTGACATCCAATTTTGGACCTCCACAATATATATTAATCATCGTGTTTCTTCAATTTCAAGCGATTTAAAATAATTAGTTTATTAAAAAAAATAGTTTGCAAGTTATTTTAAATAGTTTCGTCACTTTTTTATAATTTATAAATAATAAATATGTTTTTTTTATATAATTTAGTATATAATTAATATATTTTAAGAATATTCAAAAAGTCGTCTAAAAAAAATTTTGTTTTTACTTAAATATTTTATTAAATTAGTTTATTTTAAGTTCTGATTTATATTTTGAGTGAGTTAGTTTATACTTAATTTTATTATTCTATTTTGTTAAGATTAAGAAGCTTGTTAATTAATTTATATCAATTCGTTCTATTTTAAATTTAGGAATAATTTCAATTTGGCTAACTACTTAACTCCGGTGGACTACAATTGCAATCCTTCGGCCGTTTTGATAATTGCAAATTTAGTCACCTTATATCACCTTGAACCAATTTTAAGACCAAATTTGGGCCCTTTTCTCATTTTTTCAGCGGCCCAAGTTCAAGTTCCAAATCCCAACCCACTTTTCTCAAATAATTCCAACCAGCAGCCTAATTCAATTTCAATTCAACAATACAACAAGTCAACAAGAAGCAACACATACGTTTCAATCCATAATTCAAACAAAAAATCAACCCATCCAAACATACCCATACGTACAACAATATCGAGACGACCCGCATTCGTCTTCTTCCCCAGCGAAAACGTATTTCAGCCCAGACTCTGCAGGACGCGACGAAACCCAACTAACATCGCAAGTCCCAAGTTTAATATTTCTTCCCTTATTATTATTTATTTATTGTACTAACTAATATTTTCTTTGATTTGGTTTAATTTAATTAAATTCCCTAAAGATAGTCATTTCTTTTTTTATGTTCAAATTGAAATATTTTATGTTACTTATTTATTAGTTTTTTTTTGGTCAAGATATGAGTTATTTTCCTTAAAAATCCTTTATTTTATTTTATGATAAATAAAAAATGAGTTTTTATTACTTAATTAATATTTTTCAAAGCTAGTCAAATTTTAGTCAAGTTGTAGGTTAACCGACGTTAGCAGACACTTCAAGGGCCTAACACCTTCTTGAAGTGTAAATTGAACCCCAAATGCCTTTGGTATTTTCAAAATGATTTTTCTATTTGAGTCATTTGAAAATTATAAATTTTCTTATTTATTTAAAAAAAATAAAAAATTAAGTAGCGACTCTCTTGAAAATCGATTTTCCTTAAAAAAGTTAAGTTGATTTTCGAAAACTAAGTCTTTTATTTCTTTTTCGATAAAACAATAAGAAAAAATAAATCTTTAAAAAGAAAAAAAAAGTTCTTTTATCTTCTTAAATTGCTAAATTCTAAAAAATTAATTATTTAAATGTTCTTTAAAAAAATTTCTATTACATATATCTATGTGTATGCCATGTTAGTAGAAAATTCTACATATATGCACATGTGGCATAAGAGAAGTGTTTTAAAATTCACTTAATCAAGTAGAGGATGTTTTTAAGGTTGTCAATAGTTGGAGGACTAAAGTAATAATTCATGCCAAGTTTAGGGATGTTTTCAATATTTATCTCATTTATATATGTATACAAGTGACTAAAGTTGAACTTCTATATGTGGTGTATTATTAGGAATACTAGATATATGAGCCCGTGCCAGCACAGACCCAATATATGTTATTCTAATGTAACATCTCGCAATTTGAAATAACTAGGAAGAGGTTAATAATTGAAAATAGTCATTTTTGGAAGGAATGAAAATCTGAAAATTTGTATAAGTTAGGACAAAGTTGAGTTTTGATCAATTTTAAATGGCCATAACTCCTAGCTCAGGATGAGTTAGGTGTACTTCCAGGTATGGTTGGAAATATCTTGGAATGATCTTTCCAACGCCACCGAGTTTGCACAATTCCGAGTTCGTATGAGTAAGTTATGCCCTTTGGAAGTTGGACTGTTGGATTAAGAAAAGTCTAATTCGGATTTTAGAAGGATAATTTTGTCTTTTCCTTACCTAATTATTCTAATTTGTTTTTAGGAGATTAATTGGGGTAAAACCAGATTTTGGTCAGCTTAGAAAAGTTAGAGTTCACGCTAGGGGTTGGAGAAAAGAGAAAAGAGGAGAAAGGAGAAAAGAGGAGAAAGGAGAAGAGGAAGTAAGATTCGTCGACTTCGTCAATGATAGCTTGTGGATCTCGTCGGGGATGATCCCTACAAGGTATGTGAGATCACATAGTGTTAGGTTAGTTCTCCCAAGCACCAACCATGATTCAATTCAGCGAATTTAAGTCTTTGAAAGTTTAGAAATTGAGTTCTTGATAAACATTATCGAAAGTTTCGTTGAATTCTTGTGGGTTGTGTTGTTGAAGTTTCTTGATGATTTGATTCATATTTTCGGGTGTAATTTTGAGTTGAATCTATTGTATATTGAGGGTTTTAATGATTCTAAGTGTTTGGGGAAAGAACCACTGAAGTTTAGAGGGTTTAGAGGTGAAAAACGAGCAAGAAAAGTCGTCAAACACCTAAGGAAGGGGGTGGGGTGTCGCGCCAACCAGCGCACCCCAAAAGGGTCTCTGAAGTTTACCACTTTGGGTGATGCGCTAGCCAGATTGCCCCAACATGTTCTCTGAAGTTTAAGGGCTGGCACCCCACGCCTCTCAGAGCGCCAGGGACGCCAGTTCTCTCCATTCGTTCCCTACTTTTTAAAACTTGTTCCTTAGCAATGTACCTATATTTTCTAGTTGATTCCAACACTCTAAGGTACATCTAAACATCATGAAATTATCCATAAATATGAGATCATGAACCTTGAATCCATAATTCAATTCAAGGAAAGTTAGGATAAAAGTCAAGAGAAGTTAAGAGTCAAGTCTAGAACTTAAGAAGCAAGTCAAAGCAAAGTTTTTAAAATTTTCAAAAGTCTTTAACAAACGTTTTAACCTTGTTTTAATACTTAAGTTTCAAGTTAAGCAAAGAGTAAAGAGTTGAGTTCATTTCTCAAAAATCTATAACGGAACTAAGTATTCCAAGAGTTTTAAATGTTTTCACATTTGAATAAGAAAGGAAAACATCGATTTCCAAGAGAGCTTTTAAGCTAAAGTTTTGATTAATTATCTTAAACAAAAGAAAGAAGTTTTGATTTTAAATCATATGAGCTAAGTATATTTTGGGAGCACTATTGAGCACCGATATGGGGATGCGAGTTCATATTAACTCAAGTCTCCATAAACCATGTAGCCATCATGGGTAGTAAAGGATCATACTTCTTAGATGACTCATTCAGTTGCTTTGAGCATAGACTAATGGATCTACTTAGTGAGTTAGGTTCTATACCCCCGGCAAGGTATAAGACGGTCCTTGATAGCGTGAGGAACTAAGTTGCTTCTACTGTTTTATAAAGCTTTTCATATAATGCATATGTTTCATTGCTTTACCATGAGTTGAGTTATTCATGAGTTGAAAAGAGCCAAGGTAAGTGTTTCTTTCAGATTCCTTTCAAACTTAAGTTGCGTTTAGCATTCTACATTCAATGTACTGATGCCAGTTGGCCTGCATCGTCTTATGATACAGACATAGGTAACCAGGATCAGCATCTAGTATCTCGTTGATCAGGTTCAACACTCAGAGTCAGTTGGTGAGCCTCCTTGCTTCCGAAGGGCTCCTTTTTACATTGCTTTCTAGTTTTCAGTTGTTAGGATGATCGGGGGTCCTGTCCCGATATCCCTCTTTGTTTTAGAGGCTTCATAGACAGTTAGTAGTTCAGTTGTCTTTACTTTATCATTCATATGTTGTTTAAAGACTTCAGTTGCCTTTTTGGTTAAGTTTATATCTCTTTAATGTTATGTTTTGGGATTATCTTGTTAAGTTAAGTCTTTCGTTGAGTTAAGTAAGCCAGGCCAAGGTTCTCTTAGGGCCAGCAATGGTTTTCGAGTGCCAGCCACGTCAGCGGTATAGGCTCGGGGCGTGACAAACTTGGTATCAGAGCCCAGAATTCAAGAGTCCTAGTGAGTTTATGAAGCTGTGTCTGTAGAGTCCTAGTTATTGGTGTAAAGAGCGTCTCATCTATGATTAGGAGGCTGCAACGCTTAGAAAAATTTCTCACTTCTTTCACACTCCTTTTGTGCGTTAGAGTTTAATCTCTAAAAAGTTCCCTTCCAATCTGTGCTTGGCGTGTTTTCAGATAATCATGCCTCCACGAAGAGTAGTCAGAGGTTGTCCTTCTAGGCGTAATGTTGAGGAGCAAGAGTTACCAAATTCACCTGAAGTGCAACCTCAAGGGGAAGTCACTAATGTTGAATTCAGAGAAGCAATTAGGATGCTGAGTCAAGCTGTGACTAACCAGGTTGGGCAACAAAGAAGAGCTCGACAAGAAGGGGCTGACACTTCAAGGATTCATGAGTTCTTGAGGATGAATCCTCCAAGCTTCACTGGTTTGAGCACGACTAAGAATCCATAGAACTTTATTGAGGAACTGAATAAGGTATTTGATGTTATGCATATGGCAGATACTGAGCGAGTTGAACTAGCTGCATATCAACTGATGAATATTGCTAGGACTTGGTTTGACCAGTGGAAAGGGGTAGAGCTGAGGATGCACCACCTGCAAGTTGTGCCTGTTTTGAGAATGCTTTATTGGGGCGTTTCTTTCCTCGGGATTTGAAAGAGGCTAAGGTACGTGAGTTTCTTAAATTTAAGCAGGATTCTCTAAGTGTTCATGAGTATGGGTTGAAGTTCACCCACCTATCCCGTTATGCTCCGGAGATGGTTGTGACAAGAGAAGTAGAATGAGCTTATTTGTTGCTGGGCTGTCTCGTCTGCTAGTAAGGAAGGTAGGGTTGCAATGCTTATCGGGGACATGGACATATCGAGGTTAATGGTTTATGTGCAGCAGGTTTAGGAAGAGAAGGTGAGGGACAGGAAAGAGTTCAGAAATAAGAAAGCTAAGATAGGAAATGAGTCCGGGAAGCAGAAATGTAATGTGAACCGTTCGTCTTTTCAGCAAAAACAAAAAGGACCTACTCCATCATATGCTAGTGCACCTGCACCCAAAAAGAAAGGTGAGTATAATGGCCAGAATTCGCAGAACTTCAGATCTAGACCTGCACAGTCTCAGAGTAGTGTGGCACAAGGAGGTAACTTGGATCCTGCATGTGTTAGGTGTGGTAGAACCCACCCAAGTAAGTGTCGTGATTGCCAAACAGGTTGTTTCAAGTGTGGAAATGAGGGTCACTTCATTAAAGAGTGCCCTAAGAACAGGCAAGGTAGTGGAAATCAACACAATAGAACCCAATCATCATCAGTTGCTCCACCAGACATGGCTGCACCTAAAGGAGCTATTTTCGATACCGGTAGAGGAGCAAACCGTCTTTATGAGATCACTAGTCGCCAAGAGCAAGAGAACTCTCCAAATGTTGTCACCGATATGATCAAAGTCTTTGCTTTTGATGTTTTTGGTTTGCTAGACCCAAGAGCAAGGTTATCTTTTGTAACCCGTTATATTGCAAATAAGTTTGATGTTCTTCCTAAGAAACTCCGTGAACCCTTTTGTGTTTCTACACCTGTTGGGGAGTTTATCCTAGCTGAGCGAGTTTATCATGATTGTGTCATTTTCATCAATCACAAAGATATCATGGTTGATTTAATTGAGTTAGACATGGTAGATTTTAATGTCATTCTAGGTATGGATTGGCTTCATGCCTGTTATGCCTCCATTGGTTGTAAGACTCGAGTTGTTAAGTTTCAGATTCCTAACGAGCGAGTCTTAGAGTGGAAAAGTAGTTCAGCAGTGCCAAATGGTCGTTTCATTTCGTACCTTAAGGCAAGGAAGTTAGTTTCTAAGGGGTGTGTCTATCACTTAGTTCGAGTTAATGACTATAGTGTTGAGATACCTCATATCCAGTCAGTTCCTATAGTAAGAGAGTTTCCAGATGTCTTTCCAAATGATCTATCCGGAGTCTCTCCTGAGAGAGAGATAAACTCGATATAAATGTTCTTCGAGATACTCGTCCTATCTCTATTCCGCCATATAGGATGGCACTAATAGAGTTGGAAGAGTTAAAAGAGCTGTTGAAAGACCTTTTAGAGAAAGGGTTTATTTGACCAAGTGTCTGACCTTGGGGCTTGCCGATTTTATTTGTGAGAAAGAAAGATGGCTCTCTTAGGATGTGTATAGATTACCACACATTGAACAAGGTTACCATCAAGAACAAGTATCCTCTTTTAAGAATTGATGATCTTTTCGATCAACTTTAGGGTGCCTCTTGTTTTTTAAGGATATACCTCAGATCGGGCTACCATCAATGAAAGTAAGGGAATGTGATATTCCAAAGACAGCATTCAGGACCCGCTATGGTCATTATGAGTTTTTGGTCGTGTCGTTCGATTTGACCAATGCACCTGCAACGTTCATGGAACTTATGAATAGAGTTTTCAAACCTTATTTGAATATGTTTGTTATCGTCTTCATTGATGATATACTAATCTATTCAAAGAATGAAGAAGATCATACTAGCCATCTCAGAATTGTTCTTCAGACTTTGAAAGATAAGGAGTTGTATGCTAAGTTCTTAAACTGTGAGTTTTGGCTTGAGTCTGTGGCATTATTGGGCCACATAGTTTTCGGTGATGGAGTTAGAATTGATACTCAGAAGATAAAGGAAGTGCAGAGTTGGCCTAGACCTACATCTCTAACTGATATTAGGAGTTTCTTGGGTTTGGCTGGATATTATAAAAGGTTCGTAGAGGTTCTCATCTATTTCATCCCCTTTGACCAAATTGACTCAAAAAACAGTTTAGTTTCAATGGTCTGATGCTTGTGAGAAAAGCTTTTAGGAATTGAAAAAAAGGTTAACTACTGCCCCAATATTGATCTTACCAGAAGGTACGCAAGACTTTGTGGTGTATTGTGATGCATCTAGAGTTGGTTTGGGTTGTGTATTAATGTAGAATGGCAATGTTATAGCTTATGCCTGCAAGCAGTTGACAGTTCATGAGAAGAACTACCCAACACATGACTTAGAGTTGGCTGCCGTAGTATTTGCTTTGAAGATATGGTGTTTTTATTTGTATGGTGTTTATATTGATGTATTCACTAATTACAAGAGTCTTCAATATGTGTTCACTTAGAAAGAGCTTAATCTCAGACAGATGAGGTGGTTAGAATTACTCAAGGATTATAACATGAGTATTCTTTACCACCCAGGTAAGGCTAATGTTGTTGATGATGCCTTAAGCAAGTTGTCTATGGGTAGTACCGCCTGTTTTCATCCCTAGTTTATTCAAATATGGTGAAACATCGAGGTGACTCGAAAAAATAATGAATTAATTCAATTTTAAAATAATTTAGAGAATAAACGAATTTTATCGGAGTTGCCACCTAATTTTAGGAAAAACTAGGAAACCAATTAAAAATGTCTACTAAACCAATAGATTCTAAGTAAGGGGTTCAAGTTATTCCGAAGGAAAGGTGTTAGACATCCTTCGAAATCCACAACTATGGGTCCTGGCTAAATTCATTTTTTTCAAATTGAGGAGGAGATAAAACAATGTACAAATATAATAGACATACAATATACACAAATAATAAAGTAAACAAGAAATATGAAAAACAACCTACTGTTTGCCTATCGTGAGCAACATACACAATAATAAATAAAAAATTATAATTTGAATTCAATTGAAATAGCTTCAATGGAAAGCGACTCCAGAGTACCTGTAAACGCACTTAGTAAAAGTGTTAGTAATAAATAAATATGAATAAAAATAAATGAAATAAATAACTAAAAATAAAGCCCGTCTTATTAACATGGGAGACCTTGGAAATCAACCGTAATTTCTTCATCGGCCATTTTAATTTGTAACTTGTTAATGTCATGATAAAGTTATCAACAAAAACAGCGCATAACGCACTCAAAAAGAATAACCAAACAACTCATAAAAAATCAAAAATTTTCGGATTAATCCACCAATAACATAACACCAATACAAGGGACGAAATATTTAATGGAATATCAATAAATAGTGAGTAAAGGGAGCAACAATTGATATAAAAATGAGGAAAACTTAGATAAAAATAGAGAAAACCAATAAACACAACGATCACACATATATTAACATATAAATTTAAAATCCGAAAATTTAAACAAATAAATAAAAGAAAAGGCATTCTAGCTAGCATGTGTATCTCATCTAATAATATATAATTTTTTTTTTGAAACCAATACCAATTAATTAACGATTATAACCCACTAACAGAGAATTGAACGAAACAAAAAAATTATAAACTAAAACTAATAGAGAGTTCTAAACTCGTCATGAACATGGAAACTACCATTAATATAATTAAGTGAACTTCATGAACATGTTTCTGTTTGGATTTGGGGTTTCGAGTTAGTTGTTTTTCGGTGGGTTTTGGACTTCATTTTGTGGTGGCAGCGATGGAACGAGAGGCATGAAATGGGGTTGTTTAGTTGTTGTCTGGAGATGCTTCCAGTGACTATTTCACCGGAAAAAGGAGAAAAAACCAAAGGGGTTTTGGTGGTGGACTCAGGTGGTCGTTTAGAGGTTGTTTCGATGGTGTCTCGCCAGAGAAAAGAGAAAATGAATGGGGGGTTCTGGGTCTTTGCGGTGGTGAACTGGTGGAGTTTCGGCGGCTTGCAGGAAATCAGTGAAGAGACTCTATTTTGTAAATTAAAAATAATCTAAAAATTTCTCTCCCCAATTCTAAAATATTTCACCACCCACCTCTATTTTTTAACCTAATCAAAACTTATATTGGAAAATTTTTTATAATGGGCTCAAATTGTGCGCTTGAGATTATGACCCAAAGTTGTTGGTTAAATAAAATATCCGTATTTGAATGAATTTTTAGATTGTGCAAAATATCAAAATGAATGTTAACAAATGTAAAAAATAAAATAAATATTAAAAAATATATAATGAACGTAACTAATGATATGTGAAAATGCAATTTTAAAATTAACTGATAAAAAATCCTAAATTTTGATAAATAAGGACAGTTATCGATAAACTTATTTAAAATTATGAAAAATTTATCTTGAACTATTAAATAAATAAAACCTAAAAGTTACGAATTTTAAAAATGTTAGGCCAAAATTGGGTGCCAACAGCTGTCCGTTTCGTTGGATATGATTGATGAAAGAAATCATGGACAACGAAATTTGACAAACCCAATTTTGGCCGAACACATGACCTTTATATAAAAGTACAGTTGGAATGTGGTGGAAGTCGATCCCAGACTTGCCTCCAAAAGGTTCCACGCTGTGTTGCGTCCTTGTTGAAGTAGTCCGCACCTGTGGCTCAACTGAGAGTGCATCCTCTTGGATGTTCTTGAAAAAACAAAGATGAAACTCATTAGTAGAGACAAAATTATAGGAAAAAGGGTAGTATCTCTTATGATACAACAAAATGAAAATGATTCATTGGTAGGATGAAAATGCATGTCCATCGGTAGGACGAATGAAGATGATGATCCATCGATAGAATTTTGAATCTATGTCCATCGGTAGGACGAATGAAAAGAAATGATCCATCGATAGGATTTTGAAACTATGTCCATTGGTAGGACAAATAAAAATTCTTTCAACGCAAGTCTCCTCCGACTTGAACGTGGGATACATAGGGTGCACATTCTTCACATCTGAATAGATGCGACTTAAATGCAAATATCTTTCAACACAAATTTCCTTTGACTTGAACATTGAATAAATATGGTGCACATCCTTCATCTCTGAATAGATGCGACTTAAATGCAAATATCTTTCAACGCAAGTTTCTACCGACTTGGACGTTGAAAAGATAAGGTACGCATCCTTCACCTCCGAATAGATGTGACTTAAATGCAAATAACTTTCAACGCAAGTTTCCACTGACTTGAACGTTGAATAGATATAGTGCACATCCTTCACCTTTGAATATATGCGACTTAAATGCAAATATCTTTTAACGCAAGTTTCCACCGACTTAAATGTTGAAAAGATAAGATACGCATCCTTCACCTCCGAATAGATGCTACTTAAATGCAAATATCTTTAAACACAAGTTTCTACCGACTTGAACGTTGAATAGATATGGTGCACATCCTTTACCTCCAAATAGATACGACTTAAATGCAAATATCTTTTAACGCAAGTTTTCATCGACTTGAATGTTCAAAAGATAAGGTGCGCATCTTTCACCTCCGAATAGATACGACTTAAATGTAAATATCTTTCAACGCAAGTTTCCACCGACTTGAACGCTGAAAAGATAAGATGCGCATCCTTCACTTTCGAATAGATGCAATTTAAATTCAAATATCTTTCAATGCAAGTTTTCACTGACTTGAACGTTGAATAGATATGGTGCACATCCTTCACCTCTGAATAAATGCGACTTAAATGCAAATATCTTTCAACGCAAGTTTTCACCGACTTGATTGTCGAAAAGATAAGGTGCGCATCTTTTACCTCCGAATAGATGCGACTTAAATGCAAATATCTTTCAACTCAAGTTTCCACCAACTTGAACGTTGAATAGATATGGTGCACATCCTTCACCTCCGAATAGATGCGACTTAAATACAAATATCTTTCAACGCAAGTTTCCACCGACTTGAACGTTGAAAAGATAAGGTGCACATCCTTCACCTCCGAATAGATGCGACTTAAATGCAATATCTTTCAACGCAAGTTTCCACCAACTTGAACGTTGAATAGATATGGTGCGCATCATTTACCTCCGAATAGATGATACTTAAATACAATGTCCTTCTCAGCGAATGAAAATGCAAATGATGAATGACTCGATGATTGTCCATTGTAACGAGGTGGATGGCTCGATGATTGTACAACTGTAATGAGGCGGACGACTCGATGATTTGTCTTGAAAGTGTCATCGCCTCAATGCTTTCACTTGTACCTGTACTTGAAAAGAAACAATTAGTAGACGCAATGTTGCCTTCGCTAGCGACTTAATGAAGAAATCTTGAGAAAAGATAATTTAAAATAGAATGTGTACAAAATGCCTGATCAGTTTGACACATGTGAGCAACTGACATTTTATTCTTGACCATTTTGTGTTTTTTTATGAATCATGTCATATTGGGGATTTGTACGAGGAATTGCTGGCTCGCCATGACAATGCTGGAGATTTGTAAGTTAACTTTGAACTTCAAGTGATGCTGGAGATCATTTGAAGTTGACTATCAAATTTCTCATGGTACTTGTTGGAATTTTTGAGGTCTTCCTCAAAAATTCTGTCTCAGTTAGAACTTATGGCAAATCTCAAAATGATCTTCAATCTTGACTAGCTGGAGGTAACACCTTTATTGTGAATTTTTGAGATATTCTCAAAAATTATGTCTCAATTTTATTACAAGGAGAAAAGAAAATCACACTAGGTATATGACCGAGCCGTCGTGGTGCCTACATATCCTATTGAGCCAGGAATCAGGTCAAATATAGTTTCAATCCTATAGATGATATATACTGCAAAGAATCTGAAACAAGATCATCAGTAGAAAATGTACAATATGAACATGATGCAATAGAAAAATGATATTCTTTGCCATATTCAAAGCATAAAGACAATAGATATGTCACATTATTGGGACGGACAACCCAATGAAGTAAAACAAGCGTCTCACACTGACAGGATTAACCTAATGACACTTTTTACAATTAACAACCCAAAAAGGAAAGGCAAAATCTCTTTTTAAATGGAAAGTATTTTAAAAAATATTTTTGGGAAGTATTAAAGAGTGGTGCTTGTCCTTTTTTTTTTTTTTAAATATAAATAATATAAAGAGACAGTCAAATCTTGACTACAATTGGTACCAGGAGTTAGGATCGCATGTAATTTTTTTTTTTAACTAAGATTGAATTCAAGGTAACTCCTACAGATTCAAGTGGTACCTCAAACATACTTAAGTATCAATAAGATTTGTTCACCTTGCTTCAAACAAAGGTTTTGAATTATATCAATTCTCATGTCTCAATTGCCCTCACAACAAGAAAAGTCTTATTTCACTCATATTTGAAGCATATTATTTGAGGACTTTTTTTGAAGTGTGCTCACACTTACAAGAATGTTCAATGCATGCAATTGTGATATTATATGCTTGACCCTTATGTAAATCTCTACTAATGTGAGAACATTTGGAATAAGATCATGTAGGGCTTGTCATTGGCTAGTAATGTAGGTTTAGGGACGGGTAGGATATATATTTGGGATAAGAGTGACTTAATTCCTTCTTAAGCATCCAAGTGAATTTGTGCTTTTGATGATTGATACATCTTTGGCGTCTGATCCTCTTTATTGTCCCCCTCTTTTTTTTTTGACTTCTTTTGAATTCTTATTTGTTGGAGCTTTTCCTTTTTCACCCCTTTGTTTTGAAGTTTTCTCCTCTTTTGTTAGAGTTTTTTCCTTGTCGTCTTTCATTAACTTGAAGGGGTGTTTTTATCTTTCTTTATTTCTTTCCACCTTTTTTTAGAAGTCCTTTTTTTGCTTCCTTGGCTTTGGGAGACTCATTATCCTTTGCCTTTGACAACTTTAACACTGATCTTCTCTTATAATTTGCACATCTTCGGCGCGCTCAAGAGGTTAGGCCAAGAGAGGAATAGTGCATGTAAGCACTCAGAAGGGTGATGAGTAAGATGTGGTTGTTCAAAGAAAAGGTTCCAAGCTCAAAGTGGGGAAAACTAGGGATTAATGCCATTTGGTAGGCTTTAAAAGGCACAATCGGGTCAAAGAAGGCCTACAATCCTTTCCTAAACCAAACAATAATTAGGATTTCGCCTCGAAAAACATTCAGGCTAAGTTCTAGATCAACAGTGCAATGCAATTGAATTTCGATGTAAAAGTTCACCACACAATGTACATGAAAACATGACGTTGGTTTTATTCTTATCTTGAATGGATGGAAGAGAATTTTCAAGCATCACAAAAGTAGAAATGAGAGGTACCAAAAGAATCTATGGTTTACCACAAAGTCAATCCTCTTCATCATATCGAATATTTTTACATGCTCCTAACTGTATTGGGAGCTGAACACATGACTCTTTTAATATGTACAAAACATTTTTTTTGAAAGAATGAATACCGAATCCAAGAAGGGCTGCCTACATATCTCAGCGAGATGAGAATCAGGTGTGCGTAGTTCGTGCAGATATGTCTTTGAAAATATGCACAAACTATTTTACTTTTGATTTTTGAAATTTGAAAAAATGGATACCAAACCCAATAAGGGTTGCCTAAGTATCTCACCAAGATGAGAATCTGGTTTGCGTAGTTCGTGCAAATATGACATAAAATAATTTCAAAATTTAGACAAACATGGAGCGATTCATTGTATCCTTTTAACTGTCGATCTTTGTACTGTTTGTTGAATGTGGTCTCTTATTGTTTTTTACAATAACCATTTGTTGTATTCTTTTTTGAATATCTCTTGTAATTGTGTCTTCTCCCAATTATCCACGAGAATCAGACATCATTATGACCATCTCCAAATGTCGTTAGGGATGGTTTTTCTGCAAAAATATGAGAAATGTGTGAAAGTAAGACCAACATGCAAAATACATAACAAAAAATAGATGAGTGTGACCTCACAGTCAAAGACTCCCTTGATTTATCTTATTGATTGGGTATTAATGTCTTGTGAAATACAAATCAGTTTTCACTAGTCCCCTATCCATTGTCGCTCTGAACGAGCTATAACATTCACGCTTTCAAAAACAACTCAAAAGGTAAAAGTGACTTGATATTTATGTGTATGAAGCTCTTAAAAAAACTTTGAAATAATGAACTACCATACAATATATTTATTCTAATTCATTTTTAGAAGATTAATTGGGGTAAAACTAGATTTTGGTCAGTTTAGAAAAGTTAGAGTTCACGCTAGGGCTTAGAGAAAAGAGAAAAGAGGAGAAAAGAGAAGAGGAAACAAGATTTGTCAACTTCATCAAGGATAGCTTGTGGATTTCGTCGAGAGTGATCCCTACATGGTATGTGAGATCACATAGCGTTGGGTTAGTTTGCCCACGCGCCAACCATGATTCAATTTAGCGAATTTAAGTCTTTGAAAGTTTAGAAATTGAGTTCTTGATGAACATTGTTGAAAGTTTCGTTGAGTTATTGTAGGTTGTGTTGTTGAAGTTTCTTGATGATTTGATTCATGTTTTCGGGTGTAATTTTGAGTTGAATCTATTGTATATTGAGGATATTAATGATTCTAAGTGTTTGGGGAAAGAACCATTGAAGTTTAGAGGTTTAGAGGTGAAAAACGAGCAAGAAAAATCGTCAGACACCTAGGATAGGGGGTGGGGCGTCGCGCCAGCCAGCTCCCCCAAAAGGGTCTCTGAAGTTTACCACTTGGGGCGACGCGCCAGCCAGAGCGCCCCAACATGTTCTCTGAAATTGAGGGCTGGCGCCCCGCGCCTCTCAGAGCGCCAGGGATGCCAGTTCTCCACATTCGTTCCCCACCTTTTAAAACTTGTTCCTTAGCAATGTACCTATATTTTCTAGTTGATTCCAACAATCTAAGGTACATCTAAACATCATGAAATCATTCATACTCATGAGATCATGAACCTTGAATCCATAATCCAATTCAAGGAAAGTTAAGATCAAAGAAGTTAAGAGTCAAGTCTAGAAGTTAAGAAGCAAGTCAAAGCAAAGTTTTTAAAGTTTTCAAAAGTCTTTAACAAATGTTTTAACCTTGTTTTAAGACTTAAGTTTCAAGTTAAGCAAAGAGTAAATAGTTGAGTTCATTTCTCAAAAAGCTATAAGGGAACTAAGTATTCCAAGAGTTTTAAATATTTTCACATTTGAATAAGAAAGGGAAACATCGATTTCCATGGGATCTTTTAAGCTATAATTTTGAGTAATTATCTCAAACAAAAGAAAGAAGTTTTGATTTTAAATCATATAAGCTAAGTATATTTTGGGAGTAGTATTGAGCACCAATATGGGGATGCGAGTTCATATTAACTCAAGTCTCCATAAACCATGTAGCCATTATGGGTAGTAAAGGATCATACTTTCTAGATGACTCCTTAAGATGATTTTAGCATAGACTAGTAGATCCACTTAGTGAGTTAGGTTCTATACCCACGGCAAGGTATAGGACGGTCCTTGGCAGCGTGAGGTAAAATGTTGTACCATCACTTAGGCTCATAGTGGTGGTTGTCGGTTAGAGAATCTGCAACAGAAACTATATTACTTTGTTATATGAGTAAAATTGAATTTGTTATTGCATTTTCTTTAATGAACTAAGTTGCTTTAACTGTTTCATAAAGCTTTTCATATAATGCATGTGTTTCATTGCTTTATTATGAGTTGAGTTATTCATGAGTTGAAAAGAGCTAAGGTAAGTGTTTCTTTCAGATTCATTTCAAGCTTAAGTTGCATTTATCATTCCAACTCGCATAATTTTACATTCAATATACTGATGCCAGTTGACCTACATCATCTTATGATGCAGACACAGGTAACCAGGATCAGCATCCAGTGTCTCATTGATCAGGTTCAGCACTCAGAGTCAGTTAGTGAGCCTCCTTGCTTTCGGAGGGCTCCTTTTTACATTGCTTTCTAGTTTTCGGTTGTCAGGATGATCGAGGGTCCTATTCCGACATCCCTCTTTGTGTTAGAGGCTTCATAGACAATTAGTAGTTCAGTTGTCTTTACCTTATTATTCAGATGTTGTTTAAAGAGTTTAGTTGCCGTTTTGGCTAAGTTTATATCTCTTTAAAGTTATGTTTTGAGATAATTTTGTTAAGTTAAGTCTTTCGCTGAGTTAAGTAATCCAGGGCAAGGGTTCGCTTGGGGCCAACAATAGTTCTCGAGTGCCAGGCACGTCCGGGGTGTAGGTTCAGGGCGTGACATCTAGTGTCCTAATTTATATGATATCGATAAAATTTGGAGAGCCAGCCAAATTTTTACAATTGTCAATTATTGTTACTTATAATATTTTCATAATTTTGAATAATATATTACTGCCTTTGTCTCAATTTATGTGACACGGATAAAGTTTGGAGAGTTAATTAAGTTTTATATGACTTTCAAATATTTTAAATTGTTGTTTATAGTGTTTTATGTAATTTTTAGAAAAGCTTTTTATATTTATTACTCAATCAATTTAAGAAATAATACATTAAAATCAATAATTTATTTATTACTCTCAAATAATATGGCAAGTTAATACTTTATCTGTCCAACAACACTTGTCCATTATTGACTTTGTACATTTCTTAAGAATCTATAAATAGAAGGGTAATTTTACTATATTCTCACTTCAATATAATAAATATAATGTCTTGAGAAATGTAATAGAAAAATGACTATAATTAATGGTAAAGATAAATTAGAAATGAAGCATAAAAATTATCCATTAATTTCATAAAGTGGACAAATATTAATGGACATAACAAAATAGTATAATTGATAGACGGAGGGAGTACAAAGTAGCTAAAAATTAGCGGATAAAGTACTATGATGATGTCACATATATAAGTTGATAATGGATAGACGTAACTTATCTTTCTAAAATAATTGCAAAAAGCAGCGCGTGGGAGTACATGTTCAAAGTAGGGTCCGTATTTTCTATTTAAAAAAATTATTTTGTGAAGAGAAATAAAAAAGGCTCCTTAGTGCGTGAAAAACATATAACTAGGGCCCACCTTTCTCCATTCAATTAAGTTTGATGAAGGATAAAAAAAGAAATAAATAAGAGATAGCTTATTCTTAAGGAGAAATAATGCAAGGCCTTAAGTAGTTAAGTACCATTGATAGAAACAATATAATTTTTGAAATTTCGAAATCACCCTTGATTAGAAGCAGGCATGTCATATAGAATTTATTTTGAATTTTAAATGTGAATTTTACAGATTGGTATTTTACATGGGAATTTATTGCTAGTTGTAATCATTTTACATTTTTAGTTGGCCAACATGTAACTTTTTCTTATGTTGCTCGGACTCATAAAAAATGTTAACGAGTTCATGTTGAATTCTCTAAAAATAGTGTATTTTTAGAGAATTAGACACGAATATGGCATTGAAAGTGAAGAGTCTACGCAACTTAGATTTTTATAGATTTGTAAGCACAACTTTTAACTTCTTTCTCCAACTTCTGCTTCACTGTCCATTTTTTCCTTTTCCCAGTTTTGTGTCACAAACTTAGAAAACATCTCAAGAATAAATTTTAACATCTTTGCTATCTTGTTTTGGTTGTCATTTACATTAGCTTGTGGAAAGTGGATATATGTCATCATTTCTCAGGTTGCTAGAAGTTGCAAGACATTGATCACCTTCACATCACTAAATTGCCTACTCTAGCTTACAGTTCCAATTACACTAAACTGCTTTTGTGTGTATTTGAAATTTAAAGCTCAAAAAAGTACATCAAAACTGCTACCAGGTAGGCAAAGGTATTTATTGTTAGAATTATGCTATATTTTTGTTAATTATGGATTTTTCCTTGTTTGAAAGGGAATGAAATTACTAAAATATCGTGAGGAGAAATGTAGGTGTCACGATCTAGGGGTACACTTCTTCTTCTTGAGTTTTCTAAAGAGAGAATTTCTTGGAGGGAATTGGGTTCTTTTGGGTGAGTTGAATAATGATTTGGAATCACTTAATTAAGGGTCTAATAGCTTTATATAGGTGGTCTAAACTCTAATAAAACGACACCACTTAACCCCTAATTAATTCTGAAAAGTTCCACTAAGCCTCTAACTTAACCGCATAATGACCAATACTGCCTCAACCTACGAGACCACGCTGACAGGCCGTGGGTCTACCCATGGTCCGTGCTGGTCAAGCGTGGGTGGGAATCTACAACTTCTCATTTTCCACGAGGCGTGGACCCCCTACAGGGCGTGGCTCCCCTCATGGGTACACTGCCCTGGGCAGATTCTAGGGTCCTCCTCCAAGACCCTTGGTTGGTCCTTGTAGAGTCGTACCTTGACGTTTTAACCCTAAACCCTTCACTCTAAGTACGGGAGGTTAAATTCATGACTCTAACCCTCACGTTAAGCTCTAGAACCTCACGTAAAACAACATACACTCATGCAACCTATATGCAATTTATTCTCAAAAGCATTCATTCAAGGAGGAATCTCTTAACTCCCAAACTAAAGCATGCTCATCTATTCATCTCATGGAGTCTATATGCAACTCTACTCAATTGACTACAACATGAGGAAAAACAATGCACATAAGTCATTTCTATCATGACCTAAGCTTTTTCATGAACATGCATATAAAGAAAATCATTGGCCACTCTCAAACACACAATAACCTTGCTATTTAGGCACACCATCTCCTCCTTGGGAGTAAGCCTAGGTGGACTTTTTAAGCACCATCTATAACATCAAACAATAATAAAGCTCATACTAAATCCAACATCAAGGACTTATCAATATAAAGTCACAAAAGAGAAGTAATCCGGAATCTACTAAAGCATAAAGCACATATACCGGTATCAACATTCGGAGGTCACTCTTGTTCACTTTTAGCTTAGAGGACATAGAACCTATTCTTCTTTTAAGGCTCCCTATCTAAACCAATACTGGCAACTTGCTTATTCTCCCTTCCCTTAGCCTTAAGCAGCGAGAAATCTCTCATTTTGTGCCCACTCTTTCCACAACCATAACAACCCTCCATACCGGCTAGGCATTTACCATGGTGATTCCTCCCATACATAGTGCAAGTAGGCTTAGGTAATGGAGACCCACTACCTTTCTCTTGGTTAAACCTAGGGGTATTGGGAGAATATTACTGGAATACCTTTGTTTAAACCTAGGTCTACCTTACCCATTGGACTTAGCATTGGAGAAGTTCCCATCACCGGTCCTAGATCTTTTTGCCTCCTTATTCTTTTCCTTGAGTTTTGACTCCTCAATTTGTTGGGCATAAACCATTAGATGTGAGATATCCATATCATGATGGAGCATTGCCGCATGACATTCCTTTTCTACTAAGTCAGACACTTCCGTCAAGAACCTACTCATCCTATTTCTCGAATCTGCCACCATAGATGGAGTGTACTTGGATAGCTGGGTAAATTTCAAGGCATACTTCTTAACACTCATGCTGCCTTGCCTAAGGTTAATGAACTCTTCCATCTGATCTTCCCTCAACTTTAGGGTAAATAACCTATCAAGAAATGCTAATTTGAATACTTCCCACTCTATTGGACCTGCTCCTACCGGCTTACTATCCTACCATTGCTCATACCATGCTTATGCTACATCTCTCAATTAGTAAGCGGCTAACTCCGTTTTCTCTACCGATGTCACCCCCATGATAGCTAGCACCTTATACACCTTATCTATAAACCCTTGAGAATCTTCCTCTATTTTGGAGCCATAAAACTCCGAAGGGTTCATTCTCATAAAATCCCTCACTCTTAAAGCCGTGAAATTCACATTAGGATTCACCGGAGCAACCATCGCTCTATTGACTTGAGCCGTCATGGTTTGAGCCAATATTTGGATAGCTGACCTAAACTCCGCATTAGTCGCATTCTCCTTTATAAGGCCAATTGGAGCTTGAGGAGGAGCTTGGGGTGGAACTTGCAGAGGAACCTCTTGCTCCTCATTGCCTTCCTCATTCCTCCTAGCATTTGCCCTTGTATTAGACATACCCTAAAAACTATAGGGTACATATTAGTAGAAAGACCTAATATAGCCAAACTCTATGGCATGACTTAGAGAATGAAGAAGCGAAATTTCCTAAACATCCAATAGCCTCCTATTTATTAATGTGGCGCGCTTCACATTTATGAACAAGACTCTATTAGACGTAGTTTGAGACATCATAGAACCATTCTAAACCTTGTGCTCTGATTACCAAGTTTGTCACGATCCAGGGGTACACCTTGATGTAACATGGCACATAGAACCCCGAAGGACTCAATGTAAGTCACTTAGCATATCATAACATAATATAGTAGAAAAGTGCAGAAATTTTTAAACATTTTCCATACAATCAAAGTCTTTATAAAAGCAAAACAGAGGTCTTATTACACTTGTCTCAAACCATCTAAAGAAGCTTGAATAACTCTTGGGACACAACCCATACAATAGTCTAAAACATAAAAGAAAGACATAAAGGAAAGGTGATCAAATCCTCGATGCTATGAGGACTCACCAAGTCTTCAAATCCTTGCTCTTCTAGAAACCTAGACACAAGAATAAAACTCAAAATCTTCAACATAGGCATCATATAAATAAGCATTAGTCAACCTTTAGTCCTTTACATCATAAGAAGAGCACTTCATAAGTAGCTTCAAGTCATACTTATGCAATGCATATAATATCACCTACACTATGTACCACCTTAGGCCATAATACCTACTTGCCATCTTTGATCTCATCCTTAGCTTACTTCTCATAGACAAGGGAATCTCTCACCTTTAGTCAATCATAACAAGGAAGGCAATTATAGCAAAATCCTATCTAAACATACATCACGAGAACACTTTCTAGGTAACCTTAAGTCATACTTGTGCAATGCATGAAAAAGACCCTATAATCCTACCCATATTAAGTACCACTTTAGGTCCTTATGATCTTACTTCTTGGTTGGGGACTAGCCCCTCTCTTAAAAACATTGGAACACTAGGAGATACTTCTTTCAGCACATCTTAGTTCCTCTTCTTTACTATCGTGAACACTATGAGATACTTCATTAAACATGTCTAAGTTCATTATTAACTTGAACTCTATAAGGTACTTTATTAAGAATTTCTTCATTAGGATTTAAACTCCTCAAGCATGTCTTAGTTCATTATACTTGAACAATTGGAGATGCTTATTTAAGCATGTGTTAGTTCATTAATGCTTTTGAACACTTGGAGATACCTTTTCAAGTATGTCTTAGTTCATTGGATACAGATATTGTTACTAGAAATCTGGACTTATCTATGTGAAGGCTTCTATCTCATGAGACCTTCTTTTGGGAAAACCCGGACTCTACTATGTGAGAGTTCCCCCCTTTACTTTGGAAGCCCGAATTCAACTATGTGTGAGCATCCTTTCTTCTTGGAGACCCGGACCCGATTATATGTGAACTTCCATCTCATTGTCAATATCCATTAGGGCCAAACATACACCCCTTAGACTAGTTATTAAGCTTTACTTAACTCATGACCCATGGAGGGATGTCCTTGACAACCAATACATGTTTCAAGTGATTCTATCATTTTATGCATTCAAACATTCTTAAGGTAAATTAGTTGGGTAAAGTCCTTCCACAACAATGATACTTACTAGTCTACCATTCTCATATAGGCTCCACTTTCAATGCCATTGCAAGCATAATTCAACATTAGCTTTACTCTCAAAGCCCTAGAATTCTACCTTCATGACTACAAGTCTTACTCTCAAAGCTCTACTTCTTACAATTATCATTCATACCTAGATTTCAAGGCATTCTAATCACATGCTTCATTATTAAGCAATTCTATTTATATATCATCATAAAGGTCCATCTTCAATCTTTACTAGTCATGATCCATCACATATACCTTATTCTAATTCAATTCATTTCTACATGATTTTATTCTTGAACAATTACTATACATGTCATCAATTCTAGAAGACCATCTATAAATCCTCAATTTCCCTTCACAACGTATAAACCCACATTACTTCAATTTCATTAATTAGACTAGGGTTAACCATGGAAAAAAAATGTAAAATCATCATAATATCATGATTCACTACTAAATCAATCATAAACAAGTAATATCCACTCAATTGGATTCATACTCAACATAACCCACAATACTGGAAGGAACCCTAACTTGAATTGGTGATTTCATCTTCACAATTGTGGTATAACTAGGGGACTCCATGTATGGTAGAATCCATGGATCAATAAGCTATCATACCTTGATTATAAATCCCTCACAAAGCTTGGAAGATTGGAAGAATTTGACCTAGCTTGATTCTCTTCTTCTCCTTCTTCTTCAGTTTTCTAGAGAGAGAATTTCTCAGAGGGAATTGGGTTCTTTTGGGTGAGTTGAAATAATGATTTGGAATCACTTAATTAAGGGTCTAATAGCTTTATATATGTGGTCTAAACTCTAATAAAACTACACCACTTACCCCTAATTAATTTCAGAAAGTTCCACTAGGCCTCCAACTTTACCGCCTAATGACCAACATTGCCTCAACCCACGAGACCACGCTGACGAGCCGTGGGTCCACCTACGGTCTGTGCTGGTCAAGCGTGGGTGGGGTTATGTAGCTTCTCATTTTGGGACCCTGACCCACGAGGCCATCCATGAGGCGTGGGTCCTCTTGTGGGTACACTGCCTTAGGGCAGATTCTAGGGTAATTTCTAGGGTCCTCCTCAAGGACCCTTGGTTGGTTCTTGGGGATTCGTACCTTGACGTTTTAACCCTAAACCTTTCACTCTAAGTATGGGAGGTTAAATTCATGACTCTAACCCTCGCGTCAAGCTCTAGAACCCTTACGTAAAGCTCTAGTTTATCCTACTAGTTTTCGTGTGTTACAGTAGGAATTGGAGAGATGAAATCAGTCCATATGTCAAGGATTTGCTGACTAATTATAGAGAAATGGAACAAGGGTGTGAAATTCATTTTGATGGAGACTTTGGATATGAAGTGCATGAAGGTGAAGACAAGCATACCGTCATTCTTCAATTAAAGAGGTACACATGCAGGGTATGAGATTTGACAGGAATACCATATTCCCATGCCATCAAAGCTTTTATTTACCAGGATAAAAATCCGATGAGCGAGGTGCAGTGGTGGTATTCAAAGGAAGCATACATGTTTATATGCATAAACTATAACCAGTTAGAGGTGAAAAATTCTGGAAAGTGAAACCAGAACATGAAGTGGAACCACCGAAAATACATAAAATAGTTGGTAAACCAAAGTTTAAAAGAAAGAGAGAGAAGGACGAGGCAAGGAAGAGAGAAGAGGCTTGGTCATCTTCAAGAAAAGGACTTTTAATGACATGTGGATATTGTTGTAACATAGGTCATAACATCAGAACATGTCCTTTGGTAAAATATTGTTACTTTTGAATGCTTATAAACTGAAACATTCTTAATTTTATTGCTTGTTTGATTCGATCAAATATTCATGATTGTTTTTGTAGGTGCATGAGAAGATGAAGAATATGGGTGAAGGATCATCCCAGAAAGTGCAAGATGTGACCTTAACAACAGCACACGAGAGTCAAAATTCTGAACAAGAACAACAATTTGCTCAACATTCAATCATCGTTGATGATGAATGAGAAGGTGAAGAGGAAGATGAAGATGGCCAGCCAATTTTGAGGCCGAAGGTGGTATCTGAAGCAAGGACTAGGCTTCAACCAAAAAAATTATAATGAAGACTAACTGGTACTAGAAAAAATAGCTTCAAGGGAGATGAATTTGATGTCGTGAAGCCTACCAATCTGCCTTATTCACCAAAGAAAGTTACCTGGAAAGGCAAGGCAACAATGACCTCAAACTAGCTGGTTGCAGAAAAGGAAAAAATGGTTGGTAACTTGAAGACTAAGAAGGCAAGATTAGAGAAAAAATGACCAAAAAACGTACTTATTTTTGCAGTGACTAATTCAAGAATTTGCTAATTTGTTGAATGATTTTGTAATGATTCATCCTTAATTATTTTTGTTGTGCTCAACATAGGAAGTACATTGTGAATTTGTGGATGCAACATATCTTGCATATTTCAACTTATTTTTGTATGAACAGAATATTCAGAAATGTATTGTAGTGGCTAGATATTGTTAATGTGCACCATTTACTACCCCTCATAGCTTATACTGTAGTTTGTTGGTTAATACATATGCAACTTCAATAAGTTTAACTAAAACACTTCTATTAACTTATCCAGATACTCCAAAAGTGCTTAAAAATTATTTTAGCTTAGAAACACTTAAAATAAGTCAATTTTATTGTGTCATTGATACAATAAGAATTTGTCAATTTGTTGGTTAATTGGAAAAGATGAGTAGTTGACTGTAGAAACATGCCAGCCAGATCAAGAATACTTCTAAAGCACCATAGTAGATACTACACAATGCTGCCACAAAATGACTTTACACTTTTAGAAAAATAAAATTCAAATTTCAAAGCTATTCTTATGGTTGTTAAACATGATAAATTCACCCAAACTATAAAATTGTAAAAGCATTAAAGAATAACAAGTCTATGAAACTAGAATAAAAATAGCTTCAAAGCTTACACCTAAACTCGATCAAACAGTACCTAAATTCTACCAAAATCTACACAAAAACTATAAAGAAAAAACAGCAGCAAGAACTCAACAAAAGTGCACCATTATGACATAAAAAAACTGGTCCAAAAATGAACATAAAATAGATCCAAATTCACTTCATTAGCAACGAAATACATTACAATGGATCTTGCGAACTAAACACAATTTCACTACCATACCAACAATAATGGAAATTACAATTAAGAACATTACGTTAACTAGACACCATCAATATTTTTTCATATCACAAACTTATCTAGAGAAAAGTAACAAAAACAAAAATTCAAGACATCATCTTCGAAGCTACAAAAAAAAAAAAAAAAAACCATACCATAGCACAATCTTCCTCCATTGCTTGTCTTTGAACTCCAAATTTGACCATAATTCAAATTTGTTAATTTGGACATATCATTCACGTCTTCCTTAACATGTTGTGTTCTTGACGAATGACATCCAATGATTTTTTTTTAATGTGAATAAACATTGTCACATGAGAGGGAAATTGATTTTTACCTTGCCATTTTTAATAACGACAACCATTCGTCTCATAGCGACAACAAGCCTACGACCATCGTTTGTAGGTTTTGCAGCAGTAAAAAAGTTGGCAACCATTCAAGACTCTCCTACATCATGTTAAGAAACAAAAGAAGATTCAGATTTTTGAATGAAAAGAAGACTTCAAAATTCAATGCGCCAACTTGAATCCCTCCACTTCAATAAAGTATTGCATTGAAAATCTAAGCCATTTTGGGTGAAACTGATCTTGAAATTTCTTAATAAGAAAAGAGAAAAAGAAGAAAAATAGGATATTAGGTTTAGGAGGAGAGGAGATGATTTTAATGGATCTTTTTAATTGGGTTTGGGTCAGGGATGTCAATATGGACCGGGTGGGTAGGAGAAAGTTTGATGGGTTGGAATGTACTTTAACCAATAAAAAGACACCACATAATAATTAATAATAATAATAATAATAATTAAAAAAATATAAGGTTATTAGTTTAATGGGTAATAGTGGACCAAAAAGGTTGCCTGAGGGGTATTTTTAACCCAATACGTGAATGAAGTATTTTTAAACCTATTAGAATAGTACATGGGTATTTTTGGCCCTTTTCTGAAGAAAGAATCGTTAGATTAAAAATGTGTTAAAAAAAAAAGAAGAAGATGAAAAATCATACTAAACTTAATTAATTACTAACTCCATTTCAAATTAATTGAATAATTGATATTTTTTTTTTCATAATTGAATATTAATTAAATAATAGAAATAACTAATTTTTAAGAATTATAAAATAATTTTGTTTAGTCAATGCAAACGAATGCTATTACAACGTAAATGGTCAAATGTCATATTTTTCGAACCTTTTTTTATTTGCTTATTTGTTTCTTCGTATAAGCCTTTTATAACGTAACTCACCTCTTATTTGTTTCGTCTTTCTAGTGCTAAACTGTTAAGAATCATTAAGATATTAGCTTATCGGTTATCGATTTAACTGTTAAGATTTGACACAAAAAATAAATGATTGAAAATCACTTAGAAACATGGTGACAAATCAAATAAACCATGCAACTCCGTTGATAGATTGTATCTTGCTTAAAAACAACATTAACACATTGTAGAATAACTGAAAGTTTGAGATTGCCAGAAATAAAAATATGAAACTAAATCCTAAGTTAAGGACTTTATATACCGAATGGTATAAATACAATTTATTAATTTACTATCGAGTTATCGGTTAACCTATTTAGAAAAAAACTCAAACGTTAAGAACTGATAACCTGAATTAAGAAAGATCAAAGTCGTTATCAATATCATTAAACCAATAACCGATTATCGATGAACTAATAAAAAAAATTCGATTCGAATTATCGATATCAGTTTGATTTTGAATAGCCGTAATTGATTTAAAATAGCATAAAAATTGTAACCCCAACAAATTATTAAAATCAAATATTAATTTAGTCACTTTATTATTTGTCTTTACAAAATGACAATGTTTAATTATTTTATTTTAGTAGAAAGGGGCCTCCCCTGATAATTATTGCTACAGCCACTGATGGAACATATGTCTTCTCTTTTTTTTTTTTTAGAACGCAAATCGAACATACTCTAATGTTATCACATCTTCCAAATAATAAAGTATGACTAGTAATGTTTCACTAGTATTTGCTGACATGGTTTGGCAGGTAGCTTGCAAGTTGTATGAGTCATTCAGATGTTCGAAAAATAAAAATTTAAACGTGTAAATAAGTATGTTTGGATTTTTTTGGATTTAATTAAATCTATTCGTTAAAAAAACGTAAAAGATTAGTCCTGAAATCAAATGAAGAGAAGGTAAAAAAATAAAATGACCACAATGGGATTCGAACCCTAACGTGAGGGTCAATCTAAAAGAAGATCTACCACTATATTACAACTTTACTCGTTAAGAAAAACGTGAAAGATTGGTCCTGAAACCAAACGAAGAGAAGGTAAAAAAAAATAAAATGACCACAATGGAATTCGAACCCTAAAAGTGAGGGCCAATCTAAAAGAAGATCTACCACTATATTACAACTTATTTCTTGTTCATGAGAGGATTTAAAATTATTATATTTGCATAAATTCAAAAAAGTTATCTTATATATATAGTGTAATTTTTTATCGAAGGAGTTTGGATGAATCCCCGAAGACCACGTGGATCCGCCCCTGGTATGAGTAAAATGATAACTAATATTGGTAACATAAATATTCGAATCTTTCATCATTCATTGCTTTGGGAAGGATGAGTGGAGGGCAGATGACCCATCATCATGCTTGATAACATTGTTAGAAACGATAATAAATAAGTGGGTTATTTCTTTTGCAAAATTGTGTTCAATTTTATATATGGCAATTCCATGATTCTACTGTATAAGTAGGGATAGTAATTGAGTGGGTTGGGTTAAATTTGGTCGGAGCAAAATGGGTCAAGATAATAAATGAATTAAAATTCAATCCAATCTAATCCAATCCAAATTTGTTTGGACCAAGATGGGTTGGATCAAAGTGGGTTAGGTAAGGGTCATAATCAACGTTCAGTTTTTACTAAGTTTTAATAGTTTTATTTGTTATTTTATAAGCTTTTAGTATCTAATAAAAAATATTTCTTTATTATAACTATATACTATAACATGTAAAATATAATTAAAAAAATTAAAAATATTTTGACAAGATTTCTCAAAAATCATTTTGGGTTACATATCAACCCCAATTTTTAATGAATTGAAATGGATTGAGTTGAAATGAATTGAGCTGATAAATGAGCGGGTCAATAACCAATCCAAACCTAAATAGATTGAATCGGGTTGGATTTGATTTTACCACCCCTATGTATAAGGCAATAATATATATTTATCTCAAAATAAAAGGGTGTGATTATGTGCGAACAAAAATTTCACATTAGAACTTTGAAACAAAAAATAAAAAGAAGCTACGTATGAATATTTTAATTTAATGGTATATATGAAAATATTTTGAGAAAAAAAATAGTGCGATTTTAGCTCAAGACAAGTAATACTGTATTATGTTAGAGTAATTTTAGGTTAATGTTCAACTAGTTAGAGTCTGTAATTTAACGGGATAACTCCCTGATTTGAAGAAGAAGAATGAATTTTAAAAGAGGAACTTTCTAAAATAACTATTGTTTGGGCTTGATTAAAAATTTATAATTATAATTTGTTTAATTACGATTTATAGTTATGTGTTAGAAAGAGGAGAGAGACGAGCGAGACTAGGAGAGAGAGAAGAGATTTGGGAAAGAGACGCAAGAGTCAAGAGAGAGGATAAATACATATTGTATTCGTTGTATCACAAATACATTTGATTTGTATCAACAAATACAATTATATCAAGTTTATAAACAAATACAATTTGTATTAACAAAATAACAAGTACAATTATGTCAGATTGTATCAACGAATACGATATGTATCGCTGAATATCAGGTGTATATGTTCCTTGTGTATTCACTAAGTATCAATTGCATTAACTAATACAATTGTATAAGCAAATATAATGTATCAAGTGTATATGTTCCTTGTGTATTCGCTCTATATAAATGTATGAGTGTATTTGCTACTGGCTAAAGATTTGTATTCAATGTATTCAACTGTAATTTGTCCTTGTTATACATTTATATCATATTTTGTATACTCTTTTAGAATACAATTGATATAATACTTATTGTATTTCTCCCTCGTTCAGGCATACTGAGAGTCTGACTATGAAATAAAAGAGGAGAAGTGAGGTCTCCACCCTCTCTTGGCTAATACAAATCTCTCGACTATAATTGATACAAAATAATACAATTGATACAACTTTTTTTGCAATCTGAAACTTGTATTGGACTGGAGATACAAAGAGAAGGAGAGGGGAGAGTTGAGGGAGATAGAAATATGCTATAAAACCCTAAATATAGCTATGAATTGTAATTCTTTTAAACTATGTGTATAGTGAATACATATCACATGTTTGCCTTATTATGTAATTTCAAAAACATCTTTAGTTTGGGCATAATGAGAAATCTATAATCATAGTTTGCTTAGTTACGATTCATACTTACATATTAGAAGGAGGAAAGTGGTGAAAGATATTGGGAGAGGGATGAGAGAGACATGAGATATTTGGGAGAGACAAAGAGAAAAAGAGGGGAGAGAGAGAGTGAATACGTATTATATTCGTTGTATGAGGTTATGTCATGAATACGATTGATTTGTATCAACGAATGCAATTAATTTGTAGTATGTATATAATTGTATCAAGCGTATTAACAAATACAATTTGTATCAACAAATACAATTGTATCAGGTTGTATCAACAAATAAAATTTATATCACCGTCAAGTGTATATGTTCCTTGTGTATTCGCTATGTATCAATTAATTGTATCAATGAATATAATTATCAAGGAAAAATAAACTTTAATACAATTGATACAATATTATATTTCTTCTTCGTTAAGGCATACAAAGAGTCTTGAGTATGAAAAGGAAGAAGAGAGATCTCCACCATCTCTCGCTTAATACAAATCTCTCACTTATATTTGATAGAATACAAATACAAAATACAGTTGACAAAATACAATTTGACATAATACAATTGACAGAATACAATTGATCCAACTTCTTTTGCAATTTGGAACACTATTATTGGGTTGGATATACGGAGGGAGAGAGAGGGAGAGGGAGGAAAGAGGCGAGAGAGGAATTTACTATTAAATCCTAATTATAGCTATAAATTATAATGCTTTTAAACATATCACATGTCTTACTATGTCGCAACACTCAATACTCATCCAGACACAGTTTAAACTTAAAAGTACCCTATCCTCTCTATAAAGACATGACTAAGATTATACAGTATATGATTGATATAAATAGAAATAATGTTACATGAAGATATATATAGTTTAAGATTTAAGGAGGTAAAGTCCAAAACTCTATGATTGATCAATTTGATACTCTCATCAAGATAAAGGAATAGAGTTCTGCAGTAACAATTCCAATGATGATTACAGTAACAACTTGCACTAGAGAACAAGAAATTGAGATATTATTTAATTCTTGAAACTTTTGTATAAAGCTTAACATTGTAAAAGTTGTATTCACATAACTAAATCTCATTGAAATGGAGCTTCTATTCTCCCAATTCTCTATATTTCTAAGCTTTCTAGTCTTTCTAGTCATAGCTATTAAGCTTATGAGAGAATCCAAGAGAGGAAAAGGACCAAATTTACCCCCCGGTCCACGAAAACTTCCTCTTATCGGGAACTTGCATCAATTAATGGGATCACTCCCTCATCATACTTTGAGAGAAATGGCTAATGAATACGGACCGATTATGCACCTAAGATTTGGTGAAGTTCCTACTGTTATTGTATCCTCAGCTGAAGCAGCGAAAGAAGTTATGAAAACACATGATCTTGTTTTTGCAGATAGGCCGAAAATTCTTGTTGCAGATATAATTGGATACAATAGCACTCAGATTACATTTTCTCCTTATGGTGATCATTGGAGGCAACTTAGAAAAATATGTGTTGCAGAGCTACTTAATGTCAAACGCGTACAATCATTTGAGTCGTTAAGACAAGAGGAAGTGGAGGATCTCATCAAGACGATTTCCTCGAATCCTTCTGGTACTACCATCAATCTAAGTCAAATGATATTTACTTTGACAAACAACATAATTTCCAGGGCAGCATTTGGTAGGAAACTCGAGAATCAAGATGAATTTATCACAACCTTGAGGAAAATAGTTGATCTGGCAGGTGGATTTGACTTGCCAGACACATTCCCTTCATTCAAATTTCTCCATCCTTTAACTGGTGCAAAGGCTGCAATGGAGAAAATACATCACCAAATCGACAAGATTTTAGAAAGCGTTCTCCAAGAGCATAAAGCTGCAAGGAAACAAACAATCGATCGTAAGGACAAGATGCACAAGGAAGATCTTGTAGATGTACTATTGAGAGTTCAAGAAAGTGGTGACCTTGAAGTTCCTATCACAACTGACACAATCAAAGCTGTCATTTTGGTATGTTATTACAGACTCTCACTTTTACTTTAATGTTTTAGAAAGCTTAGGACTTGAGTTTAACTTCTATATTAAAAGGACTATTACGTGATCAACTCATCTGAGATATAATTATAGGTATCCATTCATAAGTAGAGTGCAAAGACCTAAAAAGACTATATAATATGGACAGGATGGAGTATTAACTATAATTGCATTATCAGGAAACATTTATTGCGGGGACTGACACATCATCGACAGCCTTAGAGTGGGCGATGGCAGAACTGATGAAGAATCCACAGGTAATGGAGCAGGCGCAGGCCGAAGTGAGACAAGCATTCAAAGGAAAAAGTATGATCACAGAGTCTGAAGTGCAGCAACTAGACTACTTGAGATTGGTTATCAAAGAAACATTGAGATTGCACGCGCCAGTGCCTTTGTTAGTACCAAGAGTAGCTAGACAAAGATGTGAACTTGGCGGATACGAGATACAGGCAAATACAAGGTTAATGGTTAATGCATGGGCAATATGCAGGGATCCCAAGTACTGGGAAAATGCTGAATGCTTTGAACCAGAAAGACATTGGAATTCGACACGCGATTTCAAAGGGAATAACTTTGAGTTCATACCATTTGGTGCTGGAAGGAGAGCATGCCCTGGAATTTTGTTTGGAATTTCAAATCTTGAACTTCCACTTGCTCAGCTTCTGTTCCATTTTGATTGGAAACTACCAAATGGAATTGAACCAAACAACCTTGACATGACAGAGGCTTTTGGTGAAACAGTAAGGAAGAAAACCAACTTGCATGTAATTGGAATTCCTTATGGGAATACGAGTGATTATTAGAACGTAAATAAAGAATTTGAGTCGTTTTCTCGGAAAAGAAGGAACCACTATAATAACTAGTACGTGCATTTTATTTATTTCGATCTTCTATTTGTAATATAAAGTACTTTATGATCCTTCTTTGGACTCAGGGGCTTATCTCATTTGGGAAATTTTATTTAATAAAGGGGTGATCACTACCTACTGTTTCTGTTAATTTTTAGTGTATCATATATTCAAATTGATCTAATTAATATCTATGGTTACACACATATATAGTGTTACTATTATGTAGAGGATATATTTTAAATTCTTCATATGATTTCATAAAAATGAGAGGATATTACCCCAAATTTTACTCGAAGTAAGGTTTCATATTGGCAACTTTTGAAAGCCAATCTTAAGTTACGATTCTTCATTTTTTTTTTTCAGTTAAGCCAAACGGGCCCATAACTTGTTAGAAAAATGACATATATAGTCCCCTTTTTAATTATAAAGACAAGAAAATTACAATGTTGTAACGAAGGGAAAGATTCAAAGAAGGACCTAATTTCACTCAAATTCAAGAGAATGAGAGGTAAATGTATCTCCTAATATTTTGATCTCCCAATCACGTGTCCGAAAATTATCGGTTGATATAGCAGAATTCAACTAATTATTTTCCATTGGAAAAGTTAATGAATTTCTCTATTACACAAGTTTTTCTTTGTTGTTTGTTTAATCTCAATAACCAAAAAAATTGGGCAGAAGAGCATTTCTTGTTGAATTTTTTTTTCCCCCTCTGCCATTTCTAACTTTGTTTTAAAAAAGTTATTGAGATTGAATTTCAAACAAAAGCAAAGAAGACAATAAAAAAAATATAAAAAAATGTCATTCACAGGAACATTGGATAAATGCAAAGCTTGTGATAAGACTGTTTACTTTGTTGATTTGTTGTCTGCTGATGGAATAACTTATCATAAATCTTGCTTCAAATGCACACATTGCAAAGGAACTCTTGTGGTTGGTGCATCTTTTTTTATCTTTTCTTTTAATATATGTAATTATCGCGACATGGACAGTAAGAATTCATTATAATAGGCCGTAATTTACTTGAAATAAAGGTGTGGTTATTGGTGTTGTTGCAACATGCCACACCTACTTTTCAAGAAATTGACTCAAAGAAGTTTGTCCTTTTTATCTCAAAACACCACTAAAAGTTAGCAAGATATCGTTCCTCTTCACATCAAATCAACAACAACAAATTCCACGCCTCAATTTCAGACAAGTAATTGTTGGAATTAATTATATGAATCTTTACTATCTATGTCATTCCATTTAAGCATGTCACGTATGAGTAGTTTTATATTGAGGGTCAATCTACCTCAATCCTCCTCGATTATTCAGGCTTTTGCTAAAGAATTTAAATTGTTGTTCAATAGATCATGAGATGGCCAACAATTGTTTTTGTACTTCTTTTTTATATAATGATCATGGGATAATAATATGACATTAATATAATGTGATGTAGATGAGCAACTACTCCTCCATGGATGGAGTCCTCTATTGCAAGACACATTTTGAACAACTTTTTAAGGAATGTGGAAACTTTAGCAAGAACTTTCAGACTTGTGAGACATTCTTTTCATATAATTTACATAATACATACCAATTAATTTTTTAAATTCATTTTTACTAATTAATTTGTCCTTTTAATTAACATTTCAGCACCTAAGCCTGACAAGGAAAATGCATTGGTATGTTATGCTATTAATTAAGTACATTTTCATCAAGTTTTATTATAAAATGAAATTTGAAAAATTATATTTTATGTTTCCTTAAACCATCCTAATTAGTCTGTAAAATTTTGTGTAGGCAAGAACTCCAAGCAAACTCTCTGCCATATTTTCTGGAACCCAAGACAAATGTGCAGCCTGCACCAAAACTGTCTATCCACTTGAAAAGGTTATATTCATTATTATTATTTTTTTTTAAAAAAAAATAAGCCCCTTCACTAGTTACCATATGTTTGGTACGACGGAAACCATTCTTTGTAAAAACGTTTTTTTGTTGTTTTGTTGGTGAGTGAAGAATATTATCCGTCAAAAATATACATTAAAAGTTGATGAAAGTAAAAATTGAAGAATGTTTTTATGAAACTTTTGTGTAATTAAGATTAATAAAAATGTCTAAGTGTTAGTTTGAACAGATAGTATAAAGTTAAAAGTTAAATAATTGTAGGAAAAATGATTCTTTCTACAAATAAGGTCAAAGACAGTGATAGTTTCAGAATTTGAATTTCATGGATTGTGAATTTTTTGGATAGTAACCTCAAGTACTAGTAATTGGATTAATTTTGAATTTTATTTTTTATATACTTTGTTGATTTTTAAGCTACATATATAAGAATAGAACAAAAGCTATTGAGTCCTTTTAAGCCCATACTATAAAGCTTGCATTTAATGTACTCACAAAGGGAAGTCATTTTCCCTATATTGATGAAAACTATTTTCCTTCGAAACTATGTTTTGGTAACTAAACACTAGAAAATGACCTCCTGATAGAAAATGACTTTCGTCGTACCAAACACCAATGGTAATTATAAGAGGGGGGAAAATGTATAGTGATTGATAAGATGGATGTTGAAATTTATGCTATAGGTGACAATGGAGGGAGAATCATTCCACAAGTCATGTTTCAAATGTGCTCATGGAGGGTGTCCACTTACACATGCAACATATGCATCACTTGATGGAATCCTCTATTGCAAACATCATTTTGCACAACTTTTCATGGAGAAAGGCACTTATCAACATGTTCTTGAAGCTGCAAATAATAAGAAGAATGCTGATCAAGCAGCAGCTAATGAAGTAGTTGAAGATGAGGCTACAAAAACAGATGAGCAACCAGAAAAGGAACCTCATGAGGAAGAGTCACAAGAATAACCCTAAGATATTGGATTATTGATGAATTTTTATTATAATAAAAAATAATCCAAATTTGTTTGTATGTTTCTGATCAGTAAATAAAGCTTTTCCTTTTCTTTTTGTGATCAATAGATAAACCCTCTTATTGTAATCAAATTACTTTCCTGGATTTTTTATTCTTCACTTTACCTTTCTTTTAATTTTGAGCTTGTAAACATGTTAAGAAGATATGCAGTATATAAATTTGATCATGTTAGATAATAGCAATTTCAACTTATGTGTATGCATCCTCTATTTATAGCGCAAATTTCTTTGAGTTTAACTTTTATATATCGATAATATAAAAAGTCGATTACACTACAAAAAAAAAAAAAAAAGGTATATAAAGAGTGTAAAAGGATGGTTGTAACGAAAAGGCAAGTAAGAAAAAATTATGTGCAAGTTGGGAGAGTAATGTATGGATAAACTCTTGAACGAAGAGGGGGCAACAATATTGTACGAAGGATTTGAAACACTTAGAGAGATGTCACAATGATTGTTACTGTAGGCGTATAAAAGTTGAGGAGGTTAAAGATGCTATTTGTAGGTTGCGAAGGGGTAGAGTCATAGAGACTAGGAAAGACGTAATTCCAATGGATTTTTGGAAAAGCTTAGATGGGGCATACATAGAGTGGTTGATTGAGTTTGTTTAATGTTGTTTTCAAGACAACAAAGTTGCTTAAAGAATAATAGATGGAGTACGATGATTCCATTGTACAAGAACAAGGGTGACCTTCAAAATTGCAACAACTATACGGGTATCATGTTGCTATGCCACAATATGAAGGTATGAGAGAGAGTGGTGTAGATGATGGAGAAATTTGGATTTATTCTAGGACACTCTACTACATAGGTCATTCATCTCGTAAGGAGATTAGTGGAGCACTATAGGGAGAGGAAGAGAGCCGGTACAACTACAGTGCATGATATATTGAGTGGAGTCAAATCATACACTAAAGGAAACTTTCGTACAGATCTTCATAGTGGACATCGACTCATCCGACTATGATGATCTTGTCTTGGCTTTTTCTTATTATATTAAAAAAAAAAAAAAAAAGGTTTGGAACCCTACTCCCCAACAACTACAAGGATGCTTGTGCTTGCTGGCATCAAAGCTCTTCATTCTTTTGAGTAGGATGGGGCGGAGGGCCAAAATCTTGCGCCCTTGTTTTTCCAATTTCCCGGCTACTGTGTGTTGATTATACCTATTTAAGTACGACGTATTTGTATATTCTATTGGGATTCACTGACATCCAATTCCAAGTAGATCCTCCCTCCCCCTCGCTCCACTTCGTTTCGCTCGTTTTCTCTTTCCTTCTGCCTGCTCATAGGCTTGACGGAGTGAAGCTGTATTGAGGGAATCGTTTTGTCTCAACTAAATCAATATGTTTCCAAGAATTCCGCGTTATACTTCCTCTTTCTTCTTAAGGTAAGATAAAGGGCCAGGTATGGTGGGGTAGGAGCATCCGATCGACAATCTTTTTGGCTTGACCAAGAAGTCTTATGTCCTCCGAGTCGCATGGTGTTTTAACCGAAAGAACTTCTTGCGCAATTCATGACTTTCTGTTTTTATGACCAGAAATTCTTTCTTGACTGGGTGCTCGCTCTATAGTGTTGTCACATAAGAAAGAATTTCTGTTCATAAAAACAGAAAGGCATGAATTGCACAAGAAGTTCTTTGGTTAAAACGCCGTGCGACTCAAAGGACATAAGACTTCTTGGTCAAGCCAAAAAGATTGCCGATTGGATGCTCCTACCCCACCATGACTGGCCCTTTATCTTACCTTAAGAAAAAAGAGGAGGTATGACGCAAAATTCTTGGAAACATATTGATTTAGTTGAGACAAAATGATTCCCTCAATACAGCTTCACTCCGTCAAGCCTGTACGAGTACATATGGTATTCATTGACCTAAAATTGGTTTATAACAAAATCCCCAAAGGGGTTTTATGGACGTGTTTGGAGGCTATAGGTACACCTGTGGCGTACAGTAGATTGATTAAATACATGTACGATGGAGTCAAGACTCGATTAAAGATAGTGGGAGGAGACTCAAACCACTTTTTGTGTTGATAGAGTTGTCACTTCTATTTGTCTTGTCATGGATGTACTAACGCGAAAAATTCAAGGTGAGATTTCATGGCGTATGTTATTTGCGGATGACATAGTTTTGATTGACGAAATTCATGACGAAGTTAATACTAAGTTGGAGATTTGGAGATAGACTATGGAATCTAAAGGGTTCAAGTTGAGTATGACCAAGACTGAATACTTGAAGTGCCAGTTCAGAAATATGATATATGAGACTAACATGGAAGTAAGACTTGATACACATGTCATCCGAAATAGGGGTCGTTTAAAGTATCTAGCTAGGTTAAGGGAGTCAAATTGGCTGATTGAGTTGAAATAGAATTTGGGTTGGGTTCTAATCCGTCCAAGTTTACTTTGTGCTCAAATAGGTTGGGCTCAAATGGGCTTAAAAATGGGTTGGGTCTTGACCCGCCCAATTTGATCCGCTTAATCTCAATAATTTTAATATATTGTTATTTAAGTTTTATAAATGCAATTTGAATTTCAACTCAAGAAAATTTAAAATAAAAAGTTACAAATGAATAGATAAATTCTAAAAGATATAAAATAGATAATAGTTCATACCTTTAATATAGGAACATACATTACTTCAATGCAAATAAAGAGTCTTAAAACATATTGAAATTAGAGATTAAATTGGGTCAAATGAGAATTCTTGATTCTCTTAAAGTGGGTTGAGGCTTGAATATGTTGAGATTAAACCTAATTCAAATTATCTTGAGCTCAACTCTGAAAATTCTGAGCGGGTTACGTTGGGCGGGTTACCGGCCTATAGTTGAGCTCATTTTTGACACCTCTAATTTGGGTCTATTATAAAGGGAAATAGGGAGATTGATGAGGATGCTACTCACCACATATAAGTGCATGATGGATGAAATGGAGGATCGTATCCAGAGTCTTATGTGATAAAAAAGTGCCCTTAAACTTATAGTCAAGTTCTACAAACTAATGGTTAGACCAACTATGCTGTATGGAACAAAATGTTGGCCAGTCAAGAACTCTCACATTCAGAAAATGAAAGTGGTGAAGATGAGAATATTGTAATAGATGTATGGGTATGCTAAAAGAGATACGATTAAAATGAGGATATTCCAGACAAAGTGGGAGTGACTTCGGTTAATGACCTAATGGGGAAAGCGGGGTTGTGATGATTCAAGCATGTGATGAACAAATGCAAGAATGTCAATGCGAAGGTGTGAAAGGTTGATTATGAATATATATTCAGGATAGTCAGAGGTAGACTAAGAGCCCGTTTGGATTGACTTAAAAAAATAGCTTTTAAGTCAAAAATAAAAAGTCAAACTGAAATGACAAGTCAAAAAAAAAAAAAGTAGGGGAAGACCTACTTTTGATTTTTGACTTATTTTAAGTCATTTTTTACCTTGCCAAGCTCTTTGTAACTTATTTTAAGTCATTTTTTATTTATTTTAAGTTATTTTTTATATATGTCAAACACTTTTAAAAGTCAAAAACTGACTTAAAAAATAGGTTTGACCAACTTTTAAGTCAATCCAAATGGACTCTAAATAAGCTTGATAACAAGTAGAAAGTATTGGTGCATAATATTAAAATGAGATCTGCTTGGAACCTAAGAAATATTTCAGAAAGTATATGGGATCTTTCCACATTAGTAACTTCTTTAAGTGCAAAATGTAAAAAGTAATTCATTTGGGGCCTCAGACACATTTCAAAAAGCTTAAGGGACCATTCTGTAGTACCCAAATACTTTCTAAACACTTCCAATCGCTTCCATTACTTTCTTTCTTCTTTCTACACTCAATAGTTTCACTCAGAATCTGCGAAGAAGAATGGATCCCAGAATTGATAAACTGGTGAGAAGGACAACCATGGTGGCTACTGTTACTGCTTCTTATTTCCTTCTAACTGCAGATTATGGCACTGAACCAAGTGTTCTCGATCCGGTAAATCTCTAATTGCGTCCTTCAATGCCTTGTTGATGTTTTAATCTTCAATTTAACGTTTTTAGTTTTATGTTCGTCATTTTTTTCTGAGTAGTTGATCGTGAAATGTAATATTTGGTTTTTGAATATAAAAAATTAGGTACGCTGGTGTGTAAGGTTTAGGACTTAAAGACTTTTAACAAATAATGGATTAATTTGGCTTGATACTGCAACAAAAACTACATACCCAGTGTAATCTTACGAGTGGGATCTGGGGAGGTATGGTGTACACTGTACACAAACCTAATCTCTACCTAGCAGAGATACGGAGGATATTTTTGATAGAACGTCCACTTAAATAAAACATTTCAAAGCAGTTTGAAAAAGAGAATACAGAAATGAAAACAGTAATAATAATGAAATAAAGCGAATCGGAGAGTAGTAGAGAACAATACTGACAACCAAATAATGCGATAACCGAAGCACAAAAAACACTGGTGATAACCAAAATTGAAGAACAAGAAACTATGAGAATAGTGTTAATGGTACTGGTAAGAAAGTAGGTACAAGTATGACCACCGAACCTATCAATTTGGCTCGATACATAAAAAAGGCATAATACATAAATAGATACTTAAACTTGGCCTCGCAAGTAAGCACTCCAACTTTGAGTATGCACAATTGCACATCTAGACACCTCAACTCATCTCCATTATGTTAGTTGAACAGCCGAACTTATTAAATGATCATCCAGACACCCCAAAATTTATGTGTTACCTCAGCATCAGGTGTCAACAAGACATAGTAGGGACGAGTTGAGACCAAGTTGAGATGTCTCGATGTGCACTTTCAAAGTTGAAGTGCTTACTTGCTATTTGAGGCTAAGTTTGAGTGTTTGTTCATGTATTATGCCAAAAATTATTACATTCTGTGGAAATTGGAATTATCAACTGTTAATAATCACATGTCTTCCAATAAGGTGCCTCCGCGTACACCTAGTTTCCTGCTGGTGAAGAATTTAGCCTTACAGGTTTCATTTGATCCTTGCCAATTTTGGTGTTCTTTAGAATTTTTTTTCCTGCTCTTGCCCTCTAAATCCCCTTTTCTTCTTTGGCTCTTAAAGCATGTTAGAGTAGAAAATTGTAGTGGAGTGAGCCTGCTCTTGCCCTCTAAATTCCCTTTTCTTCTTAAAGCATGTTAGAGCAGAAAATTGTAGTGGAGTGAGCAAATAGGTTGGTTTACTCTGGAACATACTGTAGGAAACAGATAATTAGAGTATTGTAGTAGCACAACACAACTACGCCTCAATCCTAAGCAACTCAGGGTGGATATATGAATTCTCACTGGTCAAGTCATTCCTTTTAAGCTTATATCAGTCCTATATTATAGAAAATAAAAGGTACTGCAAGTTATCTATATTTTTTACTAGCAGGTAAATTTCTAACACGGCTAAAGAACTCCTAGAAAGCATAAAGACCTAATGGTAAACGTACTACTGTGACTAAAACTTTATTCCAACTAATTAGTACTACAAGTCAGGGAAAAGGGGCTTCTTAAACAAATATGATCTTAGGATGTAAGAGGACTTGCCCATGTAACCTGGAAGGGCTATTTTACCCGAGGTCACTATAAGTAGCCTGAGAAATGCATCTAAAGCTTGACAATTGCACTTGAGAAAAGACAGTACTATATGCATCTTACGACTTACTTTAACCAAACAAAGATATTCTAGGTGTTTTAATGGATTTTCTAGTTCAGAAAATTGAATTATACTTTTTAAAGAACTGAACCAGCAATTGCTCAAAATCTTTTAAAAGAAAAGCCTTATTACTCCGTCCTTTCTCATTCTATATTATCTGAACCTTCATTTTTGTTTCGATGGAGTTGTCCCCTATCATTCTCCAACAACCATATGCACCTTTGCACTTGTATCCACTACTCGGGTTATGTGAAGATGCATGAAACCCTGTTGGGAGAAGTGGAGCTTTACAGTTGGAAGTCTGTTTCGTATAAAGTGATTTTTAGTCCGTGCTGGGTAGTAGCTCTTGGTGTAGTAAGATGCCCTGTGGAAATTGTATGTTTGGACGAATTAGTAAATACTTAAGGCCAACTAATTTCTTTCCCTTTGTGTGTTGTTTGTTAGAAACTAGCGTAGCCTCTCTTCACATGCGCAGAAGTAATGTTTGTGGCAGACTTGCTGCCAAACTTTGTGTTTGACCAGTGGAGCTATAAAACTCCTGGGTGATTATAGTTGACTAAACATGATGTAGTCTGCATAATATCTCAACTTTATGTTGTTCTCGACACTCATTTCCAAGGTTTGAGATTTTCCTTATTGGTTCTTATAGAACCCACAAAAAATTTCATATTTTGTTTTTTGCTTGAACTACTTGGCTGTTTAAATTGTAGAATAGAAGAGTCTTTGAGTTTTTTAACAGACTTCTTAATTATATAGCTCATTCCATACGAAAGGGTTGGTTATGTTTAACATGCCCTGTTGGACTATCTGTATCCTTTCCAATAGTCCCAATTCCCATGCTTTACAGTTTTGGGTAATTAATACAGTGTGGAATCTTGTTCCCTACCCTAGTGAAGTCATTGTTAGACATCTGGGTGATCCCCTTAGTTGTAATGTGGTTGATTGGTTTGTTAGGTTTTGAGGAAGCCTTTTATACATCCTAATAAGACATCGGAAAAGACCATTTGAACCTCATTCAAAAGCAAAAGAAAAAGCAATGGATGTTGTGCATCACTTTGAGTTGCTGCTACTTTGGGAAATTTCTAGTACTTTTTTAGAAAAATGGAGAAGGGCCAAAACTACCCCTGAACTATCCGAAATGGTGTTTATTGGCTGAAAACTACCCCTCCGTTTGTTTTTTTTTGGCTCACAAATACCCCTTAGTTTAACGGAGTGGCACCAAGCATGCCACGTGGAAAAAATGCCACGTGGCCAGTCCACATCAGCATCTACCATGGAAAATCACCCAATTTAATACCCATCAGCCTGCCCAGTTTAACACCCGCACCAACCTTCTGTCAAATGTAAAACTAAGACCAGACCCCCTGTTCTACCAGTCCTAACAGAGGGAATACAACAACACCAAAGGCACACCACCAAAGATGCACAATACAAAAAATACAGGGGGCACTCTTGATTTTTGGGGAGAGAATTTCGCGGGTAAAACACCAACAAGAATCGTAGTCCATTTTACAATTCCACAAGAACATAACAAGAACAACCTGGCAACAACAACAAACTCATAGACCTCCACCCATTTTCCTTTTCCAGTGATCAACGACAAGATCAGCCTTTTCATATTTTTTTCCAACACCACCAACAATACACTCACCCTTTGTTCCAATTTTCTCCATACACTTAAGAATACAAGTTCCACCAAATTTACACATCCCAGCAACTTCCATGAACACTCCCATACACAATTTTCTCACCTAAAACCACACACAACCTCAATACACTCAACGCACAGAGTGAAATCCAAGAAAATTGGGGATTCACGCGAGGCAGGTTTTAAACGGGGTGGGCTGATGGGTATTAAATTGGATGATTTTCCATGGTGGATGCTGATGTGGACTGGCCACGTGGCAATTTTATTTCCACGTGGCGTGCTTGATGGCACTCTGTTAAAAGTGGTGGGACCTGGGACATTGAAAGCATAGGACCAAGAATGGCCAGCATGCTTAAATTGGTGTTCAAGTATTTGGTGGAGGAACACTATAAAACAGCTTCTCTTCATGGTAATGGCGTCAATGAGCTCTCAGCTTGATTGATCTTCATCAGCTCCTGTCGCTCATTCCTTGGGACACATGAATCTGGAAATTTATAATACTAGCCTCATGTATTAGAAATTGTCATTTCCTGTAGTAAGAGTGAAGTGCTCTCTTTTTTCTGTCGTAGTGTCAGTATCAAGTAACCTTTCAAGAATTTTCTTCATTCAATGCATATTAGTTAGCTTTACAATAAGCACTTCCTGATGGCGTTGTTTCTGCTTTAAAAATGTCAGATTAAAAATGCATTACTTTCAGCAGAGCATTCTCTCAAAGAGTCAATCTTTGGACCAAAGAAGGGTGTTCAAGAACACGAGGCAGAGAAACCGCCCCCTAGCTCTTTGGAGAAACATCAGAAGTCTGGTGGCTAACTGGTTTTCCTCGTCCAATCATGCAGTTTGTAGGACTACAGCTTAATCCAACATCTGGAACTCTTATTTACTTCATTTTCTGAATGCTTTTTCTACTAAAGGTGAATGTGAATATTTAGAATAGCTCTCCTTTAAGCTTGTTGTTAATGTTGTAAATGTTATCTGGTACCAGAGCTTGTTTAATCTGATAGTTTTGAAAACCACGTAGCAAGATTCGAAATATTAGTTGAAGTAGGCCTTTCAGGAAGTTTCTGTACAGAAACTAGAGGTATTTGGCAAAGAACATTAGGGAGAAACAGTGGTAGTGATCACCCCTTTATTAATTTCTTGTAAAAGTTTCCAAATGAGAGAAACTCCTGAGTCCAACGACGGATCATAAAGTACTGATATTACAAAGAGCAATCAAAGAGAAGATCAAAGAAAATAAAATGCACGTACTAGTTCTCAATTGTATTAAAGTGTATTTTTCCTTGATAATTATATTCGTTGATACAATTGATACATAGTGAATACATAGGGAACATATTTACTTGACGATGATATAAATTTTATTCGTTGATATAACCTGATACAATTGTATTTGTTGATACAAATTGTATTTTTTAATACACTTGATACAATTATATTCGTAATACAAATCAATTATATTAGTTGGTACAAATCAATTGTATTCATGACAAAACCTCATACAACAAATATAATACATATTCATTCATTCTCTCTCTCTCAAATATCTCATGTCTCTCTTCCCTCTCCCATTATCCTTCACCACTTTCCTACTGATACGTAAGTATGAATTGTAACTAAGCAAACTATAATTATAGATTTTCTAATCATTAAATTAGATAATAAGGCAAACATTTTGTGACATTTATTCACTATACAGAACTGTAGTTTAAAAGAATTACAATTCATAGCGATATTTAGGGTTTTATAGCAAATTTCTATCTCCCTCGACTCTCCCCTCTCCTTCTCTTTGTATCTCCAGTTCAATACAAGTTTCAGATTGCAAAAAAGTTGTATCAATTGTATTCTGGCAGTTGTATTTTGTATCAATTATAGTTGAGAGATTTGTATTAGGCAAGAGATGGTGGCACCCTTATTCGTCTTCTCCTCTTTTATTTCATAGTCAGACTCTCAATATGCCTGAATGAGGGAAAAATACAATATTATATCAATTGTATTCTAAAAGAGTATATAAAATATGATATAAATGTATAACAAGGACAGCTTATAGTTGAATACAAATCTTTTGCCAGTTGCAGATATACTCAAATACATTAATATAGAGCGAATACACAAGGAACATATACACTTGATACAACTATATTTGCTTATACAATTATATTCGTTAATATAATTGATACTTAGTGAATACACAAGGAATATATACACCTGATATTCGACGATACATATTGTATTCGTTGATACAATCTGATATAAATATATTCATTAATACAAATTGTATTTGTTTATACACTTGATATAATTGTATTCGTTGATACAAATCAAATATATTCATAATACAATCTGATACAATCCTCTTTCTCGACTCTTGCATCACTCTCCCAAATCTCGCATGCCTACCTTCTCCCTCTCTTAGTCTTGCTCATCTCTTTGCTCTTTCTAACATGTAGCTATGAATCGTAATTAAGCAAATTATAAATATAATTTTTTAATCAAGCCCAAACCATAGTTATTTAAGAAAGTTCCTCTTTTAAAAATCAAACTTCTTCAAATACAAACTCTAACTAGTTGAACATCAACCTAAAATTACACTTGTCTTGAGCTTAAATCGCACAGTTTTTTTCTCTAAATATTTTCATACCATTAAAAATATTCATACGTAGCTTATTATTATTTTTTTTTCAAAGTTCTTTGTTCCCACATAATCACACCCTTTTATCTTGAGATAAAATATATATTATCGCCTTATGTATAGGGGTGACAAAATCAAATCCAATCCGATCCAATCTATTTAGATTTGGATTGGTTAATGTCCCGCTCATTTGTTAGCTCAACTCATTTCAACCCAATCCATTTCAACTCATTAAAAACTGGGTTGATATGTAACCTAAAATAATTTTTGAGAAATCTTGTCAAAATATTTTGTCAAAATATTTTAATAATTTTATATGTTATATATAGTTATAATAAAGAAATATTTTATATTAGGTACTAAAAGCTTATAAAATAACAAATACAACTATTAAAATTTAGTAAATATTGAATGGGTTTGGGTTATGACCCAACTCATTTTGACACAAACAAATTTAAATTGGATTAGATGGAATTGAGTCTTGACCCATTTTAACCCACACAAATTTAACCTAACCGGCTCAATTGCCACCTTACTTGTACATTTCTAACAGCATTATCAAACATGATGATGGGTCATCTGCTCTCCCCTCATCCTTCCCAAAGCAATGAATGATGAAAGAGTCTAATATTTTTGTTACCAATATTAGTTACTTTTTTGTTTCAATTTATGCGACACATTTTTTTTTCGAGAATCAAACAATTTATATTTGATCGAGAATGAAATTTATATATTTGTAAACTACATAAAAAAGTACTTTAAGATTCAATAAGTGATAATTCAAAATATTTAAAGATGTAGAAAAAATTTACTATAAAAAAATAAACTTATTTAAATCTCGAAATCTAAAATGTGTTATATAAATTGAGACAGAGAGTATCTTGCTCACACTAGATACCAGCCAAACCATGTCAGCAAATACTAGTGAAGCATCACTAGTCATATTTTATGATTTGGAATATGTGATAACATTAGAGTATGTTCGATTTGCGTTCTCAAAAAAAAAAAAAAAAAAAAAAAAAAAAAAAACAGATATGTTCCATCAGTGGCTGTAGCAATAATTATCAGGGAGGCCCCTTTCTACTAAAATAAAATAATTAAACATTGTCATATTGTAAAGACAAAAATAATAAAGTAAAAATATTAATATTTGATTTTAATAATTTGTTGGGGTTACAATTTTTATGCTATTTTAAATGCGCTATTCAAAATCGAACTGAAATCAATAATTCAAATCTTAAAAAAATTATTGGTTCATCGGTAATCAATTATTGGCTTAATGATTTTGATAAGAGTTTGATTTTTTTTTTTTTATAATCACGTTATCAGTTCTTAATTGTTTGAATTTTTTTTCCTAACAAGTTAACCGATAATTCGATAGTAAATTAATAAATTCTATTTATACCCTTCGGTATATAAAGTCCTTGACTTAGAATTTAGTTTCATATTTTTAGTTGTGGCAGTCTCAAACTTTCGGTTATTTTATAATGTGTTAATGTTGTTTTTTGAGCAAGATACAATCCATCAAATCATGTGCATGATTTATTTGGTTTGTTACCATGTTCTAAGTGATTTTCAATAATTGATTTTTTGTGTCAAATCTTAACGGTTAAATCGATAACCGATAAGTCAATATCTTAATGATTCTCAACAGTTTAGCACTAGAAAAACGAAAAAAATAAGACATGAATTATAAAAAGCTTATACGAATAAACAAATAAGCAAATAAAAAAAGGAAAAGGGGGCGAAATATATCCGAACTTTGGCCGAAATTGCTTTAGCAATCTCGAACTTTGGACAGGACCTATTACTCCCATGCACTATTTAATAATATATTTTAAAGATATATATAGGTGACCGCGTGGACATCATAAATATTGCATCATTATAAATAGTAACTTGTCCAGTTGTGCACCTATATATTTTTAAAATATACTATTAAATAATGCATGAAGGTAATAGGTCCTGCCCAAAATTTGAGATTATTACAGCAATTTCGATCAAAATTTGGATATATTTCAGATCTTTTTCCCTCAATAAAAGGTAATAATTTCTCTTTACCACTCCATCATGCGTGACATAAGATCTGATTAATCAAATTAAGAAGTTTGGATAGGGAGAGCGCAAGACAGAACTGAAATTTGGCATTGTTGGGATAACAAGAGAGTTTGGTCCTTTTTTTTTATCCCAACAATGGCAAACTTCAGTCCTTTTGGATTGGTCGACTTGAATGCGGGACCTTAAGGACAAATAACATGACGTTTGACCATTTACGCTGCAATAACATTCGTTTGTATTGACTAAATAAAATTATTTTATAGTTCTTAAAAGTTAGTTATTACTATTATTTAATAAATATTTAAATATAAAAATTGTCTCAATTATTCAATTATTTTGAAATGAAGGGAGTAATTAATTAAGTTTTGTATGATTTTTCATCATCTTTTTAAAACACGTTTTTAAGATCTAACGATTCTTTCTTTAATTTAACTTTACATTTTAGAATCTTTAAATTTAATGTTTCGCTTGATTCCAACGCAGGCCCAAGGGACATATAATATAGTGTTTGATCATTTATGATGCAACACCATTCATTTGCCATAATTATTTCACTACTGTAACATTCTGAATTTTTCTGAGCAAAGATTCGGACCATTCCTTGTGTCTGCATAAGATTTTATCGAGATATTAAATTTTTCTTAGGTGCCAAGGTCACTAGATGTAGCATCTCGAGTTTCAAAAAGAATGGAAGAGAAATTCATTAAAGTCATCCATAAGTTCTTTTAAGTTTTGGGTCAACTTCAAACGATCATAACTTTTAGCACATAAAAAGTTAGGTGGCCCATAAGATACATCAAATCGAAGATCTTTGAGTCCTCTTTCCAACGCCGCCAAGTTTGCTAAAATCCGAGTTCATATAAGGGAAATATACCTGTTTGAGTGAAGCCTCTCTAGTTAAGAATTTTCCATCCGAACTAAGGAGGGGTATTTTAGTCTTTTCCTTACCCCCACTTAGTCTAAGCATGAATTAGCCCCAATTTAGGGTCTAAACTGATTAGAATCAATTTCATTCACCCCCAAAACATTTAAGGCTTTATAGAGGAGGTTCAAGAGGAGAAAAAGTCCAAGGTTTCAAGCGTTCATCTAAGATTTCGCCAAGAACCTAGTTCTTTAAGGTATGTAAGTTCTCATAGTTTTGGATTCGTTCACATACACGCCAATCATGTGATCTTTATCCATAATTTCGTTCTTGAGGTTGAATGATTTGAGTTCTTGAGGAGTTTCTTGAGGTTTTGTTCTTCATTTCTTGTTAATCTTGAGGATTCGTTCACATACACGCCCCTATTGCGCCTGAGGGGCTGGCACCCTGCGCCTGCAGTGCGCCTCAAACCAGCCTCAGGAAACTGAGGGCTGCATGGCGCGTCATTGCTGGGCTAGGGACGTCAGGTCCCTTCCGCCTCTGTTCTTTGTTCCGTAGTCGTTCTTTCAAAATGTATTTTTGCTCTCTTCCTGATTTTAACTATCCAAACTACATCTAAACAATGAGAAATTATATATATCCAAATCATAATTCTTGAATTCACATTTCTAATTCAAGATAGAGTTAAGAGTAAAGTTCGAGGGAGTTCTTTGAGTCATTTTGAGAAAAACCTTTGAGTCCCCTTTTGAGAAAGTCCTTAAGTCAAGCTGAGAATTCCTTTGAAATTAACTATAGCTTTGAGTTAAGTTTTGAGGAAGTAAGTATGAGATTGAGAAGGGTTGTACCCATGAGTTATATATTGTCATTTAGACCCTTGAGTCGAGTTGTTCATGTCCATAATTCCTCATGAACTCTATGAATTGAGTGTTCTTGATAGGAATAGTAAGTATCTTCGAGTTCCGAGTTCTTGAGTATTGAGTTCCTAATCCTTTTTGAAACTATATTCCTAAATATGGGATTACTATATGTTATTCATGGAGGTCCTAGAGTTGAGTCGTTCATGCTCATAATTTTGCATGAACCCTATGAGTCGAGCATTCTTGAGATGAGTAGCATCATTGAGTCCTTGAATTCTAGATTTATTGAGTTTTGAGTATTGAGTTCTAGATATGGTTATTGAAATCCTTGAATTGAGTCGTTCACGTCCATAATTCGGCATGAACCCTATTTTGAGAAGTCTTTTACAATTATTTATAATCTGATTAAAGACTTGAGTAAATGAGTACGAGGATGAGTAGAATCGAGTTTCATTTTTCAAAATGATTATAAGGGAACTAAGTATTCCCAAGAGTATATACTTTTACATGTAACACGAGAGGAAACCTTGATTTCCAAATGAGTTCATAAGGAGTTTTTGAGCATAATCTCTTTTAAGAGAATCTTTTGAGTAATAATCTCGAAGTATGTGGATGAGGAAATGTTTTTAAACATATGAGCATGAGTTATATTATTGGGAGTAGTATTGAGCACCGATATGGGGACGAGTTCAGACAACTCAAAGTCTTTCATCTCCCCCACCCCCTTCAAATAATAATTTAGATATTATTTTATTTTTTATAAAACTAATTTTCCCACTCCACCTAATCCTCCGCTTCCAATTTTTCTCATTTTGTGTTTGATAGATAGATATCTTTTTACGAAAGTATTGTTTACTTGTTGCCGCAAGACATTTTTAAAATAAAATTTTATATATATGTTATATTTGGTACACAAGTATAAAAAATTCATAAAAATATATGTATATATATCTAACACAAAATGAGAAATGTAAGAAAATAAATAAATTAGAACCAGGGGGTTATATTGGGGTAGAATTTTAATTTTTAAAAAATAAAATAATATAAATTGTTTAAAATTATTTTCTAAAAGAAATTTTAAAAAATATAAGGATGGGGGATTGTCCGGGGGGGGGGGGGAAGGTAGTGGAGTGGGATATGAAAAATAATTTAAATTTTATTTATAAAAAAAATAACTTTTCTGGGGGATAGTAATACTTTAATCTTTAGTTTTAAATTAATATTAATAATTTATTTATTTATTTTTTGTCAAAATGAAACTTTTTATCCATATGAAATGCCATGTGTCAAGGTTTTTTTCTTAAAAAAAAAAAGAGAGAGTGTATTACACATATCACTAGGTGTGTTTCTCAAACTAAAAAGTGATAGTTTATGTATGAAACTCATACTCTCAATAGTTTAGGTATGAACTCAAGAAAATGAATAGTTTAGCTGTGTTTTTGACACTTATCTAAATATTTTTTTTTTTATGAAAGGTACTAGTTGTTATGGTATTAGAGAATTTTTTTTATTTTTAAAAAAATGGTATGATCATTTCTCAAATTTATTTTCTTAAAAAACAATATAAAAATTGCATTCTAAACAAGCGTCACAACTTTAGAAAGTTGCAACTCTTCATTAACTTTTTAGAAAGCCCTAAAAGGTTGCACTCATTCCTTCACTTTTGCTTTCTAATCTTTTAGAGCCAAAAATTATCCTTCAATAAAAAATGAAGAAATTTTGTTATTAAATATTAAAGTAAAAAACACATTACTTTTGATCAAATAAAAAGAATAGTACCTTTTCTTTTTTTAAAAAAACATTGTACTATAAAAGTACAAGTACTACAAATGTTACACTTCCAAAATTATATATATCTATATATATATACGACATGCCTGCTTCTAGCCAAGGGTAGTTTTGAAATTTCAAAAATTATATTTTTCTATCAATGGTACTTAACTGCTTATGGACTTGCACTGTTTCTCCTTAAGACCAAGCTATCTCTTATTTATTTCTTTTTTATCCTTCAACCGACTTAATTGAATGGAGAAAGGTGGGGCCAGTTATATTTTATTTTCACGTGCTCACTAAGGAGCCTTTTTATTACTCTTCACAAAATATTTTTTTAAATAGAAAATACGAGCCCTACTTTGAACATGTACTCCCACACGCTGCTTTTTGCAGTTATTAAAGAGTGAGTTACGCCTATCTATTATCAAATTATATATGTGACATCATCATAGTACTTTATCCGCTAATTTTTAGCTATTTTGTACTCCCTCCGTCTGTCAATTATACAATTTTGTTATGTCCAACAATATTTGTTCACTTTGTGAAATTAATGGAAAATTTTACACTTAATTCCTAATTTACTCTTATCATTAATTATAGTCATTTCTCATTATATTTTTCAAGACATTATATTTATTATATTCAAAGGATGATATAGTAAAATTATCCTTCCATTCATAGGTTCTTAAGAAATGTACAAAGTCAATAGTGGACAAGTATTGTTGTACAAATGGTGTAACACCCCGAAAATTAGTAGCCTAAACTAGAGTGTAGTGTGAGGGTGCAAGCCAAGGAAAAAGGGAGAGAGCCAAGGGAAAGCGACAATGCTAACCAAAACTCCCAAGGCACTACCCGCCTTGCTACGTGAGCCTTCACGGATCGTCGTGGTAAGGCAATAGCCTCCCTAAGGTTGCCCAATGTTGGCTCATCTCCAAGAGCCACTTCACGGCCAGTGGTCCTCGTGGGAAGGCTTATGGTGATGCCTTCACCACTTGAGAGTCAAAGCCAAGGTGGCCAAGCCACTGCCTCAAGGTCCACGGAGGGGACCACAGCTCGTGGGACCTCATGTGGTACCTAGGCAAGTGACTTTTAATTGAGGGTGTTTCGGGTAACTCCGGTTTTAATCCAACTTAAGTGAGGTCGTTTTGCCTAAGCCTAGGGTCACTATATAAGTCATTTTAACTCTAAAACTCACCTAATTAAGTCAAATTTTTCAAAACCCAAATAAATCCCAAAGTTCATTCCCTTCAAAATATTTCTCTCTATAGAAACTTGAGGAAGAAGAAAAAGAAGGAGATTCAAGCTAGGGTTCAAGAGCAAGCTTTTGTACATCAATTTCATTGGGCTTTGTTGTTAATGTATGGTAGTTTTCATCCATGGATAGCTTTCATCTATGGAGTCCTCTCAAAATCTCAATTTCCAAAGATAGGAATCCCCAATTGTAAGGTTTGATTCAAAAGTCATGGTTTCCTTTCAAACTTGATTCTAATGGTTGAATTGTGTTATATTAAGCATGAATTGATGATTTCCTATGGTTTTTATGATGTATCCCCAAGAACCCATGAAATTTCCATATTTGCCAAAGTTGATGATATGATGTGGATCTTTATTGATGAAAGAAGAGTTTTATGAATTAATGCATGAGGTGATAGGATCACTTGAATTATAATGATATCCATGTCTAATGTTTGAATTCTAGATGTGATGATTGAAAGAAAGGTTAGAATCTCAAGGAGGTAAAGTATGAGATTATGCATTTCTATGAAATCTATGAAATTGTATTGATGATGTTTTGAGGGTAAAGTATCCATGTTGTTGTTGTTGTGTTGTTGAAAGGAAATTCTCATATACATACCTAGGCATGAGTAATGAAGGTTCTATGGTTGAAAGACTTTCTCACCTAATTGAATCTAAAAGCAAGTAATTATGGATGGTGAAAGGTTTTCTCACGTATGATCTAAAGAGTTATTTTAGTGATGTACCTTGAATTGGTATGCCAAGGGCACCCTTTCATGAGGAACTAAAAAGAGCTATTCTAATGATGTAACTTGAATCGGTAGGCCAAGGGCACCCTTTCATGAGTAATGGAGTTTAAGTCAAGACTTAATAAATACGTAGTAGGAATTTAATGCTTAGCACCAAGTGGATATTGTATGAGATGGAAGCTCTCCCATAGTAAGGTCGGGTTTCTAGAAGCAATCTCTTGAGATGAAAGCTCTCCCGTAGTAAGGCCGGGTTTATAGTAACAATCTCCTTATCCCATAAACTATGTGCCCTCATAGGTTATTTAGCTAATGGATCCATCTAAGCTAAGATTACCGGTTCTACCTTAGGCAGGTAGACTAACCCTTTTCGGTGAGGGAGTTACCGAATTCTATGTTAAGCTCATATAGTCTCATGTCGGTTAAGGCTTATTTCCCACAATAACAAGAAGTTTAATATTGAACTAAGGCTTGCTTAAAGAGGCATCCCGTAGTGTTCAAAGTAATCATGAACTAAGGCATGCTTAAAGAAGTATCCAGAGTGTTCAAAGGTTTTCAAGATAAGACTAGTTTGCATTCAAGATGATATTTTGAGTTATATTTTCCAACTGTCTCCATGATGATGTTCGAACTTGGTAAGGTGCATGCTTTCAAATGAAATGTCATTTTTTACATGTTTTAAGTGTTTTTATGCATGACTATCATACTTAGTGCATTTTTGTACTAACACCTACTTTTGCCTACACTTTTCCCAAGTGTAAGGTCTGGTTCTCAAAGTGGTAATTATCGTGGCTAGAGCTTGGATTGATTGTATTCCCGATCTTAGTGAGTCCTCATGGTTCGAGGGCGGACTTCTTATGTTTTAGTTTATTTATGAACTTTTCCTTTTAGACATGTTTTATGGGCTAGGCCCTATTTCATTCAAAAATTGTAATGAATGACTATGTTGAGACAAAGTGTCTAGACTTCCTCTTTCGTTTATGAAAAAAAATTTAGACTTGAAATGTGTTTTATCTCATTATTCTATTTACTTACATTATGTGGACTAAGAGGCTTGCGTGGAGTCCTTCGAGATTCTATACGCCGTGTTACATCTAAGGAGTACCCCTGGATCGTGACAAACATGGTAATAAGAGCACAAGGTTTAGAATGATTCTAGGATTATGTCTCATAATCCACGTTTAGTGGAGTCTTGTTCATGAGTGTGAAGCACGCCACATTTATGAATGGAAAGCTACAAGCTGTTTAAGAAATTTCACTTATTTCATTACTCTTAAGTCATGTGATAAAGTTTAACTCTATAAGGTCTTTCTCCTAATCCTTACTCGATGGTCTACATGATATGACTACTCGAAGGGCTTTCGCTAGAAGGAATGAGGATGACAATGTGAATCAAGGAGCTCATCTTCAAGCTCCTCAAGCTATGATTGATCCTTTGGCCGAGAATGTAACAAATGTGGATGTTAGGTCGGCTTTTCAAATGTTGGCTCAAGCCAATAGAGAGGTGGTAGCTCCCATGAATCCTAATGTGAAGTCGGCAGCTTCAAGATTAAAGGACTTTTCAAGGATGAACCCTCTATAATTTTATGGCTCTAAAGTTGAGGAGGACCCTCAAGAATTTATCGATAAGGTTTATAAGGTACTTTCTATTATAGGGGTGACTCTCGTAGAGAAGGTAGAGTTGGCCGCTTACTAATTGAAAAGTGTTGCTCAAGTGTGGTATAACCAATGGAAGGAGGAAAGGCCGGTAGGAGCGAGTGTAAAATATTTAAGTCTGCTTTTCTTGACAGGTTCTTTCCCCTTGAGATGAGGAAAGCAAAGGTGCAAGAGTTCATTAACCTTCGTCAAGGAAGTATGAGTGTGAGGGAGTATGCTCTAAAGTTCACCCAACTATCCAAGTACGTTCTAACTATGGTGGCAGATTCTAGGGCTAAGATGAGTAAGTTTTTTATGGGTGTCTCCGACATAGTAGTTAAGGAATGTCGAACGACAATGCTCATCCATGATATAGATATCTCACATCTTATAGTGCATGCCCAACAAATTGAGGAATCAAAACTCAAGGAAAAGAATAGGGAGGTAAAGAGGGCTAGGACCGGTGATGGGAACTTCTCCAAATCAAGGTCCGATGGACAAATTCGGCCAAGATTTAGACAAAGGTTTTCCAACCAAGGCTCTTCCAATGCTCCTTCCAAGTTCACTAGAGATAGGGTAACTAACCCCAAGCCTCAAGGAGGTAATAGCAGTGGATCTTCATTTTCTAGGCCTAATTGTACCAAGTGTGGAAGGAGGCACGATGGTAAGTGTCTAGCCGACATGGATCGTTGTTATGGCTGTGGTAAGAGTGGTCACCAAATGAGAGATTGCCCAATGCTTATGGCTAATGGAAGATAAGGCATGCAAGCTCCTCCTAGTGGTTCAAATTCCAATGCTCCAAAGAAAAACCACTTCTATGCTCTCCAAAACCAAGGTGAACAAGAGAATTCTCCGGACGTGGTCACCAGTATGTTAAAAGTTTTCCATATAGATGTGTATGCTTTGTTAGACCCCGGTGCTACTATGTATTTTGTGACGCCATATGTGGAAATGAGATTTGATGTGCTCCCTAATGTGTTGTTAGAACCTTTTTTTGTCTCTACTCCTATTGGTGATTCTCTGGTGGCTAAGAGGGTTTATAGAAGATTCCCCGTTTCCCTATCCGATAGAGTTGCTCTTGTTGATTCGGTAGAGCTTGACATGTTAGATTTCCATGTTATACTTGGTATGGATTGGCTGCACTTTTGTTATGCGTCGACTGATTGTAGAACTCATGTAGTCAAGTTTTAGTTCCCGAATGATCCTGTTCTTGAGTGGAAGGGGGAAAATTATATGTCCAAGGTTCAGTTGGTCTCATGTCTTAAATCTAGAAAGATGATCTCCAAGGATTGCATTTACCATCATGTTAGGGTGAGGGATGTAGATTTCGAAACCCCCACTCTTGAGTCGGTCCCTATTGTAAATGAATTTCCAGAAGTATTTCCAGATGATCTACTCAGTATTCCTCCCGAGCGGGAAATAGACTTCGGTATTGACCATCTCCCAGATATGCAACCTATCTCAATTCCTCATTATAGAATGGCCTCAGCGAAGTTAAAGAAATTGAAAGAACAGTTGATGGACTTGTTGGATAAGGTCTTCATTCGACCAAGTATCTCACCATGGGGTGCTCCCGTGTTGTTTGTTAGAAAGAAAGATGGGTTTTTTTATATGTGCATCGATTATCGTCAGTTGAACAAAGTGATCATTAAGAACAAGTATCCTCATCCAAGGATAAATGATTTGTTTGACCAACTACAAGGGGCAAGTTATTTCTCGAAAATTGACCTTAGGTCGGGTTATCACCAATTAAGGGTGAGAGGTGAAGATATTCCAAATATGGCTTTTTGAACCCGGTATAGTCATTTTGAGTTTTTGATAATATCGTTTGGGTGGACTAATGCTCCGTTGCCATTTATAGACTTGATGAATAGGGTGTTTTAGACAATATCTTGATATGTTTGTGATTGTGTTCATTGATGACATTTTGATCTATTCAAGGAGTGAGAATGATCATGTTGACCATTTGAGAATCATATTGCAAGTTCTTAAAGACCATCAACTTTTCGCAAAGTTTAGCAAGTGTGAATTTTGGTTAAGGTCTGTAGCATTCCTTGGGTATATTGTGTCAAGTAAGGGTATTGAGGTAGATCCTAAGAAGACAGATGCGGTCAAGAGTTAGCCAAGACCGCTAACTCCTTCGGACATTAGAAGCTTCTTGAGTTTTGCCGATTATTATAGAAGGTTTGTTGAGGGATTTTCTTATATTTCCTCTCTAATGAAGACTTTGACTCAAAAGAAGGCTAAGTTCATTTGGTCAAAAGCTTGTGAGAAAAGTTTCCAAGAGTTGAAGGATAGACTTACTTCCGCTCCGGTGTTTACTTTACCGAAAGGTATAGATGGCTTTGTGGTGTATTGTGATGCCTCTAGAGCTGGGTTGGGATGTGTGCTTATGCAAAATGGTAAGGTGATTACCTATGCTTCAAGGCAACTTAAAGTCCATGAGAAGAATTATCCTACTCCTGACTTTGAATTAGTGGCGGTTATCTTTGCCTTAAAGATTTGGAGGCATTATTTATACAGGATCACAAGAGTTACAATACATGTTTAGTCAAAAGGACTTGAATCTTCGCCAAAGGAGATGACTTGAACTATTGAAGGATTATGACATGAGTGTTCTTTATTACCCCGACAAGGCAAATGTGGTAGCGGATGCTCTAAGTCGGTTGTTTATGGGTAGTGTTGCCCATATCAAAGATGATAAGAAAGAGTTGGTTCAAGATGTTCATAGGTTGGCCCGATTAGGTGTTTAATTAGTGGACTCTACCAAAGGTGATGTTATGGCTCACAATGGGTCCGAATCGTCTTTTGTGGCGGATGTGAAATCTAAGCAATGCCTTGATTCTATCTTGGTTGAATTGAAAGAGACGGTACCTAAGAAATCCGTTGAGGCTTTCTCCCAAGGGGGAGATGGTGTACCTAGATACCAAGGCCATTTATGTGTTTTTAATGTTGATGACTTGAGAGAGAAAATTTTGTCAGAAGCTTATAGTTCTCAATATTCTATTCACCCCGAGAGCTACCAAGATGTACCGTAACTTGTAGAAGGTCTATTGGTTGAATGGAATGAAGAAAGATATCCAAAATTTGTGGCTAAGTGTCCTAATTGTCAACAACTTAAGGTTGAGCATCAAATACCGGAAAGTTTATCCCAAGATATAGGTATTCCTACTTGGAAGTGGGAAAAGGTGAACAAGGACTCTATTGTTGGGTTACCTCGCACACGGAGACAACATGACTCTATTTGGGTTATTGTAGATCGGATGACAAAATCTGCTCACTTTATTCCCATCAAGGTTTCCTTTTTGGCGGAGGACTATGCCAAGTTGAATATAAGAGAGATGGTGAAGTTGCATGGAGTGCCTTTATTTATTATTTTCGATCGTGGCCCTCAATTCACTTCTCATTTTTCGAGGTCTTTTCAAAAGGGCCTTGGAACCAAGGTTAATCTTAGCACGACTTTTCATCCCCAAACCGATGGGCAAGTGAAACGTACTATCCAAACATTGAAATATTTGTTAAGGGCTTGTGTAATTGACTTTAAGGGTAACTGGGATGACCATTTGCCATTGGTAGAGTTTGCCTACAATAATAGCTATCACTCAAGTACCGGTATGGCTCCATTTGAGGCCATGTATGGTAGGAAGTGTAAATCTCCTATAGGTTGGTTTGAGGTGGGGGAAATTGCTTTGATAGGTCCTGAATTGGTTCTAGAGGCCATTGAGAAAGTCTGACTCGTTAGAGAGAGGTTGAGAACGACTCAAAGTCGGTAAAAGTCTTATGCCGATGTGAGGAGAAGGGACCTAAAATTTGAGGTTAACGATTGGGTCTATTTGAAAATCTCACTCGTGAAGGGTGTGATGAGATTTGTTAAGAAGGGGAAACTTAGTCCCAGGTATATAGGCCCATACCAAAGTATTGATAAAGTTGTCTATGAGTTAGATTTGCCAAGTGAGTTGGCTTTGGTGCATCCGGTGTTTCATGTTTCTATAATTAAGAAGTGTGTCGTAGATCTGACATCTATAATCCCCTTATAAGGGTTGGGGGTTGATGAAAGTCTTTCATATGAAGAAGTTTCGGTAGAGATTCTAGACCTGCAAGTCAAGAAATTGAGAAACAAGGAAATAGCTTCCGCAAAGGTTTTATGGGGGAATCAACTAGTTGAGGGTGCTACTTAGGAGGCCGAGGCCGATATAAAGTCCCATTATCCTTATCTTTTTCCTTCTACTCCAATTATAGCTTGAGGTAAGTAGTTCCTCTTGAGTTTTCCTTGTTTTGGGAGTCATGTGCGCATGATTTCCCTATGTTATGCATGTTCATGAGAAATTTATGTTTTGCAAGAAAATGAGTTTACATGATTTATTTTCCTCATGTTGTTGAGCATTGAGTAAGAGTTGCCTACATGCTTAATGAGATGGATTGTTGAATATGCTTTAGTTATGCTTTTTTAGAGTAAATTGCATAAAGGCTCCATAAGATTGTGTTAAGCATGCTTTTAGGTTGGAGAAGGTAATTCCTCCTAAGAACATGAGAAATGTTGAGATTTCATGCAGAATGGGTTGTTAGATGTAGTTCCTACCTGTGATGCATTGAGTATGTTTGAGTTGGATTTGATGTTTGCTTCTTTGAATTATGCATTGTTATGGTGTTGCATATATGATGGGCTGCTAGTCTTGAGTCTTACTTTTGTAAGGTGTCTAGAGTGTCATTTGAGGACGAATGTCGATATTGTAACATCCTGTAAATTAGTAGCCCAAACTAGAGTTTAGTGTGAGGATGCAAGCCAAGGACAAAGAGCAAGAACTAAGGGAAAGGGCCAAGGCTACCCAAAACTCCCAAGGCACTGCCCACCTTGACACGTGAGCCTTCACGACTCATGGTGGCCACCACGTCCCGTGGTGCCTCCCATGGTGGTGAGGCAGTAGCCTCCTTAAGGCTGCCCAATGTTGGCTCATCTCCATAAGCCACTTCACGGTCAGTAGTGAAGACCACTGCTTGTGGGAAGGCTCGTGGTAATGCCTTCACCACTGGCTCATAGTCCACTGAGGGGACCATGACTCGTGGTCATGACCACGGCTCGTGGGACCTCACGTGGTCCCTGGGCAAGTGACTTTTAATTGAGGGTGTTTTGGGTAATTCTTATTTTAATCCAACTTAAGTGAGGTCGTTTTGCCTAAGCCTAGGGTCACTATATAAGTCATTTTAACTCTAAAACAAACCCAATTAAGTCATATTTTCCAAAATCCAAATAAATCCCAAAGTTCATCCCCTTCAAAATATTTCTCTCTTTAAACTTGGGGAAAAACTTGGGGAAGAAGAAGAAGAAGGAGATTGGGCTTTGTTGTTAAGGTATGGTAGTTTTCATCCATAGATAGCTTTTATCCATGGAGTACTCTCAGAATCTCAATTTCAAAAAGATAGAAATCCCCAATTGTAAGGTTTGATTCAAAAGTCATGGGTTCCTTTCAAACTCGATTCTAATGGTTGAATTATGCTATACTAAGCATGAATTGATGATTTCCTATGGTTTTTATGATGTATCCCCAAGAACCCATGAAATTCCTATATTTCTCAAAGTTGATGATATGACGTGAGTCTCTATTGATGAAAGAGGAGTTGAATTATAATGATATTCATGTCTAATGCTTGAATTCTAGATGTGATGATTGAAAGAAAGTATAGAACCTCAAAGAGGTAAAGTATGAGATTATGCATTTTCTATTAAATCAATGAAATTGTATTACTGATGCTTTGAGAGTAAAGTATCTATGTTGTTGTTGTTGTTGTGTTGTTGAAAGGACATTCTCATACACACACCTAGGCCTAAGTAATGAAGGTTCTACAGTTGAAAGACTTTCTCACCTAATTGAATCTAAAAGCAAGTAATCTTGGATGGTGAAAGGTTTTCTCACGCATGATCTAAAGAGTTATTTTAGTGACGTACCTTGAATTGGTATGCCAAGGGCACCCTTTCATGAGGAGCTAAAAAGAGTTATTCTAATGATGTAACTTGAATCGGTAGGCCAAGGGCACCCTTTCATGAGTAATAGAGTTTAAGTCGAGACTTAATAAATACGTAGTAAGAATTTAATGCTTAGCACCAAGTGGATATTGTATGAGATGGAAGTTCTCCCATAGTAAGGTCGGGTTTCTAGAAGCAATCTCTTGAGATGAAAGCTCTCCCGTAGTAAGGTCGGGTTTATAGTAACAATCTCCATATCCCTTAAACTATGTGCCCTCATAGGTTATTTAGCTAATGGATCCATCTAAGCTAAGATTATCGATTCCACCTTAGGCAAGTAGACCAACCCTTTTCAGTGAGGGAGCCACCGGATTCCATGTTAAGCTCACTTGGCCTCATGTCGGTTAAGGCTTATTTCCCACAATAACAAGAAGTTTAATATTGAACTAAGGCTTTCTTAAAGAGGCGTCCCGGAGTGTTCAAAGTAATCATGAACTAAGGCATGCTTAAAGAAGTATCTCGTAAGTGTACGAAGGTTTTCAAGATAAGACTAGTTTGCATTCAAGATGATATTTTGAGTTATGTTTTCCAACTATCTCCACGATGATAGTGCATGCTTTCAAATGAAATGTCCCTTTTTGCATGTTTTAAGTGTTTTTATGCATGACTATCATACTTAGTGCATTTTTATACTAACGCCTACTTTTGCCTACATTTTTCCCAAGTGTAGGATCCGGTTCTCAAAGGTGGTAATTCTCGTGGCTTGAGCTTGGATTGATTGTATTCCCAATCTTGGTGAGTCCTCATGATTCAAGGACGGACTTCTTATATTTTAGCTTCTTTCATGAACTTTTCCTTTTGGACATGTTGTATAGGCTAGGCCCTATTTCATTCAAAAATTGTAATAGATGGTTATGTTGAGACAAAGTGTCTAGACTGCCGCTTTCACTTATAAAAAAAAATTAGACTTGAAATGTGTTTTCTCTCATTATTCTATTTACTTATGTTATGAGGACTACGAGGCTTTTGTGGAGTCCTTCGGAATTCTATACGCCATGTTACATCTAGGGGCTATCCCTGGGTTGTGACAAATAGAGTATTAACTTGCATATTATTTGAGAAGTACTAAATAAATTTCTCAAATTGATTGAGTAATAAATATAAAAGCTTTTTCTAAAAATTACATAAAATACTATAAACAGCAATTTAAAATATTTGAAAGTCATATAAAACTTGATTAACTCTCCAAACTTTATCTGTGTCACATAAATGAGACAAAGAAAGCAATGTATTATTTAAAATTATGAAAATACTATAAGTAACAATAATTAACATGTAACAATAATTAACAATTGTAAAAATTTGGCTGGCTCTCCAAATTTAATCGATATCACGTAAATTAGGACACTAGAATAACATACATTGGGCATGTGTTGGCACTGACTCATATATCTAGTATTCATAATAATACACTACCTATAGAAGTTCAACTTTATTCACTTGTATATGTATATAAATGAGATAAATATTGAAAACACCCCTAAACTTGGCGTGAATTATTACTTTAGTCCTCCAACTATTAACAACCTTAAAAGCATCCCTCTACTTGATTAAGTGAATTTAAAACACTTCTCTTATGTCACGTGTGCACATGTAGAATTTTCTGTTGATGTGGTGTACACATATATCTATGTAATATAAAAATTTTTAAAGAACATTTAAATAATTAAATGTTTACTATTTAGCAATTTAAGAAGACAAAAGAATTTTTTTTCTTTTTAAAAATTTATTTTTTCTTATCACCCTACTTCATCCTCTATCCAGTACCCCTAGCCTCACACCTCACTACCCACCCACCCAAAAAACATTCTTTTAAACTTTTTTTTGGACGGAGAGAGGAGTGAGATAAGAAAAATATATATATTATTTTAAAAGTAATCTTTTAAGGGGGGAGTCGGGACACTCGGTGGTGTTGGATAAAAAGGTTTTTCAAAAAAAACTTTTAAAATTTTTTGAGGGGTGAGTGGGTGGAGGTGGGTGGTGGGTTTGGGGTACCTGGGTAGGGGATGAGGTGATGTAAGAAAAGAAATTCAAAAAAATCTCTTGTACTAAATTTTAGCATTTAATTATTTGAATATTTTTTTTTACTATATATATCTATGTGTACACCACATCAACAGAAAATTCCACATATATGCATAAGTGGATGACATGTGGCATAATATGGATGTTTTTAAATTACTCAAATAAGTAGATGAGTGTTTTCAAAGCTGATAATAGTTGAGGGACTAAAGTAATAATTCACACTAAGTTTAGGGGTATTTTCAATGCATATGTCACGCCCCAATCCTACATGTGGACATGGCTGGCACTTGAGAACCATTGTTGGTTCCCAAGCGAACCCTTGGTCTGACTTAATACTCAGCCGAAGACTTATTCAACAATATAGGAACTCAAATGCAAGGATTTAACTCAAATGTCTCAAAGTAATTAACTAAGAAATATTTAGAGAAACATTCAACTGACCAAAAAAAGGCAACTCAAGTCTTAAGCATTTAACAATGGAAATGAACAAGACTTCTCAAAACACTATTGTTTATCTATGAAGCCTATAACAACTACGATGGAAGTCGGGACAAGATTTACGACATCTAACAAGACTGAAAGTAAATGTGGAACCCTCCTAAGCAAGGAGGCTTACCAAAGCAACTCTGGAACTGCAAGTGGTATCAACAAGGCACCTGTTGATGACCACGATTACCTGTATCTGCATCATGAAAGATACAGGCCAAATGACATCAGTAAATCGAATATATGAGCATGCAAGGGGAACTCTAAAGCACAAACATAAGCTTGAACTGATAAAAAAAAAGAGCATACTCATCTCATCTCATCTCAACTCAACTCAACTCAACTCAACTCAACTCAATTCAATATAAAAGCAACAATAAAGATGCAGTATAAAGAAAGCTTTTAAAACAATGGATAATAACTCAATGTATTTAAAAATACAATAATAACTCTTTTACTCTTATTTGGGAGATTCTCTAACCTACAGCTATCACTATGAGCTATGTGATGATACATCATCTCACCCACACTGTCAGAACTATCCTATACATTGTCGGAGTATAAGACATATCCAACTAAGTGGATCCATTAAGATATGCTTAAAAGTAATAAGGAATCATCTAAAAAGTATGACTCTTTACCCATGTTGGCATACATGGTTTATGAGAACTTTAAGTTGTCTAAAGTCGTCCCCACACCGGTGCTCAATACTACTCCCAATTATATAAATCATGTTCATATCTTTAAAAACATTTTCTCATCCTCAAACTTTGATATTATTACTCAAACGGTTCTCTTAAAAGAGATAGTACTCAAAAACTCATCATGAACTCATTTGGAAATCAAAGTTTCCTCTCATTTTAAATGTAAACATTTACTCTTGGAAATACTTAGTTCCCTTATATTCATTTTGAAAAAAATGAATTCAATTCTCCTCATCCTCATACTCATTTTACTCAAGTCAAGATTGAAAAAGACTTCTCAAAGACTTTCTCAAATTTTTACTCTTAATCTTTACTTTAATTTGAAAAGTGAAATTAAGAGACATGATTAGGATATATGAAGGATCTCTCAATGATTTATGAATGTTTTAGATAGTTTGGATTAAGAAGGGATTGAAAACTCGACTTAAAGGAATAAGTACGAAACGAGAGCAGAGAAAGAAAGTGGTCTGATGCTCCGGGTGCAATGCTAGCATGTCGCGCTAGGCCTCTATTTACTAGGGGTCTTATTGGGTGCAATGTTGGCATGTTGCTCTAGGCCTCTATTTACAGAGGGTTTGATTGGGCGCATTGATGGCACATCGCTCCAGAACCCTATTGACTTGGTGTCTAATTGGGCGCACTGTTGGCGCTTCGGAAGAAGCCCCCATTTACTGGGGTATGATTAGGCGCACTGGTGGCGCGTCGCGCCAAGACCCCTGGCGCTATAGAGGCGCACCGCACCAGCCCAAATCCGGAAATCCGACCAATTTTCTTTTTCGATTTTTGGCCCTAACTTGCCTAGAATCGATTGATTTCTTCCAAACTCCCTTAGATTAATTAACCCAACACAAGTAAACCAAAATCCACTCGAAAATTCCTCAAGAAAAACACTCATTCGCAAGATCCTCACCTTAAAACTCAACAAAACCCCATTATCAAAGAATAAAGCACAAATCTCAAAGAACTCAATACACTCAATTTCATGGATGAATTTGAAATTTTGAAACGCATCATTTAGCTCTTTCTATGACTGAGGTGTTACAACATATCTCTATATAAATACAAATTACCACATGTATCTATTCATACAAAATTTTGGGGCTTTTTTCATTTAAGTCGGTCTAAACCACCTAAACCTAGCACCGCAGTAGCCCTCTATTCTATCAACCCATTAGCTATTGCAGAGATGAAATCTCTGATCGACTTAGATCAAATGGAGAGATGCCCATCTCCCTCATCTGGTCCTAGTGGAACCCAAACCTAGCCTGTCCTCTCAACACATCAATTCCTATGGAACCCAACTAATCTTAAAATCGCGACTCAAGCCACTTTCTCTTTAGAAATTATCAACGGGATCGAGATCAAGTTGCGAAACGCCGCCAATCTTCTTCTTACTAGCCCCCAGTGACGACAACCACCAGGTATTTGATTTTTTCATCTTTGTGGTAAAATAAAAAATAATATAGGTTAATCTCTTTTAATAAACAAATTATTATAAATTTATTTAAAAAATAATAATTTATTCTGTATTTAAGTTCCCGCCCAATTTTTATCTCTTTCAACTGATAGTTACTAATTCGTTTTTTTGGTTAAGAATCCGTTTTGTTTCCACCTTCTTCCTTAAAGCAATCCCTAAATATTTGTTCTATCTTCTTCATATAAATCTCTATTGTTTTTCTTTGTTACACAACAATGGCTGTTATAATTGTAATTATTGATGCATCAATCTTTCTACAGGCTATTAGCCATCTCTACCTTTACTTGTCCAAAACTCTGGTGGACTCGTTCCATCAAAACTCTTCATCTAGTGGACTCATTCCAGTCTTACACTGGTATTTGATCCAGTCTTACACTGATATCTGATGGCCTCTTAGGAGGCTCTATTTTTGTAGTTCTTGAAGCAGAGAGATATCACACTTATCTATTGTTTGATGATCATGTTTTCTTATGTGAAGTAGTACTACTCTTATATTAGAAAATGCTTGTTCAACATGTCTGTTTCATAGATCTAAGAGTATTTGGTCTTTTTATTGCTCCATTTTGGCTACCTGTCTTGTCAATGTGTTTTCAATGTACACATCACTGCGGACTCTGGTTTATGCACACCAAAAGTTCTCCTTTCTCCAGCATTCGATTCAGGGAAGCTTCTTCATATTGTTTCTTTGATTTTTTTGTATATATGTGTGTAAACACACAATATAATAATTTAGAATTGTCATTTTTATTCTTAGATACGACATGGTCTTATTGTAGTATATTGGTAAAAGATGTAAAACATGTAACTTCAAATATTAACATAACTATTATAAAAGTAAGAATAGGTTCTAGTTAATAATATGTTAGCTATTTGTCTGCAATACATTACCTCAGATATTGTTGTAAAAACTTTATTTATTAATATGAAATAGTTTAATTCAAAGTTCTAAAAATAATTCTAAAATAATTCTTCTAAAAAAAAAGTAGATAGTTTTTTTTTTTCTTTTTTTTTATATAAAATTGTGTATCTTTTTTATAATTTTTTAACAATCTTCACTATTGATACAAGTGAAAGCTTTTTTTGTGCGTAAATTTTGTTCCTTTTTTTTTATCATCTCCAGTATTATTTTAAGTAAAAATCTCGCCCCCACCCCCTCGCTCTCTCTCTCTATATATATATGATAAGTCATGAGATTTTGATGTTATTGTGCACTCGTTCCTTACTCTTTTGGGGTTTTTTGAAGAAAAAACACACCCAAAAAAAAAAAAAAAAAAGTAGTTGAAAGTCCATCATATATATGAGACCGCATCTCAAATGTTGCGACCACAAACTTTGTCAATTATTGAATCAATTACAATCATTAGTCATTAGTTCTAAATTCAATCAACAATATTACCTTCTTTTTTTCCTTTAGAAATTTAGACTTTAAGTTGGACATTACACTTTTGAGTAAATTTTTAAATGTATTCGATGTGGAAATTGACTCCAACCTAATTGAATTCTATATTTAATCAATGACCGTTTTATATCATTTCAAGATGTTATTTGTGCATACAAAATTTGACGTCATTACCGAAGAATAGGGTTTAGAAATTACTATCTAGTATTTTAGATTTTACTTATAGCCTATATTTCTCATGTTATTTTTTGTGTTATTTGTGTTGATACATGTGTGACAAGAGGACCTAGAAAAAACGATTGAGCAGAATTTGACACAATCTAGCTTTGCTAAGTAACATACTATTTTTAAAATTATAACAGATAATTAAAGATGGAGAGAGTATAATCAATATGAGATATACCTAATCAACTTTTTTTTTTGTTCGTATATATGCAATGTATAAAAATTGTATTTTATATATCTATGATCTGAACTAAATTTATAACAAGACCATAGTAGATTCACTATAATCTTTCCATACAATTGACTAGTAAAATCATAATTCACTATTAAAACTTGTTAGGGCCTAAAGCAAACGTTTTACTAGCCTATAGGCTTCCACCTCGTTAGGGAAAGCCTGTTCGAGCTCCTCAAGGAGATGCCCTTGTAAATCCTTGAATGCATTTGTATCTCTTGTATATTCGTCTGGATTTTTTCCATCATCAATCAAGTTCATAACGCCCATTGGCACTTGAATATGACATTTTTCTCCCAATTTCGCCATATTATCAAGCTCAACCACAAGATTATTCATGCATTGAACAAGGGGAATTACGTCGTAAGAAGAGCTTGCGAGATAAAGTTGGTTCAGAATTTCTAAAGTTTTATCGATTGAATTTGTGACTTGATTGAGATTTTGTTTTGATAAGTCCATGGCTTATGTTTGGAGGATCGAGTATACAAATGAAAGAGGAAAATCTTTTGAATGTTACTTCAAGTTCTTTCTATTTCCCTATCGTTCTTTCTAATCTTTCTATTGAAAATAATTAATAACTTTCTTATATATAATAGTAAGAAACCAAATTAAATTAGGACTAAAAAACATATTTCTATATAAGTTAGGACCAATAAATTCTAACTAGATATGAATTAAATAAATACCAAAATAATCAATCCTAGACAACTTAAAATTCCTACTCCAATTCTGAATTATTATTCTAATAACAAATATATATAAATGAGAGATGTGTAATAAGGACACTAAAGTATTCTTTCCGTGTTTTGTTGGGAATAGGGATTCTAATTAAGAAATATAAAGGGTAAAGTTATTGGGAAGAATCAAAGAAGTATTATATTATAGAGATTATATTATTCATCGTATACTATATACTTCATTTTGTTACTCAAATTTCAACCTTGATTATTTTTAATATTATTGAGTTCTAAATTAAATATTTATGATACATATATTAAATAAATTCTTAAAATAAATATAGTGTTTGGATCAAAATTACTTTGTTTTCATCAAATTCGTACCCTATATGCTTATGTTTAATATAATATACATTTTTTGGCAAATACATGAATACAAAATACAAGTGTCAAATGTCCTAAGACCCTACTACTAATAAATACACCAATTAAAGAATGTGTTAGTCAATTAACTAAACAATTTAAAGGGGAAAAAAAGAATGCAAAAATAATAAGAAAAAGAAAAATAATGTCTGAGCCCGGGTTCGAACCGGGGACCTCTAGTGTGTGAGACTAGCGTGATAACCGACTACACCACCCAGACCTGCTTGTCCATCAAATGTTATTTAAAGTAATATCAATTACTTATTCACAAATTGCATAACTTTTTTTGTTCTGATTAAAAGTTTGTTACTCCCTCAGTCCAACAATACTTGTCCAATTTAGAAAAATCAAGAGATATTTATCCCTATTAGAATTATTTATTGTTTTTTAAAGGGGTGTGTCAAATCAATAGCAAACAACTATGGTTAAGTAAACAAAAACCAGATAGCACATAAACATAATAATATCACTAAACACAATATAGATGTAAAAGGAAATCAGCCATGTCGAATTCTTTATTATCTATCTTCAGCCTACCACGCACAACCTCTACCCTTCGGGTGAACACTTTGCGGTAACCTGATCGTTGTTCAATAGCTTGCAAACATGTGGGAGACCACCTCCCAACCACTCAACCATGCCCTTGCGGGCAATCTTCTAAGTTGAATTTCAGACAATTGTGACTTTTACCTCAGCAGAGTGAATTTGATGTGATTTTCCGCAAAAGGACATATTTGATAGATATTCAATGGATATTATAGTAAATGAGTTGTTATGATAGGTAAAATTATATTAGTGTAATGCTTTTAGCAATGCCGTTGTATACAAGTGAAACTCTTAAAAAAAAATTGCTCCAAAACTCACTTTATTTATGTATTTTCAAATCTGAAAGGGCTATGCAGAAGCTCCTTTGTAACCCGAGATATGAAATGAAATGAAATGCAATATGTGATAACATCAGATCAGCTCCAGATGATTCAACTTATAATATCATACAGCTACAGCATGTTCCCAAGACTATCTTTTCTTTCAAAGTCACATGGATTTTCTCAAGACGATCAATTATTTCTTGAAATGAGGGTCTACGATCAGGGTTCTTGTGCCAGCATTCACGAAGCAACCTGCACACAATGTCAATGTCAGTTTCCGTTATGTCTCTATGCATGTTTCTAGTTTTCTATGATTCAGCCCGTGTCGGTGCATATAACTTGAGCTCAATTTTCGATATGTTGAAGGAGCTAAGTTTCGCTAATAAGGAAATTTTAAGGAAGAAGAACCTAAGCATTCGGCCCTATATATGCTATGAAGCACAATCAGCAATTAGAAAGCAAGTGGTTATAGCAATCAAGATTTTCTAGCACATAAAAGGAGTTACCAGCTTGACACCAGAAAAGACGGAAAAAAAGAAACTTGATACTCCATTGTTTCTTATAGTTATATAGTGTGCATCACTTTTATGGGAGCCGAAAGCTAAGAACCAAACAGCTACATTAACGCCCTCTAATAAACTGACTTCCAGATTCTTGCCACAGAAACAAATCTCAGAATGCTACTGCATACTTCCGATAGGAGTGCAACTTCTTTACCTTAAGGTGAGTCATTAATTTGATTCTGCTCACAAAATGGTTTCTTTCACCTTTCAAAATCAGGAAACATTTCCAAGATTTTGTGATCCAAACAAGCTCAATATTAGCACACATTTTGGCAGCAAAAGTAATAAAAAACACACACAAATTTCAGTAAAAACCACACAAAATATACTATATATTCACTTTCCCCCAAACTTTCAAACTCAAAATGTACCCTGCATCATTTAGACACACATGGAATACAAACTATAACAGTTAGACTTCAATGATCACCACATAGGCATAGTACTTGTTAGCAGAAAAGGAAAAATGGTAAGGTTTGGAAATACAGCAATAATTGAATAACATACATCTTGATTTGCTCAGGAAAGATGTATGACGCGAGATGTGGCCGATAATCTTCGTATGCCGTCTTATCTGCCACTTTCTCTGCAGCTTCCTCCCTATTTGATGGTCCTCCTAGGAACATCTGTAGTGCAGAAGCATATGCCTACCTTTTCCTTATACTTGAAAGAAATTAATGTTGCAAGACCAAGAATGTGCTAATATTAAAGATGATCAAAATGTGTGTGGATTGTTTCCCTAGCTATATTACTCTTATGATTCAGGGCCTAAATTCCCACAGCAATATTTGAGAACACACTATGATGATAGGTAGGGGAAAGTTGTGTAGTCCTGTATTCAAGTAAATGTAAGCATGTAAGTTCACTCACCTCATGGACGATTAGAGCAAATGAAAAAACATCAACACTCTTCCCATATGATTCTCGACGGTAAACTTCTGGAGCCATATATCGATCTAAATAAACATGGATATAGTTACGTTTCAGGAGTCGACTGACGGAGGAAAAGGAAAATACAGATTAGCTTAGTAATACTCTGTACATGATCCAGTCCCTCCAGTCATTTTGTAACCATAAGAATCCTTCTGTTGTGCAATTTTACTGAGTCCAAAGTCTGTGACTTTAAGATGCCCTGCTTCATCCTGCAATACATTTCTGCAGGAGTAGAAAGTTGATATGATAGCTGCACAGAAATACTAAATCTGAATGATACAAGTATTTTGTACTCCCTGGATTGACAAGTACCGATAGGTTTGATGTGAATGAGCTGAGTTAAATATAGCTAGTGAAACTGCCAGTACCTAGGAGTCAAATCTCTATGGATAATAGAATGAGGCTTATGCTGATGTAGATAGTTCATTCCTCTGCAAATGCAAACAAACAACTTAGGATATAGCTGCTTTAAAGATTATATATATTATGACATAACCACAAAATTGCTTCTTTCAATTTTTAAGAAAGACATTTTAATAGTGAGAAGCACCAAGCTGAAAATAAATCACCAAGAATTACTTCCTCCATTATGTAAATAAATCAGCAAGGATGTCTACAAATTTTCATCCTTCTATCAATCTTTTTGGCAGTTGATACTAATATTAAGAACTCTGAGGATTGAACTTAGTTGTCTACACAATTCAACATTACAGCAACTTTCTACCTATGGTCATGGCCGAATTATTTTAATTTGGTCATTGCTTGGTTCTGTTCAGATATAGTACAAACTCTATAATAAGCACATATTACATATATCAATTAAGAACTCGGGCTATAAAAAATCTGATCCATATCAAACATATCTTGGCATAAGATGCATAGTAAGGTTAAAAGCACATCAATGCATGAAAGAGTGCTTTTCCAACTTAATAATTGCACATAGTAGATGGAAACTTAATGTTTTGCATTTATGGAAAAGAAATTACAAAATAATAAACTGGAAAAAGGTGCAAAGTTGAGTGAAAAACAAAGAAACAGAAATGCTGGTAAATTGTGCCAAAAAGTGTCGTGTAACAGTTGAATTGGAAGCTAACTTATCATTGAACCTTATACCTTGCAATATCTAGTGCATAAGCAACTGCTGTCAGTGGATCAAGTCTTCCTTTCTTTCTCAATTGGTCATACAGGCTTCCCTAGATTTCCAATTTGTAGAAATATCAGTGCGACCGTGACTAAAAGCTCAGGTACTCGTATAATAACACCTATATCTCAAAGCTGAGGAGGATATCACATCATCAGAGTGCTCCTGAACATCATACAAGACTTACATTTCGAAGATACTCGGTGAGAAATATCAATCGATCAGATTGATTTAGAACCCCGAGAAACTGCACAATATTGGGATGGCGCAACTTTTTCCACAATGCTAATTCCTTCATAAAAGCATTCCTGTGAAGCTCTCAATTATGGATGTTATGAGTCCAAATATTAAAGCCAAGTTGACCGAGTTACGTTATTGTTACTCTTACATCATATTAATCCAAAATCTGGAGGAAAAAAGTATTGCTTATGTGATTTTTAAATTACAGCTCTGTAAAAAATCAGTTAACTCACTTCACCATTGGGTTTGATGCAATGGAAGCACGAATGGTTTTTGCGGCAACTTCTGTACCGCGCCACTTTACCAAATAAACTTCACCATATGCACCCTGCGATTTGCACTCACAGTCATTAATAACCAAAACAAATATAAAGTGAATTGAAACATTAAAAGAACATAGTCAAGTTGATATTTGCCTTGGCTTCTGGGTAAGAGAAATTACTTCTCCAATAAGAGTTGCGTCCTTCATGTCCACTTCACCATGACCAATCATACAACATGGTGCATCAGAGTCACCCAACTACATCAAGCAAAAGGAATGAAGGTAAAAAGAAATGTTAATATAATACAACATTTCGCAGAAATTTATATTATCTAACACTGCCACCAAAGTAAAGATAATATTGTGGTAAAGAACATGCAGTTCTGACTAGGATCCTATCTACATCAACTCATCCAGAAGGCATACATATGACTTAGCCTGTCCTCTTTCCTGCTGGGGTTTATTGTTACTTAGTTTCCTTTATTTCTTTCTCAAACTAACAAGCTAGGTGATCACAAGTTTATCTCACATGAATTAGTTTAAATGAGTTGGAATTCAAACTACAATCATTCTCACAGACAAAGGATGGCTCATAGAATGTCATGGTTCAGAATAATACTCATAAAATTACCTAGAATCAAACACTAAGGCAACCTTGGAACATATCTCGTGTTTCTTTAAAGGAGCTCTTGGACTTGGATATTATATAACAACCATACGCATACTCGTATTAAGTGTTTCGTAGATGTTGGCTGGCATTGGATCTAGAATTGACAGAAGATTCACCACAGGCAATTGTGTCTTTGTAGGTGGGAACCTCATGGAAGAGCAAGAAACAAAGTATTGTATTTCAATTCAGGGCAGAACCAGAGTACGGTATGGCTCAGTTCACATGTGAAATAATATGGACACATCACATTTTAGCTGAAATTGGTTTGAAGCCCTAGTCACCAGCAAAACTCTGTTGCGATAATTAGGCAGTGCTACACAATGCCAAAAATCAAGTGTCTATGAAAGGATAAAGCATATCAAGGTTGACTGTAATTTGATCTGTGAGAAGATTCAAGAGAACCTCATCTCTACTTGATATGTGAAGACATGTGAGCAACTGGGTGATATATTCACCAACACTTTGAATGGAACTCAGGTTGAAAATCTTTGTCACAAGCTGGACATAATTAACATGAATGCTCCAACTTCAGAGGGAGTGTTACAGGATATACATAGACACCTAATGTAAATATACACATTCTCATGTAATATCCATAGCACAATTATAGGTAGAGATTTCTATGGTTTTTCTGATTTTGTTTCTTTGAATGGAATAACTTGTACATGTATGGTAAATTACAAATAACTCGAGTTATCATTTACTGGGCAGAAGCTTAGAGGAGTATAGAACAGATGGACTATGGAGATCATTTTGGGTGACTAAAGCTCCAACCAAAGTCGCTTGCTTTGGATGGATGGAAGCACATGAAGCATGTTTTATGCAGGACATATTTTAAAAAAAAAGGGTGAGATTCTGTGCAAAGAAAACGGTGAGACAGTACATCATCTCCTATTACACTGCAAATTCGTTTGGCAGATTTGGTGTACGTTTCTAACTCATATGGATCCAGTGGGTCATGCCATCAAAAGTGGAACAAGTACTAAGCAGTTGCCAAAGTCAGCAAATGAAGAAAAGAATTGTAGGAGCACTCCAGTATACATATCTGGAATGTTTGGCTCAACAGGAACAAAAGACGTTTTGAGGAGAAAGAAGAGCAACTCTTTGCTGTTGAAGTATAGATGCATTCATAGTTTCAAAAGCTGGTGTAATGTTATTCTCGAATGATCTTGAAGTAATGCGAGATTTTATGGATTCCTTACATCCTTGGGGGAATCTTATCTAGTTTTGTTGTACTTTCTCTCAGTACTTTCTTGGTGCTGAGTTTATTATCAATAATACCTTGACTTGTGAAAAAACAAAAAAATCTCTAATACTTGGAATAGGACTATAAGGGAATTCTACACATTCTTGTTTACTTAAACCAGTAAAGTCACATCTAAAAAGTATTGTGTCCTGAAAAAGACCGAAGATGCTTAGACTCTGAATGACTGGCCAATATAAAAGTTAAAATATAAATCTGTTACTCTTGCATCAGCTTTCAAGTCAATCTTAATACGATAGTTTCTTTTTGAATCGTGTATAGCAGGAAAAGCAAATTACCCATTATGTTTCCAAGTAATGCTGTGCAACAATATACTACCGCTGCGATCATATAAATGAGAGAAAAGGTTAAGACATGTACCGGATCATAACCATCATGGGCCTCTAGAATCTTGCAGACATCCTCGTGACCAAAGGTACGGGCATCGGAGAGTGGCTGCACAGATTTCGATCAAAGCATACACTAATCAATTTGTTGAGAAACAAGATATAGTGTCCTACACTATAACCTTAATAAGATTGTTAGAATAAAAGAGAAGCAAATGGGAACCATATGTCTTCAAGTAAATTTTAGTTACAGCATGGAGGCAATCAATACTACTACGCCATGCCACTAGATTCAGGTATTCCTCCTTCTAGCCACCTTACTATCTCATCCGTAATCATCTTTTTTCGAGTTTTGAATTGCTGATAAATCCAATATTTACAGCTCATCAGTTGTTGTATAGTAGTAAAATAGAGTCGAAGCAAATACGAAAAATGTTTTTAAATGGCAAAAAACAATATAGTCCACATAAATATCATTTCAACTACAAAGTACAGTACAATAAAAACGCTAGAAACAACAATCCAAATCAGGCAGTAAAGGTACGTAATTCATTTTATACATCAATAAGTGCAACTTACAGTTCGACCCCACCGATCTGTGGAGTTCACATCAGCTCCTTTCTCAAGAAGTAGAACAACAATCTCTGCACAACCTTCAGAGGCAGCTAAATGAAGTGCTGTTCTCTTATCATAGTCAACCAGATTGGGTTCCACTCCTTTCTCAAGCTCTTGCATCACTCCCTCTTTGTCACCAAGACCTGAACAGTGCAGAAGACGATAAGGACCTCCTGATTCCATTCTTTGAGGTAGCATCTGCTGCTCAAAACGTACCATTAACCACAGTTAGTCTGTAGTGTCAGAAAAACCTTCACTAGATAATCGAAAAGAAGCAAGTGCTACATGGAGACAACATCCGGTATGGCAAGCAGCGGGAAACATACTGGATGACTTCACCGAGAAATTTAATTAAATATATATAGTTAAATATCTTTTTTGTTAGAATCATATGTACATTACACTATCTAAAAAAATAATGCAAGTAAATAACAATTTGAATTGAAAGTAAAGCCTTGGAACAAGACAAATTGTGACAATAAGTTCATACCACTCACAAATTCTTGTGTACGCCCCTAAGACAAGTGTTCCATAAAATACTGTTCTATTTGCATTGTAAAGATAAGGCACCTGCGCCTAAAATCCAACCCTAAGAGTTAGCTCGCAATGCAAAAGATAAGGCATGTGGACCTAAAATTCAACCCTAAAAGTTAGCTCATGAGGGGAGGATTGTCCAAGTCCATATAAGAAGACCGTCAGTCCATTCCCCAACCAATGTGAGACTTTTACCCACTCTAACACCACCCAAGTTACCTCATGAGGGGAGGATTGTCCAAGTCCATATAAGCAGACTGTCAGCCCACTCCCCAACCAATGTGGGACTTTTACCTACTCTAACGTCCCCCCATTCATGCCCAGACCCAACTGAAGTGTTGACCGAAAGCCCAAACGGGTCCACAGAGCCCAAACAAGGATGAACCATGCTTTGATACCATGTAAAGATCTGACACATTGCCTAACTCAATCCCAAAAAGCTAGGTCATGAGGGGAGGATTGCTCTAGTCTATATAAGCAAACCGTCAATCCATTCCTCAACCAATGTGGGACTTTTAACCCACTCTACACGCAACTAATAACTTGCTAGCTAGATAATCTTAGAAAACTCAAAAGTCCAATATATGGGATTGGGATTTCTTTTTCCATTTTAGCCTCAAACACCATGGAGCATAGAGTGGCTGGAGGCTCCTAATATCTCCACAAAATCACCTTCTCAATTTACAAGCTAAGCAAGATAGACATGGAAAAATTGCAAACCAAGTTATGCATACTGAAGTTTTATGAAAACTTGAGAAGTTAATTATTTGATTCTTATGATCATAGCATAGTTTTTGACTATTTGACTCACATGGTCATTGAACCATAGCTGACTTTTCAAGATCCTTTTATTCTCTTGCATTATATTTTTTTAAATATAGTTTAAGTTACTTGCAAATCTAATCCTGTTTTTCAATTCTAAACAATTCACTCCCGTATAAAAATCAATATTTGTGAAGGATCTATAAAATATTGACAAGTTAAATGTTTGATTCAGAAATAAAAGGGCAGAACTTCACTCAAGGTATTACGACAAGGTTTCGCAATTTCCTCCAAAAAAGGAAAAAAAATGTTTTCAGTAAATAATTTGATCTAAAGATCAATAGAAACGAAAATGTATGCTTTTTTTGTCTAGTCCAAAACACACTAATTACCGCGGGAGGAGACAACTGAAGCTCGTTATCGTCCATGACGAAGAACCCTAGAATCAGGAATAAAAAAATTGTTTAAAGTAGCTGAGAAGTGTGGAAAGGAAACAGAGGAGCTTATATAGAGAGTTCATGGTGATGATGATGCAGTTAATTTTGGGAACAAGATAGAACAAGGTCATAATCGAAGACGGAGATGACGAGGGATAATTAATGGAGACATAGTGTTCTTCGTCAAGGCTGATCGATGGAGACGCAAACGGTTTTGGAATTCTTCGATTTTGGGCATAAGCTGTTTGTCGTAATGCCCTTTAGACAACTTTTGGTTTCCTGTAAAACACTCATTTGGCTTACTATGTGGGGTCATTTGATTTGAATACAAGTTAGTTGGAATTGATTATTCTGAAATAAGTTATATTGTGATAATTATGTTGGGATTAGTTATGCTAAAATTAATTTTTGTTGCTTATTTGATTTGTCATATTCAAATTTATATTCATAGCATAATTTCTAAGAATAAATTATTTGTTTACAAAAATATCCTTCATCTTATTTAGTTTTTTTGTTTTTTACATTTTCTTTGTAAGTTTTAGTTATTCATTCTTAAAAATAAAAATTTTCATCTTATTTAGCTTAAATATTTTTAGTGTGTATTTACATGATTGTGTCGTGTTTTGTTAAAATTAAACTTTCATCTTGTTTAGCTTAAAAATAAAATTTCAATCTTATTTACCTTAAAAATAAAACTTTCATCTTATTTAATTTAAAAATAAAACATTCACCTTATTTATCTTAAAAATAAAACTTTCATTTTAAGTTTATTAAAAGTAAAAAAAATTTATTATTAAAGTTATCAACATTTTAATTGATATATAAAATATAATTTTTAAGTGAGTAATAAACTATTTAATTAAAAATATGCAATTTAGTAGTGGAGTGAACATTTTAAGAGAACAAAATATAAATAGCATTAAGAATTAGGCAAATAAATTCAACTTATATTATATTCATAAATAAAAATTTTATTTATAAAATATAATTTTTTAATAGAAAAATATATTATCATAAGAATAAGGAATAATTAAGGTTGTGATGTTATTATAAATGTTGTTCAAAATTATGTTAATATACATGAATGTAAAGTGGTGTATAAAAATGGAGTTTAAGGAGCGTATTTTTGTTATTTTACCTACCTAATCCCAGGATAAGTTATCCTGGGATTACTATCCCACCCCCAGGAAGGAATAACTTATCTCAGGACTAATTATTAATCTTGGAATAAGTTATCCCACCCTTGGCAACCAAACAACAGATTAATGACCACTTAAAAATTATCCCTGGATTAAATCCTTTTGTCTATCACACCAAACGACCCCTTAATACTCCCCACAAACAAGAAGAAATTTAAAATCTCCTCTTTCGGCGCTTCCCCCTCAAATGGGCCGGTCTGTCCGATTTCGATCCACTGAGATTAGCCCCATAATGACCCGCATTTGGTAAGGCCTAGACCGGCACTCAGCACTCTTACTTAGTGGATTGAGTCAGTCTGCATTTGTTTTTGGCCTCAGTTTGATAAGGTTGGCTCGGTAAGAGGCCGATAGATGAACCATCGGTGCACCAACTTGTAGAAATATATAGTGTAATTATTTATTGTATATATAATAATGTAAGTATTCTACTATAATAGATAGTATATCGTGTGTATATTTAGTATATATTAGAAGTATATATATAATATAATGTAAGTATTCTATTATATTAAGTAGTATATTTAGCATATATTATGGGAGTATGTGTGTGTATATATATATATATATATATATATATATAAAATAAAATGTAATCAATCTATTGTCATAAATAGTTACAAAATTAAATAGATAATAATACACTATATTGATAATTGACTCAAACTTTCGAATTAATAATAAAATAAACAGTGATTATTTTTTTGGAAAAAGATCAATTCGGCCCGGCCCGGCCCAGTCGACGGGGCGAAACCCAAATCCGCCCTGTAGAAACCTTAATCGGATACGGGTTAGTTTTATTCTATGCCTTTTAATGTTTCGACCAGTATCGACCCGGTCCATTATTGGGGAACGGGTTTGGTCTGGTGTATGGGTAAATATTTATCTAACCCAGTAAACAAGCTTACCTCCCCCATCCTAATAGTGTTTTCTACGTGGTCCTCCAAATTAGTAAGATTCTGATATGGATAACAATCATTAAATTAATAAAAGAAAAAAAGAACTCATTTCGTAAGCTCCTCACAGAAAAAGAAATAAATAAATCATGATCAATATTTTTGGGTCATATAATCTATAAAAGCAAAAATGAAATTATCTAGCTTATTATACACAACTATAATTTTAAAATACTATCAAATATAACTATAGTTAAGCTTTTATAGAAAATCTTTTCTCTCTTCTATCATGATAAAAAAAAAAAAAAAAATTCTAGTAGGCTGTGAGGTCACCTATCATTTTCCCATACGTGAACTCCACTGGTTATCAACCATTAAGATGAGAGAAAAGCGAAATTACATGAAAAATTAAGTAAAGATTAAAAATTCTAACATTTGAATCATAACTTAAACATACACAACAAATATAAACTCCAAGAATTGGTGACACAAATATAAGAGCGCTATATGTTTGAACACAAACTATTTGAAAAAAAGAAAAAATAGCTAATATAAAGGTTGAACTATAATCTAGTGTTGCCACTCATTTGAACTCCGACAAGTCTTTTCGAATCCAATGATGACTTAACTACCAACAAACTTAGAGTTGAACATGCACACAAAAGGTGCAGTAAGTGTAAAATGGATATGAGAAAACATGTGTACTCAATAACAACATTGACTGATCCAAAAATGAAGTGATGGCCAGGATCAGTTCTATATTATCTTGTTCAATACTTACTCACAAATATTAGATCAACTAATAGTTATAATCAATCAAGACTGACAATCAAAACTAAATATGGAATATTCTACACAATATCATACTCTGATTCAACGTCAAATAAGTACGCAGTCAGCTTCTCCACACTTAAGCACATGATTTCAAGAATCTCTCAACAACAACCCACAAAAGATAATGAATGGGCGATTGAATGCAATGTATATGTTATCTTAAAGAGATTTATGGGGTACTCATGAGATCCATATATTGATTGGTAGGACACTACAATCATATATAATATTTCTCATCTTTGTTTATTTATTTTCCTTATGAATTACTATTGGCTTTTAAAATTTTATTAACCCTTGCTTATGCTTTATAGTTCATAGTGTTTATTAAATTTTTGTTTTAAATATCTGAATATTCATTTACAGTAAGTGTTAGTTCTAGTTGACTATTTTTGTGTCAAAAAAAGATTAAGAATATGAAAACTCATTGAGGATAATTATAAATAAATGATATATTTATTTTGATATTAGAAATACTATTTGAATTGTTTTATTCTTTGTTCAGAATTATCATAATTATTACACTATTTTGTTTAAGTGATTTGTCTATATAAATTGAAAAAATGAATAAATTCAAATCGAAACTCAAAATAAATTAAGTCGTAGCCCAAAATACTGTGGCAATCAGTATGTCAATATAAATTGAAAGATGAATAACTTGAATCGAAACTCAAAATAAATCAAATAAAAATTCAAATTAGTGTCACAATCAATTTGTCTGAATCAAAAATCAATTAGTGTTGGACTTAAAACCTCAAAATTCTAAATTTGCCTCTTGACAAAATCAATCTTTGGTCAGTTTACTTGTAGTCATCATTTTGAATTTTAGTACTGTTGTAATTAGGGGTGTGCAGTCGGTTTTTCGGTTTGGTTTTATACTATTCGGTTTGGGTTTTTCGATTTTTGGTTTTGAAGAAGTGTAACCCAATCCAAACTAAAATAAATTTGGTTTGGTTTGGTTTTTCTCTTTTTGGTTTGGGTTTTTTCGATTTGGTTAATCAGTTATGTCAATAATTAGAAACATAACAAAGTTATATTTGCAATTTTAAAAAAATTATATATATATAATATTTAATTTCTTAAATATACTTTTTAATATAAATTACAAGTAAAACGTAAAACACAATACTTAAAAGTATATCAATTATAGATGTCTGAAAATAACTAAAAAGGGACAAAAGTAGTTAACTCCAACTTAATTCTAAACATATATATATATATATATATATTTCGATTTTTTTGGTTTTTCGATCTTCATTTTTCTAAATCCGAAACCAAACCAAAAAACCAAAGTAAATTATAGATCCAAAATCAAACCAAAAATCTAAAAAACCAATCCAAATTGGAATTCGGTTTACTTTGATTTGGTTTTTTGGTTTAATCCAAATAGTGCACACCCCTAGTTGTAATAGGTGCCCATACATCAAGTTCTTTGAAAACTTAGAGGTGCGGGTAAATATTTAGAATAAAATTCTCAAAAGAATTATTCTTTCCTTTTTCATTTGTCGATAATCAATATTTTATTGAATTTTCAATAAATTCCTTTTTCATTTGTCGATAATCAATATTTTATTGAATTTTCAATAAATAGTTTTTTCGATAATTTTGATATTATTGGAAGAGTTTAGATTTGGATTTTCATAACTAAAAGCAATAGAGTAACATAACTTGTTCGCTATTAATTGTTTCCTCTTTTAAGAAGTTAATTAAGTGTATAATTAATTCTTGATAAATGTCTATTGTCATTTATTTATAATGTATATGTATATTTATATAGTGTATACATGCACTAGTAACGTATTATTTAATAGATGTTTATGTAATTGCATTAATTATTTAGAAGATTAAAATTTTTCATAATCCTTAACTTATAAAAAGGGAATTAGAGACGATAAAAATAAAGGAAATCCTTGTGTTATAATGAAGGGAGGACTCCTTGAAGTTTATGTTGTAAGTGCCCGTGGCATTAGCCATTTCAACATTATTGGTAAGGATTTTAATTATATATGTTGACAGTATAAAAGAATAGTTTTTTTATTTTATAGAATATATTTTATTTCTTTGATCTATTCATTTTTTATTAAAATATATATTTTTTGTTTATATTATCCTCAATTAAGTACTATCCACTTTTTAATATTAAATAACTTATAGAGTAATAATTAAATTATATTTTTTAAAATTATTTCTTAATAGATATGACAAGTTAGACACGGAGTAATATGTTATAGTGCCAATTTGTCTATACATTTTTCACGTTATTAATCCATTTGTTGTAGAAACTTACTTGTACCTTTTTTGTTTCAAAGCTGTTCCTTTTTTTTTTGTTTTTGTTAATTTGACTAGTTAATGATTTACATTGAATAGGATTAATCAACTCAGTATTTTAAAATTAAAATTGAATATTTAAAAAAAAATTAAAAAAAAGATTATAATTCTCTGTTTTTACATCAATATGATGAAAATCTACATTTAAAATAGGTAAAGTACTTTGATCTCGAGAAACAAAAATGACTAATAATTTGAGACGAAAGAAGAGTTATCTGCTTTGGAAAATGTGTTATGTGAAAAAGTTCTTTTGTAGTAATTTTTATGTTTACGTCCTTACGATGTTTTACTTATATTTGTATAGGAAATCCATCGTACTATGTTATTGTTGAATGTGGATCCCAATCCTACACAACAAAAATTTCCTCAGGTTTGTTGTTTGTCTTATTCTTGTACTTGTATATAATTTTATACAATGGTGGATTGAATTTTTTTTTAAATTATGTTTCATATAATATCTGGTAACTATATTATTGGAGTCCAACCAATTCAAATTCACATCATATAGGGTTTATTTGAGGTAACACTAGCTCCTTGCCAAAGAATTTTCATATTGAAGGTTCAAACGTGAAACTAAACTAAGGGAGAAACAAGAACAACTTCATTCATTGCATCACATCCTTTGATGGTAGTACTACTATGCTAATGGAAAGTATATGATAAATATCTTGTAAAATTAGTTGAGTGTGTGCAAATTAATTCTCCTCTATTTCAACATGTATTGCAGCTTCTCTTTTTTGGATGATTTTTAAAATGTTTTGACAATTTTTATGCAACTTTCACAACTTGTAAATTTCAAATTTATTCAAACATTCAAGATTTGAACTTTGAAGTGATATCAAACAAACTTGCCAACCCTTGATATTTACAAGGCTTAATACATAAAGATATTTACAAGGCTTAATACATAGATTACTTCCCCACTAATATTGAATAAGAAAACTTTTTACACACTATTAAAGTGTAGTTTTATCCACTATTTTTTGTGTTACACCAACATTAACATTAGTAAAAAGATTTAAGAAAACAAATATCTAAAATTACAAATATACTCATGACAATAAAAAGTTAGGTGTTTAGAAGGTTTTATGTGGTCAAGAAGTGTATAAAAGGGATTTGGCTACAAACTTAGGAGAATTGTATATTCTTTGTACAATTTGTAATATGATTTAATTGTTATAATAATGCAGGTAATCATAAGGAAATTTTGTGGAATGAAAAATTTAAGTTTGAATTGCCAACTAACAAATTAGAAGAATGTGAGTACCTTAAATTAAAAATTATGGATCAAGAATTCTTCACAGCTGGTGGATTTGCTGGTGAAACCATGTAAGTATTTTTTGTTTTAGTCCGTTTAAAAAATAATAATATTTTTTTAAAATAATTTTTTAATGTTAACTTTTCACATAATAGGTTTAAAATCACAAATTTATAGAATATTTTGACATATTTTATCTATCTTTAGTAAAGATTATGAAATTCAAAGATCTTGTTTAATTTCTCAAATTCTACGTCAAGTTAAAACTAGACAAATAAATAGATTAATTGATTATTTTTTTCTTCAGAATTAATCTGAAAGGAATAATTATGGAGGGGAATGAAAAGAGATTTATTGAAGTGATACCAGTTGCTTATAATGTGGTACTTGAAGATGACACATATAAAGGGCAAATAAAAGTTGGACTCAGATTCACTCCTAGCAATGTATGTATCTTTAATTAATTTGGTATACTACTATTCTTGCCTCAATTTACGTGTCACAGTTCAATTTCAAGTGTCAATTTTTTAATTTTCAATGGTAAATTTCAATATGAAATCTTTAAGTTTTTGAAATAAATTATTATATATATATATATTAAAAAAAATTGAGGTAGGAAAAATGGGTGAGGAAATTACAAGGTGGAAGATCAAACCCTCAGCACGCTCACCATCAAGGTGAATGCTCATGTAGTTAATCAACTGCAACTAAGATTCCACAAAATTTATATATTTGAAAATTACGAAAGTATTATAAATTACAGTATTGACTATTGACAATTCAAAATGCTTAAAAGACATGAAAAAATTATGATCAATCAATGAAAAAAGTTTATTTGACTCTCGAAATTCAAAACGTGTCACATAAATTGAAAAGTAATTATTTTATTTGCTATATATATATTCGCTTTCCCATAGTTTATAAAATGGTTTAATTCCTTTTTTTTTTTTTTTTTTTTTTTTTTTTTTTGCAGAAAATTGTACACACAGTGGGAAAAAAAAATGCTCCAAAGGAAAATGAAAATGGAATTGGGCAAATTATATATAGCAAAATTATTAATCTATGGCCAAACACATGGAGAAGCTTCTTTCCTTGTGAGAGTGCTGATAATAATATTGACAAGAATAAGCCAAATTAGAGTTATTTCTTTTTCTTTAATTTAGAATAATGTTTAGATAAAAATGATTTCCTTCATATTCTTGACATTGTTTAGTTAGGTCCACATGGTACTTGTGATATGTTGGCAACCAACTAATTTTATTTGGTAGTTTTTTTTAGATGTTGCCAAATACTATCTAAATAAGATTGAATAAAACATAAATTTACAAACAATTCAATATACTAAGGAACTAAAGGGACAAATTCCCTTTTGGATCTCCATTTATTTCTAAATTCATTATTTTCATATTTATATTAGTTACAAATTTACAATAGTTATTGAAACAGATTGCCCAAATCATATTCAAAACACACACAAAAAAAAAATAAAAAAAATTAATAAGGTTCAAATGAGGTTCACATGTCTTTATATTTGATGTAAGAGATCATAGTAAAGTTGAATTTATTAATGTAATATAGCAGTAAAATCGTGAGTATACAATGTGTGCTATAGGGTCACTTCTCTCATAGTTTTTCACTAGGTCACTAAATATGTAGTTGCATATCAACTAGCGGAAATTTCGATCTCCACCGTAAAATGATTCAGGATACATGACAATAACTAGTAAGATATCAAAAAAATTCGATTTTGTCTAGAATATAGTGATCTGCGTGGAGTATTTTTCTATTTTATTCAATGAACTACTTAGTTCAAGATTCGTTCACTAAATAATCAATGATTTAAAAAAGTTTCACTAGCTAATAGTTCAAATCCAAAAGACACCATAATTGATGCAGCTAGATTAATTATAGCCTACAAAGAGTAAAACAGGGTGATAGACCTACTAATAAATGAAGGAGCAAAATATGAAGCATCTTGATGATATTTATAGTTCACTTAACCATTTTTCTATTTATTTGCGAACCAAACACTTTTGGCAAATAAGTAGGAATTATTTTTACTAGAAATATTTTGTCTTGTGATCATAGACTGAAGGGATCAAATCCAGTTCCAGCATATGCAAAACTAACTCCAGTCTTGAGTTCTTCAATAATTAAACTCTGATCCAAATATGGAGGCACATATTCTTTCACACCAACATACCTAGCTGCATTAATCAAAAAACAAAATTTCAAGCACATATATGTAGGAAATACTAACAATACACGTATATATGTAAAAGCGGATCTAAGTCGAGTTCTATTGGTTCAATTGAATTTATTACTTTTAGCTCAAATCTGTAATGAAGTTAATATTTTCACTAAGAAAATATATTATTTATAAAGAAAATATGTGTACGCGAGATTAGGCATATAGTATATACACAAAGAATTTAAGTAATATACAACATCATTTAAATACTTTATATCCATCAGATTATATTTAGTTGTTGTAGTAAATAACCTATATATCTTATTTTCAAGATTTTAAATCTCATAGTTGAATAAGGCTTACTTAGATATTATTTTTAGATGACCTAAAATGGTGCATTTTTTTCTTAATACTAATGATATATAAAAGTTAAACTCATTAATAAAATATTCTTGACCTATCTCCATGTAAAGACCTGCTCCTGTCATTATAGAAAAGCCAACGGGGAAAAATTTTGGGCCAAAAAGCTTTTTCGTAGTAACTTGAAATTTCCCAACCTAGTCCAGATTTGGATGAAACCGGAGTCACTAAAGTCTAGAAAAATCTGGTAGCAATTGGGTAATCTAATTGTGAATTTGATCACATGAGTAGATGTATAAGTCGTTAAGGAACCCGTACGACTTTACGAAATTGAATTCGGGCAAGTAGAACTCCCGAAATTGAAGTTCGCGTGAAAGGTATTTTTTGAGTGTTGTTGGTCGAAGGTGTGTTGTGAATAGGGGCATTGGAATTATTAAAATAGCTTACTGTTTCATGCAAGCCACTTTGGCTGTGATTTCTGTCCCCAGGGCGGGGCCGCTGTAGCGGGGTGATGATTGATGTGGCGTGCCAGATGCGACTTAATGTCGTAAATAAACTCCAAAAATATTTTATTATGCAATTTTCAAATTTGAGAGCTAAGGAATGAACCCAGGTCTTTACTTGACAAAGGAATGAACCCAAGTCTTTACTTGACAATTTCCCACCATTCTTGAGGCTAAAGGTAAGATTTTAACCCCCGAATCCGTTTTTCGATCCGTAGAACGTAATCTAATGGTAATCATCGATGGGGGAGGGTTTTGATCTGAAATTTATGATGGAAACAACCTTAATTGGGAGATTGAGATCTTGATCTAGGGTTCATAGGATTGTTAGTAATTCGAGTAATTAGTTATCGTTTATTGATTCCCATATAATAATTATTATTTGTAGACCAAGAACAAGCGGAACGAATTCAGAAAGGTAAGAATCAAGTTTCTTAAGGGTTTCATGCTTGTTTCGAAGTAGGTAATGTTTGTGATTCTATGATTGTGTGATGCATGTTTGTTCTTGCTTCATTATGATACATGTATGTATGTGAATATTGCATTATTGATCACACTTGTTGTAAATGAGATAGACAAATGATGAGTGCCATGAATTATGACTTAACTGTATAAACTTGAGAATATACTTGTGATTGTGATTGTGGCTTGTTGAATAGATCGGGTGTTTCATTTCGACACACTAACTTGGATCAGTTGCCACGTTTCGGCATAATTATGAGATCGGTTGCTACGTTCCGACATAAACATTGGATCGGGTACCACGTTCCGGTATGCTAACAATTTGGGTATGGGTTCTATGAGAGGATCAATGATTTGATATAATTGTGTAACTTGAGAAATGTGAAACTATACCATGTTCTTAAATGTTGATAATATTATATATGTTCGATATATGCATGTGATTATATTGTTGAAATGACTTATGTATGTTACACTTAGTGAAATAGCCGAGTGATCCTACCAGTACACTATGGCTGTGTACTGATACTGCACTTGCTCTTTCTTTGTTGAGTATAGGGCATCTTCAGGCGGTTATTAACAGACCTTGTTAAGAAGATCAGTGATCACTTCGAATTCAAGGGCGAGCCATTTCTTCCGGGCTGCAATGAGTTCTAAAGTTTCAAACTCTTCACTTTCCCTTATTTTCAAACATCACAAACTCACACCAAGTTAGTATTTTCAATATTTTTACATTCCATAAGTATTTTGGTTGTTGATTTGTGCTTGGTGTTGGATTACATTGCCGCCTAGTGTTTCAATCTTCTCTTAATCGACACCAAAGGTTGATTTTCTATGCCCTGAGTTTATTTTATCAAAATTTTTACTCATTTGCAATAGCTTGATCTTGTTGAAGTGTTCTGGTCCTGCCTGATAGGATTAGATTGTTTACATGCATGATTTAATTTGATAATCTTGCCCGAGTAGTTGTGACTGTTGAATTTCCGTAATTGTATGCCTTAAAATGAATTAAAATTCGAGGGGTTGTGTTTGGGTGTTATGGGTCCTACCTTGATTTCATTAGTGCATGCTTTAATTTTGTTTTTGGAGGTTGCAAGGATTAATTTCGAGAAGTGGGTTGAAAGTAAGCACGTTGGGTCGTTTGGCGAGCTGGATCGAGCTCGCCGAACCAATAGATGGTTCGCCGAAGTTCCTCATCTCACTGTTAATTTCAAGCTTTGTTTGATGTTGGATCATGTAGCTTTCAGCGAGAGTCTTGAGATCGCCAAAAGCACTCAGCGACTCGTCGAAAGCCTTCTTGATCGTTGTTTTGCTTGCGCACCCTTGAACCCTTTTAGCACCATAACTTTTGGCAAGCCTGTCCTTGTTCGCCGAAAGCTGTCGGCGACACGCCGAGTGGTTTCCCCCATTGCTTAATTGCTACAGTTTTAGAGCTAACTCCTTTGACGAGCTCGATCTAGCTCGCCTAAGAAATTCGGCGATTCGGCATCTGGTTTAGCGAGTGTGTCTGCAATTATTCTGCTGTGCTTTTGTTTAAGTTTTTCTAACTTCTCTTTGAGATTTTGCAGACATGACTAAATCAAAAGTTGCTAAAAGAATAACACCAGTCCAAGAGAAGTTCAAAGGGATTGCGATAAATGGGGATGCAACTACGTCGAAAGGCAAAGCTACGACACTACCCACAACTAGAGGGAAAGGCAAGGGCAAGAGGCCCATTTCTACTAGGAAGACCATTACCCTAGACCCTAATATTCCTTCATGGGCTCGGGGATTCTGCAGAGCAGTACATTTCTTTCTAGCGGACTCACACTCAACAGACCTTGGTGAATCTGGCACTACTGTTCCTCTTGAGGTGACCTCGGGCACTGATGCCCAGGCTCAGGGTGAGGCATCGGGCACTGATGCCCAGATAGGACCCCCTCTTTACCTCACTCTCTGTTTTGCTTTATTTCACTGTTGGATAATTTTTATTTGCATTTGAGGACAAATGTTTTTCATTTGTGGTGGGGTGAGGCCCACCTTTGTGCATCTATTTGGGCTTTGTGCTAAATTTGTGTTACACTGCATTTTGTGGAAGGTTTGAGCTTGTGGATCCTTGCTTTTAATTGAAAATGATTTTTAACCCTTTCGAAAATTTTTTGCCACCTCTTGTATGTGTTAAATGTGGCTGTTCTTTTGTAAATTCAAGTATCAGTTTTGATCAATATCGATGACTTAAATAGTACTCATAATTGAACAAACATGAATATGCAGATACGATGAGGCCAAATAAAGTTGCATAGACAATATATGAACGCTTTGCATCATGTTGTGACTAGCAAATTATCGAATCGAGTCTCTTGTGATGATTGTTGCACACTAGCGAAAGTGTGGAGTCTTGTTTAACCTTGGTGTCAATGCCTTGTGTGATGAGCTTACTGTGAACCATGCATGATAACACCTAGAATTTGCCTCGTTGGTCCAATTGACTAAAGTGATGCGAACTCTTGACATGATCTTAGGCAACTTTAAAAAGTGTGAACCAATTTGACATATACCTCTTTTGTGTTCTACCTTGTAAGTGTGTGAATCTCTTTTGAACACCCATTGAGCCTTACCTTTCTTTGGAAGAAACTTGTTGAAAACATGACCTCCCTTAATCCACTACCTATAATCCTCTTGATTTGTGGTTGATTGAATAGCCAACTTAGGGGGTGTGGTGAAAAGAGAAGGCAAGTCAAGAAGTGCAAGAAAAGTCTCATTTAACCCATGGTTTTGAGAAAAATGAAAACCCTCCATATAAAAAAAAAAAAAAAAAGAAGAGGAAAGAAAAGAATGAAGAAAAAGAAAAAGTCATGGAATAAAGTACAAAAGAAATGGGGTTTCCAAACAATCCATGGAAAGTGAATAATGGAATGACTTATGCACACGAATGAGAATAATGAAGAAAAGGAAAGAAAGCGTTTTACACACCATAGTTCATGAGGACTATAGCCATTGAGCCTAAATGACCATATATATATACGCAGCCCCATTACAAGCCTTGAAAAGACCTTTTTGATCTTGAGTACGCTAAAACAATTGTATATTGGAAAATACGGACAAATCTATGGGTGAAAGTATGCATCATGTTCTTCTTTGTAAGTGTGAGCGTTGCATTTGATTTCGGAACTTTAAATTGTTGAACTAGTGTGTGTGAATATTGAATCATTCTTTGTGTGAGGGCATTTGAACACTTTAGTTGAGCTTGAACTTGCATTTGAAGCAAGTATGGTGAGCTTGAGATTCTTTGATAATGTTGTGTCACAACTTGAAACTTTGAATGCACATTTGATCTTTGCATGAATAAATTGAGTCTTATGTGTGCTTTCATGATTGAGTCTTGTGTAGAACTATTCGAGACATCTTTTTTGAACTGCCGAACTTGAGTTTTACTTGAGGACAGACAAAAGTTTAAGTTGGGGGTGTTGATGAGTCCACAATTTGGACTCATTTAGGGCTTCATTTTAATAGAATTAGCGACCTCAAATGCATATTTTGTCTGGATAACTGATGTAAATCCTTAAGTTTAAGGTATTTGGATTTTGATGCAAAACATGGACACTACTTGGCAAAAAGGAACAAAAAGGTTGAAAAGACGAAGAAAAGAAGGCCTGAGGATGGCCTAATGCATTAGGAGAATCGCCGAATGGCCTTAACCTCGCCTAAAGTTCAAGTGTGCTGAGCCCTGAAGGAAAAGATCAAGTCGGCGATGAAAAAGAGCAGTTGGCGTGTCGCCGAAAAATTCCGCGAAGTAGTATTATATCGCCCAATGATCCCAAACGCGAATGCTGAAGGCAACATTTGAAAGGCGATGAAGCATACCAACAGGCAAATCGCCGAGTGCATTGGCGATCTCGACTAATTGTGCTGAGTAATCCTTCGCAGCACATCTTTTGCCAACTATAAATACTAGTTTGAATTTTTATCTTAGTATGCAATTTCATAGACAATATTTTATTTTTCTAAGTTTTCAAGTAGAGAACATTTTGTTTAGCTTTTGAAGATTTGAAGACCTCCAATTCCAATAAATTGGAAGTGGGTGTTGAAGATTCTTCATCTTAGACTCGATTGAAGTGAATATAAATCATACCTAGTTGATGTTACTTATATTTGGTATCATTTTCTTCCTTTTTTCTATGTCTAGCTAAACCCCCAATTCTTGGGGGTATGATTTTGTGAATATAGGTTAAATTTTCTATTGGGTATTGTTTATTGTTAGTCTATTTGCCGTTTAAATGTGATTTCATTTAGTAGTTGTGTTTGAACTTAATGGGATTGTAGTTGCAAATACAATTTAATCTTAGTGTTTTTGGCTTGCTAGAGAGAGAGGTTTTAAAACTAAGACTACTAAATTGATAGCCGGTGGTTACTGGGTCATCGTGGGTTCAGTTCGAGAGAGTGAATCCTAGGCCTTTTCCCACACATTCAGCTCGAGAGAGTGAACGAGTTAAGGAGGAGGTTGTGCTTAAAAATAGCAACTCGGTGTTCGAGAGAAACTGAGTTGATTCGAGGTAAGTTACTTGAAAGAGAATTTACCCCCACTAAAGTCTAGCCTAGTTATAAATGTTCAGCAATTGTGTATCAATAGAATTTACCTGATTATGTAGTTTATCTCATATTCCTATCACATCCCTAGAATCTTGTCTCCCTAATTCGCATCTTCTTATTTTCGCTGTTTTTGTTCATTAAATTGAATACAAACCCCCTATTGATAATTGACATTTGTGTCAATCCCTTAATTTATTATGCTTTTACTCGATAATGTTTTTAGCTATGGTTAACTCTAGCATATTCGCGCTTAACTCTTAATTCTCATAAATCGCTCCCTTGGGACTTTACCCCAACCCATTTAGTTGAGTTATATTACTATAGTATGATCGTATATACTTGAATTAGAAGTTGGGTCTTGATTACTCAAACATCAGAGGGCTTTTACAAGGTGGGTGAGAAGGTAATCAGCGAGGCCGTAGAGGTAGAGGAAATGGTAACGTAGTTAGGGGTAATGCGCAACCAGGCAGGGAAGTAGCTCGTCAAGATGATATGACTCAGTTTAATGCCTTTTCAAGCAAGAATGAGGCAGAAGCGTCTGACGCAGTGATCACAGGTACTATTCTTGTTTGTGATCGGATGGCTAGTGTGTTATTTGTTCCGAGTTCTATTTATTCATATGTATTCGTGCGATTTGGCTTAGAATTTGCTATGATTTGTGATATACTTGATGCCCCATCCATGTTTCTACCCAGTTGGAAAGTCTGTTATAGTCACCCATGTCTATCGTGCTTATCCTATTTTATTTATGGGTTTTCAGACTTGGGTTGATTTGGTGATATTTGATATGACTGACTTTGACATAATCTTAGGCATAACTTGGTGGTCCCCCTATTATGGTGTGCTTAATTATAATACTAAGTCTGTAACTCTAGAAATTCCGGAAAGGGAAAAGTTAGAATGGGATGGGTGTACAAGCCTAATTAAGTTAAGATATTTCCTCCATTTGGGCTAGAAACTGGTAGGGTAGGGTTGTTTGGCTTATTTGGCTCATATTAGAGATGTTGAGGTTGATGCTCCATCTATTGAGTACATTCCTGTGGTGTCAAAATTTAGAGAAGTGTTTCCAAATGATTTGCCTGGTATGCCTTCGGATAGAGATATAGATTTCTGCATTGATTTAGAACCTAGTACACATCCCATTTCTATCCCTCCATATCGCATGGCCCCAGCAGAATTAAGAAAGCTTAAGGCTCAAATCCAAGAGCTTCTTGATAAGAGATTTATTCGCCTTAGTGCTTCCCTATGAGATGCTCCAGTTCTGTTTGTTAAGAAAAAATATGGTAGTATGAGAATGTGTATAAATTACTGACAATTGAATAGAGTCACCATTCAAAAGAAGTATCATTTTCCTCGAATAAATGATCTTTTTGACAAATTACAAGGTGCATCCATTTTCTCCAAGATTGATCTAAGGTCTGGCTACCATCAATTGAAATTTAGGCTTGAGGATGCACCCATGACAACATTTATAACTCGCTATGGGCACTACGACTTTCTAGTTTTGTCTTTTGGTTTGACTAATGTACCTTAGTGAATGGGGTGTTCAAGCCATTTCTTGATTCATTCGTCATAGTCTTTATTGATGATATTTTGGTCTATTTGAAAAGTGAGGAAGCGCATGCCGACCATTTTCGTATTGTTCTGGGTGTTCTTGGAAAACAAAGGTTGTATGCTAAATTTTCTAAGTTTGAATTTTGGTTGACTTTAGTGGCATTTTTTGGACATGTAGTTTCAAAAGAAGGGGTAATAGTAGATCCTCAAAAGATTGAGGCGGTTAAGATTGGGTTCGGCCTAGCTCTGTGATGGAAGTTAGGAGTTTTGTGGGGGCTCACTAGGTACTATCGTCGATTTGTGAAAAACATTGCTTCTATTGCCACTCACTTGACTAATTGACCAAAAGGGAGATACCATTTGAATGGATTGAAAAATGTGAGGAGAACTTTCAAAAGCTCAAGAATCTCTTGACCACCACACCTATTCTGGCATTACCGATTGAAGGTAAAGATTCTATTGTTTATTGTGATGCTTCACATTCTGGTTTGGGTGCTGTGTTGATATAGAATGAGAATGTCATAGCTTATGCATCACGTCAATTGAAGGTGCATGAGAGGAATTATCCAACACATGATTTACAGTTGGCAGCGATAGTGTTTGTTCTTAAGATCAGACAGTTCTTTTTGTTAAGAAAAAAGATGGTAGTATGAGAATGTGTATAGATTACCTACAATTGAATAGAGTCACCATTCGGAATAAGTATCCCTTTCCTCGAATAGATGTTCTTTTTGACAAATTGTAAGGTGCATCCAATTTTTCCAAGATTGGTCTAAGGTCTGGCTACCATCAGTTGAAATTTAGGCCTGAGGATGTGCCATGACGGCGCTTAGAACTCGCTATGGGCACCACAAGTTTCTAGTTATCTCTTTTGGTTTGACTAATGTGTCTGCAACTTTTATGAGTTTAATGAATGGGGTGTTCAAGCCACTTCTTGATTCATTCATCATAGTCTTTATTGATGATTTTTGGTCTATTTGAAAAGTGAGGAAGAGCATGCTGACCATTTTTGTATTTTTCTGGGTGTTCTTAGGAAACAAAAGTTGTATGCTAAATTTTCTAAGTGTGAATATTGGTTTACTTCAGTGGCATTTTTGGGACATGTAGTTTCGAAAAAAGGGGTAATGGTAGATCCTCAAAAGATTGAGGCAGTTAAGAATTGGGTTCGGCCTAGCTTTGTGACAGAAGTTAGAAGTTTTGTGGGGCTTGCTAGGTACTATCGTCGATTTTTGAAGAACTTTGCTTCTATTTCCACTCACTTGATTAATTTGATTAAAAAGGAGATACCATTTGAATGGACTGAAAATTGTGAGGAGAGCTTTAAAAAGCTCTAGACTCTCTTAACCACTGCGCCTATTCTAGCATTATCAATTAAAGGTAAAGATTTTATTGTTTATTGTGATGCTTCACATTTTGGTTTGGGTGTTGTGTTGATGTAAGATAAGAATGTCATAGCTTATGCATCACGTCAATTGAAGGTGCATAAGAGCAGTTATCCAACACATGATTTAGAGTTGGCAGCGGTAGTGTTTGTTCTTAAGATTTGGCGACATTGCCTCTATGATGTTAAGTGTGAAGTGTTTACTGATCATCGTAGTTTGCAGCATGTGTTCACTCAAAAGGATCTGAATTTGAGACAACGATGGTGGATGGAGTTACTTAAGATTATGATGTCACCATTTAATACCATCCGGATAAGGCTAATGTAGTGGAAAATGCTTTGAGTTGAAAGGCGGTAAGTATGGGTATTTTAACTTGCTCGAGTGTAATTAGAGACCTTTGGCTATGGAAATTTAAACCTTGGAGTCTAAATTCATGCAATTGGGCATCTCAGAAAAAGGTGGGGTGTTAGCTAGCATTGAAGTAAAGGCCACGTTTATGGAAGAGATCAAGGCCAAGCAATTCGAGGATGAAAATTTGAATTAAGAAGAAGACTACGATTGGTAAGACACAAGAGACTACTCTTGATGTGGAAGGTTTTCTTAGCTTCAGAGGAAGGATTTGTGTTCCTCAAGTTGATGACTTGATTCAAAAGTTGTTGAAAGAATCCTATGGTTTGCGATATTCTATTCATTTGGGTGTGACCAAGATGTACCGAGATTTGAAGCAAATTTATTGGTAGACGGGAATGAAGTAGGATATAGTAGAGTTTGTGGCTGAGTGTCAAAATTATCAACAAGTGAAGTATGAACATCAAAGGCCTACAAAATTGCTTCAAAGAATGCCAATTCCGAAATGGAAGTGGGAAAAGATATCCATGGATTTTGTGGTTGGTCTTTCCAATACTTTGGAAAAGTTTGATTCTATTTGGGTAGTGGTTCATAGATTGGCTAAGTCAACCCATTTTATTTTGATAAGAATAGATTACAATGCTGAACAATTGTCTAAGGTGTATGTGAAAGAGATAGTAAGGTTGCATGGGGTTCCCCTTTCTATCATCGCAGACCGTGATACGCAATTTACTTCCAAGTTTTAGAGGAAATTGCATGATGAATTGGGCACACAACTATTTTAGTACCGCTTTTCATCTGCAGACAGATGGGCAATCTGAGTGGACTATTCAAGTGTTAGAAGACATGTTGAGGGCATGTGTGATTGATTTTGGAGGACATTGGAATAAGTTCTTACATTTGTGTGAATTCTCTTATAATAATAGTTATCACTCCAGCATTGATATGGCACCGTTTAAGGCATTATAGGGGAAGGAATGTAGATCACCCATATGATGGTTCGATGCTGGAGATGTGAAACCATTGGGGGTTGATTTAGTGAAGTATGCTCAAGATAAAGTGAAGAGTATTCAAGCTAAGCTCTTAGCAGCCCAGAGTAGACATAAAAAATATACGGATCATAAGGTATGAGACATGTCATTTCAAACCGGTGAAAATGTTCTTCTTAAGGTATCACCCATGAAAGGGGTGATGAGATTTGTCAAGAAAGGTAAACTAAGTCCGCGATACATTGGTCTCTTTGAGGTTCTTGAATGTTTAGGACCGGTAGCATATATATTGACTTTAGCTTCTAACCTATTGGGAGTTTATCCGGTATTTCATGTGTCCATGTTGAAGAGATATCATGGTGACAGGGATTATATCATTAAGTGAGACTCAATTGTGTTAGACAAAAACCTCTAATATGAGGAGAAAATGATTGCAATTCTTGATCGTGATGTCTGGAAGCTGAGAACCAAGGAGATTAAGTCCATAAAAGTTCAATGGAACCATCGTCCAGTTGAGGAAGCTTCTTGAGAGATCGAGAAGGACATGCGAGACAAGTATCCCCAATTGTTCATCGATTTAGGTACTATCTCATTCCTTTCTTAGCCATTCTTCCTAAGTTTGTCACTCGAAGACGAGTGATGGGTAAATTGGTATCTATTGTAACGACTTGCTCCCGTCGTTATAGAAAAGCTAATGGGGAAAAATTTTGGGCCTGAAAACTTTTTCGTGGTAACTTGGAATTACCCAACCTAGTCAAGATTTGGAAGAAATCAGATTCACTAAAGTCTAGGGAAATCTGGTAGCAATCGGGTGATCTAATTGTGAATTTGATCACATGAGTAGATAGATAATCATTAAGGAACCGATACAACATTACAGAATTAAATTCGGGCAAGTAGAACTCCCGAAATTGATGTTCGCGTGAAAGGTATTTTCTGAGTATTGTTAGTCGAAGGTGCGTTGTGAAATGGGGGCATTAGAATTATTAAAATAGCTCACTGTTTCGTGCAAGCCGCTTTGGCTGTGATTTTTGTCGCCAGGTCGGTGCCGCTGTAATAGGGTGAGGATCGCTGTGGCGGGCTAAATGCAACTTAAAAGTCGTTAATAAACCCCAAAAATATTTTATTCTGCAATTTTCGAATTTGAGAGCTAAGGAACGATCCCAAGTCTTTTCTTGATAGTTTCCCACTATTTTTTAGGCTAAAGGTAAAATTTTAACCCATTTAATCCATTTTTTGATCCGTAGAACATAATCTAATGGGTAATCATTGATGGGGGAGGGTTTTGATTAGAAATTTATGATAGAAACAATTCTAATTGGGAGATTGAGATCATAGGTTTGATCTAGGATTGATATGATTGTTAGTAATTCGGGTAATTAGTTATCGTTTATTGATTCCCGTATCATAATTATTGTTTGTAGACCAAGAACAAGCGGAACGAATCCAAAAAGGGAAGAATCAAATTTTTTAAAGGTTTCAAGCTTGTTTTGAAGTAGGTGATGATTGTGATTCTATGATTGTGTGATGTATGTTTGTTCTTGTTTCATTATGATACATGTATGTATGTGAAGGTTGCATTATTGATCATTGTTGTAAATTAGATAGACGAATGACGAGTGCCACGAATCATGACTTAATTGTATGAACTTGAGAATATACTTGTGATTGTGGCATATTGAATGGATCGGGTGTTGCGTTCCGACACAATAACTTGGATCGGTTTCCACATTTCGACATAATTATGGGATCGATTGCCACATTCCAGCATAAACATTGGATCGGGTACCACATTTCGGTATGCTAACAGTTTGGGTTTGTGTTCCATGAGAGGACCAATGATTTGATATAATTGTGTATCTTGAGAAATGTGAAATTGTACCATGTTTATAAATGTTGATAATATTGTATATGTTCAATATATGCTTGTGATTATATTGTTGAAATAGCTTATGTATGTTACACTTAGTGGAATAGCCGTGTGATCCTACCAGTACACTGTGGTTGTGTACTAAAGCTACACTTGCTCTTTCTTTGTTGAGTACAGGGTATCTTCAGGCGGCTATTGACAGACCTTATTTAGAAAATCAGTGATCGCTTCGAATTCAAGGGCGAGCCAATTCTTTCGGGCTGCTATGAGTTCTCCTGTCGTCTATGTCCACATTTCGGACTTAGGCTTTTCTAGTTAGTTAATTACTTCATTAGTTTTGGGTTGTATCCCTTCATGTTTAGAATTTGGTTCATTGTTAGATGTTTTGGTACATTGACTTTCAGGTTCTAGGTGTTGCTTTCGTATTCGTTGTAGTTGATAGACTTTTGTTTGCAGTTTATGGGAACTCCCTATTTCTTTCCTTAGTGTTTAACTTCCTTCCGTAACTTAAATGTTTAGTTTTTGGATTAGTTGTTGGGTTTGGATTGTAGTAATTGTTCTCCCACCAAAGGGCTAGTGTGGGTGCCAATCACGATGGTCTGGGTCATGACACTCTATAGTGTAATTTTTCAGCAAATGAATGTCTATTGACTTACCTTGGACAAGGGTACTTAACTTCGATAATACTTATTCAGAATTCATTGATACTAAATTTTGAATTAGTTACCTTAATACAAACTTATAATAATCAAAGAAGAATTAATCTTGTTAGAGTAAATTACCAACAAAATCATTAGAAAGCACCCTATTACAAAACCTTCCCATTGGAATATAGTTTAGAAAATGCTTCCCATAAGGTGAAAATGGCAGAAACTAAGCTACTGTTTTCTTGAGCTTGAGTTTCAGTTGGCACTATCAATATGAAATATTTAGGTCTAATAAGTTCATTAAGTTAATATGAAGTGAATTGGACATAGCCACAAATAATTCCCCTCAACGAAGGTGGTTAAGCACATGAATGCTCTTTAGTTTTATAAAAATATTAATTTGGTAGGGTAATATTCATAATTTATTATCAAAATAAATATATAATGAGAATTGTATTAAGGAAAAATTGTATAAAATAGCAAACAATTAATTCAAATTAAATGTTATAACCATAGTTTGATTTAATTGTAACCCGTAGCAAACTGTTGCCATTTGCCTCTCTCACTGAATTTCTTGCTCGCCACTCTCAATTTCTCGCTGCCAGTTTCTCCCTCGCCTATCTCACTTTATACTAACACAAATGTATAAAATGCATTTGTGTTTATATAAAGCGAGAGAAAACTGTATATATATGTCACGCCCCAAGCCTACACCCTGGACGTGGCCGGAACTCGAGAACCATTGCTGGCCTCAAGCGAACCCTTAGCCTGACATACTTACTTAGCGGAAGACTTACTCATGATAAATACTTTAAAAGTAAACTGAACTACTCGATATATACTAAGAATATTTCAAAGACCAACATTCAACTGGCCAAAATGACAACTCAAGTCTTAATACACAAGATAGTGAAAATGTAAAGACAACTACATTACTGACAGTCTATCTATGAAGCCTCTAATAACTGAGATGGATGTTGGGATAAGACCCTCGATTATCCTAACAATTGAAATACTAAAACTGAAAGCAAATGAAAAAAAAGCTCTCTGGAAAGCAATTAGGCTCACCAACTAACTCTGAGAGCCAACCCGATTAACGATGCACTGGATGCTAATCCTGGTTACCTGCGTCTGCATCATAATACAATGCAGGCCAACTAGCATTAGTACATTAAATGTACGAGTATGCGAGTTGGAATGCTAAACATAACTTAAGCTTGAAAAGAATATGAAAGAAACACTTACCTGGCCTAACTCAACTCAACTGATTTCAATATAAAGTAGTGTAAATAAATGCAGTATAAAGAAAAGCTTTAAAACATGATTTTCAACTTTGTGTATTTAGAAATACAATAACAACTCTATATGTATGCAAATATACATATAACTCTGAGATGTATGTAAAAATACAAATATTATGATGTATATAAAAATACAAAATAATGTTGTAGGAGTTTCTCTAACCGACAACCATCACGTAAGAGCTATCGTGATGATACATCATTTTTGCCTCATGCTGCCAGGGCCGTCCTATACCTTGTTGGGGGTATAGAACCTGAACTACTAAGTGGATCCACTAGTCTATGCTAAAAAGAACTAAGGGTTCATCTAAAAAGTATGACCCTTTTCTACCCATGATGGCTACATGGTATATGGGGGCTGTAGGTTCTCTGAACGCTCCCCCATATCAGTGCTCAATACTACTCCCAAAATATGACACTAGCTCTTTATGTTTAAAAACATACTTCTAAACTTAGCTTAAAGGCCATCTTGGAAATCAAAGTTTCCTCTATTGCTTAATTGTGAAAGCATTTACTCTTTAACTGAAAAACTAGCTCAACGGCTCTTTACTGAAAAACTAGCTTAAAGGCTCTTTACTGAAAAACTAGCTCAAAGGCTCTTTTGGAAATCAAGGTTTCCTTTTTTCTTTAAATGTGAAAATATTTTAATCTTTGGGAATACATTGTCCCAATATACTCTTTTGAAGAAATGAACTTTAAACATTACTCTGTACTTAACTCAAAACTCAAGTCTTAAAACAAAGTTAAACATTTGTAAAAGACTCTTGAAAAACTCTATTAACTTCTCTTGACTTGACTCTGAACTTCTCTTAACTTGAGTCTTGACTTAACTCTTAACTGATCTTTGAATTGAATTATGGATTCAAGGATTGTGATTTGTGATAGGAAAGATCTCGTGATGTTTAAGAGTGATTTTAGATAGCTAAACATAAGAAAAGATCATGAAATCACTGTCTGGAAGCAAGTCTGCGACGCAGAGATGTATTTAAATTTTGGTCGCAAAAATAACTTTTGAGGCAGAACGGTCCGTGACCGCTCCGCTCCGCGCAAACAATTTTGACAATCCTGACGAATAGGTCCGCGTCACGGACCTGGTACGCAAATTCAGCCGACTTGTTCCTTCTTCATTTTCTAAACCCAAATCGCCTAAATTCGATTCTTCTTATCCAATTCTCTATAAATTTAGATACACATCATATGTACACAAGAATCTAATTAAACTCAACTCTAAAATCGACCTTAAACTCTCAAAAACTCCTCAATCTCATCCCAAATTTAAGAACGAAAGCAATTCAAGAATACAACTCAAGAACATCAACTTCTCAATCTTTTTAGGATGAAATTACACTGAATAAAGCATGTTTGGAGCATGGGTGAAGGAACCCAACGTTGTGTGAACTCACATACCTCGTAGGGATCACCCCTTGATGAAATCCACAAGCGATTCGTGAAGATCTTGACGATTCTTTCTTCCTTTTGTCCTTTCTCCTCTTCTTTTCTCTTTTCTCAAAACCTTAACTCTTTTTCCAAAAGCATAAATTGACTAAGATCAGTTTAGACCCCAATTAATTATCCAAAAATGAATTAAAATAAAAGGGTAAGGAAAAGACCAAACTACCCTTCTAAATCCGAATTGGACTTTCCTTATTCCAACAACCCAACTTCCAAAGGGCATAACTCACTCATATGAACTTGAAATCGCAGAAACTCAGCGGCATTGGAAAGATCGTTCCAAGATCTTTCCTACCATTTCTGGAAGTACCTCTAACTCATCCTGAGCTAAAAGTTATGGCCATTTGAAGTTGGCCAAAACTCATTTTATTCTAACTTAACAAAAATTCCAGATTTTAATTCTTTCCAAAAATGACTATTTCCATTCTTTAGCTTCTTCCTAGTTATTTCAATTTGCGATATGTTACAATATCTCCCCCTTGGGAAAGTTCGTCCTCGAATGAGATTACTCTTACTAGGCTAAGGTGTAACATGTAACAATCAGTTCAAGCACCCACAAGCAAATGCAAAACAACATGCCAACTTAAAAATAAATACTAAGAAAGGATTAGTACCTTAATTCGTAACTTCTCCGGATTTGAAGAGATGTGGGTATCTCTTCTTCATATCTTCCTTAGCTTTTCAAGTAGCTTCATTAACAAACTGGTTCCTCCAAGAAACTTTGATTTATGCTACCTCTTTTGTTCTCAACTTGCGAACTTGGCAATCTAGAATCTGAACAAGAATCTCTTCATAAGATAAGCTATTTTTGATCCCAATATCTTTGATTGGTATAATAACCAAAGGATCACCCATGCACTTCTTCAACATGGAGATGTGAAACACCGGATAAACCGCGACTAAGTTTTGTGGTAGCTCAAACTCATAAGGTACATTACCTACCCTTTTCGATATTTTGTAAGGACCAATATACCTGGGACTAAGCTTCCCCTTCTTACCAAATCTTATAAAACCCTTCATGGGTGGAACCTTTAAGTATACCCAATCATCTACTTCAAACTCTAACTCCCTTCTCCTACCATCAGTGTAGGATTTCTGACGACTCTGCGCTGTTTTCAATCTTTCTTGAATGACTTTCATTTTCTCCATAGCTTGACGAACTAAGTCTGGTCCTATTAACCCATCTTCACCAACTTGAAACCATCCAATATGAGATCTACATCTTCTCCCATAAAGAGCTTCGTAAGGAGCCATTTGGATGCTATAATGGTAACTATTGTTGTAAGAAAACTCAATGAGAGGTAGTTGATCATCCCAATTACCCTTGAAATCAATCACACAATCTACCTTGATACCTCAAAAAACCATCTCCCCCTTGTTCAAAAGCCATCACTTTTTGCTTATAAACGCTTGCCTTTAATTCAAGCAATAAAGGATCCTGGTCTTGCTTATCTTTTACTTTTGACACCTAGGCGTGCAAGTCTATGTACATCTTTCGCTAACTCTCTCTTTTCTTCCTTAACATGGGTGGTACCACCCAAGACAACCTGCTTAAGGCATCAGTAACAACATTAGCCTTACTTGGGTGATATAAGATACTCATTTCATAATCTTTGAGTAACTCTACCCACCTTCTCTGTCTAAGATTAAGCTCTTTTTGACTAAACACATACTGAAGACTTGTGATCGGTGAACACATCCACATGAACACCATATAAATAATGACGCCATATCTTCAAAGCGAATACTACAACAGCCAACTCTAAGTCATGGGTAGGGTAATTTTTCTCTTGAAGTTTCAACTATCTATAGGTATAAACTATAACTTTCCATTCCGCATTAAGACACAACCCAAACCAACTCTAGATGCATCACAATACACTGCAAAACCTTGAGTACCTTCCAGTAAGGTCAAAACTGAGGCAGTAGTAAACCTCTTCTTCAATTCCTGAAAGCTTTTGTCATAAGCTTCAAACCATTGAACCTTCACAGTTTTCTGAGTTAACTTGGTCAAAGGAGATGAAAAAGATGAAAATCCCTCGACAAACCTTATATAATATCCAACCAACCCCAAGAAACTCCTAATATCAGTTGGAGACGTGGGTTTAGGCCAATTCTACATTACCTCAATTTTTCTGAGTATCAACTTTAATTCCCTCTCTAGACACAATGTGGCCTAAGAACACCACAGATTCAAGCCAAAACTCACACTTAGAGAACTTGACATATAACTTTTTATCTTTAAAAGTCTAGAGAACTATTCTGAGATGGCTAGCATGATCTTCTTCATTCCTCGAGTAGATTAGAATGTCATCAATGAAGACGATAACAAATATATCTAAATAAGGTTTGAAAACTCTATTGATAAGGTCTATGAATGCTTCAGGCGTATTGGTCAAACCAAAGGACATGACCAGAAACTCATAATGACCATAACAGGTATTGAATGTTGTCTTTAGAATATCACATTCCCTCACTCTTAACTAATGGCAACCTGATCTGAGGCCTATCTTTGAGAAACACGAAACACCCTGAAGGTTGATCGAAAAGATCATCAATTCTCTGAAAAGGATACTTATTCTTGATGGTAACCTTGTTCAACTGATGGTAATCTATACACATCCTAAGAGAACAATCTTTCTTTCTCTCAAATGGGACCAGAGCGACCCAAGGTGAGATACTTGTTCGAATGAAACCTTCCTCTAGGAGATTTTTCAACTGCTCTTTTAACTCTGTTGGTGCCATTCTATATGGCGAAATATAGATAGGCCGAGTATCAAGAATAGTATCTATACCGAAGTCTATTTCTCTCTTAGGAGGGACTTTCAGAAGATCATATGAAAAGACTTCTGAAAACTCTTTTACTACTGCAACTGACTGAATAGGAGGTATATCAACACTTGAGTCATTAACTCAGACTAACTGGTAGACACACCCCTTGGAAACTAACTTTCTCGCCTTAAGGTACGAAATAAAATGACCCTTAGGCACTGTTGAACTGCACTTTTACTCTATAACTGGTTCACTGGAAACTGAAACTTGACTACTCGAGTTTTACAATCTATTGATGCATAACAGGCATGAAGCCAGTCCATATCAAGAATGACATCGAAATCTACTATGTCTAACTCGAATAAATCAGCCATGGTACTTTTGTGATTGACGAAAATGGGACAATTACAATAGACTCTCTCTGCTATAATAGACTCACAAATAGGTGTAGAAACACTGAATGGTTCACTAAGTTGCTCAGGAATAACATCAAAACTGAAGACTTGGATCATACTAGTAACAATATCTAGCGAATCCTCTTGCTCTCGGCGACTAGCGATAGCATATAGACGGTTTCCTTCTTCGCTTGCCTTTGAAGTAGCTCATATAAATGCAGCTCTATCTGGTGGAGCAACTGAAGAAGATTGGGCTCTATTGCCCCCATTACCATTACTCTGTCTACTCTTAGGACACTCTTTCATAGAATGACCGTTCTGGCCACACTTGAGGCAACTAGTGAAGCTATCACGACACACCCCTGAATGGCTCCTACCATACTTAACACATGCAGGAGTCTTAGTACCCCCTCGTGCCTTACTACCTTGCGAATGCACATGTCTAGCTTTGAAGTTCTGAGAATTCTGACTATTGTACTCGCATTATTCCTTGGTGCACTAGTAAATGATAGAGTAGGTCCTTTCTGCTTATGTTGGAAAGAAGACTGGTTCACATTACTATTTTGCTGCCCGAATTTATTCCCCGATGTCTTAGCCCTCTTATTCTCAATCTCTTTTCTATCCTTCAGCTTATCCTCCTCAACTTGTCCCACATGGATCATTTGCCTTGCTATGTCCATATCCTCTATCAGCATCGCTGCCTTGCCTTCCTTGCTTGACTGGCGAGACAACCCAACAACAAATAAACTAATCCTACTCCTCATGCCAGCAACCATCTCCGAAGCATAGTGGGAAAGTTGTGTGAACTAAAGACTATACTCATGAACACTCATAGACTCCGGATTGAGGGTAGGGCTGGCAAGGGGACGGGGACGGGGACTGGGGGACGGGACGAAGGGGGACGGGACGGGACGGGGGACGGCGTTGGGGGGATTTTGGGGGGACCGGGATTGGGGGGACCGGGATTGGGGGGACGGAAAGACGTCCCGTCCCGTCCCACTATATATACGGGATGGGATGGGATTTTGCGGGACGGGACGGGACGGGACGGGGGATTTTTTATATACTTATTTTTTTGTATTGAAAATTTGAAATTACATGTTAATAAATAATATTTTTAGTTTATTTGGTTTTCTATACATTTTTAGTTAATAAATAATTCTTAAGTTTTCAAATTTCAAATTTGAGAAGTTCAAATTTGTTTTTTAAATATTTTAAAGTAATTTAAATTTGAAATTTCAAATGTCAAATTTCTATTTTTAAATTAAGTATTTTAAAGTTAGTTTAGTATACATGTAAATATGTATCTATATATTAAAATTAAAATGCAAGACCATATACCATAGTTGTATAAAAAAGACTTGAATAAAACTTTCAAATTTATTTAGAAGTTAGAACTTACAATTTACAAATATTAGCGGAGTAACTAATCTACGCAGCCACCTTCTAGGAAGGGTTCTGTTTCAATAAGTTCTCAAATGTAAAACTAATATTTGTTACAAATATTATATGAGTAACTAATTTACGCAGCCACCTTCTAGGAAGGGTTCTGTTTCAATTAGTTCTCTGATGTAATCTAATATCTGTGTTCTCCTTTAAAACTCAATTCTAATTGTCGAATCATATCGATGGTGACATCCTCCGGTGTTGGCAAACTTGCTAGAAACTGTTGTGACTCTAATTCATCGTCAGTAGATTCAATGATCGATTTAATCCAAGATTCTTGTTTGAAACTTATCTTTGGCAAATTATAATTTCTTCTCTCGGCGTTGACCCAGTCTCTAAATAAAACTGATGTTTCCAAACTTTCTTCCGCCAATGAATATCTATGATCACCAATTTGAAACCTTGCCGCACTAAAAGCAGCCTCCGATGCAACTGATGAAGCTTGAATAGCTAGAACATCACGAACCATTTTGCTCAAAATTGGAAATGCAACACTCCGCCTCCTCCACCATGCTAATAAATCTTCATTGCCATCTTCGTCTTCCACTGTTTCTAAAGATTGATTAAGATATTCTTCAAAATCATCACGGTTAGTAGAATTAAGACCAAGAAAACCTCGCATATAACTTGAAATTCGAGCTTTACTCTGAGGATTAGAAGTTTGACCAACTTCTCCTTGAGTATTTCCCGTAGTTCTATATTTTTCATACAAATATTTTGCTTCTACTTTTATGCTAGACTTACACATTTCACAAGTTGGACTTTCTTCCGGTAAAATTTCTAAAGTATCATAAAAAGTATCAACAAGTGCGTGCACACCTCGTAATTTATATTCAGGATGAAGTAAAGTAGCAGTTAAATAAATTTGAGGAATAGGAAAAAAATATTTTTTAAATTTTACAATCATACCTTCAATTGCAACTCTAAATTTTTCAATTTTTTTGTATTTAGAAAATTGAATTGAAATAGCACAAATATTTATTAATATTGATGAAATAGTAGGATAATAAATTCCAGAAAACATGGTTGTAGCATCATAAAAAAGTCTTAAAAATTCTATTAGTTCATTAGTTTGTTCCCAATCTTCTTCACAAATTCTATCTAATGGGTCAGCATTATGAGCATTAAATACCATTTGTAGGGGATTTTTATATTCGTAAGCAACTGAAAGCATTTCGTAAAAAGAATTCCACCTTGTTTTAATATGTCTTGGAATTTTTCTTGGTGGCAAATCACAAAGTACACAACGCTCATTAAATTCCCTAATTCTAGCAACTTTATGAGCATAAAAAATCCAGGCAACAGCATATTCAATTTTCATACAACCACAATCAAATAATTCAACACCATCTTGTACAATTAAATTTAATACATGTGCAACACATCTAATATGAAAAGCATTAACATCAATTGGACATAATCTAACTTTTAACATACTAGCAGCGTTTGTATTATTAGATGCATTATCTAATGTGACAGACATTATTTTATCTATAAGCATGTAATAATCTAAAACACTCAAAATATTTGAAGCTATATATGGACCAGTTTTTTTCTCTACACATTCTTTATAACTTAAGATTCTCTTTTGCAAACTCCAATTATTATCAATCCAATGTGCTGTAATAGTTAAATAATCATGTCCATTAACACTACGACCCATGTCTGAAGTTATGGACACTCTACAATCTAATATGCTAAACATACAACGAAGAAATTGACAATATTTACCTTGATGTTCAAAAACGTCAGATTTAACAGTATTTCTTGAAAAACCTCTATAAGAAGGATTATAAGTTTGTTGAATATATTCAATAAAACCGGGATGTGAAGGAAAACTATAAGGCAAACCACAAACAGAAACCATTTTAGCTAAATTTTCGCGATCTCTTTCCTTACTATATTTACGTTGTGTTAGTGGACCACCGGGGTTAGAAAGATCTAATGTTCCTTGAACCATGTTAGAAGCCCCTACCGATTCATTAACATTAATATCAAAATCATTAACTGGAATTCCTTTTTTTCTATCGGCTAATGCTTTAGCTTTTTTATATTCAATCGGCACACAAGATAACAAATGTCTATTTAAGCCCCCCGTCCCACCTTGACCCCCACCTTGTTTATGTTTAAAAGGTTGTTTACACTTATTACAAATTGCAATAGAATTTTCTTTATCTAAAGTCATAAATTGCCACACAACAGAAGTTTTAGGGCGTTGATACTTCACCTTCTCCCTTGTAGGAGGTATAAGGGGTGAGCGTTGACAATTTTGCTCCGTTGAATTTATAGTTTCAGTTGGAACTTCTGTCACCGGACTAGTAGGTGTATCTTCTAAATCTTCTTCTCCTGGATCAACTTCTACTTCTTCACCTGAATATTCATCAAGATTAGGATTAATATTACCATAACGTCGTTCTAAACTTTCATGATCAAGTTGAACATTTGAATAAATATCATAAGAAGTATCATCAACATAAGTAGAATCATTTGTATTAAATCTAACTCTAGACATTGATTTAGAAGAAGTACCACCATAGTTACTCTTATTTTTTTCCTTATTACTTTTTTTATTAAAATTAAATAATTTACTAATGACACTTGGTTCTTTCTCTTTTCCTTTACCGGTATCTTTTTTGCTAGAACTCATATTTAATTATATGTAAAGTGTAATATAAAAATAATAATAACACAAAAATTAATGACGAAAACTAAAATATAAATATTATGAAACAAATGTACCAAACGTCTGCGTTAATAGCAGACGTTATAACCGATTCTTGAAACTTGTAGTTTGTTGTAACTTGTAATTTGGAACTCCAATACTTGATAACAAATATGAGAATTATATATATTATAATATAATATGAAAATTTAGAATTGAAATATATGTATTATGATATAATATGAGACTTAAATGAAATAAAAAACTAAGATTTGAGATTGAGAGGATATAGAAAATAGATGAGAGAATAGATGATTTTGTAAGAAATAATAAGGGATAGAAGGGTATTTATAATATTAAAAATGGGTTAAAGTGTATTTATGATAACTTGAGGGTTTAAATTAAAATATTAAAAGTAGGGGGATGGTAGGGGGTGGTAGGGGGTGTTGGGGAAGTGAAAAAGTAGGATAAATCCGTTGGGGGGGCCCACTAGCCGTTGCCCCAACGGATATAATTTTAAAAGTTAAAAAAAAAAAAAAAAAAAAAAAAAAAAAACCGCGAACCGATCGGTTCAACCGGGCCGGGACCGGACCGGGACCGGGCCGGTTCGACCGGGACAAAAAGGGTGAACCGGCCCCTAACCGGTCCCCTATCCCGCATGGCCCCCCAACCCGCGAACCAAACGGGACCGGGTCCGGCGGGCCGGTTCTCGAACCGGTATCGGGCCGGTCCGGGCCGACCCGGTCCCCTTGCCAGCCTTAATTGAGGGTGAAATACTCTCTTATCTTTACCTCTCGCAACTCACGGGGAAAGAAACACCCCATGAGAGCACTTTCAAACACAGCCCAACTGACTATTGGCGCATCCTTAGCCTATTCTTTTTCCATTGATCGAACCAAACTCTAGCGACACCCTTGGTATGCAGCTAGTTCCACCCTCTTAGCATCTACAACATGCATAATCTCAAAAATTTTCTGAAGCTTTTCAACAAAGTTCTATGGATTCTCTGTGACACTTAAACCTGTGAAGCTTGGCGGGTTCATCCTTAAAAACTCACAGATTCTTGAAGTATCAGCCACTTCTTGTCGATTATCTCTCTGTCCATCTTGATGGGTCACAACTTGACTTAACATCCGAATAACTTCACAAAATTCAGCATTGCTGACCTCTCCTTGGGGTTGCACTTCTGGTGCATTAGGTACCCCTTGTTTCTTGACATTTCTCCTAGCAGTACGACCTCAAACAACTCTTTGTGGAGGCATGATTATTTGAAAACACACGCAAGCACGAATTAAAGGGAAACTTTTTAGAGATCAAACTCTAAAGCACGAAATGAGTGAGAAAGAAGCAAAAATTTTACTAAGTGTTGCAGCCTCCTAATGATAGATGTGGCACGCTTCACATCGATAACTAGGACTCTACAGACACGACTTCATAGACTCCCTAGGACTCTTGAACTTTGTGCTCTGATATCAAGTTTGTCACGCCCCAAGCCTACACCCTGGACGTGGCCAGTACTCGAGAACCATTGCTCTCCCCAAGCAAACCCTTTGCCTGGCTTACTTACTCAGTTGAAGATTTACACATGATAAATACCTTAAAAAGTAAACTAAACTACTAGATATGTACTAAGAATGTTTCAAAGATCAACATTCAACTGGCCAAAATGGCAACTCAAGTCTTAATACATAAGATAGTGAAAATGTAACGACAACTGCACTACTGACTGTCTATCTATAAAGCCTCTAATAAATGAGATGGATGTCGGGACAAGACCCCCGATCATCCTAACAACTAAAATACTAAAACTTAAAGCAAATGAAAAAGGAGCTCTCCTAAAAGCAAGGAGGCTCACCAATAGACTCTGAGAGCTCAACCCGATCAACGATGTGTTGGATGCTGATCCTGGTTACCTGCGTCTGCATTATAATACGATGCAGGCCAATTGGCATCAGTACATTGAATGTATGAGTATGCGAGTCGGAATGCTAAACATAACTTAAGCTTGAGAAGAATCTGAAAGAAACACTTACGTAGCTCAGCTCAACTCAACTGATTTCACTATAAAGCAGTGTAAATAAATGCAGTATAAAGAAAAGCTTTAAAACATGGTTTTCAACTCTGTGTATTTAGAAATACAATAACAACTCTATATGTATGCAAATATACATATAACTCTGAGATGTATGTAAAAATACAAATAATCTGATGTATATAAAAATACAAAATACTATTGTGGGAGTTTCTCTAACCAACAACCATCACGTAAGAGCTATTGTGAAAATACAGTGTGTCTGCCTCACGCTGCCAGGGCCATCCTATACCTTGCCGGGGGTATAGAACCTGAATTACTAAGTGGATCTACTAGTCTATGCTAAAAAGCACTAAGGGTTCATCTAAAAAGTATGACCCTTTTCTACCCATGATGACTACATGGTTTATGGGGGTTGTGGGTTCTCTGAACGCTTCCCCATATCGGTGCTCAATACTACTCCCAAAATATGATACCATCTCTTTATGTTTAAAAATATACTTCTTCTGTGATTTGAGATTAATGCTCAAAAGCTATCTTGAAGATCAAAGTTTCCTCTCTTTCTTAATTGTGAAAGCATTTACTCTTTAACTGAAAAACTAGCTCAAAGGCTCTTTTGGAAATCAAGGTTTCCTTTCTTCTTTAAATGTGAAAACATTTTAATCTTTGGGAATACATTGTCCCGATATACTCTTTTGAAGAAATGAACTTTAAACTTTACTCTTTACTCAACACAAAACTCAAGTGTTAAAACAAAGTTAATCTTAACTTCTCTTAACTTGACTCTTAACTGATCCTTGAATTGAATTATGGATTCAAGGATTGTGATTTGTGATATGAAAGATCTCATGATGTTTAGGAGTGATTTTAGATAGCTAAACATGAGAAAAGATCAAGAAATCACTGTCTAAAAGCAGGGCCGTGGCGCGGAGATGTATTTAAATTTTGGTCACGAAAATAACTTTTGATTCAGAACGGTCCGTGACTGCTCCGCGATGCGAAGACAATTTTGACAATCCTGAGGAAAATGTCCACGTCGCGGACCAGGTACCCAGATTCAGCCGACTTGTTCCTTCTTCACTTTCTAAACCTAAATCGCCTAAATTTGATTCTTTTTCTCCAATTCTCTTTAGATTCAGATACACAACATATGTACACAAGAATATAATTAAACACAACTCTAAAATCGACCTTAAACTCTCAAGAACTCCTTAATCTCATCCCAAATTCAAGAACGAAAGCAATTCAAGAATACAACTCAAGAACATTAAATTCTCAATCTTTTTAGGAAGAAATTACACTGAATAAAACATGTTTGGCGCGTGGGTGAAGGAACCTAATGTTGTGTGAACTCATATACCTTGTAGGGATCACCCCTTGACGAAATCCACGAGCAATTCGTGAAGATCTTGACTATTCTTGCTTCTTTTCCTCCTTTCTCTTCTTCTTTTCTCGTTTCTCAAAACCCTAACTCTTTTTCCAAAAGCATAATTTGACTAAGATCATTTTAGACCCCAATTAATTACCCAAAAATGAATTAAAATAAAAGGATAAGGAAAAGACCAAACTACCCTTCTAAATCCGGATTGGACTTTCCTTATTCCAACAACCCAACTTCCAAAGGGCATAACTCACTCATACGAACTCAGAATCGCGTAAACTCAGCGGCGTTGGAAAGATCATTCCAAGAGCTTTCCTACCATATTTGGAAGTACCTCTAACTCATCTTGAGCTAGAAGTTATGGTCGTTTGAATTTGGGAAAAACTCAACTTATTCTAACTTGACAAAATTTCCAGACTTTCATTCTTTCCAAAAAATGACTATTTCCATTTATTAGCTTCTTCCTAGTTATTTCAATTTGCGAGATGTTATAATATACATATCTTTTCATTCGCCTCTCTCCCCAGAGAATCTCGCTCGCCACTCTTACTCGCCTCTCTTACTTTATACCAATACAAATGTATAAATTGTGTTTGTGTTTGTATAAAGCGAGAGAAAATTGTATATACAAATACAAATACATAAAAATTTTTCCAATACACTTATAATTATACAAATACAGATCTTTCCCTGCCCATTTTTCTTGTCTTTCTCTCTTTCCCTCTTTATACACACATATTATACAATTGATTCTTTTGTATATGTATACCGAAATATACATATTAATAGCCATAGCAAACATAAAGTTTGCTATGGAGCACAATTATACAAACTATAGTTATAGCATACAATTTTGAATTTTATGTTTGCTAAACCTAAAATTTACTCTTGTATTAATGTCTACCTCAGAATAGTTTTCTAACGGGTTCAAGTGTGTTTGGTACGAAGGTAGAAAATGTTTTTTAATCTGGAAAAACTACCTAACTAGACCTACTTCACTATCATATATAATTATTTTACCTTTAGTTTAGAAAAATTACGCAGAATACTACTTTTAATATTTATACCATATATTTTAAAAGATTTAATCACATACACAAATCACTTAAATATGATATTAAATAATTATCTTAAAATTTATACTCTTTGATTAATGGTACATTAACAATTCAAATTATTTTCTCTCACATTAGCATTATTCTAGTCTACCTCTCACCTCCCCCCCCTCCCCCCAGGTACTTCACTAACCTCTATCACCTCTCTCTTCCTTAATCATCTCAATACATGTTTACATGTCTCAAATTCAAAAGTAAATCTTGATAATCAACATTATACAAAGAGATAAATTACTTTTGTTTTAGTTATTCTCATGTATTCCGATCATGTATCTTGAGATAAAGTTCATATTATTGTAAGGTTTGATTTTATAGACTTTTACAAATTAGGTTTTACAATTCCGTTAGGAGATTACTCAAAACAGAGCATGCTAAAAATGAAAGGCACCAGAAATGTATGATCTTTTATTTTATTTTACTAGCAAGCATTACCACTAAGTTTGTTTATTTACTCGTCTAATTCATGCTAAACTTGAAAAGTTCAAAAAGGAATTTCAATCCAAAAATAGGATCTATGAACTCAATTAAATTTGAGGAAAATCAGCCTAATTATGAGCCGAAACTTTAAGATACAAAGGAAGAAATTGATGAAAAAGATGAGGTTTACAATTATAGAACTATTATGATTTATGATTTCGTTATTTTAGAAAAACTTGTTATAGTTGATATGCAAGGATCCTGTAAAACTTGTTAGAGTTGATACACAAAGATCATGTGAAATCCTTTTGGGTTGTGAATTGTTCATCACTTAATTATTTAATTTTGGAAATAAGTTACACCCATTTAATTCAAAAAAAATAAATCATGTATCTCAACTTTTAAAATTGGTGGATATATGTATCTCGCGAGTAATGTTACATATATCTTAAGGCCAAAATATTTGAAACTTTAAGATACAAATAGAGGAATTGATGAAGAAGATGAAGTTTACAATTACAAAATTACTATGGTTTATGATTTCGTTATTTTAGGAAAACTTTTTAGAGTTGATAGGAAAGGATCCTATAAATCCTTTTGGGTTGTTAATTGTTCATCAATTAATTATTTAATTTTGGAAATAAGTTACACCCATTTAATACAAAAAAATAAATCGTGTATCTCGACTTTTAAAATCGATGGATACATGTATCTCGCGAGTGTGTATGTGTGTGTGTGTGTGTGTGTGTGTGTATATATATATATATAATATTTGAAACTTTAAGATACAAATGAAGGAATTGATGAAGAAGATGAAGTTTACAATTACAAAATTATTGTGATTTATGATTTCGTTATTTTAGGAAAACTGTTGATGCACAAGGATCCTGTATGATTTCGTTATCTTAGGAAAACTTATTAAAGTTGATACACAAGGATCCTGTATGATTTCGTTATCTTAGAAAAACTTATTAGAGTTGATACACAAGGATCCTGTAAAATCCATTTAGGTTGTTAATTATTCATCAGTTAATCCTTTAATTAAGGAAATAAGTTACACTCCTTTAATTCAAAGTAATAAATCGTATATCTCGACTTTGAAAATTGATGCATGTATCTCGCGAGTAATGATACATGTCTCTCAAGGCCATAATATATATGATATAAAAAATCTTTACGAATTATCGTGAATCCTAGTAACTAGGATCTAAAGTAGTGTGATTTATGTAGTTTTTGCCTTTTAAATTTTTCATGTTTGATCGGTCAATATTTTTGAAAAATACGTTCTCTAAGAAAACAAGCTTCTTGAAAATGAATCCCTTAATTAATCAAAGCAAAGACAACAAGTTACATAGGTGGCATTGCAAATCTATTATCTTTTTTCCAACACCCCCAACCACCTTAACTTGACCATCCCAACTCCCACCACCCCAAAACCACCACTCCCCACCCTGTCCACTCACATAGTAATTTGTATATGTTGTATTAGTTTATTATTGGCTTGAACAAAAATGGAATAAAATGATATTTGGGGTAAAAATTAGAAATAATTATATAGAGGAAAAGTCTCAAAATAGAACTCCGATTTGCTTTCTCGTATTTGTTGGACATAGATGAAACAGATGGAACCAAAACCCCACTTCAATGATACATAAACCCAAAAAAAAAGTATCGCCACTCGAAGGAGAAACTATTCTGTCATATAAAACTAATCTCAATTTCACTGTTGTTACGCCATCGCCCACCATAGATGTTAAAAAGAAGTTACTATATGTAGATGGTTGTATGCTTTATCAGAATCAATATTACTGATTCAATTAAAATAACTCTTTCTATCAGAATTGAGATTCTGAACTTCTATCCTCTCTAATCTTTCATTTGTATTTCTTGAACTTCTATTATAAATAGTTTCAGACAAACTATTTGTTTCTTATTTATTAAACTTACAATGTTGAAATTACTGTCTATTTCTATTAGTTTATAATTGTTAATTTGCACATTTAAATTTTTGTTTTTCTTGAAAAAATATACTTGATAGTAGTGAAGTAGTTTTATGTTTTATTTATTTCTTGGAGAATGACAAGAATCACTTCCAAATATTTGTTGTTATCATAGTATAAGTTTTTGTAAGATGTAACTGTATTCTCACTATGCCTTTGCCTTTGTTATTTAGTTTTTTTGTTGGTCAAGGTTAATCTTTCTATCCTTCCTAGAAAACAATGAAAGCTATTTCATTAAAAAGGATAGAAGATTTGACCTTGAACAACAAAAAATCAAAAATACAAAGGCATAGTGGGAATACAATTAAATCTTAAAGCACTTATACTATGGTAATAACAAATATTTGAAAGTAATACTTGACATGCTCTAAGAAAGAAATAAAACTTAAAAATTAAAACTATTTCACTACTAACATGTATTTTTTTATGCAACCTTAGGTAGAACACTGGAGTTGAAAATAAAGAAATAATATTGTCTTTGTAAGCACATGTGTGTAACTATTCAGTCGAAGTGGGATCGTAGAAGTAAGATGACATTTACAGTTTATTTACTACACAACAGTCACAAAATTTTCTAATTGCTAATTATGTTGCTATAATTTCGACATCGACTGTTTTTCCCTCTCCAAGAATCGAAGCTTCTTCATAATGAAATAGATCAATCCCAGATGAGATAACTTAAACCATTAAGATTATAATAGGGTAAGTAAGTAGCTAGGCGGATTTCAGCGCATGCTGCATTGGGAATCTCCAAAGAAATTCAAAGCGCCTATGATAGCATATGATTATTTTCATTTGTGACCGACGGTTGCTTGCAAGAGGTGGCGATCGGCAGTGTTCCAAAGCGCCATGAAATTAAACCTCTTTTTCCTCCTACTATTCTCAACAAGCACCTAATAGCTAGGTAAATTCAGCAGTCGATAACATCATTTTCCATCTTAATTAATTTTTGGTTTATCCAATTACATTTCAACTCTCTCAAGTTACAAGCGTTTAATAGTCATCAAAACCCTCAAAGTTTACATAACTTCACCATAATGAAGAATTGAAATTATACAAAATCATACCCCGAGGAATTGATAGAAAGCATAAAACGATATGATAATAAACAAAACATGAAAGTAAACATCGAAATGTAAAGAATAAGACTTGGAATGTTCTAGAAGGGCCTTTTAACATAGATTTGGAGGAATATTCAAGAAGGGACTTTTCATGTAGACTAGGGGTTACGGAGATCAAGTACAAGTTGTTCAACAAATTGTATTTTGCAGTCCTTATTGGTTGTTGCTCCGGCACCAAAATATAAAGGCGACATACTTCTTACTCCTCTGAAAATGTCGACACTCTTTGAGATTGTTTGAGAGACTGAGTTTAAGTTTGTCATTCTAAAGCCTCAATCAAATGCTTTTATCATTTTCTACCTTTCTATTTCCTTAGTTTATTTCCTTTCCTATTTATTCTATTCTATTCCCTAATTGAATAAAGACAAATCACCATTTAATTTAAAATTGCGGCACCATCAATGAATAAAAAATGTGTCTTTCATGTACTCATAAATTTCATTAATGATCTTCATTGATTATGGTGTGGTCTTGAATTGTCTTTATTCAATTTCGGAATAGAAGAAAGAGGAGAGAAAATAAATTTGGAAAAGCGAAAGAAAGAAAATGATAAAAGCATTTGATTGAGGTTTTAAAATGAAAAACTTACCTTACTCTCTCTCGATCGGTGTTGACACTTTCGGAGAAGTAGGAGCTACATTGTCATCATCTTCTGATGTCGGAGCACCGACCAATAAGGATCATAAAATACAATTTGTTGAGCAACTTGTACTTGATCTCCACAACCCTAATCTTCGTGAAAGCACTTCTCTAGAACTTTCAAAGGTTTATTCTTCTCATTTAGAGGCTTACCTTTATGTTTCGTATACTTTCAAATCATTTTATTATTTGTCTTGATTCTTCGTGGCATGATTCTGTATAATTTCAATTCTTGAATGGGGTGAAGTTAGGTAAAATTGAGGGTTTTGATGACTATTTTGTTAGTTGACTGATTCAAAGCAATAAGTTATGGTCAGTTTTTGTAGGAGTCTTTTATGTTTCAGTTTTATAAGATTTAGGAGTCCTATTATTAGTAGAAGTCAATTAGTTAGTAAGTTGGTTAGTGGCAAACTAGTGCCCTACATTTTCTCTATTTCAGTTACTTTCAAGTACTATTAATAGTCATGTACGTTTGTTTTCCATAATAGAAGATATATAAAATAAGGGATCGTTTGTTTACTCTCTCTGTTCTCTTCTTTATTTTATCTCTTCTACCAACATTTTTGGTATCAGAGCAGAAATCTAGGTTGTGATCCATCCTTTCCTCAAGCAGGGATTGGTAAGGTAAAAGAGAAAAAGAAAGAAATATTGTGAAATCTTCTTTTTGAGAGAAAAACCTGAAAATTTCCATGGCAGGGAACGCTACAGCAGCTTTGTCACAACCTCTGATTCTAATTTTCAAAGGTGAAAATTATCAAATTTGGAGTCTAAAATTGAAGACTCTTTTCAAGTCTCAAGATCTATGGGATGTAGTTGAGACTGGAATTCCGGAAGGGAATGCAAACCAACTGAGAGAACAACAAAAGAGAGACTCAAAGGCTCTATTCATGATTCCAGCAAGCTCTTCACGACGACATTTTTCCTCGCATATCTGCAGTTGAGACTTCAAAAGAGGCATGGGAGATCCTGAAGCAAGAATACTTTGGTGATGACAAGGTAATTGTTGTCAAATTACAAACTCTTCGACGTGATTTTGAAATACTTTTCATGAATGAAAATGAGTCTGTGCAAGAGTATTTGTTTAGAACATCTGCTATTGTTAATAGGATGAGGTCCTATGGTGAGAAAATTGATAATCAGATTGTGGTGTCTAAAGTGTTGAGAAGTTTAACCACTAAATTTGAGCATGTTGTTACTACAATAGAGGAATCTAAAGATCTATCTACCTATTCTTTTGATGAATTAATGAGTTCTTTGCTAGCTCATGAAGATAGGATAAATAGGTCACGTGAGAAAGTTCAAGAGAAGACATTCCAGGTAAAAGGAGAGTTTTCTTACAAGGGAAAAACAGAAAACTCAGCAGGATGAGGACATGGCAGAGGGAGCTTCCGTGGTCGAGGCCGTGGAGGTGGCAGAGGTAGGAACCAAGTCGGTGAATCACGTTAGTACAAAAGCACATTTCAATGTCGATACTGCAAGAGATTTGGCCATAAAGAAGCTGATTGTTGGATGAAACAAAAAGATGAGCAGAAGGAAGTCAATTTCACACAAAAAGTGGAAGAAGAGAGTAAGTTGTTTATGGCCCATTCCTCAGTAATTGAAAGTATAAATGTTGTATGGTTCGTAGATAGTGGATGCTCAAATCACATGTCAAGTTCAAAGTCTCTATTTAGAGATCTTGATAAGTCACAAAAAGCGAGGTGCGGCTAGGAGATGACAAACAAGTGCACGTTGAAGGAAAAGGTACAGTTGAAATAAAAACTGTCCAAGGTAATGTGAAGCTCTTATATGATGTACAATATGTCCCTACTTTGGCTCATAACTTGTTAAGTGTCGGCCAATTGATGAGTAGTGGTTATTCAGTTCTTTTTTATGATAATGCATGTGACATTAAGGACAACAAATTTGGCTGCACAATAGCTCGTGTACCTATGACTCAAAATAAAATGTTTCCCCTTGATATTTCAAACGTTGGAAATACTGCTTTAGTTGTCAAAGGAAAGAATGAAACTAATTTATGGCACTTACGTTATGGATATTTGAATGTTAATGGGTTGAAACTTTTGGTTCAAAAAAATATGGTTATTGGCTTGCCAAAAATCAATCAACTTGACTTGTATGAAGGATGTATTTATGGGAAGCAAACTAGGAAATCATTTCCAGTAGGAAAATCATGGAGGGCTACAACTTGTCTTGAACTTGTGCATGCCGATTTTTGTGGGCCAATGAAAACGAAATCCCTTGGTGGAAGTCGTATTTTTTTATGTTTACCGATGATTACAGCCGCTTTAGTTGGGTCTATTTCTTGAAATTCAAATCTAAAACCTTTGAAAATTTCAAGAAATTTAAGGCATTGGTAGAGAATCATAGTGGAAACAAGATAAAATCACTTCGTACCGCTAGAGGTGGTGAGTTCTTGTCTAATGATTTTAATGTGTTCTGTGATGAGAATGGAATTCGCAGGGAACTTACCGCACCATACACACCGAAGTAAAATGGTGTGGTCAAGCGAAAAAATAGGACAGTGGTGGAAATGGCAAGAAGTTCATTGAAAGCAAAGGGTCTGCCAGATTATTTTTGGGGAGAAGCTGTTGCAACCACTGTCTATCTTTTGAATATCTCTCCAACAAAAGCTGTTTGGAACACAATACCTCTTGAAGCTTGGAATGGTAAGAAGCCTCGGGTAAGCCACTTAAGAATCTTTGGTTGTATAGCATATGCTTTGGTTAATTTACATTCTAAGCTTGATAAGAAATTTGAAAAATGTATTTTTGTTGGCTATACTCTTCAATCCAAAGCATATCGTCTATATAATCCCATAAGTGGCAAAGTGATTATAAGTAGAAATGTTGTGTTTAATGAGGATGCTTATTGGAACTTTAGTTCTAGGAATGTAAGATCAAATATCCAATTGTTATCTACTGATGAAGAACCTGCAGCAGACCCTATTCCTACTCTTGGAAGCTCACCCACTTCTCCAGTAAGTTCACCAGTTAGCTCACCTATTGCATCGATAACCACTACAACACTTGACGAGTCATCAGTTGAGCCAATTCCACTAAGAAGATTAGCAAGGGAAAAGAAACCAAATCCCAAATATTCTAACAACGTAAATACTTCTTGTCAATTTGCTTTGCTAGTTTCAGATCCTATTTGTTATGAAGATGCTGCAGAACAATCTAAATGGCAGAATGCTATGGTAGAACAGATGCAAGCAATTGAAAGAAATTTCACATGGGAGTTAGTTGACGCACCAGAAGGAAAAAACGTAATTGGACTCAAATGGGTGTTCCGGACAAAGTACAAAGCTCGGCTCGTGGCGAAAGGGTATTCACAACAGCAAGGTATAGATTTTGAAGAAACTTTTTCTCCTGTTGCTAGATTTGAAACAGTAAGAGTTGTTTTGGCTTTGGCTGCACGAGTGTACTTGCCTGTGTATCAATTTGATGTGAAATCTGCCTTCTTGAACGGAGATTTAGAAGAGGAGGTTTATGTTTCACAACCTCAAGGATTTGTTATTAATGGCAATGAGAACAAGGTCTACAAGTTAAGAAAAGCTCTTTACCGGCTAAAACAAGCTCCACGTGCGTGGTATAGCAAAATTGACTCTTTCTTTCAAGAGAGTGGATTCGCAAGAAGTGACAATGAGCCCACATTGTACTCGAAGAAGCAAGGTAATGGAGAATTTTTTGGTAGTTTGTCTATATGTTGATGATATGATTTATTTTGGTTCATCCAAGTCTTCAGTCGATGATTTCAAGTCCACTATGATGAGAAACTTTGAGATGAGTGATTTGGGTTTATTGAAATACTTCTTGGGGCTTGAAGTGATCCAAGATAAAGATGAAATTTTTATTTCTCAAAAGAAATATGCAGAGGACCTTTTGAAAAAATTTAATATGATGAATTGTGAAGCAACAGCCACACCGATGAATATCAATGAGAAGTTGCAGCGCGCAGATGGAACTGAGAAAGCAAATCCGAGATTGTTTAGAAGTTTAGTCAGTGGCTTAAATTATCTAACACACACTAGAACTGACATTGCCTTTTCTGTTAGTGTTGTGTCTAGATTTTTGCAAAGTCCGACTAAGCAACATTTTGGTGCTGCGAAAAGAATTCTTCTCTATGTTGCTGGAATGACAGACTTTGGCATCTGGTATTGTAAAGCGCCAAATTTCAGATTGGTTGGCTTTACTGACAGTGATTATGCAGGCTGCTTGGATGATTGAAAAAGCACTTCAGGTAGCTGTTTTAGCTTTGGTTCTAGAGCTGTGACATGGAGTTCAAAGAAGCAGGAAACAGTGGCTCTGTCCACATCTGAGGCAGAGTATACAGCAACAACTTTAGTAGCACGACAAGCTTTATGGCTCCGGAATCTGCTAGCAGATTTTAATTATGAGCAAACAGAGGCTACTGAGATCTTTTGTGATAACAAATCAGCAATTGATATGGCTAAGAATCCCTCTTTCCATGGGAGAACAAAGCATATTGATGTGCAACATCACTTCATTCGAAAGCTGGTAGCTGATGGAAGAATTGTGCTGACATTTTGTGGGACAAATGAGCAAGTAGCGGATATATTTACCAAGTCTCTTCGTTTTGCTAAACATGAATTTTTCAGATTGCAGTTGGGAGTGTGTGATTTTGAATCAAGGGGGAGAGCTAGTTGACTGATTCAAAGCAATAAGTTATGGTCAGTTTTTGTAGGAGCCTTTTATGTTTCAGTTTTATAAGATTTAGGAGTCCTATTATTAGTAGAAGTCAATTAGTTAGTAAGGTTGTTAGTGGCAAACTAGTGCCCTACATTTTCTCTATTTCAGTTGCTTTCAAGTACTATTAATAGTCATGTACGTTTGTTTTCCATAATAGAAGATATATAAAACAAGGGATCGTTTGTTTACTCTCTCTGTTCTGTTCTTCATTTTATCTCTTCTGCCAACATATTTAACGCTATTCACGCTAAGGTTGCATAACTGATTAACTAAAATAATGTCAGTATTCTACTTGATAAAACGAAACTTTTTAACTCTAGCATCTCCCGATCCCTTGGGAATCATAACTATAATTTCTTCATATTGAGCAATGGTTCAATATGATGTCGTTTTTCACTGTAACAATACAACTTACCTAGTTTAGCTACATTTAACCAAATGACTTTGCACTAACATGGGTAGGAATGTAACACTCATGTATATGTGAGAAAGATCATAGTTTAGATATATTTATTATATGCCTTCGAACAATATTGATCATGTTTCAATATGTGCCTAATTAAAGATTTTTGTTATAATAAGTGCATAAGACCATCCCATGAATCAAAATTATAATATCTAAACAACATATCGTCGAACGTGCTTTACATTTTGCCTCTACTCTGGCATAGACCAACATTTTGTCTCAACATAAATATTCAGCACGGACCCAAGTCCCAACCTAAATGTCATGTAGATTATGTCTTGCTATCGGATTTCCATTGTCTAGTCGTATAAGATCAACAAATTTTCTATACAAATAACAAAAAGGAGGATAGCATGTGAGTATCAACTTAATTAACCTTAGACTAGTCTCCCTATGTAATGACTCTTTAGTTTGATTAATGAAAATCCTTTATTTACCAAAAAAAAAAAAAAAGGAATAACATTTTTGTCAAACACATTTAATGAGGTAGTCGCATAATCATAGAGATGTCTTTGATGTCCTAATCTGACGTTGAAGCTGATGAAGACACCGGAATAGTAAGATCGTGATGTATTTGAGATATTGTTCCATCGCATTTGACACGATGTGTGTTAGAAAGAAGGTGAGTAGTTGTTGCTTGCCAATCTTTTAGGCGCCTCTCCTACAACGTTACTTCTTTTGGAGTCATTGCTAAACAACACAGTGCAAAGTGTAAAAAACAAAAACAATGCAGTACTAGTAAGACCAAAAAGGAAAGAGGAATTGAGAAGCCATGATTTTTTTATTTTGTAGGCAAAGCAAACAACAACATTTATTTAGAGGTGAGTATTAGGAAAAGATGTCAAATCTCATTGCTGGGAAGTTCCTCACATTTCCTCTTATTAATAGTAGCGTTGAGAGTCATGAATTGTACTAAGTTTCAATATTATCTAATTCGAGAGGTAAAAGCTACCTAACATAAAACATTCAGTTGGTTTAATTAATATTATGTAGTAGTAAATTTAATATACAGTTACCTATCAGATTGTTTCTTTTTTAGAAATAACTCATAGTTTTCAGTCCAAATTAACAACATATTAAAACATATAAGAATACGTGAAAGAATTACAAGAGACAAAGACTGCCAAAATATTTGTTAAAAAGACTGCGAAAAGTATTACGTTCCTTTCGATCTCATTTAATAGGAATTTTGATTTAAGTTTTCTACTTACGACCCGAAGGTCCCTTTTTAGCGAGTCAATTTTGTAGGTTTCTTCCTTATGTGCCAGATGTTGGTATCATCATTGTGACATATATTGACACTAACTCAATAGAAGGCCTAAATAAAATTGAACTCTCTAATAGCCTCCTTCTACATATTCTTCTATTGTCATACTACTATTCTTAATTTACCCATTAAGAAATCGAGCTCTTCAATAATTTTAAGACAAAAAGAACACAAATCAAAATCATCAGCAAGAACAAATATAATGAAATGAAAATGACAAATTGAACTCATATATCAACCCAAGTAAAAGACTCTCTCCGTACAACATTTAGAATTGCCTTAACATGATATGCCAACAAAGTAATAAATTAATATTTTAGGTATATCATCTTCTCAGTACTACCCCCTCATTTGATTTCAATGGTGCGTTAGCAGATTGATTAACATATACACACATAAGACTAAAAAATAAAAGAAAATATTGGTTTTAGAAATTAAAGTCAGTCCACTTTAACATCAAAAACCCAAAATCAAGTTTCACAAAGAAAGGGAAAAAATAAACTATCTTCTTTGACCCCTTTGGTCACTGCAATTCGCAAACCCAATCAAATATCAAAACTTTGACAATCATCCACAATGTATAAACCTTAATCAAAAGCTTTAAGTACCTCAAACAATAAATGTAAAATAGATATCGTTTCAAACCCAAAAGGATAAAAGAAAATTGAATGCAAATCATAACAATTAATCAACATATACTTGAAAATTGCACGAACAATTGGATAAGAAGCTTGGAAAGTTAATGTGAAAAGAAAGCATTGAGAGAGATCCTTTAGACTAATAGCGTTAAAGCGTTTTTGCTGTCTGCAATACCACGTATAAATGACTGGGGGCTTTCAGAAAAAAATTTCGTCACCTGCACATTTGTGTACAATAAACGTGTTTATCAAATATGTCTGAAATTCATAGCATGAGAATAAAGAGTGAGAGGAATGGAATACCTTCTCATAGCCCCAGGTATGTTGTAGTTAGATTCTAAAAACTTATTTGTGCATTTCCCGATTGATTTGCATTTGAGAGAGGAATAAAATCTACAATTGTGATGGAATACTTCTCAAAATACCTGTAGACATGCAGAGATAGTATCAAATGAGTGCCACAATAAGGGGGTCAAATCCTGGAAAAGTTTCCTCTTATGGAAAAGGAAAACAAAGGCAATAAGTAATGATACTCAACCCTTAATGACTTTGTTTTTCTTTTTTCCAGAAGAGAGAACTTTTCCAGGAACTGGCTCCCTTATTAGGGCACTCATTTGGTACTATCACTGCATTCATACATATATTTTGAGAAGTGTTTCAGAATTATTCTAGAGTTTATTCGTCTCTCAGATGCACATGATTGCTAAGGTATCACTCCACACTGCAATTCCAATATTTTTTTATGTCTCTTCAAACACACATTTCTTCAATGATTACTGATTACCGTTGCTTCACACTGCACCATTAAAATCTAGGAATATAAGGAAGCATTTCTACCTTTTACAGCAAAGCTATTAAGGAAACATCTTAATGACGTATCAATTAGGATTACAAAGGAATTCAAATGGTTAAAATTGAAAATGTCCTGTAGAGTCCTAGTTTTTTTCCATTTCATCTTGTAGAGTCTTAGGATGATATTTACGAGAAATTCAACAAATGCTGATGAAAGAATAACTGATTTTAATAAGCAAAAACAACACTATGCAAAGTGTAAAAAGCAAAAACAATGCAGTGCTAATTTTAGTAAGTAGAAACAATACAGTAGTACAAAGACCCAAAAAACAAAGCGGAAATTGAGACGGCATAACTAAGAAAAGTCATAAAAAAGAGGAAAAGACAATGTAATAGCTCATATACCAAATCTCATAAAGAGGTGTGCACAACATTGCGTTGATTTTCCATTCAAAAAAACAGTTGTAGCTACCATGTACATATAGGTTTATATATCTCTATATCTCTTGATTGTTATAGAAAATTGAAGAAATACCATGAGTAACAAAAAAAAAAGAACCAAGCGGATAGAGGCATACAGATTACAATAGAACTTAACGGTGCTAGTATGACCAAAAAGAAAAGAGGAATTGAGAAGCCATGATCTTTTTTAATGCATGCAAAGCAAATATTGATTTATGAGGATGAGAGTTGAGAGAGAGAACACAACAATATCACAAATCAACTTTTGTTACCCTACGACAAAAAACATGGAACAACGACATTTATTTAGGGATGAGTATTAGCAAAAGATGTAAAAAATTCCAAGGCCTTCCTATCAATTCCAGGCAACGGGAAGCTTTTGAGATGAGCATGAAATAAGAAATTCCAAGGGCCTTCCTGTCAATTCTCATTAACAGAAAGTTCCTCAAATTTCTTCTTATTCATAGTTGTGTCGAGTGTAATATAATGTAATAAGTTTCACAAAAATATCACACAAATCAAATCAAATTATGACATTCAAGAAGAAGTTCCAACAGTGTTACATTGCAAAACGGATATCTATAAGGAGCTATATCAAATATAAAACATTAACAACCAACATAGAATGTGTCATCATTAGCTAATCTGAGAGATAAAAGTTACCTAGTATAAAACATTCAGTTGGTTTTAATTAATATTGTGTAGTAATAAATTTAATATGCAATTATCCATCACATTGTTTATTTTTTAGGACTAACTCACATTTTCGGTCCAAATTAACAATGTATTAAAGTTTATAAGAATGTATGAAAGAATTATCACAAACAAAGACTGCGAGAATATTTATTAAAAGGACAACATGCCTAAATTTCACATTCCTTTCAATCCCATTTGATAGGAATTTTGATGTAAGTTTTCTTCTTACTGCTAGAAGGTCCTTTTTAGTGAGTCGATGTTGTTGGTTTCTTCCTTCTGAGCGAGATGTTGGTATCATCAATAGAACATATATTGACGCTACTTCAACAAAAAGCCTAAATAAATTGAACTCTCTAATAGTCTCCTTCTACTATTGTTCATTTACCCATTAAAGAATCGAGCTCTTCAACAAATTTATGACAACAAGAACACATATGACGAAGTGAAAATGAAAAAATGAACTCATATATCCACCCAACAAAAAGACTATCGGTACAAGATTTAGAATTACCTTAACATGATATCACAACAAAGTAATGAAATTAATGTTTTAGGTATATCATCTTCTCAGTGTTACCCTCCTTATTTGATTTTAGTTGTAGCCGATTGATTTGCATACTCACATATAAAACTAAAAGCTAAAAAATAAAAATAAGATTGATTTTAGAAATTAAAATCAGTCTACTTCAACATCAGAAACCGAGAACGAGTTTCACAAAAAAAGGAAAAATAAATCAACTATCTTCTTTTTACCCCTTAGTCACTGCAATTCGCAAACCCAATCAAAGATCAAAACTTTGAAAATCATCCACAGCTCTATATATAAATCTTGATCAAAAGCTTTAAATACCAAATAGGGTAAAAGAAAAAATTGAATGCAAATCGAAACAATTAACCAACACATATATGTCCAAAAATTGCAGGAACAATTGCAGAAGAAGCTTCAAAAGTTAGAGTGATAATTAAAGTTATACACCTCGTCTAAAGAATTGATCCTTTCCGAATACTTCTTCACCCCCTCTGATTTTGAGTGAAGATTAGTGGGACATGGAAGATGAGAATGGAGAAATGGACAGACCTAGAAGAGAGTAGAAAGAAAAAAAGTAGTCAAGGAGAGGTGATTTAGTCGAGGACATGTGATTTGCTGAAAACAAGAAATAGTGTACACATGAAAGACCTAGAAGAGAGAGTAGAAAGAACAAAAAGTAGTCAAGGACAGGTGATTTAGTCGAGGACAGATAATTTTCTGAAAACAAGAAATAGTGTACACATGTTGTACGTTTTTAGAAAAGTATATTTTACTTGCAGCAAAACTTCTTTAAATAACATTTTTATTTCTTTTATATTCTATACGTAAGTAGAAAAAAAATTCTAAAAATATATGTACATATTTAACACAAAATAAGAAAAATACAAAAATAAAATAAAAATAAATTATGAGCAGGGAGTTAGATGAGGTGGAGTAGATTTTTATTTTATTTTATTAAACCTTCATGATTTAATTCATTTGATTGATCACTAGATTACACCTTTAAATGCTAGAATCACTCTTCTTCTTTATCAACATTTAATGGATAATTATATAATGATATTACATGTGCCATTTCACAAAAATAATTTATGACTCGTGTGATTTACAAATCAACTATATAAACTACTGATATATCATCACATTTGAAGAATAATGCAAAGATTATAATATAACAAAATAATGACAGGTTGAAATTACCATACCTTTCCTTTGATTTCTCACATTTATATGCGAAGATGATCCAACAATAATTGCATATCTAATATAATCTCATAAGCTAGATTTGAGAAGAATCATAGGTAAATTTGCTCTTATATTATTAAGCTAGAGATTATTCCTATTAAATCTTCAAATCAAATAAAATATTTCAAAACAAAATGAAAAAGAAACATAGTAATTAAAAAAAAGAATCATAATGTCAATAATAGTCCAATTGAATAACTAATTATTTATTATACAATATGTGATATTAAAAATTAAGAAAATCATATTTATTAATAATAAATATGAATTTGGGCCATCAAAACATGAAGGACTTCATTAAACAGGGAAGATGGGCACAATAAATTCAAGTCATCTTTCTAGAATGTATTGCCATTAAAATAAAAATCAGTTCATATTCATGTTGGATTGACTGACTACAAAAGTAATCCATCTTGTTAGAAGTCAGGTAGAGAAATATCAGCAAAGAATAGGGAATTTCATATGGTGTTTATTGACCTTGAAAAGGATTACAACAAAGTCTCGATGCAAGTTCTTTGAGATGCAGGTGTACCTATCGCTTACATTAGGGAGATAAATGACATGGACGATGGATCCAAACCTAGATTAGAATGATGGGAAGAGACTCAAATCACTTCATAGTTGAGATAGGGTTGCACAAGGGATCAGTTCCTAATCAATTCTTGTTTTCAATGGTGAAGGAAGATTTGATATTGAATATTTAAGACAAGATCTCTCGATGTATTTTATTTGTGGATGACATAATACTAATTAATGAGACATACAAGAAGAATTAATGCTAGGCTGGAGGTGTGGAAAAAAACTCTGGAGTACAAAGGTTCAAGTTAAGTAGGACTAAACCACTTGGAGTGCAAATTCAGTGATGCAATGAATGAAAAAGGCATGGAAGTGAGGATTGACACATGAACCTATCCCTAAGAAAGATAATTTCAAGTATCTCATCTTTGTAAATTAGGAAAGTGGCGACGTCGACAATTATATTACACATTGTGTTGGTGCAACGTGGACAAAGTGGAAGCTTGCATTTTGAGTCTTGTGATAAAATAGTATCACCAAAACTTAAAGATGAGTTCTATGGAGTGGTAATTAGATTGTCGATATTGTATAGTCGGAGTGCTGACCAATCAAGAACTTCCATGTTCATAATATGCATATTGCGGAAATGATGATGTTGAGATGGATGTGTGGGTATAGTTGGAGCGATAGAATTAGGAATGATATTATCTGTAGGAGTGGCCATCTTGATGGATAAGATGAAAAAACAGGACTGAAATCATTTGGACATGCGAAGAGGAGATGTGTAAATGCGCAATAAAGAGGTGCAAAAGGTTGAATATAGTAGGCATATGAAGAGATAGAGGCAGTCCGAGAATGAATTAGAGAGAGGTGAAAAGTCAAGACATGATAGTGGAGTATTGTATTACTTTTTGAGGATTTAGGTTTGTTAAAGTATGTCGTTGTACAAGTTGTTTTCTTGTACTTTTTACTTTTGATATCAGTCATAATCTATTTATTGTGTTTCAGTTACCGTGTTATTTTGTTGTGGTTCTTTTCCTTTCTTGTAGGCTTTGCAATGTTTGTTTTATTAGTTGTTATGTTTTCGTCTTCTTTATACCTTATACCCGAACTTGATGCACATGAGCTTCGAAGACCTTTCGAAAACAACCACTTTGCCTCCACAATACGTACACTCTACCCTCTTCAAATAACACTTGTGAAATTTCACTGGGTATGTTGTTTTGTTATTGTTTAATAACGAGGATCCACAACAAGAAGGCTTGAATCACATGATTTGAATTCAGTCGAGGCCCTAATATGGATACCGAATAAGTGGAAACCAAAAAAGAAAAAGGCTTACTAAAGGTCCAATAATATCTTAATCTTTTAATAACAATCTTCATAATAATTCATATAATGCACTTCATAAATAAATATGAGTACACCAATGCATTCAAATATATGAACCTTAAATACTTAAAGAAAAGATGTTACGAAGTCTTAATTGAAAATGAGGAAACTGAGTCCCTTTATCAAAGCAGGGACAACAAGTTACATAGCTGACATTGCAAATTTATTATCTTTTTCCAACATCCCCACCCCCCTCACTTGACCATCCAACTCCTGTCACCCCTAAACCACCATACCCTACCCAATCCCGCTCAAATAGTGTTTTGTATATGTTGGATTACTTTATCATTGGCTTGGAAAAAATGGAATAAAATGATTAGGGGTAAAAATTAGAAATAAATATATAGAGGGGACGTCCCAAAATAGAATCCTGATTTTCGTTCTCATAGTTGCTCGATATAGATGACACAGATGGAGCCAAAACACCACTTTAATATGACATAACCCCCCCCCCCCCCCCCCCCTCAAAAAAAAAAATAAAAAAAAAAAATCACACTAGGAGGAGAAACTATTATTTCATTTAAATCTTATCTCAATTTAACTGTTTTGCATCTTGGCCCAACTTAGATGGAATACAAAAGTTACTATATGTAGGTGGTTGTATGTTTTATCGGAACCAATATATACTATTGGTTCAGTCAAAATAACTCTTCTACCATAATGAGGATTGGGATTCTAGACTTCTATTCTCTCTAATCTTTCATTCGTATCTCTTGAACATCGATTAATTGCCGTGGTTTTAACCTGTAACCGTTAAAATTTTGTATTACAGTTTCACTCCAGATGATGTTGTGGGGGTCATTTCTTAGGCAATCAAAGATCTCTATAGAGATGCTTTTCCGACTTAGGGCAAGATGCCAAGCAATCTCAAGGGTGTGTTTGGAATGAAGGAAAACATTTTCTGGAAAATGTTTTCCAATTTTCTCATGTTTGGTTGGGTAAAATGTTTTCCAAATCAACTCATTTTCCTCAAATTCAAGGAAAATGACTTCCCGTCAAAAAGTAAGGAAAACATTTTCCAAAACTTTCCTCCAATTTCAATACAATTTTTTTTGTTGAAAAAATAAATTTAAAGGCTTTTTTAAAATATATTTTTCAACTTCAATTTTTTTATCCCACCCTTACCCCGATCCCCCCCCCCACTCCCATCAGCCCCCTACCACCCCCTCCCCCCAAAAAAAATAAATTTAAAGTTTGTTTTTAAAAATTATTTCCAATTTCAAAATTTTATTTTCACCCTACCTCATCCCCCCACCAGCCCCCCACCTCCCTCCAAAAAAATAATAAATTTAAAGCTTGTTTTTAAAAAATACTTTCAATTTCAAATTTTTGTTTTTCACCCCCCAGCCCTACCCTGAAATCCCCCTCCCCAAAATAAATTTAAAAAAATTAAAAGTTTGTTTTAAAAAAATATTTCCAATTTCAAATTTTTATTTTTTCACCCACCCCTCCCCCATCAGCCCCCCCCCCCCCCCCCAAAAAAAAAATTAAGTTTGTTTTTAAAAAAATATTTTAAATTTCAAAATTTTTTTTTTACCCCATCTCTCACCCCCCCCCCTCCCTGCGCCAGCCCCACCACCCCACCCTCCCAAAAAAAAAATTTAAGTTTATTTTTAAAAGATATTTCCAATTCCAATTCAAAAATTATTTTCTACTCTCTAGTAATGATAAAAGATATTTTCTCAAAAATAATTTTCATTCATAAATCAAACAGTAAAAAATCTTTTCCAGAAAATATCTAGTCACTAACCAAATATGAGAAAATAAGTCAAAAATCTACTTATTTTCCAAGAAAACATTTTCTAAGGAAACATTTTCCGTCATACCAAACACACCCCAAGAGACAAATTTTTTTGGAGTTCAGGGTATATTTAAATTTATTTCTTTAACACTATTTAAATACTTTTCTTTAATAATACGTATTAATTAAAAAATTTATGGTTTCATTGCAGAAAAAATGTGGTTGGCGTCCGGAACACGAGACCAAAATTTGTGCAAACTTTCACAATAAAGCTGCGCGTGTTCTCACTAGTTTGTTGATGAAAGCTCGTAAAAAGAATAAGAATCCTCGGTGGATTCTTTTGGAGGATTGGGAAAAATTACTTGTGTATTGGGAGAATGTTCAAAGATTTAAGCAGATGAATGAGATCAGTAAGAAGGCTAGATCATCTACTAAGGGTGGTTCTCTACACACAAGTGTGACTCAAAGTCAAGGAAGTGTGACGAGGAAATTGGTATGTATCATTTTTCTTTAAGTTTTTATATATTTTAGGTATTAATATTTAATTACTCTTGATTATAACTTAGTTTTATATGTAGGAAAAGACACTAGGAAGACCGGTAACTCAGGCTGAGGCATTCAAGGCAACACACATACAAAAGAAGAAAAATCCCGAAGATCTAGACGTGTGGGTTGAGCCGCGAGCTGAAATGACCTATATAAGCCTCTAATTTAAAATAATAGTTATTTATTTTCTAAATTTGTATTATAATATTAATACCATTCAATTTAGAATCGATATCTTCAAGCTTTAGAGGATTTACGACAAACTCAACCAGAAAAAAATCGAGGTATGCCACTTACTCAAGAATAGGCTGAGAGAGTGTAGCTAGACTTGATTGGTGGGTTGAGTAGATATGGGTATGCCTATGGCATGTAGTAACAGACCTTTCGTAAATATCATTCTGAGTTTGAAGGCCTAAGTAGTTTCTATGATGATGAATCGATGAAGAAAAATTTGGCTATGGAACAAAAGATAGCTGAGCTATCTAGCCAAGTCGAAGACTCACGGGCTAGGGAAAGGCGGAGGGACTTAGAGTATGCGGGTCTTAAGGCTCAATTCGATGCATTACTTGCTTCATGAGGGGTTCCCCCTTGTTCCAATGATGCCACTTTCCCTCCTCGACCCTCTCAGTCTCAACCTACTCGATATTCAGTGTATGGTCAACAAAAAAATATGACAGATGAGTCTAGTAGTGATGAAGAAGATGAGGATCATGTGGCAAACACACTACCGCATTAGTGAAGTTTAGAGTTGTAATAGATAATCTAAGTTCTTTACTTTATGACTTTTTTATGGGACTTATTTGTTTTGTGAATGCATGATAACATTGAAATCCTATTATATAACTTATGAATTTTTATGGTTTTTCGTTCAATTTCGAATTACGTTGAATGTGAGTTGCATATTGAGTTGATAAGAGAATATTTAGTAAATGTATTGTATCAGTTGATTATTGGAAGCTCTTTGAGCTTGATTTAGCTAATTAGAAAGATATTGAATTAATATAACAGGTGATGAGAAGCTGCAAAAACAATTACAAGATACCAGTTTTTTTCCAGGAAAAGAGACCTTATGAGGTCTCTTTTTTGCATTTTATTTTCCAGAAATTTCATAAAAGTTTCTGCATTTTATTTTTTAGAAATGCAGTAAAGAGACCTCATGAGGTCTCTTTTCTGCAGTTTATTTTTTAGAAATGCAATAAAGAGACTTCACGAGGTCTCTTTTTGGCAATTTCATTTTTTAGGCTATGAGATAAAGCGGCCTCGTGAGGTCTCTTTACAGATTTTCTTTCATAAAAGAGACCTCATGGGTCGCTTTTTATTTTATTTTTTTGTTTTAACTAGGTCTCTATTCAGAAATTTAAATAAATTTAATAAACTGTATGGACCTCACGAGGTCTCCTTTTTTAAATATAAAATAAAAATAAATAATATAATAGTGACCTCATGAGGCCACCTTTATTAAAAATAAAATAAAAGTAAATTATGAAATTGCCACCTAATGAGGTCTCTTTTAAAAAAAAAATGGAAAATTTATTGGTGACCTCGTTAGGTCTCTATTCGGCGATCTCATGAGGTCTCTACAAAAAAGCCACCTACATTATAGCGACCTACCGTTGAGGTCTCTTTTTTCAGAAAAGACACCTCATAAGGTCTCTTTTTACAGTTTTTTTTTAGTAGTGATATATCTATTGTAGAAATTTTTTGTCCAACTATTTGTTTCTTATTTCTTAAACTTATAATGTGCAAATTACTAGTTGTTTATTTAAGTTTGTAATTGTTAATTTGCACGCTTGCAGGATATAATTTCTATCTACCCTATGTTGTTACCGCAGAACCTTACTCTTGCACAGTCCAATAGAGTTTGTAATGCTCTAGCACTTCTTCAGGTATATTAACTTATTTTCCATGTGGACTTTTTCTCAGTGATTCTTGATACCATTTATATTATTCATTTTGTTGGTAATCTTAAAGTAATGAGTTATTGTCAAGAGAGCTATAGAAAATTGGATATGTTTAGGTTTATTGGTATTTGATTGTTATTAATGCCAATTTGTATTTGATTGAGGAACCTTCGAAAGAGAATTGAAATTTGATTTACATATGAAGGCTGTATACTTGGATTTACCTTATCTATTACTTGTAAGAAAAAAAAATTATACTTGGGTTGTGTTTTCCTTAGAGTTCACAAATATCAAGTTATAAAGACAATCCTTCTATGGTAGTCGTTGATGTCCATATAGAGTAAGAAATGAAGATTACATGCTTGTTGCCTTAGGTTCATTGAAGAGCTAGCCGGTGCATGCAATATAAGAATGTTGTCATAGATAAATATCCCAGTCCATATTATTCATGTAAAAATACTTTGTGACCATCAAAAACTTACAAGTACATCTTTTCTAAAAGAAAAAGGAATAAGATATATGGACTTCATAATCATGATGTGTTCTCAAAATCTGGAAAGACTTCTGTGTGATGATAGTTGCAATAGTAATCAATCATAGTTGTGATATTTAGTTTCCCTAGAATAGATCCTTCTGAGAGTTTTCTACTTTGTAGTGAAAATTCCTTTGTAATTTTCCCCCTTTCTTAATACAACAAGCAAGTCAGCATCTTTTGAATATTTGAGACTTACAAGCTTAGGTGTCTTTGGTGCCCTCGTGAAGGTAATATGTCTACTGTATTTTCAGACATATTGCATTCATGAGGGAAACAATGACACCTAAGCTTGTAAGCCTCAAATATATCAAAGGTGTTGACTTGTTGTATTAAGAAAGAAGTACAAGTACAAAGGAATATATTCTGCAAAGTAGAAAACTATCAAAGAGATTTATTCAAGGGAAGCCAAATATCACAACTATGATGGATCACAGTTACACTTATCATCACACAAAATTCTATCCAGGAGAACAAATCATTGATTATTTGATTCTTCTTTTATGAAAGATAACTGACAAGTTTTTCAAAGTTACAAAGCATTTTTCATGAATAATATGGGGCTGGGATATAGTTATTTAAGACAATATTCTTGTGCTGCATCAGTCAGCGCTTTAATGAACCTAAGACCACAAACATGTAAAATTCATTTCTTCCTTTTTATGGACATCAATGACTGTCAATGATGAACAGTACCTATTGTTTAACAGTTGTGAATTTCGAGGAAAAGAAAACCCAAGTGTATAATTTTCATCTTTCTACAAGTAATGGATAAGATAAATTCAAGTATAATATCTTCATATATAAATTAGATTCCAGTTCTCCTCAAAAGATTTATCAAACAAATGCAGAGTGCAATTCGCAAACCCATTCACAGATCAAAACTTTGACAATCATCCATAATATATAAACCTTAATCAAAAGCTTTAAATACCTCAAACAATAAATGCAAAATAGATATCGTTTCAAACCCAAAAGGTTAAAAGAAAATTGAATGCAAATCAAAACAATTAACCAACATATACCTGAAAAATACAGATCAATTGGAGAAGAAGCTTGGAAAGTTAATGTGAAAAGAAAGCCTTGAGATAGTTCCTTTATACTAATGGCGTTAAAGCTTTTTTGTTGCCTGCAATACCACGTATAAATAGGTGGGGGCTTTCAAAAAAAAATTTCAGCACCTGCACATTAGTGTACAATAAACGTGTTTATCAAATTTGTCTGAACTTCATATCATGAGAATATAGAATGAGAGGAATGGAATACCTTCTCATAGCCCCAGGTGTGTTGTAGTTAGATTCTAAAAACTTCTTTGAGCACTTCCTAGTTGATTTGGATTTGAGAGAGGAATAAAATCTACAGTTATAATGGAATACTTCTCAAAATACCTGTAGACATGCAGAGATAGTATCAAATGAGTGCCACAATAAGGGGGTCAAATCCTGGAAAAGTTCCCTCTTCTGGAGAAGGAAAACAAAGGCAGTACGTAATGGTACTCAACACTTATTGACTTTATTTTCCTTTTTCCCAGAAGAGGGAACTTTTTTAGGAATTGGCTCCCTTATTATGGCACTCATTTGGTACTATCACTATATTCATACAAGTATTTTGAGAAGTGTTTCAATATTATTCTAGAGTTTATTCATCTCTCATATGCACATGATTGCTAAGGTATCACTCCACATTGCAATTCCAGTATTTCATATGTCTTTTGAAACACACATTTCTTCAATGATTAGTAATTACCCTTGCATCACGTTGCACCATTAAAAACTAGGAATATAAGAAAGAATTTCTACCTTTTACGGAAAAGCTATTAAGGGAATATCTTAATGACGTATCAATTAGGGTTACTAAGGAATTCAAATGGTTAAAATTGAAAATGTCCTATAGAGTCCTAGTTTTATTCCGTTTCATCTTGTAGAGTCTTAGGATGATATTTACGAGAAATTCAACAAATGCTGATGAAAGAATAGCTGATTTTAATAAGCAAAAACAACACAATGCAAAGTGTAAAAAGCAAAAACAATGCAGTGCTAATTTCAGTGAGTAGAAACAATACAGTAGTACAAAGACTCAAAAAACAAAGAGGAAATTGAGACGGCATGACTAAGAAAATCCATAAAAGAGAGGAAAAGACAATGTAATAGCTCATATAGCAAATCTCATAAAGAGATGTGCACAACAGTGTGTTGATTTTCCTTTCACAAAGCAGTTGCAGCTACTGTGTACATATAGGCTTATATCTCAACATCTCTTGATTGATATAAAAAATTGAAGAAATACCATGAGTGAAAAAAAAAAAGAACTGAGTGGATAGATCCCTACAGATTACAATAGAACTTAACAGTGCTAGTATGACCAAAAAAGAAAAGAGGAATTGAGAAGCCATGATCTTTTTTAATGCATGCAAAGAAAATATTGATTAATGAGGATGAGATTTGAAAGAGAAAACACAACAATATCGCAAATCAACTTTTGTTACCCTACGATAGAAAAACAAGGAGCAACGACATTTATTTAGAGATGAGTATTAGGAAAAGATGTAAAAAATTCCAAGGCCTTCCTATCAATTCCCGTCAACGGGAAGCTTTAGAGATGAGTATGCAATATAAAATTCCAAAGGCCTTCCGGCCAATTCTCATTAACGAAAAGTTACTCAAATTTCTTCTTATTCATAACTGTGTCGAGTGTAATGTAATGTAATAAGTTTCACAAAAATATCACACAAATCAAATCAAATTATGACATTCAAGAAGAAGTTCCAACAATATTACATTGCAAAACGGATATCTATAAGGAGCTATATCAAATGTAAAACATTAACAACCAACATAAACTGTGTCATCATTAGCTAATTTGAGAGATAAAAGTTACGCAGTTTAAAACATTCAGTTGGTTTTAATTAATATTGTGTAGTAGTAAATTTAATATGCAATTATCCATCACATTGTTTATTTTTTAGGAATAACTCACATTTTCGGTCCAAATTAACAACGTATTAAGATTTATAAGAATGCATGAAAGAATTATCACAGACAAAGATTACGAGAATATTTGTTAAAAGGACAACATGCCTAAATTTCACAATCCTTTCAATCCCATTCGATAGGAATTTTGATTTAAGTTTTCTTCTTACTGCTAGAAGGTCCTTTTTAGTGAGTCGATTTTGTTGGATTCTTCCTTCTGAGTGAGATGTTGGTATCATCACTATAACATATATTGACGCTACTTCAACAGAAAGCCTAAATAAATTAAACTCTGTAATAGTCGCCTTCTACTATTCTTAATTTATCCATTAAGGAATTTAGCTCTTCAATAATTTTATGACAACAAGAACAAAGATGATGAAGTGAAAATGACAAAATGAACTCATATATCCACCCAACAAAAAGACTATCGGTACAAGATTTAGAATTGTCTTAACATGATATGACAACAAAGTAATAAAATTAATGTTTTAGGTATATCATCTTCTCAGTGTTACCCCTTTATTTGATTTTAGTTGTAGCATATTGATTTACATATTCATACATAAAACTAAAAAATAAAAAATAAGAAAAAGATTAAACTTAGAAATTTAAATCAGCCCACTTCAACATCAGAAACCGAGATTGAGTTTCACAAAAAAAGGAAAAAAAACCGTCTTCTATTTACTCCTTTGGTCACTGCAATTCACAAACCCAATCAAAGATCAAAACTTTGAAAATCATCCACAACTCTATATATAAAAATCTTAATCAAAAGCTTTAAATACCGAAAAGGGTAAAAGAAAAAACTGAACGCAAATCGAAACAATTAACCAACATATATATGCCCGAAAACTGCAGGAACAATTGGAGAAGAAGCTTCGAAAGTTAGAGTGATAATTAAAGTTTCTAAAGAATTGATCCTTTCCGAATAATTTCTCACCCCCTCTGATTTTGAGTCAAGATTCCTGGGACATGGAAGAATGAGAATGGGGAAATGGAAAGACCTAGAAGAGAGTAGAAAGAAAAAAAGTAGTCAAGGACGGTAATTTAGTCAAGGACATGTGATTTGTTGAAAACAAGAAATAGTGTACACATGAAAGACCTAGAAGAGAGAAGAAAGAAAAAAAGTAGTCAAGGATAGGTGATTTAGTCGAGGACAAGTGATTTGCCGAAAACAAGAAATAGTGTACACATGTTGTGCGTTTATAGAAAAGTATTTTCTTCTTGCAGCAAAACTTTTTTAAATAACATTTTTATTTCTTTTCTATTATATATGCAAGTAAAAAAAATATAAAAATATATGTACATATATTTAACACAAAATGAGAAAACTATAAAAATAAAATAAAAATAAATTATGAGTAGAGAGTTCGATGAGGTGGAGTAGATTTTTATTAAACCTTCATGATTTAATTCATTTGATTGATCACTAGATTACTCCTCAAATTCTAGAAGTACTCTTCTTCTTTATGAACATTTAATGGATAATTATATAATGATATTACATGTGCCATTTCACAAAAATAATTTATGACTCGGTGTGATTTACGAATCAACTATATAAACTACTAATATATCATTACACTTGAAGAACAATACAAAGATTATAATATAATAAAATAATGACAAGTTGAAAGTACCTTACCTTTCCTTTGATTTATCACATTTATGTGTGAAGATGATCCAACAATAATTGCATATCTAATATAATCTCATAAGCTAGATTTGAGAAGAATCATAGGTAAATTTACTCTTATCTTATTAAGATAGAGAGATTATTCCTACTAAATCTTCAACTCAAATAAAGCATTTCAAAATAAAATGAAAAAGAAACATAGTAATTAAAAAAAAAGAATCATAATGTCAATAATAGTCCAATTGAATAACTGAATATTATTACGCAAGACGTGATATCTAAAATTAGTAAAATCATATATATTAGTAACTAATATAAATTTGAGAGCTATCATAACCCCAAGGACTTCATTAAATCGGGAAGATGGACACAATAAATTTAGTCATCTTTCTAGAATTTATTTCCATTAAAATGTGAATCAGTTCACATTCATGTTGGATGACCAACTACAAAATTTATCCATCTTGTCAGAAGACAGGTAGAGAAATATCAACAAAGAATAGGGACTTACATATGGTGTGCATTATAGATAAGAAAGATATAACATTGGAGTTCGATATTGGTTTGGGTTCATCAACAACAACTTAATGTTGTCCTAGAACAAGTCAATCCTCTGGCTTCCAAAGGTCGTATTAGTGTTGAATGGTCACTGTAAGGAACTGCTCAAAACTTATTTTCTCTTATAACCAGTAGGCACTGCTGATATGGTACTTGGAGTTTAATGGTTATATGATTTAGGGAATATCAAAGTTTAATTTCAAATGGCTCATCATGGAGTATGAACACCAGGACAAACTATTTACATTACAGGACGTAACACCCAACTTTAAGCTAATCAGTTATGACTTATGAGGCTTTACAGAAAATATGTGACAGACATACTCAATTGTATATATTAGAGGAGCGGTGGAAAACTAGCCAAAGCATTGTTAAATAGAAATTTCATATATCAGTCATTGAGGAGTTGTTTGATGAGTTAGAAGACTCTAAAATGTATTTTGAGACAACTTGAAATTTGGATATCATCAAATCAAAATGTCTGTTAGACATATTTCTAAAATAGCATTCAAGATTCACTCTGGGCACTTTGAATACTTAGTTATGCCCATTGGGCTAACTAATATCATTCCAATTTTCAGAACCTAATGAACTAATAATTTTCAATAACATTTGTGAAAGCTTATCTTGGTGTTTATTAATGACATTTTAGCCTATAGTTAAATCGAAGAAGATCGTGTGAAACATTGAGAACTACTTTTGACATTCTAAAGCAAAACAAGTTGTTTGTCGAAAGGACTAAGGCCTCAATTGTTTTCAATAAGATTAAGACGACTGAATATGAATGATTAAGCTCTTATCAGTAGACAGTAGACTGTAGGATAGTCTCCTGTTACTTTCAGCATAAATCAAAAGATTCAGAACTACAACTATCTTCTCATCTCTAGATTAGTCGTTTGTTCCTCCTTTTGTTGCTGTAAAAAATAAGACAAAAAAAGTATCTTCTCCTGATAGCAATGATACAAGACGTGACAGAAATATTCACAACAGTTCAATTGCAAACAACATCAGAGTAGAAGCCTATTGTCCTACGCTTGCAGTCTTGGACGTCTAGCAATTCCACGTCAAAAACTTCAAACTGCTTTGAACTAAAAAATGTTGAAGGCCCAACCTGTGAGACATGGACATTGCAAAAATATCAGGATGCAGTTCTACTTATGCATCTTCCAGACACAATAGAGTACTAATTTACATCCTAGTTTCGAGAAACACACTTCATAAGTGTGGCTCTAAATGTGATTTTTAAGGTGTTGACAACCTATATTTTGGTCAAGTCAGAAGGAAGTTGCAATAGTTGCCTCACTGTGACTTTTGCCTAAATGTAACTTAATGTTTTACTGAACATATCTTGATCTATTTACATAATATCCTAACTTAAAAAAAATCGTGCAAAAAACAATGTGTTCAGTTAACACCATTACATTTTGGATGAAAGAAAAATTATGTGCATAAACAAAAGTAATACTCCCTCCGTCCATATTTGACTTGACACCCTCCTTAAGAAGCAATAAATAAAATGATATTTTTACTTAAGGGTAAATTTTGAAACCCCCCCCCCCTACAGATACGATCACATGTAGTACAAATTATTTCTGAAAATTAATGTGTAATAGAATCTTGTTAAACTACTTGATTAAAACAGTGTAAGTACACCTAGGTCCAAATTGGTAGTTTTGAGTTCAAAATTACTCCAACATATAGGAACTTATCTTTGAGGTGGTGAAATGTATATATATTCTCTCATTTTGAACCTTGCAAGGGGTACTCCAACTTAAGCCAAACTGTCTAAATGGGTGAGGAAGATGAAAGAAATTACTTAAGCGAGCAAAAGGGGTATATTTGGATGAAGAGTTCCTAGTCTTCTGTCGGTTAGCAAAATCAGAAATAGATTCTTATCAAATAAATGATATCAGAAGAATGCAACAGGCTACATAGCAGTTTAGATGCTTATTTTATTCCATAACAACTTTAGATGATACTAACTATAATAGAATCCAACTGAATAGGAGATTTAAGGACACTTACCGGAGGTCCTAGTTCTGGAGGTATGATTATCCTCCTTTTGCCCCCAGGTCTCATGTCTCTAATTCCTTCCTCAAAACCTGCAATCATACTTTTCTGCTTATTGCAAAATTTTCTCTGAGAGGTAAAGACGTTGCAAGATTGTGTTTTTGCTTTAGATCACCTGGGACCAATGCTTTAGTGCCCATCCGAATCTTTGCAGGAGAACCTTGAATGTATGTGCTGTCAATACGACGTCCAGACTCGTTATAACCAATATAGTGGAAAGTCACCTGCCAGTGGTAAAATAAATTTGTGTATGAATACAGCAATGCAAATAATCTGCAACATGTAATATGTTTATTACTATTTCTTACTGCAATTAAACCTTGCTTTCTCTTTAATTTGTAATCTGATGTCCTTTTTTTAAAGGAAAAATGAAGTGAAATACAAAAGGATCATCGCTATGTCCAAGTGCCAAGTTGAACTAAGCCAACAGAGCTTAGTAACGATATAACCAGCCTAAGTCAGCTCTTTTGCATTCATACATATGTCAGAATAACTACATAACACTTAAAACAGTCCCCTTTTTGTGATGGAAAATAGATTTCACAATGATTGTTCTTAGTCAACTTCATAAAACTCAGGTGTGAAAGATCAAAGTGACTTACCAAGCATTCTGTTCAGCAATGACTACGTAAGGAGCCCAAGTAGTTAATATTGAATTATATCAAGTAAGTGACATTTTGTTTTGGTACTCAAAAATCCATAAAAAAACAATTAACAATTATCACCCATCACTGAAGTATGTCTAGCATAAGTCTACATTGGACAGAAGAAAACCACTATCGGAAGAGTAAGATATGTTAATACAGACATCCAAGGATCATCTTAATTACAAACCAAAATGGTAAAAGACTACAGTACCAGATGCAATGACCTGTGCAGCGACAGTTTCTACAAGATCAAATGAAACTTATGAATGCAATAATATACAAACAAAACAATTACATAAAGCATATAAAAAATGACCAGAAAAGGAAATGCTCTTCTTTTCCATGAATATACCATATCGGTTCCAAGTCTCCGGTATAGAAATGAGTGAACATGAAAGACGAACAGTATACTAGTTTCCAATAGGATGTATATTCAAAATAAATGACAATCTAATAAAAGTGAATCATGTTTTTCAGGAACAAAGAATGAAAGAAAACCTGTTGACCATCCTTTGGGAAATCACCTACACCAACAGAAAAATCCCGCAATATAAGACCTGAATCACGCTTTTCATAGTTGTCAGGCGTTACTACTTTAACTGTAAAACCTGAAAAAGGATTTGAAGAGTCACTATCACATTATAAAGTATCGTGGTATCAAAAGAAGGAAATGGATGTCCAACTACTGATGTCTTAAACTTGGGTACTACACATGGTCTTTTCCACCCACACAGTCCCTCATGGGTAAACAAACCTTCTCTGATGAAACTGGGAAACTCTTCAGGTGCATTATTTTCTCTCTGGATCCGTTTGTTCTGCTCTAGTAAGCGTCTTTCATCATATGGGTTTTTGCTCTTTGTTTTCCCGAATGCTGGAAAAGCGGGAGATATGCCGGATGTAATCAGAAAAAACAAGAGAGATCTGCGCTTCATATTGTCCTCATAATGCAATATATTTATTTTCTGTTCCCCAACCCTGAAAATATTCTGTATATCAGCTACAAAAGATTGACATTGTGGTTAAAAGTTAGGTTACCTTTTATCTTGTAATGTGGCAGCTAAACAACACTGGAATGTTGACTTCTGTCTGGGAAAAGATTGAGTTGTATGACAACCTGATAAAGTATCTAAATTGATAATAAAACAAGTAGTTTAATAAAGGGATTTATGCATGACAAACCATAAAGATTACCTATCAAAAGCTGGCAAATGTAGCTTAAAGGACCAATATTGTATTCTCATGGCAAAAAATACATGGAAACAACAACAACATACCCAATGAAATCCCACAAATGGGGTCCGGGGAGGGTAGAGAGTACATACGCATACCTTATCGCTGCCTCGTGGAAATAGAGAGGTTGTTTTCGAAGGACCCTCAGCTCAAGTTCAATTCTTTGTCAATATCAAATATTGAAAGCAGGAAGTAATACACACACCACTTGACATGGTTAAGAAGATGCTAAAATATTGAGCTAGGAATACTGTTAATCCATTAATATAAACAATAATCTCAACTTCCTAGAGAAAATTGTTCCCTAGGTTAACATATTATCCTATATGAGTTCACATTGCTAGTCCAAAGCCTAGATAAAAGGAGAATAGTTAGTTAAACAACACATATGAAACTACTTAATTATGATGAATCCTCCCAATATCGAATGCCTGGGCACATGCTCTCCAACAACACCAACATACCTAGTGTATTCCCATAAGTGAGGTCTGGAGAGGATACACAGCTTTACCCCTATCTTATGAAGGCAGAGAGGCACGTGCTTTCTGAGGATTTAAAAAACATTGGAATAAAATGTATCAAGTGGAGCCAATTCAAATAACTTATAGGTGTAGCTAGAACTAAATGTTACTCCCTCTATCCTTAATTACCTGTCCACATTTTCTTTTTTAATTGTCCCTAATTACATTAAGAAATGACACAATCAACTACTTTTGAGGTAGAACTTCTTGAAAATGTTTAGCTTTTTAATTGATTCGCTTCATAATTAACAGGGATAAAATGGTAAACTCACTATATCAATTATTGTTTTCTTAATAGGTGTATCAATTCAAAAATAGACAAATAATTATAGGCTGAGGGAATAGTAATTGGGAGACAATTCTTGGGGGATATAGCATTTAATTAAGGTGAAAGGGAGATCAAACAAGAAAAAGGCATTCACATTGTTCATCATAGCACAGCTATCAAACAGGAGAAACACAAAGAAGATAAATAATTCCAATAATTTTTGAAGCAAAAGTAATGTAAAAGTGTCAAAAGCGAAGAGAGGAATTACATGGAGAACAAATGTTGGACAGAAGAAATGAAGAGTTGAGAAGCATGACTTTGTCCTTTCTATGCAAAAGATTGAAGCTTTCAGAGCATTAACAGTCACTCAATTGCAATGGAAAAATGGCTGCTCTGTCGTTTATTTGGAGAAAACAAACAAATGTTAATACAGAGAAACTTTATCTTCTTCACTTTGGAATTTGTATAAACTACTAGATATTGACAATAAAACCCCTAACATATTTTCCTATTAACATTCTGCTTCCATATTTCATTTTTCTTTCCTTCTGCCTCCTGTTTGGTTAAAATATGTAAATCTATGTCTATCCATAAAGCATAAATATCTCCTAAATCATGTCAGAAATTCTATTGATAGATATAGTTATACTTAACTAGAGTTCTATTATCTCTAAATTATTTTAAAATAAAATAAATATATCATCAATGAGTATTTCGCAATGAGAGTGTGTGAACAATGAAAAAGGAAATATTTTTTTAATTGATTATGCACAATTAGTTAGTACATATAATTATTGACATTAAAACAATAAAACTTACATATATTTTATTTTTTTCATTGTAAAATATGTATGTTCCTCCATATTTAATTTTTTTAACTCTTTTCCTTTTTATTAACTTTATCTCTTCACTTTTAATTATTTTTAAAAAATTAAGTATATTTTATTTTAAAATAATAGTAATATTTTTTTAAAAGTGTCCTTAGATTTAACTTTTCTCTTTTAAACTTATTTTAATATTTATCCTAAATTAACTTATTTTAAGTTCAAGACATTTGGGATTAAAGTTGAAATCAAATAAAAAGGAAAAACAAAAAAAATAAAAGAATAAAAATCAATTAAAAAGGAGAAAAAAAACAATGAATGAAGTTAAAAGAAAAACTAAATACAAGGTTTATATCAACTTAGTTTAGATAGAAGATTAAGAAAATAAGAAGATTTTAAAAAAAATTAGAAAAAAAGATTTCTACATGTGCCGTGCATATTAAATCAAACAGGTAGGAGAATAAACCAAAATGCACTCAAGTAAAGTCACGTTTCAGAATGAACTGCAAATAGAATAGAAACAGTAATAGAAAGATCATAATCAGCATAAACAAGGGCCATTCACAGAGTTGAATTTAAGATCATAATCACACCTAAATGAAGAGGATGTTGCCACAAACTAGCCTAGTTGATTGCTAACAATTAAACTCATTAAATCTGTAAGAGAATACCTTTAATTAGATCAAATGCTAGACAAATTAATTTAACCAAAACCAAACATTAAAACTGAGCAACTTTAACACTTTGTAACTAAGAACAAATCATGGCAGAAGAGAATACATCATGACCATTTTTAGAGTAAATAACATGGTACTAGGGATATCTTTCCAACAGCTCAACCAACAACCAAAATGAGAGCAAATGACCCGAATACCCTATGCGAGCCTACAACAATCAGTTCTCTTAACAGAACACTCAGATTTCAAAGCATCTCGAAGAGGTCTTACATGAACAAGATAAGAACAGATCATTATGCTATCACACATATATTAAATCGATTAGAACTCAAGCAGTTCAGACTGAATGCGTCGTATTACACCATGGCGAGCACAATGAAAAGCGGAAACTCAAAAAATCAACCCATGAGCTTAAACAAACGATCAACTAAAAGGAAATCTCATACAATAGCCCATAACGAGATTGGATCTAAACTAAATCATTAACAAGATAGATTCAAAATCAAAGGCTATGACACTAAATGACGACGAGATCATAATCAGTTCCATGAAACTAAATCAAGCTTAAAACAGTTCCCTTTTTGTTTGTTCATAGAAAAGAACATTGATCCGACTAGGATGAAACAAACAAATCACAGATAACATTTCAGACATATAACAAAAAACAAGTTATAAAATAACAGAGAGACAATCATTAAGCTGATTTAGATGTTGAAAATTGAAACACCAAAATTAAGAATACTTAAATAAAGACCCGGAACAGCAAGGAACTAAATAAAGAAGAGAACTCACCTCTTTCCGGGCGGGCAGCGACTGGAACTCGAGATTCCACCACCACCAGACTCCGACTAGGTCTAGTGAATCGAAAAGGAAAAGAAAGAATATCGAGTTACGAATCCTTGCAGTATATTTTAAGCCTATTTCATATATATCTCTATATGAACCGTTTAGCTATTTTTGTCCACTTTTTCCAACCCCTAACAATGAAGAACAGGGGTGAAATTTTGGGGGGAAACGGGTAGAATTTTCGTGAATTCGAATTGAGGAGCTGTTGGAATTCAAAGGAGGAACACTTGGACAATTGGGGGCGCAAGATGCTTCCACCTGCCTATTCCAGAATGTTCTTGTATGCGAGTGCTGAAGCTCGGGTCGTTTCGGGTTTGGGCGATGAAGGAGAAGACGCTCAGTTTTGTCTGCTGCTGTACGGTGTAGCGTATGTATTGCATCTTATCGTTGTTGGACGTCTTCTCTTTTTTTATTGTTGGTGTTGGTGTGCTATTGTATTGTACTGCACTAAGAGTGGACTGGGTATTATTGAATTGGGTCGGTGGAATTGGATTGCTGAGAAAGAAAACAAATGGGCTGCTCAGATTGGGACAACAAAGGCCCAAAATCGGTTAAAGATGAGGTAAGCAAGAGCCTAAAATTGCAATTACATGGATTTCAACTATTATCAATTCAAATATCCAAATTGAATTTATTTAATAAATTGGCTAGTAATTAAAGAAGACAATTTAATACTAATTAATTAACGAGGCTTTTTAATTATAACGAAATAAAATAATTAATTTACTTGTAAACTAATTGATTCAAAAAAAAAAATAAACTATTGATTGACTAAACTAATTAACAAAAATATATTTAATTAAAAAATAAATATTTTTTCACACAATTTTTGAATATTTATAAAAGGTAATTAAATTTGATTATATAAACATCCAAATGCCCCCTCAAGCTATGCATGAATTTCCACCTACACACTTATTCTTTCCGAATGTCCTATTACCCCTTGAACTACTTTAAAACAGATCAAGTAACCCCTAAGTGCTGACATGGCATAGAGAGTGCATTTCACTCTCTACGAGAGAGTGAGAAGCAAAAAAAAAAAACAAGTAAAAAGAATATTTTTATTATATTTTTGTTATAATTTAAATAGTATATTTTTTTTCTTTTTATTTATTTATTTTTATAAGGAAAATTACCTCTTTTAAATGGAGGGGAATTACTATCCCTTTCACTTCCATGGGAGAAGAAGAATAGCAGTCCCAACATCCTTAATATTTGTCGAAAAAATTCATCGAATGAGTCGGCGATGAGGAAGAAATAATCACCGAAAAAGATGAACTCACCGATAAATTTGAAAGTTTATTCTTGAACTTCAAAGCTCTTTAACAATGGTTGTCAAGGGATTTGCATTTCCTCCTTATTTGTCAAATTTTTCTTTAACTCAAATCAATTAATCTAGATGTTTTCAAACTAAATAACTCAACAATGGGATTCCCGTAAAGAATTCAATTTAGTCTATACAAATTAGTAATTGAAAATGAAATTTTCAAATTTGGATTCAAATCCAGCAACCACAATTATTATTTTTTTATTTTGAGAACTTGTATGTTAATGGATTTTTCTAATTTTTGGCTTAAATCTTCACAACTAATTCGAAATCAATTAAAAAGTAATGTGTAGATTCAATACACCAAATCCAATCACATTCACAAACTTCTCAGATTTGCACAAATACAATGAACACAATGAAGAACAATAAGTTTTTTCTTTTTCAAATTTTAAGAAATTAATAAAGCCAACAAAACAATTGAAGGATTTAAGGTAAGTATTATAGAAATCTTTATTTTGAAGGATCAATTTGTGTATATATATATCAATTACAAATTTTAAAAAGAAAATAGGTAAAATAGAATAAAGATGAAAAAAGGATATAAAAGAGTTTTTTCTTAAAATTATTTTATATAGCTGTCAGTGTGTGTCCACCACTTCAGGTTATGAACGTGGTCTTCTAGTTTTAGGGTGATATTTATACCGTTTTAAAATGGTTCAAAGGGATAATAGGACCTCCATAAAGTATAAATGTATAGTTGAGAATCGAATAATAGATTGAAGGTCATTTAACTGTTTTCTCTATAAAAATATAAATATTGTACTTGTCCTTTAACTGTTTGCCCTGTCACTTTCGTTGGGATTATTTTTTTCCTGTCAACTTCGGCTAGCTCGTCTAACCTGTTAGGTGAATCGTCTCCCATTCGGCAAGCCTTAGTAACTTGTCTTAATTGTGCTATTATTTTCAACTAACCTTCATCCGATACTTGTTTTGAATTGTTGTGCTTCACGGGAAATATCAAAAATCAAGCTCCCAGCCTCTTCGAGGGTTGTCTCTTCGGACTCTAAGTCCGAACCATGAATCCCCTCTTCCTCCTCTTAAAATGCACAAAGAAGTGGTGATAAATGAACCCTCCGGCCAACAACAGGTCACTCCACACACCTCTACGCGTGTGAGTAAAAAATAGAAAAAGGTTGCGGAGGCGACACCAAGGAAAATGAACGCAATCAATTCCAAGTTGCTGCGAAAACCGATTTCACATGCTTTAAAGGTGCTCCCGGTGATAGCTCCAAGGGCCCTCAACAAGCTCAAAGCAGCAGGGGAGAGAACAATACTAGAGGAGAGAATGTTGTCAACGGATGGAGTTGTTAGTGACTACCTAGCCATATGGAATATAATAAAATTCCACGAATTTGAGCCATTCACAAAAGCTCGACCCCATATGTCCGGTGTGGGTTCGAGAGTTATACATTGCCTATGCAAAGAAATTCCCAAGAAGAGGAAGGACGTTGTTTGGAGACTCCTCGAGGAAGTGGAAATCCAGGGGAAGATGGTTCAATGTCATCGGGGAGCAATCAAGGATGTCTTGGGACTGAATTGTAGCAGGGCTGAAATGTACGAGTTGCGTATGAAGCACAGTTTGGATGCCTTGAAAGGGTGGCCTTTTTGCACCCTTAATCTCCGATATTACTCCTCCACAGTTGGCTGACGGAGTGAAGATCACTACTAAAAAAACAATGAATACCGACCTCCAGAGGTCAGTATTCCCTGTAATTCCGACCTAAAACCGACATCCCAGCTTAGGTCGGAAAAAGCTTGGTCGTATTCAATACCAACCTCTGGAGGTAGGTAATTTTATTTTTGTATTTTTTGGAATTCCGACCTCTAGAGATCGGTAATTTTATTTTTGTATTTTTTAAATTTCGACCTCCGGAGGTCGGTATTTTTATTTTTTATTTTTGGAAATTCTGACCTCCGAAGGTCGGTATTTTTATTTTTGATATTTGAAATTCCGACCTCCGGAGGTCGATATTTTAATTTTGTTATTTTTGAAATTTCGACTGGAGGTCGGTATTTTAATTTTATTATTTTTGAAATTCCGACCTCCAGAGGTCGGTATTTTAATTTTTTTATTTTTGAAATTCCGACCTCCGGAGGTTGATATTTTAATTTTTTTATTTTTGAAATTCCGACCTTCGGAGGTCGGTATTTTAATTTTTTTATTTTTGAAATTTCGACTTCCAGAGGTTTGTATTTAATTTTTTTATTTTTGAAATTCCGACCTCCGGAGGTCGGTATTTTAATTTTTTTTATTTTTGAAATTCCGACCTCCGGAGGTCGGTATTTAATTTTTTTATTTTTGAAATTCCGACCTTCGGAGGTCGATTTTCTGCTATAAAACTGGCAGCAAATTGCTGCAATTTTAATTGTCCACCTGCATATTTATACCAAAACAACCCAAAGAATTCCAAATAAACTTCATCCAAGCAAAACAACACAATATTATTTATTTTAACTTATTTAAACAACTTAACAACTTTAACTAGTTTAGTTTTGACTTAATTCCAACAACTAAATCCACCAACTAAACCACATTATTTATTTTAACTTATTTAAACAACTTATCAACTTTGTAACTTTAACTACATTAATTTTGACTTAATTCCAACAACTAAATCCACCAACTAAACCACATTATTTATTTTAAATTATTTAAACAACTTATCAACTTTTTAACTTTAACTACATTAGTTTTGACTTAATTCCAACAACTAAATCCACCAACTAAACCACATTATTTATTTTAAATTATTTAAACAACTTATTAACCTTTTAACTTTAACTACATTAGTTTTGACTTAATTCCAACAACTAATTCCACCAACTAAACCACATTATTTATTTTAAATTATTTAAACAACTTATCAACTTTTTAACTTTAACTACATTAGTTTTGACTTAATTCCAACAATTAAATCCACCAACTAAACCACATTATTTATTTTAAATTATTTAAACAACTTATCAACTTTTTAACTTTAACTAGATTAGTTTTGACTTAATTCCAACAACTAAATCTACTAACTAAACCACATTATTTATTTTAAATTATTTAAACAACTTAACAACTTTTTAACTTTAACTAGTTTAGTTTTGACTTAATTCCAACAATTAAATCAACCAACTAAACCACATTATTTATTTTAACTTATTTAAATAACTTAACAACTTTAACTAGTTTAGTTTTGACTTAATTCCAACAACTAAATCCACTAACTAAACCATATTATTTATTTTAAATTATTTAAACAACTTAACAACTTTTTAACTTTAACTAGTTTAGTTTTGACTTAATTCCAATAACTAAATCAACCAACTAAACAACATTATTTATTTTAACTTATTTAAATAACTTAACAACTTTAACTAGTTTAGTTTTGACTTAATTCCAACAACTAAATCCACCAACTAAACCACATTATTTATTTTAACTTATTTAAACAACTTAACAACTTTAACTAGTTTAATTTTGACTTAATTCCAACAACTAAATCCACTAACTAAACCACATTATTTATTTTAAATTATTTAAACAACTTAACAACTTTTTAACTTTAACTACATTAGTTTTGACTTAATTCCAATAACTAAATCCACCAACTAAACCACATTATTTATTTTAATTTATTTAAACAACTTAACAACTTTTTAACTTTAACTAGTTTAGTTTTGACTTAATTCCAACAACTAAATCAACCAACTAAACCACATTATTTATTTTAACTTATTTAAACAACTTAACAACTTTAACTAGTTTAGTTTTGACTTAATTCCAACAACTAAATCTACTAACTAAACCACATTATTTATTTTAACTTATTTAAACAACTTAACAACTTTAACTAGTTTAGTTTTGACTTAATTCCAACAACTAAATCCACTAACTAAACCACATTATTTATTTTAAATTATTTAAACAACTTAACAACTTTTTAACTTTAACTAGTTTAGTTTTGACTTAATTCCAATAACTAAATCCACCAACTAAACCACATTATTTATTTTAACTTATTTAAGCAACTTAACAACTTTTTAACTTTAACTACATTAGTTTTGACTTAATTTCAACAACTAGTGTCAAACACATTATTCCTAAACTAAAGGATCAACTAGTATTGGTACTTATGCTTAACAAACACATTAAATTAAAGCTAAGTATCAACACTAGTTGGACACAAATCGATCTTGCAAGAAATTCAATTTTGTCATCAATAGGATCAACTAGTGTTGGTACTTTATGATTAACAAACACATTAAATTAAAGCTAGGTATCAAAACTAGATGGACACAAATCGATCTTGCAAGAAAATCAATTTTGTCATCAATAGGATCAACTAGTGTTGGTACTTTATGATTAACAAACACATTAAATTAAAGCTAGGTATCAAAACTAGATGGACACAAATCGACCTTCCAAGAAAATCAATTTTGTCATCAATAGGATCCACTAGTGTTGGTACTTATGCTTAAAAAACACATTAAATTAAAGCTAAGTATCAACACTAGATGGACACAAATCAATCTTGCAAGAAAATCAATTTTGTCATTAATAGGATCAACTAGTGTTGGTACTTTATGCTTAACAAACACATTAAATTAAAGCTAAGTATCAACATTAGATGGACACAAATCGATCTTGCAAGAAAATCAATTTTGTCATCAATAGGATCAACTAGTGTTGGTACTTTATGCTTAACAAACACATTAACTTAAAGGTAGGTATCAACACTACATGGACACAAATCGATCTTCCAAGAAAATCAATTTTGTCATCAATAGGATCAACTAGTGTTGGTACTTTATGCTTAACAAACACATTAAATTAAAGCTAAGTATCAACACTAGATGGACACAAATCGATCTTGCAAGAAAATCAATTTTGTCATCAATAGGATCAACTAGTGTTGGTACTTTATGCTTAACAAACACATTAAATTAAAGCTAGGTATCAACACTAGATGGACACAAATCGATCTTCCAAGAAAATCAATTTTGTCATCAATAGGATCAACTAGTGTTGGTACTTATACTTAAAAAACACATTAAATTAAAGCTAAGTATCAACACTAGATGGACACAAATCGATCTTGCAAGAAAATCAATTTTGTCATCAATAGGATCAACTAGTGTTGGTACTTTATGCTTAACAAACACATTAAATTAAAGGTAAGTATTACTACTAGATAGACACAAATCGATCTTCCAAGAAAATTAATTTTGTCATCAATAGGATCAACTAGTGTTGGTACTTATGCTAAACAAGCATTCGATGGACACAAATTATCACAAAATTTAAACTAAGTATCAATACAAGAAGGACACAAACACATTATAAAAAGAAATTGTACTTGAAATTTAGAAACACCAAACCTTATCTCCTAAGTATCAATATGAAAGAAGCTTGTATCAACTTTTTTTGATGTTGAGCTTCCTTAGTTGTCTAGCCTGCAAAATCAACTCTTTCAACACTAGAAAAAGATTCAATAATTATTAGTTACTACATGGCACAAACACACAGCATCATTTATAATATTCAAGTTTAGTTAAATATAAACTTCAAATCCAAGAATATTAGTTTTATATATATATATATATATATATATATATTCAAGTTTTAATAAGTTCAAGTTTCAATTCAAGTTCATATCTAATTTCTAAACTTAATTAGTTATATATTCAAGCTAATTAGTTCCAATTTCAAGTTCATATTCCTAATTAAGTTCAATTTATAGTAAATTCAAGTTATAATTAATTATAAGTTCTAATTAAGTTGTAATTCAAATCCCTAAAATTCCAAATTCAAACTAGCTAGCTAGTGTCCCAAATTCAATTTATTAATTTGCCTAAACTCCCCAAATATAATTCAAACTATTAGTCCTAAATTCCAAATTCAAACTACTCTTAAAATCACAAATTGGAAGTACTCCTAGAATTCAAAAACCAAACTATAGTGCTAAAATATCAAATTCAAACTATTAGTAGTCCTAAAATCTCAATAATAATTCAAACTAGTCCTAAATTCAAAATTCAAACTAGTCTTAAAATCGCAAATTCAAATTAGTCATAAAATTCCCAAAATCTAACTAGAGCTAAAATCCTAAATTCAAACTAGCTTGCTATTCCTAATCCCACATTCAAACTATTAGTTCTAAAATCTCAATAATAGTTCAAACTAACTCAAACAATACACAAATTCAAACAACTCCTTAAATACCCTAATTCAATCTAATCTTACAATTTCAAATTCAAACTAAGTAACTCAAGAAATACCAAATTTCAAACAAATCCTAAGATACCCTAATTCAAACTAACCCTAACATTAAAATTTCCAATTCACAATCAACAAACACAAACTAACAATCAAATAATCCGTAATTCAAACTAACCCTAACATTAAAATTTTCAATTCACAATCAACAAACACAAACTAACAATCAAATAATCCCTAATTCAAACTAACCCTAACATTAAAATTTTCAATTCACAATCAACAAACACAATTTAACAATCAAATAATCCCTAATTTAAACTAACAATCAAAAACCCTCAATCATTCACTTACTAATTAACTAACAATCAATAAAAAAACTAATTCAATACACTAATTAACTAATTCAACACTCAAATTGAAAGAAATTAAAAATACTATTATGAAACCTAACCTTGAATTAAAGGAGAAGGGCAGTGAGTTGGAATAGAGGCAGCGCCGGTCGAGATGGAGGCGGCGTCACCTCCTGCTGACGTGAGCTTCCTCTGCTGCTGTACGCGACCGCCGCTGCTGCTGCGATGGTGGCGTAGCGCCGGTCGTCGGGGATGGTGGCATGGCGCCGGTCATCGGAGATGGTGGCGGGGCGCCGGTCGTCGGGGTTGGTGGCGGGCGCCGATGAGAGGAATAGTGAGAGAGGAGTGAGACTTGTGACACTTTAACCTAGAGTTTTAATTTTAATAAAGTTAGTTTAATAAATTTAATTTATTGCTGTTGATTTAATTAATTAAAATTACATATATATATATATATATATATATATATATATATATATATATATATATAAAATTTAACTAGACATCAAGAGAAGTTTAATTTAATAAACTTAATTTATCGATCAAGTTAATTTTATAATTTAATTGAATAAATTTAATTTATCGATCAAGTAAATTTTATATATATATATATATATATATTATATGTTTTCACCTCTACATCATGAGATGAGATATTAAGTTCATGATTAGACGACGGATTGATAAAATTTGTACATTACTCTAGAAATATAAGTATATATAATTTTCTCCTAATTCATATCAACGTAGTTTCATACTCTAAATATGGATTATAGATATTTTTTTTATTTATTCCACGAATTCTAACTTTTTATTTATAAAAGTATACAAAATTGTTACACTTTTTGAACAATTAATTGTAGGTGTAAATGAAATTTTAGTATTATGCACAATAACAAAAGTATGATTAATAGGAATATTTTAAACAAACCGACCTCCGAATGTCGCTTTTATTAAAAGTAATTAGATTTAATAAAAAATACCGACCTCGTGAGGTCGGTATCACATTACATTTTAAGATAAATAAAAAGCAAATCATGTTAATTAAATAAAAAATACCGACCTCATGATGTCGGTATCACATTACATTTAATAACACCTGTTGTTTTCATGTTTTATTAAGCATAAAAACCGACTACTTGTAGTCAATTTTCATATCAACGTAGTTTCATACTCGAAATATGGATTAGTGATGTTTTTGGTTTATTCCACGTATTCTAACTTTTTATTTATAAAAGTATACTAAATTGTTAAATTTTTTTAAACAATTAATTGTAGGTGTAAAATAAAAATTTAGTATTATACTAGCAAAATAATTATTAATAGGAACATTTTAAAGAAATCGACCTCCGGATGTTGCTTTTATTAAAGTATTTGGATGAAATAAAAATACCAACCTCATGAGGTCTCTATTTTATATTAATTTATTTTTTAATCTATATAAAACCGTCATTCAGAAGATGATTTATTTAAACTTAATTGAAAATATTAATTTATTAATTTTATGGAAGTCACTATATAAATATTTTAATGAAAATTAATTTAATTACATACTATTTAATTTTACCGACTTCCGAAAGTCGGTATTATAATATTTTTTATTTTTTATTTTACACAAAACCATCCTCCGAAAGTCGATTTTAATAAAATTAAATCAAAATATTTCTCAATTTTTTTTATATACTTAATTGAGAAAAAAATAAAATATTGTTATTTATTTATTTTATTTAATACCGACATCAAAAGGTCGGTTTTTATTGTAATTCAATTTTTTCCGAAAAATTCCGACCTCCAGAGGTCGGTATTTTGTTTTCATGTTTTATTAAGCATAAAAACTGACTACTTGTAGTTGGTTTTCATATCAATGTAGTTTTATACTCTAAATATGGATTATTGATGTTTTTGGTTTATTCCACGTATTCTAACTTTTTATTTATAAAAGTATACAAAATTGTTAAACTTTTTTAAACAATTAATTGTAGGTGTAAAATGAAAATTTAGTATTATGCTAGCAAAATAATGATTAATAGGATATTTTAAAGAAATCGACCTCCGGATGTCGCTTTTATTAAATTATATGGATGAAATAAAAATACCGACCTCATGAGGTTGCTATTTTATATTAATTTATTTTTAATCTATATAAAACCGTCATTCGGAAGATGATTTATTTAAACTTAATTGAAAATATTAATTTATTAATTTTATGAAAGTCACTATATAAATATTTTAATGAAAATTAATTTAATTACATACTATTTAATTTTACCGACTTCCGAAAGTCGGTATTATAATATTTTTTATTTTTTATTTTACACAAAACCATCCTCCGAAAGTCGATTTTAATAAAATTAAATCAAAATATTTCTCAATTTTTTTTATATACTTAATTGAGAAAAAAATAAAATATTGTTATTTATTTATTTTATTTAATACCGACATCAAAAGGTCGGTTTTTATTGTAATTCAATTTTTTCCGAAAAATTCGGACCCCCAGAGGTCGGTATTTTGTTTTCATGTTTTATTAAGCATAAAAACTGACTACTTGTAGTTGGTTTTCATATCAATGTAGTTTCATACTCTAAATATGGATTATTGATGTTTTTGGTTTATTCCACGTATTCTAACTTTTTATTTATAAAAGTATACTAAATTGTTAAACTTTTTTAAACAATTAATTGTAGGTGTAAAATGAAAATTTAGTATTATGCTAGCAAAATAATGATTAAAAGGAACATTTTAAAGAAATCGACCTCCGGATGTCGCTTTTATTAAATTATATGGATGAAATAAAAATACCGACCTCACGAGGTTGCTATTTTATATTAATTTATTTTTAATCTATATAAAACCGTCATTCGGAAGACGATTTATTTAAACTTAATTGAAAATATTAATTTATTAATTTTATGAAAGTCACTATATAAATATTTTAATGAAAATTAATTTAATTACATACTATTTAATTTTACCGACTTCCGAAAGTCGGTATTATAATATTTTTATTTTTTATTTTACACAAAACCGTCCTCCAGAAGTCGATTTTAATAAAATTAAATCAAAATATTTCTCAATTTTTTTTATATACTTAATTGAAAAAAATAAAATATTGTTATTTATTTATTTTATTTAATACCGACATCAAGAGGTCGGTTTTTATTGTAATTCATTTTTTTCGGAAAATTCCGACCTCTAGAGGTTGGTATTTTTTTTTTTCATGTTTTATTAAGCATAAAAACCGACTACTTGTAGTTAATTTTCATATCAACGTAGTTTCATACTCTAAATATGGATTATTGATGTTTTTGGTTTATTCCACGTATTCTAACTTTTTATTTATAAAAGTATACAAAATTGTTAAACTTTTTTAAACAATTAATTGTAGGTGTAAAATGAAAATTTAGTATTATGCTAGCAAAATAATGATTAATAGGATATTTTAAAGAAATCGACCTCCGGATGTCGCTTTTATTAAAGTATATAGATGAAATAAAAATACCGACCTCATGAGGTCGGTATTTTATATTAATTTATTTTTTAATTTATATAACCTCATCCGGAAGATGATTTATTTAAACTTAATTGAAAATATTAATTTATTAATTTTATGGAAGTCATTATATAAATATTTTAATGAAAATTAATTTAATTACATACTATTTAATTTTACCGACTTCCGAAAGTCGGTATTATAATATTTTTTATTTTTTATTTTACACAAAACCGTCCTCCGGAAGTCGGTTTTAATAAAAATTAAATCAAAATATTTCTCAATTTTTTTAATATTTAATTGAGAAAAAAATAAAATATTGTTATTTATTTATTTTATTTAATACCGACAACAAGAGGTCGGTTTTTATTGTAATTCATTTTTCTCGGGAAAAATTCCGACCTCCAGCTTTATTTTGCATGAAAACCGACTACAAGTAGTCGGTTTTCTAAAGTTTTTTTAATTTTTTATTCTTTTTAAGAATACCGAGCTCCGGAGGTCGGAAATTACCGACCTCAAATTGAGGTCGGTAATTTTTAGGTCGGTATTCACTGTTTTTTTAGTAGTGATTGACCTTGAAAAAAATTACAACAAAGTCTCAATGGAAGTTCTCTAAAGATGCCTGAAGGCTAGAGGTGTACCTATCACTTACATTAGGGAGATAAATGACATGTATGATGGATCCAAACCTCGATTAGAACAATGGGAGGAGACTCAAATCACTTCATAGTTGAGATAAGGTTGCACAAGGGGTCGGTTCCTAGTCCATTCTTGTTTTCAATGGTGATGGATGAATTGACATTGCATATTTAAGAAAAGATCTTTCGATTTATTTTATTTGTGGATGACATAATACTAATTAATGAGACAAACAAGAAGAATTAATGCTAGGCTAGAGGTGTGGAGAAAAACTCTGAAGTACAAAGGGTTCAAGTTGAGTAGGACTAAATCACTTGGAGTGTAAATTTAGTGATGCAATGAATGAGAAAGGAGTGGAAGTGAGGATTGACACATGAAACTATCCCAATAACGATAATTTCAAGTATCTCATCTTTGTCATTTAGGGAATTGGGGACGTCGACAATGATATTACACATCGTATTGGTACGACATGGGCAAAGTGGAAGCTTTCCTTTCGAATCTTATATGATAAAATAGTATCACCAAAACTTAAAGATGAGTTCTATGGAGTCGTAATTAGACCAGCGTTGTTGTATAGTTGGAGTACTGATCAATCAAGAACTTCCATTGTAGCGACCCCTTTCCATTTACCGTATGTACATAAATTACAAGATATATATATATCATATTTTTTCCTCATGCAAGTAAGTAATGGTAATAAATATTATCCACTTCCGAGTACCCAAACTAGTTGGGTTCATGCTTTATACGATCATTACAACAAGTAGCACATGTAGCATATTACAAGCTTGGGTGTACACACCCCAAATAAACCAAACATATAGCCATGCTTATATTACAACCCATGGACATGATATGGTTAGGCTTCAACATCGAATGCAAATATACATCACATAGATCGGTTATAAGTACCAACATTTATACAAATATATATGCCTATATGCAAATGTGATCTTCTTTAAGGTTCTCAAAATTTCCATCGTCCATGACCATCTTCATCACTCCTCTCGATCAGCCCCTACGATAGAAACAACTATCGCTAAGCATAAAGCTTAGTGGTGTAAAAACTATAGGGTCGAAATCCTCAATATTCATCAAGCCACCTTTTCCATGTCAATGAGCGTCATACTTGAAATATAATAAATAAATCAAGTAACAATAGATAACAAGTATCAAGTTCTATATTCAAAGATACAAATGTCAAGAAGCTCATAGCACCATTTTCCAAGAATTTCAATAGCAAGGCTCTCCCAATATATATACTTCATGTCGTCACACCCGGCACAAGCATGTATCAAGAAGGGTCGTTGCCCTGAAGGACCGAAGCCTTGTATCAAGAAGGATCGAAGCCCTGTATCAAGAAGACCAAGAACCATATTAAAAATAGCTTTCTAGTTCGTACTTAAAATGGATAACTTCCATTCCTAAGACGAACAAATCCAGAGTCAAGATGGCAAATGATCTGAATCAAGAGGCCTGCCAATAGTGACAAAGCCGCAGCCACAAGAAGGACATAGTCCCAACAAGAGTGCCAAGTGATCAAACAATCCGTACAAGTGGGCGAGTTACACAAGCATCATACAAACATGACAATGCAAAGTAACAAGAGGTAGCTGAGGTATCAAGATCAAATTTCATTTATACCAGCCATCACAAGAGTTCAAGATACACAAACCTCAATACTTTAGCGTAGCAATAATCAAGCTCAAACCGGAGACCAACCAACGTGTCAAGTTCCTCAACTTGTTCACAAGTCTATACAACCTTAAAAATGCAATTAAACAACTTCTTTAATTCCTAATATCTCAATAATATCAAAATAAAACAGGATTATCATCATAAGTAAGCTCAGCCCACACAGACACAATTCTGTTTTCAAAACAGTGATTCTAGCCAGTTTAGTACCTCATGTTGCAACTTAAATTTGAATAGGAAATCAGCCAAAATAGATTTTTTAACCTTCATTAAAGTTGTAGATACATCTCTTAAGATTGCAATGCAACAAGAATCACTGAAAAATACATTTTGTACAAAAAGATATCATCAATACGCTAACAGTGGTTCCTACCGGAATTCTAAACCCAAAATCTAGACAACACTTGTCCTGTGTTGCGTCCCATTTTTCACATCTATAACAGCTAAATCAGACTTTCAAATAAACATAAGAGTTGTAGATATATGAAGCAGCTTTCCAAATCATATTTATGCACCCAAAACGGAGTTCTAGATACTGAGATATTCTAAATGTAACACAACCTACTCAGCTACAACAACAGAGAAATCTGGACAGAACTTGTCCTGTGTTGCGTCCCAGTTTTCACATCCATTACAGCTAAATCAGACTTTCAAATAAAGATAAGAGTTGTAGATATATGAATCAGCTTTCCAAAACATATTTATTCACCCAAAACGGATTTTCAGATCACAAGATATACACAATTTACCAAACACTGCCTAGTTCAGAAACATATTTTCAGCACTTACCAAACAAGGCGATTTGTATCTTGAATTTCAGCCAAAAGACCAAGGTTTTTCTTGTGATTCTGATGAAGAAAAGGTTAATTTAAGTTCTAAAGTTTTTGTGGCTTTGAATGGACCGAATTTCACTAGAGAAATGTCAATATATAGCCACACAAGTTATGCTTATCACTTGGGACACTTGGCTGGCCAAGGTGCTGCCCAGAAATAGTGTTGTGTGCTGCCCCAAATTGTGTACATCTACACTTATATATTTCCTTCATTTTCTTTTTTTTTTTTTTTCGACCATACAAAATTCCAAATAAACTCTTACGTAAATACCCCCATACAATCCCATAAATTACGATTACAATCTAAGCTAAGCAAGTTTGAAAATATCTCAAAATTTCAAGTTCCCAAAATGTGAATAAACCATATTGAAGTAGTTTAACGAAGGTAAATAGCATTTAAGGGTGTTACATCCATATTCATAATATGCATATTGCAGTAAATGGTAATGATGATGTTGAGATGGATGTGTGGGTATAGTTGGAGCAATAAAATTAGGTTTGTTAGTGTATGCCATTGTACAAGTTGTTTTCTTGTAGTTTTTGCTATTGATATCAATCATAATCTATTTATTATGTTTAAGTTACTGCACTTATTTGTTGTGGTTCTTATTCCTTTCTTGTAGGTTCTGCAATGCTTCTCTTATTAGTTGTTTTGTTTTCTTCTTTTTTACACCTTATACCTGAACTTGCTGTAGATGAGTGTCAAAGACCTTTTGAAAACAACCTCTTTGCCTCCACAAAATAGTGGTAAGGCCTACGTACACTCTACCCTCTCCAAACAATATTTGTGAAATTTCACTGGGTTTGTTGTTGTTGTTGTTTAATAACGAGGATCCATAACAAGAAGTCTTCAATCGCGTAATTCGAATTTAGTCAAGGCCCTAACGTGGATACTGAACAAGTGGAAACCAAAAAAGGGAAAGGCTTACTAAAGGTCTAATAATATTCTTAATCTTTTACTAATAATCTTCATTGAATTTCACATAATGCACTTCATAAATAAATATGAGTGCACAAATGCATTCCAAATTATGCACCTTAAATACTCCAAGAAAAGATCTTAGGAAGTCTTAATTTAAGAACTACTTTTATGAATTTAGTTCAAAACATATGATCGAATCCTCCAACCTCTAGAGCAACCCGATTCTCATTTATGTTAAGGAGCAATTGTTCCTCGTCGTTGGATCCCCTGATAAAATAACGCTAAAGAACAGTAAAAAGAATTACAAAGGTGTAGTGCCCAAAAAAGAAAGAAAGAGTGTTTCATGATCGCCATAATGAAAATACAGATGTAAGCATGTATGTCTAATAACGAGTCATCAGAGACAACGTAAGAAGGAACTAGTAGCTGTGATGTATGGAAGATTGATTTACTATACCTGGCAGGCAAGGAATTGAAAGCAAATTCATATAAATACAGATGTCACCATCACACAAATACAAAAATAATTAAAGAAGAGAGTAGGAATAGTGAAGGGTCCTAGAAAGCTATAAACTATCAATTCAATACAAAGGGTGTCCATCATTCTTATGTTTGGTACGAAGGAAACATTTTCTGAAAAATAATTTTCAATTTTTTCATGTTTGGTTGGTCAATATTTTTGAAAAATACGTTCTCTAAGAAATCAAGCTTCTTGAAAATGAGTCCCTTCATCAAAGTAGGAACAAGAAGTTACATAGGTGACATTGCAAATTTATTATCTTTTCCCAACACCCCCACCCCCTCACTTGACCATCCCCCCGCCACCTCAAATCCATGACTCCCCACACCCCATCCTGCTCATATGGTGTTTTGTATATGTTGGATTACTTTATCACTGACTTGAACAAAAATGGAAAAAGATGATTAAGGGTAAAATTAGAAATAAATATATAGAGGGAAAGTCCCAAAATAGAATCTTGATTTTCAATCCCGTATTTGTTGGATATAGATGAAACAAATGGAGCCAATACCCCACTTCATCAATGAGACATAAACCATAAAAAATAAAATCACCACCACTATTCGGTCATTTAAATATTATCTCATTTAACAATTTTTGTGTTTTGGCCCAATTTAGATGGTAAACAGAAGTTGATATATGCAAGTGGTTGTATGTTTTATCGGAACCAATATATATTATTGGTTCAGTTAAAATAACTCTTTCTACCATGATGAGAATTGAGATTCTGGACTTTTATTCTCTCTAATCTTTCATAATCATTGGTATTTCTTGAACTTTTATTGTAGACATTTTCTGTCAACTATTTGTTTATTATTTCTTAAACTTAAGAGAGGTGGATGGTGAATGCAACAAACTCGAAGGTGTTCAAATATATATTTTTATTTTTATTTTTCTTGAAAAAATATACATGTTAGTAGCGAAGTAGTATTAAGTTTTATTTCAACACTTCACATAGTTTCATCTTTTATACCACATGCACTTGTTTAGTTCTTTTCACTTAAATAAAACTCTTATTTACTTCTCAAAAAGGAATTTCACCGACACAAGTCAAAGAATAAGATCCAAATAGTGTCAAAATAATGCCAGTTTGTATCTGATTGATGGACCTTCAAAAGAGAATTGGAATTTGATTTACATATGAAGGCCCTATACTTGGACTTACCTTATCTATTACATGTAGAGAAATGAAAATTATACTTGGGCTGTCTTTTCCTTAAAGTTCACAAATATCAAGTTATAAAGACAATCCTTCCATGGTAGTCACTGATGCCCATAAAGAGTAAGAAATGAAGATTACATGCTTGTTGCCTTAGGTTCATTGAAGAGCTAGCCAGTGCATGTAACATAAGAATGTTGTCTTAGATAAATATCCCAGTCCATAATATTATTCATGTAAAAATACTTTGTGACCTTCAAAAACATATAACAACATCTTCCTTGAAAAAAGGAATAAGATATATGAACTTCTGAATCATATGAGTTCTCGAGATCTGGATAGACTTTTGAGTGATGATAGTTGTAATTATGATCCATCATAGTGAAGAGGGGGGGGGGGGGGTGAATTAAAAATTCTTCTAGTCGACTTCCTGTGAGGAGTAGTCAGCTCACCTGCAAGTTAGTTCAACAGTATAAAAACAAGATAAGATGCTGAAAGTAAATTGACACAGAATATTTTATACTGGTTCGGATCACCGATGTGGTGCCTAGTCCAGTCCCCTTGGGTTTCCTTAAGAGCTTGATGCGAACTTGGTTATACATGAAGTGTAATCTTCAAGTCCTGTCTGATATGCAAATCAGAGCTTCTATGTTGACACTACCTCTACTTGTATAACCTACACTCAGAATCCTTCCTTCTCTTTTTCTTTTACATTTGTTCACTCACGTGTACAAAACTTTATGAAAGATGAAAGAAGATTAGAATATAAGTTCAAGTGAAGTTGCATAAGTTTTTATGACAAAGCCATCTGCTTAAACAGGTGAGGAATCTTTCTCTTCTTAAGGAACAACCCAAGGGATTTTCATCCAATCAAGGATTTGTAGGGATTCCTTGATTGAATCTGATTTGGATCGGATTGTAATCATGTCCATATAAGATATGTTCATGATATCTTTCCTTCTTCTAGTGAGGCGTCATTACAATTGGATTTGGTGTCTTCCTTAATTGCTGGAGACTTGTCTTCATGGTTGGATTTGCTGTCTTTCTTGATTGCTGGAGTTTTGCCGATTCACAAGAGTTTGACGATCTGGCTTGGCTGTCTTCCTTGAATTCTGGAGATTTGTCAATCAATGAGATCTTGGCCAGCTTGGATTGTGGAGTCTAATTTGATTCTTTCTCTTTTGTTGTAGGCCTGGATTGTGACGCAAGATGTCATTGTACTTCTCATCTGATCCTGTATGTGGGATTAGACTTATTATTATTTATCGAAATACTTTAATGCTTGGGAGGCTAACACATAGTTGTGATAGTTGGTTTTCCTTGAATAGATCCTTCTAACAGTCTTCTACTTTGCAGCGAAAATTCTTTTGTATTTGTCCCCCTTTCTTAATACAACAACAAGTCAACAACTTTTGAATATTTGAGACTTAGAATCTTAGGTGTCTTTGGTGCCCTCGTGAAGGTAATATGTCTACTGTATTTCCAGACATTTCCTTCATGGGGGCACCAAACCTAAGCTTGTAAGCCTCAAATATTGGAAAAGTGTTGACTTGTTTGTTGTGTTAAGAACGGGGTACAAATACAAAGGAATATATTTTGCAAAGAAGAAAACTATCAAAAATATTTATTCAAGGGAAATCAAATATCACAACTATGATGGATCATAGTTATGCTGATCAACACACAAAAGTCTATCCAGGAGAACACATCATTGATTATTTGGTTCTTTTTTTATGAAAGACAACTAACAAGTTTTTCAAGGTTACAAAGCATTTTTCATGAATAATATGGGGCTAGGATAGTTATTTAAGACAACATTCTTGCGCTGCACCAGTCAACATGTAATCTTCATTTCTTCCTCTTTATGGACATCAGTGACTGTCAAGGATGAACAATCACTATTACTTGACAGTTGGGAATTCTGAGGAAAAGAAAACCCAAGTGTATAATTTCCTTTTTCTACAAGTAATGGATAAGATAAATGCAAGTATAATGTCTCCGTATATAAATCAGATTCCAGTTCTCCTCAAAAAATTTATCAAACAAATGCAGAGTGGCATTAATTTGTACTATTTGGATCTTCGTTATTGACTTGTGCCTATGGGATTCATTTAGACATGAAAATAAGAGTTATATTTAAGTGAAAATATGATATTAAGCAATTGCATGTGGTACAAGACTTAAGATATGTAGGTATGAGGAGTGTTGAGATTTTTGTGTCTGTGTCATTGTTAAGGAAAAGAATTTGCATCCACAAGCAACTGCAAATCAACATAAGCAACAATTTTTTCGCTTTTCAATGAAATTCCACCTAAAAGTAGAGTTAGAAATGGACAAAAAAGGCCAAGCTTATTGCCATTGACAAACAAATAAGAGAATGTTTTTTTAAAAAACAAAACAAAGAGAATCTACACCATTGAGTAACAACAATCTGGTGCAGGGGTGAGAGGATAGCCACTTGAAAATAGAAAATGATGAAAAACTGTTTACATATGAAGGATAAACGATTTGACCTTGACGACAAAAAACTAAAACACAAAGGCATAGTGGGAATACATCCACAAGGAAAAACTAAGTGCATAAGATCATCCCATGTATCAAACTTATAATATCTACACAACATATCATCGAATGTGCTTTACATTTTGCCTCTACTCTAGAATACACCAACATTTTGTCTCAACATAAATATTCAGCACAGACCCAAATCCGAACCTAAGTCATGTAGATTATGTCTTGCTATCTGATTCCCATTGTCTAGTCGTATAAGATCAACAAATTTTCTATATAAATAACTAAAAAGAGGATAGCATGTGAGTATCAACTTAATTAACTTAAGACCAGTCTCCCTATGTAATGACTCTTTAGTTTGATTAACGAAAATCATTTGTTTACCAAAAAAAAAAAAAAAAAAAGAAAGAAGGAATAACATTTTTGTCAAACACGTGTAATGAGGTAGTCTCATAAACATAGAGATGTCTTGATGTCCTAACCTGATGTTGAAGCTTATGAAGACACCAGAATAGTAAGATCGTGATGTATTTGAGATATTGCTCCACTGCATTTGACACAATTTGTGTTAGCAAGAAGGTGAGTAGTTGCTGCCTGTCAATCTTTTAGGTGCCTCTCCAACAACGTTACTTCTTTTGGAGTCATTGCTAAACAACACAGTGCAATGTGTAAAAACAAAAACAAAAGCAATGCAGTACTAGTAAGACCAAAAAAGGAAAGAGGAATTGAGAAGCCATGATTTTTTTTTGTAGGCAACGCAAACAACAACATTTATTTAGAGGTGAGTATTAGGAAACGATTGAAAACATTCCAAGGGCCTTCCTGTCAAATCTCATTGGCGGGAAGTTCCTCACATTTCCTCTTATTAATAATATTTTTGAGTGTCATGAAATGTACTAAGTTCCATCATTAGCTGATTCGAGAGATAAAAACTACATAGTATAAAACATTCAGTTTGTTTTAATCAATATTGTGTAGTAGTAAATTTAATATGCAGTTACATATCAGATTGTTTATTTTTTAGAAATAACTCACAGTTTTTAGTCCAAATTAACAACATATTAAAACATATAAGAATGCATGAAATAATTACAAAAGACAGAGACTGCGAAAATATTTGTTAAAAAGACAATTACGTTCCTTGAAATTGAATTTAATAGGAATTTTGATTTAAGTTTTCTTCTTACGGCTAGAAGGTCTCTTTTTAGCGAGTCAATTTTGTAGGTTTCTTCCTTATGTGCCAGATGTTCGTATCATCACTGTAACATATATTGACGCTAATTCAATAGAAGACCTAAATAAAATCGAACTCTCTAATAGCCTCCTTCTACATATTCTTCCATTGTCATACTACTAATCTTAATTTACCTATTAAGAAATTGAGCTCTTCAATAATTTTAAGACAAAAAGAACACAAATCAAAATCATCAGCAAGAGCAAATATAATGAAATGAAAATGACAAAATGAACTCATATATCAATCCAACTAAAAGACTCTCTCCGTACAAGATTTAGAATTGCCTTAACATGATATGCCAACAAAGTCATAAATTAATATTTTAGGTATATCATCTTCTAAGTACTACCTCCTTATTTGATATCAATGGTGCGTTAGCAGATTAATTTACATATCCACACATAAGACTAAAAAATAAAAAAAAATATTGATTTTAGAAATTTAAGTTAGTCCACTTTAACATCGGAAACCCAAAATTGAGTTTCACGAAGAAAGGAAAAAATCAACTATCTTCTTTGACCCCTTTGGTCACTGCAATTCGCAAACCCAATCAAAGATCAAAACTTTGAGAATCATCCACAATATATAAACCTTAATCAACAGCTTTAAATACCTCAAACAATAAATGCAAAATATATATCGTTTCAAACCCAAAAGGGTAAAAGAAAATTGAATGCAAATAAAAACAATTAACTAACATATACCTGAAAGTTGCAGGAACAATTGGATAGGAAGCATGGAAAGTTAATGTGAAAAGAAAGCATTGAGAGAGTTCATTTAGACTAATGGCATTAAAGCGTTTTTGCTGTCTGCAATACCTCGAATAAATGGGTGGGGGTTTTCAGAAAAAAATTTCATCACCTGCACATTAGTGTACAATAAACGTGTTTATCAAATTTTTCAGTTCATAGCATAAGAACAAAAAAAAAAAAAAAGAGGAATGAAATACCTTCTCATAGCCCCTAGGTGTGTTGTAGTTAGATTCAAAAAACATCTTTGTGCACTTCCTAATTGATTTGCATTTGAGAGAGGAATAAAATCTACAATTATAATGGAATACTTCTCAAAATACATGTAGACATGCAGTGATAGCATCAAATGAGTGCCACAATAAGGGGGTCAAATAGTGCAAAAGTTCCCTCTTCTGGAAAAGGAAAACAAAGGCAATAACGAATGATACTCAACCCTTATCGACTTCATTTTCCTTTTTTTCAGAAGAGGGAACTTTACCAAGAATTGACTCCCTTATTATGGCACTCATTTGGTACTATCTCTGCATTCATACAAATATTTTGTGAAGTGTTTCAGTATTATTCTAGAGTTTATTCGTCTCTCAGATGCACATGATTGCTAAGGTATCACTCCACACTGCAATTCCAGTATTTCTTATTTTTGTTGAAACACATTTCTTTAGTGATTACTGATTACCCTTGCTTCACACTGCACCATTAAAAGCTAAGAATATAAGGAAGCATTTCTACCTTTTGCGGCGAAGCTATTAAGGAAACATCTTAATGATGTCTCAATTAGGGTTACTAAGGAATTCAAATGGTTAAAATTGAAATAGTCCTGTAGAGTCCTAGTTTTTCTCCATTTCATCTTGTAGAGTCTTAGGATGATATTTCCTAGAAATTCAACAAATGTTGATGAAAGAATAAATGATTTTAATAAGAAAAAACAACACAATGCAAAGTGTAAAAAGCAAAAACAATGCAGTGCTAATTTTAGTAAGCACAAACAATGCAGTAGTACAAAGACCAAAAAAACATAGCGAAAATTGAGATGGCATAACTAAGAAAAGCCATAAAAAAAAGGAAAAGACAATGTAATAGATCATATACCAAATTTCATAAAGAGGTGTGCACAGCATTGTGTTGATTTTCCTTTCACAAAAAAGTTGCAGCTACCGTATACATATAGGTATATACCTCTATATCTCTTGATTGTTATAGAAAATTGAAGAAATACCATGAGTGAAAAAAAAAGAACTGAGCGGATAGAGCCCTATAGATTACTATAGAACTTAACAGTGCTAGTATGACCAAAAAAGAAAAGAGGAATTGAGAAGCCATGATCTTTTTTAATGCATGCAAAGCAAATATCAATTAATGAGGATGAGAGTTGAGAGAGAGAACACAATAATATCGCAAATCAACTTTTGTTACCCTACGACGAAAAATAGGGAACAACGACATTTATTTAGAGATGAGTATTAGGAAAAGATGTAAAAAATTCCAAGGCCTTCCTATCAATTCCCATCAATGGGAAGATTTTGAGATGAGTATGCAATAAAAAATTCCAAGGGCCATCCCGTGAATTCTCATTAACGGAAAGTTCCTCAAATTTCTTCTTATTCATAGCTGTGTCGAGTGTAATGTAATGTAACAAGTTTCACAAAAATATCACACAAATCAAGTCAAATTATGACATTCAAGAAGAAGTTCCAACAGTGTTACATTGCAAAACAGATATCTTTAAGGAGCTATATCAAATGTATAACATTAACAACCAACATAAAATGTGTCATCATTAGGTAATCTGAGAGATAAAATTAGGTACCTAGCATAAAACATTCAGTTGGTTTTAATTAATATTGTGTAGCAGTGAATTTAATATGCAATTATCCATCATATTGTTTCTTTTTTAGGAATAAGTCACATTTTCGGTCCAAATTAACAACGTATTAAAATTTATAAGAATGCATGAAAGAATTATCACAGACAAAGACTGCGAGAATATTTGTTAAAAGGACAACATGCCTAAATTTCACAGTCCTTTCAATCCCATTTGATAGGAATTTTGATTAAGTTTTCTTCTTACTGCTAGAAGGTTGTTTTTAGTGAGTCGATTTTGTTGGTTTCTTCCTTTTGAGCTAGATGTTGGTATCATCAATATAACATATATTGACGCTACTTCAACAGAAAGCCTAAATAAATTGAACTCTCTAATAGTCTCCTTCTACTATTCTTAATTTACCCATTAAGGAATCAAGCTCTTTAATAATTTTATGACAACAAGAACAAAGATGATGAAGTGAAAATGACAAAATGAACTCATATATCCACCCAACAAAGAGACTATCCGTACAAGATTTAGAATTGCCTTAACACGATATGACAACAAAGTAATAAAATTAATGTTTTAGCTATATCGTCTTCTTAATGTTACCCCCTTGTTTGATTTTAATTGTAGTAGATTGATTTACATATTCACACATAAAACTAAAAAAAAAAAACAAAAAAAACAAAAAAAAAAAAAAGAGATTGATTTTAGAAATTTAAATCAGTCCACTTCAACATCAGAAACCGAGAACGAGTTTCACAAAAAAAGGAAAAATAAATCAACTATCTTCTTTTCACCCCTTTGGTCACTACAATTCGCAAACCCAATCAAAGATCAAAATTTTGAAAATCATCCACAATTCTATATATAAATCTTAATCAAAAGCTTCAAATAGCGAAAAGGGTAAAATAAAAATTTGAATGCAAATCAAAACAATTAACCAACATATATATGCTCGAAAATTGCAGGAACAATTGGAGAAGAAACTTCGAAAGTTAGAGTGATAATTAAATTTACTCACCTCGCCTAAAGAATTGCTCCTTTCCGAATAATGCAAAGATTATATTATAATAAAATAACAATAGGTTGAAATTACCATACCTTTCCTTTGATTTCTCACATTTGTATGCGAAGATGATCCAACAATAATTGCATATCTAATATAATCTCGGAAGTTAGATTTGAGAAGAATCATAGGTAAATTTGCTCTTATCTTATTAAGCTAGAGATTATTCCTATTAAATCTTCAACTCAAATAAAACATTTCAAAACAAAATGAAAAAAAAAAACATAGTAATTAAAAAATAAAATCATAATGTCAATAATAGTCCAATTGAATACCTGAATATTATTATGCAAGATGTGATATTTAAAATTAAGAAAATCATATTTATTAATAACTAATATAAATTCGAGTCATCATAACATGAAGGACTTCATTAAATCGGGAATATGGACACAATAAATTTAGTCATCTTCCTAGAATGTATTGCCATTAAAATGAGAATCAGTTCATATTCACGTTGGATTGATTGACTACAAAAGTAATCCATCTTGTCAGAAGACAGTTAGAGAAATATCAGCAAAGAATAGGGACTTACATATGGTGCTTGTTGACCTTGAAAAGGATTACAACAAAGTCATGATGGAAGTTCTTTGAGATGCCTGAAGGCTAGAAGTCTACCTATCGCTTACATTAGGGAGATAAATGACATGTACGATGGATCCAAACCTAGATTAGAACGATGGGAGGAGACTCAAATCACTTCATACTTGAGATAGGGTTGCACAAGGGGTCGGTTCTGTCACGCCCTGAGCCTACACCCTGAACGTAGCCGGAAGTCGAGAACCATTGCTGGCCCCAAGCGAACCCTTGGCCTGGCTTACTTACCCAACGAAAGATTTAAAACATTATTACAATGATCAAATGAACTTTACTCAACTGTTTAATAAAATAACTAAGAATGTTTAAAGGTCAAACATTCAACTTGGCCAAGATGGCAACTCAAGTCTTAACATATAAAATGATAATGTAAAGACAACTGAACTACTAACTGTCTATGAAGACTCTAAAACAAGGAGGGATGTTGGGGCAAGACCCCCAATCATGCTAACAATAAAATATTGAAAGAAAAGTAAAAGGAGTCCTCCAGAATGCAAGGAAGCTCACCAACAGACTCTGAGTGCTCAAGTGGATCAACGAGGCACTCATGTTGATCCTGGTTACCTGCAACTGTATCATAAGATGATGTAGGCCAACTGGCATCAGTACATTGAATGTATAAGTATGCGAGTTGGAATGCTAAACATAACATAGGCTTGAAAAGATTCTGGAAGAAACATTTACCTTGACTTTTCTCAACACATGAATAACTTAACTTAATATAAAGCAACACACACGCAATACATGAAAAGCTTTATAAAACAGTAGAAAGAAACTTAGTTCATTAAAGAAAATACAATAACAGACTCAACTTTATTCATATAACAAAGTAATATAATTTATGTGGGAGTTTCTCTAACCGACAACCACCACCATGAGCCTAAGTGGTGATACAACGTCTTTCCCACGCTGCCAGAACTATCCTATACTTTGCTGTCATATAGAACGGTTAACTTAGTGGATCCACTAGTCTATGCTAAAAGCATGTTAAGGAGTCATTTAAAAAGTATGATCCTTTACTACCCATGATAGCGACATGGTTTATGGAGACTTGAGTTAATATGAAATCACATCCCCATATCAGTGCTCAATACTACTCCCAAAATATACTTAGCTCATAAGTTTTTGAAACAACTTTCTTTCTTTGGTTTGAGATAATTACTCAATACTTAGCTTAAAAGCTCTCTTGGAATCGATTTTCCCTTTATTGCTCAAATGTGAAAACATTTTAAACTTTTGGGAATACTTAGTTTCCTTATATATTTTTGAGAAATGAACTCTACTCTTAACTCTTTGCTTAACGTGATACTTAAGTCTTTGAACAAAGTTAAAATGTTTGTGAAAGACTTTTGAAAAACTAAAACTTCTCTTAACTTGACTCGTAACTTCCCTTGACTTAACTCTTAACTTTCTTGATTTGACTCTTAAATTTCCTTGAATTGAATTATGGATTCAAGGATTGTTATTTGTGATAGGAAATATCTCATGATGTTTAGGAGTGTTTGTAGATAGAAAAGATGAAGAAATCACCTTCTTGGAACAAGTCCGTGACGCAGGGTTTCATTTAAATAATTGATCACGAAAATTAATTTTGAGACAGAGGAGTCCGCATCCTTACCGCAACGCGGAGCTGACTTTTGTTCACTGAGGGAGCAAGTCCGCGACACGGACTTGCGTGCCAAACCTACTCGACTTTTCCTTCTTCGTTTTCCAGCCCCAATTCACCTAAACTCGTCTATTGGACTCCAATTCATTTTAGATTCAGATATCCGACATATATACTTAAGAACCTAACTCAAAACAACTCTAAAACACAACGTAAAGATCTCAAAAACTCTTCAATTCAGTGCAATTCAAGAATACATATCAAGAACATCAACATTCAAACTCTTTCAGGACGAATATTGCTGAACTAAGCATATTTGGCGTGTGGGTGAATGAACCCAATGCTATGAAAGACTCACATGCCTTGTAGAATCGATTCCTTGGGGAAATCCACAACCAAAATTGATCGTTCTTGGTGAATCTTGCTTTTTCTCTTCTCCTTTCTCTTCTTTTCTCTTTTCTTTAAGACCTAGAGTGGACCTTCAACTTTTCTAAACTGGCTAAAATTGATTTTTACGCTAATTAACTCCTAAAAACTAATTGGAAAAATTAGGTAAGGAAAAGACTAAATTACCCTTCCAAATCAGGATTAGCCTTTCCTTATTCAAACAGCCCAACTTCCAAAGGGCATAACTCACTCATACAAACTCGAAATCGTGCAAACTCAGCGGCGTTGGAAAGGTTATTCCAAGATCTTTCCAACCATTTCTAGAAATACACCTAACTCATCCTAGGCTAGGAGTCATGGCCGTTTGAAGTTGATCAAAACTCAAGTTATTCTAACTTAGCAAAATTTCTAGATTTTCATTCTTTCCAAAAATGACTATTTCCAATTATTAGCTTCTTCCTAGTTAATTCAAATTGCGAGATGTTACAATATCTCTCCCTTGGGAACATTCGTCCTCGAATGAGATTGCTCTTACTAGGTTAAGGGTGGTAACATCAAGTTCAAACACCCAACAAGCAAATACGAACAAACAACATGTTCATTCATAATTTAAAGAGTACTAAGAAGAGAATTAGTACCTTGGTCTGCACTTTCTCCGAATTCAAAGAGATGTGGATATCTCTTCTTCATATCCTCCTCAGCTTCACAAGTAGCTTCCTCAACAAATTGGTTCCTTTAAAGGACTTTGACTGAAGCTACCTCTTTTGTTCTTAGCTTGCAAACTTGGCGATCTAGAATATGAACCAGAATCTCATCATAAGATAAACTATCCTTGATCCCAATATCTTGGTATGATCAATTAAGGATCACCCATGCACTTTTTCAACATGGAGATGTGAAAAACCGAATGAACCGCGGCTAACTCTTATGGTAGCTCCAACTCATAAGCTATTTTGCCAATCCTCTTGGCTATTCGATGAGGTCCAATATACCGGGGACTAAGTTTCCCCTTCTTACCAAATCTCATAACGCCCTTCATGGGTGAAATTTTAAGTTATACCCAATCATCTACTTCAAACTCTAACTCTCTTTTACCTAACATCAATGTAGGATTTTTCTGACGACTCTGTGCCATTTTCAACCTCTCTTGAATCACTTTCACCTTTTCCATTGCTTGTTGCACTAAATCTGGTCCTATCAACCCAGCTTCACCAACTTCAAACCATCCAATAGGAGATCTGCATCTTCTCCCATAAAGAGCTTCACAAAGAGCCATTTGGATGCTAGAGTGGTAACTATTGTTGTAAGCAAACTCAATAAGAGGTAGGTGATCATCCCAATTACCCTTGAAATCAATCACATAAGCTCTTTACATATCCTCCAGGGTCTGAATAGTGCACTCTGCTTGACCATATGTTTGAGGATGAAAAGTAGTGCTTAAGTTCACCTTTGAACCCAAGCCTTTTTTAAAAGACTTCCAAAACTGTGCAGTAAATTGCGCACCTCTGTTTGAAATAATGGAGATCGAAATCCCATGAAGTCTTACCACTTCTTGAATTTATAGCTTAGCATAATCTTCTGCTGAATGGGTAGTCTTTACAGGCAAAAAGTGGGTAGATTTTGGCATCCTATCGACAATCACCTAAATGAAATCATGTTGCCTGCGAGACCTTGGTAAACTTGTGATAAAGTCCATATTAATCATCTCCCACTTCCATTCTAGAATTTCTATATTCTGAGCCAAATCACCGAGCCTTTGGTGCTCTACTTTAACTTGTTGGCAATTTGTACACTTAGCAACAAATTCTGCAATGCCCTTCTTCATGCTATTCCACCAATACACCTTTCTCAAGTCACGATACATCTTTATGGAACCCGGATGAATGGAATATCTAGAGCTATGAGTTTCCTCCATGATCCTCTCTTGGAGTTCATCCACCCTAGGTACACACAATCTACCTTGATATCTCAATTCACCATCTCCCCTTTGTTCAAAAGCTAATGCTTTTTGCTTATGAACATTTGCCTTTAATTTAAGAAAAATTGGGTCTTGGTCTTGCTTCTCTTTCACTTCTGACACTAATGAAGATTCAATCCCGTTCATCACCACTACTCCTCCTTCTGTGGAATCCATTAGTCGAACTTCTAAGCGTGCAAGTCTATGCACATCTTTTGCTAACTCTCTCTTTTCCTCCTCAACATGGGTAGTACTACCCATAGACAACCTACTCAAAGCATAAACAACAACATTAGCCTTACCTGGATGGTAAAGAATACTCATGTCATAATCCTTGAGTAATTCTAACCACCTTCTTTGTCTGAGATTAAACTCTTTCTGAGTGAACACATATTGAAGACTCTTGTGATAGGTGAATACATCAACATGAAAACCAAACAAATAATGACACCATATCTTCATAGCAAATACTATAGCAGCCAATTCTAAGTCATGGGTTGGGTAGTTCTTCTCATGAACTTTCAACTCTCTGGAGGCATAAGTTATAACTTTGTCATTCTGCATTAACACACAACCCAAACCAACTCTACACAATACTCCATGAAGCCTTGCGTACCTTCTAGTAAGGTCAATACTGGGGCAGTAGTCAACCTCTTTTTCAATCCTGAAAGCTTTTCTCACAAGCTTCAGACCATTGAAACTTCATTGTCTTCTAAGTTAATTTGGTCAAAGGAGACGAAATGGACAAGAATCCCTCTACAAACCTTCTATAATGGCCAGCCAAACCCAAGAAACTCATAATATCAGTTGGAGATGTGGGTCTAGGACAACTCTGCATTGCCTCTATCTTTTGGGTAACAACTCTAATTCCATCACCGAAAACTATGTGACCCAAGAATGCCACAGACTCAAGCCAAAAGTCGCACTTAGAGAACTTAGCATATAGCTCTTTATCTTTCAAAGTCTGAAGAACTATTTTGAGATGGCTAGCATGATCCTCTTCATTCCTTGAATAGATTAGTATGTCATCAATGAAGACGATAACAAACATATCTAAATAAGGTTTGAAAACTCTATTCATAAGGTCCATGAACGCTGTCGGTGCATTAGTCAAACCGAACGACATGACCATAAACTCATAATAGCTATAATGGGTCCTGAAAGTTGTCCTGGGAATATCACATTCCCTTACTTTCAACTGATGATAGCCAGATCTGAGGTCTATCTTAGAAAAACAAGAAGCACCCTGAAGCTGATCAAAAAGATCATCAATTCTTGGAAGAGAATACTTATTCTTGGTGGTAACTTTGTTCAATTGGCTGTAATCTATACACATCCTAAGAGAACCATCTTTCTTCCTCTCAAATAAGACCGGAGCGCTTCAAGGTGAGACACTTGGTCGAATGAAACCCTTATCTAGCAGATCTTTCAACTGTTCTTTAAGCCTTTTCAACTCTGTTGGTGCCATTCTATATGGAATAGATATAGGATGAGTATCTTGAAGAACATCTATACCGAAGTCTATCTCTCTCTCAGGAGGGACTTCGGGTAGATCATCTGGAAAGACTTCTGAAAACTCTTTTACTATAGGAATTGACTGAATGGAAGGTATCTCAACACTTGAGTTATTAACTCAGACTAAGTAATAGACATAACCCTAGAAACTAACTTTCTTACCTTAAGGTACGAAATGAAACAACCTTTAGGCACTGCTGTACTACTTTTCCACTCTAAGACTGGCTCATTAGGAACTTGGAACTTAACAACTCGAGTTCTACAACCAATGGAGGCATAACAGGCATGAAGCCAGTCCATATCTAGAATGACATCAAAATCTACCATGTCTAACTCAATTAAATCAGCTATGGTGTCTTTGTGATTTATGGAAATGACACGATCACAATAAACTCGCTCAACTAGAATAGACTCCCCAACAGGTGTAGAAACATAAAAGGGTTCACAGAGTTTCTCAGGAAGAACATCAAACTTATTTGCAACATAAAGGGGGGTTTCAAAAGATAAACTTGCTCCTAGGTCTAGCAAAGGATAAACATCAAAAGCAAAGTCTTTGATCATACCAGTGACAACATCTAGAGAGTTCTCTTGCTCTTGGTGATTAGTGATTGCATAAGGATGATTTGTTCCTCTGCCAGTACCTGATGTAGCTTCTCTAGGTGCAACCCTGTCTAATGGAGAAACTGGTGAAGATTGGTCTATATTGCCTGGGTTTCCACTACCTTGCCTGTTCTTAGGGCACTCTTTCATGAAGTGACCCTCTCGCCCACACTTGAATCAACCTGTCTGGCAATCACGACACTTACCTGGGTGGGTTCTACCACACCTAGCACATGCAGGAGCCTAGTTACCTCCTTGTGCTACACTACCTTGAGACTTGCAGGTCTTGCTCTGAAGTTCTGTAAATTCTGACCATTATACTAACCTTTGTTTCTGGGTGCAGGTCCACTAGCAGTTCCCTTTTGCTTTTGCTGAAAGGATGAACGATTCATATTACTTTTCTTATTTCTAAACTCCTCCCTATCCCTCAGCTTCTCTTTTTCAACCTGCTGCACATAAACCATCAACATTGATATAACCATATCCCCACTAAGCATCGCTGTCCTGTCCTCTTTGTTTGATAGACGGGACAACCCAGTAACAAACAGACTCATTCTACTCCTTATATCCGCAATCATTTCTGGAGTATAACAGAATAGTTAGGTGAACTTCAACCCATACTCATGAACACTCAAGGCATCCTTCTTAAGGGTAAGAAATTCTCGTACCTTAGCCTCTTTCAGTTCTCGAGGAAAGAAACACCCAAAGAAGTCCTCCTCAAAACATGCCCAACTCGCAGGTGGTGCATTCTCAGCTCTACCCTCTTTCTACTGGTCAAACCAAGTCCTAGCAACATACTTTAGTTGATATGCAGCTAGTTCAACTCTCTCAATATCGGCAACGTGCATACCCTCAAATACTTTTTTCAGTTCCTCAACAAAACTCTCTAGATCTTCAGCAGTGATTGAACCCGTGAAACTTGGAGGATTCATTCTCAAGAACTCTCAGATCCTCAAAGTATTAGTCACTTCTTGTCTAGCTCCTCTTTGTTGCCCAACCTGGTTAGTCACAGCTTGGCTTAACATCTGGATAGCCTCACGGAACTCAGCATTGGCAACCTCTCCTTGGGGTTGCACTTCAGGTGCATTAATTTCCCCTTGCTCCTTAACATTACGCCTAGCAGGATGACCTTTGACATCTCTTCGTGGAGGCATCATTATCTGACAACACGCGCAAGCACGAATTAGAAAAAAACATTTTAGAGATCAAACTCTAACCTACGAAATGAGTGTGAAAGAAGTGAGAAAATTTCCTAAGTGTTGCAGCCTCCTAATTATAGATGTGGCGCGCTTCACACCGATAACTAGGACTCTACAGACACAACTTCATACGCCCTAGGACTCTTGAACTCTGGGCTTTGATACCAAGTTTGTCACACCCCGAGCCTATACCCTAGACGTGATCGGCACTCGAGAACCATTGCTAGCCTCAAGTGAACCCTTGGCCTGGCTTACTTACCCAACGGAAGACTTAAAACATTGTTACAATGATCAAATGCACTTTACTTAACTGTTTAATAAAATTACTAAGAATGTTTAAAGGTCAAACATTCAACTTGGCCAAAATGGCAACTCAAGTCTTAACATATGAAATAATAATGTAAAGACAACTGAACTACTAACTGTCTATGAAGCCTCTAAAACAAGGAGGGATGTTGGGACAAGACCCCCAATCATGCTAACAATAAAATATTGAAAGAAAAGTAAAAGGAGTCCTCCAGAATGCAAGTAAGCTCACCAACAGACTCTGAGTGCTCAACTGGATCAACGAAGCATTGCGTGCGGATCCTAGTTACCTGCGTCAGCATCATAAGACGATGCAGGCCAACTAGCATCAATACATTGACTGTACGAGTATACGAGTTGAAATGCTAAATATAACATAGGCTTGAAAAGATTCTGAAAGACACACTTACCTTGGCTCTTCTCAACTCATGAGTAACTTAACTTAATATAAAGCAATGAAACACATGCAATACATGAAAATATATATAAAACAGTAAAAATCAACTTAGTTCGTTAAAGAAAATGCAATAACAAACTCAACTTTATTGATATAACAAACTAATATAATTAATGTGGAGGTTTCTCTAACCGATAACCACCATAGGAGCCTAAATGGTGATACAATGTCTTACCCACGCTGCCAGAACTGTCCTATACGTTGTCGTCATATAGAACACTTAACTTAGTGGATCCACTTAGTCTATACTAAAAGCATGTTAAGGAGTCATCTAAAAAGTATGATCCTTTACTACCCATGATGGCTACATGGTTTATGGAGAATTGAGTTAATATGAACTCACATCCCTATATCGGTGCTCAATACTACTCCTAAAATATACTTAGCTCATATGTTTTTTTAAAAATACTTCTTTCTTTTGGTTTGAGAAAATTACTCAATACTTAGCTTAAAAGCTCTCTTGGAATCAGTGTTCCCTTTCTTACTCAAATGTGAAAACATTTTAAACTTTTGGGAATACTTAGTTCCCTTATAGCTTTCTGAGAAATGAACTCAACTCTTTACTCTTTGCTTAACTTGATACTTAAGTCTTAGAACAAAGTTAAAACGTTTGTGAAAGACTTTAGAAATACTTAAACTTTTCTTTACTTGACTCTTAACTTCACTTCACTTGACTTTTAACTTTCCTTGAATTGAATTATGAATTTAAGGATTGTTATTTGTGATAGGAAAGATCTCATGATATTTAGGAGTGTTTATAGATAGCTAAACATGAGAAAAGATCAAGAAATCACCGTCTTAGAACAAGTCCGCAACGCAGAGTTTCATTTAAATAATTGATCGCAAAAATTAATTTTGAGATAGAGGAGTCCACGTCCTAACCGCAATGCGGAGCTGACTTTTATTCATTGAGGCAGCAAGTCCGCGACGCAGACTTGCGTGCCAAAACCTGCTCGACTTTTCCTTCTTCGTTTTCCAGCCCCAATTTGCCTAAACTCAATTATTGGTCTCAAATTCATTTTAGATTCAGATACCCAACATATATACTCAAGAACCTAACTCAAAACAACTCTAAAACTCAACGTAAAGATCTCAGAAACTCCTCAATTCAGCCCAATTCAAGAACGACATTCAAATTCAAGAATACATATCAAGAACATCAACTTTCAAACTCTTTTAGGACGAACATCGCTGAACTAAGCATGTTTGGCGCGTGGGTGAACAAACCCAAAGCTATGAAAGACTCACATACCTTGTAGGATCAATTCCTTGGCGAAATCCACAACCAAAATCGATCGTTCTTAGAGAATCTTGCTTTTCCTCTTCTCCTTTCTTTTCTTTTCTCTTTTCTGCAAGCCCTAGCGTGGAACTTCAACTTTTCTAAACTGGCTAAAATATGATTTTTACCCCAATTAACTCCTAAAAACGAATTAGAAAAATTAGTTAAGGAAAAGACTAAATTATCCTTCCAAATCCGGATTAGGCTTTCCTTATTCAAACATCCCAACTTCCAAAGGGCATAACTCACTCATAAGAACTCAGAATCATGCAAACTCAATGGCGTTGGAAAGGTTATTCCAAGAGCTTTCCAAACATATCTGGAAATACACCTAACTCATTTTGGGATAGGAGTTATGGCCGTTTGAAGTTGACCAAAACTTAAGTTATTCTAACTTAACAAAATTTCCAGATTTTCATTCTTTCCAAAAATGACTATTTCCAATTATTAGTCTCTTCCTAGTTATTTCAAATTGCGAGATGTTAAATGTTCCTAGTCCATTCATGTTTTCAAATGGTGATTGAAGAATTGACATTGCATATTTTAGACGAGATTTCTTGGTGTATTTTATTTTCGGATGACATAATACTAATTAATGAGACACACAAGAAGAATTAATGCTAGGCTAGAGGTGTTGAGAAAAACTCTAGAGTACAAAGAGTTCAAGTTAAGTAGGACTAAACCACTTGGAATGCAAATTCAGTGATGCAATGAATGAGAAAGGCGTGGAAGTGAGGATTGATATATTTTTTTTATTTTTTTTACCCTCCCTAGGGAGCTCCCACCCCTTTTGGTGACTCAAACTCGCAACCTTCGAGTTGGAAGTGAGGGGTGTTTACCATCCGAGCAACTCCCTCTCGTCGTGGATTGATACATGAACCTATCCCTAAGAAAGATAATTTCAAGTAGCTCATCTTCGTAAATTAGGAAAGTAGGGACGTCGACAATGATATTACACATCGTATTGGTGCGACGTAGACAAAGTGGAAGCTTGCATTTTGAGTCTTGCGATAAAATAGTATCACCAAAACTTAGAGATGAGTTCTATGGAGTGGTAATTAGACTGACGATATTGTATAGTCGGAGTGTTGACCAATTAAGAACTTCCATGTTCAGAATATGCATATTGCAATAATGATGATGTTGAGATGGATGTGTGGGTATATTTGGAGCGATAGAATTAGGAATGATATTATCCGTAAGAGTGGCCATCATAATGGATAAGATGAAAAAACATGACTTAAATGGTTTGGACATGCGAAGAGGAGATGCGTAGATGCCCAAGAAAGAGGTGCAAGAGGTTGGATATAGTAGGCATATAAAGAGATAGAGGCAGTCCGAGAATGCATTAGAGAGAGGTGATAAGTCAAGACATGATAGTGGAGTATTGTATTGCTTTTTGAGGATTTAGGTTTGTTAGAGTACGTCGTTGTACAAGTTGTTTTCTTGTACTTTTTACTTTTGATATCAATCATAATCTATTTATTGTGTTTCAGTTACCGTGTTATTTTGTTGTGGTTCTTTTCCTTTCTTGTAGGCTTTGCAATGTTTGTCTTATTAGTTGTTATGTTTTCGTCTTCTTTATAACTTATACCTGAACTTGATGCACATGAGCACTGAAGACCTTTCGAAAACAACCTCTTTGCCTCCACAAAGTATTGGTAAGGCCTATGTACACTCTACCCTCTCCAAATAACACTTGTGAAATTTCAATGGGTATGTTGTTATTGTTGTTGTTTAATAACGAGGATCCATAACAAGAAGGCTTCAATCGTGCAATTTGAATTCAGTCGAGGCCCTAATATGGATACCGAATCAGTGGAAACCAAAAAAGAAAAAGGCTTACTAAAGGTACAATAATATTCTTAATCTTTTAATAACAATCTTCATAATAATTCACATAATGCACTTCATAAATAAATATGAGTGCACCAATGCATTCCAATATATGAACCGTAAATACTCCAAGAAAAGATGTTACGAAGTCTTAATTGAAAATGAGGAAACTGAGTCCCTTCATCAAAGCAGGAACAACAAGTTACATAGCTAACATTACAAATTTATTATCTTTTTCCAACACCCCCACCCCCCTCACTTGACCATCCAACTCCTGTCACCCCTAAACCACCATACCCTACCCAATCCCGCTTAAATAGTGTTCTGTATATGTTGGATTACTTTATCATTGGCTTGAACAAAAATGGAATAAAATGATTAGGGGTAAAAATTAGAAATAAATATATAGAGGGGAAGTCCCAAAATAGATTTACGATTTTTGTTCCCCGTATTTGCTGGTTATATATGAAACAAATGGAGCCAAACCCCACTTCAATAAGACATAACCCCCCCCCCCCCCCCCCCCCCCCCCGCCCCCAAAAAAAAATATCACACTAGGAGGAGAAACTATTCTTTCATTTACATTTTATCCCAATTTTACTGTTTTGCGTCTTGGCCTTACTTAGATGGAATGCAAAAGTTACTATATATAGGTGGTTGTATGTTTTATCGGAACCAATATATATACTATTGGTTCAGTCAAAATAACTCTTTCTACCATGATGAGGATTGAGATTCTAGACTTCTATTCTCTCTAAGCATTCATATTTCTTGAACATCTATTGTAGAAATTTTTTGTCCAACTATTTGTTTCTTATTTCTTAAACTTATAATGTGCAAATTACTAGTTGTTTCTATAAGTTTGTAATTGTTAATTTGCACGCTTGCAGGATATAGTTTCTATCTACCCTATTTTGTCGCCGCTAAACCTAACTCTTGCACAATCCAATAGAGTTTGTAAAACCTAACTCTTGCACAATCCAATAGAGTTTGTAATGCTCTAGCAGTTCTTTAGGTATATTAACATATTTTCCAGGTGGACTTTTTCTCAATGATTCTTGATACCATTTATATTATTCATTTTGTTGGTGATCTTAAAGTAATGAGTTATTGTCAAGAGAGGTATAGAAAATTGGATATGTTTAGGTTTATTGGTATTTTATTGGTATTAATGCCGATTTGTATTTGATTGATGAACCTTCGAAAGAGAATTGAAATTTGATTTACATATGAAGGATCTATACATGAATTTACCTTATCTATTACTTGTAGAAAAAAGAAAATTATACTTGGGTTGTCTTTTCCATAGAATTCAAAAATATCAAGTTATAAAGACAATCCTTCCATGGTAGTCACTGATGTCCATAAAGAGTAAGAAATGAATATTACATGGTTGTTGCCTTAGGTTCATTGAAGAGCTAGCCGGTGCAAGCAATATAAGAATGTTGTCTTAGATAAATATCCCAGTCCATATTATTCATGTAAAAATACTTTGTTACCTTCAAAAACTTACAAGTACATATTTTCTAAAAGAAAAAGGAATAAGATATATGGACTTCATAACCATGATGTGTTCTCGAAATATGGATAGACTTCTTCGTGATGATAGTTGCAATTGAAACCAAGCATAGTTGTGATATTTGGTTTTACATAAATAGATCCTTCTGAGAGTTTTCTATTTTGCAATGAAAATTCCTTTATATTTTCCCCCCTTTATTAATACAACAAGCAAGTCAACATATTTTGAATATTTGAGACTTACAAGCTTAGGTGTCATTGGTGCCCTCGTGAAGGTAATATGTCTACTGTATTTTCAGACATATTGCATTCACGAGGGCACCAATGACACCTAAGCTTGTAAGCCTCAAATATATGAAAGGTGTTGACTTGTTGTATTAAGAAAGGAGTACAAATACAAAGGAATATATTCTGCAAAGTAGAAAACTATCAAAGTGATTTAATCAAGGGAAACCAAATATCACAACTATGATGGATCAGAGATACGCTTATCATCACACAAAAGTCTATTCAGGAGAACACATCATTGATAATTTGGTTCTTTTTTTATGAAAGATAATTGACAAGTTTTTCAAGGTTACAAAGCATTTTTCATGAATAATATGGGGCTGGGATATAGTTATTTAAGACAACATTCTTGTGTTGCATCAGTTAGTGCTTTAACGAACCTAAGGATACAAACATGTAATCTTCATTTCTTCCTCTTTATGGACATCAATGACTGTCAAGGATGAACAATCACTATTACTTGACAATTGTGAATTCCGACGAAAAGAAAACCCAAGTGTATAATTTTCATTTTTCTACAAGTAATGGATAAGATAAATCCAAGTATAATATCTTCATATATAAATCAGATTCCAGTTCTCCTCAAAAGATTTATCAAACAAATGCATAGTACAATCCGCAAACCCAATCAAAGATCAAAACTTTGATAATCATCCACAATATATAAACCTTAATCAAAAGTTAAATACCTAGAACAATAAATGAAAAATAGATATCGTTTCAAATCCAAACGGGTAAAAGAAAATTGAATGCAAATCAAAACAATTAACCAACATATACCTGGAAATTGCAGGAACAATTGGAGAAGAAGCCTGGAAAGTTAATGTGAAAAAGAAAGCATTGAGAGAGTTCCTTTAGGCTAATGGCGTTAAAGTATTTTTACTGCCTGCAATACTACATATAAATGGGTGGGGGCTTTCAGAAAAAAATTTCATCACCTGCACATTAGAGTACAATAAACGTGTTTATCAAATTTGCCTGAACTTCATAGCATGAGAATAAAGAATGAGAGGAATGGAATACCTTCTCATAGCCCCCAGGTGTGTTGTAGTTAGATTTTAAAAACTTCTTCGTGCACTTCCTGATTGATTTGCATTTGAGATAGGAATAAAATCTACAACTATAATGGAATACTTCTCAAAATACCTATAGATATGCAGTGATAGTATCAAATGAGTGCCACAATAAGGGGGTCAAATCCTGGAAAAGTTCCCTCTTCTAGAAAAGGAAAACAAAGGCAATAAGTAATGATACTCATCTCTTATTGACTTTGTTTTCCTTTTTTCCAGAAGACAGAACTTTTCCAGAAATCGGCTATCTTATTATGGCACTCATTTGGTACTATCACTACATTCATATAAGTATTTTGAGAAGTGTTTCAGTATTATTCTAGAGTTTATTCGTCTCTCATATGCACATGATTGCTAAGGTATCACTCCACACTGCAATTCCAATATTTCTTATGTCTATTCAAACACACTTTTCTTTAGTGATTACTGATTACCCTTGCTTCACACTGCACCATTTAAAGCTAGGAATATAAGGAAGCATTTCTACCTTTTAAAGCTATTAAGGAAACATCTTAATGACATATCAATTAGGGTTACTAAGGAATTAAATGGTTAAAATTGAAAATGTCCTGTAGAGTCCTAGTTTTATTCGTTTCAACTTGTAGAGTCTTAGGATGATATTTACGAGAATTTAATAAATGTTGATAAGAGAATAACTAATTTTAATAAGCAAACCAACACAATGCAAAGTGTAAAAAGCAAAAACAATGCAGTACTAATTTTAGTAAGTAGAAACAATATAGTAGTACAAAGACCCAATAAAAAAAAGGGAAATTGAGATGGCATAACAAACAAAATCCATAAAAGAGAGGAAAAGACCATGTAAAAGCTCATATACCAAATCTCATAAGGAGGTGTGCACAACATTGTATTGATTTTCCTTTCACAAAGCAGTTGCAACTACCATGTACATATAGGTATATATCTCTATATCTCTTGGTTGTTATAGAAAATTGAAGAAATACCATGAGTGAAAAAAAAAAAAGAACTGAGTGTATAGATCCCTACAGATTACAATAGAACTTGACGGTGCTAGTATGACCAAAAAAGAGGAATTGAGAAGCCATGATCTTTTTTAATGCATGCTAAGCAAATATTGATTAATGAGGATGGGAGTTGAGAGAGAGAACACAAAAATATCGCAAATCAACTTTTGTTACCCAATGATAGAAAAACTTTTGTTAGGAAAATATGTAAAAAATTCCAAGGCCTTCCTATCAATTCCCGTCAACGGGAAGCTTTAGAGATGAGTATGCAATAAAAAATTTCAAGGACTTTCCTGTCAATTCTCATTAACAGAAAGTTCCTCAAATTTCTTCTTATTCATAGCCGTGTCAAGTGTAATGTAATGTAATAAGTTTCACAAAAATATCACACAAATCAAGTCAAATTATGACATTCAAGAAGAAGTTCCAACAATATTACATTGCAAAACATATATCTCTAAGGAGCTATATCAAATGTAAAACATTAACAACCAACATAAAATGTGTCATCATTAGCTAATCTGAGAGATAAAAGTTACCTACTATAAAACATTCAGTTGGTTTTAATTAATATTGTGTAGTAGTAGATTTAATATGCAATTATCCATCACATTGTTTCTTTTTGTGGAAAAACTTACATTTTCGGTCCAAATTAACAACGTATTAAGATTTATAAGAATGCATGAAAGAATTATCAAAGACAAAGACTGCGAGAATATTTGTTAAAAGGACAACATGCCTAAATTTCACATTCCTTTCAATCCCATTCAATATGAATTTTGATTTAAGTTTTCTTCTTACTGCTAGAAGGTCCTTTTTAGTGAGTCGATTTTGTTGGTTTCTTCCTTCTGAGCGAGAAGTTGGTATCATCACTATAACATATATTGACGCTACTTCAACAGAAAGCCTAAATAAATTGAACTCTCTAATAGTCTCCTTCTACTATTCTTAATTTACCCATTAAGGAATCAAGCTCTTTAATAATTTTATGACAACAAGAACAAAGATGATGAAGTGAAAATGACAAAATGAACTCATATATCCACCCAACAAAGAGACTATCCGTACAAGATTTAGAATTGCCTTAACACGATATGACAACAAAGTAATAAAATTAATGTTTTAGCTATATCGTCTTCTCAGTGTTACCCCCTTATTTGATTTTAGTTGTATCAGATTGATTCACATATTCACACATAAAACTAAAAAATAAAAAAATAAAAAAAAGATTAATTTTAGAAATTTAAATCAGTCCACTTCAACATCAGAAACCGAGATTGAGTTTCACAAAAAAAGGGAAAAAAAATCAACTAGCTTTTTTTTTTTTTACCCCTTTGGTCACTGCAATTCGCAAACCCAATCAAAGATCAAAACTTTGAAAATCATCCACAACTCTATATATATCTTAATCAAAAGCTTTAAATACCGAAAAGGGTAAAAGAAAAAACTGAATGCAAATCTAAACAATTAACCAACATCTATATGCATGAAAATTGCAGCAACAATTGGAGAAGAAGCTTCAAAAGTTAAGAGTAATAATTAAAGTTACTCACCTCGTCTAAAGGATTGCTCCTTTCGGAATACTTCCTCACCCCCTCTGATTTTGAGTCAAGATTCCTGGGACATGGAATAATGAGAATGGAGAAATGGAAAGACCTAGAAGAGAGTAGAAAGAAAAATAGTAGTCAAGATTTAGTCGAGGACGTGATTTGTTGAAAACAAGAAATAGTGTACACATGAAAGACCTGGAAGAGAGTAGAAAGAAATAAAGTAGTCAAGGACAGGTTATTTAGGGTGTGTTTGGTAAATGTTTTGGAAAATATTTTTCAAATCAATTCATTTTCGTCCAATTTAAGAAAAATGGCTTCCCTTCAAAACTTAAGGAAAACATTTTCCAAAACTCTCTTCCATCCCCCCTCCAACCCTACCAGCTCCTAACCCACCCCCTACCAGTCCCCCTCCCCACCCCCTAAAAAAATTTAAGTTTATTTTTAAAAAATATTTTCAACTTCAAAATTTCATTTTTTCACCCCTACCCTCGACCCCCCCTCCACCCACACCCTAGCATCCCCCCCATCCCCCAAAAAATAATTTAAGTTTGTTTTTAAAAAATATTTTCAACTTCAAAATTTCATTTTTTTCACTCCTACCCTCGACAACCCCCCCCCCACACCCACTCACCCCCTACCAGCCCCCCAATTTTTTTTTTTAAGTTTGTTGTTAAAAAATATTTTCAACTTCAAATTCATTTTTTCACTCCTACCTTCGACCCCCCACCCACCCCTACCATCCCCCAACCCCCCAAAAAAAATTTAAGTTTGTTTTTAAAAAATATTTTCAACTTTAAATTTTTATTTTTTCACCCCTACCCTCCCCGCCAGCCCCATACCTACACCCCTACCCCCACCCCCAAAAAAATTTAAGTTTGTTTTCAAAAATTATTTTCTACTCTAGTAAAAATAAAAGATATTTCTCAAAAACATTTTCCATTCAAAAACCAAACATTAAAAATCTTTTTCGAAAAATATTTTCTAATCACCAACCAAACACGAGAAAATAAGTCAAAAATCTACTTGTTTTTCAGGAAAACATTTTCTAGGAAAACATTTTCTTTCATACCAAATTCGCCCTTAGTTGAGTTTGCTGAAAACAAGAAATAATGTACACATGTTGTGCGTTTTTAGAAAAGTATTTTTTACTTGCAGCAGAACTCTTTTAAATAACATTTTTATTTCTTTTCTATTCTATATGTAAGTAGAAAAAAAAATCTAAAAATATATGTACATATATTTAAATAAAATAAAAATAAATTATGAGCAGAGAGTTCGATGAGGTGGAGTAGATTTTTATTTTATTAAACCTTCATGATTTAATTCATTTGATTGATCACTAGAGTACCCCTTAAATGCTAGAATCACTCTTCTTCTTTATCAACATTTAATGGATAATTATATAATGATAGTACATGTGCCATTTCACAAAAATAATTTATGACTCGTGTGATTTACGAATCAACTCTATAAACTACTAATATATCATTACACTTGAAGAATAATGCAAAGATTATGATATAATAAAATAATGACAAGTTGAAATTACCATACCTTTCCTTTGATTTCTCACATTTATATGTGAAGATGATCCAACAATAATTGCATATCTAATATAATCTCATAAGCTAGATTTGAGAAGAATCATAGGTAAATTTACTCTTATCTTATTAAGATAGAGAGATTATTCCTATTAAATCTTCAATTCAAATAAAACATTTCAAAATAACATGAAAAAGAAACATAGTAATTAAAAAAAAGAATCATAATGTCAATAATAATCCAATTGAATAACTGAACATTATTAAGCAAGACGTGATATTTAAAATTTAAAAAATCATATTTATTAGTAACTAATATAAATTTGAGAGCCGTCATAACATGAAGGACTTCATTAAACCGGGAAGATGGATACAATAAATTTAGTCATCTTTCTAGAATTTATTGCCATTAAAATGAGAATCAGTTCACATTCATGTTGGATGACCAACTACAAAGGTTATCCGTCTTGTCAAAAAACAGGTAGAGAAATATCAGCAAAGAATAGGGACTTACATATGGTGTGCATTGAAATTAGGGGTCCGTTAGTGAAAGGGGTATATGTGTACCCATAATTGGACGGCAGGGGCTTATGCGGACGGAAAGTATAACGGAGGGCATATACGTACCATTTATTAAAGTTCGGAGGTAAATCCGTCCTTGTCCCTTTTTAAAAAAATCTTGAGCTCGCATTGTGATTATAAAAGTTAAATATCACTATGTTAAAATTATTGAGATTAATCGGGTCAAATTGAGCGGGTCAAGACCCAACCCATTTTTTAGCCCATTTGAAACCAATCCATTTGAGCCCAAAGTAAACTTGGGCGGTCAAAACCCAACCCGATTTCTATTTCAACCCATTTTAATATCTCCAATTTCAACCCAACCCATCCATTTGACACCCCTACTTGTCTCTGTCATGGCCCTCTGTTATGGAACTAGTTATGGGACGCTGCAAGATAAAATCTGAAGTTTTTTTCCTACGACCTACGGTGCTAGTTTGTTAAGAGAGAACTTGCAATCTCTAGAGTAAAATTACTCAAAAATTTAAATTACTTCTCTCTTTCATTTCCTGAGACAAATAGATAGTTTAAATACAACACTAAAAGATAACTACCCCCAGAAATTAGGACATGACTTCCTAACATTACTGCAATATAGCACTATTACTGGAAAATAACTACTACTAAAAAGAAATAAATACTGCTAAAAAGGAATAACTAATGTTGTAACTATTGGATGACTAAGAATTTATAACATTACTCTCCTCATTCAAATTGCGCTTGTCCTAAAGCGCTAAGTGTGGAAATTAGTATTTCCTTTTTTTTCAACAAACTCTTCCTCATCATCTATAAAGTCAATCCAGAATAATTTCTTGCATTGATGACCTCGGGTGAATGGTTAATCACAATTGAAACAAAGTCCCATAAGTCCCCTTTCCTCCATTCCAGATCTAGTAAGTTTCTTCACAAACCAAGCATGTTGTTGAGGTGAGAAATCTGCTGTCTTAAATTTGCAAACATCTAACGATTGCGAACAAATTGTTATTCACTGCGTTCATAAAGTCGAGATAAGCTCATCACCGTAGCCAAATCGGGAGGATTATGCAACTCAACCTCAATTTCTATATAATTAGTAAGAACACCTTTTTTATCAGTAAGACCACTGAAATAAAGTTCAATTTATTGCAACTGAGTGAGTGTATTAGACTGCAAAATTGACTACTCAAACTTTTCCTGGTATTTTTTCATAGAACTAATCTGGCATAACTTAGCATAATTCTTACACTGACTTCTGATTGGTGGCCCAAAGCAAAGGTTACATTGACATTTGAATTCATCACAAGATGGTTGAGGCATATCTATTAATTGAAGAAACCAAAGATGTGGATTGCCTTCTAAATGAAAAGAAGCAAGTACAACATTTTCTTCTTCTAGAGTTTGTTAATGTTGAAAGAAGTGTTCACATCTATTCAACCATCCCAAAGGGTCCTTTTGGCCATTAAATTGTGGGAAATCCAACTTTGCATGTAGAGGAATGATGAAACTTCCTCCTACTTCTAATCCTCACCCTCCTGCCACTTTATTTTTTCCCTTCCAACCGCGATTTTGGCTTGTATTTTCATTTGAATCAGAATCAACCTTAGAATTCTATAAGTCCTTTGTGAGTGCATCCAAATGAGCATTTATTGATTCCTGTCTTGCCAAATTGGTTGCACGTTCTTCGTGGAGCAAGTTCACCAATTATGCTAGTTGATGTTGAGCTTGGTCTCCCATAACTCCAGACTCCAGGCTCTGATGCCAAGTTGTTATGGTCCCCTGTTATGGATCTAGTCATGGGAAGATGCAAGATAAAATCTGAAGTTTTCTTCCTACGATCTATGGTACTTGTTCGTTAAGAGAAAACTTGTCATCTCTTGAGTTAATTGAAAATTCCTTTATATAATATATGTTATTTTTTTATTCAATTAGCGCCTCACACTCTCCCTCAATTTTGCACTATTAGGGACCAGATTTGTATGATTTTAGAGAGCGGATCTACTATATTCGCTAATTCAACAATGAGAAGCAAAAATTATGGACCAAAAAATAATCATGTCCTTGTATATATACAAATAAGGACTAGATTTTCTACTCTTTCCTAATCGTTGGTCCCTACTGATTTTTTTTTTTTGTAGTGAATATTACTGCCTCCGGCATTCTTCCATTAACACTGCTATTCCATCCAGTAAAATTTATTATGGCATCATGTGTAACACCTTGGATTTCGAAAAGAGTTAAAGAGAGGTTTGTTCAAGTCAACCATCAGTTTCTAGTTGGGTCAACTTCAATCAACCATAACTTTTAGCACATAAACAGTTAGGTGGCTCATGGCCTATCAAATTGAAGATATTTGAGTCTTCTTTCCAACGCCACCAAGTTTTCTTGATTTTGTGCTCGAAGTAAAAAGTTATGTCAGTTTCAGTGAAGTCTATTTATTTAAGGCATTTTGTTCATTTTAGGAAAGGTTATTTTGGTCTTTTCCTTTTCCCACTAGGAATAACACGTTTTTCCTCACCCAATTAAGGGTCTTATCAGACTCTAATTTACTTTTTCACATTCCTAAACACTCAAAAAAATAAGAGAACAGTTCAAGAGGAAAAAGAGATAGGTTTTGAGCGTTCGTCAAGATCTCGTCGATTTTCACCAAGAACATCATTCTTTCCAGGCATGTAAGGTTTCTCAAAGTGTTGAACTTGTTCTTCCTCACGTCATACATCTAATTTATCCATGAAATCATTGTATTCAAAGAGTTCTTGAGTAGTTCTTGATAGTGTTCAATTCTTGAACAATGGAGATTGCTAGTTCTTGTGGGTTCTGAATCTTTAGTAAAAGTTGGGTTTCTCAAACGGATTAAGCTTAATTCTTCATGTATTCATGTTGGGTTTGAAAATCAAAAATACTTTAGGAGAATTTCCCCCTAAACTAGTTAGGACCTTGTTTTGGCATGAAAAATTCATCAGATTCATTAGATTTTCTGGGTATAGGAGGTGGCTGTGCCACCCATAGTGCCTAGACGTTTGCTCTGTAGTTTGGGGCCTACGTCTCACGCCACTCAATATGTTCCAAACATTGTTCAGTATTTAGGGGCTAGCGCCCTATGCGTGCACCAGGGTCGCCTGGTCCTTTTTCTTTCCACGCTTCATTTAGGACATGTTCCTTTGAGTCGTGATTACATTCTCTACTTTGCATTAGCTTCCATAAACTCCATCCACCTTTGAGAATTCCTACATGTTCAAATCACATGTCATAAATTTCATTTTGAATTAAAGTGAGTTTAAGAGGAAAGTTCAAGAATTCTTTTGAGGATTCTTTTGTAATCAAGAATGGTTTTGATCTAAGTTTTAATGAAGTAAATATGAGAAATGAGAAGAGTTATTCTCATGTTTGGGAATGATATAAGGGAACAAAGTATTCCAAAAAGTAATACGTTTACATGTAAAAGAGAGAAACTTTGATTTCTAATTAAGTTTATGAGTTCAAAGATATTTCAGAGCATTACCTCATTTAAGAGAATCTATTGAGTAATTAGCTCTAATTGAGAAATAATTATGTTTTATTCATTTGAGCATGAGTTATATATTATTATGAGCAGTATTAAGCACCGATATTGAGATGAGTTCAGACAACTTACATTCATCATAAACCATGTAGCCAACATAGGTAAAGGGTTGTACTTTTTAGACGATTCCTTATTGTTTTTAAGCATAGATTAGTGGATCCACTTAGTTAAGGTGTTCTTATTCCCCAGCAAGGTATAAGAAAATTCTGACAGCATGGGCGAGATGATGCATCATCACATAGCCCATAATGATGGTTGTCTGTTAAAGAACCTCCAAAATAAGACTAAAGAGTATCTTATTGTATTTTTTTATATATCATTGAGTTTATATCTTCTGTTTAATGATGATTAAACATTGCATCTCTTATTATTGCTATTGTATTGGAGTTGAGTTGAGGTGAGTTTGTCCTCCAGTCTTATCAATTCCGTTGTCTATGCTTTCAGTTTTCCCCTTAGATGCTTGTACATTCAATGTGTTGACGTCATTCAGTCTGCATTTTTTCATGAAAGATACAAGTGCTCGGTGTCATCAAAAGGTGTTTCGTTGATACCACTTGCATTCCAGCTATCTTTGGTGAGCCTCCTTGCTTTACGGAGGGCTTCACACTTATTTCTTGCTTGTGTTAGGTTGTCGTAGGTTCTATCCCGACATCTATCTTAGCATTAGAGGTTTTATACATAGTTAGATGTTATGGAGTCTGTTGTTATTTCCTCTTCCTGTTGAGATGCTTTGAGATCTTGAGACAATTGATTTTATAACTTCATAAATATTTCCAGATGTTCATTTTAATTGAGTTTGATTTAGACGTTAAGTTTAATTATGCAATTAAAGATCCTATTTCTATTTGAGCAAGTCTTCCGCTAAGTAGTCAATCAGGCCAAGGGTTCGCTTAGGTACGAGGGATGGTCAAAATGTTGGCAAAGGTCGTTTCATCAAAATATTGACAAAAGTCAACATTTAACAAAGAAACACAAACAAAATGCCAAAAGCTAGACACTCAACCCGATAGCTTCGGAATTGAACCAAAGGTCATTCTTGACCAAGATCAGCATTCCAGAGCTAACCGCACTGAAGGTATTTGATTCTAAGCACATTTACCAAGAAAATTGACCAAAGTTAAACTTTAGGCAAAGCTCTAAAGCTAAAACGCCTATTCGCACCAACTCCAACCGGAGCCTCAAAACCCGAACTAATCACATACTAGACTAAAAAGACCCCTTTCGAAAATGATGGAACTAACGAAATTCTGATTTGATGCCAAAATCTCTATATGTTGATGATTAAAGTCAACTCTTTCAATCTTAAAGCCTCCAAACTCAAAATCTAGAACCAAATCCAACCAAACACCTCGGGAAGCATTCCATCAAACCCAACATCACACCTAAGCCATAAGAAAGCTACACGAAGGGACAAAATGGTTACAACATGTACAATGCAGAAATAACCCATGAGGGTCATTACAGGATAGCTTAGTGATAGAAAGACTCCATAAAGAGTCGGGGCATGTGTGTTTCGTAGGTTGGATTCTTTCTTACCGCAAGTTGTTATGCTATTTTTCAAAAAGTCTTAATTAAGTAATGTCTCACCTTTGAAATAATAATATTTCATTACTTTCTAAATTTATTAATTAAGTAATTAAAATTGTTGATGAATTTGTCATTTTTGAATTGTAATTTATTAAAATAATTCTTTATTAGTTATTCACACAAGTCTTGAAACGTTTCTAATACAAGTGAAACGAATCCTACAATGTAAGCACAAATATAAGCAATCAAAATAACAGCAGGTTCAAGAAGCAAATCGTCAGTCTATGAGGTCCCTTGTTTTATGTTGAAGCTTGAAAGGTCTCTCTTTGAATGAATGATCTAATTTGTAGTTTGTGATGTTGAATATATCAATCATAAAGAAGTATTAACCGTTGGACAAACAACCTAGTCCATTCTGATTGGTGTGATACTCTGATGACCTCATTAATCTCTGACGCGACAGCCTTCCAGCGGTATAGCACATGGACATGGACGAGCACACTCTATAGAGGACCAGGTCCCTGCATTTGTGAGGAGACCATCAAAACATCTGGGAACAATAGTACTTATCAACATTTAAAAGAGAGAAACTTTGAGTTCTAAATAAGTTTATGAGTTCAGAGGTATTTCAGAGCATTACCTCCTTTAAGAGAATCTATTGATTAATTAGCTCACATTGAGAAATAGTTATATTTTATACATTTGAGCATGAGTTATATATTATTAGGAGTAGCATTGAGCATCGATATGGAGATGAGTTCAAATAACTTACATTCATCATAAACCATGTAGCCAACATAGGTAAAGGGTTGTACTTTTTAGAGGATTCCTTATTGTTTTTTAGCATAGCTTAGTGGATCCACTTAGTCGACAAGGTATAGGAAAATTCTGGCAGTGTGGGTGAGACGATGCATCATCACATAGCACATAATGATGGTTGTTTGTTAGAGAACCTCCCAAATAAGACTAAAGAGTATCTTATTGTATGTTTATATATCATTGAGTTTATATCTTCTGTTTTATGATGATTAAACATTATATCTCTTATTATTGCTATTGTATTGGAGTTGAGTTGAGGTGAGTTTGTCTTCCAGTCTTATCATTTCAGTTTTCTATGCTTTCAATTTTCCGCTTAGATGCTTGTACATTTAATGTGCTAATGCCATTCGGCCTGCATTTTTTCATGGAAGATGCTGGTGCTTGGGGTCATCAAAAGACGCTCCATTGATATCACATGCATTCCAGCTATCTTTGGTGAGCCTCTTTGCTTTCCGGAGGGCATCACACTTTTTTCTTGCTTTGGTTAGGTTGTCGTGGATTCTGTCCCGACATCTATCTTAGTTTATTAGAGGTTTCATAGATAGTTAGATGTTGAGGAGTTTGTTGTTATTTCCTCTTCCTGTTAAGATGTTTTGAGATCTTGAGACAATTGATTTTATAAGTTCATAAGTATTTCTAGATGTTCATTATAGTTGAGTTTGATTTAGACTTTAAGTTTAATTATGCAATTGAAGATCCTATTTCTATTTGAGTAAGTCTTCCGCTAAGTAGTCAGTCCGGCCAAGGGTTTGCTTAGGTACCAGCGATGGTCAAAATGTTAACAAAGGTTGTTTTGTCAAAATATTGACAAAAGTCAACATTTAACAAAGAAACACAAACAAAATGCCAAAAGCTAGACACTCAACTCGATAGCTTCGGAATTGAACCAAAGGTCATTCTTGACCAGGATCGGCATTCCAGAGCTAATTGCACTGAAGATATTCGATTCTAAGCATGTTTACCAAGAAAATTGACCAAAGTTAAACTTTAGGCAAAGCTCTAAAGCAAAAACACCTATTCGCACCAACTCTAACCAGAGCCTCAAAACCCAAATCGATCCACATACTAAACCAAAAAGACCCTTCCGGAAATGATGGAACTAACGAAATTCCGATCCGATGCCAAAATCTCTATATGTTGATGACTAAAGTCAACTCTTTCAATCTTAAAGCCTTCAAACTCAAAAACTAGCAGCAAATCCAACCAAACACCTTGGGAAGCATGCCATCAAACCCAACATCACACCTAAGCCATAAGGAAGCTACATGAAGGGACAAAATGGTAAAAACATGTGAAACGCAGAAATAACCCACGAGGGTCATTACCGGATAGCTCAGTGATAGAAAGACTCCATGAAGAGTTAGGGCATGTGTGTTCGTAGGTTTGATTCTTTCTCACCGCAAGTAGTTATGTTATTTTACAAAAAGCTTTAATTAAGTAATGTCTCACTCTTAAAATAATGATAATTCATTACTTTCTAAATTTATTAAGTGATTAAAATTGTTGATTAATTTGTTATTTTTGAATTGTAATTTTTAAAAATAATTCTTAATTAGTGACGCCATATGAATGTGTTTTTTTAATTTATTTTTACTTTTCATTAAAATTTTAAAGAAAACGACAAAGTAATGCTACAACTTTACCAAAATTGACAGAGAAAATGGTACATAAAGAAATTGAAAAAAGATTCATTTGAGTCTACTTTATGTCTCGTTACTTTTGTTACCATTGCCAAAGGCCGGTGAAAACTTAAAACTAAAGATTTTGATATTTTAAAACTTTTGGAGCATTCTCCAACGTAAAAAGTCAATCACTAATATGACATAGTTTGGCATAAAATAAATTTGGCGCATCAACTTTTCAAAAAAAATAAAATTACTTATGACTTTGATATCCTTCGTGAATTTCAGGCTATGCCACTCACGGTGAATATACCTTTCAAGTTAGGGCTATTCAAAATCGAATTGAAATCGATAATTCGAACTGAAATTTTTTTATTAGCTTATCAATAATGGGTTATTGGTTTAACGATTTTGATTTTTTTGGTTATCGGATTATCAGTTCTCAGCGGTTTGAAAATTTTTCTTAATGGGTTAATTGATAACCCGATAATAAATTAAATAATTATATTTATACCATTTTGTATATAAAGTCCTTGACTTAGAGTTTGGTTTCCTACTTTTATTTGTGGTTTTCTCAAACTCTTAGTTATTCTACAATGTAAAAATGTTTACTTTTGAACAAGATGTAACTTGTGAACTAATGTGCACGATTTTCATATGGTTTGTCACTTTGTTTCTAAGTGATTTTCAATGTATTTTTTGTGTCAAATCTTGAAGGTTGAACCAATAATTGAACTGATAACGATCAATAACCTATAAACCAATAACCAATAAGTCAAGATCTTAATGGTACTATAACATTTTAGCATCTCTACAAATTGATAACCAATAAATCAAACCGAGAAACTTCAAAACCCGAACCGACCAATGCGCAACTCGAAATATATCTCTAGTTGAATAAACAATTTAAACTTGAATTCGGGACTAATTGGCCACCATAAAATATTGTTTTCTTAATACTATAATAACAATGACAACTCACAAGTACACCAGTGAAAATATAGCTCAAACTTGAATTCAGCTCTAATTGGACATACACTGTCCTATGCACCAGTCATTTACACCCCCCCCCCCCCTCCCCAGGGGCGGATCTACATAGAGGTTAGGGGGTTCACCCGAATCCCCTCGTCGAAAAATTACACGGTATATATAAGGTCAAATTCTGTTTTTATGTGTGTATATATTAAAATGAACCCCCTAAATATATGTAAATAAGATAGCTTAGTGGTAAAGGGGGTTCAAGAATTCGCTATGGGTTTGATTCTGCGCAACAACATTTTTCTTAATTTTTTTCTTGTTTTCTTCATTTGGAAAATCAAATAGCAAGGTTGAGATGGGCTCAACATTTTTGGGCAGGAGCTTTATTGTTTTTTTTTTTTTCTTCATTTTTTTAATGTTATTTCTCCTTTTCAATATTCATTTGTTCGAATTTCTAAAGCACATTATTTTCATATCTGTATTTTATTATTTTTATTTCTAGTGCGTTTTCTTCATTTGGAAAATTAAATAGCAAGGTTGAGATGGGCTCAACATTTTTGGGCTGGAGCTTTATTGTTTTTTTTTCTTCATTTTTTTAATGTTATTTCTCCTTTTCAATCGACCTACGTCCACAAAGGAGATGAACAATCCACTATAAATATGAGAGTACAAAATATAGAGAGAAACAACCTCAACCAATTCACTCGGAATACAAGGAGGTACACAAAATGTTATTTCTTCATTTTGTGGACGTAGCAACGTTTTCCACATTACACCTGCTTATTTTCGGTCCTAACACTTTCCCGATCCGTTTTGCTCCATTTTTTTATGTACTTCTTCTAAGTTGAACCCCCTCCACGAAATCCGCCGCTGCTCCTCCCCCCTGAATTTATTGCAACTCCTTGAGAGCTATGCCAAGAAGGGTTCTCTCAGTGTCTTAGGATTGGGTGTGTGGAACCTTATGAAGAATGCGACTACGACTCCAATTAAAGCAGAAATCCCTGGAATGAAACCTAGAGAAAATCGTGTAATGGAGAAACAAGGATTTGTTGGATCACAAGGAACAGGATCTGCACCTGCATTATTCAGAGCAAACCTCAAGCTAATATATCGTTAACCTGAATCAAATTTGTGGCGCATAACAAACCAACGTTAAGAGATGATAGACATTCGGAAAAGACTCTTTAAGTTCAACAAAGAAGAACAATGTCTTCCAGAAAATGTTATGAAAACATTTTTCCTTTGGTGATAGCAAATCATTGTAACAAAATTTGAAAAGGGAAATATTATTACAAGGATTTTGATACATTATCACTTCAAATGATCAATGAACTTATAATGCTTAAGTTATTAGGTAAGTCTTGCAAATAAGAATGTATTCTCTTCAGCATAATCAAAGAAAGAATTCAAGAAATGACCTAAGGAAAATGCGTAATACAAAAATATATCATTTAACTTGACATCGCTTGCATCTATGCCTTCTAATTTTAGGTGTGCATAAGTAGACAATTAAACTTGTATAAAGTTGAATAACTAGATACACGTGCCCTACATGACATAATACCCATAGGACGTCACTTAAGATGCTCCGTATGATGCAAATTGCCACATTGAACAACAAGTAGGATATGTGTATCTACTTGATCAACTCTATACAAGTTTACAAGTTTACATGTGTACATGTACATACCCAAAGTTGGAGTGTATATATAGATGTTAGATGATGCCAAGTTAAAGAGACACTTATGTATTATGCCTAAGAAAACTGTTGTTTTTAAGACGTGCATGGACATAGTAGACGGAGAGAGGGGAACCAGATGCTTACTCTCATATGACTCAAGAAAGTACAAAAACACTCCACATAAAACTTTGTCAATAAAGCCCAATGATCCATATACAAAAGCAGATCCATCAAGATCTTTATCAACTAGCTCGCTTTCCATCCCTATTGCTGTTACCTGTCATCAAAATGAAACTTCTATCATATAGCAACACACATATATATGACATATGAACCGGTTGGCTTATCAACTCATAGTTACTTTGCAGCAAGAAGCGATGAACGCACTGATGTCTGATAATCTGCAATCGACTCACGACCAGTTTCATTTTTCTAGGACCTTAGATAAAGCATATAAAAAGTCTGTTTACTAAGACAATTGCTCCTTTATTGTCTATTTTCTTGTTTTCATTAAAAGAAAAAGAGATTCAGAATGATACATCACAATTATGAAATGTCTGATTAATTGCCTAAGCCAAGCTGGATAATTATTGATAGAAATTATACCAACAGGTTTTTGTTGCAATCTAAGCATGTGATGTTTTAACATACAATAAACAGATAACAACATAACTATACATACCGACTAATCAATCTAGAATTTTAAAAAAGCAAACCTCACTTACCATCATCAACGCGTTTGCTATGCCAATAAGTATGGACAAGACATACATAAAAGCATGCATGTTTATTGGGAGGAAAATTACTACAGCTCCACAAAATAGCCAAAGGAGACCCCCAGCGGAAAAGAAGGCCTTCAACCGTTCACCACTCCATTGGAGCTCCTACAAGAAAATAGCAATCAAAATAGTTTATGCATGAACAGAAAAAGTGAGTCTGGGAAAGAATTAAATATGAACTGAATGGTGAAGAGAACCTGCAGGAGGACAGACGCAACGAAGCTTGATAAGTAGATGATGGCAGGAATCTATTCACATGAATAAGATTGATTCGTTAGAATAGATTGAAATTTTTTCCTCAAAAGAAGAGCCCCTTATTTAAATTTCATGGTAAGGCCCATACCAAGGCTTTTGAAGATGGGCTCATCCGTAGATCCTTGATAACGTAAACAGCTAAGAAGGTCTGAACCAAAAAAAAAAAAAAAACATACACATACTAAAAATTAGGTGACCCGAGCAATGCAATACTGTGTATTTGAGAGTTGAAAACTAAAAAAAAAAAAAGAAAAAAAAGATGAGGTTTATACTGACCTGAGAGACATTAGTCACAACTCGAGTTAACACATAGATGCTAAGTACTTGGTAATATAGGACTTTCTTCAGCCAGTATGTCCACGAAGCTGGAGCACGTTTCCCATTAGATTCTTGTTTTAAACTGCACAAAATACAACATTTAACTGTCTGCTCAAGCAATAACGAGTTAATAGTGAGATAAATTAAACATAAACATATACTACTACCAAATGGGATTGGAAAAATGTAGCAAACCTCGGTTCTTTAGTTCCAAGCTGAAATATAATCACGAAGACTGCTCCAATGAAAATTGAAATATAAGCCATCAATTGGTACTGCATGTATTAATTCTTTAGTCAAAATTTAATCAAATTGTAAAAACTTGAAAATATAGATGAGCAGTTGATTAAAATTAAGTACCTGATTCTTAATGTCAACCTGTGAACGAGAAGTTTCCTTATTGAAGACGAAAAATGCGATCACATATAAGATTAGGCTTGCAATCTTGACCAATATTTTTCAGGGAAATGGTAAAAGAGGGAAAAAGGGATTAGTATACCAAGTATCACATAGAAAATATCGGTATCAGTAAATGAAACTGATCGTATAGAAAATATCCAACCATTGTAAAAGCATTGCGACAGCTAACACAGGCAACTCTGCTTGTTGAGTTTAGTGTGACTCCATTCACCATTGACCTGCAATAAACATTTAGCCATGAGTCCTTGTCCTGGATTTTTTCGCATAGATAAAAGTGGACATATCAAGTAGTAGAGATAAGAGTATGTGCGTCACTACGTGATAGAATACAAAAGTTTTTCTTATTTTCTAGCTCATGATAAAAGAAGAGATGGAAAAAAACCCCATAGAGAACTTTTGAAGATCGAAATGATAGTTAAAGTTTTTAGTTCTAGTCTTAGAAACATATAGTTAGAAAGAGAGGCAAATGGATGAGAAATCATATAGCATTCCGTACCACGCCAGCCATTTGTACAACAAAGATTGTAACACGTTGAAGTGGATAAACTAAGGAGATTACATGTGTGATATCTGAGTGCAAGACCATCCACTGCAGAAAATCACTGCAGATATGCAGTAACCAGCGGTTTGAACGACAGGTGAATCAGATCCAAGAATTTTACAAGGGAGGCAACCACCGAAGAGTGATGTAAACGATAGAGCAACTAACAGGCATCCCATGCCATGCCATATTTTGAAATGACCAAACCTGTCTATCTGCAGCATAAAAGGAAAGAAAAGAGGCGGCAGGGTTAAATGCTCACTACAAAAAATCACGATTTTCCCACTGAAATTTTCTACTGTGAAATGTTCGGTGGCTATTTTTACAAATATTTTGATTGAATTGATGAGAAAAAAAAAAAATAGTAAATTTTTCATATGCAAAAGTTAGGAAGTTCAATGATTTATTTTCACCACCATGCATTTTAGCAGTGACCTGGTTCAGAAATGTGTGGGGAAATCATGTTTTATAACACAAATACCCCACTGATTCGCCGGAGGAGAAACCCATGTTTCTATTAGTGACTCAAACTTATTTTTCTTGATCAGTAAAAGGAAATGAATTATCTATAGACCAAATGAGAAAAACAATTCTGTATATTTAATCAAGTACATAAGTTTCTTTCAAAATGGTGAGTTATAATACTGTTGAACAGTTAAAGAACAGATAATATAATGTACTTATCTGCACTGACATGGACAAGCTAAGTTTAACTAATTCTAGCACGGAATTTTAAGCTCAACACGATGGAGATAGAACATAAAAGGCAGTAGTTATTCTTCATAAATAGATGTAGCACATACCGCAAACCATATATAAGAATAATTCTGTATAGAAAAGAAGGAAAATAAAATGGAATATATTACCAGTTCACCAGCTATTATGGTCGTAAATGCATCAGCAAACTGACCAGTAAGTGTGACTGTTGCGGCATTGCTGTGAATTAGAGACGCTTAATTAACAGATGACTCTCAAAAAATAGGGGAGAAAAGACACATATTGAATGAGTTAACAAATAAAGTAGGAACCTTGGGGACAATCCAATATCTGTCAAGTAGAGCAAGAGATATGTATACCAACAGGAAGATGTTATATCATTCAGCATGTGTCCCACACCGTAAGTAAACACAGAACACCTTCCTAGGGATTTTGGTTCATCATCAACCATTTCATTCGCCATTATGTCCTACTTATTTGACGCCTGCATTCACCAAACATTAGATGTCACTTCATCATGAATTTTAATTCAACAAGTTTGGTTCACAATATAAACATATATGATTTTTACTTGGCCAAACAATAGATTGTGTTTGCACTAAAGTGGTTCACAATATACACAACTTAAATTTATTTAAGTTGTATATTCTTCTAGTAAATTATCGCATTTATTTTGGGGAAAGATTGCACTTGTTCTTTCCCTTTGTATGCATTATTATGTTTGCAAGGAAAGAGTGATCAATAATTGCTTCATATAATCCATCTCTATACTTTTATTTGTCATATTACGCTTTTCAAAAGTCAATTTAATTAATTTTCAAAATCAAATTAGATTTTATTAATTCGATATTTTAAACAAAAACTTTAGATATTCAAAAACTATATGAAGAGTATTATAAATTACAATTTTTTGCATATTGAAAAAATACATCATAAAATGTTGGTCAAAATTTTTATTGTTTGATTCTAAAAAAGGAAATTATGACAAATAAAAATGGACTGAGATAATATTAAACAAGAAATGATGTATCACCTAAAATATCTGATATACTTAATTAAAAAAAATACTTTGGAAACGAAACTGACACTTATAACATTATTATAATTAAATGTCTCCATCACTCTCCAACTACTTCACTCATATGGAAAATGACAAAGTGGAGATTCAATAAAATATACAAAAAGGGATGTCACGACATTAAGACATTTCCTTCCTATCTCTACACGAAAAGTTTTAATTGAAAACTAAATACTAAGATAGAAACAACAGAAGTTGAGCATTAGTCAATAGTCATTACCTAGGTGATGAAGAACAAGACCCAATTAACTCCCTATGACTGTTTAACAAAAGAGAGAAAAAAAATTTAAAGATGAGTGGTTGCTCACCAACTTTCTCTTCATTTATACTGCACTGCTCTGAATGATATGGTATGAAATGGGCTGCTAATTTATTATTAGTATTTGGAAAAGTTGTTACCCCTTCCGTTCACAAAGAGTGACCTGGTTTGACTTGACACGAAGTTTTAGAAGATAAAGAAAAGTTTTGAATCTTGTGGTCCTAAATTAAAGTTATGTCAAATGTACTAAATTGTCCTTCAATCTTGTTGCTTTAAATATGCCACGTGGAAAGTTGAAATTAAAATGTTACCAAAAAAGAAAAAAGATCATTAAAAGAAAAGGAGGTCATTCTTTTTTAAGTGGAGGGAGTATTATATAAATCACCAAGAATCAGATATTGGTGAAACAGAGGCAGTGGCCATATGCAGGGTTGTTGGAGCAATTGTATTTTTCTGATCAAAAGAATTGTTTTTGATATCCTTTTTTGGAGCATTTGATTTGAAGACAATGAAATATTAAATAAATTATAAAAATCATGTTATCCCAAAAGATTTGCTCCCATTCCTATGGGTAACCCATGTTTATTCTTGTTGGTGTATTATGCATTTTATTATTAAAATAAAATATTAAGTGCATAAGTTAGTGGGTGTAAATTGTGGTAGAAGATGACTATTGGTTCATGTAACTTATATGACCATTAGTTCTTGTAACTCTCATGGTCATTAGTTTCTTGTAACTCATATGACTATTAGTTTCTTGTAACTCATGTAACATCTATCACATTTATCTACCACATTACTACCCCTCATTCTACCTATTGATTATATGGAAGACTTCTTCAATTATAAATAGTGGTGCTTCTTCCTTTGTGATGTATATCAAAAAGATGAGAAGTGTGAAATAATATTATAATGTGTAGTAGTGAAAGAGAGAGTTGAGACATAGAAAAATATTCTAAGTTTTCAACTATATTCACTATATACAAGAAAGTATTAATATGTTGAAGGAAGGTGTTCTTATGTGGAGCTTTGGACTCTTCAACTAATCCGGAGTTGCTTGAGTTGTACACGTTGTTGGGCTGTTGTATCCTGGAGCAGACAAGTCATGAGACATACTGCAAGATCGGCGTAGATTATGTCGCAATAGGCTTGAATCTCCTTAAAGAGAGCGAGATATCCGCGTCTCAGTCTAAAGATTTATTTATACATTGTTGTTCATTTTGTTTCAATTGTAATTTATTGTATTTGTGGTATATTACACCAACAATTTTAAGGAGATTCATGTTTTTGTTACAGTTTGAAAAAGTGAGGATATCAAGATTGGGATCTCAACATAATTCCACTCAATGTCGCTCTCTTCAAGAGATGTAAGAGAAGAGGTGTACGGTAAAGTGTTTTTCTACTTGATCAATTCAAGTGGAGAAAAGGTAAAGGAAAAAAAATTACCTAGTATTTTTATGAATAAAGTGATACTACTTTTCATGAAAAAAAATGATATTTAAATTCTTAAAATAGTGGGGGCTCATGAAATGAGAAAAAAAACCATTGTGAAAAAAATGATTTTTGCATCTTTGAGAAATGCTCTAAAAAAGAGTATTACAAGTACATATTGTTATAAAATATTAATATATTATAAGAAAAAAAATATAAGAGTAACAAAAGAACAGAAAGAGAGAGGAAGAGAGTAACTGGGAAAGGAAGAAAGTAATACATTTTCTTTCACTATGTATTAGTGTTTTTACATTGTAGGGGTATTACCCCTTTTATAGGAGAAACACTTTCTTGGAGAAGTGAGTCTTCTACAGTAATGGGCCATGGGCCATGGACACATATATACATATATATTTATTTATAACACTCTCCCTTGAATGTCCATGTATAAATTAAAGAGAGGTACATAAAACTGTTTGTAATACACATTATTTACTGCCTCATTAAAAACCTTATCAGGAAAACACATGGAACAAAACTTGATTAAGGAAAAAAGAGTACAACGCGTATTTACTCCCCCTGATGAAAACATCACTTGATATCTTGAAGATGATGCATTCCAATCTTGTATCTCAGTTTCTCAAATGTTGAAGTTGGCAATGTCTTAGTAAACATATCTGCTAAATATCACTTGAACGAACTTGTTGCACATCTCTTCTTTTGGAGATCTTGAGTAAAGAAGAATTTTGGTGAAATATGTTTTGTTCTACCTCCTATGATGTATTCTTCTCTTAGTTAAGTTATACATGCAACATTGTCTTCATATAATGTTGTTGGGGCATCTCCTTTTAAAGAAAGACCACATGTTTTCTGGATGTGTTGGGTTATTGATCTTAACCACACACATTCTTGACTTGCTTCATGGATGACTATTATCTCTCATGATTTGAAGAAGTAGCAACCATGATTTGTTTTGTTGAACGTCATGATATAATTGTACCTCCACATGTAAATAAATAACCTGTCTGAGATCGACCTTTATGTGGATCAGACAAATATTCTGCATCTGCATAGCGAATTAATTGTGAATTGGACTCCTTTGAATAAAATAGTCCTAAATCAATGGTCCCTTGAAGATATCTAAATATATGCTTAATATCATTCCAGTGTCTTCATGTTGGGGATGAACTAGATCTAGCTAATAAATTTACAGAAAAAGATATATATATGGTCGAGAATTACTAGCAAGATACATCAATGCACCAATTGCACTAAGATATGGTATTTCAGAACCAACAAGTTCTTCGTCATTTTCATGAGGTCGAAATGGATCTTTATTAATATCAAGGGATCTAACAATCATTGGGGTACTTAATGGATGTGCTTTATCCATGTAAAATCTCTTTAAAATATTCTTAGTATATGTTGATTGATGACTAAATACTCCATTTTAAAAATGTTCAATTTGTAGACCAAGACAAAATTTTGTCTTTCCAAGGTCTTTCATTTCAAATTCCATTTTCAAACATTCTACTGCATTTGAATGCTCTTCATGAGTTCTAATGATATTCAAGTCATCAACATATACTGCTATAATGATAAATTCAGATCCAGATCTTTTAATAAATACATAAGTACAAATTGGGTCATTTTTATACCCTTCTTTTAATAGATATTCGCTAAGGCGATTATACCACATGCGTCCTGATTGTTTCAATCCGTATAAAGTTTTTTGAATTTTTATTGAACAACTTTCCTGAGAATCTTTATATATTTAGGCTTTTTTAATCCATCAGGAATTTTCATAAAAATGTTGTTGTCTAGTGAGCCATATAAATAGGCTGTAACGACATCCATCATATGCATGCCAAGTTTTTCATGAACTGCGAAATTTATAAGATACCTGAACGTGATTGTGTCCACCACAGGAAAATATGTCTCCATATAATCAATATCAGATCTTTGCGAAAATCCTTGTGCCACAAGTCGTGCTTTATATCTTATGACTTCATTTTTCTCATTTCGTTTTCGCACAAAGATCCATTGGTATCCCACTAGATTTATACCTTCAGGTGTTCAGACTATCGATCCAAAAATTTTGCATTTTTCAAGAGAAGCTAATTCAACTTGAATTGCATCTTTCCATTTTGGCCAATCATTTCTCTATATACATTCCTCAACAGATTTTGGTTCAAGATCCTCATTTTGTTGCATTATTTCTATAGTAACATTATAAGAAAAAATATTGTCAACAATTATATCATTTTGGTTTCATATTTTTCTTGATGAGACATAGTTTATTGAGATTTCTTCATTATTTTCAGCCATGTGAACCTCTTCTAAGGTTTCATCAATTATTATGTCTTCTTGCTCTTCTTGAGTAGGTTTTTTCATATTATGACTATCTTGATCGTTAGCTCCTTTTCTTTTTCGAAGATTTTTATCTTTGGAACCGATTTGTCTACCATGTTTTAAGCGTGGTTTAGACTCATTTGAATTAATTAATTGTCCTATCGGGACGTCAATTCGAATTGGAGCATTAGCAGTTGGAATATGAGATTTAGTAAATCTTGATAGGTCAGTGAATGCATCTCCCCCTAATGCTAGATATACTGATTCATCGAAATGACAATCAACAAATCTTGTCGTAAATAAATCTCCAGTCATAGGTTCCAAATATTTTATAATAGAAGGAGATTCATACCCAACATATATCCCCAACCTTCTTTGGGGACCCATCTTTGTACGTTGTGGTGGAGCAATTGGAACATATACTGCACATCCAAACATTCTTAAATGGGAAATATTCGGCTCTTGACCAAAGCCAATTGTAATAGGGAGACTTTATGATAGCTTGTCGGTCTGATCCACACAAGACTTCCTACATGTAAAATAGTATGACCCCATAATCATTCTCATAAGCATTGACCTAGCAATTAATTGGAGACGTTTAATCAATGATTCTGCTAGACCATGTTGAGTATGAACATGAGCAACTTGATGCTCAACTGTTATTCTAGTTGATATGCAATAATCATTAAAATCCTGGGATGTAAATTCACCAGCATTATCAAGATGAATTTTCTTAATTGTATAATTTGGAAATTGTGCTCTTAACTTTATTATCTGAGCAAGTACTCTTGTAAACACCACATTGGGAGTTGATAATAAGCACACATGTGACCATCTTGTAGATGCATCTATTAAAACCATATAATATTTAAATGGTCCACATGATGGGTGAATGGGCCCACATATATCACCCTGTATACGTTCCAGAAATGCTGGAGATTCAATTCCCACTTTGATTACTGATGGTCTAGTAATCAATTTGCCTTGAGAACATGCAGCACAAGAGAATTTCTTAAATTGAAGAATTTTTTGGTTCTTCAGAGAGTGTCCATGTGAACTCTCAATTATTTTGCGCATCATATTAGAACTGGGATGGCCCAACCGGTCATGCCAAATAATAAAATCATTTGATTTAGTAAACATTTGGTTTCCTATGGCATGTGTTTCAATCATGCTAATACTTGAGTAGTATAAGCCAGATAAAAGAGCAAATAACTTGCATATAACTTTTCAAGTACAAACTTCTTACCCGACATCATTGTAGTAATATAAAGATATTCATTCTTTTCATCACTTGTAGTCTCAATATGATAGTTATTTTGACGAAGGTCTTTGAAACTTAATAAGTTTCTTTGAGACTTACTACAATATAATGTTTCATTGATTATCAAATTTGTTCCACCAATAAGTACTAAATTTTCTTTTTTGGAACCTTCAATCAAATTTGTACTACCAGATATTGTAAAAATATTTCTTATCTCTCAAAATAGTGTGTGTTGTGGCACTATCTATAAGACATATATCATCATGATTGATTTTGGATCCAACTGAAGACTGGGAATTTCCATATTCTTCATAAAAATAAATGATTTATAAGTTTCACAAAATGATTAGGCGAACGACATTCACGTGCCCAATGACCTTTCATGCCACATTTGTGACAAATATTGATTCTACCTCGAGAAGGATTATTTTGAGAAACTTTGTTATTCACATGTTTATTTCCACCATAATAACGATACGTATTTCGTCTCTACCACGCCCTCGTCCATGACTACGACCATGAACACGGCCACAACCACGGTAATTATTCTGTCTTGATTCATACTGATTATGTGCAGCCACAACATTCGCTTCAGGGAATGGAACAAACCCAGTAGGACGGGCTTCATGATTTTTTATCAACAAAGTATTATTCTGCTTAGCCACAAGTAGGCATGTAATTAATTTAGAATATTTCTTAAACCTTTTTTCATAATATTGTTGTTGTAACAATACATTTGAAGCGTGAAAAGTTGAAAAAGTTTTCTCAAGCAAGTCATCATCAGTGATAATATCTCCACATAATTTTAATATGAAACTTACTTTATGAATAGTAGAATTATACTCAGTTACAGTTTTAAAATCTTGAAATCGAAGGTGTATCCATTCATATCGAGCTTTTGGTAACACCGTATGTTTTAGGTGGTCATATTGATCCTTCAGATTAATCCATAATTCAAGTGGATCTTTCACAGTTAAATATTCCATTTTTAATCCTTCATGAAGATGATGAAAAAAAAAAATCATGGCTTCGCCTTATCTTGACTTGATGCTTTATTTCCTTGTTTAATAGTATCACCAAGACCTTTAGCGTCAAGTTGAATTTCTGCATCAAGCACCCATGACAAATAATTCTTTCCGGTAATATCAAGTGCCACAAGCTCAAGCTTTGGCAAATTTAACATGATGAAAACTAAAAGAGAAAATTAAATTAGAAGTAACTAAGATAATTAAAACTAAATTATGAATCAGATAAATTTAAATAGATCCACAAGATATTAAAACAAGTTGGTTAATGTCACGCCCCGAGCCTACACCCCAGACGTGACCGGCACTTGAAGACCATCGCTGGCCCCCAAGCGAACCCTTGGCCTGGCTTTCTTAACTCAGCGGAAACTTAACTCAACAGGATAACTCAATGCAATGAAAAGTTATAAAACAACTCAACTGAAAGTAATTTGCCAACAAGGCATCTCGAGTCTCAAAATAGGATATTTAAATATATACATGCATGAGAGATTCCAAACTAACTGACTGACTGTCTATGAAGCCTCTAAATACTGAGATGGATGTTGGGACAGACCCCGCAACATCCTAATAAAACAAAAACTAAGAACACAAAATAATTGAGTCCTCCGGAATGCAAGGAGGCTCACCACTGACTCTGGAGTGCTCAGCTGGATCAACGACGTGCAGGATGCTGATCCGGGGTACCTGTATCTGCATCATAAGACGATGCAGGCCCACTGGCATCAGTACATGGAAGGTACTAGTATGCGAGCTGGAAAACTAAGCAACAAAGGCTAGAAGGAAATTTGAAAGAAACTGAAAAGTTTACCTTGTTCAACTCAACTCAACCTGACTGACTTCTTTCAATATAAGGCAATTTAAAACAAGTGTGATATAAAGAAAGACTGTTTAAAACATGCTATAAAACTCTGTATGTATACAAGGATACAATAAGCCTGAGATGTATATAGAAATACAATTGAACTGATGTATATAAAATACAATAATTTTCGTGTATAAAAAAATACAATAACTGCTGTGGGAGTTTCTCTAACCGACAACCATCACATAAGAGCTAAAGTGATGATACAGCGATCAACCTCACGCTGCCAGAGCATCCTATACCCGGCCAAAGGTATAAGACCTGAACTGCCTAATGGATCACTAGTCTAATTTGAAAAGGATTCATCTAAAGAGCATGATCCTTTTCTACCCATGGTGGCTAACATGGTTCTATGGGGGCTGTGGGTTCTTTGAACGCTCCCCCAATTCGGTGCTCGATACTACTCCCAAAAATGTACTGGCTCTTATGTTTTTAAAACACATTTCTTCCTGCTGTCATGAGATAATTACTCAAAAAAAACTATCCCGAAGGCTCTTGGAAATTTCAGTTTCCAACCTTATTTAAATGTAAAGACATTTCTTTAAAACTTCTTTGGGAATACATAGTTCCCTAATAACTTTGAGAAAATGAACTCAACTTGAAACTTGAGATTCTTTACTTAGCTTGAAACTCTAAGCTCTTTGCTTAACTTGACACTTGAGTCAAAAAAAAAAAAAAAGTTAAAACGTTCAATAAAGACTCTTGAACAACTTTATAACTAGCTTGACTTGCTTAGCTTCTAAGCTTAACTCTTAATTTCTAACTTCACTTGACTTCTAACTAACTCTCCTTAAATTGGAATTTGGATTCAAGGTGTTTGCTCACATGTTACGGATGAGTTCTTGACTTTTAGAAGTACCTTGGAGTGTTGGAAACAACTAGGAAACATAGGTATAATACCTAGGAACAAAATAAAATACAAATGGGGAATTGAGGTAACGGGAAGGATTGCGTCCTTGGCGCTCTAAGAGGCGCGGGGCGCCAGCCCTCAACTTCAAACGGGGCTGCTGGCCACTCTGCCAGGCACCAGCCCCTGTTCCCAGAAAAAAAAAAAAAAAAAACGACTTTCCTCCCTCTTTTCTTCAACTCTAAACCACCCTTACTTCAATGGATTTAACCCCAAACACTAGGGATCATCAATCTCCCAACATACAATAAGTTACAACTCAAATACACAACCCAATCATGTCCCACAACCAACAATAACTTCAACAACACAACTAACAACATCAACAACAACTAACAACTTCAACAACTTCAACAACTTCAACAACAATCCAATCTTTTCTCAAATCATAAAAAAAAGAGCTTGGTGTGTGGGGGAAAGGATCAGACCACACAAAGAACTCACATACCTTGATAGGGATCACCCCCGACGAAAATCCACGACGGAACTTGTTGATCTCCTTTCTCCTCTTCTTCTCCTCTTCTTCTCCTCTTCTTCTCTTCTTCTTCACTCAAGAACCCTAACTCTTTCTCTTTTAAAATAGGATAAAAATGATCCAGAAATCAGCCTAACACACAATATAACCTCAAAAGAAATGGCTAGGGAAAAGACCAAAACGCCCTTAAAATTTCCGGACGGATTCCCTGCCAACTGCCCAACTTTCAATGGCCATAACTCGCTCATACGAACTCGAAATCGAGCAATCTCAGTGGCGTTGGAAAGATCATTCCACAAACTTCGCAACCATAACTGGAACTACTCCTAACTCATCCTGATCTAGGAGTTACGACTGTTCAAAGTTGGCCAAAAATCACTGATTTCCACACTTAACCAAATTTTCCAGATTCAGTATTTTTCCAAAAAAATGGCTACTTCCAATTTCAAGCTTCTTCATAGCTATTTCAAATTGACGGATGTTACAGTTAATGTAGTCACAATATAATGATATACATGATAAAATTGATGAAAAATTGCTAAGTTTTTTCATATACTAACGGCCAGTATTTTCTTTGTAGACTAAGTTTTCTTTCATTTTTTCATTTTTTTTTTCAGGTTTCACCATTTCGTCTTTCTTGGTTCCCCGTGATTATGTTCCCAAGTACTATTGGGAAAGTAGATAAAATTAAAGGATTTTGTATTGAGACGATAAAGGAGAAATGCCTAAATTATGAACAGATTCTTTTGCAAGATATATTTGTTAGAAATAGTAGGCTTATTGAAGCTTCATGTTTCTTTCTTGTATAACGTTGTGTACCTCAAATTTCTCTATATATATATTTAATTAATTATTGGGTGCACTTCTCAGAAAAGAAAGAATTTAAGGATGTATTGGTCATATATATAAAAAGATTGTGAAAGTTGAAATTGGTCTCAATATTGATAGACTTAATTATTTAATAAAATTTTATTATGCTGCTACATACAACAATATTTCTCTAATCAAATATACTTCTAGGCAAGCACAACTCAATCAAAAAAAAAAAAAAAAAAAATCAAAATTACAAATTCCCGCATAAATTAATACAACACATTTAAAGTTTATATAGCCCAATAAATAATAACAGAGTTGAACATAATGAATAAAAATTATCAAGTTTAACTAATTGTAATTTAAATAAGTGAGCCGAAATTAAAAATAAAAATACATAATTCATGTGTTCATCATATTAGAAATAACGGTTTAATTTATACGGAGAAAATTAAAGTATCTTGTTGATAACGTGTTATAAAATATTAATATATTATACGGAAAAAATATAAGAGTAACAAAAGAACAGAAAGAGAGAGGAAGAGAGTAACTAGGAAAGGAAGAAAGTAATACCTTTTCTTTCACTATGTATTAGTATTTTTACATTGTAGGGGTATTGCACCTTTTATAGCAGAAACACTTCCTTGGAGAAGTGAGTCTTCTATAGTAATGGCATGGACATACATACATACATACATATATATATATATATATATATATATATATATATATATATATATATATATATATATATATATAACATGAGAGTTATAAATAAATTATGAATGTAATGACCCTTCCGAAATAACATAAGCCAACAACTTACGAGATTTTTATGCATATATTGTCCTCACATTAGTAAAACGATATAAAACCATTATTATCAACTTCCGAGTACCCAATCAAGTGGTTCATGCTTCATATAACCATTTAAAAACAAGTAGTAAAATTAATATATTACAAGACTTGGGCTTACATACCCAAAATGAACAAAACATGTAGCCATACTTATATTACAAACCATGGTGACCTGATCCGATTAGCCCTCAAAGTTTCATGCAATTATACAACACATAGATCATGTATAAGTCCCAAAGTTTATACAAAATATAGATGTCTATATGCAAATGTGATCTTCCTTAAGGCTCTCAAAATTTCCATTCCAATGGCCAGCTTCACGCCTCCTCTCGATCATTCCCTATGATAGAAATAAATATCGCTAAGCATATAGCTTAGTGGTGTAAAATCTATAGGTTTGGCGCCCTCTAAATTTACCAAGCAATCTTTCTCAAGTCATGAGAAGCGCAAATGAAACATATTAAATATATCAAGTAACAATATATAAAGAGTATCAAGTTCGATATTTAAAGATCCAAATGTCAAGAATGTTCAAGGCACCATTTTCCAAGAGATTCAATAACAAGACTCGCCCAATATATACATTATGTCGTCACACTAAGCACAAGCAAGTATCAAGAAGGGCCGACGCCCTGTGTCAAGAAGGGTCAACGCCCAATAATCAAGAGAACCAAGAACCATATTAAAAATGGCTTTCTAGTTCGTACTTAAAATGGACAATTTCCATTCTAAAGACAGATTAAAAATCTAGAGTCAAGATGACAAATGATCCAAAACAAGAGGCATGCCAATAGTGACAAAGTCACAGCCACAAGAAGGACAAGGTCCCAAAAAGAGTGCCAAGTGATCAAACAATCCATATAAGTGGGCGAGTTGCACAAGCATCTTTAACGTCTTAAAGAATACCAACACGACAATGCAAAGTAACAAGAGGTACCCAAGGTACCAAGATCAACTTTCAAATATACCAGCAGTTAAAAGAGTTCAAGTATAAGTTTATACACAAACCTCAATACTTTATCGTAGAAACAGTCCACACAACTTCGCAAGTTCAAACTGTCGACCAACCAATGTATCAAGGTCCTCAACTTGTTCACGAGTGTATACAACCTTAAAAAATACAATTAGATAGCTTCTTTAATTCTTAGTATCTCAATAATGTCGAAGTAAAATAGAACTATCATCACAAGTAAGTTTAGCCTGTACAGAAACGACTCTGCTCCCAAAACGGTGATTCTGGCCTGTCTAGTACCTCATGTTGCAACTTAGATTTGAAAATGAAAATGGCAAAACTAGACTTTATAACCTTCATTAAAGATGTAGGTACATTTCTTAAGGTTGCAAACTAACAAGAATCACCACAAAATCTATTTTGTACAAAAAGATATATTCAAAACACTAACAGTTGTCCATATAGGATTTCCAAACCCGAAATCTGGACAAAACTTGTCTTATGTTGGGACAAGTAAGTTGGCCAATTTCTTTCCGATTCTTTTCAAGCCTATGTTGTGTTTAGCATTCCAACTCGCATACTCGTACATTCAATGTACTGATGCCAGTTGGCCTGCATCTTATTATGATGCAGACAAAGGTAACTAGGATCGGCATCCAACGCATCGTTGATCCAGTGAACACTCCAGAGTCAATTGGCGAACCTCTTTGCATTTCGGAGGAATTTATTTTATTGCTTTCAGTGATTTCATAAGTTCATTAGGATGTCGTGGGGTTTGTCTCAACACCCATCTCAGATGTTTTAGAGGCTTCATAGACATTCAATTGTTAGTTCTTTAGTGTTTTCATTGTCATTATCTTATGTTGAGACTTAAGTTTGCCTTAATGTCTAGTTGAATGTTTCATTTATAACATTCCAATTTATTTCATTGATGTATCTGTTTAACACCCCTAAATGCTAACCAAGAGTCGGATGTCGACACACCATTGCTTAATTACTACAATATGTTTTACTCTCATTTTGGGAACTTGAAATGTTGTGATATTTGCAAACTTGCTTAACATAAATTTCGATTGTAATTTAAGGTATTGTATTGGGGTATTTATGTAATATTCTAATTAGAATTATGTATAACTTTAAAAGGAAGTGAAGGATATATATATATATATATATATATATATATATATATATATATAGGTGGATATGTCTGCATTTTGGGCAGCACCTTTGAAGGACATCTGTACAAGTGATAAACATCACTTTTGTGACTATATATTTCCACATCTCCCTTAGTAAATTCATTTTCCTCAAGTCTTAGAACCTTAGAAACATATCTAAACAGATTGTTCTTCAAAATCACAAGAGGAAAACTTTTTCTTTTTGGCTGGGATTCGAGAGACACCCTTTTCTTTGATAATCGATGAAATCTATTTTTAAGTTGGGTAGTGTTTGGTAATTTATGCATATATCGTTCTCTAGAACTTCGTTTACAGTGAATAAATATGATTTGGAAAGCTAATTCGTGTACCTACAACTCTTATGTTTATGTAAAACTCTAATTTAGATGTTATGGATTTGGAATATGGGACGCAACATAGGGCATGCTTTGTCCAGATTTCGGAATTTGAAATCCTGTATGATCAACTGTTAGTGTTTTGAATATATCTTTTTGTACAAAATATATTTTGCAGTGATTCTTATTTATTTTCAACCTTTAGAGATGTACCTACATCTTTTATGAAGGATATAAAGTCCAGTTTTGCATTTTTCCTTTACAAATCTAAGTTGCGTCTTGTGGTACCAGACTGGACAGATTCACTGTTTTTGGGAGCATAGTTGTATTTGTACAAGCTAAGCTTACTTATGATGATGATCATGTTTTACGTCAACATTATTGAGCTAATAGAAGTTAAAGAAGTTATTTTATTGTATTTTTAAGGTTATATATACTCGTGTACAAGTTGAGAACCTTGATACGTTGCTCAGGCTACGGTTTGAATTCTTGAAGTTTTGTTGGACTATTTCTATGCTAAAGCCCGAGGTTTGGGTATAAACTTGTACTTGTACTCTTGTTATCTGCTTTTATATTTGAATGGTTATGTCGATACCTTGGTTACTTCTTGTCACAATGTATTGTTGTATTGATATTCTCTTAGAATTTCAAGACACTTGTGTAACTCGCCCACTTGTACGGATTGCTTGATCACTTGGCATTCGTGTTGGGACTTTGTCCTTCTTGTGGATTTGATTTTTGTAACTATTAGCATGCCTATTAATTCGGATTATTTGCCATCTTGACTCTAGATTTTTGGTTCGTCTTAAGTATGGAAGTTGTCCATTTTAAGCATGAACTAGGAAGCCATTTTTAATATGGTTCTTGATTTTCTTGATTATTGGGCTTTCACCCTTCTTGATACATGGCTTCGGTCCTTCTTGATACAGGGCTTTGATTTTTTTTGATACAGGGTTTCGGCCCTTCTTGATACTTAGTTATGCTGGGTGTGACGGTATGATGTATATATTGGAAGAGCCTTGGTATTGGATCTGTTGGGAAATGGTGTCATGAGCGTTCTGGACACTTAGATCTTTAAATATAGAACTTGACACCCTTAATATATTGTTTACTTTATTTATTTATTATGTTTCAATTATGTTGTCCATGACTTTTGAAAGGTAACTTGGTACATCTAGCGGCTCCATGCATATAGTTTTTACACCACTAAGCTTTATGCTTAGCGATAGTTGTTTCTATCATAGGGAACGTTCAAGGGGATACTTGAAGTTGGCCATTGGAGGCGGAGTTTTTGCGAGCTTTATGGAAGATCACATATGCATATAGGCATCTATAGTTTGCATAAATCTTGGGACTTGTACATGATCTATATGTTGTACATTTACATGAAATTTTAAAGGCTAATTTGATCATGTCACCATGGGTTGCAATATAAGTATGGTTATATTTTTGTTCTTTTTGGGGTGTGTAAGTCCAAGTCTTGTAATATACTAACTTTACTATTTGTTTTGAATGTTTATGTGAAGCATGAACTGGCAAATGGTTGTACTCGGAAGTTGGTAATATCATGTTATAGTATTTTAAGTGTGAGGGTGAAATATGCACGAAAACCTAGTAAGTTATTTTCTTAGATTATTTTGGAAGGGTTCTTCCGCCATAAGATAAAATGTTACGCAGTTTCAGGTTGACATCAAATTAATGTGTAAATGGGCAGGTTTCACTTCTTTAATTATTTTTTTTCTCTGAACCAAATTCCTCTACTAGGTTAAAATAAATATGCCCTTTGTTAATCTCTTTTAAATGTCGTAGGTATTAAATTAGTTTTCTCCTTTAAGTGGTAGCATCCTTTTGGAAGGGTTGCTACAAGTATTAGTATCATGGCCTAGGTTTGTGGTTCTAGGACTTTTGTTGTGAATTAATTGTATAGTTGTTCGCTTTCGAAAAGGTTCTATTTAGATTATTTGTTCACTTACATGGGTTGTAATATTTTTATCGCATGTAGAATGCATATGCATCAAATACATGTCCCTAATGCAATATGATATTCCCTATTGAAGGAAATAAGTTTTGGCCTCTTCTTCTAATAGACCATGATAAACACCTTCGTATTATGTTGTAAAGTTTGAAGGAGAAAGAACTTTATGCTAAACTTTCCAAGTGTGCGTTTTGGCTTAATGAAGTGGCTTTTCTGGGACATGTGTATCAACTGAAGGTGTAAAGGTTGACCTTAGTAAAAATTCAAGTAGTTGTTGAACGGAGACCTCCTAAAATTACGAGTGAGGTAAGAAGTTTCTTGGGCTTAGCAGGGTACATTTGTGAAAGGCTTCCCCAGTATTGCATCCCCATTGACTAAACTCTTGAAGAAGGAAGTAAAGTTTACTTAGTAATGCTTCTCATGGAGGTCTGTGATGTGTTTTGATACAAGAAGGGAAAGTTATTTCTTATGCTTCTCGAAAATTAAAACCATATGAATTGCATTATCCTACTCATGATCTTGAACTTGATGCTACAGTGTTTGCTTTAAAAGTATGGTGGCATTATTTGTATGGAGAAAAATGTCATATATTTACTGATTACAAGAGCTTAAAGTACTTGGGTACACAAAATGAAGTGAACGTAAGAACACGCAAATGGCTTGAACTCATCAAGGATTATGACTGCACGATTAACTATCATCCAGGTAATGCTAATGTGGTGGCTGATGCCTCAAGTCTAAAAAAAAATCCTTTGCAAGCTTAACTTTGAGTCTGTTGCCCTTACTTCTTGAGTTAAGAGCCATGAGTGTTTGTTTTGAAGTTGATTCAAATAGTTCAGTTATTGCTAATTTGCAAGTAAAACCAATATTACTCAAACAAGTGAGAGAAGCGCAAAGGTTAGATGAGAGATTCATAGAATTAACTAGAGAAGTTCAAAATGGGGAAAACCTTGATTTTGTATTAACGGAGGATGGTACCTTGTTTTATCAAAATAGATTATGTGTCCCTAATGATGAAAAAATTGAGAAGAGAAATCATGAATAAAGCACATACAATATCATATACAATGCATCCTAGAGATACAAAGATACACCAGACCATCAAAGAACATTATTGGTGGAACGGTATGAAGAGAGAGATTGTAGAAGTCATTTCAAAATGTTTGGTTTGTCAGCAAGTAAAGATAGAATGCCAGGTCCCAGTTGGTTTGCTACAGCCTTTGTCGATGCTGGAATGGAAATGAGAATTACTATGGACTTTGTTTCTGGACTTCCTCGCACTCAGAGAAATCAAGATGCAATATGGGTGATTGTGGACAGGCAAACCAAGAGTGCTCACTTCTTAGCAATCAGAATGGATTACTCGCTTGAGCGTTTAGCCGAATTTTACATTAATGAGATTGTAAGACTACATGGAATCCCTGTGTCTATTATATCTAACTGAGACCTAAGGTTCACATCTAGATTTTGGGGCAGCTTGCAGGAAGCTTTGGGTACTAAGTTGAAATTTAGCACTTCGTTCCATCCTCAGGCATCGGTCAGTCGGAAAGAGTGATACAAATTTTGGAGGATCTGCTTCGAGCTAGCATTATAGAGTTTGAGGGTAGTTGGGACAAACACTTAGATTTGATAAAATTTGCTTACAATAACAGTTACTAATCGAGTATTGCAATGCCTCCCTATGAAGCATTATACAGAATAAAATGTCGGACCCCTCTTTGTTGGAGTGAAGTTGGTGAAAGAAAGCTTGTCGGTCCTAAAATTGTGCATCAAATAGAGGACAAGGTCAAAATTATCAAGGATCGTCTAAAGATTTCTTTGGATAGACAAAAGTCGTACGCTGATCTTAAAAGGTGTGACATTGAATATCAAGTTGGAGATAATCTATTCTTAAAAGTGTCTCTATGGAAAAATATTATGAGATTTGGCAAAAAAGGAAAACTTAGTCCCCGATTTATTGGACCTTATGAGATACTTGAAAAGGTTGGACCAGTTGCATATAAATTAGCTTTACCACCTGAGTTAGACAAGATCCACAATGTCTTGTATGTTTTGATGCTCAGAAGATATCATTCTGATCCATCTCATGTTTGTCCAGTTGAATCTATTGAGGTTAATCTTGACTTGACGTTTAATGAAGAACCTATCCTAATTCAAGTTCAAGAAGTAAAGAAACTTAGAAACAAGATAATCCACTTAGTAAAGGTACTTTAGAGGAACCATTCTGGAAAAGAAGCAACTTGGGAAAGAGAAGAAGACAAGAGCACCCAGTATCCGCACATGTTTCGGGACAACGGTAAGGTAAATTTCGAGACGAAATTTCTTTAAGGGGGAGAGAGTTGTAACACTTCTAAATACTAACCAAGAGTCGGATGTCGATACACCATTGCTTAATTACTAAAATATGTTTTACTCTCATTTTGGGAAATTGAAATGTTGTGATATTTGCTAACTTGCTTAACATAAATTTTGATCGTAATTTAAAGTAGTGTATTGGGGTATTTATGTAATATTCTAATTAGAATTATGTATAACTTTAAAAAGAGGTGGAGGATATATATATAGGTGGATATGTATGCATTTTGGGCAGCACACAACTATTTGGGCAGCACCTTTGAAGGATAGTTATACAAGTGATAAACATCACTTTTGTGACTATATATTTTCACACCTCCTTTAGTAAATTCGTTTTCCTCGAGTCTTAGAACCTTAGAAACATATCTAAACATATTGTTCTTCAAAATCACAAGAGGAAAACTTTGTCTTTTTGGCTGGGATTCAAACACACCCTTCTCTTTGGTAAGTGATGAAATATAATTCTGAGTTGGGTAGTGTTCGGTAATTTATGCATATATCATTCTCTAGAACTTCGTTTACAGTGAATAAATATGATTTGGAAAGCTAATTTGTGTACCTACAACTCTTATGTTTATGTAAAACTCTAATTTAGCTGTAACAGATTTGGACTATGGGACGCAACATAGGGAAAGTTCTGTCCAGATTTCAGAATTTGAAATCCTGTATGATCAACTATTAGTGTTTTGAATATATCTTTTTGTACAAAATATATTTTGCGGTGATTCTTGTTAATTTTTAACCTTTAGAGATGTACCTACATCATTCATAAAGGATATAAAGTCCAGTTTTGCGTTTTTCCTTTACAAATCAAAGTTGTGACTTGTGGTACCAGGCTGGATAGATTCACTGTTTTGGGAGCATAGTTGTATTTGTACAAGCTAAGCTTACTTATGATGATGATCCTATTTTACGTCAATATGATTGAGCTAATAGAAGCTAAAGTAGTTATTTAATTGTATTTTTAAGGTTATGTATACTTGTGTACAAGTTGAGAACCTAAATACATTGCTCCGGCTACGGTTTGAATTCTTGAAGTTTTGTTGGACTGTTTCTATGCTAAAGCCCGAGGTTTAGGTATAAACTTGTACTTGTACTTTTGTTATCTGCTTGTATATTTGAATGGTTATGTCAATACCTTGGTTACTTCTTGTCACATTGTATTGTCGTATTGGTATTCTCTGAGACTTTCAAGACACTAGTGTAACTCGCCCAATTGTACGGATTGCTTGATCACTTGGCATTCGTGTTGGGACTTTTTCCTTCTTGTGGATTTGATTTTTGTCACTATTGGCATGCCTATTGATTCGGATTATTTGCCATCTTGACTCTGGATTTTTGGTTTGTCTTAAGTATGAAAGTTGTCCATTTTAAGCATAAACTAGGAAGCCATTTTTAATATGGTTCTTGATTTTCTTGATTATTGGGCTTTCACCCTTCTTGATACAAGGCTTTGGTGCTTGTTGATATAGGGCTTCGGCCCTTCTTGATACTTGGTTATGCTGGGTGTGACGGTATGATGCATATATTGGGCGAGCCTTGGCATTGGATCTCTTGGGAAATGGTGCTATGAGCGTTCTAGATACTTGGATCTTTAAATATAGAACTTGACACCCTTAATATATTATTTACTTTATTTATTTATTATGTTTCAATTGTGTTTTCCATGAATTTTGAAAGGTAACTTGGTACATCCAGCGGTTCCATGCATATAGTTTTTACACCACTAAGCATTATGTTTAGCGATAGTTGTTTTTATCGTAGAGAACGTTCGAGGGGATACATGAAGCTGGCCATTGGAGGTGGAGTTTTTGCTAGCTTTATGGGAGGACCACATTTAAATATAGGCATTTATAGTTTGCATAAATCTTGGGACTTGTACATGATCTATATGTTGTACATTTACATGAAATTTTGAAGGCTAATTTGATCATGTCACCATGGGTTGTAATATAAGTATGGCTATATGTTCTGTTTTTTTTGGGGTGTGTATGTCCAAGTCTTGTAATATACTAAATTTACTATTTGTTTTGAATGTTTGTGTAAAGCATGAACCGGCAAATGGTTGTACTCGGAAGTCGGTAATATCCTATTATATTACTTTAAGTGTGAGGGTGAAATATGCACGAAAACCTAGTAAGTTATTTTCTTAGATTATTTTGGAAGGGTTCTTCCGCCATAAGATAAAATGTTACGCAGTTTCAGGTTCGCATCAAATTAATGTGTAAATGGGTAGGTTTCACTTCTTTAACTATTTTTTTTCTGTGAACCTAATTCCTATACTAGACTAAAATAAATATGCCTTTTGTTAATCTCTTTTAAATGTGGCAGGTATTGAATTAGTTTTCTTCTTTAAGTGGTAGCATCCTTTCAGAAGGGTCGCTACAATCAGTGTTAAATTAAGTCTTCTGCTGAGTAAGTACGCTAGGGAAAGGGTTTGCTTGGGGCCAGCAATAGTTCTCGAGTTCCAGCCATATCTGGGGTGTAGGCTTGGGGCGTGACAGGTATCATCAATATAACATATATTGGCACTACTTCAACAAAAAACCTAAATAAATCAAACTCTCTAATAGTATCCTTCTACTATTCTTAATTTACCCATTAAGGAATCAAGCTCTTCAATAATTTTATGACAACAAGAACAAAGATGATGAAGTGAAAATGACAAAATGAACTCATATACCCAACCAAAGAAATGACTATCGGTACAAGATTTAGAATTGCCTTAACATGATATGACAGTAAAGTAATAAAATTGATGTTTAGGTATATCATCTTCTCAGTGTTAGCCCCACATTTGATTTTAGTTGTAGAAGATTAATTTACATATTCACACATAAAACTAAAAAATTGTCATGCCCCGATCCTACACCCTGGGCGGGACTGTCACTCGAGAACCATTGCTGGTCCCAAGTGAATCCTTGGTCTAGCTTACTTACTCAGCGAAAGACTTTACTCAAGATAAATATACTTTAAAAAAAAAACTAAACTGCTCAATAAATAACATTTCTCTTCCAAAGTGGCAACTCAAGTCTCAACTTAACTGAAAAGGGAAAGTAAAGACTCATAAACTAACATCACTAACTCTGTCTATGAAGCCCCTAAACAACTGAGATGGACGTCGGGGCAAGACCCCCGACATTCTAATGAACTAAAATACTTAAAGCAATAAAAAGGATCCTTCGTAAAGCTAGGAGGCTCACCAATTGACTTTGAGTGCTCAACTGGATCAACGAGGTGTTAGATGCTGATCAAGGTTACCTGTGTCTACATCATAATAAGATGCAGGCCAACTAGCATCAGTACATTGAATGTACGAGTATGCGAGTTGGAATGCTAAACATAACTTCAGCTTGAAAAGAATCTGAAAGCCTTGACTTTACTCAACTCCTGAATAACTTAACTCAATATGAAGTAATAAAACATATGCAATATATAGAAAGCTTGTAAAACAGTGGAAAATAACTTAGTTGGTTAAAGAAAATGCAATAACAAACTCAACTTTACTCATATAATAATGTAATATAGTTTATGTAGGAGTTTCTCTAGCCAACAACCACTACTATGAGCTTAAGTGGTGATACAACGTCTTGTTCACGCTGCTAGAACAATACTATACTTTGCCGTCATATAGAATGCTTAACTAAGTGGATCCACTAGTCTATGCTAAAAGCATCTTAAGGAGTCATCTAAAAAGTATAATCCTTTCCTACCCATGATGGCTACATGATTTATGGAGACGTGAGTTATCTGAACTCAAACTCTTCCCCATATCGGTGCTCAATACTTCTCCCAAAACATACTTAGCTCATATGTTCGTAAAAACAAAACTCTTTCTTTGGTTTGAGATAATTACTCAAAAACAAAGCTTAAAAGCTCTCTTGGAAATCTCAATTTCCTTTATTGCTCAAATGTGAAAATATTTTAACTCTCGGGAATACTTAGTTCCCATATAATCTTTTAAGAATGAACTTTACTATTACTCTTTACTGAAAAGTAGCTCAAAAGCTCTTTTGGAAATCAAGGTTTCCTTACTTCTTTAAATGTGAAAACATTTATTCTTTGGGAATACATAGTCTTGATATACTATTTTGAAGAAATGAACTTCAAACATTACTCTTTACTCAACTCAAAACTCAAGTCTTAAAACAATGTTAAAACATTTGTAAAAGACTTTTGGAAAACTTTATGAACTTCTCTTACCTTGACTCTTGACTACTCTTGACATGACTCTTAACTTCTCTTGACTTGACTCTTAACTTTCCTTGAATTGAATTATGGATTCAAGGATTGTGATTTGTGATACAAAATATCTCATGATGTTTAGGAGTATTTTTAGACAATTTAAACATGAGAAAAGAACAAGAAATCACTGTTTCGAAGCAGGTCCACGATGCAGAAACACATTTAAATATTTGGTCGCAAAATAAATTTTGAGGCAGAGAGGTCCGTGACCTCTCCGTGACGCGAAGAGAAAGTTACACTTCTGAGGAACAGCTCCGTGACGCTGACCTGGTACCTAGTTTCTGCCCGACTTATTCTTTCTTCGTTTGCTAACCCCAATTCGCCTAAACTCGGTTCTTTTTCTCAAATTCCCTTTAGATTCAATTACCCAGTATATATACACAAGAATCTAACTCAACCAACTCAAGGAAACATCATTTTAACTTCAAGGAACTCCTCAATCTTAACTTAACTCAAGAACGAAGGCTAATTTCAAGAACATCATTCAAGATTCATCAACTTTCAACTTTCTAGAATGAATTCTGCTGAAATAACTATGATTGGTATGTGGGTGAACAAACTCAACGCTATGAAAGACTCACATACCTTTTTAGGGATCAACCCTTGTCGAAATCTACAAGCTAAACCTCTAAAAAAAAACTAGTGTAAATTTCCAATCGTCTAAACTGAGCCAATTCAGTTTAGACGCCAATTAAATTGCTAAAAATGAATTAACCTAATTGGGTATTAAAAAGACCATAATGCCTTCAATAATCCGGATTACACTTTCCTTACTTGATCAGCCCAACTTCAAATAGGCATATCTCATTCATACGAACTCGGAATCGCATAGTGGCGTTGGAAACATTATTCCAAGATATTTCCTACAATATCTGTAAACACACCTAAATAATCGTGAGATATGAGTTATGGTTGTTTGAAGTTGACCAAAAACTCAACTCAACACACTTAACAAATTTTCCAGATTTTTATATTCTTTCCAAAAATGACTATTTCCAAATTTTAACTTCTTTCTAGTTCTTACAAATAGCGAGGTGTTACAATATCTCCCCTTTGGGAACATTCGCCCTCGAATAAGATTACGCTTACCAGGCAAAGGGTGTAATACGTAACATTCAGCTCAAACACCCAACAAGCAATGCAATTTCAACACGCTAACTTATAAATTAAAGAGTACTAAGAAGAGAATTAGTACCTTGGTTTGGAATTTCTCCGATTTTAAAGAAATGTGGATATTACTTCTTTATATATTCTTCAGCTTCCCAAGTAGCTTCCTAAACAAATTGGTCCCTCCAAAGAACATTGACTGATGCTACTTCCTTAGTCCTCAACTTGCAAACTTTGCGATCTAGAATCTGAACTGGAATCTCTTCATAAGATAAGCTATCCTTGATCCCAATATCTAAGTTGGTATGATCAATGAAGGATCTCCCATACACTTTTCCAACATGGAGATACGAAATACCGGATGAACCGCTGTTATCTCTTGTGGTAGCTCCAACTCATAAGCTGCATTACCAACCCTTTTGGATATTCGATAAGGACTAATATATAGGGGACTAAGCTTCTCTTTCTCACCAATTCTCATAACACCCTTCGTGGGTGAAACTTTCAAGTATACCCAATCATCTACTTCAAACTCTAACTCCCTTCTCCTAACATCAGTGTATGATTTCTCACGACTTTGCGCTATTTTCAACCTCTCTTGAATAACTTTCACTTTCTCCATAGCTTAATGAACTAACTCTGGTCCTATCAACCCTGCTTCACCAACTTCAAACCATCCAATAGTAGAACTGTATCTTCTCCCATAAAGAGCTTCATAAGTAGCCATTTGGATGCTAGGATGGTAACTATTGTTGTAGGCAACTCAATAAGTGATAGGTGATCATCCCAATTACCGTTGAAATCAATCAGAAAATCTACCTTGATACCTCAAAACATCATCTCCCCCTTGTTCAAAGACCATCACTTTTTGCTTATGAACATTTGACTTTAATTCAAGTAATATCAAATCTTGGTTTTACTTCTCTTTCACTTCTGACAGTAATGATGATTCAACCCCATTCATAACCACTATTCCTCCTATTGTGTAATCCATTAGTTGAACTCCTAAGTGTGTAAGTCTGTGCACATTGTTTGCTAACTCTTTATTTTCTTTCTCAAAATGGGCGGTACTACCCATAGACAACTTGCTCAAGGCATCAACAACAATATTAGCCTTACCTGGGAGATATAGAATACTCATGTTATAATTCTTGAGTAACTTTAACCACCTTCTCTTTCTGACTAAACGCATACTGAAGACTCTTGTGATCAGTGAATATACCTACTTGAACACCATAAAGATAGTGGCGCCATATTTCCAAAGCAAATACTACGGCAGCCAACTCTAGATCATGGATTGGGTAGTTCCTCTCATGAACCTTCAACTGTCTAGAGGCATAATCTATAACTTTGCCATGCTGCATTAATACATAACCTAAACCAACTCTAGACGCATCACAATATACAACAAAGCCTTGCGTACCTTTTGGTAAAGTTAACACTGGGGCAGTAGTCAACCTCTTTTTCAATTCCTGAAAGTTTTTCTCACAAGCTTCAGACCATTGAAACTTAACAGTCTTTTGAGTCAACTTGGTCAAAGGGGATGAAATGGATGAGAACCCCTCTACGAACCTTTTATAATAGCCAGCCAAACCCAAGAAACTCCTAATATTAGTTGGAGATCTGGGTCTAGGCCAATTTCGTACTGCCTCAATTTTTAGAGTACCAGCTTTAATTCCCTCTCAAGACATAATGTGGCCTAAGAATGCCACCGATTCAATCCAAAACTCACTCTTGGAGAACTTGGCATATAACTCTCTATTTGTTAAAGTCTGGAGAATTATTCTGAGATGACTAACATGATCTTCTTCATTCCTTGAATAAATTAGCATGTCATCAATGAGGACGATAACAAACATATCTAAATATGGTTTGAAAACTCTATTCATAAGGTCTATGAATATTGCAGGTGCATTGGTGAAACCAAAGGACATGACTAGACACTCATAATGACCATAACAGGTCCTGAATGTTATCATTGGAATATCACATTCCACTCTTATTGATGGTAGACTGATCTGTGGTCTATCTTAGAGAAACAAGTAGCACCTTGAAGCTGATTGAATATATCATCAATTCTTGGAAGAGGATATTTGTTCTTGATGGTAACCTTGTTCAACTGGCGATAATCTATACACATTCTAACGGAACCATCTTTCTTCCTCACAAATAAGACCAGAGCGCCCCAAGGTGAGACACTTGGTTGAATAAAACCTTTCTCTAAAAGATCTTTCAACTACTCTTTTAACTCTTTCAACTCTGCTGGTGCCATGCTATATGGCAGAATAGATATAGGAAGAGTATCTAGAAGAATATTTATGCCGAAGTCTATTTCTCTCTCAGGAAGGACTCCGGGTAGATCATTTAGAAAGACTTCTAGAAACTCTTTCACTACTGAAACCGACTGAATAGGAGGTATCTCAACACTAAAGTCATTAACTCAGACTAAGTGATAGACACACCCCTTGGAAACTAACTTTTTCGCCTTAAGGTACGAAAAAAAATAACCCTTAGGCACAGCTGAACTACTCTTCAACTCTATAACTGGTTTACTGGAAACTGTAACTTGACCACTCGAGTTCTACAATCTATTGATACATAACAGGCATGAAGCCAGTCCATACCTAGAATGACATAAAAAACTACCATGTCTAACTCAACTAAATTAGCCATGGTACTCTTGTGATTGACGGAAACAGAACAATCACAATAGACTCTTTTTGCTAGAATAGACTCACCATCAGGTGTAGAAACATTGAAGGCTCAAGAAGTTGCTCAAGAAGAACATCAAAATTGAAGACTTGGATCACATTAGTGACAACATCTGGTGAATCCTCTTGCTCTCGGTGACTAGCAATAGCATAAAGACGATTTCTTCCTCTGCCTACCCTTGAATTAACTCCTCTAGATGCAGCTCTATCTGGTGGAGCAACTGATGAAGACTGGGCTCTATTGCCTTAATTCCCATTACCTTGGCGGTTTTTAGGACAATCTCGCATGAAAGGCACATTCTGACCACACTTGAAATAGCCAGTAGAGCCATCACGACATATGCCTAAGTGGTTCCTACCATACTTAGCACACTCAGGAATCTTAGTACCCCCTTGTGTCATACTACCTTGCGACTTTGCAGGTCTAGCTCTGAAATTCTTGGAATTCTAACTATTGTACTCATATTTGGTTCATGGTGTAGGTGCACTAACAGATAATGAAATAGGTCCCTTTTACTTATGTTGAAAAGAAGACCGATTCACCTTACTCTTTTGGTGCCCAGATTTATTCTCTGATGTCTTAACTCTCTTGTTCTTAAACTCTTCCCTATCCTTTAGCTTGTCCTCCTCAACTTATTGCACATGGATCATCAGCCTTGATATGCCCATGTCACATATTGGCATAGCTGCCATAGTTTCCTTATTTGACAGACGAGGCAACCTATCAATGAATAAACTCATCATGTTCCTCTTGTTGGCAACCATCTCTTTGATTCTCTTAGCTCACGGGGAAATAAGTGTCCCATGAAGGCATTCTCAAACATAGTCCAACTCAAAATCGGTTATGTGAAAGCATGAGTTAGAAAGAAAGTGTATAGAGATGAACTCTATCGCATTAAATGAGTATGAAGAAAATGTGATAGTTCCTAAAATGTTGTAGCCTCCTAATTGTAGATGTGGCGCGCTTCACACCGATAACTAGGACTCTACAGACATGGCTTTATAGACTCTCTTAGAATCTTGAACTTTGTGCTCTGATACTAAGTTTGTCACACCCCGAGCCTACACCCTAGGCGAGAGTGGCACTCGAGAACCATTGTTGGCCCCAAGATAACCCTTGGCCTAGCATACTTACTCAGCGAAAGATTTTACTCAGGATGAATATACTTTAAAAGAAAAACTACACTGCTCAATAAATAACTTAGAATGTAATAAATAACATTCACTGCCAAAGTGGCAACTCAAGTCTCAACTTAACTGAAAAGGTAAAGTAAATACTCTGATCCTGATTACCTGTGTCTGCATCATAATAAGATGCAGGCCAACTGGCATCAGTACATTGAATGTACGAGTATGCGAGTTGGAATGCTAAACACAACTTAAGCTTGAAAAGAATCTGAAAGAAACACTTACCTAGACTTTACTCAACTCTGGAATAACTTAACTCAATATAAAACAATAAAGCAGATGCAATATATAGAAAGCTTGTAAAACAGTGGAAAACAACTTAGTTCGTTAAAGAAAATGCAATAACAAACTCAACATTACTCGTATAATAATGTAATATAGTTTATGTGGGAGTTTCTCTAATAGACAACCACCACTATAAGCCTAAGTGGTGATACAGCGTCCTGCCCACGCTGCCAGAACTGTTCTATACTTTGTCGTCATATAGAATGATTAACTAAGTGTATCCACTAGTCTATGCTAAAAGCATCTTAAGGAGTCATCTAAAAAGTTTGATACTTTACTACCCATGATGGCTACATAGTTTATGGAAATGTGAGTTATCTGAACTCAAACTCGTCCCCATATCAGTGCTCAATACTACTCACAAAATATACTTAGCTCATATGTTTGTAAAAATAAAACTCTTTATTTGGTTTGAGATAATTACTCAAAAACATAGCTTAATAGCTCTTTTGAAAATCTCAGTTTCCTTTCTTGCTCAAGTTTGAAAACACTTTAACTCTCGGGAATACTTAGTTCTCGTATAATCTTTGAAGAATGAACTTTACTTTTACTCTTTACTGAAAATTAGCTCAAAAGCTCTTTTGGAAATCAAGGTATCATTTATTCTTTAAATGTGAAAACATTTATTCTTTGGGAATACATAGTCCCGATATACACTTTTGAAGAAGTGAACTTCAAACTTTACTCTTTACTCAACTCAAAGCTCAAGTCTTAAAACAAAGTTAAAACATTTGTAAAAGACTTTTGGAAAACTTTATGAACTTCTCTTAACTTGACTCTTGACTTCTCTTGACTTGACTCTTAACTTTCCTTCAATTGAATTTTGGATTCAAGGATTGTAATTTGTGATAGGAAAGATTTCATGATGTTTAGGAGTGTTTTTAGATAGTTAAACATGAGAAAAGATCAAGAAATCACTGTCTGGAAACAGGCCTGCGACGCGGAGAAACATTTAAATATTTGGTCACTAAATAACTTTTGAGGCAGAAAGGTCTGTGACCTCTCCGTGACGCGAAGAAAAAGTTACACTTCTGAGGAACAGGTCCGTGACAAGGACCTGGTACCCAGTTTCTTCCCACTTTGTTCCTTCGTCGTTTTCTAACCCCAATTCGCCTAAACTCGGTTCTTTTTCTCAAATTCCCTTTAGATTCAGATACCCAGTATGTATACCTAAGAATCTAACTCAAACAACTCAAGGAAAAATCATTTTAACCTCAAGGAACTCCTTAATCTCAACTTAACTCAAGAACGAAGGCTAATTTCAGGAACACCATTCAAGATTCATCAACTTTCAACTTTCTAGAACGAATTTAGCTAAAATAAATATGATTGGAGCGTGGGTGAACAAACCCAATGCTATGAAAGGCTCACATACCTCTTTAGGGATCAACCCTTGTTGAAATTCACAAGCTAAAACTTCAAGAACGATGAACTTTACTCTTTCTCCTCTTTTCTCCTCTTGCGTTCTTTCTCCAAAAAAAAAAAACGTAGCGTAAATTTCCAATTGTCTAAACTGAACCAAGCCAGTTTAGACCCCAAATAAATTTCTAAAAATGAATTAACTTAATTGGGTATGAAAAATACCATAATGCCCTTCAATAATCCTGATTAGAATTTCCTTATTCGAACAACCCAATTACAAATGGACATATCTCACTCAGACGAACTCAAAATCGCACTAACTCAGCGGTATTGGAAAGATTTTTCCAAGATCTTTCCTACGATATGTGGAAGCATACCTAAATCATCCTGAGCTAGGAGTTATGGTTGTTTGAAGTTGATCAAAAACTCAACTTAACATACTTAACAAATTTTCCAGATTTTTATATTCTTTCCAAAAATGACTATTTTCGAATTTTAACTTCTTTCTAGTTCTTTCAAATAGCGAGGAACCTAGAATGAGTTTCACAAAAAAAGGAAAAATAAATCAATTATCTTCTTTTTATCCCTTTGGTCACTGCAATTCGCAAACCCAATCAAAGATCAAAACTTTGAAAATCATCCACAACTCTATATATAAATCTTAATCAAAAGCTTTAAATAGCGAAAAGGGTAAAATAAAAAATTGAATGCAAATCAAAACAATTAACCAACATATATATGCCTGAAAATTGCAGGAACAATTGCAAAAGAAGCTTCGAATGTTAGAGTGATAATTAAAGTTACACACCTCGTCTAAAGAATTGATCCTTTCCGAATACTTCCTCACCCCCTCTAATTTTGAGTGAAGATTACTGGGAAATGGAAGAATGAGAATGGAGAAATGGAAAGACCTAGAAGAGAGTAGAAAGAAAAAAAGAAGTCAAGGGCATGTGATTTGCTAAAAAAAAGAAATAGTGTACACATGAAAGACCTTGAAAAGAGTAGAAAGAAAAAAAGTAGTCAAGGATAGGTGATTTAGTCGAGGACAGGTAATTTGCTGAAAACAAGAAATAGTGTACACATGTTGTGCATTTTTAGAAAAGCATATTTTTACTTGCAGCAAAACTTCTTTAAATAACATTTTTATTTCTTTTATATTCTAACATAAGTAGAAAAAAATTCTAAAAATATATGTACATATTTAACAAAAAATAAGAAAAATATAAAAATAAAATAAAAATAAATTATGAGCACAAAGTTAGATGAGGTGGAGTAGATTTTTATTTTATTTTATTGTACATGATTTAATTCATTTGATTGATCACTAGATTACACCCTTAAATTCTAGAATCACTCTTCTTGTTTATCAACATTTAATGGATAATTATATAACGATATTGCATGTGCCATTTCACCAAAATAATTTATGACTCGTGTGATTTACAAATCAACTATATAAACTACTAATATATCATTACATTTGAAGAATAATGCAAAGATTATAATATAATAAAATAATGACAGGTTGAAATTACCATACCTTTCCTTTGATTTCTCGCATTTATATGCGAAGATGATCCAACAATAATTGCATATCTAATATAATCTCATAAGCTAGATTTGAGAAGAATCGTAGGTAAATTTGCTCTTATCTTATTAAGCTAGAGATTATTCCTATTAAATCTTCAACTCCAATAAAACATTTCAAAACAAAATGAAAAAGAAACATAGTAATTTAAAAATAAAATCATAATGTCAATAATAGTCCAATTGAATATCTGAGTATTATTATGCAAGATATGATATGTAAAATTAAGAAAATCATATTTATTAATAACCAATATAAATTCAAGCCATCATAACATGAAGGACTTCATTAAACTGAGAAGATGGGCACAATAAATTCAGTCATCTTTCTAGAATGTATTGTCATTAAAATGAGAATTAGTTCATATTCATGTTGGATTGACTGACTACAAAAGTAATCCGTCTTGTCAGAAGACAGGTAGAGAAATATCAACAAAGAATAGGGACGTACATATGGTGTTTATTGACCTTGGAAAGGATTACAACAAAGTCTCGATGGAAGTTCTCTAAGATGCCTGAAGGCTAGAGGTGTACCTATCACTTACATTAGGGAGATAAATGACACGTACGATAGATCCAAACGTAGATTAGAATGATGGGAAGAGACTCAAATCACTTCATAGTTGAGATAGGGTTGCACAAGGGGTCGGTTCCTAGTCCATTCTTGTTTTCAATGGTGATAGAAGAATTGACATCGCATATTTAAGATGAGATCTCTCTGTGTATTTTATTTGTGGATGACATAATACTAATTAATGAGATACACAAGAAGAATTAATGTTAGGCTGGAGGTGTGGAGAAAAACTCTCGAGTACAAAGGGTTCAAGTTATGTAGGACTAAACCACTTGAAGTGCAAATTCAGTGATGCAATAAATGAGAAAGGCATGGAAGTGAGGATTGACACATGAACCTATCCCTAAAAAAGATAATTTCAAGTATCTCATCTTTGTAAATTAGGAAAGTGGCGACGTCGACAGTGATATTACACATTGTATTGGTGCGACATGGACAAAGTGGAAGCTTGCATTTTGAGTCTTGTGATAAAATAGTATCACCAAAACTTAAAGATGAGTTCTATGGAGTGGTAATTAGATTGATGGTATTGTATAGTCAGAGTGTTGACCAATCAAGAACTTCTATGTTCAGAATATGCATATTGTGGTAATGATGATATTGAGATGGATGTGTGGGTATAGTTGGAGCAATAGAATTAAGAATGAAATTATCTGTAGGAGTGGCCATCATAGATGGATAAGATGAAAAAAATAGGACTGATATGGTTTGGACATGCTAAGAGGAGATGCGTAGATGCCCAATAAATAGGTGCAAGAGGTTGGATATAGTAGGCATATAAAGAGATAGAGGCAGTCCGAGAATGCACTAGAGAGAGGTCATAAGTCAAGACATGATAATGGAGTATTGTATTGCTTTTTGAGGATTTAGGTTTGTTAGAGTATGTCGTTGTACAAGTTGTTTTCTTGTACCTTTTACTTTTGATATTAATCATAATTTATTTATTGTGTTTCAATTACCACGTTATTTTGTTGTGGTTCTTTTCCTTTCTTGTAGGCTTTGCAATGTTTGTCTTATTAGTTGGTATGTTTTCGTCTTCTTTATACCTTATACCTGAACTTGATTCACATGAGCACCGAAACCTTTCGAAAACAACCTTTTTGCCTCCACAAAGTATTGGTAAGGGCCTACGTACACTCTACCCTCTCCAAATAACACTTGTAAAATTTCACTGGGTATGTTGTTATTGTTGTTGTTTAATAACGAGGATCCATAACAAGAAGGCTTCAATTGCGTGATTTGAATTCAGTCGAGGCCCTAATATGGATACTGAATCAGTCGAAATCGAAAAAGAAAAAGGCTTACTAAAGGTCCAATAATATTCTTAATCTTTTAATAACAATCTTCATAATAATTCACATAATTTACTTCATAAATAAATATGAGTACACCAATGGATTCCAAAATATGAACCTTAAATACTCCAAGAAAAGATGTTACAAAGTCTTAATTGAGAATGAGGAAAACGAGTCCCTTTATCAAAGCAGGGACAACAAGTTACATAGTTGACATTGCAAATTTATTATCTTTTTCCAACACCCCATCCCCCCTCAATTGACCATCCAACTCCTATCACCCCTAACCCATCATACCCTACCCAATATGGCTCAAATAATGTTTTTTATATGTTGGATTACTTTATCATTGGCTTGAACAAAAATGGAATAAAATGATTAGAGGTAAAAATTAGAAATAAATATATAGAGGAGAAGTCCCAAAATAGAATTCCGATGTTCGTTCCCATATTTGCTGGATATAGATGAAACAGATGGAGTCAAAACCCCACTTCAATATGACATAAACCCACCCCCCCCCCCTCCAAAAAAAAAAAGAAAAATATTGTTTTACTCGAAAAATAAAAATAAAAATGAACTTGTTTCGAAAAATCAACTAAACTTATGACTTGAAAAGAAATCGAATTTCCAAAAGAGAGTCGCCACTTAATTTTTGAAAGAAATTAAGAAAACTTATAATTTTTTTCAAAAGATTTAAACAAAATAAAATCATTTTAAATCCAAAGTGATTCGGGGTTCAATTTACATTCCGATAAGGTGTTAGGCCCTTGGAATGTCCACTAACTTGCGGTTGACCGACAATTTGACTAACTTGAAAAATTAATTAAGTAATAAAAATTCATTTGTTTTTATTTCTTGGAAGGAAATAAACCTAAGGGGTTTTAAAAGAGAATAATTCATGTGTTGCAAGACAACTGATAAAATAAAATAAAACTAAGTAATAATAAACATATAAATATTTTAATTTGAACGTAAAAGGATAAATGACTTTCTTTTGGGGAATTTAATTATATAAAAACCATTCACATAAAAAGGGTTAGTTAACACAAACAATAAATAAATAAATAAATAAGAGTCAAGGAAGAATAAGATTCAAATTTAGGCTTTTTGCCAAATCCCAAATCTGATGGATTTTGGGCCCAAGTCTTGTCCCAAGTCTAACAATAAAGATGCGTCTGATGCAAATTTGGGCCAAATCAGCCCTCTTCTTCTTTATTGAACCTGCTGTATACACCAAAAGTATCACAATGTATATAGTTATTTTTAAGTTGTATATCAGCCTAATCTCTTCAACAATTTGTACGTTTGTTCCTTTTTCCTGTATTTTGCTGCGTTTAAACTTGTACCGCTGTGTTTTGGGCCCGTATATCATGTATACAGAATGAATACTGCATGTAGACATCTCTCCTTTGGGGCTTTTGAGACCTGCAGTTTTAACTTGAGCCCCATATTTATCATCTTCAACTTGTTCACCATTTTCGCAACTTGCCATGGAGGCTGACTCGAGGGAAAGGGGAGATTTGGGGCCTTTATGGCCCATCCAAAATGCCAAGGGAGAGGGAAAGTGTCCACAAAGAACTCGGATGGCATCACATGCAACAAAATGATAGTAAGGATTAGTATTTGAGGCAAAGAAGAAAAGAAACAAACAAGACATGACTTAATTAAAATAAAGTAATCCAACTAATCTGAGAGAAAATGTCATCAAATTCACTACATGACATGGAATAAATAGGTCTAACATTAGACCATTGAAAGCCAAAGTGCAAGGATAACAGTAAGATCCTAAGGGGGTAAACACATACACAATAAGAGCAGCTCACCCCATGAACTAATAATTAACAAATGACAAAATTAACAACATAAAAGAGATAGGAAACATGTTCCATATCAAGCAAAAAAAATAAAATAAAAAAATCACACTTCATTGCATCACTTTTACTTGGACAAGCTTCAATCTTAAATGGTAATAGCTTTAGGAAATTATATGCTAACAAATAAGAGACCAATTTAAGGAAAGGAAAGGATAGATTAGTAGCTATCAAATAAAGCAAATGCAAAAGCGAACCCATAATACTTTAATAAACACGAGAACATGCTGATACATTAATACTTATATGCTCATAATCGAAGGACACATAAAGCTAACTAGTCATCAGGCGAATGCTAATTTTGATGCAAAACATGACTGCATTATTGAACAAATCTTCTTCTTTGAGAACAATAGGCTACTAACTAAGACATAATAAATCATCAAATATCACTTGCAATTTGGGAAAGAAACAAGAACGACAAGTAAAGCGAAAATTAGGAAGAAGCAACACTCCACATTTTAGAAACTAAAACTACAAGTAGTAAGTATTTTCAACTAAAATTTAGACAAAATGGAGATACAGACATGGTTCACACATGACCTACTAGACAGTAAGAATGAAAAGGGGATTCGAAAACGAAGAAGACGAGCTGCTACGTAAACAAAAACAATAGATAAACGACAAACAACCTTGACCTTGGTTAGCTTTAAAAATGAGAACATGCTGATACATTAATACTTATATGCTCATAATTGAAGGACACATAAAGCTAACTAGTCATCAGGCGAATGCTAATTTTGATGCAAAACATGACTGCATTATTGAACTAATCTTCTTCTTAGAGAACAATAGGCTACTAACTAAGACATAATAAATCATCAAATAACACTAGCAATTTGGGAAAGAAACAAGAACGACAAGTAAAGCGAAAATTGGGAAGAAGCAACACTCCACATTTTAGAAACTAAAACTACAAGTAGGAAGTATTTTCAACTAAAATTTAGACAAAATGGAGATGCAGACATGATTCACACATGACCTACTAGATAGTAAGAATGAAAAGGGGATTTGAAAACGAAGAAGACGAGCTGCTACGTAAACAAAAACAATAGATAAACGACAAACAACCTTGACCTTGGTTAGCTTTGCGATTTTATCCTTATTTTGAAAAGAAAGCATCATTAACAGTAGCAAAACAGAATGTAAAATCGGAACTTAAAGACAATGAAAATGGATGAACAAAGATTCTACGACATTCAATCAAGCATACAAGAAGAGGAATAACCGAAAATGGATTCAAACAAAGGAAGATAGGAGCAACAATACTAAAATATGAAACGGCAAAACCCGACTTCCACATTAAGATTGAATCAAGGAAATCGATTAAGAACACATATTATAACAAATTGAAGTCAGCAATTTTAATCTACAAATAACAGTGACACAACAACAACAGAGTAGCGAGATATTTTAGAAATAGAAGAAGACGAGGAGAAGATTATGCAGGAAACGTTACCTTTTTCCGGGTAGGAACTGGGACAATGAGCTCTGCAGAAGCCTTCCACCACTAAGCTTCAAGAATTTCGATGAGTTCCCGTAAGCAACGAACAAGAATAAGAAAGTAAAATCGATTTGGGTGTGTGTTTTACTTTGTGACTTGATGATAAACTTTTGTAAGTTCACTCCCTTTGTAAGCTTTTTCTGGACCTCTATCAACTTCCCAGCCTTTTTGCCTACTCAATGTAAGATGTTCCCTGTTGACACTCAATTTTGGCCCTCCTCGATAATAATTAATTTTCGAGCTTCTTGATTTTTAAACGATTTGAAATAATTATCTTTATAAAATTCAAAATAGTTTCAAGGTTACTTTAAGTAATTTTAGTCAATTTTTATTATATTTTCATACATTTCATATAACTATATATGCAATAGGTATATTTTTATAAAATATTTGAAAAAATAATCATATCAAAAGATTTCTACTTTGTTAAAATAAATATTTTATCAATTTTGTTTCATATTATTTATATTTATTATTTTGAGTCATTTAAATTGGTTTGTTTATAATTAAGTTAATTATCTTATTTCGTTAAGAGTAAGAAGCTCTTTAACTAATTCGTATTGACTCATCTTGTTTAAGATTTGGCCAAAGTTCTCCGATTAAATTTGATTCTGACTAATATTCTTAATTCAAATTGGCAAGATTGCAATCCATTTAGTTATTTCAAATATGACCAATGTTTTCACTCCTTATTGGACCAATTAAATTACCAAATGTTGGGCCTCATATCTGCGATTTTCCAGCAATTTCCAGCAACCCAATTCTCTCCTTCTCCTTTAGTTTCCAATTCAGCCGCCCCAGCCCACTTGACACCTCCTGAACCAGCCCAACTCCATCTACAACGAAAAGAGAAACCCAAGAATGTTATTCCCAAAAGAAGTTAACAGCAATTCGCAGACGTCATCTTCACAGCATCTTCACGCTCGATCGAAACAGCAATAGCAACGCAGGCAGTACGTTGTGTCTACGTTGTCGTCTTCCTCGATGTGCCTTTCAATTCGTACTACCACAACAGTAAAGAGCACCGAAAAAGTCACGTGTTTTCGCCCTCGCACCTTGGGATTGAGCCGCGTAGTGTGCTGAAGACACTTGAATTGATCCCAGCCGTCCACTTCCCCTTTCCTCTTCTGGAATGATTTGAACCTTCAAAAAAAGTATGTTTTCCTTTAATGGTGAAAGAATTTTGGAGTTTTGAAATTTGAAATAGACCCTTGAATTCGAATTCATCCGATTCCCCTTAAAAATCTGCCCTAGTTCTTCTTCTATATATATTTTGTCGTCTTTGTTGTTGAACAGGAGGAATTTTTTTTTAAAAAAAGTCAAAGTTGGAAAAGAAGAGTCAATACAGAGAGTTGGTTTTCTTTGCACAAAATTATACACTTGGGATTTTTGAACTATTCTTGAATTGAAAGGAAAGAAAATTCTTTTACTCAAAGTTGGTTCAAATTTCTGGGTTGGTTGTTTGAATCGAGGTCGAATTTAAGGTTGTGTGGAAGAATTTGGTTGATCCTCTGCTCATTGTTTTCCCGTTCAGCTGTTCGAAAAAAGGTAATATCTCTTCTTTTGTTTATGTTTCATTGCGATTCCGAGCATTATGTGATAAAATCATCTCTGTTGGGTATTTTGTAGCTTCGTTCAGGTTTGGTTTGAATATGAATGTTCATGGCATATTACCTATGTTATTGGGTTCTGGCTGATCATTGTGTTACTCATGTCTTGCTGCAACTAGACGTTCGAATCGGGTTATAGTTGCTTAAGTTTTACTTTCATATTGTTTTGAATCACATGTTCGCTTTGTCTTGATTCCCGTAGTTGATATATCCCTAAGCATCATGTGTTCTATATTTAATTCACCACTGCTTAAGGTTGTTATTTACTCAGGTCTAAGATTTCAAGATTAACTGATATGGTGAATCTATGTGGTGTAGATGGTGTTTTTTGTCGCTTTTGTTCGATTTTGTTGTCATCTTACTGCATTGAATAATTTTTTATATCTCTTTTCCATTGAGTTGATAAAGCATAGGGTCCTACTATTTTCAAGATTGAAGTTTATTTCCAATTTTTTTTTCTCAAATCGTGACCACTCTCTTTTCTTGTTGTCTCAGCGTGTTTGGCCTGTTTATATTTTAATCCCTTAGGTCCTTTGGAGTTTGGATTTGCTTAAAATTCTTGAGGTTTATAAATGTATACGTTTGGAGTACATGTTCTCATATATGGTATTTTGTTGAGTTTGGGTAAGATAATCATCGAAATTGTCTAGTTTCCGCCTGTCTAAGAGAGTATGAGATTCTTTTCTTTAGTATTGTGTTGCTATTTGTTCTATCTTGCCTCTTACAAATTGGTAATATTTGCTTTAGTTTCTTTATGGCTTTTATTTTGGAAGATTTGTATCTTGCTTATATGTTGATTTTCATTTTTATTATTTGTAGCTTTCTTGAGAGGTTATACTTTGTTTACTTCTCTTTTCTTTTTTAAATGGGAGGATTAAGACCAGCGATAAGTTGTTGTCCAGAATGACAGCATGTAAAATTATATTCTTGTTTTCAACTTGAGTTGTGCCTACTCATTCCTTGTTGTGCATACCAATTACATGTCTATCTATGGCTTGCATTAGCAAAGTTCCCATGGAAATGAATTAAATTTCTAGTGTATATGTTTGTTCATGTAGAAACTTAAGGTTCACAGTATGCATTTATTAAGTTTCTTTTAGTCTTCGGCATGAAATTTGTTTATTTTGTCTCTATCACTTTTTTTTTTTTTTTTTTGGATTTGTATTTGTTTTCATTGTATGTCAGATTTCCTTAATTGAGTTATTGTTTCTTTTCAAAGTAATAAAATTTGTATTAGAAGATTTTCAATAAGTTGGATCACTATTTTGGTGTTGTTTTGTTGGCACTTCAATTAAAATTTTATCGATTATGCCCATAACTTGGAACCAAGTTGCAAATAGTTGGTCATCTAGAATTATAGCCTGCCTAATCAGGAATTCATGCTTCGTCTTCACATGCTTGCATTTATTTTGTTTTTGTGATAAGTTGTTATGATTTTTCTTCTTGTCCAAATCATTGTCACTTTGTCTTCTTTGCATGATTTCCCTCGGAGTGAGTCATTTGGACTCCCTTTTTTCTTACATTTTGTTTCGCTCAATCCTATGCCTCTCGAGTCAAAATCGAAGTATAGGTGCAGTTGAGGCAGATTTCAAGCCCAAAAGAGAGCTGTATATACTATGCATACATGATATATAGACCTAATAAAATGAGTACCAGCGACTTTTGGATTTAAAATGGGTTAAAAGCCATCATCTTGGCAATTTTTTAGAATAGGACAGGTTCAACAGATTTTGGAAATTTGGGCCAAAGGCCCAAATCCAATATTCTTTTCTTTGCTCTTATTTATTTGCTATTGCATTTGACTAACACTTTATTTATTTTATGGTTTTAATTGAATTAAATTCCCAAAGATAGTCATTTTTACTTTTTTATACTCAAATTAAATTTATACATAGCTTTAATTTTTTTATTCGTCTGGTCACTTAATTTATTTTCCTTTTAGGAAAATTCCTCTTTATTTCATTTCCCCTTAAGATAATTAAAATGACAATAATAATAAAATAATAATAAATAATCAAAATAGTAATAATAAATGAGTTCTTTTACTTAGTTAAAATTTTAAAAATTAGTCAAAACCATTTTTAGCCAAATCGCCGGTCAACCGCAAGTTAGCGGACATCCCGAGAACCTAACACCTTCTCAAAATGTGCATTGAACTTCGGACCCTTTTTATTTTCAATCGATTTTATTTGTTTAGCTCTTTCGAAAAATCTTAAGTTTTTTCTTGATATTTTACTAAAAAATTAGTGTTCTTTTGGAAATTCAATTTTTCTTGAATCATAAGTTTAATCGTTTTTTCAAAAAACGAAGTCATTTTTCTTTTTATTTATATTTTTGAAAACAAAAATGGCGACTTCGCTGGGGACTTAATTAAGTTCTAGCCATAATATTTGACTTATTTGACTAATTGTTATTAATTGTTGAATTGTTTGTCTGCGCTTAATGTGTTTAAATTGATATAATTGTCATTGCATTCATGGCATTTCCTGCCGTATGTATAGTATATTAAGGACGATTTTTGTATAATCGCAGCTGGACTTTTTATACTCAACCCTTTTCCGAAAGAATCGGCAATTTATTGATACGTCTTGCGTCCAATAGTTGTCGTGAATTCCAGCCTAAGTTGTCCACTAGGGTTCCCGATCTTTCAAAAGCCACTCTTAGCCAGCTAGCGTAGAGTGAAACCAAATCCCTTATTCAACGCATTTTGAACTAAGTTGACCCAACACCCAAGGCATGTTGGGCCCATTAGAAGCCCACCTTGTGTCTATTTGACTCATTTTGGTCAATAAAAGATGATCATGCTTATTTATGTAATTGAAGGATGTATATGTCATTTTTAAATAAATTAATTATCTATGGGGGTGAGGGTCACTTACCTTTGTCTGTTTTTTTTTAAGGATGAATCCAACATATGAGCAGTTGAAGACTCGAATGGTGACCATACCCCAACCCTTACCTCCATGTTTGGTGGAAGTTCATGAACGCGGAAGACAAGAGGAAAGTTCAAGACATAGGCCATCTCCCTCATTAATGGAAATGGTGGCTTATCCCGACTTGATTGGAACAATGGTGAAATTTTGGGACAACGACAACATGGTATTTCAGTTTGGGGAATTAGATTTGACTCCAACTATTGATGAAGTTCTTGCAAGTTATGAGAGTGTCGACATGTGCAACAAGAGGAAACACCAACACGATACTGATCTTCTCATTCCAAAGATATGGGGTTTTGACAAAATTAAAGAAAACCTTTCATTTGTCAAAGCTGAGTGGATGGACAGGCTACTCGGGTCAAATATTCCACTTCGAAAGTTGTATTATCGATTGGACATGCAAGAGCTTACGAGAAGTTCAAAGAAGAGTTTGTCTCAAAAGAAAAATGGAAGAAAACACGCCCTCTCACTTTTTTGATATGCCTATTTGGGACAACGGTGTTTCCCCAAGGACTAAACTACACCATCCATCCAAGTGTAGTAATGGTTACTCATGCTATTTTTAATGGAATAGGCTACGGGTCTGCAAGAAAGTACTACAATTTGGCTCCCATGATCCTTACTGACATTTACAGGGCATTGGATTGATGTAAAAGCGGCATATATCTCTTTCAAGGGTGTAACCTAATACCTCGATGTTGGATGATGAGACACTTGGTCAAAGTTCATAATCCAACAGAACCAGATACCTTGGAAAGACCGAACAGACTCGAAAGTCACGATTGGTGGGTGCAACGTAATCATTTCAATAAGACTGAAGGGCAAGAATTTTGGTACCAGAGACTTCAGGGTTTGAGAGAGGAAGATGTGCAGTGGTCGATCCAATGCTTGGTAGTAACAAAACAAATGGTGATCCGAAGTGGAAAGGCCCTCTACTTGATATTTGCTGGGTTAAGAGGAACTCGGCCATATGCTCCTTCTCGAGTACTTAGACAACTAGGAGGGAAACAGGAGCTTCTTCAAATCGAAGACATGACAAGATTTGTGATCGATCATGAAAATGGCGAAGTCATTTTTACTAAAAAGATGCTTCAATTATGGATAAATCTAAGGGTATTGGGTGAGCCGGTGCCAAACAGGTTTCGTCCTGAATGTTCTAAGGATTACAAGGAGTGGTTAAAGAAGAGCCTCGCCGGAACTATCGAACCCAGTCTAAACGTTTCCTATATTATTGCAGATGTTGGAGCCAAATATCAAATTTGACTTCATCAACTCCAAGAAAAGTTTGATAGAAATGAGTTGGAGCATCAGCATCGGCACTTAGAAGACGCCGAAGTCATAGCTCAATTAAAGAAAGATCTATAAAGATCCATGCAATGCATGTCAGAATTGGATAATAGCATGGGACAACAGATCCAATCAATAGAGAGGTTCAGATATCAAGAAGGGGCTTGGTTGGAAAGAGATCACCTATGGGCGAATAGATACTCAATGTGGGAAGTGGTCAGCATCGCCAAGAGGACCAGACTTGGTAAAGGATCAAGATGAGCTTGAAGTTTGTTATCATCCCCTTCGTGGGATTTCTTTATTTGTACTTTGCTTTGTAATTTACTTTCCGAACTCATTTCCCTAATTTTATGTTGGTCAAACATTTTAATGATACTAATGAAGTATTTTGGGGGATAATAAATTTGCTTAAAAAGACATATACATCCTTCAATTCGCTAGGCATACCCTTGGCGCAAAAGGGCCACATGCATGTTAGGATGTGATATTTGTCTGTTTACTAGTGTGCTTTAGCTGTTTATGTGGTGTGTTACTTTGAATGAGGACATTTTTTAGCCCACTCCTTTTCAAAACTTTTTCGAAAAATCCCTACAATACCAAATACAAGTCACTACCAAATATTTGACCAAAATTCCATAAGTCTTGAGTTTCTCAGCCAGAAATAAAATCCTACTACTAAATCCTAAAACATTGCTCTGTCGTCTCAGGAAGGTAAAACTGCCGCTAATATGGAAAAAGGCAAAAGTGTCGAGGTGAAGGCGACTGAGGAAAATTTAAGGATGAAATTGCATCGATTCAAACAAGAGATACGAGACATGGGAGAAAGAAGAATAGAAGTAGAACTAGCCACCGCAATTGCGCAAGCCAAAAGTACAACAGTAGACGCGAAGTTAGTGGCTAAAATGGCAAGATATGCTATCAAAAAGGAGGAGACGATTGTTATGTGGAAGGAACATGATGTCTTCAACAATGATATAACCATGAGACTTCAGAAGATACACGAAAAATGCTTTTTATCTAATCAAGAAGCCAATAATGGTCCCAAAGACATTCACCCTAGAACTAATGAAGAAGATACTGATGAGGAAGCCATCTATATGCCTCCCTTCCTAGGACGTCTGAAAGGAGGAGACAAAAATATCACACTCCTAGCTTATGAGCGGACACATAGCGTAGGGGTAAGAGTTGTACCGCGTGCTCTCATTTACAAGCACCTTAAGGCTTCACGCATACTGAAGCCTCTCGAAGGAACCACTTTTGGGCTTGGTCATAAAATCTCTCAAAAGATGTGTGCCCACCACCCGAACCAAAGTGGACACATTGTAGAAGAATGTGTGGAGCTTAAGGCAGCAATCCACAACCTGATCAACATTGGAAAGATCCCGTATATGCGGGGTGAGAACATCGTCCTTACCTGTGACCAACTGGAGCACAGTATGTCGGTCACTGAGAACACTTTGTTTTATTTTCACTACTTCATGCCTTTCAAGAAAACACTATTGGAGATCTACGGTCAGTTGGTTCAAAAAGAGGTCTTGACCTCTATCAGAAAGGATTACAAAGCAATCGATCTCGTTGGAATTGAAGTCTGGAAACCTTGCCCTTATCATGATGCCATAGATCACAACATTGGAAGGTACCTCGAGTTTCGCTATGACATGGAATCTCTCATCAACATGGGAAAGATTTAAGTTGACTTTGTCCCCTGCGATTAATGCGACAGTCAGAAGAAGAAGCTTTGATGAAGGCACCATATATCTTTTAGGAGCTTTATTGTGTGTTTTTTTTTTACTTTCCTTGTAATCTTCAAGAAATGAATGAATGAAAATGAGAATTTTCTCTTGTATTCAAACTATGTAGGGCCTGAATTCTCCCTGGGAGATACGTAGGCAAGCTTTCAAGGCCTGGCCCTATCCTTTTAAAATTATCTTTTCCCCTTCATTTTACAAGGAAAAATTGAATACATATTAACAGATGCCGAGATATGCAGCAAGAAGACCTTAGCTCAACGCAATTTAACCTTTCTGAGTCAATAGCCCTAAAATAAAAAAGAAAAGAGCAAATTACTGCTTGTTCAAAAATCAGTCCCCATTATTCGTGGGTTAACATATTCTCAAACAAAGCAACTCTTTTGTGTTTATATGCCCTCTATGTGATATTTTGCATTATTTGTCCTGAATCAAAACTAACAGATTTACCTTCGAGTTGTTTTCCTCAATAGGTAGTTAGAACTGATATGTGTTGATAAGCTGGCTGAACACCCATATTTTACAAGATCAAAAGGTCTTACAGATTCCTTCCCAAGTCAAAGTTCTCGAAAAGGCAAGTCAACAATGGGCGATAACGTTGGGGATACCGGCTTAACAGATGTTGTTGTGGCTCAACCCATCATCGCCGATCAGAATGAGTTAATCATACAGTTGATGCACCAGATCGCTGAGATGCGGGTTGAAATGCAGAGAAGGCAAAATTTGCCCAATCCAGTTTTTGCTTTCAATGCTTCAACAGATAGATGGCCTCCACTACCTGTCCTCTTTCAAGTGCGGAACAGGCTCAAAACCCACCCTCCAGTCCTGCTCATAACCCCTCAATCATCGACTTAACCACCCAAAATCGCCATTATGCCTCCGCCTCTTATCAAACACCACCCTCTCCTCAAAATACCAACCTCCAAGTTCCACTTCCTCCCCAAAATTCCAACCTCCAAACTGGTCCACCATCTCAGAACCAAAACATTAACAACTCGTAAATTTCCCTCCGTCACTAAAATTAACATACCAACCCCCAAAATTTTCCCCAAAACCACCAAGCCACTCAAAATGCCCAAAGTACTTTCATTGCCCGACCACTACCCCGAAAATCCACTTTCCGAATCCCGATCCCCAATATGCATGACGCCAATGATTCTGAGCTCGACCATTAGAAAGAGCGAGAGAGAGAGTGGAGGTTAAAGGAAGAAGCCACCAAGCTGGATATGGAAGAAGAGATCCGAATAGCCATGAAAGAGTTGTAGTGTATTCCTGAAGTCGCCGGTTTGAGTTATGAGGATTTATGCATTCATCCGAATTTTGACCTCCCGGAATGGTTCAAGGCGCCAAATTTTACCGTTTTCAGAGGAATAGGGAATCCCTTGGCGCACTTGAGGACCTACTGTGACCAGCTCATGGGATTTGGAAGAGATGAAGCTTTACTGATGCGGCTTTTTAGCCGAATTCTGAGTGGAGAAGCTCTGGAATGGTTTACATCTCATGAAACAAGACAGTGGCCTAACTGGAATGCTCTGACTAAGGACTTTATCGAACGGTTCACCTACAATGTGGAGATCGTTCCTGATCATTATTCCTTAGAAAAAATGAAGCAGAAATCAAATGAAAGTTACAGAGAATTTACTTACAGATAGAGAAAGGAGGTGTCTAGAGTTCGACCTCCCATGTCTGAGAAGGAAATTGTCGAAGTATTTGTGTGGGTTCAAAAGCCTGAATATTATGATAGAATCATGTTGCTCGTTGGAGCAAAGTTTGCTGAGATAGTCAAAGTAGGTGAGACATTTGAAGACGGATTAAGAACTAGAAAGATTGCCTGTGTTGCTGCCTTGCCCGGATCTTCGGGTTTGTTAAAGAAGAAAAGAGAAAATTTGTCTTCTATCTCTTATGAGAGTAAGAAGACCCCAAGGAAATCCTTATCATACCAAGGTCGTTCTCTACCTTCACAGAGTTCGTACCCAGCTTGTCATGCACAAGCCGATTACCAAAATACCCCTCCCCCTAATTATCAAAATACCCCTCCCTCCAGCTATCAAAACACACCCCTTTCTATCTACCAAACTTTCCCTCCAGTTTACCAGACTCCACCATATCACTATTGAAATGCCGCCCCAAATGTGCCAACGTTTAGGAAAATTACCAAACTCCTCCCATAATGTACCAAACCCTAGCTCCACTTTATCAAAATACCCCCTGAACAACCAAGCTCCACAGCCAAAATACCAAACTAACTCATATCCTAAATATATAGCCCCTCGTCCAAACACTCCAAATTATCGTCAAATGCCTCCTTCTCAACAAGGCAATTACGATGCCCCTGTCTTAGATTTAAGAAGAAGCCTGCTAGAATTTTCATACTATTAACTGCGGCATGATATATTCATCCAGTGAGGCCTAAGTCAACACTAGCTCGAAATTTTACAGACCTGATCAAAGGTGCACATATCACTCTAACAGTGTTAGGCATGATACCAAGGACTGTATCAACCTAAAGCACAAAATCCAAGACCTGATTGACCAAAAACTGGTCTCTCTCCAGACAGTTGCGCCCAATGTCAATAGTAACCCTTTGCCAAATCATGGGGGCGTCACTATCAATATGATAGAGACGGATGACAATTGGTGTGTGACAAAGACAATAGTTTTGATCGCTCCTAATGACCTGGAAAGGCCTGTAGCTTCGTTAAGCATTAAAGAGAAGAAAGAGTTTGTGATTCTGACACCTGAGAAGGTTGTTGCCTTGGTGCCATAAGAAACTCTTGTCCGACCAAAGTTTGTGATTGAAACGGTTGTTACCCAGGGTATGACCAGATCCAGCAATTGCTACACACTAAAAGAGTTAGCCAGGGAGTAAAGAAGAAAGATCAATCTAAAAGGTCAACTAGTGAAGCTGAAGCAGAAAAGCTCTCGAGAAAGATACAACTGAAAGATTAATCGATCGTAAAGCATATGGACAAAACACCAGCTCAGATTTCTGTGTGGGCCCTGCTGATGAGTTCACAATTGCATAGGCAAGCTCTGATGAAGGCTCTGGATGACACTTATGTGCCTATGGGCACCAACAGCGACAATCTAGCAGCCATAATAAACCAGGTTATTTGAGGACATAGAATCAGCTTTTGTGACAAAGAGTTCCCTTTGAAGGTAAGATGCACAACAAAGCTTTGCACGTCATTACTATGTGTCGAGACAAGATAGTAAATTGCATCTTGGTCAATGATGGATCTGGTCTAAATATTTTCCCACTTTTGACTCTGAGGCAACTTAAATTTGACTTGGAAAAGCTTCATCAAAACCAAGTCAATCTGAGGGCTTTTGATGCAGTGTAAAGAGACACATTGGGTGTGGTTAACTTGGATATTCAGGTGGGTCCTGCGGAATTTAATATGGAGTTTCAGGTGTTGGATATCAACACAATTACAATTTGCTTCTAGGAAGATTGTTTATCCATATGGCTGGAGCTGTGTCGTCTACCCTTCAGCAACTAATGAAACTTGTTTGGAAGGACCAGAAATTGGTCATTTATGGTGAAGGCAGTCATTCTAACAAGTACACACCGATCTTTGATGATGTCTCTCGAGGTTGTGATTTCTACACGGTTGAGCTAGTAAATGCCACCGGTGATGACTTAGCTCCACAACCTCCTATGCCTTCTGTGTACAAGATGATTTCTACTGTTATGCTCCGGAGTGGATTTGAACTGGGTTTCGGATTGGGAAAGCACATTCAAGAAATTATCAGGCCTATCCAAATCCCCACCAAAGGAGCAAAGTTTGGTTTAGGGTATGTCCCTACAGATGATGAGGAAAGGATAAAAAACAAGAATATTGATCAAGCATTGGCCAGACCAATTCCTCATACGTACCAGTCATTTTTGGTGTGAGAATATGTCGATGATGGTGGTCTCGGGGAAGGAATCTAAGGCCTTTTTGAGGAGATTGATGCGGTCAGCAAGGAAGAGGCTGGGACATCGGGCATCCATGATGCAGAACCTGAGGAGCAATTACAAAATTGGACTTCCACACCACTCCTAATTTCCCGCTCATCTGGGTAGAAAGGACATATGCTTTTGTTTTTTTAAAAAAAAAATTGGTGGTAGTTCGGAAGAGGCCCGAGACTCACCCTTTATACAGTCTTTATTTGTTTGAAGTTATTAAATTCCCTTGTGATGTTTAAAAAGGTAAAATGGCCCTCGTCTATGGCCAAAGTGGTGCTTGTCTTTCAATTTAAATAAAAGTCTCTTTTATCAAAAATTTGTTTAGTTATCTATTTATATTATACCTTCATAATTTTGTTTGTTTATGATTTCAGTAATATCAATTTAAAACATGCCAATGTCATGTCATGTCACGAGTCAAATAAACAAAATGAGGTACCCGAACATGTTGCCAAAGAGTTTTGACAATTTGAGAATCAACACAAGCCAAATCTTGAAGAAACTGAGACTGTGAATTTCAGAGATGAAGAATGTGTCAAGGAAGCTAGAATCAATGTCCATCTGACCGAAGCTCAAAGAAGGCACCTGGTTCGTTTGCTCAGAGAATACATTGATGTATTTGCTTGTTTTTACAAAGATATGTTAGGGCTGAGTACAAATATAGTGTCCCACAAGTTGCCGATTAAGCCAGATTTCAATCCCATAAAACAAAAGACTTGGATGTTCAAGCCTGAGTTGAGTTTGAAGATCAAAGAGGAGATTACCAAACAAATCAAGTCTCAAGTAGTGGAAGTGACGCAATATCCCACTTGGTTAGCCAATGTTGTTCCGGTTGCCAAGAAAGACGGAAAAATCATAATTTATGTTGACTACAGAGATCTCAACAAAGCTAGCCTGGAAGATAATTTTCCATTATCAAACATTTATATTCTCATTGATAACTGTGCCAAGCATGAGATGCAGTCGTTTGTGGATTGTTATGCGGGCTATCACCAGATCCTAATGGTTGAAGAAGACACAGAAAAGACAGTTTTCATCACACCCTGAGGTGTATATCATTATCGGGTGATGCCTTTTTGTCTCAAGAATGTTGGTGCTACTTATATAAGGCCCATGACAACCATCTTTCATGATATGATTCATAAGGAGATTGAGGTGTATGTAGATGATATCATAATCAAGTCCCGCGAGAGTTTGGATCACTTAACTCACTTGAGGAAGTCCTTTGATCACCTGCGTCGATACAATTTGAAGCTAAATCCCGCTAAATGTGCTTTTGGAGTGCCTGCTAGAAAATTGTTGGGATTCATAGTTAGCAGAAGAGGCATTGAACTTGATCCTTCCAATATCAAAGCGATTCAAAAGTTACTTCCTCTGAAGACCAAGAAAGAGGTGATGAGTTTTCTGGAAAGGTAGAACTACATCAGTCAATTAATTTCTCAGTCCACCGTGGTGTGTAAGCCAATCTTCAAGTTGCTGAAAACAAATGCCCTGACCAAGTGGACCGAAAAATGTCAAACTGCTTTTGATGCCATTAAGAATTATTTATCCAATCCGCCAGTGTTGATCCCTCCTTGTAAGTCCTTTGTTGCTATATCTATTTGTCTTAGGTAATGCACTTGGATCTGGCTCGGTCAACATGACGAAACTAGGAAGAAGGAGGGAGTTGTTTATTACTTGAGTAAGAAATTCACTCCATATGAAGCGTGTTACCCTCTTTTGGAGAGAACATGCTTTCTTTGACTTGGATTGCTCAGAAGTTGGGACATTATTTGTCTTCTTCTACCACATACCTTATTTTCAGGATGGACCCATTGAAGTATATTTTCCAGAGAGCAATGCCGACCAGAAAGTTAGCTAAATAGCAAATGCTTTTGAGTGAATTTGACATTGTGCATGTGACTCAGAAGGCGATAAAAGCACAAGCCTTAGCTGATCATATTGCGGAGAATCCAATTGATGAAGAGTATGAACCACTCAAGACTTATTTTCTTGATGAAGAAGTTGCATTTGCGGGTGAAGATATTTCTGAAGCATACCCTAGTCGGAGGGTATTCTTTGATAGAGTGGCAAATCACCAAGGGAAAGGTATTGGAGCGGTCTTAGTGTCAGAAACAGGCCAGCATTATCCTATGGCAGCTAAACTCAAATTCGATTGCACGAACAACATGGTTGAGTATGAAACTTGCATCCTTGGTCTGAAGATGGCAATTGATATGAACGTTCATGAGTTGTTGGTTATCGGAGATTCAGATTTGCTAATTCACCAAGTTCAAAGGGAATGGGCCATGAAGAACCCAAAGATCACACCGTACGTGCAATATATACAGAAGTTGTGCAAAAGGTTTCGCAACATTGAGTTTAGACACACTCCAAGGACATAGAATGAGTTGGCCGATGGTCTTGCCACCATCACATCAATGATTAAACATCCCGTTACAAGTTATATTGATCCAGTGGATATAAAGGTAAAAGAGCAACCTATCCACTGTTCACACGCTGAAGCAGAACCAGATGGTTTGCCTTGGTATTTTGACATCAAGAAGTATTTAGAGATCGGGACCTATCTTGAGAATGCAATGTTCAACTAGAAGAAGTCTATACGCCGTATGGCCCTTAGTTTCTTTGCAAGTAGGGAAATCCTTTATAAAAGGACTCCAGATTTAGGTCATCTCAGATGTGTTGATGTTAGTGAAGCTGCAAAGCTTCTGGAACAGATACATGCGGGAGTTTGTGATACTCACTTGAATAGACTCACTTTGGCAAGAAAGATCCTCTGAGCTGGTTGTTTTTGGATGACTATGGAGCACGATTGTTGCAAGTTTGTGCAGAAATGTCATAAATGTCAAGTTCATGGTGATTTGATTTGAGTGCCGCCTTACAAACTCAACGCTAGGAGTTCACCTTGGCAGTTTGTAGCTTGGGGCATCGATGGCATTGGTCCAATAGAGCCAGCCGCCTCCAACGGACACAGATTCATTTTGATTGCCATTGACTACTTCACTAAGTGGGTGGAAGCAGCTTCGTATAAGTCGGTGACCAAGAAGGTCGTAGCTGATTTCATTCGCAACAATTTGATATGTAGGTTTGGAGTACCCAAATCCATCATTACTGACAATGGAGTGAATCTCAACAGTCACTTGATGAGAGAAATATGTGAACAATTCAAGATCACTCACTGAAATTCGACTGCTTATCGCCCCTAAATGAATGGAGTTGTTGAAGCCGCCAACAAGAACATAAAGAAGATATTGTGGAAAATAGTCGACAATCGCAGAGGTTGGCATGAGATGCTGCCGTTTTCTTTGTTGGGTTACCGAACGACTACCAGAACATTAATTTGAGCCACTCCATACTTGTTAGTATATGGAACGAAAGCAGTTATACCTGCAGAAGTTGAAATACATTCGTTGAGAATTATCCAGGAGGCCGAGTTGACTGATGCTGATTGGATTCGCAAACGGATTGACCAGTTAACCTTGATTGATGACAAGAGAATGGTTGTTGTCTGTCATGGTCAACTGTATCGACAGAGAATGATTCATGTTTTTCACAAAAAAGTAAGAGTCGGGATATTCGAAGTTGGTCAGTTAGTTCTCAAACACATTTTCCATCATCAGGATGAGTACAAAGGAAAATTCGCACCAAGTTGACAAGGACCTTATATGGTTCGTAAAGTGTTATTTGGAGGTGCCTTGGTCTTGTCGGAGATGGATGGAACATAATGGCCAAAACTGATCAACTCAGATGTTGTCAAGAGATATTATGTGAGAGTTTTATTTTGTAATTCTGTCATATCCTTATAATCGCTCTATTTGCTTGTAATATCTTTGTTTAGAATTTTATCCCGTTTTAATGAACAACGTCTGACCTGAATTCTCAAGAATGAATTGCGTAGGCAGCCTATGTCGGCCTCGGTCACCCTTTTATCCCCTTTTAATACTTTTTTTGTATTTGAACTACGTTTGACCTAATTCCTGCTGCAACGGGATACGTAGGCACCATAATGGTTCGGTCATATTTCCCGTAAGATTTCTATTTCTCTTTACAATGAAAACTGGGACAGAATTTTTGAGAGAGACTCAAATATTCTCAAGAAGAAGATCTCCCCAACAAAGTCAAGACTAAAGTTACCTTGAGATTCGCAACTGGGACAAAATTTTTGAGAAGATCTATTTGCTCACCGACAGTTAAAGATACATCAAGACAGTTAACTGGGATAGGAATTTTTGAGGATGACCTCAAAAAATTTTCAATAAAGTTCATCCGGAGTTTAGAACAACTTTGAATACTTCCCAGCAAATAATCAGATAGACCTCAAAGCATCAACTTAAAAGGCGTTCGCTAAATGCTCGATGTGACATGACACTTGGTAGTGACCTTTTCCAAATATTACTTCTTGGAAAAAATCTATTTTTCTTAAAACTTTCCTTTCATGTTTCAATTATCTTGCGTAAAAATGTTTTGTCTTATCTATCAAGAAGCGGTAGATTAGAAGAATCAATCGGAGATAGCCAAGCAAGGAGCAGACAGCTGAAGAGATAGACATAGATCAGTTCATATCAAACTAACAATTTTTCTATGGATGCAGGAAAGATTTTATGCTTCTTATACCAAGGAGTTGGGAATATGAGAAACATTATTTTATTCAAATTCTCAGCAAAGCAAGATTCATAATGAACATTGCAACTATAATCGGAGATAGAACAAACGAAGACCACAAAGAGAGCAATATTATTATTTTTCAGCAACTAAAAATACCTGGAGGACGTTTATCCGCATTACATTATCATAAATGATAATATTCTTATCTTGAAAGTCATTTATATTGCATTGTCGAATGAGATAATGCCACTACTCTAAGAGTCAATAATATCGTATTGTCGATTGAGACGACACCACTACCCGGAGAGTCAATCATATCGTATTGTCAAATAAGATGATACCGTTACTCCGAGAGTCATTTTATTATATTATCAATTGAGACAATATCGCCAACCAGAAGATCACCTACGTTGCTCGGTGATGCATTATCTTCGTTCGGTACCGGGGATGGCATCATCAGAAAAGATGATCATGCATAGCCGTAAAGAAAGAGTCATGCATTGCAAGAGAAAGAAATCATGCACAGCAAGAGAAAGGGTCGTGCATCACAGAAGAAAGAATTCCTGCATTGCAAGAGAAAGAATGCATTGAAGAGAAAAATGTCATGAATAGCAAGAGAAAGAAGTCATGCATCATAGAGAAGTCATGCATAGCAAGAAAAAGAGGTCATGCATAGCAGGAGAAAGATTCATGCATAGCAAGAGAAAGAAGTCATGTATCGCAGAGAAGTCATGTATAGCAAGAGAAAGGGTCATGCATAGCAGGAGAAGAAGTCATTCATGGTAAGAGAAAAAAAACCATGCATCGCGAGAAAATCAACATTGGCTGCATCATCTTCATTTGCAAAAACGACATCAAGAGAATCATCAACAACTACATCAAGAGAACTGTTAACATATTACATCGGCTTATTTAATTACTTTGACATCAAAGAAAGAGTACATTGAAAATTATATTGCAAATATGAGACGCAAGCCTTGTTTGATTTACGTCAAATCCGATAAAGTTGAGGTCAAATGTTCAAGGAGAAAAATTATTTGTCAACATGGTAAAAGACACTATATCTCCATTTAAATTGCATTTTTATGCTAATGAGTCTTATCTCAAGCTTTGTCAAGAGCATCCGAGAGGATGAATTCTCAAAACAAACCACAGGTGCGGACGACATAAAAAAGGATGCAACACAATGTGAAACTTTTTATTAGCAGCGAACTGGGACGCAATCCAAAGAGGAGTGCCAAACTCTTAGACACGAGCAAAGGAGCGACTTCCACTCCAATCAAACCACACCCTATCAGAAGGCATATAGATTTATCTTTGGGTTTGTCGAATTCAGTTTCGCATTCGAATATTTTTGGTCTCTACCGAAAGCAGCTTTCCAATCTGAGTGACAATGCACCAAGAGCTTTGGAAATTATGTCCGTGTAAGTTCTTATGGGTGTGAAGTGCACCACATTCATGGCTAAGAGTTTGCAAGCCTTCCTTTCATACTTGACTTACTTTGTCGCTTTTTCAGAACCAAAAGGTTATCTTGCAAAATAGATTTCCTTTACAACCGATGAGTCGAACTACAAGTAGCCTGATTCCTTGAGTTGAGGGATATGTAGGAGGGATCAATATGGAAAACTTGGTTGTATTTCCACATTTACTCTTAAATCCTATTCTCGAGAATTCCGATCTCTTCATAATTCGATACCAGTATGACTTATGAATTCTTTCATAATCGTGTGCTAAATCAAGCATATCAAACTACAAGTGGTTTGAATTCTCATATAGCCTGAGATATGTAGGAAACCCATTTATGGGGTTTGACCATAATTCCTAAAGCTCGTACCAAATTCCTTTTCCAAAAGATGAAGATGTGGTCAGTCAAAATTAGGTTCGTCAATTTCATTTTCCTCGGATTTCTTCTATCAATCCAAGCAAAAATGAGGGACAGTTATTGACACTCAATTTTGACCCGGGTTGCTAGGTAGAATTATCGCGTAAAGAAAAAGAGTAACACTAGTCGGTTTTGGTATTGGTACTATTGTTGTTAATGGGTATTTGCGCTGGCAATTGGAGAAAAAATGGAATTGAGAGAGTTGGGATGCTGGGCTAATTGTGAGAAGTGGGCTGGGATTGTTTAACTAGGGGTTGGGTTTGCTGGAAAAGTTAGAGAAAAGGCCCAAAATTTGGCCTTTTGATGAGTTTAAGATGAATTGATTAGGTTTGGCTAAATTTGTAGTTAAATAATATCCCCAAATAAATTTCAATTGTAACAAAATCGAATTCAATCGATGAATTTGGTCGAAACTTAAACAAGATGCATTAATGTAAATTAATTAATGAGCTTCTTATTTTTTTTAAAAAAAATAAAATAATTAGCTTAAGTATAAACTAATCAACTCAAAAATATAAGTATTAATTAACTAAACCAATTAACCAATAATTTAAGTAAAACCAAAATCTTTTTTGAGATGATTTTTGAATATTCATAAACTACACTAATTATATACAATATTAAATAAAACATATATATTGTTTAAAAATTATAAATTCAATTATTTCAAATCGTTTCAAATTTTAAGAAGCTCGATGGTTAATTTATATTGTGGAGGTCCAAAATAGGGTGTCAACAACTATCCCTCGTTTGACTTGGATTGATGGAAGAAATTCGAGGCAAATGAAATTGATGAATCCTATTTTGATCGACCACATATTCATCCTTTAGAAAAGGGATTTTGGTACAGACTTTAGGAATTATGACCGAACTCCGAAAGTAGGTTTCCTACATATCTCAGGGTATATGAGAATTTAGCCCACTTGTAGTTCAATACGCTTGATTTAACACACAACTCTGAAAGAACTCAAAAGCTATCCCGACATCAAATTATGAAGGGATCGGAATGCTCGAGAATAAGATTTACAAGAGAGTGTTGGTTCCAGAGGAGTGACAAGTATGTCGAGTATGAAAAAGAGGTTTGCAACCTCTTAGCCATGAATATGGTGCACTTCAAACCCATAATTAAGAACTTACAGGGACATAATTTCCAAAGCTCTTGGTGTATTGTCACTCGGATTGGAAAGTTGCCTTTGTTAAAAACCAAAATTTTTTAGATGCGAAATTGAAATCGATAAACCTAAGGAAAAACCCACATGCCTTCTGATAGGGGTGTGGTTTGATTGTGGTGGAAGTCGCTCCTCAGCTCACGTCCTAATAGTTTGATACTCCTCTTCGGACTATGTCCAAGTTCTCTACTAAGAAAAAGTTCCACGTTGTGCTGCATCCTTTTTTATGTCATTCGCACCTGTGGTTTGTTTTGAGAATTCATCCTTTAGGAATCTCTTGACAAAGACTGAGATAAAACTCATTATCATAAAAATGTAATTCAAATGGGAGATAGCGTCTTTTACCGTGTTGTCACTTAATTTCTCTCCTTGAACATTTGACGCTGGATTCCTCCAGTTTGACGTAAAGCAAATAAGGCTCATATTTCATATTTGTAAGATAATCTTGAATGTACTCTTCCTTTGATGTTGAAGTAACAAAATAAATTGATATAATATGTTACTAGTTCTCTTGATATCATTGTTGATGGTTCTTTTGATGTTGTTCTTGCAATGAAAATGATGCAGCCGATGTTGATTTCTTGTGATGCATGATTCTCTCACAATGCATGAAGATGATGCTTTCTTGACTTTCTTGAAAATCGTGTGTCCATTACAGCTCATGATTTGTTAAGGATTTGGAGATGTCATTACTTGTTTTGTGCATGGCAAACTCCGATGATCTCTGCAATAAGCCAGATGGCTTGATAATAATCCAACAGTAATGAGGTGAATACTTGATAATAATCCAACCGTAAGGAGGTGGATGGCTCGATGATTGTCCAACTGTAACGAAGTGCATGGCTCGATGATTATCCAACTATAACGAGATGGATGGCTCGAGGAATATTCCTACTAAAACGAGGTGGATGCTCGATAATATTCCAACTATAACGAGGTGGAGGCTCGATAATATTCCAACTGTAATGAGGTGGATGGCCCGATAATATTCTAACTGTAATGAGGTGGATGACCCGATAATATTCCAATTGTAACGAGGTGGAGGCTCGATAATATTTCGACTGTAATGAGGTTGAGGCTCAATAATATTCCAACTATAACGAAGTTGATGGCTTAATAATATTCCAACTATAACGATGTAGATGGCTCGATAATATTCCAACTGTAACGAGGTGGATGCTCAATAATATTCCAACTGTAACGAGGTGGATGCTAGATAATATTCCAACTATAACAAGGTGGATGTCTCGATAATATTCCAATTGTAACGAGGTGGATACTCGATAATATTCCAACTATAACGAGATGGATGACTTGATAATATTCCATCTGTAACGAGATGGAAGATCAATAATAATCCAACTGTAACGAGATGGATGCTCGATAATATTTAAATTGTAACGAGGTGGATGGTTCGATAGTATTCTAATTGTCACAAAGTGGATGGCTCAATAATATTTCAACTATAATGAGGTGAATGGCTCGATAATAATCCAACTATAACGAGGTGGATGGCTCGATAATAGTCCAACTGTAACGAGGTGGATGGCTCGATAATATTTCAACTGTAACGAGGTGGATAGCTCAATAATATTCCAACTATAACGAGGTGGATGACTCGATAATATTCCAACTGTAACGTGGTAGATTGCTCGATAATATTCCAACTATAACGTGGTGGATTGCTAGATAATAGTCCAACAAAGTTGAAAATAGGAACCTGAAATGGACAAACAAATATACGAACCAATGTTACTTTCCCTCACAACGCTTATAAGACAATGTTACTTTTGATCATCTTCATCTTTGATGTCGATTTCACATATGATCCTGACTTTACCAATACTATCACCTGCAAAGCTTGATACTAAACATTAGTATCGATGATAAAGTAAAGAATAAAATTAAAGATAAAGTGCTAGAATAAGTCATTCAGCTTATCAAGATCAGGTTGTGGCAAGCCTAATTGTGACTTTGATCGTGACTCATTACTAGCGATCCTCCAACACGTTATTTCTTAAAACTTTGAAAGAATCTATTAGCATTTGTTTTCAATATTCCTACAAAATAAAAAAACTATTTATAAATCACTTGAGGCAACATAATGAAATGAAGATAAAATGAGCCGAAAAATTTATAAATTCTGTTGATGAGGCCACGATGGGTGTAAATGACGCCTTTTGTCACACTTGACAGCTTTACATTGCCATTTTTGTGACTTCGATGTTCCTGCATCCAAAGATAAATTCTTAGTTTGAAATACTGATTTGTGTTGGTCTTATCTTCATGCTCCTTCATGCAGTTTACTTACACGCTCCTCTGTCCTTTGTAAGATAGTCTTGATGGAATTTTTAAGCACCCTCCTCAAAAATTTTGTACTAGTCTAAAATACGAAAAAACTCTTGTAACTTGATTTGTTAAATCTAAGGTTGCTCATTCTGGAATTTTGAGGTCCCTCCTCAAAATTTTGTCCTAGTTTGCCTCAAGATTAATAAGTATAAGTCTTTTAACAAATAACATTTTTGTGGAATTTTTGAGATGATCTCAAAAATTCTGTCCTAGTTGCACATTTCAACATGATTTCCCACTTGATTCTCTAGAAGATGTAATCTTGTGGAATTTTGAGATCCACTCAAAAAACCTGCCAAGTTGCATTTTGATCTTCAGTCTTAACTTGTTGAAGAAGTCTATCTTCAAATGAATTTTTGAGATCCTACTCAAAAATTATGTCCAGTTTCTATAATAAAATAAATAGAAATCTTACGGGAGATATGATCGAGCCGTTGTGGCGCCTATGTATCCCATTAAGGTAGGAATATGGTCAAACGTAGTTCCCATGCTCAAGGATTAACAAAAATTGAAAATTTTGATAAGAAAATGACCGAGGCCAACATAAGTCTCCTACATATCTCATTTTTGAGAATTCAGATCGAACATAGTTCAAATACAAAGAACATATTGAAAGTTGAATAAAGGGGTGACTGAGACCGACATAGGCCACCTATGTATCTCATTCTTAAGAATTCAGGTCAGACATAGTTCATTACAAGTGTGATAAAATGGGAAGAAAAAGATTAAATATACATTTTCAAAAGAAAGATAACAATAACTTCGTATGCAAAAATCTGGCCAATACTGGGCATATTTTTTGACCTTTGATGATGAATATCTTCAAATGACTCTTTTCAAAAATGTCTTGCACTTAATCTTAAGCATCCAATATGTGATCCCTTGAGGTGGTTTCCTCAATATAGATTAAATTGTTGTTGATCATGTTTTGAATCTTGTGTTTGAGGGTTGAACAATTCTCTATGTCATGTCCAACAGCTCCAGAATGATAAATACATCTGTGGTCAGCCCTATAAAATTTTCCCAAAGGATTGGCTGGTCTCCTTCTATAGGATGGAACATACCCATCACTCTCAACCTTTCATAAAGTTGAGTTTGAGATTTCCTTAATGGTTTAAATACTTTAAGGGCCTTCGTGAAGTTTGGACGAGGGAATCGTTTCTGATTGACATTGTGGTTTCGATATTTCCTTTGTGAAGCTGACTGCATATGGGTAACTGTCACCACAGATACCTCTTCTACTTTTCCTTTAACATATCTATGTCACTAATTTTAGTAGTTTTTCTGTTAGTTTGCAATGCAATAAGGTTTGTGACCTTTCCAGTCTTGAAACCATCTTCCAAAGCTTCTCCGACCTTGACGATTTCAACAAATTTTTGACCCATCATGCACAACATTCTTTCACAGTACTCAAGCTTTTGAGTTCGAATAAACAGTTAAGTGATTTCACGTTCAGAAATAGGAGGTTGATCTCTAACAACCTCTTTTCTCCAACGAAGAGCGTACTCTCAATAGTTTTATGTAGACTTTTGTTTGATCTTCTCCAAATAGTAGCGATCAGGGGCAACTTCTACATTATGTCCAAATCTTTCATTGAAATCCTTTAAGAGTGCATTCCAACTAGTCCATTGTTTTAATTCTTGCGATATAAACCACTATAGAGCTTCTCCATTTAGACTTCGACTGAAGAGGCACATCAACAATGCTTCATTTTTTCCAACTCCCACGAGTTAATCACAATAAGCCTTAAGATGTGCAAGAGGATTTCCAGATCCATTAAAAGTGATGAACTTTGGCACTTTGAACCCTTTCGGAAGGTCCAAATCTGGATGAATGCGTAAATTTTCGTAGTTCAGCCCCACCTCTTCTGAAGAGTAATCAAGTTCTTTTATCACTTTTGCGATCTCTTCTTTCATGATATGCTTAGTCTTTTCCTCTTTGACCCTCCACTCCTTCTCCTTCTCTTGGTAGTGGTCAAGTTCGAAATAGGTAGTATAGTGAAGGTGTGGTTCGGTGTTGATTGGAATATAAAAAGTGACTTTTAGAGGTAAGGGTTGAGCGTTTGGTGGATTTGCAGTGCCTTTTGCAGGGGTCTGGTACATGAAATGGGATGTTTGAGGATTGTTGACATTTAAGCTTTGAGATGAAGGGAATGTTTGAGATTTGTTAGCATTTTGATTTTGAAGGGGATGGAAGATTTGAGGGTTGGTATTCAGGTTTCGAAGAGGAGGCAGTGTTTGGTATGAAGTGCTAGCATGATGAAGATTTTAGGTGGTTAAGTCGATAGTGGAGAGATTTTGATCAGGGTTGGAGTGTGGGTTATTCAAGACATGATCCGAGTTTGAATTCAGAGGAGGAAAGTGGAGTGGAAGTCGTCCATCGCTCGGAGTGTTGACATCAATAGCTGGGATAGGAAAATATTGCTTTTTCTGGAGCTCAAACCTCAACTCAGCAATATGTTGCATAAAATGTGCAATTAACTCATTTTGTTCAACGGTAGGGGGCTGGACTATAGTAACTTCGGTCATGCCAATATTCTCACTATTCTGAGTCATTTTTCTTTTTCCTTTCAACAAATTTCGATGGAATGAATCTTTGAGACTTTGAATGTTCAACCAATTTCTCAACACAAATCAGTTTTGAGTACCTGGAAAGTAATGTGTTAGTTTGTGTAGGTAATAGGTAATACAAGATATCACACACAACGTAATAAGCACACAAGAGTTGCTTCATTCGAAGATAAATTAGCCCTCGGATATAGGAGATGACTAAACAGATAGAAATTTGTCTATTTAATTTTGGAATTAGTGAATCAGGAATGTTGACTTGCATTGAGTCAAAATTACTTTGTATCTTTCATTGTAGTATTTTAGATTTTTGATTGAGATGAAATTCCAATCTCCTTTTAAGAGTCGGAAAAGATAGAGTTTGTTGGATATAGATGAAATAGATGGAGTCAAAACCCCACTTCAATATGACATAAACCCCAAAAAAAATAACATTGTTTTACTCGAAAAAATAAAAAAAAAATGAACTTGTTTCGAAAAATCAACTAAACTTATGACTTGAAGAGAAATCAAATTTCCAAAAGAGAGTCACCACTTAATTTTTGAAAGAAATTAAGAAAACAAATAAATTTTTCAAAAGATTTAAACAGAATAAAATCATTAGGCCCTCAGAATGTCCGCTAACTTGCGGTTGACCGACAATTTGACTAAAACATTTGACTAACTTGAAAAATTAATTAAGTAATAAAAATTCAATTTGTTTTTATTTCTTGGAAGGAAATAAACCTAAGGGGTTTTAAAAGAGAATAATTCATGTGTTGTAAGACAACTGATAAAATAAAATAAAACAAAGTAATAATAAAAATATAAATATTTTAATTTGAATGTAAAAGGAGAAATGACTTTCTTTTTTGGGAATTTAATTAAATAAAAACCAATTCACATAAAAAGGGTTAGTTAAGAGTAAAGGAAGAATAAGATTCAAATTTGGACCAAAGTCCTATCCTAAGTCTAACAATAAATATTGCCTGATGCAAATTTGGGTAAAATCAACCTTCTTCTTTTTTGTTGAACCTATTGTATACACCAAGTGTATCTCACTATATATACTCATTTTTAAGCTGTATATCAGCCTAATATCTACAACAATCTGTAAGTTTGTCCCTTTTTCCTGTATTTTGTTGTGTTTAAACTTGTATCACTGTGTTTTGGGCTTGTATATCATGTATACAGAATGTATACTGCATGTAGACATCTCTCCTTTGGGGATTTTAAGACCTGCAGTTTTAACTTGAGCCCCAACCTGTTCGCCAGTTTTGCAACTTACCATGGGGGATGACCTGAGGGAAAAGGGATATTTGGGGCCTTTATGGCCCATCCGAAATGCATAGGGAGAGGGAAAGTGTCCACAAAGAACTCAGATGGCATCACATGCAACAAAATGATAGTAAGGATTAGTATTTGAGGCAAAGAATAAAAGAAACAAGCAAGATATGACTTCATTAAAATAAAGTAACCGAAGTAATCTGAGACAAAATGTCATCAAATTCACTACATGACACGGAATGAATAGGTCTAACATTAGACCATTGAAAGCCAAAGTGCAAGGATAACAGGCAAAAAAAATCACACTTCATTGCGTCACTTTTACTTGGACAAGCTTCAATCTTAAATGGTCTTAGCTTTAGGAAATTGTATGCTAACAAACAAGAGACCAATTTAAGGAAAGGAAAGGATAGATTAGTAGCTATCAAATAAAACAAATGCAAAAGCGAACCCATAATACTTTAATAAACACGAGAACATGCTGATACATTAATACTTATATGCTCATAATCGAAGGACACATAAAGCTTACTAGTCATCAGGCGAATGCTAATTTTGATGCAAAACATGACCGCATTATTGAACTAATCTTCTTCTTAGAGAACAATAGGCTACTAACTAAGACATAATAAATCATCAAATAACACTAGCAATTTGGGAAAGAAACAAGAATGACAAGTAAAGCAAAAATTGGGAAGAAGCAACACTCCACATTTTAGAAACTAAAACTACAAGCAGTAAGTATTTTGGACTAAAATTTAGACAAAATGGAGATGCAGACATGGTCCACACATGACCTACCGGACAGTAAGAATGAAAAGGGGATTTGAAAACGAAGAAGACGAGCTGCTACATAAACAAAAATAATAGATAAACGACAAACAACCTTGACCTTGGTTAGCTTTGCGATTTTATCCTTATTTTGAAAAGAAAGCATCATTAACAGTAGCAAAACAGAATGTAAAATCGGGACTTAAAGATAATGAAAATGGATGAACAAAGATTCTACGACATTCAATCAAGCATACAAGAAGAGGAATAACCGAAAATGGATTCAAACAAAGGAAGATAGGAGCAACAATACTAAAATATGAAACGGCAAAACTCGACTTCCACATTAAGATTGAATCAAGGAAATCGATTAAGAACACATAGTATAACAAATTGAAGTCAGCAATTTTAATCTACAAATAACAGTGACACAACAACAATAACAACAACAACAACAACAACAGAGTAGCGAGATATTTTAGAAATAGAAGAAGACGAGGAGAAGATTATGGAGGAAACGTTACCTTTTTCTGGGCAGGAACTGGGACAATGAGCTCTGCAGAAGCCTTCCACCACTAACCTTCAAGAATTTCGATGAGTTCCCGTAAGCAACGAACAAGAGTAAGAAACTAAAATTGAATTGGGTGTGTATTTTACTTTGTGACTTGATTCTAAACTTTTGTAAGCTCACTCCCTTTCTAAGCTATTTCTAGACCTCTATCAGCTTCCCAGCATTTTTGCCTACTCAATGTAAGATGTTCCCAACCCCTAAGAATGAAGAAGGAAAGGGTTTATATAGAGTAGGATTGAATTTGGGGGGAAACAGGTGAGAAAATTTAAATGGATTTCGGATGAATTCCCATTCAAATTTCCAATTCCTTGACGAGATAAGGTTGGAGCTGTCAATAGTACAATTTTCCAACGGATTGAAATTAACAGTCGCTTAATCTTGGGCAAAGGACAAGCGAGGCAGCGGATTGCTCCATCTGTCCCCATTCGAGAATCTTTTCGTACGGAGAGGATACGTAGAGAGGAGAGAGGGGCGCGACTGATTCGATTCAGGGTTTGGGTGACGCTGCTGGAGATTTTGGGTTTCTGCTCGTTCACCGCATTGCTGGGTCGAATTATCGCATGAAGAAGAAGAGTATAGGGGTCGATTTTGGTATTGGTACGTTGTATTGCTGTTGATGGGTATTTGGGCTGGCAATTGGAGAAAAAATAGAATTGAGGGAGTTAGGCTGCTAGGCTGATTGTGAGAAGTGGGCTAGGATTGTTTAACTAGGGGTTGGGTTTGCTGGAAAAGTTAGAGAAAAGGCCCAAAATTTGGCCTTTTGATGAGTTTAAGATGAATTGATTAGGTTTGGCTAAATTTGTAGTTAAATAATAGCCCCAAATAAATTTCAATTGTACCCAAATCGAATTCAATCAATGAATTTGGTCGAAACATAAACAAGATGAATAAATATAAATTAATTAATGAGCTTCTTATTTTTTTAACAAAATAAAATAATTAACTTAAGTATAAACTAATCAACTCAAAAATATAAGTATTAATTAACTAAACCAATTAACCAACTATTTAAGTAAAATCAAAATCATTTTTAAGACGATTTTTGAAATTCATAAACTACACTAATTATATACAAAATTATATAAAAAAAAAAAAAAAATATATATATATATATATATATATATATATATATATATATAATTATATATAAAAAAAAGGACAAAACTATTTAAAATAACTTGAAAAAAAATTGAATTTTATAAAGTCAATTATTTAAAATCGTTTTGAATTTTAAGAAGCTCGATGGTTAATTTATGTTGTGGAGGTCCAAAATGGGTGTCAACAAATATCACACTAGAAGGAGAAACTATTCTTTCATTTAAATCTTATCTCAATTTAACTGTTATACATCTTGGCCCAACTTAGATGGAATACGAAAGTTACTATATGTAGGTAGTTTTATGTTTTATAAGAACCAATATATAATATTGGTTCAATCAAAATAACTCTTTCTACCATGATGAGGATTCAGATACTTGATTTCTATTCTCTGTAATCTTTCATTCGTATTTCTTGAACATCTATTGTAGAAATTTTTTGTCCAACTATTTGTTTCTTATTTCTTAAACTTATGATGTGCAAATTACTAGTTGTTTCTGTAAGTTTGTAATTGTTAATTTGCGCGCTTGCTGGATATAGTTTCTATCTACCCTATTTTGTCGCCACCAAACCTAACTCCTGCACAATCCATAGAGTTTATAATGCTCTAGCACTTCTTCAGGTATATTAACTTATTTTCCATGTGGACTTTTTATCAGTGATTCTTGATACTATTTATATTATTCATTTTGTTGGTGATCTTAAAGTAATGAGTTATTGTCAAGAGAGGTATCGAAAATTGGATATGTTTTGCTTTATTGGTATTTGATTGGTATTAATGCCAATTTGTATTTGATTGTTGAACCTTCGAAAGAGAATTGAAATTTTAGTTACGTATGAAAGCTCTATACTTGGATTTACCTTATCTATTACTTGTAGACAAAAGGAAATTATACTTGTGTTGTCTTTTCCTTAGAGTTCACAAATATCAAGTTATAAAGACAATCCTTCCAAGGTAGTCACTGATGTCCATAAAGAGTAAGAAATGAAGATTACATGTTTGTTGCCTTAGGTTCATTGAAGAGCTAGCTGGTGCATGCAGTATAAGAATGTTGTCTTAGATAAATATCCCAGTCCATATTATTCACATAAAAATACTTTGTGACCTTCAAAAACTTACAAGTACATCTTTTCTAAAAGAAAAAGGAATAAGATATATGGACTTCATAATCATGATGTGTTCTCAAAATCTGGATAGTCTTTTGTGTGATGATAGTTGCAATTGCAACCAATCATAGTTGTGGTATTTGGTTTCCCTTGAATAGATCCTTTTGAGAGTTTTCTACTTTGCAATGAAAATTCCTTTGTATTTTTTCCCCTTTCTTAATACAACAAGCAGGTCAACATCTTTTAAATATTTGAGACTTATAAGCTTAGGTGCCTTTGGTGCCATCGTGAAGGTAATATGTTTACAGCATTTTCAGACATATTGCATTCACAAGGACACCAATGACACCTAAGCCTGTATGCCTCAAATATACGAAAGGTGTTGACTTGTTGTATTAAGAAAGGAGTACAAATACAAAGGAATATATTCTGCAAAGTAGAAAACTATCAAAGAGATTTATTCAAGGAAAACCAAATTCACAACTATGATTGATCACAGTTACACTTATCATCACACAAAAGTCTATCCAAGAGAACACATCATTGATTATTTGTTTCTTTTTTTTATGGAAGATAACTGACAAGTTTGTCAAGGTTACAAAGCATTTTTGATGAATAATATGGTACTGAGATATAGATATTTAAAGACAACATTCTTGTGTTGCATCAGTCAGTGCTTTAATGAACCTAAGGACACAAACATGTAATCTTCATTTCTTCCTCTTTATGGACATCAGTGACTGTTAAGGATGAACAGTCATTATTACTTGACAGTTGTGAATTCCAAGGAAAAGAAAACCCAAGTGTATAATTTTCATTTTTCTACAAGTAATTGATAAGATAAATCCAAGTATAACGTCTTCATATATAAATCAAATTCCAGTTCTCCTCAAAAGATTTATCAAACAAATGCAGAGTGTAATTCGCAAACCCAATCAAAGATCAAAACTTTGACAATCATCGACAATATATAAACCTTAATCAAATACTTTAAATACCTCAAACAATAAATGCAAAATAGATATCGTTTCAAACCCAAAAGGGTAAAAGAAAATTGAATGCAAATCAAAACAATTAACAGACATATACCCGAAAATTGCAAGAACAATTCGAGAAGAAGCTTGGAAAGTTAATGTGAAAAGAAAGCATTGAGAGAGTTCCTTTAGACTGATGGCGTTAAAGCGTTTTTGTTGCCTGCAATACCAAGTACAAATGGGTAGGGGCTTTCAGGAAAAAAAAATTGTCACCTGCACATTACTGTACAATAAACGTGTTTATCAAAATTGTCTAAACTTCATAGCATGAGAATAAAGAATGACAAGAATGGAATACCTTCTCATAGCCCTAGGTGTGTTGTAGTTAGATTTTAAAAACTTATTTGTGCACTTCCTGATTGATTTGCATTTGCAAGAGGAATAAAATCTACAATTATAATGGAATACTTCTCAAAATACATGTAGACATGCAGTGATAGTATCAAATGAGTGCCACAATAAGGGGGTCAAATCCTTGAAAAGTTCCCTCGTTTGGAAAGGGAAAACAAAGGCAATAAGTAATGATACTCAACCCTTATTAACTTTGTTTTCCTTTTTTCCAGAAGAGGGAACTTTTCCAGGAATTGGCTCCCTTATTATGGCACTCATTTAGTACTATCATTGCATTCATACAGGTATTTTGAGAAGTGTTTCATTATTATTTTAGAGTTTATTCATATCTCAAATACATATGATTGCTCAGGTATAACTCCACACTGCAATTACAGTATTTCTTATGTCTGTTCAAACACACATTTCTTCAGTGATTACTGATTACCCTTGCTTCACACTGAACCATTAAAATCTAGGAATATAAAGAAGCATTTCTACCTTTTACAGCAAAGCTATTAAGGAAACATCTTAATGACGTATCAGTTACAGTTACTAAGGAATACAAATGGTTAAAATTGAAAATGTCCTGTATAGTCCTAGTTTTCTTCCGTTTCATCTTGTAGAGTCTTAGGATGATATTTATGAGAAATTCAACAAATGCTGATGAAAGAATAACAGATTTTAATAAGCAAAAACAACACAATGCAAACTGTAAAAAGACTATTGGTACACGATTTAGAATTCCCTTAACATGATATGACAACAAAGTAATAAAATTAGTGCTTATATCGTCTTCTCAGTGTTACACCTTTATTTGACTTTAGCTGTAGCAGATTGATTTACATATTCATATATAAAACTAAAAACTAAAAAGAAATTAAAAAAAAGATTAGTTTTAGAAATTTAAATCAATCCACATAGACATCAGAAACCGAGATTGAGTTTCACAAAAAAAGGAAAAAAATCAACTATCATCTTTTTACCCATTTGGTCACTGCAATTCGCAAACCCAATCAAATATCAAAACTTTTTAAATCATCCAAAACTCTATATATAAATCTTAATCAAAAGCTTTAAATACAGAAAAGGGTAAAAGAAAAAATTGAATGCAAACAATTAACCAACATATATATGTCTTTCACGACCCAGACCGTCGTGATTGGCACCCACACTAACACTCTGATGGGAGAATCACTACTACAATCCAAACCAAGCAACTAATCCAAAACTAAGGCATTTAAGCATAGGAGCCAGAAATAAAAGCTAAAAACGAAAGTTCCCATAAACTTCAACAAAAGATCTAACAACCAACAATGCGGAAGCAATAATCTAGAACCTGAAAGTCAATATACCAAAACATCTAACAACGAACCAAGTCTAAATAAGAAGGGATACAACCCCAAACTAATGAACTACTCAACTAACTAAATTAACTGTCTAAGTCCGAAATTGGTAGACATAGACGAAAGAGAATCCATGGCAGCCCGAAAGAATTGGCTCACTCATGAATTCGAAGGAATGATCACTGATCTCCTAAGCGAGGTCTGTCAGTAGCCGCTTGAAGATTTCCTATACTCAACAAAAATAAGAGAAAGTCCAGAATAAGTACACAACCACAGTGTATTGGTAGGATCATGCGGCTATCCCACTAGTGCAACATAAACAAATCAAGACAACAATCTAATTGCATGCATATATATCAACATACATAATATTATCAATATTTACTAACAACGATCAGTTTCACATTTTATATCACATCATTGGTCCTCTCATGGAACCCAAACCTAAATAGTTAGCATGTCGAAACGTGGTAACCGATCCCATATTTATGCCGAAATGTGGCAACCGATCCCATATTTATGCCCAAACGTGGCAATCGATCCAAGTTAGTTATGTCGAAACGTGGCAACCGATCACATTCAACACACCACAATCACAAACACAAGTATATCTTTAAGATCATACATTTAAGTCATGATTTCATGACAAACATCATTCCTCTATCTCATTTACATCAAGTGTGATCAATATTGCAACATTCATACATATACAAGTATCATAATGAGGAAAGAACAAACATACATCACACAATCATAGAATCACAACCATCACCTACCTCGAAACAAGCTTGAAACCCTAAGAAATTTGATCCTTCCCCTTTTCAAATTAGTTCCGCTTGTTCTTAGTCTACAAGCAATCATAACAACACGGGAATCAATAAATAATCATTAATTACCCAAATTACTAACAATTCTATGAACCCTAGATCAAATCCATGATCCCAATCATCCAAATTATGGATGTTTCCACCATAGAATCTATATCACAACCTCCCCCATCATTAATTACCCATTCTATTACGTTCTATAGATCGAAAAATGAATTAGGGGAGTGAAAAGCTTACCTTTAGCCTCAAGAATGGTGAAAAATGAGTAGGAGTCACCTAGGGTTCATTCCTTAGCTCTAAAAGTAGAAAGGTGCATAATGAGGTCATTTAGGGGTTTATTAAGGACTTCATGTCCCGTCGAGCCCGCCACAGCGGCAATGCCAGAGCGGAAAAAAAACCCGCCAAAGAGGCCAAAACGAAACATAGAGCTATTTCAAGAATTTCAAAATTTCCATTTCAAAACACACTTCTAACCCACGACGATTAGAAAATACCATTTACGCTAAGATCGATTTCAAGAGTTCTACTCGCCCGAATTCAATTATGTAAAGTCGTATGGATTCCTTAGCGATTTATCTAACTGCTCATGTAATAAAAACCAAAAATGATTCACCCAATTGTTACCATATTTTCCTACACCTCAAAGACTCCGATTTCATCCAAATCTAGGTAGGGAAAATCCAAATACTACGAAAAAGTTTTTCGGCCCCAAATTTTCCCCAGCTGTCTTTTCAATAACGATGAGAATAGGTCATTACAATAGTTACCAATTTACCCATCACTCGTCCACGAGTGACAAAACTTAGGAAAAGTAGGCTAAAGAAAGAATGAAGTAGTACCTGAATCAACGAACTACTGGGGATACTTGTCTCGGATGTCCCTCTCGATTTCCCAAGTAGCTTCCTCAAATGAACGATGCTTCCATTGAACCTTCATGAACTTAATCTCCTTAGTTCTCAACTTGCGTACATCACGATCAAGAATTACCACCGATTCCTCCTCATACTGGAGGTCCTTGTCTAACATAATTGAGTCCCACTTAATAATATAGTCCCCGTCATCATGATATCGCTTCAACATAGACACATGAAATATCGGATAAACACCCGATAGATTAGGAAGTAAAGCCAATCTATACGCTACCGGTCCTACACATTCAAGAATCTCAAATGGACCAATGTATCTAGGACTTAGCTTACCCTTCTTATCTAATCTCATCACCCCTTTCATAGGTGATACCTTAAGAAAAATATTTTCACCGGATCGAAACTCCATGTCTCTTACCTTGTGATTCGCATACTTCTTTTGTCTACTCTGGGCTGCTAGAAGCTTAGCTTGAGTACTTCTCACCCTATCTTGAGCATCCTTCACTAAATCAACCCAGAAAGGCTTCACATCGTCAGCCTCAAATCATCATATGGGTGATCTATCCCCTCCCATAGAGTGCCTCGAATAGTGTCATATCAATGCTAGAGTGACAACTATTGTTATAAGAAAATTCACAGAAAGGTAAGAACTTATCCCAATGTCCTCCAAAATCAATCACACATGTTCTCAACATGTCTTCCAATACTTGAATAGTCCTTTTCGATTGCCCATCTGTCTGTGGATGAAAGGTTGTACTAAAAGTGAGTTGTGTGCCCAATTCATCATGCAGCTTCCTTCAAAACTTGGATGTGAATAGGGTACCACGGTCTGAGATGATAGAAAGGGGCACCCTATGCAACCTTACTATCTCTTTCAGATACACTTTAGCTAATTGTTCAGCATTATAACCTATTCTTACTGAAATAAAATGGGTTGATTTAGTCAATCTATCAACCACAACCCAAATAGAATCAAACTTCCCCAAGGTCTTGGGAAGACCAACCATAAAATCCATGGCTATTCTTTCCCACTTCCATTTCGAAATTGGCATTCTTTGAAGCAAACTCGCAAGTCTTTGATGTTCATACTTCATTTGTTGACAATTTTGACATTTCGCCACAAACTCCACTATGTCTTTCTTCATGCCCGGCCACCAATAAATTCGCTTCAAATCTCTATACATCTTGGTCACACCCAGATGAATAGAATATTGCAAACCATGAGACTCTGCCAACAATTTCTCAATCAAGTTATCTAATTTAGGGACATAAATTCTCCCTTTAAAATTGAGCATACCATCCACATCAAGAATGGTCTCTTGTGCCTTACCAATTGCAGTCTTCTTTCTAAGTTCCTCCAAATTCTTATCCTCAAATTGTTTGGCCATGATCTCTTCCATGAAAGTGGCCCTTACCTCAATACTAGCTAACACCCCACCTCTTTCTGAGATGCCCAACTGCATGAACTTAGACTCTAAGGTCTGAATTTCTTTAGCCAAGGGTCGATTGGCTACACTTAAGCAAGCTAAACTACCAATACTCACCATTTTCCGACTCAAAGAGACTGCCACCACATTAACCTTGGTCGGATGGTATTGAATGGTCACATCATAATCTTGAAGTAACTTCATCCAACTTCGTTGTCTTAAATTCAGATCCTTTTAATTGAACACATGCTGCAAACTACTATGATTAGGAAATACCTCACACTTGACCCCATAGAGGTAATGCCACCATATCTTAAAAGCAAACACTACTGCTGTCATGCGTTGGATAAGTCCTCTAATGCACCTTCACTTGACGCAAGGCATAACCTATAAAATTCTTATCCTGCATCAACACAGCATCCAAACCAGAATGTGAAGCATCACAACAAATAATAAAGTATTTACCTTTCACCAGTAATGCTAAAATGGGAGAGGAGGTCAAGAGATTCTTGAGCTTTTGAAAGCTCTCCTCACATTTTTCAATTCATTCAAATAGTATCTCCTCTTTGGTCAAATTAGTCAAGTGAGTGGCAATAGAAGCAAAATACTTCACAAATCTACGATAGTAGCTAGCGAGCCCCACAAAACTCCTAACTTCCTTCATAGAGCTAGGCCAAACCCAATTCTTAAATGCCTCAATCTTTTGAGGATCTACCATTACCCCTTCTTTTGAAACTACATACCCCAAAAATGTAACCAAATTCAACCAAATTCATACTTTGAAAATTTAGCATATAACTTTTGTTTCCCAAGAATATCCAAAACAGTACAAAGATGGTTGGCATGCTCTTCTTCACTTTCGAATAAACCAAAATATCATAAATAAAAACTATAACGAACAAATCAAGAAATGGTTTGAACACCCCATTCATCAAACTCATGAAAGTTGCAGGTGCATTGGTCAAACCAAAAGAAATAACCAAAAATTAACGAGTTCTAAACGCCGTCTTGGGCACATCCTTAGGCCTAATTTTCAATTGGTGGTAACCGAATCTCAGATCAATCTTGGAGAAAATCGTTGCCCCTTGCACTTGGTCAAAGAGATCATCTATTCGAGGCAAAGGATACTTGTTTCGAATAGTGACCCTATTCAATTGCCGATAATCTATACACATTCTCATACAACCATCCTTTTTCTTAACAAACAAAACTGGAGCACCCCATGGGGAAGCACTAGGACGAATATATCCCTTCTTAAGAAGCTCTTGGATTTGATCCTTAAGCTCTCTTAATTTCGCCGGAGCCGTGCGATATGGAGGAATAGAAATGGGTGGCGTACCAGGCTCTAAATCAATGCAAAAATCTATATCTCTATCCGGAGGCACACCAGGCAAGTCATTAGGAAACACTTCACTAAATTCAGACACCACAAGAATAGACCCAATGGATGGGGCCTCAATCCCAACATACCTAACACGAGCCAAATAAGCCAAACAACCCTGCTCTACTAATTTTCTAGCCCAAATAAAAGATATAATCTTACCTTGCTTAGGCTTGTACACCCCTTCCCACTTTAACTTTTCCCTTCTCGAAATTTCCAGAGTTACAGACTTAGTATTACAATTAAGCACAGCAAAATTGGGGGACAACCAAGTCATGCCTAAGATTATGTCAAAGTCAATCATATCCAAAATCACCAAATTAACCCAAGTCTGAAAATTCATAAACAAAATAGGACAAGTACGATAGACATGGGTAACTATGAATGACTCTCCAACTGGGGTATAAACATGAATAGGGGCATCAAGTACATCACAAATCATATTAAACTCGGAGGTAAATCGCACATATACATAAGAATAAGTAGAACTCGGATCAAATAACACGTTAGCCATCCAATCACAAACAAGAATAGTAGCTGTGATCACCATGTCGGACGTCTCTGCCTCATTCGCGCCCGAAAAAGCATAACACTGAGCTCTATCAACAAGACGAGCCACTTCCCTACCTGGTTACTTGTTACCCCTACACCGGTTACCATTACCATTTCCTCTACCTCCACGGTGATTACCTCCTCACCTACCTTGTAGACGTCCTCTACTATTATTACCATTCCTCGCAGGCACCATTGCTTTAGACTGTTGTTGTACACAACTGGGTGGGGACAATATCTCCTCATATGTCCAGGTTCACCACAGTTGCAGCAAGTACGATCAAAAGATGGTCTCTTGCCCGTCAAAAGCACAACACTCTAACTATTCTGAAAATTATGAGATGGAGTTCTCGGGTAGTTATCTATAGAGGCGGGCATAGCGGATTGAATTGGCTTGGCTACAAGTGTTGGCCTTCTAGACCCCTTGGAGTAAGAACCTTGAAAGTTGCTCGGATTTTTTTCCTTTTTTACCCAAGCCTTAGCTTAACCATCTCACCTCACCCCCTCCACTTTCTTAACATAGTTTGTCACCTCATTAAAACTCCTTCCTGTAGAAGTTATAAGAACAGATAATACTTGCAACTCAGAATTCAAACCTCTAATAAATAATCGGAACCTCTCCTCCTCAGTATTAACCAACTGCGTAGCATATCTAGATGAAGCATGGAACTTGGCCTCATAAGCAGCCACAGACATACCACCTTGCTATAAAGCCATAAATTTATCCTTCTTACGATCCCTCAAAGTTCTAGGAACATATTTTTTTGGAAACAGAGCATGAAATTGGGTCCAATTAAGTAGAGGTAAAGTAGAAGATCTGCACTCCATATAAGCTCTCCACCACTGCTTGGCCCCACCTTAAAGTTGGAAAGACACGAACTCAACCCTATGTTGGTGAACAATACCCAATTTATGTAGCCTCTAATAACAGTCTAAGAAAAACTCATAAGCATCTTCAGTCTTAGAACCAAGAAATACCGGAGGCTTAAGCTTCAGAAACTTAGTCAACATGTCATGTTCATTTCCCGTCATCACATAACCCAACAAAAGACGGGAGAAAGCATCATTACATCCCATTCCACCCGTCTTGGGCGCAGTGCTCGCAATAGGAAGATTAGCGGGAGCTTGAGTTGCTTAAATAGACAAAAGCATTTCGTACCAACTAATCCCTTAAAAAACGACATGATCTGTTGAGCTAACACCGAATCGATGGGAGGAATACCTGCAGTCTCAGCTTGCACATCTTCCTCTTGTCCAATCTCCTCAACATTTTCAACATCCACATTCTCCTCTTCAATCTCTTCATGATGCGTAGGAGGGCTCTCATTCATAAGAGCATTATCAATCGATACCTCATTTACTGCAGGCACTACTCTCACACGGCCTCTACCCCTGCCTCGACCGCAACCTCTCACTGCAGATTCCTCAGCTGGAGCATTGACAGGAGCTACCGCCTAACGCCACTATACCTAGTATTAAATATTTGCGGACAGAAGAGTGAAGGAGGTTAGATACCAATTTGAATGGACAGATACTAATAGAAATCAAGTCATAGCACGAAAGGAGATGAGAGAAAATAGAGAGAATTCCTAAAGTCCTATAGCCTCTCGAAGAAAAGTAATGATGTCCCCATACCGTTTCGCGAGACTCTATTAGACTCATTTTGGTACATCGAGATCAACGAACCTAGGCTCTGATACCAACTTTGTCACGACCCAGACTGTTGTGATTGGCACCCATACTAACACTCCGGTGGGAAAACCACTACTACAACTTAAACCAAGCAACTAATCCAAAACTAAGGCATTTAAGCATAGGAAGCATAAATAATAGCTAAAATTGGAAGTTCCCATAAACTTCAACAAAAGATCTAACAACTAACAATGCGGAAGAAATAACCTAGAACCTGAAAGTCAATGTACCAAAACATCTAACAACGAAACAAGTCTAAACAAGAAGGGATACAAATCCAAACTACTGAACTACACAACTAACTAAAACAATTGTCCAAGTCAGAAAATGGTGGACATAGATGAAAGATAATTCATAGTAGCCCAAAAGAATTGGCACACCCTTGAATTCGAAGCAATGATCATTGATCTCCTAAGCGAGGTCTGTCAGTATCCACTTAAAGATGCCCTGTGCTCAACAAAAATAAGAGAAAGTTCAAAATCAGTACACAACCACAGTGTAGTGGCAGGATCACGCGGCCCACTAATGCAACATAAATAAGTCAAGACAACAATCTAATTGCATGCATATATATCAACATACACAATATTATCAATATTTACAAGCAACAATCAGTATCACATTTTATATCATATCATTGGTCCTCTCATTGAACCCAAACCCAAATAGTTAGCATGTCAAAACATGACAACCGATCCCATATTTATGCTGAAACGTGGCAACTGATCCCATATTTATGCCCGAACTTGGCAACCGATCCAAGTTAGTTATGCCAGAACATGGTAACCGATCACATTCAACACAACACAATCACAAACACAAGTATATCTTTAAGATCATATATTTAAGTCATGATTTCATGACAAACATCATTCCTCTATCTCATTTACATCAAGTGTGATCAACATTGCAACATTCATGTATATACAAGTGTCATAATGAAGCAAAAACAAACATATATCACACAATCATAGAATCACAACCATCTCCTACCTCAAAACAAGCTTGAAACCCTAAGAAACTTGATCCTTCCCTTTCCGAATTTGTTCCGCTTGTTCTTGATCTACAAACAATCATAATAACATGGGAATCAATAAATAATCATTCATTACCCAAATTACTGACAATTCTATGAACCCTAGATCAAACCCATGATCCGAATCATACAAATTAGGGTTGTTTACACCATAGAATCTATATCACAACCCTGCCCCATTATTAATTACCCATTCTATTACGTTTTACGGATCAAAAAATGGATTCGGGGAGTGAAAAGCTTACCTTTAGCCTCAAGTGGTAAAAATGAGTAGGAGTCACCTGGGGTTTGTTCCTTAGATCTAAAGTTTGAAAAGTACATTATGAAGTCGTTTAGGAGTTTATTAACAACCTCAAGTCGCGTCGGGCCCGCCACAACAGCCACCACCCCTCCACAGCGGCGACGCCAGAGCAGAAAAAACCCCCGCCAAAGCGGCCAAAATGAAATAGAGAGTTATTTCAAGAATTCCAAAATCCCATTTCACAATACACCTCTAACCCACAATGATCAGAAAATACCCTTTACGCTAAGATCGATTCCAAGAGTTCTTCTTGTCCGAATCCAATTATGTAAAATCATACAGATTCCTTAGCGAGTTATCTAACTACTCATGTAATCAAAACCAAAAATGATTCACCTGATTGTTACCAGATTTCCCTACACCTCAAAGACACCGATTTTGTCCAAATCTGGACAAGGTAGGAAAAATCCAAATACTACAAAAAAGTTTTTCGGCCTAAAATTTTCACCCGTTGGCTTTTCTATAATGACGGAAACAAATCGTTACAATGCCCGAAAATTGCAAGAACAATTGGAGAAGAAGCTTCGAAAGTTAGAGTGATAATTAAAGTTACACACCTCGTCTAAAGAATTGCTCCTTTCCAAATACTTCCTCACCCACTCTGATTTTGAGTCAATATTCCTGGGACATGGAAGAATGAGATTGGAGATATGGAAAGACCTAGAAGAGAGTAGAAAGAAAAAATATAGTCAAGGACAGGTGATTTAGTCGAGGACATGTGATTGCTAAAAACTAGAAATAGTGTACACATGAAAGACCTAGGAGAGTAGAAAGAAAAAAAATAGTAAAGGACAAGTGATTTCGTCGAGGACAAGTGAGTTGCTGAAAACAAGAAATAGTGTCACATGTTGTGCGTTTTTAGAAAAGTATTTTTTACTTATAGCAGAACTTTTTTAAGTAACATTTTTCTTTCTTTTCTATTCTATATGTAAGTAGAAAAAATCTAAAAATATATGTACATATTTAACACAATGAGAAAAATATAAAAAAAAAAAATTATGAGTAGAGAGTTCGATGAGGTGGAGTAGATTTTTATTTTATTAAACCTTCATGATTTAATTCATTTGATTGATCACTAGATTACCCCTTAAATTCTACAATCACTCTTCTTCTTTATCAACATTTAATGGATAATTATATAATGATATTACATGTACCATTTCACAAAAAAAAAACTATGAATCGTGTAATTTACGAATCAACTATATAAACTACTAATATATCATTACACTTGAAGAATAATGCAAAGATTATAATACAATAAAATAATGACAACTTGAAATTACCATACCTTTCCTTTGATTTCTCACATTTATATGTGAAGATGACCCAACAATAATTGCATATCTAATATACTCTCAAAAACTAGATTTGAGAAGAATCATGTGTAGGTAAATTTACTCTTATCTTATTAAGATAGAGAGATTATTCATATTAGATCTTCAACTCAAATAAAACATTTCAAAATAAAATTAAATGGAAACATAGTAATTTAAAAAAAGAATCATAATGTCAATAATAGTCCAATTGAATAACTGAATATTATTATGCAAGATGTGATATTTAAAATTTTAAAAATCATATTTATTCGTAACTAATATAAATTTGAGAGCCATCAAACATGAAGGACTTCATTAAACCGGGAAGATGGACACAATAAATTTAGTCATATTTCTAGAATTTATTGCCATTAAAATGAGAATCGATTTACATTCATGTTGGATGACCGACTACAAAAGTCATCCATATGTCAGAAGACAAGTAGAGAAATATCAGCAAAAATAGGGACTTACATATGGTGTGCATTGACCTTGAAAAAAATTACAACAAAGTCTCGATGGAAGTTCTCAAAAGATGCCTGAAGGCTAGAGGTGTACCTATTGCTTACATTAGGGAGATAAATAACATGTATGATGGATCCAAACCTCAACTAGAACAATGGGAGAAGACTCAAAACACTTCATAGTTTAGCTAAGGTTGCACAAGGGGTCGGTTCCTAGTCCATTCTTGTTTTCAATGGTGATGGATGAATTGACATTGCATATTTAAGACAAGATCTCTTGATGTATTTTATTTGTGTATGGCATAATACTAATTAATGAGACATATAAGAAGAATTAATACTAGGCTGGTGATGTGGAGAAAAACTCTGGAGTACAAAGGGTTCAAGTTGAGTAAGACTAAACCACTTGCAGTGCAAATTCAGTGATGCAATGAATGAGAAAGGCGTGGAAGTGAGGATTGACACATGAACCTATCCCAATAACGATAATTCCAAGTATCTCATCTTTGTAATTTAGGGAATTGGGGACGTCGACAATGATATTACACATTGTATTGGTGCGACGTGGACAAACTGGAAGATTTCCTTTCGAATCTTATATGATAAAATAGTATCACCAAAACTTAAAGATGGGCTTTATGGAGTGGTAATTAGACTAACGCTGTTGTATAGTAGGAGTGCTAACCAATCAAGAGCTTCCATATTCATAATATGCATATTGCGGTAAATGGTAATAATGAATATGAGATGGATGTGTGGGTATAGTTGGAGCGATAAAATTAGGTTTGTTAGTGTATGTCGTTGTACAAGTTGTTTTCTTGTAGTTTTGCTATTGATATCAATCATAATCTATTTATTATGTTATTTTGTTGTGGTTCTTATTCCTTTCATGTAGGCTCTGCAATGCTTCTCTTATTAGTTGTTTTGTTTTGTTCTCTTTACACCTTATACCTGAACTTGCTGTAGATGAGTGTCAAAGACCTTTCGAAAACAACCTCTTTGCCTCCACAAAATAGTGGTTACTCATGCGTACACTCTACCCTCTCCAAACAACATTTGTGAAATTTCACTGGGTGTGTGTTGTTGTTGTTGTTGTTTAATAATTAGGATCCATAACAAGAAGGTTTCAATCGCGTAATTCGAATTTCAGTCAAGGACCTAATATGGATACTGAACAAGTGGAAACTAAAAAAGAGAAAGGCATACTAAAGGTCCAATAATATTCTTAATCTTTTAATAATAATCTTCATTAAAATTCTCATAATGCACTTCATAAATAAATATGAGTGCACAAATGCATTCCAAAATATGCACCTTAAATACTCCAAGAAAAGATCTTAGGAAGTCGTAATTGAAAATGAGGAAAATAAGTCCCTTCATCAAAGCAGGGACAACAAGTTACATAGCTGACATTGCAAATTTATTATCTTTTCCCAACACCCCCATCCCCCTCACTTGACCATCCAATTCCTGTCACCCCTAAACCACCATACCCTACCCAATCCCGCTCAAATAGTGTTTTGTATATGTTGGATTACTTTATCATTGGCTTGAACAAAAATGGAATAAAATGATTAGGGGTAAAAATTATAAATAAATATATAGAGGGAAAGTCCCAAAATAGAATCCCCATTTTTGTTCCTGTATTTGCTGGATATAGATGAAACAGATGGAACCAAAACCCACGTCAATATGACATAACCCCCCCCCCCTCCCCCCAAAAAAAAATATCACCCCTAGGAGGTGAAACTACTCTTTCATTTAAATCTTATCTCAATTTAACTAGTTTGCATCTTGACCCAAATTAGATGGAATACAAAAGTTATTATCTGTAGGTGGTTTTATGTTTTATCGAAACCAATATATACTATTGGTTCAATCAAAAGAATTCTTTCTAGCATGATGAGAATTGAGATTCTAGACTTCTATTCTCTCTAATCTTTCATTTGTATTTCTTGAACATCTATTGTAGAAATTTTTTGTCCAACTATTTGTTTCTTATTTCTTAAACTTATAATGTGCAAATTACTAGTTGTTTTTGTAAGTTTGTAATTGTTAAGTTGCACGTTTGCTGGATATAGTTTCTATCTACCCTATTTTGTCGCCGCCAAACCTAACGCTGGCACAATCCAATATAGTTTGTAATGCTCTAGCACTTCTTCAGGTATATTAACTTATTTTCCATGTGGACTTTTTCTCAGTGATTCTTGATACCATTTATATTATTCATTTTGTTGGTGATCTTAAAGTAATGAGTTATTGTCAAGAGAGGTATAGAAAATTGGATATGTTTGGGTTTGTGTTATATGTATCAAGATAGGTGGATGGTGAATACAACAAACTCAAAGGTGTTCAAATTTTTATTTTTATATTTCTTGAAAAAATATACAGGTTGGTAACAAAGTAGTTTTAAGTTTTATTTCTTTCTTGGAGAATGGCAAGTATCACTTCCAATATTGTTGTTATCATAGTAAAAGTGTTTTTAAGATGTAATTGTATTCCCGCTATGCCTCTGTTATTTAGTTTTTTGCTAGTCAATGTCAAATCTTCTATCCTTCCTATTGAAATAGTTACTCATGCTTTATATTTTGCAGTGTGTAGCCTCTCATCCTAACACCAGAATGTTGCTCCTTGATAGTGAAGATTCTCTTCTTTGTTTTTTAAAAGATCTGTTAGTCAAAGGAAATTTGGTCTCTTTTGGTATTAAAAAAAAACCATTTTAGGCTGCACTTTTAGGTGGAATGTCATTGGAAAACTAGAAAATTATTGCCTAAATTGATCTGTAGTTGCTTGTGAATGCAAATTCTTTTCCATAACAATGATACGGAAGAAAAATTTCAACACTCCTCATAATTTCATCTCTTATATCACAGGCACTTGCTTAGTGCTTTTCACTTAAATAAAACTCTTACTAAATAAGTCAAAGAATAAGATCCAAATAGTGTCAAATTAATGCCAATTTTTATTTGATTGATGAACCTTCGAAAGAGAATTGAAATTTGACTTACATATAAAGGCTCTATACTTGGATTTACCTTATCTATTACTTGTAGAAAAAAGAAAATTATACTTGGGTTGTCTTTTCCTTAGAGTTCACAAATATCAAGTTATAAAGACAATCCTTCCATGGTAGTCACTAATGTCCATAAAGAGTAAGAAATGAAGATTACATGTTTGTTGCCTTGGGTTCATTGAAGAGCTAGCCGGTGCATGCAACATAACAATGTTGTCTTAGATAAATATCCCAGTCCATATTATTCATGTAAAAATACTTTGTGACCTTCAAAAACTTGTAAGAACATCTTCTCTAAAAAAAAAAGCAATAAAATATATGAACTTCTGAATCAAATAAGCTCTCAAGATCTGGATAGACTTTTGTGTGATGATAGTTGTAATTGTGATCCACCATAGTTATGATAGTTGGTTTCCTTGAATAGATCCTTCTGACAGTCTTCTACTTTGCAACGAAAATTCCTTTGTATTTGTCCCCCTATCTTAATACAACAAGCAAGTCAACACCTTTTGAATAATTGAGTCTTTGGTGCCCTCGTGAAGGTGATATGTCTACTGTATTTCCAAGACATATTTCCTTCACGGGGGCACCAATGACACCTAAACTTGTAAGCATCAAATATTGGAAAAGTGTTGACTTGTTTGTTATATTAAGAACGGGGTACAAATACAAAGGAATATATTCTGCAAAGTAGAAAACTATCAAAAAATTTATTCAAGGGAAACCAAGTATCACAACTATGATGGTGCACAATTACGCGTATCATCACACAAAAGTCTATCCAGGAGAACACATCATTGATTATTTGATTCTTTTTTTATAAAAGATAACTGAAAATTTTTTCAAGGTTACAAAGCATTTTTCATGAATAATATGGATAGTTGCTAGTCAACGCTTTAATGAACCTAAGGCCACAAACATATAATCTTCATATCTTCCTCTTTATGGACATCAGTGACTGTCAAGGATGAACAGTCATTATTACTTGATAGTTGTGAATATCAAGGAAAAGAGAACCTAGGTGTATAATTTCTTTTTGCTACAAGTAATGGATAAGATAAATCCAAGTATAATGTCTTCATATATAAATCAAATTTCAATTCTCCTCCAAAGATTTATCAAACAAATGTAGAGTTGCATTAATTTGATACTATTTGGATCTTATTTTTGGACTTGTGTGTGTGGAATTCATTTTGAGAAGTAAATAAGAATTATATCCAAGTGAAAATATGATATTAAGCAAGTGTTGTGGTACAAGACTAAAGAGATGCCTGTAACTATGAAGAGAGTTAGACTTTTGTGTCTGTGTCATTGCTATGGAAAAGAATTTTCATCCACAAGCAAGTCAACATAAATAACAATTGTTTTCGCTTTCCGATGACATTCCACCTAAAAGTAGTGTTGGAAAAGGACCAAAAAAAAGGTCAAGCTTATCGCCATTAACAAACAAGTAAAAGAATAAGAATCTACACCATTGAGTAGCAACAATCTGGTGTCAGGGTGAGAGGCTACACTTCAAAATAGAAAGTGATGAAAAACTATTTCAATAGGAAGGATATAAAACTATGCCAAAATATATAAACCTTAATCAAAAGCTTTAAATATCTCAAACCATAAATGCAAAATAGATATCGTTTCAAACCCAAAAGGGTAAAAGAAAATTGAATGCAAATCAAATTAATCAACCAACATATACCTGAAAATTGCAGGAACAATTGAAGAAGAAGCTTGGAAAGTTAATGTGAAAAGAAAGCATTGAGAAATCCTTTAGACTAATGGCGTTGCTGCCTGCAATACCACATATAAATGGCGGGGGGCTTTTAGAAAAAAAAATCGTCACCTGCACATTAGTGTACAATAAACGTGTTTATCGAATTTGTTTGAACTTCATAGCATGAGAATAAAGAATGAGAGGAATGGAATACCTTCCCATAGCCCCAGGTGTGTTGTAGTTAGATTCTAAAAACTTCTTTGTGCACTTCCTGATTGATTTGCATTTGAGAGAGGAATAAAATCTACAATTATAATGGAATACTTCTCAAAATACATGTAGGCATGCAACGAAATCCTCGAAAAGTTCCATCTTTTGGAAAAGGAAAACAAAGCAATAAGTAATGATACTCAACCCTTATTGACTTTGTTTTCCTTTTTTCCAGAAGAGGGAACTTTTCCAGGAATTGGCTCCCTTATTATGACACTCATTTGATACTATCACTGCATTCATACAGGTATTTTGAGAAGTGTTTCAGTATTATTTTAGAGTTTATTCTTCTCTCATATGCACATAATTGCTAAGATATCACTCCACACTGCAATTCCAGTATTTCTTATGTCTGTTAAAACACACATTTCTTCAGTGCTTACTGATTACCCTTGCATCACACTTCACCATTAAAAGTTAGGAATATAAGGAAGCATTTCTACCTTTTACAGCAAAGCTATTAAGAAAACATCTTAATGACATATCATTTAGGGTTACTAAGGATTTCAAATGGTTAAAATGGAAAATTTCCTATAGAGTCCTAGTTTTTCCGTTTCATCTTGTAGAGTCTTAGGATGATATTTACGGGAAATTCAACCAATGCTGATGAAAGAATAACTAATTTTAATAGGCAAAAACAATACAATGCAAAGTGTAAAAAGCAAAAACAAAGTCGTGCTGATTTTACTAAGCAGAAACAATACAGTAGTACAAAGACCCAAAGAACAAAGCAGAAATTGAGACGGCATAACTAAAAAAGGCATAAAAGAGAGGAAAAGACAATATAATAGCTCATATACCAAATCTCATAAAGAGGTGTGCACAACATTGTGTTAATTTTCCTTTCACAAAAGTAGTTGCAGCTACTGTGTACATATAGGTATATATCTCTATATCTCTTGATTGTTATAGAAAATTGAAGAAATACCATGAGTGAAAAAAAAAAGAACTGAGTGGATAGTGCCCTACGGAATATAATAGAACTTAACAGTGCTAGTATGACCGAAAAAGAAAAGAGGAATTGAGAAGCCATGATCTTTTTTAATGCATAAGTATGAGAGTTGAGAGAGAGAACACAACAATATCTTAAATCAGCTTTTGTTACCCCACAACAAAAAATCAGGGAGCAACGACATTTATTTAGAGATGAGTATTAGGAAAAGATGTAAAAAATTCCAACGCCTTCCTGTCAATTCCCGTCAATGGGAAGCTTTAGAGATGAATATGCAAAAAAAAATTGCAAGGCCCTTCCCGTCAATTCTCATTAACGGGAAGTTCCTCAAATTTATGCTTATTCATAGCTGTGTCGAGTGTAATGTAATGTAATGCAATAAGTTTCACAAAAATATCACACAAATCAAGTCAAATTATGACATTCAAAAAGAAGTCCCAACAGTGTTACATTGCAAAACTGATATCTATAAGGAGCTCTATCAAATGTAAAACATTAACAGCCAACATAAAATGTGTCATCATTAGCTAATCTGAGAGATAAAAGTTAGCTAGTATAAAACATTGAGTTGGTTTTAATTAATATTGTGTAGTAGTAAATTTAATATGCAGTTATCCATCACATTGTTTCTTTTTTAGGAATAACTCACATTTTTGGGTCCAAATTAACAACATAATAAAATTTATAAGAATGCATGAAAGAATTATCACAGACAAAGACCGCGAGAATATTTGTTAAAAGGACAACATGCCTAAATTTCACATTCCTCTCAATCCCATTTGATAGGAATTTTGATTTAAGTTTTCTTCTCACTGCCATAAGGTCCTTTTTAGTGAGTTGATTTTGTTGGTTTCTTCCTTTTGAACAAGATGTTGGTATCATCACTGTAACATATATTAACGCTAATTCAACAGAAAGCCTAAATAAATCAAACTCTCTAATCGTCTCCTTCTTCTATTCTTAATTTACCCATTAAGGAATCGAGCTCTTTAATAATTATATGACAACAAGAACAAAGATGATGAAGTAAAAATGACAAAATGAACTCATATATCCACCCAACAAAGACTATTGGTACAAGATTTAGAATTGCCTTAACATGATATGACAACAAAGTAATAAAAATTAATGTTTTAGGCATATCATCTTCTGAATGTTACCCCCTTCTTTGATTTTAGTTGTAGCAGATTGATTTACATACATATTCACACATAAAACAAAAAAATAAAAAACAACAAATAAAAAAAAGATTGATTTTAGAAATTTAAATCAGTCCACTTCAACATCAGAAATCGAGAATGAGTTTCACAAAAAAGAGAAAAAATCAACTTTCTTCTTTTGACCCCTTTGGTCACTGCATTTCTCTAGCCTAATCAATGATCAAAACTTTGAAAATCATCCACAACTCTATATATAAATCTTAATCAAAAGCTTTAAATATCGAAAAGGGTAAAAAAAAAAATTGAATGCAAATCAAAACAATTAACCAACATATATATGCCCGAAAATTGCAAGAACAATTGGAGAAGAAGCTTGAAAAGTTAGAGTGATAAATAAAGTTACACACCTCGTCTAAAGAATTGTTCCTTTCCGAATACTTCCTCACCCCCTCTGATTTTGAGTGAAGATTATTGGGCCGACATGGAAAAATGAGAATGGAGAAATGGAAAGACCTAGAAGAGAGTAGAAAGAAAAAAAATAGTCAAGGACAGGTGATTTAGTCGAGGACAAGCGATTTGCTGAAAAACAAGAAATAGTGTACACATGTTATGCGTTTTTAGAATAGTATTTTTTCTTGCAGCAAAACTTTTTTAAATAACATTTTTATTTCTTTCATTTTCTATACATAAGTAGAAAAAAATTCTAAATATATATTTACATATTTAACACAAAATGAGAAAAATATAAATATAAAATAAAAATAAATTATGAGTAAAGAGTTAGATGAGGTGGACTAGATTTTTATTTTATTTTATTAAACCTTCATGATTTAATTCATTTGATTGATCACTAGATTACACGCTTAAATCTAGAATCACTCTTCTTTTTTATCAACATTTAATGGATAATTATATAATGATATTGCATGTGCCATTTCACAAAAATAATTTATGACTCGTGTGATTTACGTATCAACTATATATAAACTACTAATATAGTATTATACTTGAAGAATAATGCAATGATTATAATATAATAAAATAATGACAAGTTGAAATTACCATACCTTTTCTTTGATTCCTCACATTTATATGCGAAGATGATTCAACAACAATTGCATATCTAATATAATCTCATAAGCTAGATTTGAGAAGAATCATGTGTAGGTAAATTAACTCTTATCTTATTAAGCGTGAAAGATTATTCCTATTAAATCTTCAACTCAAATAAAACATTTCAAAATAAAATGAAATAGAAACATAGTAATTAAAAAAAGGAATCATAATGTCAATAATAATCCAATTGAATAACTGAATATTATTATGATGTGATATTTAAAATTTTAAAAAAATCATATTTATTAGTAACTAATATAAATTTGAGGGCCATCATAACATGAAGGACTTCATTAAATCGGGAAGATGGACACAATAAATTCAGTCATCTTTCTAGAATTTATTTCCATTAAAATGAGAATTAGTTCACATTCATGTTGGATGACCGACTACAAAAATCATCCATCTTGTGAGGGGACATGTGTTAGTCCACATGTTACTATGTTTAGGTTTAGTTAATGGATTTCTATTAGGTTAGGTTTAGTTAATGGATTCCTATTAGGTTAGGTTTAGTTAATGGATTCCTATTAGGTTAGGTTTAGTTAATGGATGCTTATATATAGCCTTCCTATTCTTTTTGTATTAAGACGAATTCTATTATATTGTAATATAACTCTTGCCTCTTGTTCTTCCATTAAAGCAGTTCTGTTAACATGGTATCAAGAGCTAAATCGATCCATGCTCCTTGATTTGTTAGTTGAAGACCTGCTAGGGTTTTCGATTGGTGTTGCTGCTGCTTCCGCTGAGTTCTCGATTGGTGTTGCCGCTACTAGTTGTTTAGATCGGTTCGACCCAAGGTAGTCTAATTTTTTATTTGTTTGGTTCAGTTTTTTGATTTGTTCGGTTTGGTTTTTCATTTGTTCGGTTCGGCTTTTGATTTGTTCGGTTCGGTTTTTGATTTGTTTGGTTCGATTTTTGATTTGTTCGGTTTGGTTTTTGATTTGTTCAGTTCGGTTTTTTATTTGTTCGGTTTGGTTTTTGATTTGTTCGGTTCGTTTTTTTTATTTGTTCGGTTCGTTTTTTGATTTGTTCGGATCGTTATTTTATTTGTTCGAACTTGGGTTCCTTTTTTTGATTTGTTCGAACTAGGGTTCGGTTTTTGATTTGTTCAACGTGTTTATTGGTAACTGCTGAAATTAAAGATTCATATATGATTCCAGTTTTTCTTGTTTGCAAATTGCAAAATTATGGGTCAGGAAAACGTACAGACGTTGAAGGAAGCAAACAAATATGATCAAAGAGAGCTAAACAAAAAGCAAGAGCTTTTCTATTTTGATCCAATAAGCCCTAGAAGTTGCTTCTTTCTTCCACATGGTGCTCGAATTTGCAACAAATTGCTCGAGTTCTTGAAGAATGAGTACTGGAAAAGAGGCTACGAGGAGATTTGGAGCCCAGATATATACAAGATGCAGCTCTAGGAAACTTCTGGCCATGCTGCAAAGTACAAAGAGAACATGTTCGTGTTCGAGATTGATGATAAAGCAGTAGATCAATTCAGGTTGAAGCCAATGAACTTGAGTGGACGAAACACATTGAGATTGATTGTCAGTTCACTCGTCATCATTTACAGCTCAGGACCATATCGCTTCCTTTTGTTCCGTCGACCTTGCAGATTGTTGATCTTTTTACGAAGGTGCAAGCGGCGTCTCGATTTCGGCTTTTTGTGTGACAAACTCTCAATGCTTACTGTTGTTGCATTGTGAGTTTGAGGGGGGATGTTAGTCCACATGTTACTATGTTTAGGCTTAGTTAATGGATTCCTATTAGGTTAGGTTTAGTTAATGGATGCTTATATATAGTCTTCCTATTCTTTTTGTATTAAGACGAATTCTATTATATTGTAATATAACTCTTGCCTCTTGTTCTTCAATTAAAGTAGTTCTGTCAACAACATGGACCAAAACCCCAACAAGAAACCAACACAAAAAATTTCCGAAGAAATAAAGAAAGGATTTGCCTATACAATATCCTTTCCTATAAACAAGAAGCTTTTTAGCTAACAAAAAGGTTGCATTTCACATATCTTCTTCTTATGGACGGAAATTGCCATTTATTCAGTTGAATTAAGCCTTTAACCTCTCTCTGGGAAGTTGACGATGAGAGGAATAAAAGGTTTTGTTGACGATGAGAGGAGTAAAAGGTTTTGTTTCCACTAGAGGATGCCAATTTAGCAAGAAAGTTGACCACTTGATTTGCCTCTCGCAAACAGTGAGTAATATTCACGGAAGTTCCATGGTTGAATTGAATTATATTCACGGATAAGCGTCTTCAGTTTCATGTTGGTAGTGTCTCCGTTGATAAGCATGTTTGCCACCACCAAAGAGTCCATCTCCATGTTATAATTCTCCAGGTAATTATCTTTGCACAGTTTAGGGATAAGTGTGTTTTCTTGAGAATAATATTCATTTATAAATTAATCAACCAGTTCATCTACTATGATATCATGAATCTCTTGTGAAAAATTAAAGTTGATTTTTTGGAGGTACAAAAAATATCTTAGATATGTAGTAGAATTTTGTAGAGTAAATATCTTTGATATTTATGTTTAAGAAAAATCTAGAGGTTCTAGATAATTAGATATTTATAGTAAAGTATAGAAATATCTAGGTTCTTGTTACATAGTTAGAATATAAGGATATCTAATTTTTTCTTGTAGAAGTATCTAGAATAATTTCTAGAACCATCCATATACAAGTATAAATAGGGGGTGGCATTAGACATTTGTAAAAACAACCAAGAAAACCCAAGAACAACCTAAATAAAAGAGTCTTCTTCCATAAACAAGTTATCCTTTCTAGCTTCCTCTTCTTTAGTTGAATCTTCCGATCTTAGTTAACGATCTTGAACTAACAGAAGGCTTTCCGAATTATACTTTTCTTCTGCTATTCTCTACATCTCTTACCTTTTCAATCTATGTAGCAGGTCTCAATATTATGCTAAAACATTGAGACTGGCCATCACATTTTATTATAAAATCTAAAACATGAAAAAACATCCAATGACGACTTAGGTTACGTGTTAACTTTCTTATATTTTGTATGTTTAAAAAAGGGTTTCGAAATATAAATATAATCATGAAGATTCACAGAGACAAAAACGAGAAATAATGAATAAGAATAGAAAAATAATTATAAGAAGTTAACATGATGCAAATCAACAAAAAAGCACTAACTAAAAGCTAATTAAACATTTAATGATTTAATGTTAACCAGGGCATGTGGTGACGCTTTCTCTTGCTAACATGTGGGCAAGGGAGGGATAATGATATGCTATGTGTTATCAAGTCGTAGACGTAGATATGACGACCGTCGGTGTAGTAGATGGACTCTTTGTTAAGATTGGTGCCTTTTGTAGAACAAGTTGTGCCAGCCTTCCCCGGGAAACTTGTAAAATTGCTATTTCTCCTATGCTTTCCGCTTTTATCCATATTTTTCTTACAAAATCAAACCGGAATACTCGAAAGTGGTATGGCATTTCATATTCTCTCCCGTTAGAAATCAAGTGAACATATAACAACATATCGTTAGAAGAGAATTGAATGATGTAATCCTTAAACAAAGGATCGTCTGAGTATTTTCTCGACAGATCTGAAGCTCTGTTAGTCATTGGTGTAGCTGTTATTCTTCCTGAATCATTATCTGGATTCAAACACATTAGAATATTTGGGCACCCGATTAGCATATAAATTTTATTCTTGAAAACTGTCCAGATATCAAGATGTGAGTCTCCGATAATTGATTGGGCATCTTGTTTATGAAATTCTTCATTATAATCTGGTTTGCAGAAGTAAAAAGTAAGCAGATTCACATCCTCATCCTCATCATCATCCACATCCCCATCAGAGTTCTCATCCTCATTAGTGTCATCATCATCTGGAGTAGTCTCAGTCTCTTTAATTAGGAAGAAAACTTGACATTCGGGATCATGAGGTGGTGCAGACAAGAGGCACTTCGATATGTTGCACTTAGCAGGAAATGGTGGGAGCTGAATTTTGTCATTTGAAATAATATTCCAAAGGTAACAATCACTAGAATAATAATAAATGCTTTCTAACATAAGGCACTCATCCGCATAAGCACATATTATTTTTTCTTTAAGTTCATGTATACTTTTCATATAATATCGATTCTTTGATACACCGAAAAAAAGTTTGCCTCCGCATCATATCACCATGACAAATAAGAAGCCAAGGATATTGTGCAGAATAGGGAGGTTGAACAGATTCCACATAATTTTCCTTTTTGTTTTCTTCCAGCTTCATCTTTTGTTTGTTCTCTCCAGAAAACACAGAAAATTAATACCCGTTGCAAATTTGTAAGAGACAAAAAAAAAAACAGTTTTGCAAATTTGAGAATAATAATGTAATGTGAATTGAGTTGAAATACTAGTAGAAAAGGGGTTAGAATAGGTCTAGGACAAGGAAATAAGTTTTACTTACCTTTTTCCTAAATATAATTGCGATTTCCATAAATAAAATATTTGCAATAGTTTTATATTTAAATTACTCTTTTAGCGGACTTTTAATTGTTCACTGATTCAATTTTTTATTTTTTATTTTTCTTGTTGCTTTTGGTAAAAAAAAAAATAATTTCAAATACGTTAGAGAAAAAGAGTTGTTAAGTTTTATTTGATTAAGGAACAGACTTATTGCCGCAATTCTATTTCTAGATTAAATAAATAGGATAATAACAAGTTCATAACTTTTTTCAACGACAATTCTTTCTGAATAATGGAGGAGGCAAAATATGATAAAATGTGGTAAAATAGTATTCCATCATACATACTTGGATTAATATCATCAAGTCTTGTTATTATTGAATACTTTATTTTCCGTGTGACATCTCCTCTCCTCTTAGTCCTTGGCACAGTAAAAATCACCTTGTTTAAAAGCTAATTAGTTACTCATAAGTCTCGGCATGTTTTTTTTTTTCCAATCCTATTATTAATTATTGGAAAAACAATATTAATATCTCGAAAATACAATATTTCTTCTTGAGAACTTTCAACTCAACAAACAATTGATGCAATAATCCGATATTTTTCAAATACAATATTGTCTACCTACTACTAGATATTAGATAATATTGGATATGAAGATCCAAGTTGTGAGCATATTGTGGAGTTGTGAATCTAGTGAAGTAAACACTATTTTTCATTTACACCTTGTTTGGATGGTTGTTATGCATTGTATTGTATTGTATTGTTAGTTTAATTATAATGATTGTGTTGATTGTTACTAAAATTATATTATATCGTCTCATTTAAATCCATCGTTAGATAACAACAAAAAGACCTATTTTATGTAACAACCGATATGGTATGATCGTGCCGTTACCTTAATATTTTTCTTCTTATTTTGTCTTTATTTATTATTTAATAATTATATTTTATCTTTACCCACATATTCATAGTAGTTCTACCTCCTACCCAACTTTTCTTGTAGGCTTATCATTTAAATTATGGATATAAGAAATTATGTAACGGCGGAGAACGATACAATCTATCCAAACATTGTATTCATTAAAAAAATACATTATGATACATTATGAAATAACACGCAACAACCATCCAAAACAAACCGTTAAGCTTGTGTCCTGTCCCTTTGTGCCTTTGACGGTTTGACATTTTCTATTCGTTTTTGCAAATACAAGCTTGTCTTCTTCTGCATGACGAGATTTATTAATTGAAGCTATGGAAGAATGATAGCTCCTTTGATATATTCTTTGATGAGAGATAAAGATATTGATTGTTATTGAACCATTAATTGTAGTCATTAAACATAAAGATAATTAATTAATTTTAGTTTTAAGAGATACGTATATCTAATTATATCTTTTAAAATATAGGAATAAGATCCAAGTACCTTTTAAATTATGGCCGAAATTTCAAAGACACACCTTAAGGCCTTAGTATTCCCAAACTCATTTTTTTGGTAATTTTATATATCTTTTTGACTTACGTGACATTCAAACATGTCGAACGCACCTCAACAGACTTATTGCCGCAATTCATGTCAAGCTATGTATCCTGAGATTAATTGGAAACGGGGACACTCCCAAAACTTAATTTGCACAATAGCCACTTAATCTCTTTTTGATTTAAGTTGCAGGGTTAGGGTTAGAAAAAGTGAAAAAGTGGGGTTGGGTTGTGGGGTCATGGACCTTTTCATCACTTTAAGAACTTGGGGATAAAAAAACAAGTATATAAAATATCATTTTCATCTCAACACTACTACATTAAATAATTCATCCCTCCAAATAATTATATTACAATCCCAAGGAATATAAAAAATATTTAATAAAATAGGGTAAAAATTTTCCGAGGAAACCTCAAAACACGTTATCAGAGAACTCGTCGTCTTCCATAAACCGCTTTACCGAAATCATCAACTTTCATAAAACTGATCATTCTCCAACACAAGTCTTCCATCTTCCATTATTGAAAACATAAAGAAAAAAGAGATCCTATAATCATTCCTAAAAAACGAAGTGGAGTTTGTCTATTTTTCATCAATCTTCTTTCCAAGTTCAGTTGAATCTTTTTCAATCTTCTTCCCAAGTTCAGTTGGATCTTTTTCAATCTTCTTCGTCTAAAGTAAGTTTAATCGTGTTTGCCTATTTGATTTTTTTTATTGCGATAGTGTAGTGAAGTTTAGATGTTTGCTTAAAGTTCTGAAAATCTCACATGTTTTAGTTCATGCTTTTTATTCGAAATCATTACTGACGTTTTGCTTTGGATAATGCGTAGAATTTTTTAATTTTTTATGTTTATTTGGCCTATCGATTTGAAAGTTTTTACTATATTTTGGTCGACTTTAATGGTGTTTATGTCAATGGCATTGTCGAGTTTTATTGGAACTGGTTTTTTTAGCATTACTCTATTTGTGTTAATATACTAGTGGTCGATAATTTGATATGAAAATTATGTTTTTGTATATAGTACACTATGGCTAAAACTAGAGGCGGCATCATTAAATGATATGTTCCTAAGGCTTCTAAAAATAAGAAAAGAAAGGCTGAAGAAGTTTTCAAATCTTCAAAAAAGAAAAAAAATTGTAGTTGAAGAACCTAAGTCTAACTCGGATTCTGATAAAATAGTTGAGATTGACAACTATGATGACAGTAGTGCTCAGTCTACTGATGATGTTGAATCTAGTGGGGAAAAAAAAGCTGACAGTGGAGATGAGGAGAGTAGTAGAGATAGCCGAGATACTGGAGATGAGGATGATAATTCCCTGTCCTTGCCAATTTGTGCAAGAGAAATCTCTGGTAAGTCCTATAATCTAACGACTTGGATGGATGAATTAGGATCGTTCTAGCAAAAATTTCTGTGAGAGCAAGAATGACTCTTTTTTGTGATTTTAGAAAACTTTTAGTTCAAGAAAAAATTTATAATGACTTTAAAGGTACTTGTTTTGGAAACTTGAAGAATATTTCAGAATATTTCAAGTTCAATGGACAAATGGTCCATTATATATTGTTCCAACGTGTGAAAAATGATAAAAAAAAATTGCATGAGATGTGGTTCTGTGTGAATGATAAGTCTGCTTATTTTGGCTTAAGAAAGTTTGCATTCATTACGGGGCTGAATTGCTCAGCATACCCCCATGATGCAAAAATGACAAAAGTACTTCAGAAAGGTGAGAAATTTTATTATAAAGTGACCAAGAATAAGATATCACTGCTATAAAGTTGATGAGTTTGATTAAGGGTACCAGATTGAATAAGGAGCAGAAGTTGAAGTGTTCTTTAGTTTGGTTCGTCCCCTCGATGTTGCTTGCCCACGATCGATCTAAGATTGTGGATTCAAATCACATTAAGATGGTCGATGATTTAGACTTTTTCAAGAGTTATAGATGGGGGGAAAGAGTGTTTTGATCTAAAGGTGATGTATTTGAAGAACAAAATTAATTTGAAGAAACAGAGTGAAGTGTACAATAAAAGAGGGAATGCATCGTATGCTCTGTATGGCTTTCCCTGGGCATTTCTGGTACTTATTATTAATTGTGCACTTGATTTATAATAAATTCTTATATATTTATATAGTATTTCATAGTCTCTGTTTATTTATTTGTTATTTTATTAATTTCAGGTTTGGATATATGAGATTTTTCCTCATCTTATTAAGTATGCAAAGAAGTCCTTGGATTCTCCTCTGCCTATTCCCCGTTTACTTAGATGGCACACGACAAAGAGCAATAATATTATCAAAGGTGATCCATTTAAGTACAAAGGAAAAAGTACAAAGGTATAAATTTATTTATTATAATCTGACAATATTTGTAAATTAGTGAATGTCTTGTACTATTTACATTTTTTTTGCAGATTGTGCACCCATACCTCACACCTACTGTCCGTGAGACAAAATAAAACTACATGGCAACATTAAAGCCATATACGGACGAAGTGAAGGACACAATCATCGATGCCTTAAAGGCCAATTTGAAAGGTGTCACTGTCCTCACTTCAGCAATAGAGAACGAGGAGGATGAAATATTGGGTGAGAACAATTCCAATCAACCTTGTGAGAATTCTATTTTGAGTGGACAAAAAAATAAAGATGATAATTTGTGTGAGCGTGTTGCATCCCTTGAACTATCAATGATGAAAGTTGTTGCTTTTATACGAGATAAGAAATTGAGGAGAGCTCAAAAGAACTAGAAAAATAAAAGTAGACTAATTTATATACTATTTGTGTAAAATAATTTATTTGTAAGAATGCTAAGATATTGATCTTGCAGCAGTTGATGAAGACTATATAGCACCAACAGTCGATGAAGATGGTGTTACAGTTGATGTTGATGAAATCCTTCCATTAGCAATAGTCAATGAAGATCTTGTTGCTGTAACATCCGACAATTTGGAATAGCTATGAAGAAGCTTGAAATTGGAAGTAGCCATTTTTGGAAAAAAAAAAAATACAGAATCTGGAAAATTTGGCTAAGTGTGGAAATCAGTGATTTTTGGCCAACTTTGAGCAGTCGTAACTCCTAGATCAGGATGAGTTAGGAGTAGTTCCAGTTATGGTTGCGAAGCTTGTGGAATGATCTTTCCAACGCCACTGAGATTGCTTGATTTCGAGTTTGTATGAGCGAGTTATGGCCATTGAAAGTTGGGCAGTTGGCAGGGAATCCGTCCGGAAATTTTAAGGGCATTTTGGTCTTTTCCCTAGCCATTTCTTTTGAGGTTATATTGTGTGTTAGGCTGATTCTGGATCATTTTATCCTATTTTAAAAGAGAAAGAGTTAGGGTTCTTGAGAGTGAAGAAGAGAAGAAGAGAAGAAGAGGAGAAGAAGAGGAGAAAGGAGATCAACAAGTTTCCGTCGTGGATTTTCGTCGTGGATTTTCGTCGGGGGTGATCCCTATCAAGGTATGTGAGTTCCTTGTGTGGTTTGATCCTTTCCCCCACACACCAAGCTCATTTTTTTTTTATGATTTGAGAAAAGGTTGGATTGGTGTTGAAGTTGTTGAAGTTGTTAGTTGTTGTTGATGTTGTTAGTTGTGTTGTTGAAGTTATTGTTGGTTGTGGGACATGATTGGGTTGTGTATTTGAGTTGTAATTTATTGTATGTTGAGAGATTGATGATCCCTAGTGTTTGGGGTTAAATCCATTGAAGTAAGGGTGGTTTAGAGTCGAAGAAAAGAGGGAGAAAAGTCGGTTTTTTTTTTTTTCTGGGAAAAGGGGCTGGCACCTGGCAGAATGCAGAGTGTCCAGCAGTCCCCTTTGAAGCTGAGGGCTGGTGCCTGGCAGAGTGGCCAGCAGTCCCGTTTGAAGTTGAGGGTTGGCGCCCCGCGCCTCTTAGAGCGCCAAGGTCGCCAATCCTTCCCGTTACCTTAATTCCCCATTTGTATTTTATTTTGTTCCTAGGTATTATACCTATGTTTCCTAGTTGTTTCCAACACTCCAAGGTACTTCTAAAAGTCAAGAACTCATCCGTAACATGTGAGCAAACACCTTGAATCCAAATTCCAATTTAAGGAGAGTTAGTTAGAAGTCAAGTGAAGTTAGAAATTAAGAGTTAAGCTTAGAAGTTAAGCAAGTCAAGCTAGTTGTAAAGTTGTTCAAGAGTCTTTATTGAACGTTTTAACTTTATTTTTTTGACTCAAGTGTCAAGTCAAGCAAAGAGCTTAAAGTTTCAAGCTAAGTAAAGAGTCTCAAGTTTCAAGTTGAGTTCATTTTCTCAAAGTTATTAGGGAACTATGTATTCCCAAAGAAGTTTTAAAGATTTGTCTTTACATTTAAACAAGGTTGGAAACTGAAATTTCCAAAGAGCCTTCGGGATAGTTTTTTTTTTTTGAGTAATTATCTCATGTCAGTAGGAAGAAATGTGTTTTAAAAACATAAGAGCTAGTACATTTTTGGGAGTAGTATCGAGCACCGAATTGGGAGAGCGTTTAAAGAACCCATAGCCCCCATAGAACCATGTTAGCCACCATGGGTAAAAAAAAAAGGATCATACTCTTTAGATGAATCCTTTTCATATTAGACTAGTGGATCCATTAGGCAGTTCAGGTCTTGTACCTTTGGCCGGGTATAGGATGCTCTGGCAGCGTGAGGTTGATCGCTGTATCATCACTTTAGCTCTTATGTGATGGTTGTCGGTTAGAGAAACTCCCACCGCAGTTATTGTATTTTTATACACGGAAATTATTGTATTTTATATACATCAGTTCAATTGTATTTCTATATACATCTCAGGCTTATTGTATCCTTGTATACACACAGAGTTTATAGCATGTTTTAAACAGTCTTTCTTTATATCACACTTGTTTTAAATTGCCTTATATTGAAAGAAGTCAGTCAGGTTGAGTTGAGTTGAACAAGGTAAACTTTTCAGTTTCTTCCAAATTTCCTTCTAGCCTATGTTGCTTAGTTTTCCAGCTCGCATACTAGTACCTTCCATGTACTGATGCCAGTTGGCCTGCATCGTCTTATGATGCAGATACAGGTACCCCGGATCAGCATCCTGCACGTCGTTGATCCAGCTGAGCACTCCAGAGTCAGTGGTGAGCCTCCTTGCATTCCGGAGGACTCAATTATTTTGTGTTCTTAGTTTTTGTTTTATTAGGATGTTGCGGGGTCTGTCCCAACATTCATCTCAGTATTTAGAGGCTTCATAGACAGTCAAACAGTCAGTCAGTTAGTTTGGAGTCTCTCATGCATGTTTATATTTAAATATCCTATTTTGAGACTCGAGATGCCTTGTTGGCAAATTACTTTCAGTTGAGTTGTTTTATAACCTTTCATTGCATTGAGTTATCCCATTGAGTTAAGTTTCCGCTGAGTTAAGAAAGTCAGGCCAAGGGTTCGCTTGGGGGCCAGCGATGGTCTTCAAGTGCCGGTCACGTCTGGGGTGTAGGCTCGGGGCATGACAGTTGCGGTTGATGAGTACTTTGCATAAGAAGTTAATGAACAAGATGAGGAGAAGATAGAAGAAAAAGAAAATAAGCTGGAAGAGAAGAAACAAGAGGAGGAGAAGATGGAAGAAAAAGAAGATGAAAAATAAGAGAAGCTGGAAGAGAAGAAAACAAAGAAGAGGAGATCGAAGAGAAGAAAGAAGAAGAAAAAGAAGAGAAGAAGCAGAAAGAAGATGAAGAAAAAGAAGATGAGAAGCAGGAATAAGAAGAAAAAGAACAGGAGAAGCAGGAAGAGAATATAGAAGAAGGCTTGGCAGAAGCTAGAAAAGAAGGCGGTGCGAAATTTCAATGGGCGTGATGGGTATTGTTATGGAGCTCAATAGTGAGTTCAATGACAATGAGTAAGGTATTTGTGATATTGATTTTTTAAGACAATTTGTTTTTTAAGTGGGTTTTAAGACAATTGGTTTTTGGTGGTTGATGATTAAGACAATTGATTTTTGAGATAGTTGGTTTTTGAAGTGATTTTTAAGACAATTGGTTGTTGAAGTAGTTGATTTTTGAAGTGATATTTTAGATAGTTGGATCATGTAAATGTTATTTTTATTTTGTTGGATATTGTTGCCAGTTATCGACTTTAAATTGTATATATAATGCATTGTCTTACCATACGAGATAAACTTCATTTAATTGATAGACTGTAGTACTACATGAGTAAAAGATATAAGATTGTACTACTGCATCCCTGTTACATATTCCCAAAAAGCAACCACTAACAACAAATCATACAATATTATTTTTAGGCCTTCTCTTTTTCTTCAGCCAATATAAACAGCACCTTCACATCAGTAGCTTAGTTGCAAAAACATAATTAGTCAAATATATCTAAGATTGTTGGTGTTCATACATGTGGTTCTCTTGTGTCCGGATCTCTTACAAATTAAACATTTGTTCCTCCTTTTGCTTCTAAAATTCTCACTGACACCCTTGACACGTTTTCTTTTCTTCCTTCCAAGCTTAGTATCTACAAGGGGTGGAAGAATATTCACCCTTAGCAATTCTTCTAGCATACACCGTTCTGACTCGATAGGGACAACATTCAGAGTATGCAAGAAGGTATTTTTCAACTTTATATAAAGGCTAAAATATTGATAGATGCTCGTACCATACTCATCGCCATGCTTCGATCTGAAAGCAGTCATTGCATGAGCGCAAGTCATATTCCCTACAAGAACATAACTTTTCCAATAGGTTAACACTGGAAGTAGAACATGCGCCGAACACGGTGAATTGATTGCAATCCCCAGTTATGTTCTCCACAGACAATGAGTCGCCCTCGATCAATTTTTTTCTTGCAATCCTTTCGGCAGCCGGCACCATTTTATTACCCTTTGATTTAAGGACATCTGCATGCCTCTCCCTAAACAATTCTCCAAATCTCTTATCAATCTAATTAATATGGATGCCATGGGGTACTCTATCTCTCGTCTATCAACATAGCGTTGAGTGACTCGACAATATTTGTGTTCATCACATCATACTTGTTTCCTAGAAAATATGCTATGCTCTGCTCCACTTTTCAAAACCAGCATCATGCTTAAGGACAAAGGCTGCCTCGGAGGATTTGTCCTTGAATTCCAAAAAATGATTGTTGAACTCCTCCAAGGAATATGTCTTTGCCGTGTTGTAGTATAGATAGAAAGAATCTCCACATTGGTGATTTACCCAAAGATTTTCACCGAGGTGCCTCATGCAATATCTGTGATGAGCATGATTGTTAACCTTTGCAATACCGTTGACAATGCTTTTGTGTCAATCGAAAATAAAACATAAATCTGATTCATTGACCACAATATCCTTCAACTTTTCAAAGAAGAATGTCCAAGATGTATCGTTCTCTTTGTCCATGACACAAAAGGCAACTGGATAAACATGATTCTCCGTATCTTGTGCAACAGCACTCAGCAATACTCCTTCGTATTTACCATGTAAATAAGTGTGGTCGAGCGCAATTACGTTTCTCATGTGGAAGAATTCCCTAATGCAAGCACCAAAAGCTAAGTAATACATAAATCTATAAGTATCCCCGCTTACCATGATATAATAGCTAGAACCAATATTAAGAGTGTCAAACATATATGAAAAGGCCGGTAAGCATGAATATCCGTGCTCCGCTGTCCCTCGAACCATTTCCTTAGCAGTCACACCTCCATTCCAATATTTCTAATAGCTTGGACTACAATGAAAAATATTAAATTAGTCCTCTGAATCTCTTTAACATTTGGACCCTTGCCATCGCGATAAATATTCACACAAAGCGACGCAATGACTTTGGTCGAGAGTTTTCTATGGTTGTTGATGCCATGTTCAACACCGCAACTGTGATCACCAATATACTTGTAAATACGAAAATCTATCCGAACACTCATATTTTTTTGCCCGCAGCATCCACGCACAAATACGAGATACACATTTCATCTTTAAGTATTTACTACAACTCTTCACTGTAACAAAATCAAAAGATTTTATCTCCACTGCTTCGACTAATAACAATTGTAGCTCACTCTTAATACTGAATGTTTGATACATGTAAAAATTAGTTTCATCAGAGAAAGAATGGATGGGTTGTGATCTCAATTCCAAGTCTCCATAATCTTCTTTAAAATGTTCGAAATCTTCCACATCTACTTGCTGATCTTCAGCATCCAATGAATAATCATGCCCATTCATTGAATCATCACCCAAGTTGTCATTTGATTGATCTCAAAAGCTCTCCCAAGATCTCATTTTCAACCGAGCCGTTGTCGTTAAAAGAATCTGTTGGTTCAATCAGAGACCTCGCATTAATGACATTTATTCTCAATATAGGCCTAGAGCCATCAACAGCAGTATCCATCATGCACAAGCTCACATGCCTATCATTTTTTATGAATGTGGGATGTATTTTCCCCTCCCATTCATTTGATAGCTTATCACCAAGTTGCTTGGCTCGCAGGCTAGCTCACCGACCTCAATTACGCTTGCAATCATATCGGCATATGAACCATTGTGAGGCAACGCAATGGGAACTATAGTCCTACTAAAAGATTTACAATACCAACTTTTGGGAGTCTCCTCCCATACTCCCATATAGTCACCACCAGCAACAACAAATTCATCTACTATCATATATAGACTACACTGATAGATACTAGATTATGATATCAATAACTAGCGATCGATGACTGATACGAAATTCGTACAAAACGCGAATGAACAAGAATGGGTTCAGATCAAGCTCGAAATGGAGAGGATGTATCTATAGTCTTTCTAAACAACTAAAGTTTATCTAAAAACGAGTTATGAAGTGATTTTGGAAGATTTTTGCAAGCTTCAAGAATGGCGGGAAGTTTTTTTCTTTGAAGCTATTTGAAAGAAAATGGTGTAAAAATGGAAGCAATGACTACAATGATGATGATTTCACCTGTAAAACCTAAAATATCATCGGAAAAGTCATCGGAATCAGCTAAATCAGCTGCAAAAAGGGGAGCATTTTGGTTTCTTCTTGGAGAACTTTTCTCCGATCAAATTTTTCAATAAAATGAAAAAATAAAACAATTCCATATTTGTGCTGGATGAGTGGGGACCAAAGTGTAGTATCAAAAACTTGAGAGTAGGGTGTTGTATGTTTTGAAAGAATATTGAGTGATGTCATTATGGTGTCTAAAGTACTATTTTTTTAAGACTTTTATCTAACTGTTCAATTAAGTTTGGAGAGTGGCTATTTTGTCAACTCTCCCATGTATCCTCTGCATCCACTCCTTGTAATTATGTGATATAAAATGCTCAGAACATGGGGATTTTTCATCTATATCACAAGAATGAAAGTTACATAATATCCATCTATGCAATTACCACTTTTTTTTATTTTATTTTATGTATGCAATTACCACTTGATTTTCCCATAAAAATGATTTATTTAGTCTTTTTTCTCTCTCTCAAGAGGATCAATAGTATTTCAATTTACCTCAAACCTTCAAGCTATCGGTTAATGGTGCAGGTGCTCAACCACTCGAGCAAGACTCGCCTGTTGATTTAACTGATAAATCTTGGCATATATACTGTTACAATGAGGGAAATGATCAATTCTTCTTGTTTTGAGTTTATTTTTCCTTATTTTCCTTTGGTGTTTTATTGCAACTAATAGTGTTTTTTATTCAATTTTGACAAAGTGAAGTAAGGATTGCAGCTAAGAGAAGAATGTGTTTAGCAACATGAATTATTGAAAATAAAGCAATTATGTCATTTGTTTGCTTTTTGGCACAAAATGTCCTTTCCCTTGGCCATATGGATTTAGAAATTCGAGCAAATGTATGCTTGTTTGAATTACCTATTTTGTTAAATTGTTCACCAGTTTCGCCAAATTGATATGATTTTGTTCGGCTTCAATTGTTCATAACATGAATTTGTGCTATATCCCTTATTAATAATACCTATCTTATTAAATTGCTCACAAATCTCACCCAATGGTATAATTTTGTTCTTGTTCAATGGTCACAAGACCCTGCAAGATTGTCATAATTGTGTTATTTACATTCTACCAATCTTATTAAATTATTCACAAATCCCATCGGAATGACATGATCTTTCTATGTTGTTAGACAAGGTGTTCTTTGAATGTACAATATACATCAAACCACTCCAAATGATCTCAAATTTGAAACAAAATCTCCAGACACTAGGGTATTTGAAGGTCGATTGGTGGATAGAGGATAATTTTATATCAATTCAAATAGTTGAGGAGTATTTTAGCCCCTTCTCCATTTAAAGTATCTCAATTTTTTGAGTTTCATCAATATCAAAACTATTAGGTTTGCACTGAGCTTTGTATATGAACATTCACCAACTTATTTGTCAAAAACACACCTTAACTATCAAGTGTAAGTGTGTGAGTTTCCTACTTAGCTTGAAATATCACCATCTTTCCAAATGATAGAAGATTAATAGTTATGAAGTGTTTTGATAAATGTATAATTGGTGATAGTTGAGGTAAAAAATTGGTATCTCTGATAATACAGGTATGAACTCAAAAAATAAAGATACTAAGGTTCGAGCCGCTTTGTATTCGAAGTTGGAAATCCGTGATGATATTATATTGGTCTAGTAATCAAGTTTGCCATTAGACTAATCTCAAAATAAATTATTTCAACAGTGTAATTTTACAAAATCTTAGACACTTAGGTCATACTCAAAAATTGCATAAGATAAAAATATACATAAAAAGGCAAAATAATGAATTTCGAAAGAAAAACGATTAATCCTTATCTAGTTCGATCCAAATGCAGGATCTAGGTCGAACCAAATTGAAAATATTTGAACTTGAATAAGCTTTGATGCCAAAGTAATCGAAAGAGAAATATTTGTGGTTGGCCAAACAATAGAAAACACCATTGTTGTTATTGTGAAACATTGAAAAATATATCTTGTTTCCTAGCCCCTGTGCAACACATGTTTTAAAGAAAGATCCTCCTAAGCTCACAAATAATGCTTTATTATCGTCTAAACTTGTTATTTTTTTCCCGCTCCAACAGTTCTCTATTAATTTTGTACCTCCAAACCTCTACTTCCCCTTCATGGTGAGATAGAAATACAACTAGCATTCCTTCATTTGTCGACATCTTCTACCGTGTAAACATGTTAGATTGTCTTTCTTTAGTGATACCAATACAGTATATATATATATATATATATATATATATATATATATATATATATTAATTCATCCCTGATGTTGAATAATTTGTGGCTTTTGTCGTCTATGGACTTTTCCACGTTTAACATTTTTTCATAAATTCTATTAACAAGGATTTGGGTACGATTGTCCATATTGGACATTTCTGGAGAGAAAATCTGCAAAAGAATTGTCAATTCCTTTAATATGTTCTATTTTGAATGAATAGAAAGATAATAAAACCTGTCATCTATGCAATCTCCTGTGTGTGTATATATATATATATATATATATATATATATATATATATATATATATATATATATATATATATATATATATTTAGTATCAATTAAGCCAAATTATCTGTTTTAATGATACCAAATATTTTATATGATACTGATTTAGTATCAGTTAAGCGAAATTAGTTGGGGGTATATAGTGTAATTATTTGAGAAAATGATCAAAATGGTCCTTGATGTAAGGGGTTGAATTATTTTGGTCCTTCATATATATTACCTTATCAAAATAGTCCTTCATGTATATAAAAAAATAATCATTTTAGTCCTTAGTTCTAAAACTAACCATAAAAATAAAAAGAGAGGTTAGATTTAACGGTGGGTCCCTCACTATTGACACCCAGCAGGCCTCTTCTTCTTCAATCTTCTCTGTTTCACCATTAGAGATCATTCTCCAAGTTCAATCCACCCACCTGCGATATTTTTACAAGAAAAATTACACACATTACACTTATTTTTTATCTCCATCTACCTCTACAAAACAATTCCAGTAGCTTGCACTTTCATACATCCAAAAAAAAAAAAAAATATGAGACCACTGACACAAATACAAACTAAATAAACTATCTAAAACACTTCATTAATTTCTTTTAGAAGATTGCCATAAATTAACTCTTTTCAAGCTTTAATTATATATTCACTTGTTGAAGCTCTATAAGAAAAGGATATAGCTTTGTTGTTTTTCCCTTTTTGAAATTAATAATTTTTTCATAATTTTTTTTTAATTTTATTTTTCAGATACAAGGTAAAAATTGAACGGGACAAAGGTAGAAAATAAAATTTTAAAAACGTTCTTTGAAAATTTAAAAAGATTTTAATTAGTTAGTCAAAGAGAATTTTGATAATGGTAGAAAGAATTGGTTTTTATTTTTTCAGCGAAGAAGAATTGGGTGAAGAGATAAAATTTGGGAGAGAAAGGCATGCAATGTATTAATAATGGGACCCACCGTTAAATCTAACCACACTTTTTACTTTTATGGTTAGTTTTAGGGACAAGGACTAAAATGATTATCTTTTTTTATACATGAAGGACTATTTTGATAAGGTGATATATATGAAGGACCAAAATAATTCAACCCCTTACATCAAGGACCATTTTGATCATTTTCTCGTAATTATTTAGTGGGATATGAATGTAAAGGGGTATATGTGCAAGAGAAATGTTGTAAATGAAATACTAAAATATGTTATCGTTGTGTTATTTTTAAAAGGTAAATCAAATTTCAACGTTGATCCAATACGTTATTACCCATGGAAAAAATACAAATATACTCATGAACTATCGAAAATAATATATGAATACCCTCCATTATATTATTTTTGACACTAGAGTTCCTGCCATCCAAAAAGTAGGGCATTTGTCATGTCCTTCACTCTAACAGGGGAACACGTGTCTCAATCCTAAAAGCCTACCTGATATTTATTTAATTTTTATCCATGATTAAATGGCTCATTTAGCTAATTAAAAACCACCCAAATAAGTTGGCCCACACCCAAATTATAACCCAAAATCAATCCTTATACCATGTAAATCCCAGTTCAACCATCTAAATCCCTAAGAGTTATGTATATATAACTTTTCTTCAATCGTTATACATTATCCCCAAATTAATTATCAGAGTGTAGTATTATATTATTTTTATCCTATATTAAAAATGGAGTAAGAATTATGAAATAATTAATTCAGAAATTACTTGTTCTTCAATCAAAGGAACCATTAGTATTCAACCTTTTTGTTGGAGGAAGGGCCACGTTAATTTCTTAAATAAAAAAAAATAAAAAGAAGGACAACAAAATAAATAATTTATACACACAAAGTGTTTATCTAAGTTCTACCACAACAAATTACCTTGTAAATTGTTTCCCGAAAATCATCTACGGTATCCTTCCTTTCTCATGTCACAAATCCAAAGTTCTGATCTAATTTTCTCTTTTAATATAAGTCGAATCAAAATCAAAAGTATAGATCCATAATTGACATGTGGACACAAATCTTGAAAATTTGAAGTGCTTAGCAAGTTCACAATGTTTGATCTATTGTAGAAATGATTTTCACTCTATTCTAGAAATTCTCCCATTATTAGATATTACATTAGGGTTTGCTAGAAATTCACCCATTATCAGAGATTACATTAGAACGAACTGATTTTTTTGGTAACTAATCTTATGTTAATCACTAAGTGGCCTCAATTACATAACTATAACCAAACAACACACCATGTTGGTTATCTCAAAAGTAAAACAAAAAAAGACTAAAGTCCAAGCATACTAAGTATGGCTACCAAACTAGAAGGAACAAAAGACTAAACTACGCAAAAGGTGGCTACATCCAACACGACTTCTAACATTACAAACATATGCAATTTCTCTGGAAATTCCCTTCCAATCTCTATATCTTTTTTCAAAGAGTCTCAAGTTTCTCTCTATCCATACAGCATGTATCACTTCAGCAAAGACTATTCTGAATAAAATAGCTTAAAATTAAAACTTCGAATTGGTATTGTATTTGTCTTTAAGTTGGTTGCATTTCCTGCTTTACTATAAAAACATATTTGTCTAATAGTTGTCAATTATTATGAATTATAGTAGGAAACACGACGAAACCACAAGAGAGGGGAATATGAGGGGTAAAGACAATGAAAAGGTCAAAAACAAACAGTCAGATTGCATTGTGAAATCTAAATAAGGTTGGGAATATTTCAAACGCAAAGAGAAAGTGCGAAAGAAGGGAGATGTTCCTCAACATTGCAACGAATGTGACAAGATGAAGTTAAGCATTATAAGTCTTTCAATACATCTAAACTTAATATTTGTACAAGACTTAATGTTTTAATTTCACAGAATAACACAGCAAAAGTTGTTGAAGTTGCGCCCGAGCTAAAAAGAACAAAAAGTCATCAAAAAAGTGACATAGAAAAGTTGAAGAGTAAGGCTACGACTTTTACCAAAAGCCTTCAAACAATATGATTTCTAATATCGCTTATACCAATGTTAAAGTCATTGCAGACATATGTGTTAACTGCTAGATGCACCTATTGGGACGGGGAGTATTAATTATGTACCTAAACTTGTTTGAATATTAAAATTTGAAATGTGTCATATAAATTGGGACTAAGGGAGTATAAACTACTTAACTTGTTTCCATTTCGAAATTTGAAAGCTCCCACATAAATTGGGACTCAGCGAGTATCAACTACTTAACTTGCATTATATAATTTTTGTGTTGTTTTTTTTTACCTTGAAGGATCGTCCATTTGATTGAAGAACTCTTACCTCCAGAAACAACAAAGCAACTGAAAAATACAAAACAAAGCATGAATGCCATAGTTTTGTGATAGAAAAGCTTGTTTCTTAGCCCTGTGCAACACATGTTTTCAAACACGATCCTCCCAAGTTCACAAACAATGTTTTATTATTATCTAAACTTGTTATTTTTTCCCTCTCCAACACTTCTCCTACTTGAAATATCACTATCGTATAGTAGATTAGTACTCAAGACATGTATAGTAGATTAGTACTTAAGACATGTTTTGATAATAAAAATAATTGGGACGTCATATATAGCTGAGGTAAGAAACTCGTACCCTTAATAATTCAGGTGTGAAACTCTAAAAAATTAGGATACTAAGACTCGGGCCACTTTGTATTCGAAGTTGGAAATGCGTGATGATATATATTGGTCTTGTAATCATGTTTGCCATTAGACTAATCTCAAAATAAACTATTTCAACAGCATAACTTTACCAAAATCTTAGACACTTACGATAGCAAATTCAAAAAAGCATACTTTGTCTTTTGGAATTTGATATATTGTACTCCCTCCGTTTCAAAAAAAATGTCACGCTCCGAGCCTACACCCTAGGCGGGACTGACACTCAAGAACCATTATTGGCCCCAAGAGAACCCTTGGTCTGGCTTACTTACTCAACGGAAGACTTAGACATAAGAAAGAGAATCCAAATACAAGATAACTCAACATGTCTCAAAACTAAACTCATAATGTTTTAAGAAAATAACCATTTAACTTAGCCAAAGTGGCAACTCAAATATGAACATAAGCCAATAACAAGATAATAACGAATGAACTAACATCTGACTGACTATCTATGAAGCCTCTAAAACAACTGAGATGGATGTTGGGACAAGCCCCACGACATACTAATGAACTGATAATAATACTGAAAGCAATAAAATGGATCCTCCAGAAAGCAAGGAGGCTTACCACAAGACTCTGAAATGCTCAATTGGATCAACGGTACGCTGGATGTCGATCCTAGTTACCTGTGTCTACATCATAATAAGATACAGGCCAAAATGGCATCAGTACATTAAATGTACGAGTATGCGAGGGGAATTCTAAAACAAGACATAAGCTTGAAAGGAACTGAAGAACTTACCTGGCTCAACTGAACTCATTTCAATATAAAGAAGTTTAAAATAAGTGCAATATAAAGAAAAGATGTTTAAAACATGATGTCAACTCTGTGTGTATGCAAAGATACATATAACTCTGAGACATATGTAAAAATACAATAAACTGTGTATATAAGAATACACTTACTTCTGTGGGAGTTTCTCTAATCGACAGCCATCATGTAAGAGCTATTGTGATGATACAACGTTTTTGCCTCACACTGCCAGGGTCATCCTATACCTTGCCGAGGGTATAGAACCTGAACTACTAAGTGGATCCACTAGTCTGTGCTAAAAAGTACTAAAGGAATCATCTAAAAAGTATGACCCTTTTTTATCCATGGTGGCTACATAGTTTATGGGGGAAATGAGTTGTCTAAACTCTCCCCATATCAGTTATCAATATTACTCCCAAAATATGATACTAGCTCATATGTTTAAAAACATACTTCTTTTTATATTTGAGATAATTGCTGAAAAACTTAGCTCAAATTAAAGGCTATCTTGGAAATCAAAGTTTCCTCTTTTGCTTCATTTAGAAAATGATTACTCTTTTCTGAAACTAGCTCAAAGGCTCTTTGGAAATCAAGGTTTCCTTTCTTATTTAAATGTGAAAACATTTTAAACCCTTTGGGAATACATAGTCCCCATATACTTTTGAAGAAATGAACTTCAATCTTTACTCTTTACTGAACTTGAACTTTAAGTTTTAAAACAAAGTTAAAAGCATTTGCAAAAGACTTCTTGAAAAGACTCTAAGAACTTTCTAAACTTGGCTCTTAACTTTCCTTGACTTTGAGTTTATCGAATTCAAGGTTGTGATTCATGTTTCTGGATGATTTCTAGATGTTTAGAAGTCATTTAGAGTAATTATAATCAATACGAAGTGTTAAAACACTTTAGAAAGACTTAAACGGACTGAATGACGAAAAACTGGTGAAAAACGATGATTTGGGCGCATCCCGAGCACGCCACACCAGGCCCAACTTACTGGGGCTCCTTTCTAGCGCACTGCAGGCGCACCCCCCCAGCCTCTCTAGCATAGATGGGGCGCACCGCGCCAACCCTTCCCCAAGTGCGATCTGACGAATTTTTCAACTCGTTTTCTGATCCTAAATCATTTTTAATCGATTCTTTTTCTCAAATTCACTTTATAATTAGATACCCAAGGCATATACACAACATCTAACTCAAACAACTCAAGGAAACCCCACTTTAGTATCAAGAAACTTCTTAATTTCAACTCATGTTCAAGAACGAAAACAATTCAAGAACATCAATCTCTCAATCTTTTTAGGACGAAAATACGCTGAATTAAACATGCTTGGCGTGTGGATGAATTAACCCAATGCTATGTGATTTCACATACCTAGTAGGTTCACCCCTTGACGAAATCCACGATCTTAGCTTCAAGAACTTTATGATTTCCTTGCTTCTCCTTCTCTTTTCTCCTCTTCTTCTCTTATCTAAAACCCTAACTCAATTTCTCCAAAGCTTAAACTGACCAAGTTCAATTTAGGCCCCTAAGTAATTACCAAAAAAGAATTAAAATAAAATGGTAAGGAAAAGACCATAATGCCCTTCTAAAATTCGGATTAGACATTTCCTTATTTGAACAACCCAACTTCCAATGGGCATATCTCACTCATATAAACTCGGAATCGCTTAAACTTGGCGGCATTGAAAAGATTATTCAAAGATATTTCCTACGATATCTGGAAACACACCTAACTCGTCCTGAGCTAGAAGTTATGGTCATTTGAAGTTGACAAAAAATCCAACTTAACAAACTTAACCAATTTTCCAGATTTTATATTCTTTCCAAAAATGACTATTTTCACTTTTTAATTTCTTTCTAGTTCTTTCTAGTTACGGGGTGTTACAAAAAATGACGTAGTTTGACTTGAAACAGCGTTTAAGAAAAGAAATAAGGCTTTTTAATCTTGTGGTTCTAAATTAAAGTTATGTCAAATGTACCAAAATTCTCTTTAATCTTGTGGTCTTAAAAATGTCACGTGAAAAGTTGAAGTTAAATTGTTGCCAAAAAAGAAAGGAGTCATTCTTTTTTAAACTAACTAAAAAGGAAACTGGGTCATTCTTTTTGAAAGAGAGGAAGTAATGTTTAAGATTTTAGTATAAATTGTAATGTTCTCTAGCTAGAATTAGTAAACTTCTTCTTTGTTATAAATTCTGCTTTTACTATTTCATTGGATTATTCTATGCATCATAGTATAGAGCACTGTGTCAGTCGTCATACTAGCCTATTCATATAGTCTTTGTCTTTTGGTATTTGATATCATTTATTCATGTGTTTAGGTGATCGCACCTTGTTGTTATTACGTCTCTTGCATATATCTTATGCACTGTTTTGATTTGTACTAGCTGTATTTTCTAGTTCGTGCTTTTGATATCTAGCATAATCAATTGTTACTATGTTTCAATTATCACACTATTTTTTTGTTCACTGTGTTCGATGTTATGTTTTCTACATTGTTTTCTTCTTCTTTATATTTGGATTTATTGCACTGAAGCCGAGGGTCCCATGACCTCACTCGTGGATCAGATCAGTCAGTTGTTGTTTTTGGTTTACTTACTCCTATTATTTAATTTAAAAAATTCTCAGCTCGGACCAAAAAGGTACTGAATGTTTTGGGAACCTCCAGTTAGCTTCAAATTGAGTTTCAACCTTTTTCTCAGTGAGAATCTACCATCCAGGCTAAGGTCACCTTGTGAGGTTTGGCGAGCTAGTTTATATATTTACCCGAAAATATACACGGGGGCGGGGGGGGGGGGGGGGGGGGGGGGGCGAGATTCCCCCTGTTTATGGCCCTTACAAATAGACTATAATACCAAAGATTTTGCTCGTTTTTGTTGGATGTTCTTCCTTATGTCGTTTCATTTACATGAAAATTAACTCTGTCAAGGTATTATTTTCTTTCTATATATACTATTGTAATTTTTCAGTCACAACCACCTTGTCATTACGCCCTATTTACCTACACAGGGCAGGAGTAAGATTTGTGTATACTCTACCTTTTTCGAACCCCACTTATAGGACTACAATGAATTATTTTTGTTGTTGTTGTAACAACCTTGACATTAGGAACGGAAAACACTATCTAATAGTATTTGGAAAGAAAATGGATGAAAGGAATGGGCCACGTCAAGCTTCTTTCAGAGTCATGGGAGACTAACCTTTATATCATAAAAAAGACTAAATGTTAGGTGATTTCTTCTAATATATCCAATTCTTAATCTCGTAAGATACTCAAAAATTTGTGTTGGTGAAAGATAACATACATGTGTCTATCTAAAAGAATAGTTAAGGTGTACGCAAATTGATCTCGGACATTATCTTTGTAAATGGATGGAGTGACATGCTATTCTAGTCAACACCACATTTGGTTGGATTGAATACTCATCATTTACAAAGCTCAAAATTGTATTGTCATTAGGAACCTCTCTCGCAGTAATAAATAGACGATGAACAAGTGGGAGTTGAATTAAGGGGCATTTTCATATATGTGCAATTAAATAATTATCATTTGCACCAACCGTAACCAAGTTTTTACATACATAAAAAAAAAAAAAAGTCCAAATTAGCAATATATTTGCAGGCAATAAAAATTATTTTCAACAAAATGATCATATGTATATTTTATGAATAGTGTATACTCATGTATAGATGATGTATAACTATGTATAAGGTATGTATATACATTTATATACATTGTTGGTACAATATTGTATATATTGCAAATTGATTTCTTTTCAATCCTACTAACTCAAAGCTCCTTTAAACAATCTCAAAATTTATATATGAGCACCTCTCAATTAAACGGTTCACGTTTGCGGCATGTCGATTTTTAAATTTGAGTTTCAAACTTTTCGATGGTGGATTTCAATCAGGGGCGGATCTATGTAGTGGTCGGGGGGTGCCACGCCACCCCCTAACTTCGACGGAAACTCTATATATACATAGGTATATATATATAATATTTATATAAATATAAAGCGTGGCATCCAGTGAACAAAATTGGCTTGTGGTGCCACAGTTGGAGGGCAACTTTAGATGGCTAATGTTGCGGGTTCGAATCCCATTTGTACCTATTCTTTTTGAGAAATTTGCTGCAGATATTCTTTAAGGGAAAAAAAGGCTCCAAGCACCTATTTTTAAGGAAAAAAGTTGGCACATTATTTTTTATTTTTTTTATAATTGTTTTTGACTTAAATTAAATTAATTACACTATTACTCCTTTGACTTTTCTTTTATTTGATTAAATACAAATAAAATGTTCTCTTTCTCTTCAACTATTTCCAAACCCTTCTTCCTCCAAGTTTCAACTTTCCCAAAATTTTCATTGCCCCATTCCAAACCCAAATCACTTGTTGTCGTTGCCGCTCGCCGCCCGTCTTAGCATTCCGTACAACGGTTAAGCCTCATTTGGGTGCTATTGTTTTCACTTTTCTCCATCCATCCACAACCTTCTATAGATTGTAAGTTTGTAATTTTATTTTTGTAAGATTTTTTTATTTCTATTTCTTGAGCTCTTTTAAGTTTAAATGAGTGATGATTGATTTTATATTAGACAAGAGTTTTGATTTTACTTTGATATTCTAAATTTCTAATGAACATTGTAGCTTGTAAGACATTATTGGTTAAAAATTGTGTGATATGAACCATGCTGATTTGAAATTTGAATTAACTATGACTTACCCCATTAAATTTGAATTAATTGTGAGTTGAATTAAATTTTAATTTTTGTAGGAAAGTGTTCAGTGTTCTAGTTTTGTGAATTGAGATGGAGAAGTTTCTTGCGAAATTTAATCATTCTCAAGCAGGTTCTAGTATGAATGGCAATCCTTCTAGTCTTATAGATGACCTCAATTTAGATTCACTTGAAGCCGATCCAGGAAAAAGAGTACCAATTGCTCACTATAATAACCCTCGAACAAAGGATGAAGTGAGGAAACATTATATTCAAAAAGGGCCTTGTCAACCTAACATGGATTCATATCCTCCAACTAAAATTGGAAAAAGAACGCATCAATTTTGTAAAATTTGGTTTGAAGGTCCATATTCTAAATGGTTGGAGTATAGCGTGGAGAAAGATTCTATGTATTGTCTATGTTGTTATTTATTCAAAGATGATTTTTTCCATGGAAGTACAAGTGAGTTTTACACAAGAACGGTTTTTAGGAGTTGGAATAGGGCACTTGAAAGATTCCGTAAACATGTTGGTGATGTTAATAGTATTCATGACAAATGCTTCAACAAGATGCTAGATTTGTCAAATCATCATCAATCAATTCAAGTTGTTATTGATAAGCATTCTCAAAAATGCCCCACAAAATGATACTTTGACTTGTCCTATGATTCAAAAAGATATTGCCAATGCTTGTGCAAAAAAAACATTGAAAGCAATAATTGGGGACTTGAATGGAGATTACTTTGGTATATTAGTTGATGAGTCAAAAGACATCTCTCACAAAGAACAAATGGCTCTTGTTTTGCGTTTTGTTAATAAGAATGGTAAAGTAGTTGAACGAATCTTGTCCATGTTAGTGATACATCGGCGTGTTCATTGAAGAAATCGATTTATTCTTTGCTTTCCGTTCACTCACTAAGTCCATCCAAAATACGTGGACAAGGTTATGATGGGGCTAGTAATATGAAAGGAGAAATAAATGGGCTCAAAACTTTGATTATGAAAGATAGTCCATCGGCACATTACATTCAATGTTTTGCTCATCAATTGCAACTAACACTAGTGGCTATTGCTAAAAAACATTTGGATGTTGAAAACTTTTTTGATCATGTTAGTAATGTGTTGAATGTTGTTGGAAGATCTTTCAAGCATAGAGACTTACTTCGTGATCACCAAGCCAAAAAGTTAGAGCAATTATTTGAATTCGGTGAAGTTCAAAAAGGCCAAGGATTACATCAAGAACGTGGGCTTCAAAGACCAAGTGATACTCGTTAGGGATCACATTTCAAAACTTTAGATAACTTTATTGTTATTTTCTCATCTATTGTTCATGTTCTTGAAGTGATTGAACTTGAAGGGTCCACATCACGTGATAGAACTCAAGCGGAGTATCTCTTGACAAAGATTAAAACATTTAAATTTATTTTTGTGCTTCACTTGATGTTGAAAGTGTTGGCAATGTCAAATGAGTTGAGTATGATTTTACAAAAAAAAGATCAAGATATTGTTAATGCCGTAGAGTTTCTTAATATTACAAAGAAAAGATTGCAAGATATGAGGGAAAATGGATGGGAATCTTTGTTGGATGATGTTTCCTCATTTTGTGATGTGCATGATATCTTGATTCCCAAGTTGGATGAGTCTTATTTTCCCGGAAAGTCAAAACGTAAGTCTTCAGGTGTTAGTTATGTGCACCACTTGTGTATTGAAGTCTTTTTTGTTGTTATTGATGTGCAACTTCAAGAGCTTAATGACCGTTTTGATGTAGTGAGTAGTGATTTGCTTCTTGGGATGGGTAGTTTGAATCCGGTTAATTCTTTCTCTAATTTTGATGAAGGTAAAATCATGACTTTAGCAAAGTGTTATCCAAGTGAGTTTGATGATGAAAAAATTCGAGATTTGAGCTACCAACTCGATACTTTCATTATTCATATGTGAAGTGGTAATCCCAAGTTCTCCAACTTGCAAGGAATTCGTGATTTGGCGAAGGCATTGGTTGAAGCAAATCTTGTGGAGACTTATTCACTTGTTTATTTACTTGTAAAGTTGACTTTAATTTTACCTGTTGCTACGGCTACTGTGGAGAGAGCATTTTCGTCAATGAAGCACATAAAAAATGAAGTGCGGAATAGTATTGGTAATCAATATTTAAATGATTGTCTAGTGTGTTACATAGAGCGTGATGTATTTATAAATGTTAGTAATGATGTCATTATCGATCATTTTCAGAATATGAAAACTTGTCGAGGGCAATTGTAAATGAATGATGAATATTTATAATATTAGTAATATTATTGAAAGTTTTAAATTTGTTAACTTCATGCTTTTAGTGTGGATTTGTAATATCTTATTATTTATATTTTATTGATTGATTAATGATATATATCGAAAAGACGAATAATTTAATTAAATATAAAATTAATTTAATCGATAAGTCTATTTGGCACCCATGGACTCTAAATCCTGGATCCGCCACTGATTTCAATGGTCATCAACTAAAATCTTTCAATGTATCGATTCTTTTGATATATCATTCACTCAAAACTATTCACGTTTGCAGTAAGTGAATTTTTATTTTTAAAATGATTCACATTTTTCTCCTCTATTTTTCTTCAATAGCGAAAATAGTAGTACTATATACTAGTAAAGTAATGATGCCAAAATTAGAACAAAATAAAAAGAGAAAGTTAAGAAAGTTGAAAGAACGCAAATCATGATTTAATTTCTATCTAGTTTATTTCTTCCTTCTGTATGAGATGAAAGGATGGTCCCAAGAAAATATTTAGAAGGGAGTTGGAAATTTTCTAAGGTGGCTAATGTGTGTTGAACTTGTGATAGTCGAATTGCTTATTGTAGTAAGAAATAAAAATGGGAAATTTTCATGTATGGCAAAGAGAAAAAATTTAATTAGCCTCCACAGCTACAATTTGCCTAATTACACTCCATGGCTATATAGTTTCATTTGTTATGTAGATTAACGTTTGTATATCTCGGATTTTTAATTAAAAATTATACAAATTCAATTTTAAAATAAATGACGAAAAGGTGGTAATTTTGGTTACAAAAAATGATTAAAAAAAAACCCGTAAAATAAGGTAATTGCATTTGATAATAATTTATTGCCTAAAATGACTTTCTCGACAGGAAAAACATCATAATCGTATATGTATTTGAAATTTTTTTTTTTATTCGTATATAGATTAATTATATGTATTTGTATACATATGTGTTATTATTGAGTGGATGAATTGTATATGTATATAAATCATTATTTGTATAACACGGCATGTGTGGGGAATTCTTGGGATGCTTCTTTGACTAGAAATCTTAACACCCTAAAAAAATATGTCCAAAAACAAGTTCACTTTAAAAAAAAAATCGTTAACATAGTTAATTCCAACATTTATAGAAGTGAACATCTTATATACAATTATTTGTATATGTATATATATATCATTAAAATGGATAAATAAGCAGTTGTATATAAATGTTGAAAATTATAAATTGGATTCATAGAAGGTATTGTGGGTAATAATATACATGAAAATAAAAATATACAAACAAAAAAAATATAGAACCAATCAACAGTAATGAAATTATATAAAAATAAGAACAAAATATACAAATACAGAAATATATACTAATAAGGTTTATACGAATATCTCAAATTCTTCAGATTCATTTTGTTCCATTAAATCAGAAACGCCATCATCGTTTGTTTTGGACATATGGCTATTAGAAGCAAATTTCTTTACTGGATCTAAGCTCTAGATTGGATAATTTGTTGCATAAAAATAGTGTAGTTTCTATGCTTGGATCTAAACTCTTGATTCGACCTCTTCCCTTCAGTTGCTAGGTTTTGCAATTGGCTCCACAATCACTCCGAAATCTTGTGTTAAATCCAAAGAAAAAGATGGTGGATCGTCAAAAAAATTGTCAGGCAATAATATACTTCTAGTAATCCTCTTTGATGGAGCTTGATCATCCATTTTTTTTACTGAAATAACTGAAGAAATAAAGATTCAAGATATACTTATATAAAAGATTAGGCAAACAAATCGTATACAGATGGAAAACCAAAAAAAAAAATTGAAACATGTTTGGGCAGTTACCTTGAATTGTGATGTCACGACTAAGAGGAAGAAAATCAAATTCAAAATTCAAAATTCAAAATTGATATGAATGAGAGATTTTAGGAGAAAAATAGTGTGTGGAGAAAGGAGAGATAAAATTATATTTATATAAAAATGTATACAAATTCGCCTAATGTATCTTTTGTTTACAAATACAAACCATCTATGGGTCCCATAATTAATAGCAAATATTTTAATAAACTAATAAACTATACCCGGAAATCGTAATTTTGTGAAACTATAACTTCATTGACTAATATACTACTAATGTTTTCCATTAGGCGTAATTTTTTCCAAATAAGAAATTGGGCTAATATCAATTAATAAAAGTGACCCAATAATCATTGTCTTTAATTATCTCTTCGATTAATTCAACATTTCTAACGTAATACTTCCTCCGGACTACGTTACTTATTGCCCTTGCTAAAATTAGATGTATAAAATAGTTACCTTCTTTAGTTTATACTATCTCCGTCCACTTTTAATTGTTATAGTTTCTTTTTTTAGAGTCAAAAACTATAAAAATTTTGGCTAACATTTTATGATGTAATTTTTCATTATATTGATATGCAAAAAATTGCAATTTACAGTACTTTTTGTATAGTTTTTTAATATCTAAATTTCTTGTTTAAAATATCGAATTAATGTAATCTAATTTAACTTTGAAAATTAGTCAAATTGATTTTTGAAAAGCGCAACATGACAAATAAAAATGGACGGTGGGAGTAATAATTGAATTTTGCTAGCCATTTTTCAATGTTCAAAATACTACCACTGTTCACTTTTACTTGTTCTCTATTTTAAAAATAGATTTTCATTTATTTGTCACGTTTGATATATTAAGAAAAGACAACTATTTCTTTTCATGTTTTATCCTTAGCACTAGTTACTTATTTTCAAAATTATTTTAGAAAATCAAATACTACTAAACATCAATTAATAAATGTAGTATGGTAAAATAGACGTGTCAATCATTATTTTCTTAATGAGTGTTATGAATGGGCCTAGACCACTATTGGCGAAGAAGCCCAATACCAGATTAAGTGGCTCTGTGTGGAATCCGGGTTGATAAATAGTCTTTTGAGAGCAAAATAGGTTTATGCAAACTATGTTTATGCTTAGGCAAAGACTGTGCTTCTCATCCCCAATTCTCTCTTAGTTCCCTCATCCCTTCTTCTTTATAGAACTGTTATTGTTCGTGTTTTTTATATTGTAATTGCTCATTTTCGTATGAATCAAAGCTTATTAGTTTGTTCTTTCTGTTGTTTGTTGTTGAGTTGAGAAAGTCACTACATCCATTTTAACGTTTGTTACAATGAACATGTCAAGTCTAAATCTGACAAGTAAAAGTAGAGGAGTAAGTTAATTGTTCAATGTTCAAAAGAGTTTGAAATTTCTTACATTTTTGCTCTTCATAAACATTTTTTAGGTGATAAGTTCAAGATATTTAATTGCTCATATTTATGATTTTACTCAATAACAGTTTGTGAATAACTAAAAATACAAAAGTGAAAAGTGGTGTTCAATTTATTTTCTAATTTTTTTTTTACCTAATAGAGTGTGCATTGTCTCATTAATGTACTCAATATAGCTGGAGGGAGTATTATTGTAAAAAAAAAAAAATTAAGATACTCTATTCATTCACTTTTACTTGTCACTTATTTTTAATATAAATTTTCATTTTTACTTATCATTTTTATATATCAAGAAACTACAATTATTGTTTTCGTGTTTTACCCTCAATATTAAATACTTATTCTCCGAATCATTTTTCAAGATCTAATACCAAACATAATTTATTAGAAATAGTGTGATAAAATAATATATCTAATTATTTTTATAATATGTGTGTCAAGTCAAATAGTGATAAGTAAAATTGATGAAGAGAGTATAATTAATTATTTGTTTCTATCTTATCCTTAAATCATAAATATGAACAAATATTAATGCGGTGCAAAAAGACAGATGTAGTAAATTAAAAGAAGTATAATAAATAGGAATACTTTAATCAAGATAATCCTTAGTTAATTTTTTTTTTTTTTTTTGGCAAAGAATATGGAAAATAAAATATGACAGGTATTTTTTTCAATTTTATTTTAGAAACACTTGAGATTGGGTGAAGTTGAATCTTTACACATCAAATAAATGTTAGGTAAAAGTACGTCAATGAACATTTAGTTTAATTAATACTCTGCTACTATAATTTTTGAATAAGGACCTCTACTCCAATAATATTCGTCAAGTTGTAAGACTCAATTTAAATATAATAAGGAAAATATTCTAAATTTGATTTTATTTATGTTGAATCAACTTTTATTTAATTAAGATATCAAAGTAGCTAAAAAGATTTGGTACCTGCAAATTCATGTGTCTAAGAGTGAACTAATTGATTGAGTATTCCAACACGGGATTGAATTAGTCAATCTTTTCACTTGGTATTCTCTCCGTCTCAAATTATCTATTGATGTTAAAAAAATATTCGAAGACCTCATTTATATTTTAAGATATAATTTCTCTTTACTAAATATTTATGGTGTTTGTAGTCTTTTAGAATAATTTCTACTAAAAATGATAATAATTTGATATAACTATTTTTGAAAATCATGACTAATAATTTGAGATGGAAGGACTATATTTTATTTTAAAAATAAACAAACCTCAACTCAATCATGACTGATTCGTAGGTTATGATCAATTTAAATCAATCACACTCCAATTGACAATTCAATTCAATTTTGATTCACTTTTAATTCAGAATAAATATTTTGATTTAATTGAATACCTATATTTATTTCAATTGTGTCTAAATCAAAATTGTCCATTTATGCAAGAGATTAGGACCTTAGTTTTGCAAAGGAAAGCAAGCTTGATAAATGAGTTATAGCCACCAAAGGATAGGAACCTTGGATATATTTATTTGTTTCCACTCGATGTCCGATATCCTTATTAAAACTCGATTAAATTTAAATTTGCATCAAAATATTACACATTAAGGTTAAAGAACGTTTCCTAACAAAGGTGACCTACTCGAACCTTTGAGTATTGTTTGTAGTGTAAAAACAAAAATAGTGAGTGTGACATTAATTTAACTACTCCAAGACTATTTCATCTACCACTCAATTTATTTTCTCATTCATTGAATTTTATATAAGTATGGTCTTTTCAAATTATGTGATTACCCATCTAAAACAATATAATTTTAGTAAAAGTCATTTGTGGATTGTACCATAATATATTCTATCATTCTCAATCTTTGAAGATTATTTCAAATAAAAAAATAATCATAACGAAATAAAAAAGAAGAAAGAATGAGTCATAATGAAGTGGTAATAGCAAAAAATAAAACTAATTTGCCGCTTCTAAACCTTGATTAAGATATTTAATTTATAAAAAGAAAATTTGATGTTTGTGGTCTTTAGAGGGACAAAAAGTGCAAGATTTGAAAAGATTGAAACCATATAATATAATAAATATAGTGTGATCGTATCAAACTTAAACATAATATAGTATATTTTAAAAGGAATCTCAAAATAAATTGCTGTTTGCCCCTAAATCAATGATCCAAAATGATAATTGAATTTGGGAAAGAAAGAACATGTGAATTATAAAGAATAAACATTATATTTGTGATGCTATTTATCTTACTTTACTAAATATAAATCACCAAAAAAGAAAGAAATCAGAGAGTTTAAGAACTTTAAATTACAATATATAGTGGATATAATAGTTATTGATGAGATAAAAATCAGATGAAATATAAGTGAGGGGAATGAATGAATTTATAATTTAACCTACATAACTTCTTGCATGTATTATGTCGCCTCTCATAATGATCATTATTTATATGTTGAAATTGTTGCGTTCATCTACTGGAGAGAGTTTTAATATAAATTTTCAAGAAACACATGCAGTAAAGTTTACCTGATCCGAAGACTAATGAACGTTACCTTTAGGCTTGTTGCTCCGAAGCTAGATGAATTTGACTTATTACTCCGAACCTTCAATTGATAGTACAACTTGAGGCCATGATCGATGTGACTATTGCTGATAAACCTTGTTCGAAATGAAATTTGACTACAACATATCAATTTTTAATATGTTCAAATGTCAAAATCGAATTTTGACCGACCCCATATATACAATTATGCCTTTATAGCTATGCATAAAAATGTTGAATAGAGGTGTGGCATTTACAGATTTACTTGTTTCGATATTTAATAATTAATATTAAGAAATTGACATTGTAAGCTTTATGCTGATGATCACACAACATTTGAAGATAAATATTAGTAATTGGTATTATGGAACCAAATTAATAGAAAGAAAAGAAAATAATGAACTACCATTCCAGAAGTTGCGTTGTAGAAGACATGCATAACACGTTATGTCGTGGTGCATAGCTTGATTCTTACAAAATATATGTCAAGACAAAAGTTTAGTTTCACATTCGTAAGTTATGATGTAAAAGACATAACAAGTTATATCGTACCTTATAACTTAATTTCTATAAAACTTATGTTAATTCATACCAAATTAAAGTTCAGTTTTAAAACCCACAAATTATATATATTATTAAGATATAATTTTAATTCTTACCGAACTTATGTCGAGTCTCTCTTAACTTATACCAAGCGAATTACATCAATAATATATCAAATATAGTCTCACAAAATAAGATTTGAGGAAGATAAAGTTTACACATAATTTATTCTTACCTCGGAAGTAAAATGTCGAACAAATTAGGTCATATTTCGATCAATAAATTTTTATTCAATAAGCAAGAGGGACAAGAATTTAAAATCATAGAAATGCATTCATATTAGTTGTTGTGTGAAAATTCAAATTATCAGGAACTAGAGTTCAGCCATTATGAACATAACTGCATAAGGTGATTTTGACTAAATCAAGTCATCAAAAAAGCTTTAATAAATCTAAGTTCATATTAGGAAGAACTAAGTAAAGAGAAAAGAAATAGTCTTCGTCTTTATATTCAAAGTAATTATATCGCTTTCACATTCTCATCAATAATAACCATTCATTGCATCGATTTATTTTCTCCAATAATAAATCATCAAAAATAAAATAAAAAATAAATACTATAAATCTTCTTTTCATGGGTCCGTTATTTGTAAAGTGTTGTTATTTAAAAGTACATTAATTAACAAGATAAGTGATTATTTTTAGTTACAGTTGACTTTAATTTGTAGACCAATAATTTATAGACAAGTAGGTCTGACTCACATGAAGATTAATCATAGTTGATTACCCCTTATGTTCCTTAAATCTTTCAAATAATCCGATCTTTTTTGTTAGTTTGATTCTAACTTGAAACGAAATTTATTAAATAAAAATTAGTTTTAAATTAAAATTATGTGAAATATATTAAAATATTTTTTAATTAGGTAGTCTTAGACATATCATATTAAAAATTTTAATTAAAAAAATATCTTAAAAAAATTAATTAATTGAACGGGAAAGTGTACGACCCATTAATTAATTGCACCGTCGTCGCATATCTGTACGTACGGCATATACGGATAAATTAAACTACCGGTACGGTCGGTAGTCGGTTACTTTAATATTTTTAACCTACGCGCTTCTTCCGCTTTGCATAATTTTCCAACTTGACACGCGCTATGAGCTAATCTTATTGACATTTTTCCATGCCAATTTGGCGTTTTGGACATAAAAATGCAATATTTTAAAATATATATAAAAATAGAAATTGTATTTGAATACTATGTATTTTTACTTTGAAGAAGTAGAAAATTTGTGAGTGGATATTTTTAGAAATGTTACGGATATATATATACAGTTCAGTCAATTAATTTATCAATATAATTAAAATATACATTAATTATGTATAAGTGTGTATAGTGTATATATTTTATACCTATTTTATAAACTAGTTGGTCAAAATGCTTAGAATCGGAATTATTCCATAAAAAGCATTCACTTGTAAAACTAATCAAGACCACTTTTTTAAAGTTAAACTCATCTTCAAATTATTTTTTTCCTCAAAAATTAGTCCAATGGTATAAGTTATAACGAATCGTCATTTTGATTTCTTCTTTTTAATTAAGCAAAAATAATTTATGGACAAACAGCTCCAAGTCAATTAAATCAATTTCACAAATATATATTTTATTAAATATTCTAAAAACATTAAATAAGTCAATGTAATGGTTGTGTAATTTTCAAACGTTTAAAGTTATTTTTAAGAATTTAGAAAATCAAAGGTCGGTTTAATATTAAACTTACTCCATTTGGTTCAAAAAAATATAAAATCTTTTTAACAAATTTAATTTATTCAAATTATGTAGAATTTTAGAAAATTGAGAAATTATTTGAAACTGACATTTCCCCCCTCAAATTTCTTTAGTCGTACATAATTCGCTTAAATCGATCAATTGTCAAGCTACATAGAGTTGAAAGTTCAAACTCTAGCACAATGTCTTAGAGAAACTTCTAAAAAATGAAACTTCAAATAATGTGTTGGAATTTTACTTATAAAAATTCGAATCTCAAAACAGTATCATGACTTCAAACTATAAATGTTGCATGATTAATTTAAACTCTAGGGATTTTGAACCAGGTTTAACATTAGGGAGTTTTGGAACTTTGAACTCGTGAAGTACATTACTACTAATAATTTTCCAATGACCGAGAAAATGTAAATAGAAGAATCAAAAGAGGATCATAATTGTACCTACACAGTTTATTAATAAAATATTCTTGCATCTTCATATTTTTTTTTTTGTGATTAGAGTATATTTTTCTTACATCAAATTTGTTGCAAACAATCTGTCACAATCCGAACCGTCGTGAGTGACACCCATACTAACCCTCCGGTTGGAGAACCATTAATATTAATTAGCTAATCAAGAACTACACAACTAAATCAAACCAAGACATTTAAGGTTACGGAAGCAGGTTTAAATGCTAAGGAAAAGAAATAGAGTTCCCATAAATTAAACTCCCAAAAGCCTAACAAAATAATGCGGAAAATAACGCCTAGAACCTAAAAGTCAATGTACAAAATCTCTAACAAGAACCATAAGTCTAAATAAGAAGGGGTACAGGCCCTAAACTAACATATGAATAACTAACTAGAAAGTCTAAGTCCGAAATGTGGACATAAACATAAAGAGAACTCATGGAAGCCCGGTAGAACTAGCTTACCCTTGAATTCGAAATGATCACTGATTTTCTAAGCGAGGTCTGTCAATTGCCGCCTGAAGATGCCTGTACTCAACAAAGAAAAAGCAAGTTCAGTATCAATACAGAATCACAGTGTACTGGTAGGATCACGCGGCTATCCCACTAAGTACAACATACATAAGTTATTACAATATAATAAACACATTCATACACTGAGCATATATAATATCAACATCATTTATGCACAACGTACAATTTCAAAATTCTCAAGATATACAGTTATGTTAAGTCAATAGTCCTCTCATGGAACTTAAACTCAAACTGTTACTGTACCGGTTCGTGGTACCCAACCAAATGTTTATGCCGAAACGTGGAAACCGATCCCATATTTATACCGAAACATGGTAACCGATCCAAGTTAGTGTGTTAGAACGCAACACCCGATCCATTCAACAAGTCACAATCACAATCACAAGTATTTTCTGATAATCATACAATTAAGTCATGATTTCATTGCAAATAATTATTCAATCATCCTCATTTATGAATAGTGTAATCAATAATGCAACATTCGCATACATATACGTATTATAATGAAGAAAGAACAAACATACATCACACAACATGAAATCACAACTATCACCTACCTCAAACAAAGCTTGAATCCCCTAAGAAACTTGATCCATCCCTTTTCGGATTCATTCCGCTTGTTCTTGGTCTACAAACAATCATAATAACACGGGAATCAATAAATGAGACCCAATTACCCGGATTCTAATCAATAGTATCAACCCTAGATCAAATCCTTGATCCCCATACCCAGATTAGGGCTTTTTCCACCATAATTTTCATATCAAAACCCTCCCCTATCGATAATTACCCACTAGTTTACATTCTACGGATCAAAAAATGAATTCGGGGTACCTTTAGCCTTAAGAATGGTGAAACACGATCAAGAACTCGCCTGAGGTCGTTTCTTAGCTCTCAAAGTCAAAAAGTACAGAATAAACGTTTTTGGGATTTATTTTCGACTTAAGTCGCGTCTATCCCGCCACATCGGTCCACACCCCGCTACAGCGCCCCTTCCTTGGCGGCACAAAATCCCGCCATAGCGGCTTGCACGGAACAAAGAGCTGAATAAAGAATTTCCAAACCCCCATTTCACAACACACCTTCGTCCCATGACACTCAAAAACTACCCTCTCACGCTAAGATCGATTTCGGGAGTTCTACTCACCCAAATTCAATTTCGTAAAGTCGTATGAGTTTCTTAACGTCTTAGTTATCTACTCATGTGATTAAAATCATGATTATATCACCCAATTGTTATTAGATTTCCCTAGACCTTATTGACTCCGATTTCGTCCAAATCTGAACTAGGTGGGGAAATTCCAAGTTACTACGAAAAAGTTTTCCGGCCCCCCGTTATAACAATGGGAACCGATCGCTACAAAGTAGTATATTTTCTATATAAGTATTATAATTATAGTATTGAAAATAGATACACCCATTGATGGATTCACTAGTAACTTGCTTCATTCATGAAAAAAGTCGCAAACTCCACTAAATAATCCCTTATAGTAATCTGTCCATATCAAGAGTTCCAATTTGTATATATTGTAAAATCTGGTAATAAAATTTATAATTATCAAACAAATTTCCTATTGTAAAAGAGGAAGAGTTATATGTATTCATAAATGAAGTGGAAGTTATGGGATAAGAAGTGATGTAACTCTTGAATGAATAAAAGTTACAAGTCTCAACATCGTCCTATGAAAATGACGGACTGAACACATTGAAAGAGTTTCTTAGACAAAAGAGTATAGTTGTTGTAAAAAATCATAGAAGACTCCGTAGTGATTTTATAAGACACCGCTGAGACAAATGATGGTGATAACACACTCAATCCTAGAGAAGAAGATATGTATTATATTATTTCACATAAATCTCCGAATATAAATTCTTCATAGGTATCAGAGCAAAGTTTGTAAGATGTGTTTATCTTTCACCATTGCATGACTAAAATTTAGTGAAAATTGATTTTTTGAATTTATAACATTTTTTAAAAGAACATTCTTTTAATAAACATATTGATTTTCGGATAAATTATCTTCTAGTGTGGATTGCCAAACTGAACATTCCATACATCAATGAAAATATATTTTCAGTAGCTTTCCATCAATATTTTATTTATAAGATTTTGATATCGAATTTGAATGTATTTTTTTAAGAAAAAAAATTCAGTTTAACCGCCCAAACTTTCAAGCTCATTTTCTCCCTTTTCAGAATTTTGCTGTGAGAAATTCATATACCACTGGAAATATATTTTAAAATATTTTCAATGATAAATTAGTTTTATTTTTTGATATTGAATAAAGGAGATATAAGTGCTAAAAGTTGGCTGCTTGAAAACATAATCAGAAAATTTTAAATTTTAAAAGTTTTCTAGGCAGATTTTAATGAAAAAGAAATGACTTATCCAATTTGTTATTTTTGGATAATTTATACTCCATCTGTTCCAATTTATGTGGCTTACTTTCCTTTTTAGTCAATCCCAAAAAGAATGGCACATTTCTATATTAAGCAACAATTTAACTATAAAATGTTTAGTTACCCTTAATGAAATGATTTACAGTCACACAAATTTCTATTATTTTGACGGATCTTACATGAGCTTTCTTTGATATATTTTTTGTGCATTTTAATACACATTGCATATTCTTATATATATATTTTTTATGCATTTTAACCCACATTACATACTCAAAATTTCGAATTATTATTATTACTTTTTTTAGTTTATAACTGAATCATGAGAGACACACTTTAACTAAACTAAGGTCCTATTATCCCTCCCCATCCTACCCCCTCGAATTCTTTTTTTTTTTTTTGTAATTTTGTATACCTTTTTGGCTTACGTGACATCAAAACATCTCCCACGCGTCTCAACTACGTAGAGTCATGGAGTGTGCCACGTAATTCCAAAGGTGAACAAAATTATTAAAAAATGAGTTTGGGGGGGGGGGGGGGGTGGGGTTAATATGACTTTAGTTCAGTTAAGGTGTGTTTCTGAGATTTCGGTCATAGTCTAGGGGGGGTACTTGTGCTTTATCCCTTTTTTTTTTTTGGGAAAAGGGTCTGAAAAATACTCCAACTTTGGCCGAAATTGTTGTTACGATACCAAACTTTATGAAGGACCTTTTACCCCCCTTCACTTTAATAGTGTATCTTAAAGGTATATATGTGTCCAAGTGGACACGTTACTATTTATAATTATGCAATATTTATGATGTACACGTGGGCACATATATACTTTTAAAATACACTATTAAATAGTGCAGGGGGGTAAAAAGTCCTTTTCAAAGTTCGGTATCATAACAATAATTTCGGCAAAAGTTCAGATATATTTTAGACTTTTTTTCCTTTTTTTTTTAATAATAATTCATGATTATGATTTATCTCAATTGTTTGAGACATATGTATATTGAATGACACACACATACTTATATATATATTGAGTGGGAGTTCTTCTTGATGAGCAATTTATTTTATTTAGAACTATCATAATTTATTAGCGCACAACTGATTTAAAAATAATATGCTTAAAATTATATGTGATAAAAGTAAGATAAGTGTAAACTTCATATAGCTTAATAATATTAATTAAAATGTAATTTTATAGCAAATAAAAATATTATTTTTGTGTTTATTTGTGCTATATATGCCTTCTATGTGCGTAGATAAATTTATAAAACGACTTCAAAGTTTATCATTGTTAAATTGAATCAGGGTAAAATATTGAATGGTGATAATTATAATATTTAGCATCAGAAAATTTAGTATATCTCTAAACAGTAAGAAATTTTGAAAACCCTAAACAATGTGATGGTTGAGTCGGCGAGTGAAGACACCTAACAACATGAGAGAAATCTTGATACTTTTCAAATTTTGAAGAAAAAAAAAATAGCATTTCTCACATAATTTGTTGAGCAGTATGACTGATGATCTCATGTGTGAATTTGAATCTTATCCAACAACTCAAGCCATGTAGATTGCATTAAAAGATAACTTTGGTGGCACTTCTGTTACAAAATTTAGGAGGTCAACCATCAATTGGACACTTATAGATTTCGCCCTAATTCATCAATAAGACAACATTTAAGAAAGATGCCAAACATGATACAAGAACTAAAATCAGGTGCTCATAATGAACAACAAGTGCAAACTATTATAAGATCTCTTTCTGTGGGAATATATAAAAAATCATATATTCCACAGTAAAAGTAAAGTTTTTTGAAGACATTGAACACCATTTTGTTCTTGAAGATGAACGTTGTGACATTCTACAATAACTGAGCAAGCTTTTCTAACTAAATATACTGAAATTTTAAATCTAAGCAAAAGAACAAGAAAGAAGAAAGAACAAGGGATCTTATAAGTCAAATCAAAAGGGTAAGTATTAATTTAAGAAGGAAGAAAAATATGGTGTTAAAAAAATTGATATGCTCAAAGTGGAATGTTATTTTTATTACAAGAGGGATCATTCCACATGTGATTACTCATAGAAGTGAATTAATGACAAATGTTCATACTTAGTGGACTATAGTCTCAGGTGTCACATATCACATAGTTAAATACTGGCAGTCGTCTTTCATGAACAGATGGGTTTAGGTGGTAATAATACATCAATTGAAGTGAAAGAGATCGAAACATGCAAATTAAATTTGAATGTGGACGAATTCCTTCTCCTACATGATGTTTTACATGCTCCAAACAATCGACAAAATCTAGTTTTAGTTATTTCTTTTCTTAAATTAAATTTCAGTGTGTATTACCGTTGACATTGCTCATAGCACTGAATAGTATGATTCAAATTACATTTTTAATGATTTTATTGTGTTAGACACAATTTATGATTTTAATTATATTATCTAATAATCATGATTGTTTTTCTTTAACAACCATTATTAATTTAAATATAATTTGATATGCTAAACTTGAATATATAGGACCCGTAAAAATGAATGAATTGATAAAAGAAGAATTGTTGGAGTTCTTAACTAAAATTGAAATGTCAATCTATGAATACTGTCTAGCACAAAAAATAACTTAAAGACCATTTGAAAAGAAAATTAGAGTTGAGTTTTCCTTGCAACTCATTCATTTGGATATATGTGCTCATATAAGTGTAAGAGTGATACATGAGATTTATTTTTGTCACATTTATGAATAATTATACTCATCATGATTTTGTTTGTTTGGTCTCTCACAAAACAGAAGCATTGAAATACTTTAGACAATTTATGAATTTGATGGGATTTTAATCAATTAAACTTAAGAATAAAAGTTTTAAAAATTGATCGTGGACGTGAGTATTTATCAGATCAATTTAAAAATTTATGTGATGAAAAATGAATTGTAAAACAGTTAACAATTTCATATACCCTTCAACAAAATGAAGTAGTTGAGCGAAAAATATAACTTTGCTTGAAATGATTAGGCCTGTGATGGTGTTGACTAACTTGTCAATTTCTTTTTGGGAGAATGCATGATATTTGCAATTTTTGTGCTTAATTGTGTGTTCTCTAAGTCTTTTGAATTATGGACAAGTTGAAAATATGACTTAAATATATTACGATTTTGGGGGTATGTAATACATGTGCATAGTTCTTCTCATAATTATGAAAGTTAGGTCTTAGCGGAAAAAATGCATTTTATTGACTATTCAAAGCAATCTAAGAATTATATCTTCGTAGAAGAAAATGAGGATAAAAATTTAACAAAGCTTAAGTCACGAGATGTGGATTAAAGAATTTTTTTTCTAGTAAATATAATACTGGTAGAACTATGTCATTTTATGAAATTGTGGACCAACAAGAGAATCTTCAAGATCGATCAAAAGAGTGAGGAACAAGAGCTTGTATCTTCTCTTGCTAATCCAATTGAGAGAATTACTCATTTAGAGGATATTCCACAAGAGACACAAATGTTGAGGAGTACACGAAGAATTATTTTCTGACGTCGATTTCATATCGAAAAAATATATATTAATAATTATTGAATACAGGAGTATGGCAGGAGTGGTTGCAGAGATTGTTTGGCTACTAGGAATATTGAAAGAACTGAATGTTGTCATTACAACACCTGTCAGATTGCATTGTGATAGTAAAGCAGTGATGCAAATTGCTGCCAATCCTGTTTTCCATGAACGAACTAAACATATAGAGATTGATTGTCATTTTGTAAGGGAAAGAATCAAGAGTGGGCTGATCCAACCAACTTATGTTAATTCCAAACAACAACCCGCTGACCTACTCACAAAGGGCATAGGTGCAGCTTCTCATCATATGTTGTTGTCCAAGGTTGGAGTTTTCAACTTATACTCAAACTAAAGCTTGAGGGGGAATATTAAAGAAGTGATTGAATAATAGTAGTATATAAAAGCTTGTAATGAGTTGGCAATAGCCAGGCAGTTACAGTCTGTCAGAGTAACTAAATTCCAGCTTGTATTAGGTGCATTGAGTTTGTTAGAAGAATGCAAGTGCTACATGATGTAAAAAATATAAAAGGAGGTCTCTCCTTCATTTCAGAAATATCAATTTTACAATTCTTCCTCTAAACATACTGTTCACTTTCCATTCCCATCCATGGAAAAGTAGCTTCCATGGATTCTATCACACAAATAGAAAGTTTTCACACTATGAAACACATCTCCTCTATTAATGTCCATCTATCTGATCGAGCATGCTACCATATATGTCCTCAGGCCAAGCAAAATAGGACTTCATTTCCTGACCGTTTACATACATCTAGTGTTGTTTTTCAGTTAATACATGTAGATGTATGGGGTCCTTATAAGACTCCAACATATGATAGGAGGCAATATTTTGTCACAATAGTTGATGATTATAGCAGGTTTTCTTGGGTTTGCTTGATTCATTCAAAAGCTGAAGTGCGTACTGTTCTTAAAAATTTCCTGTTAACGGTGAATACTCAGTTTGGAAAAAAAGTGAAGGTGTTGAGATCAGATAATGGCACAGAATCATAAATTCCAATTGCAGAGACTTATTTTCTTCTCTTGGCATTGTACATCAAACTTCCTGTGCATACACACCTCAATAGAATGGGGTGGTTGTCCTGAATACTGCTAGGGCCTTAAGACTACAGTCTAATGTTCCTATTTCTTATTGGGGTCATTGTATAAAGGCAGCAGTTTACTTTATCAACAGGATTCCCTCTGCAGTTTTACAAGGAAAATCTCCACATGAGATGCTTTATGGAACTAAACCAACACTGAGTCACTTGAGGGTGTTTGGATGTCTTTGTTTCACTTCTATTTTGCCCAGGTCTGATAAGTTTGCACCAAGAGCGAGAAAAGGAGTACTAATGGGATATGCAGAAACACAGAAAAGATATATAGTGCTTGATCTAGAGACTCACACCTTTCATGTCAGCAGAGATGTCACTTTTATAGAATCTTAATTCCCTTTTAAGAAAGACAGTCTTGTTGAGCATCTATGCACACCTTTGTCACATGATCCAACTGTTCCTGAAGATGTCACAACTGGTGTCCATGCTGAGCCTGTCAACCCTGTAGTTTCCTTGGAAGAGGCTGAGTTGCCTAATATATCTGATGAGGTCTCCACTTTCGTAATTGAAGAAGAAAGAGACATACCAGATTCTGGGGATGTAATACCAGCTGTTGCCTAATGTAGTGATGCAAATATTGGTACTCCAGCCCATGAAAGGTTAAGACCAAGTAGGCCCCTTAAACCTCCTATATGGCATAAAGATTACTTTATGCCTGCATCTTCCAAACAAGCTCACACAACATGTCTTTATCCCATAAGTGATTATGTTGCCTATTCCAGACTGAATTGCTCCTACATGACATTCTTGACTTCCCTTTCCACAATTCCTGAGCCTACCACTTTCAAGGAAGCATCTAAATGTCCAGAGTGGGTTGCAACAATGCAAGATGAAATTGCAGCTTTAGAACTCAATCATACATGGACAGTGGTAGATCTTCCACCTGGTAAAAGGCCCATTGGTTCCAAATGGGTGTATAAGTTCAAACTTAAAGCCAATGGAGAGGTTGAAAGATACAAAGCAAGGCTGGTTGCCAAGGGTTATAGCCAACAAGAAGGCCTAGACTATCATGAGACCTTCTTACCTGTAGCAAAAATGGTCACAATTCGAACTACCATCAGTGTAGCAGCTTTACACAATTGGCCTCTCTATCAAATGGATGTTTATAATGCATTTTTACAGGGTAATCTTATGGAAGATGTATATATGGAGATGCCTCAGGGTTTTCAGAGGCAGGGGGAGTACAAGGTGTGTAAGCTGCTCAAATCCTTATATGGATTAAAACAAGCCTCCAGGCAGTGGAATTTAAAGCTTACAGGAAGTTTTTTTGGCAACTGGTTACTCACTAAGTCCTTATGATCATTCTCTTTTTACAAAGAGATATGGACAGGACATAGTTGTTATTCTTGTCTATGTGGATGTTTTGCTTCTAACAGGCAGTAGTTGTGAGCTGATACAGGAGTTAAAAGACTCACTACATAGCAAGTTCAAGATGAAGGATCTTGGTAATCTAAAGTATTTTCTAGGCATTGAAATCCTAAGGTCCAAAGCTGGGATATTGCTAAACCAAAGGAAGTATGCTCTTGAGCTATTTTCAGACATTGGTCTTAGTGGTGCGAAACCAGTAAATACACCCTTAGAAGCAAACATTAAGCTCACCACAGTGAAGTATGATGAATTGACTGGAATTGCTGATAATGATCCTAATCTGAAGGATATCACAAACTATCAAAGACTGGTTGGTAGGTTATTATACTTGACTATTACTAAACCTGATATTTGCTTTGCTGTTCAAGTGTTATCATAATTCATGCAGCAGCCTAAGCAATCACACTGGGAGGCAGCTATAAGGTTGGTAAGATACATCAAAGGTAGCCCTGGCCAAGGTATACTACTAAGTAGCAAAAAGAGCCTAGAACTTGAAGCATTTCGTGACTCAGACTGGACAATATGCCCCAATACTAGAAGGTCTGTAACAGGATAGATGGTCAAGCTAGAAGACTCCCTTATATCATGGAAATAAAAAAAACAGCATACAATGAGCAGAAGCTCTGCAGAGGCTGAATACAGGAGTATGGCAGGAGTGGTTGCAGAGATTGTTTGGCTACTTGGAATATTGAAAGAACTGAATGTTGTCATTACAACACCTGTCAGATTGCATTGTGATAGTAAAGCAGCAATGCAAATTGCTGCCAATCCTATTTTCCATGAACGAACTAAACATATAGAGATTGATTGTCATTTTGTAAGGGAAAGAATCAAGAGTGGGCTGATCCAACCAACTTATGTTAATACCAAAAAACAACCAGCTGACCTACTCACAAAGGGCATAGGTGCAGCTTCTCATCATATGTTGTTGTCCAAGGTTGGAGTTTTCAACTTATACTCAAACTAAAGCTTGAGGGGAATATTAAAGAAGTAACTGAATAATAGTAGTATATAAAAGCTTGTAATGAGTTGGCAGTAGCCAGATAGTTACAGTCTGTCAGAGTAACTGAATTCCAGCTTGTATTAGGTGCATCGAATTTGTTAGAAGAATGCAAGTGCTACATGATGTAAAAAATATAAAAGGAGGTCTCTCCTTCATTTCAGAAATATCAATTTTACAATTCTTCCTCTAAACATAGTATTCACTTTCCATTCCCATCCATGGAAGAGTAGCTTCCATGGATTCTATCACACAAATATAAAGTTTTCAACTCCTCAATATGATGAAGAGCCTAATTCAATTCAAGAAGTTTTTTTCAATCCCTACGAGGAATAAGTAGATGAAAGAAATGAAAGAGGAAATGAAGTCCAAGAGGACAATCTGCTTGAAATTTGGTTGATCTTTTGCTAAGTCGAAATACAATTTAAATTAAATGGGTTCTTACATTAAAATAAAGACGGATAATTTAATTAAATGCTACAAAGTCCGTTTGGTGGCTAAGAGGTACATACACTAAGAGTGTATTGATTATGAAAATACTTTCACTATAATTGTGAGATTTAGCTCTATTAAATTGATTCTAACTATAGTTGCAAGTATGCACTTGGAGTTACATCAAACAAATATCAAGATTGTATTTTCAATGATAAACTAGATAAAGAAATTTATATGAAATAATTATTAGATTTCATCCAAAATAGTCAAGAGCGCAAAATTTGCAATCTCAAAAGGTTTATTTATGGACTTAAACAATCGTATAAGTAATGATATTTACTATTTCATTAAGTTATTTCATCTTATGTCTTTAGTATGATCGATAAAAACTATTGTATTTGTATGAAGCAGCCTAAAATTAATTTTGTGATATTGTCTGTTTATGTGGAGGATATACTATTAATTAAAAGCAATCTTACTTTTGTAAATGATATAAAGAGTTGGTTGTCCCTCAATTTTAAAATAAAAGACATGAACAAAGTAAAATTCATTTTTGGAGTTAAAATTCATAAAGATAGTTCTAAGAATTTAATTGTTTTATCATAATAATCATACATTGAAAGAGTTCTTAAATGATTTAGGATGAAAGACTTAAATAAACACTCATGTAGTTAAAAGTAAAAATTTGAGCCTTGAAACATGTTTCAAAACTCAAAGTGAAGAAAATGTCGGGAAAATGGTCTCATATTCAAGTGCAATTGAGATGTTTAATGTATGCAATGTTGTGTACACCTTTCGACATTTGTTATGCATTGGATCTTGTAAGTCACTATTAGTCCAATTCAGAAAACATACATTGAATAGCTATTAATAGAATCTAGATATACTTAATGTAACACCTCAAAAATTGAAAGTTGAATTGGAAAGAAAAAATTCAGTTTTGGCACTGATGCAGGGACTATGAGTTCTACCTATGAATTATAGAAAGTTCTACGGACATAGGATGGAGGTCTTAGGGCTTGATTTGAGTTTTGTAAATGTCAAGTCTCTGATGGTTGACCTACGAATGAACAAGATCAATCGTAGGGCGGTCTATGGGTCATAAGTGGATTCCGTAGAAGTGTTCCAGACTTGGTACAATTTTAAACTTGAACTTGGGTTCTACGAGCTGGCTCTACGAACCATAGAAAGTGGGATGGACCGTAGGAAGGTCTCGTGAAAGTTGAATGAACTTTTAAGCCCCAGTAACAGGTTCTACGGTTGATCAGGACAGTCTGTAGAAAGGGTTCAAAGCGTAGACACTGCCCGATAGTTTTTAATTAAAGATATTTTGATCTTTTTCTACCCAATCAACCCCTAAACTACGTCGTTTTGGCTCTATAACTACCCTATTACCGTTTTTACTGATAAAACTACCCCTTAACCGTTTTTACTGATAAAACTAAGTCTAAAATCTCTCATTCACTCAATCCTCTCAAATTCCTCAAGTTTTCTTCTAAAAAATTCTCTCTCGAGCTTCAAGGTGAAGAACTAGCATTGAAGCTTCAAGTTCTCATTCTCCTTTCTTTCTTAGGGCTTTGATTATCAAGATATGTGGGAAAGCACCAATGAATTTCTTTCATCTATTGGGTCTTAAAAGAATCTCAATCTCCCAAATTGATTTCACTCAATTCCATTAAATAATTCAAGCCAAATGCTAGAAGCATTTGTTACCCAAAATTGATTTCATCTTTAGCTGCAGATGCTCTTATTGAATGTTCTTGAAGGAGAAAGTCTAGGAGATGCATAAAGTATAATAGACCAATCAGCTCTAAATAAAATAATTCTTGAAAAAAAGGAGAGGAACGAATTATAATGATCATAACAAAGAGATAACATGCTTTTTAAAATCCTACGACATATATAACATTTCATGAAACCTCATGAGATCATGAGAATGGTAGGTACTTGAAATAATAAATTCATAAGATCTCAATAAATTATATCACATTATGAATCAATACAAAATAATATCTTGTTGATGATAACTTTCATACAATATAGCACAATGTTATACACTGTTATACTCTGTATAATCAAATTTACAATATACTAGAATAAACACAGATACATATTACATTATATCAGTACTATAAAATAAACACAAATACATATACATTATACCACCACAATTGTCTCTGTATCAAATTTACAATATACTAGAATTATTCATATTCATATTATATATAATAAAATTAATTTCATTATTATATCTTTTATATATTTAAAATTTTGTAAATTAAATATGCAATATACCATAACTATCGGAGAGGTCATATTATTGAGAGAGAGAAAAAAATAGGACCAGGCTGGGTGATTATAGGAGTGTTAGGATTTGTTAATTAGGTGCGAGAGCAAAAGATCAACATTAGGCCACCATAATTTGAAAGTAATTATCAAAGACGGAAATCTAAGCATTTTTTTTTTTACGAATGAGCTATGCGGGTATCGAACATCGAATTTTTTTGTCATTTGGTATCACACTGTAAGCATTTTTTTTATTTCTCATACGGTGTTCGGTATCCATATTGAAATTCAATTAAATTTGAATTTGTGCCGGAAAATCCTGCACTGAGGGTAAAACGGCAAATTCGTAGGGAGATTCGAACTCGAGACCTTTGATTAAGAATAAAGAAGTACTTACCACTCCACTACAATTTTTATTGACACCATAAGCATTTATTGAGCTAAATTTTTTACTATAAGCATTCAAAATATAAAGAGTAAAATACATAAACAAATTAAGAAGATTTAACATCTATTATATATACATAAAAATTTACTGTCACTTTTCTATATAAAGTTAATTTTTGAGAAAATAAGTTGAAACAAATATTTTGACTCCGCACTTGATGGAAAGTGATCTTGTAAAATCAAAGGAATCTAGTGAGAGAGAATTACGTGTAACAACTCCACGCTTTCTTCCTATTTTTAAGCTAATATACATTTTATCTTCCAAATTTGTTTGTTTGGATTTGCTACGATTAGATTTTTCGATATTTCAATCTTAATCAAAATAGAAAATAATGTCAAATTCATATACGTGTATTTAGAAAAAGAAAGTATTCCTCACCCAAAAAGGATAAAAGTTATATCACTCTCACCTCCAAATTTGTTGTCATGAGATTTTAAAAAAAAATACCAAATAGAGATTACACTTTAAAGTTCAATAAATGAAAGCTTCTTTTATTATATCCATAATAATACTTCCTTGTGTTTATTTTTATTCTCTATTATTTTAAAGTTAATAATAAATTTTATTTTTTATTTGTTATTTTAATTTAATGTATTAATTTTCTTTTAAATTTTATTTTTAATATTAATTTCTTACTCCTCAAATTATTTCACAATATCTAAGAGTATGCATCAATTAGCATCAATCTTAGTGTTGTAAAACTCACAATCTTAGGGTTAGAAGTGACAGATGCTTATAATTCGAACAACTCCCTCTTATCAAATAGTCATATTAATCATTATTTCTTTGTCCCAATTCATATGAACCACCTTTTTTTCTAATTAATTTCAAAAAGAGTGACACACTTTTATAGTATTTAGTAACAATTTAACTTTAAAATGTCAATTATAATGGATTGATTTACAATCAAATGATTTATTTTAGGTCATAAGTTTTAAAAATCTTTTCTTTTTAAAATTTCGCATCAAGTCAAACTAAATCACACAAATTGAAAGATAGAAAAAATATCTCTCCTTTCCTATTTATATATCATCCTTACAAAAAATAGATGATCATTAATATTTGTCATTTCACAAAGTCATTACATAAATGACTATATTCTTCATATTTTACCCTTTGAAAGTAATTAATCTTGAAAATATATATTTGTCCAATGTAAAAAAATTAAGTACTTAATTTATGTTTATTGATCAAATTAATTAATTAAAATAAATTAATTCATATTCATTTATTAAAAATTTGACATCAGAGCACTAAATAAGTCAATAATAAACTTACTTAATTTCGACGTGAAACTTAAAATAGCGATAACTAAATGAAAACGAAAGAAAATATTTTTTAAGAAGCGTGCAGTGCTCAAAGTGAACGGAGAGGGTAATAATAATTGTATTTGGAAAGAGTCAACAAACTTGAAGAACGTGTCAACCACTCGCTAACACCGCGTGTGGGAAATCCATAAATCTTAAAAATTTAATGACTAAATCAACGGTTACAAGGCAGTCGTACTTGTACTTGTCGTAAATAAGCCGAAAAAGTAATAACACCCAAACAATGCCTTATTGACTAAATAAATAAATTAAAAATAAAACTTGACTATATTTCTTTCTTCCTTCCTTCCTTTTTTTTTTCATACATATCTCCACTTCCTTCACTCTTCAAATTCATTTTCATCACAAAAAAAAAAAAAACTGACAAACAACCAATTGACCCATTGACTTTAATTTTCAAGATTGAGAAAAAAAATCTAGAAATTTTGAGTGAATGGGGTTCAAAAGAGGAGTTTTTTCCTGTTGTTTTTGTGTAGTTTTTGCTGTATTTTTGCTGAATTCTTGTTTTTTGGTTATTGGAGGTGATATAGTTCATCAAGATAATGTAGCTCCACATCGACCTGGTTGTAACAACAATTTTGTGCTGGTAATATCTGATTCTTTTAAACTACTTTTTTTCATTTTTCAGAATTTTGAAAAAAAATTGAGTCTTTCTTGCTAAAAAGTTATTTTTTTTGTGCTTGTGTGTATGGATGTGTTTGTTCTGTGTTTTGTATAAATGTAAATCTGGTTTGTGGTGCTTGTTACTGGTTTATGTTATGGTTTTGTTAACTTATCTAATTTTTAATTTGAATTCTAAGGTTAATTATATTGATGTTGTAGAATTGAAGGTTGCTTATTAGTATGAAAAAGTACTACATATCTGATCAGTTTAATTGTAAACCTGGAGTACCATGAGGTCTCACGTTCGAATCCTAGCATAGACAAAAACATTAGTTACCTGTTGCTTGTTGTTGGTGGGAGGTGATAGGTATGCTGTGCAATTAGCCTAGGCGTGCGAGAGCTGGCACAGACACCACAGTTATTAGAATTATAAATAAATAACTTATTGTAAAATCATTCATAAGAATTTGAATGTAATAGTAATAGTGCTTGGAAATTTGGAACAGAGGGGATACTATTCTCTAGGTCTCTTTTTCTTTTTGGTTCGGTTTTGTGATCAATGACTACATTTAATTGGTTCTATGTTATAGCTGAAATTATCTGTTAGGTGTTAAAGCTTGGATTTTCCATTGCTATTTTTCTGTGTTATTTATTGTTGTATTAGATTTTCAGTGGGTAGAGTATGCTTGCTGTGTTGTTATTCTGTTAAATGCTTATTATGCAGTTTATCCGTGACGCATCCTGATGATAAATTTTACTCCTAACCACCCAATTTCTACTCCACTTTGTCCTGTGGAGTAGAGATTTATAGTAGAGTTAGAAAGAATGAGTTCATAGTAATAGCGGATGTTGCAAACCTAAAATCATACTAATAAATGTGTTCTCTTCCTATACAAGTAATAAATGAGGTGGTCGTACAATTTCACATGGCATTAGATAAGGAGGTGGTTTTACATTAGAGTTTGACCGTCGCCCATCAACAAAAATATTTTCACATGCTTAGCCGGCCGTGTGTGAGGGAACATGCTATAATCCTAAAAAGTCTACACCTTAAGCATTTAGATGTGGTGGTCAAATAGTTTGAGGGTAATTTTTGTAAAATGAAGTTTACCTATTTGGTAATCGTATAAAAAAGTACATCATATCTGAACAATTTATTGTAAACCCGTCCATCAAAATTTTAATCTAAAAGCAATAGTGCCAAACAATTTGGGACTGAGGGAATACTATCTCTTTTGAGGCCACTTGTTTAGAGAAGGCAGTGAAAACTTTTCTTTTAAGTTGAGGGTCTATCGGAAACAACCTCTATACTCTATACCCTACAAAGGTAAGGGTAAGGTTTGCGTACATCCTACCCTCCCTAGACCCCACTTGTGGATTACACTCGGTATGTTGTAGTTGTTGTATTAGAGAAGGTGGCGGTCCTATATTCTAGTTTGAACGACACCCATCAACGAAAGTATTTTCATATGCTTAACCCCCCAAAAAAGAGGATTAGGCTGCATATGAGGGGAAATGCTATAATCCTAAAAATAAATAAATAAATAATTCCAAACGATCTATACCTTAAGCATTAAGATGTGGTGGTCAGGTAATTTGAGGGTAATTATTGCATAGATGTTACATACAGACAAAGTAATTGAAAAGCTTTCCATATCAAATTGAATTTCCACCTTTCTTTTTTGAGCCATTCATAATAATTGTAAATTTTCTTAAAAGGGAAGACCTTAATCCCAAGGAAGTATAATGCAGACCAGATAGTTCACGGTACCTTCACTATGCAATACTTTCTCAACCTCGAAAATTCCGAAATTTTAAATTTGCATCCACATGTTTCATGTTTGACTTTAGTTCCACATATGTATTAGTATTTTAAATATGCTCACGGTTCGTCTATTCATAATGATTGTGCCAAGTTGAAAGTGAACCTGCCAATTTGGATGGAGAGGCTATTAATCTCTATTAGTTGCAATTTAAAAAAAAAATCTTTTTTAGTTGCTTGAATTTTGGAGATGAATACCTTTTCCATTAAGGGAATGGGTCAAGTGAAAGGGTTGGGCTATGTTAAGTCCCGCATTGGTTGAGAGAATGGGCATTCCTCCCCTCATGAGATAGATTTTAAGGGTTGAGTTAGGTCCAAGAGAACCATATTTTCAGTCTGAAAGGAAAAAGATACGCGAAGTGAATTGGAAGAATGAAGTTAAAATAGTTAACGTGCAGAAAAGAAGATTAGGTTCTTTATTGTAGAACTTGGCAACTCCTCTGGTATACCCTTATTTTGATAATAGTAGATAAAGGATCAGTCTAAAAGCATCCAGGCCAGGGATTGAAGGTTTTATTGGGTACAACCCATTTTGGCAACTATAGATTGATAGTGATGCCCAAATATACTGGCCTGAAGATCATTCAATCAGGATTTTGGGAGTGTATGATATCTTTACCGCTCAAAACATCTTAGAAATATCATGATAATGAATCATCAAGCAGGATTTTTTGTAAAGGCCTGCTGTACCTTTGTTTCCAACTCCTCCGCATTATAGAGGGCTCTACTTGTTTTGTTTGCTTATTTGTTTATTTTTTCTTTTTTGATAATCGTGGTGTCTGGGCTAGCTTGGCACACCTCAACTAATTCCACGGGATACCTGCCACCTCCCACCGGCAACATGTACTAGGTAACTTTGTCCACTAAGGCTAAATAGATGGGAAGAAATCACGGAGTGTTTTGCCTCGGATGGGATTTGAACTCGAGACCTCAAAATGCTCATCCCACTTCATTCACCACTAGGCCACACCCTTTTGGTGCTACTTGTTTGCTTTATTTGTTCCTGTTTATATAATTTAATCCTTCTAAGCCAACCATTTTAGGCAGTCAATTGCACAGGTGCCAGCTTTTGGAACCCACAACTTATGGAAGGAAAATGTGAAGGCAAACGTTTAATTTGCATCTTTAGTTGCTATGGCTCTTCAGTGCATTTTCTTGTGTGTTTTGAGTGAATCATTCATCAGGTTGTGTTTCTGTCATTTCTTTAAGAAAATAAGGAATAAACCTTCCAAACAGAAAAGGCTGGCTCGATAACTTAAATCCACCACCAGCTTGCTCCATGGTATCAGTTTATTATGTCAAATCAAAAGGACTTCCAAATGGGTAGAACTAGAAATTTGCCATCCTCAGTAGTCTTCTTTTAATACATGTATAGAGCCCTGAACTTGATGGATTAGATCTAATAAAAAGTGAATTTTTCACTTTTGTCATGATAATTGTTTATTTCCTTGATCATTGTACAGATAGAGATGAATACTCCTGATTCTATTCATACATGTAGTTTGTAAAACTTACTGGAACACACCGTGCTGTATTGGCTCATTTGACATAATTCCATGGTATGGCTGGCATAGAAGTTATGTTTTGTTGTTTGGCGTTGTGTTAGCAGAATACTGCTCCAATGTACTTCGATTATTGTTCTCAAATTTGCAACTTGTCACAACATCCATCTCTTATATAGTGTTTCCTCAAATAGGTAAAAGTTCCAACGTGGGTTAACGGGAATGAAGTAACTCAGTTTGTTGGCCTTGGTGCTCGATTTGGCCCCACATTGGAATCAAAGGAGAAGCGTGCTAATCAGACGAGGCTTGCTTTTGCAGACCCACCAGATTGTTGTAGCATGCCTAGGAATAAGGTTGATCTCACATTTATCTTGCCTTTTTTTCAAAACGCGATTCCTTCTATGAGAGACATCAACTGGTTGTCATATAAGTAGCAAACTCACCTTTTAGGTCTTGATTGTGTGATAGCTCACCAGTGAGGCCATCCTGGTGCACCGAGGTAATTGCAGTTTCACCACAAAAGCAAAAGTTGCAGAAGCTGCTGGCGCTTCAGCAATCATCATTATAAACAATCAAACAGGTTTTGCTGCTTTTATTTCAACATTCTCCTCTGTAATTTCCTTTTTCTTTTCCCTTGTTCTAATATGAATATAGGCTCTTAACTTGATATGTACTTGTGCAAACTGCTCTAATCTACATAGCAGGCATTATAACATTTCAACTGAATGTGGTGCCTATACGTTAAGCTCCATTAGAATATGCCTGGGAAAAACAAATGAATACCTGAATTTCTTGTTCTTGTAATACAAACACTTTTCGAGTATCGTTTCTTGATATGCAAAGGCCAAGGGGGTTTAAATATAATTTTGTGTTCTTCTCATATTTCTCTGTAGAGCTCTTCAAGATGGTTTGTGATCCCGGTGAATCTGATGTGGACATCGGTATCCCTGCTGTGATGCTGCCACAAGATGCAGGTACAAGCCTGATAGAGTTTCTCAGGAACAGTTCTACAGGTAGGCTTATTATATTTCACTTCTTGTTAGTCCATTTGTGGGGTGGGATGGGGGAAGGGGGGGGGGGTTGGAGGGGAATGTAGTTAGATGCTTACTTGTGGTTTGCCAGCTACCTTATCTTGCTTCACTATTATTTAATGTGGAATCTATTCATGTGGATTTGTTTCCACAATTATGACTTACAGATTTCCCTTCTGCTCAGTTTCTGTGCAGATGTACTCTCCTAAACGTCCAGCGGTTGATGTAGCTGAAGTGTTTCTATGGCTTATGTCAGTTGTTACGATTTTATGTGCTTCTTATTGGTCTGCATGGAGTGCTAGAGAAGCCGCAATTGAGCAGGACAAGTTCTTAAAAGTAAGTGATAGTCATTCCCCGATTACTTTTCCCCTTCCGTTAGTGAGTCATTGCATTTTTTAGATATGTGAATGCTCATAGCACCTCTCCTTGACAACTTGGTTGAGTATGTATCTTGCTCTTGTAGGATGGCTCAGATGATTATGGTGGCAAGGAGGTGACTCATTCTGGTGGTGTATTGGACATCAACACAACATCAGCACTTCTGTTCGTGGTGGTTGCATCCTGCTTCTTGATTATGCTTTACAAATTGATGTCCTTCTGGTTTATTGAGGTTCTGGTGGTTCTATTTTGCATCGGTGGCATTGAGGTACGTCTCTTAGCCATAAAAGACATAATCAAGTGATTAGTTAATAATGTATTTTCTCTATCAGCTAAGGTTCTTAGATGAGATGGTCACTTAGTTCATCATGGTAATCTTTTCCCGGGTTCAAGTCTCATTGTCACCCCATTATCAAAAAAAAAAAATTGACGTGCTACTGTGCTAGGTGAAGAAAAAGAGTTATATCAGCACATGCGGGGGCGTATTGAAGACATATGAAGTAGTTAATTAATAATTAATAGTGTTCTCTCTCAATTTAAGCTTTCTGATGAGATGTATGACACAGTTCAACAGTACCTAATGAGGAGTCTACACCCATGGATACACTATATTAATTTTAATTCAACTAGTAAATCTCTATAAAGGTAGTAACTAAATACATTTTCGTTTTGTACTCCTTAATAACTTCCATCTGTAGGTGATTCAATATTAGTTGAGCTGAAGCTAATAACTTGCTAGCAAGGGATAGTTAAGTACTTGAAGTAGATGAACAAAATGAACGGAATAAATTCATCTCGTCTCCAAGTGACAATTTATGAATTCCATGCTGACACTATTCCTCATTGTGCTTGCAGGGTCTACAAACCTGTTTGGTGACCTTGTTATCATGGTATGTTTATTTTATTGGTGTTACTACTTGTTATCTTTTTAGTAACATTGTGTCAAACAGTTTGTTTGGAAAATAGGGAGGGTGAAGAGGAAACGGAGTGAGGGGAGAATTTTCAAGAAATTTATTGCTGTGAGTAGAATTGGGACCAAACTTAAATTTCGCCCTTTTCTTGGGTGGTTGGCTGATTCAGCCCCCTTCGTTCTTTGTTCTATATTAACCATTGTAGTGGATAGTGGATAAATACCGAATCCCTCTCATTCAATGATGCAGGTGCTCATTAGTTTTAAGTTTCCAATGTGGCACTTCTTTTTTATTTGGAAATTGTGAGAAATATAGGAAAAGAATATTATTGAATTGTTGTTTACATTATTACATTGAGACCCTATTTATAGACACTAGAATACAATCCTTTACCAAGTAGGATACTATTTACTACTCCTATTCCTATTCTAAATAGGATTGAATAAACCTATTCATATTCTAATAGGATTGTGTAAACCAATTCCTATTCTAATAGGATTGTATAAACCTATTTATATTCTAACACTCCCCTCAAGCTAGTGCATACAATTCATGTACCTAGCTTGTTACATATGTAATAAATACGAGGACCAATGAGGGGCTTGGTGAGATATCTACAAGTTGATCAGTCGATTTAACAAAATTGACAGTCAATCTCAATGTGCTAGTCTTCTCATTAAATACTAGATTTGATGCATAATGCCAATAAAACACAGAGTGATTTACCATGTTGAACTTCCCAAACCAAACTTCCAAAGACTATTTCAGACCATAGTGTGACTCACATAATCGACATACAAGGCAACTAAACTCCCCTTGAGCAACAAAGTGCTCAAAATCTAGTATTAAGTATATGGATCATGTTGGAATTAGATGAGTCGATATTAAACAAGTCACCGCAAAACTAGCTGGAACATGCTCATATGCTGGAGTATTAGATTGAATGGCTAAAAGTGGTCACAATCTAAGAAATAAAATTATATAGGTAGGGTCGGAATGATGTCACGACCCAACTAAAATAGAAATTATATAGGATAGTTCGAATTGATGGAACGACCCCATTGAAAAAGAGAAATAATATGGGTAGGGTCGGAATGATGGCACGACCATGCTGAAAAAGAAAAATTATACGGGTAGGGTTGGAATGATGGCACAACCCTACGCAAATCAGCTTTGAGGAGTCACCGGAAAGACGAATGGAACTATGCAAATCAAATTTGAGGAGTCACTGAAAAGACACATGATGCTATGCAACTCAGATATGAGAAAATAGTTCGGAAAAATCCACGGTACTACACAATTAAATATGAAAAGTAGTTCGGAGAGATGCACAGTGCTACACAAATAAGATATGCAAAAAAAAAGGTAGTCACCAGAAGGATGGCATGGTGCTACACAAATTAAATATGAAAAAGTAGTCACCGGAATGATGGCACGGTGCTACACAAATTAAATATGAAAACGTAGTCATCGGAATGATGGCACGGTGCTACACAAATTAGATATAAGAAAGTAGTCACCAGAATGATGGCACGGTGCTACACAAATTATATATAAGAAAGTAGTCACCAGAATGATGGCACGGTGCTACACAAATTAGATATGAGAAAATAGTCATCGGAAAGATGCACGGTGACCCAACTTTTGCTAACATAATTGTTGACCGGACGGGTGATATATATGGATAATAGCCGCCCGCCGGCAGCGGAAGCTCTTTGATTGTTTACCAAGATTGTAAAGGCTCTGATACCATGTGAGAAATATAGGAAAAGAATATTATTGAATTGTTGTTTACATTATTACATTGAGACCCTATTTATAGACACTAGAATACAATCCTTTACCAAGTAGAATACTATTTACTATTCCTATTCCTATTTGTATTCATATTCCTATTCTAAATAGGATTGAATAAACCTATTCCTATTCTAATAGGATTGTGTAAACCAATTCCTATTCTAATAGGATTGTATAAACCTATTCATATTCTAACAGAAATATAGTACAGAAAGGAGGATATATTCCCCTGAATGTGCAGCTGTACAAGCTAATAACCTATACAAGTTTCGGATCAACCTACACATCCTTTAACCCTCCTCTTTAAACTTCTCCCTTGAGTTCAGGGACCTTAAGGTAATTCTCGGGTTTGGAGTGATCAATCTATTTAAGTGTTGATAAGACATCCGCATTGGCAACATCAATGCTTATAAGCAAGTTCAAAGCTGTCTTTCTGTTTGTGTAACCATTGGTACATCTACTCTCTTCTATGCTTTTTAAATCTAAATGTGTAATCCTAGCACAGTGGATGATATTGACCCATAATTGCGGTCTCTCATGGCTTGTTAAATACATTATGATACTCTTGCAGGCTTTGGTTGGGGCCGGATCTATGTACATTCACGTCTTCCAGTGCAATAATAGCATGAACTCATAAGCAAAGATCAAAATATGTGGAATAAAATCTGAAAGCACTGACAATTAAATAATGGGTATAGAACAATGACGAGGAATTGTTCTCGCAAATGAGAGGCAGAAGTTTGGAAAATTAGCTCTTTCAGTTTGATTCAAACCTTAGCATTTCAAAAATCTTTTTCCATTATCCTGGCATTAAACTTACATTTTTAGTAGTAGTTCAAGACTTATTTGAACCATAAAAAATATTACTTGCTCTGTCTTAATTTTTGGAAAGGTATTTGACTGGCTACGGCGTTCAAAACAGACAAAGACTTTGACACTTGTGGTTTAAAATGTCCGGTAGACATTTCTATGGCTACAAAATCATGTCATTAAGGGCAACCTGGAAAGGGTAAAGTTTAACTGTTCTGAAGTACATAAAGGAGTCATGATTTTTGCTAAAATGGAAAGCATTCCACATAAAATAGGCAGAAAGGAGTAGTAACTATTAGTAGCAAGGGGTGGAATGGCTAAGAAAACCAAACAGTACCCTTAGTAAACGAAGATGCCAAAATATGGATTAGCAGACTACTGAGAAGTTGTTTTGTGACGCTTTTGTATTTCAGAATATTAAAAGGTATATAAAGTCTTAATAAAAGATGCCTAGTTTGACTTCTTGAAGTGAGAAGTGTATAATCTGTTTAGGACAATGACCCCTTTGAAAATTCTAAGGGCCTCGGCAATGTATGATATTTCAGTTATTTGGAATTATTTGGCTTCCGGAAGAAGTAGGCTTTTGAGGAAGGCAAAATATTCCCTTAAAGGAGAAATATTCATGATATCAGTTTGACTGTAAAGTGTTCAAAATTGTTAAGGCATATCATAGGCTTTGTTTCCTATTTCTCATCAGGTTAAACATTTTAGTTTGATTTCTTCCCACTTTTCATGTTTGTTTGGGCTAGCATTTCAGGATAGAACAGTAACAATTACATCTGGATTCTTCATCCCTTGATTCGAGGAAACTATGGCTTCTTTTTATCAAGCACAGAACAATAATTAGTATCCGTTTTTTATCCTTAGTTGAACTTTTCCTTATCTTTTCACGATGGTGCTCTAAGAGCCCGTCGTCATTAGTAATAATGTTGAATTGGTGATTGTGACTAGGTTTCTGTTATTTTATTCTTGAGACACGGTGTAATTTCATTTTACTTACCATAATTTCATTTCATTAGTTGGTTCTCAGACATGTCACATGTGGCTAACGGTCATTATTTGTAGTTTCAGATGGTTTGAACATGCTCAAGAATCGTTTCTTAAAGTTCCACTTCTGGGGCCTGTTTCATATCTTACTCTGGCAATTTCTCCTTTCTGCTTAGCTTTTGCTGTTATGTGGGCGGTTTTCCGTCATGTCTCCTTTGCTTGGATAGGTCAAGACATACTTGTAAGAACTATTATCATATTTCACTTGTTCCCTTGTAATTTTTTGTATTTATCTTTAAATTCAGCTGCCTACCTTCACATAATGCAAATAATCTGTCTTTTGTTTCCCTGTTTCACCTGACTGGTTCTACCTACTAGTTAAAGAGATGCTCTAATGTAAGTTTTGCCCTGGAATGATGTCTAACCACTGGGCATGCAAGAAGTTGTGATATTGGTCTTATGTGCTAGTGAACCATGTAAAAAATTGACATTTCGTTGCGGTGATATCAACTTATGGAATAAACTCCTTTTTATGTACTTCAAAAGAAAAAGAAGCTGTTCTGGTCTTGTCAACGTGAAGTCATGATATGTTTCATGTTTGAAAAAGAGTAGACATGTACTTGAAAGTATTTATTGTGAGAATAAAGGGGAAATCTGCTCCTTTTTTATTATCAATATATGGGTAAAAACCTCAGCACCTATATTGCAGTACCTGTGTTCTTGAGCACCTTTTTATCTCTCTTTTATAAAAAGTTATAGTACACATTACATTGCTAGTTCTTCATGTAGAGAAGGGGGGGGGGGGGGGGCACCTATTATTACACATTACATTGCTAGTTCAAAATTAGATTGTGAAGCACAGGATGAGATACGTAAGTGGGTAATGCCAAGAATCATTAGGCTACTTGGAGAATTCAGGAGGAAGAACAGGTGCAGGAAAGATGGGAGGTGACCTTCTTTGTGCTCACGTGGACAGTTCGGAAGGAGAAAAATAGAAAGCATTTGAGGGAGTTGAAAGTTCTTATGTAAATATTAGGGGCAAGTCATTTTGTTTTCATGTTCACTTTGGAGCACACATGATACTCCAATGTGTGTCAAGGCTTGGATGTTGTTGTGGATAAATATGTTCTTATGTGGCTTTTCATTTTGTATATACCATGTATACGTGGGCCGTCTTTTTGCTGAGATCAAGTGTTGTTTGTGTTCTTATCAGTTTAATATTGTATATGTGGTGTATGCCTCTTCAATTAACGACTGATTTACCTTTATCAATATAAACGTATGACCTTATTTTCTTTCTTCTCTTAACTAGGGTATGGCATTGATCATCACCGTTCTTCAGATCATACGAGTTCCCAATCTCAAGGTAAATCAATTCATTGTGCTGCATTTTCTCATTATGGGGTGGATTTTGCGAGTAATTGTTTCTGGTATTTAGACCACAAGCGAATTATTTTTTTACAGCACATTCTCTTCTCAGTGCTTCTGACTTTCGAATAGCAATTCCTTCCTTAATGTGGTGCCCCTAATTTTATATGTCAATAGTGAGTAGTTAAGTGCTCCTCAAAAAGCTAAATTTTACTGACATTACCTTTGAGTTGAGTGACATATCTATTTTTCGTTTTTTTCCCCAACAGAGGGGAAAAAAAAAGTGTGTGGGGAGTAAAGTTGTCTGTGACTTATGACTGACTTTATATGTACATGAATGAGTACAATGGGTTACAGTATGTAGATACGAAACCCTTTTCCAATAAACACTCCTGACAAGCTAGAGATGTTTATCATGTGCACCCAGCCCCTTGCTTGTTGCAAATGTAACTCAATCTGGAAACCCCTAAAGGTCTAGTAAACAGATATGCAACCTAATCCTCTGAACTCTCGAAGGGAGGTTTGCAAAGCTAACTTGCAGGATAACAAACTTTATTGTCAGTTGACCAAATCCGGTTAGGATCCCACACCCACACCCACACCAACGTCATGTCAATACGGGTGTGGCACCAAAAGTGAAGAGTCCGAGCAACTTAGTTTTTATGTCCCCTCTAAACTCAAATTGTGTGACTTTAACAGGAACTGGCTGTGAAGCATTAAAGGAGATTAACTTTATTCTTTTCTTTGATATTATCAGGTGGGAACAGTTCTTCTTACTTGTGCTTTCTTCTATGACATTTTCTGGGTCTTTGTTTCCAAATGGGTGTTCCACAAGAGTGTGATGATAGAGGTAAGCTCATACTTGGTTATTTGTCTCTATTTTAGGTTCACTTGGGTATTCTCCACCCTGCCTGTCACAAAAGAGTGTTGGTCTTGACAAATGAGAAGTTGTTGTCTTCAATGCAGGTTGCACGTGGTTATAAAAGCGGAGAAGAAGGAATTCCCATGTTACTGAAAATCCCGCGAATATGTGATCCCTGGGGTGGCCACAGCATCATTGGGTTTGGCGACATAATTTTACCAGGATTACTAGTAGCATTTTCACTAAGGTTTGATCACTAGCTAAATGAAACTTTTGTTTCACCCATTAATATGGTTCCATAAATCCCCATGTATCTAATACCTGGATTACTAGTAGCTTTCATTTTAAGATTTGGTCGTTGAGCTGAATCACAGTTGCACTTTAACCATTAATGTTTTCCACTAAGCCCTGTGTCTTTAAAAACTTCAGCTTTTTTCGTTACACCACATTTTTCATCTCCAAAGAAGGCCTGATTTATGCACTTGGTCTACACAATTAGCGGAAAGTTGCAAGCCCGGCTGCTGCCTCTGGGGGTCTATATGTTTTATGGTTGCTTAGAGCACTTTTGCTTGTGCGCAAGAAAGTAATAAATTATAGAAAATGCTGTACCTAATTTCTTGTTTGGGACCGAGTCTTAGTAGTAGTTGTTGTTGCCCTTCCAAAGTAGGGGGTTTTCTACTTATCAATAAAGCAAAAAAGGGTTGAGGTATCATGATTAATGCTTCATGCGTACAACTTGAAATATCAAGGCAATCAAAAGCTTTTTACTCTTTGTTTTTATTCATTACATTATGCTCTTTGTTGCAGATATGACTGGCTGTGCAAGAAGAGCCTTCGAGCTGGTTATTTTCTGTGGACTATGACTGCTTATGGTTTAGGTATAACTTCTGCATAGAAAAATGTGATTTGATTTAATCACTTGTCATAATACTCTTCTTGTAACCAAGTTATACCATCTTCTCTTTGTCAATACAGATCATATCAGTTTGCATTTTCACGTTCCATCTCTCTCTTCCTGCTTCCAGCATTCCCTTCGTCTTCTTGGTCTAATAAAACAAAGGATTGCTGCATAGAATTCATGCTACCTGGAAAGTGACGGATAGCAGTCACATTATCTTCTTTTTGCCCACAATTTCTGTTATTGTCAAGATGATTAGATCAGATAAATGTTAGAGCTCATGAAACATTTTAAGGTTATATGTTCTCAATGTTTGAGGTTCTTTTTTCTTTTGGGGGCCATGTGTCTACATTTGAACTTGATACCTACCCTTTTATCTCATCAAAAGTTAACATGTTTTCTGTGACCAACTGAAAAGTTTGGATATACATGATGTATTGCATCTTTGAAACTGTTTCCAAATTCTGCTAGATTTAGGATTAATCGAAGTTCTTGTTTGACTTTTATTTTCTTGAACAGGTTTATTTGCAACATATGTGGCTCTGAACTTGATGGACGGCCATGGTCAACCTGCTTTGCTATATATAGTTCCGTCCACATTAGGTATGTTACAGGAAGCACAAAAAGGCATTCATACCGTTATAAAAATTATTTTGGAGCAGCCAATAATTAGATTCTAATAGTGAAGGTGGAGTCTACACCACATATTCATTTTGATTCCGTGGGAAGAGGAAATTAGCCAATTAGGCATCAGAGTCTTACATCCACAAAATTTACTGGCAGGTGTTGAGAAGGAAAATGCTTTATGGACCTCTTAATCTGACATAGAGAGCAATTTCAAATTGGAACTGTTATATCTATGGCACCGAAAGATATAATCAGGAGTCCTACACCCAAGGGTGTGGCCTGGCAGTCAATGAACTGGATGGAAACCTTGGAGAACATGGTTCAAATCCCAGCAGAGACAAAAAACGCTAGGTGATTTCTTCCCATATGCTTGGTGGGCTGTGTTACCTGATATTTGTGTTGGTGGGAGGTAGCACGTTTTTGGTGGAATAGTCGAGGTGTGCACAAGCTGGTCAGGGCATTGTTATCAGAAAAAAAGATATAATCAGGAGTATCCAATACCAACTCAAACTTTGATTTAGTGGTATCATAGTGCAGACAGAGTGCCGAAGCCATCAAAGCTATATGTCTAGGTAAATGTAGGATTGGGCATCTCACTCATTTGCAGAAAGAACCTATAGATGCTGAAAGGATATGATATAGGTGACGGTGCCAGTAAACGGAATAGGCAAGTATGGTGGTGTTGATTTAATTGCAGCATGAGTGTGGAATTTTAGTAAACAATGAATAACAAATACATATTTTATCTGAGTAGGTGATTTCATTCCTTTTTTTTTTCTCTCTTTTCAGTTTTTCAAGTTTTTGGGCAAGGGGGCGGGTTGGAGGCTTTTGTCAAATGAGAGATGATCATAGTGATAGGGTTTGAGTAGGATATGGACAGATCCTTATTGTTCCTCTTGTGGTAATGTTAACCTAATATTTTTTGTGAACTATGAATTAAAGTACCGAGACCGAGCTTCCTCCCCCTTCTCCATTGTATTTGCTTTTTGGGTACTAATATATAGGGAGGGGTTCATGCTGAAACCCCTGCCATCACAAATTTTTAAAACTGCATTCCTGAAGTCGTTTGAGTATGTGACCTATTGGCCAACCATCAAAACCACTTGTTACAAATAAGATCTTCTTGTTGCATAGAAAGAGCTAAAAGTTGACTAATCTGGCTATATAGCAGAGAATTGAAGAAAGAAAGAGGGGCCAGTTTTGGAATTTAGGATATACTATAGACATGATTTGGCAGTCCATGTGCTTCCATGCCTCCTGGAGGGTATGAAGGCTGAAGTCTGCCTTATTTTTTACATCATCACTGTTCTAGACATTTGAAGGGAATCCTTGTAGCAACAGTAAAGTTGTCTCCGTGTGGTCTTCAGGTCATGGGTTCGACTCATGGAAGCTGGCAAGCAGCTACTAATGCTTCCATCAGGGTAGACTATATACATAAGACCCCTTGGGGTGCGACCCTTCTCTGGATCTTGCTAACGCGGGATGCTTTGTGCACTTGGCTGCCTTTTTTTACTGTTCTAGACATTAAAAGCTCATCCTTTCATATTCTTGTTATGTTCTTGATATAGAAGTACACTGAGATCTGTTGTTGTCAATTCCAGGCACATTCTTGATGTTGGCAGCAAAAAGAGGTGAGCTGAAGCATCTATGGACAAGAGGAGAACCATATAGGACTTGCCCGCATATCCAGCTTCAACCGGCCGAGTAATTTGATATCGTACTCTCTCTGTAATCACATATAGCTCTGATTTGTCTAAATACAAAGTTAGGGTACATATGTTAGAAGTCTGAAAGAGGTTAGAGTTCTCAAAGTCATAGGTTAAACTTAGGCTTCTCCCCGACCCCTGCCCAAGTAGTTTACCAGTTATGCAGTTGACTAGAGTTGCAGCAAAGTTTTGAGTTTAACTTCTATACACTGACAAGTAACCGTTTAATGTAAAGTGGAATCAGTAATCTAGAAAATAAGACAGGTTACACCATATAACAATGTGAAAATTGTCTATGTTGTCAGTGTATACAAGTTAAAACCAATAACGTTTATACAGCTCTAGCAGTTTACAAGGCCTTCACGCCTAGCTGTAAAATCCCTCATTATATGGCAACGCGTGTAGAGTACTTTATGGTGAAACAAGCATAAAGTGAAGATAATGTCTATGATAGAATTTGTACAAGGCCATGGTTAAATTATACTTTTCTTTAAATGTTTTGTTGTTTTTCTCCAATTATTTGTCAGTTATTTTGAGAAACATGGTTCAGTTTTACTTTTGGCAGCTGAAACCAATGATTTTGTATCCTTGTTACTGGATCAGTGGTTTTTTTTTGACAATATAATTTTCATAATTTTACGATAAAGAGTGCTCAACTGATCATTCTTCAATCCATGCCGGCTCTATCAAGTAGGTTACTGAGTTCGTTTTTCATGAAATTCATGCAGGGTAAGGTTCTGAATTTGAGACTTTTTACTTCAAAAATATTCTCTTAAACAAATATCTTTTTATAATACGATTATCAATTCTCATTATTACTATACTATACTAAAAAAATCGTCAAGTTTAAGAGAATTTTTCAAGAATTCAAAAATATATTAATAACTTTTATTTATGTAGTAACTATTTACATTGAAACCTCTAAGAAATCATAGAGTTCACATCTTGGTAAAAGTATTTTGATTCATCAATGGCCCGAAACATATTATATCAAACATATTTTTGTTTGCGTCAATACATGTAGAATTTAGATTTATTTAATAAGTTAATGCAGTATTCCAGTTGTTGAACCTAAATCTAAATATCGACAAAATCTAATATATGAATATTTTATCAAATAAACGTTTTTCTCTCGAATAGTCCCAAATATTAAATAAATTATATATATATATATATATGAACATTTTTGTTAATAATATATTAAATATGGTCCGAATCTTTTAATGTTAAATCACACCAAATATGTTATGAATCAATACTTGCAGAACTTGATAATTTTTGGTCGGCCGTAAAATATTAATTTTTGAGTATAGTATTTTCAAGTGACTATTCAATGATAAATATGACTTTAAATACCAAAAAATATCAACTCAATTCATTTGAATGTATCATTTAAAGATATAACTATGAAAACAAATTTCCTTTAACAAGACTACTATTTCACATAGGTACTTATACTAATAATTTAGTTTCATTTCATCTCATTATTAAAGATGTATTGATAAATCTAGAACTATTTTTAAGAGTACTTATTAGCATATTGAAAATGGCAACTTTCTGCGAAGAGTCTCAAAGTGTTGATGATTTATACCACCATAAATCATAATGCTTGATTTTTGCCAAAAACTGAAAAATTAAAAATATGTTAATAAAGTGACTAATTAAAAAAATGAATCAGAATGTGTGCGGAAGGTTTTTTTTTTTAATTATTATTTTTCATCCAGTGTCCGGTAATCACTTTAGAATCCAAGTAAATTCGGATTCGTGCCGAGAAGTCTCACATAGGGGGTAAAATGTTTTCTAACAAATGCGACTTCATACCAAGGGGACTCAAACCCAAGAACTCTTGGTTAAGAATGAAGGAGTATATACCACTCCACCACAAACCCTTGTGTTGTGCGCATAATTTTGAGATTGTGCATTAACATTTAAGGATTCGACTTCAACCATAAATGTTAGTGCACTTGAATATTAGAAATTCTCTAACTCTTACGAGCTTTGAAATTTGAGGGATCAGATTGTGCTTAAAGTATTCCCTAAGGGATAACATTGCATTATTTTATGAAAAAATTACTTATATACACATCTTATATTTTCATAATTTTCATTATTTCCTACAATTTCAAAATATTTCCAAAATCCGTTATTTACTCTCAATACTAAACTTCCGGATACATAATCTTACACTCCCAAAACCATTTCTCTTCCTTAATTTACTCCATCATTGTCTCCCTATTTCACTCCCACAATCTTATCAGTTAATTCCTTCCTAACAATTTGAAATTCAAAATCGTTCTCTTTCCAGTCAAATCAATTTCAACTCCTTGAATAGATAGTTTTCGTCTTCCTTGTTTCTCTCTGTTCATCTTTGTTTTTGTTTTTTTTTAATTTTTCATCATCAATTTACTAATACTTATGGATGGTGCTTCTTCTTTTAGTAGTAAGATTACCCAAATAGTTTTAAATACTCAAGATATTGTACGTTGTGTCTTTGATTCTAACGATGAAGATTTTGTTGAAAATAAATCTAAAAAAGAAACGATCCATTATTCATGAAGAAATTTGAGTTGGAGAAGGAAAAATCGAAGAATGATTCATCTTCACGCCCATATTTACCGAAGTTACATATTCTCAATGTATTTTGTTTATTTTGTTTCTTAAATTAGCCTTTGTTAGTGGTATGAAATTTCTGATACATCAATGCTACAATAGATTGATTATGTTTTATGCAATGTATCATATCTATCTATCTATCTATCTATCTATCTATATATATATATATATTGATACATAACCTTAATATTGTTAAATATTTGACTAGTAGGTTTCATGTTCAATACTTATGTACTTGATACATAATTAATGTCTAATGTATCATTTATAATATATCAAGTTTTATAATGCATCTTCAATATTATTTAATTTTAAAAGGATATAGATATTAATAAATCAATTTTTTTTTGTTGTGTATCAAGATTACCCAATAATAATCTTGGTACATAAATCATAACATACTATAACTGATACATATTAATGACTAATGTGTATCACACATATCTGATACACATTAATGGTCATGATACATTTACACAAATTATTGTTAAATACCATTTTTTGGCAATGATACATTCATACAAACTAACACTACATGTATTTGATACTTAATATCTATCACACAGTAATGTTTTGATATAAAACCAAACACTTTACAAGTAATCTTTACTTCTCTAATGTATCTATAGGATTGCAGTACTTAGCAATTTAAATACTTCAGGAATAATAATGTATTGTGAGTAATATGTTCATCTCGAAAAAATAAATCATTTTTTTGTCATGATACATTCATACAAATTAACACTACATGTATTTGATACGTAACAACTATCACATGGTAATGTATCGATCTAAAACCAAACACCTTATATGCAAACTTTACTACTTTAATGTATCAGGTATGATTATAGTACTTAACAATCTACTAAATATTTTAGAAATAGTAATGTATCATGAGATCTCGAGATCACAAATTAAAAAATTGACTACACAACACAATACATGTAATTTCATATATTTCATTATGAGATCTCTTTACTCTGATGTTAAAGTTATGAATAATAATGTATCATGCACGATTTTATGGACATGATATATAAATACATAAAAACTGATACATGTAAATCCATCTGGTTGCTCTATCAATGTTGTGTTCTTCTACTTTTCTCGTTTCTTTTACTCTGCAGAAGCAGTGAGAGTTCAAACTTGGCGTTCAGTACACAAGTATATAGTCAATGTCGATAGAGGAGGAAAACGTCATAGAGGCGGCGGCGGCATCGGCACAAAGGGAGAGGCTGAGAGCCCTTAGAGAAGCTCAAGTTCTTCTTCAAACCACTGATGATGATAATAACAAGACTAGTGAAGATAGTCATGATGTATCTTCTCAAATTTTTTGATAATTTTGAATCAAAATTGAAAGGATCTTCGATGAACTTGGAGAAGAATTTTGAATCTCAAAAATTTTCGACAATCTTGAATCAAAATTGAATGGATCTTCTATGAACTTGAAGATTCACAAAAGAAATCTTTTGTCCAACAACTATTCCATCACTTTGGTATCCTTCATAACTCACATCACTTACCCGAAATTTCGACAAGTTTTTGAATCAAATCTGAAAGGTTTCTTTACGGAACAGGGGGAAGCAATTTGAAATTTTGAATTTCTTCTTTATGTTAGAATTTGCCTTTGTATGATTGAAAGTAAGAAGAAACGTAAGCGTAATTTATGGGATTTAATTTGATTTCTAATTTTTATTCCCTATTCTAGCGTAACAGATTGATACTTCTTGTATCAGAATTAATGTATCCGGAAGGTACAAATTTTAAGGGATTATTGTAATTAGAAAAAGAGTAGGGATATGATGTAATTTACTCCTTACACTATGAGATTTAGGTAAACAACTTTTTTCAAATACGTTTTTGAAAGTTTACAAGGTTTTGTTGTGAACAACTTTTCCACAAAATTATTATTTTTTCTTGATTTTATTCAGATTTACTTAGACTATACGATTTTGCTATACATGAGAAATTTATTTGATTGTTAAAGTTGAATCCATAAGTTTTTAACTTGCAATCCCAAAGGGTGCTTGAACCTTTCACTTTGTTTTCAATTTTAAACAATATTCTGATTTCGAGTTGATTAGACACAATATCAAATATTTTAATGCAGTATTTCGAGTGGGATAGAGTGTATACAACTTGAAACTAGGACAATGTATACAATGTGTTCGAAAGTTTCGCTTCATATAGTAATTCAAAAATATAATGTCATGCTTTCTGAAATTTTCTCTAAAAAAACTGACTGAAGCGTTTGAATTTTTTTGTCTGATATCTACGTTCATGCAATACCCAAAAAAAGAAAATTGCGGTACGTGGTCCTAAATAGATAAGTTCAATGTGCATTTCAAATTCTGAATCTCTCTCAATTTTAAAATCTAATGTGTCATCTCATAGGTTCCTCCATGAATTGCAAGGTTTTGAGGTTCATTTGCTCTTCAAAAATATGAAAAGTTGTTTATCCTACTTTTTTTTTTTTTTGATCTGTTTTAAAATATGTCTTTTATTTTTATTTGACGACTCTTTAATTCCAACATTCTATGTAACATTTTTAACACCAGTTTAACATATCTTTAATTTAAGAGCACAAAATTCAAAATTTTTCTTTATTTTCTTAAACTCCATGCCAAGTTAAAATAGAACAAAAGGTTTTGACTACAACATTAGTCTAAGGATCACAGTATACTACAACATTTGTATTTAAGAAGGTTTTAAGTATTGGGAGCTAATTTCCAGAAGATAGCTTCAATCTCATGCACATTTTTTTTGTAAATTCTGGGAATCAATATTAAGAGGACTGACAAAATTTACTTGTTTTTTCCCCAATAATGTCACCTCAAGTGCTTGCTTGTAGATTCCATGATACAATTCCATCATAACAACATACCCAATCGTTAAACCCCGTCAAACATAAATAATATTAGGTATGCTGGAAAGCAAACCTAAGCTATGATTTGCACACAGACAAGTTTGTTTTCGTCATCATCATCTTAACGTTGTGTTGAAGCATTCCCTCGGATAAAGGAACCATGGCGACCACTCCCAATTATCACTTCTTTAAATCGGGATATGGGACTAATAAATGCCCTGTTCATTATCTGTCGATTCAAGGAAAACAAATCGGTGAATCCAACTATGCAACTTATATCAGAGAATAAATATTTTGAGGTGCAGATATGAAATACAGTAATATGATTTAAAGGAATAGTAAACCACAACAAATCACTCATTTGTTAAGGCTCCATGTCTTTGTAGAATAGACTTATTTCAGCCAACTTAAGAATAAAAAACTTAAGGATGCAAAGAAAGAACTTCAAGTCGCAGGTTATCTGATATACTGCAGGAAACAAGCTCAATAACAAAAAATCTACTCCACCAGTTGACCGTGAATTTGCTATGTAGTAGGATACTCTCCCACTCCTTACACGAGCAACTATTAGCATTGCATCTCGTACATGCACCAAGTAAAGCAAATTACCTTCTTAGATGCCTTAGTATCTCCCGCTTTCTGCCGATATCCCTCCTATTCCATCTCTAGATGATTCCCTCTAAAAAAAAAACTCACCCTAAATGCCTCTCGCTTTTGTATTATCCAATAGTCCCTTGCACCGCCTAAGGCCACTTATATGCCGGTGAAGAAATTCTTTTATTTCATTTCATTCCATTCCCACCTCTAAAGATATGTGTTCCATACTAGAGGATGTCATGTCAAAAGATTGACAAAGTAAAATACATATCCCACGCGTATCCTGGGAACACAAATATGCACTCCTTCCAGGGAAAGCAGAATAAATATTTCAACATTACAAAATCATAGTGGTATTGAAAGATAACATCTCTCAATAATAACAGATCAATGCAGTAAAAGAAAAGATGAACCTCTTAGGAAGAAACAAAAGGGCGAAAGAGCAGGTAAAGTATCTATTATACGGCGTCTGCAACTATCTCATGGGCCACTATTTGAAATGAATGAAATGGAAGCTGGACATGGAGGAGAAAAGGATTTATGTAAATGGTGTAAATCACCTCTTTCTCCAGGAGGAACTAATCAAAAGAATTACAGCAGAAGTTTCTCAATTAATCACTTCATCATCTACTTAGATGATTGGTTAAAGCGCACTAACAATGTCAGACCCAAGGTAGAGCATGATCAACTCAGTGAAGACACCAATTTAAACTATTTTCAAGTAGAACTGTAATAAATTACCTCATCATGGCCTCGAAACTGCCACTTCATTTGCAGTACCTGCCACCTTTCTAGCCGCCATCTCTGACCAATAACCACGAGGCCCATAACAGCTGCAGCAATGAAAATGGACCAGAATGTGTTGGCATCTTTTGCATGGGCAAGAAGTGAAACAGCCCGCCTTTTCCACCAGGCTTGACAAGGAAGATTTTCTGCATCATCATTATCTTCATCTTTAGCCTTTGGCAAATTAGATATGCCAGAATCAATAACCTGGTGAACGAGTTCAACTGGTTCTGCAAGCATATTGCTTTCCTCTGTGGACGCTGACACACCCATGGGTTCTTCACTATGGAAAGAACTAAACGTAGTAGAACTAAAGAAATTCTGCTCTTTGTCCACCAAACTTGACCCCTGCAAGACTGCATCTTCTTCAAATTTTGCACCACTTAAGGATAAAATGCTAACCTTTTCATCAAACATTTGATCTCCGAGAAATTCCGTTGTGCTCAATTCTTTAGTTTTTGGCCTCACTTCATCTCTATTTGAATCAACCCCTTTGTCGGCAACAAATTCAGGAGTAGCATCTTCACTTCCCTTCTCATTGAGAATCTCATCATTAGATGGTTGCAATGCCACATTCTCATGCTGATTTGGTGGAAAGCCAAAGTGTCCCGACATAATCATTGGATCAGAAGTTTCAGCTACAAACTCTGCACTACTATCATCAACGAGATCAACCTGTCTTGAATCAGGGGCAGCAGCATATGCCGACTGTGTGAGCGATACGACTTCCCACTCATTTCTAGAAGGAGCAGTTTCCTCCCCTTCCTTATTATTTTCCATTTTCTGTAATTAAAACTCAATACACTTCACATTCATGAGAGAGAAAGATAGGGGAAACAAAAGAAAATGAATAGAGATTAGAACTTGAGCTAATAAAGTATGAGACCACATTCAAAAATCAAATATATCCAAGAAACATAAAAAAGAGAAGGTTAAAAAGAATTTCCAAGACTTTACATTTGCAAAATTTTACACCTATACAGTCACTAGTTTAACATCAATTGATGCTTTACCTAGCATGTCGACAAATTTCAAAGCCTGAAGTTTCAACTTTCAAGGAAAATCCTTTGCCCTGCTAAAAAAAAACATATTTATACCTCTAAAACCAAAACTTCTACACCAATTAGCTTTACATAAAGTGGTCTATGTTCAGGTCTTGCCACCGCTGCCCGAGCTAAAGGTAAGGAAGGGGTTAAATCGATTCCCTAACATCCGAAATTATACTATGCAAGGTGGATAGTGGTGGATCCGTGAAATGATAAACATTCTAGAATGTCATAATTGGGATATAAAGCTATGACGTACAACACCTTTTGAACCCTCTTTACCACTATGAAAGACTTTTCTTCATATCAAGGGGATTCAACAGTCGGCATATAACCAAAAAATTCATATTTATTCTATTTGTGTAGTATAATTTCTCGATGAAGGAGATTCAAACCCCTTTCTTGTACATTATCTGCCACTGAAGTAGGGTAAAAATTATTTATTTATGGTACATATATAAACTGTCAATTCCTCTAGATATAGCAATTTAAACATTTTTTTGAATCCCTATTAGAATTCGTGGCTCTCCATTGCTTGCATATGATTTTGACTGGACACAGAGTTTGAGAAGGTAAAAGAGACTTTGATTCTTGGGTTCTTACATTAGAGGTATGTAAAATATATTAACATGTCCTTTAATCTTGTGGTTCTAAAAATGTCATGTCAAAAAGTAGAAACTAAAAAATTGTCAAAAAGGAAACCAACATTCTCTTTAGACTAAAAAGGAAAGTAAAACAAATTAAAACATAGACACTAAAATTAAGCCAACAAAAATGTGCCCTTTCTCGAAGGCAGACGCACAATTTAAAACTTATATGTTCAACTTTTGAGTTTTTTTAACATTGAAGTCATTGTATTCTTAAAGTCATGGGTTCATATCTACTAATATTTGTTACTACAATTTTAGGGATTTTTAAATATAAATATATGATCAGCATCGAGAACACCGGATTCAAATGAACCGGGAATATCAATATCTCATTTAGTTGGCTACCTTGTTAGCGAGGGTTTGATTCCCCCAACTTGTAATCCCCTCCTCATTTCCCTTCCAACCCCAAGTTTTAAAAGAAAAAAAAGTTCAAATGAATCCGGTATTCTTGACACTAGATTCATCCCTCTCTTTTCTGACTGTTTACCATCAATTCATAACTAAGAAAAACATGTACACAAAGATGTTAACATTCAATTTGCTCAATCATCATCTAGTCAGCACATGCAAAGAGATCCAAAACCATATCCAATAGAAATGCTTATGCTAAAGCAGAGTAACTGAATAAATAAGTCAATGATCATATAATCCAATCAACAAACCAAAAGAAAAAAAGAATCAAACAATCAAAAAACAAAGAAATGGAATTCGAATTATTTTGGAATACTTACAGAAGTGATAATAAGCAGATAGAGATGAAGATAAACTGTGCTGCTACTGTGAAAAAAAATTTAGGAACTGTCTCGAAGAACGAGCGAAGAGAGAGGGCATGATTATACTGAAACAATTTTTGGGCAAGAAAAGGCTACCGGGATAGCCGGTAACTGTTTCATACAAACGGCGCCGTTTGGTTTGCTTAATTTGGACAAAAAATCTGTGGGTCCTGGCGTTTGTGTCGCTAGTCCCCCTTTTTTCTTTTCTTTTTTTTAGTTTGATTGCTTGCGTGAGGAGAGAAGCATCCAGCGTGCGGCACGCTATCAATTTTTTTTTTTTTAACTTTTAATTTATTTTTAAAAAAATCTTAAATTTTTACTTTTCTATATCATATTTATAATCCTTAGATTATATCATATTCTGAGGTAGGTTTTCAAAGTTCAAAGTATATATTTTAATAAATTGAGGTAGGTTTAAGGTGTCACACTCCGAGCCTACACCCTAGACGTGACCGCCACTCGAGAACCATTGTTGGCCCCAAGCGAATCCTTGAACTGGCTCAACTCTCAACAGAAGACTTTCTCAATAATAGATAAACTCAAAAGTAGAAACTTTACTCATAGTCTTAAAATAAATATTCTCTCTGTTTTAAAAAGAACGACCTCCTTTTCTTTTTAGTCTGTTTAAAAAAGAACAACCTCTTTCTTTTTTTGGTAACATTTTAATTTCAACTTTCCACGTGACATGTTTAAGGACACAAGATTAAAGGACAATTTTGTACATTTGACATAACTTTAATTTAGGACCACAAGATTCAAAAGTCTTCTTTATTTCCTTAAACTTTGTGTCAAGTCAAACTAGGTCATTATTTGTGAAACGGAGGGAGTAACTCATAAATGTGTTAAAACATTCACTGGCCAAAAGAGGCAACTCAAGTCTAGAACATTAACAAAAGAAAATGAAATAGACTTCTCAAAACTCTACTAGCTATGAAACTTCTACTAACTGAGATGGACGTCGGGACAAGACCCACGACATCCTAATAAACAAAACTGAAATATAAACTCAATGTGAAACCCTCCGGGAAGCAAGGAGGCTCACCAAATCTAGCTGGAACTCGAATGGATCAACGGTGCGCCGGTTGATGATTCTGATTTACCTGTATCAGCATCATAAAATGATGCAGGTCAAATGGCATCAGTACATTGAATGTACGAGCATGTAAGGGGAACACCGAACATAACATATGTAACATCTCTTAAATTGAAATACATATGAAGAAGTTAAGAATTGAAAATAGTTGTTTTTGGAAAGAATGAAAATCTGAAAATTTTTGTTAAGTTAGGATAAGTTGAGATTTGGTCAACTTCAAATGACCATAACTCCTAGCTTAGGATGAGTTAGGTGTAATTCCAGATACCATAGGAAATATCGTTGAATTATATTTCCAACGCCACCGAGTTTGTGCGATTCCGAGTTTGTATGAGTGAGATACGCTCTTTGGAAGTTGGATTGTTTGGATAAGGAAAGTCTAATCCGGATTTTTGGAAGGGTATTTTAGTCTTTTCCTTACCCAATTATTTTAATTTGTTTTTAGGAGTTTAATTGGGGTAAAATCATATTTTAGTCATTTTAGAAAGGTGAAGTTCATGCTAGGGCTTGGAGAAAAGAGAAAAAAGAAGGAAAATCAAGAATCGTCAAGAACGTTCGAGTTTGATTGTGGATTTTGCCAAGGATTCAATCCTACGAGGTATGTGAGATCACATAGCGTTAGGTTAGTTCACCCACGTGCCAATCATGATTCAATTCAGCGAAATTATATAGTTTTGAAAGTAAATCCTATGAGTTCTTGATGATAATTCGATTGAAATCTTGTGGGTTCTTGTAGTTGAAGTTTCTTGAGTTTGATTCATGATTTTAGGTGTGATTTTGAGTAGAATTTGATGTATTTTGATGGTATAGTTGATTCTAAGAGTTTAGGGAAAGAGTCAAGTGAAATTAGAGGGTTTAGAGTTAAAAAACAAAGAAGAAAATTTGGGATTTTCTGGGGAAGGGGCTGGGGCGTCGCGCCAGCCAGAGCGCCCCAACTTGGTCTCTGAATTTCAATGGCTGGCGCCCCGCGCCTATCAGAGCGCCACGGACGACAGTTCTTTCCATTATTCCCCCATCTTTCCATACTAGTTCCTTAGCAATGTACCTATGTTTTCTAGCTGTTTCCAACACTTTAAGGTACGTCTAAACATCGTGAAATCATCCATAAACATGAGATCATGAACCTTGAATCCATAATTCAATTCAAGGAAAATTAAGAGTCACATCTAGAAGTTAAGAATCAAGTCAAGAGAAGTTCATAAATTTTTCAAAAGTCTTTTGCAAATGTTTTAACTTTGTCTTAAGACTTAAGTTTCAAGTTGACTAAAGAGTTAAGAGTTAAGTTCATTTCTTCAAGGATTATACGGGAACTAAGTATTCCCAAAAGTTAGAAATATTTTCACATTTGAGCAAGAAAGGGAACACCGATTCCAAAAGAGCTTTTAAGCTAAGTTTTGAGTAATTATCTCAAACCAAAGAAAGAAGTTTTGTTCTAAAAACATATGAGCTAAGTATATTTTGGGAGTAGTATTGAGCACCAAGATGGGGATGCGAGTTCATAATAACTCAAGTCTCCATAAACCATATAGCCATCATGGGTAGTAAAAGATCATACTTTTTAGATGAATCCTTAAGTGCTTTTTAGCATAAACTAGTGGATCCACTTAGTTAAGGAGTTCTATATGACGACAAAGTATAGGACAGTTCTGGTAGCGTGGGCAAGACGCTGTATAACCACTTAGGCTCATAGTGGTGGTTGGCGGTTAGAGAAACTCCCACAGAAACTATATTACTTTATTATGAGTAAAGTTGAGTTTGTTATTGCATTTTTTCTTTAACGAACTAAGTTGTTTTCCACTTTTTTACAAGCTTTCCATATATTGCATATGTTTTATTATTCTATACTGAGTTAAGTTATTCATGAGTTGAGTAAATCCAAGGTAAGTGTTTCTTTCAAATTTCTTTCAAGCTTATGTTATGTTTAGCATTCCGCTCACATACTCGTACATTTAATGTACTGATGCCAATTGGCCTTCATTTTCTTATAATGTAGACACAGGTAACTAAGATCATCACCCAGTGCCTCGTTGATCCAATTGACACTCAGAGTCAGTTGGTGAGCCTCCTTGCATTCTGGAGGACTCTTTTTGCTATGCTTTCAGTATTTCATTATTAGAATGATCAAGGGTCTTATCCCGACATCCCTCTTTATTTTAGAGGCTTTATAGATATATAGTTATAGTTCTTTAGTCTTATTCATTTCAGTTATATATGTTTAAGACTTGAGTTGCCATTTTGGCTAAGTTTGATATTGCTTTACGACATTGCATGAGTTTCCCTTTTGAGACTGTTTCTTATGTTTAAGTCTTTCACTGAGAAAGTAAGCACGCCAGGCCAAGGGTTCGCTTGGGGCCAACAATAGTTCTCAGGTGCCAGTCCCACTCAGGTTGTAGGCTCGGGGCCTAACAACATAAAAGCTTGAATTTGGAAAGAAGGAAACATACTCACCTCAACTCTACTCAACTCAACCTCAACTCATGAATACTCAACTCAATGTAGTATAAAAACAACAATAAAGATGCAGTTTATATAAAGAATTTAACACAGTAGATAACAACTCAGTGTATTTAAAAATAAAATAAATATTCAGTTTGTATGTAAAGATACAAAATAACTCAATTTGGGACATTACGTAACCGACAACCATCATTATGAGCTATGTGATTATACAACTCCTCGCCCTCGCTACCAGAACTATCCTATACCTTGACAGAGTATAAGACATCTTCAACTAAGTAGATCCACTAAGCTATGCGCAAAAAACAATAAGGAATCATCTAAAAAGTATGACCCTTTCTACCTATGTTGGCTACATGGTTTATGAGGACTTTGAGTTATTTGAACTTGTCCCCATATCGGTTCTCAATACTACTCCCAAAATATAACTCAACTCATATGTTTAAAAACATTTCCTTATCCTCAAACTTTGATATTATTACTCAAAAGGTTTCTCTAAAAAGAGATAGTTCTCAAATCTCCTCATAAACTCATTTGGAAATCGATGTTTCCCCTCATTTTAAATGTAAAAATATTTACTCTTTGGGAAGACTTAGTTCTTATATATTCATTTTGAAAAATGAAACTCAACTCTCCTCATCATCATACTCAAGTACTCAAGTCTTAAAACAAGTTTTAAAAGATTGTAAAAGACTTTTCAAAATGACTCGAAAGAACTCTCAAGACTTTACTTTTAACTCTACTTTGAATTTAAATTATGAATTCAAGGGTTATGATTTATGTTATGAAGTATCTCTCGATGTTTATGTAACATCTCGCAAATTGAAATAACTAGGAAGAAGTTAAGAATTGAAAATAGTCATTTTTGGAAAGAATATAAAAATCTGGAAATATATGTTAAGTATGTTGAGTTTTTGATCCACTTCAAATGACCATAACTCTTAGCTCAGGTGTGTTTCCAGATATCGTAGGAAAGATCTTGGAATAATCTTTCCAACGCCGCCGAGTTTGCGCGATTCTGAGTTCATATGAGTAAGATATGCCCATTTGAAATGGGTTGTTCAATTAAGAAAAGTCTAAACCGAATTTTGGAAGGGTATTTTAGTCTTTTCCTTTCCCAATTATTTAAATCCATTTTTAGGAGTTTAATTGGTGTCAAATCAGAATTTGGTTAGTTTAGAAAATTGGAAATTTAAGCTAGGGCTTGGAGAAAGGAGAAAAGAGGAGAAAGAAGGAGAAAAGGCAAGATTTGTCAAGAACGTTCAAGTTTGACTATAGATTTCGCGAAGGATTCAATCCTACAAGGTATGTCAAATCACATAGCGTTTGGTTAGTTCACCCACACGCCAATCATGATTCAATTCAGTGAAGTTCATTTGATTTGAAAGTAAATCCTATGAGTTCTTGATGAAATTCATTTGAATTCTTGTGGGTTTGTGTTGTTGAAGTTTCTTGAGTTTGATTCATGTTTTTGGGTGTGATTTCGAGTTGAATCTTTCATACTTTGAACATATAATCAATTCTAAGTGTTTGGAAAAATAGCCAAGTGAAATTAGAGGGGTTAGAGATGAAAAACGAAGAAAAAAAAGTAGGGGAGCACCAGGGTAGGGTCCTGGGGTGTCGCCCCTCTCAGAGCCCAAAGAAAAGGCCTCTGAATTTTGACCTCTAGGGTGCCACGCCAGCCAGAGCACCCCAAGTCACTCTCTAAATTTCAAGGGCTGGCGCTGCGTGCCTTTTAGAGCGCAAGGGACGCCAATTCTTTCCATTTCTTCCCCATTTTTCCGTATTAGTTCCTTAGCAACGTACCCATATTTTCTAGTTGATTCCAATACTCTAAGGTACGCCTAAACATCATGAAATCATCCATAAACATGATATCATGAACCTTGAATCCATAATCCAATTCAAGGAAAGTGATAAGAATCGAGTTACCAGAATAAACAAGAAAATAATGCGGAAACGAAATTATAAAGATTATAGACAAATATTGAAAGATATGTAAAATTCAAGAATAAAATCCTCAATTTCAAGATAAAGTGCTAAGAACCCTAATTGATTTTAGTATTCAAAATTAGCGGATTAAAACTAATTAGGATACTAATAGAGTCAATTCAAGAACTTAGATCAAAATGGATCTAGACCCCTATTACGAAGTAATTAGAGACAACAATTAGTATAAAGACTAATCACCTTCTTTAATTTACGAATAGAAACCAAAGATATCAAATTAATAATTAGTCTTACCTCTTAAAGAATCGTTCTTATAAGGTTGTAAGATAAATCCATAGTCACCACACATAAAGGTGTAAAGAAGAGAAACCTCTCGAATAATATTAATCATGTCTTTTTTAAGATAATAAAATCAACCCCTATATATAGGGAAATCTATCCCAAATAGAATATGATTTAAATCCTACTTTTATGGAAATTTTAAACTAGGAAAACTTTAAACTAGATAACTTTTAAACTAGGAAACTGTTTAAACTAGGAAAACTTTTAAACTAGGAAACTTTTATAATAGGAACATTTTGACTTTGAGCGTTCAACTTTTTGGACTCTTTTATTGGGCTTCGTGTGACCCAATCTTCTTTCTTTTGGGCTTGAATATGGACACCTCTTTTGTGATAAACATATTCTTGATTTTGTATTGAAGCCCATCAACTTTAGTACAAGGCTGAAATGGATGCTATCATTCTCCTCTTCTCAAAAACATTTCGTCCTCAAATTTAAATCTCTCAAAATCAAGAAGACATGCATTAGCAAACAACATCCATTACTCGAAAGCAACAATGGTAGGAACAAAAAAAGATAGTGACCATGTGTCCACTTAAACCAATTAATCCTAGCATGTATAAATACACCCTTATAAAGCATGTGAAATCATCATCCCAATAGAAAATTCTCCTATTATATAAACACAACAAACTCCTTGTCTAGATGCCGTTGTGAATGATACATGTAACTTCAATTTAGTTCCATCAATAAAGTACTCCAATGGTCATGACAAACACGATACAAGATCCCTAGAACATTCGTCAAATTGGACACTTTTATGATATATTCAAACATCCTCAATCATACCACTCACATAAGCATTGAAGTGCTCATAGTCATGTACTTCCTCCTCGTTAGTAGAAAACACCTTATTAAGCTCACACTCATCAGGACTTGAAGAATTACGTCTCATCCCATAGAAATTATCATATGCCAACAAATTATGACACAAAACTCGATTCAACACTGGAACAATAAAAGAATCAACTAACTCATTCACAATCTTCCTCGCACAAACATCACACCTCTTTTCAACAAGTGGAAATCCACAATCAACTATGTCATGCTCAACTTTAAAAGAGCTCAAATTACTCTTATTGAACTTGTCGATTGAAATTAGTGACTTATTATACATCAAAATATCATCATCCTCAAAATCAATGAAGTCACCAACATAAGAGTTAAGAGTGTAGTTCATTACCTCCAAGAAGACTTTAGGTGTTTTAGGAATACCAAGAATGCGAATGAACCAATTATACATACCATACTTGGTCTTATATAGCAAAGGAATAACATCACCTCGTTTTTCCTTTCTCATTGGTGTTAGATCCACAATTGCCTTGTTGAACTTCTTGATATGAGCCTTATCTTAGACAGATTCAAAATAGTTATTTTTACCTTTATCATTCTCATCAACGTACACTTTCTCAATAGGACTTGTAGTGTCAACCACTCTAGGATTAAGTTCATAAAATGACTTTTGTTTTTCAATGCATACTTTCCCATGAGTATCTACAAGAAAGTCAAAACAACTAGAAGAAGAAGTAGGAATGCTAGAGTTAGAATAAGACACAACCTCACTCAAACTCTCTTGTTTTTCTCTCTTGACCTCACTATCATCCTTTTCTTTTTTTCTCTCTTGGTCATCTCTCTTTTCTTTTCTCTTATTCTCACTTTTTTTCTCACTTGAAATCTCATTCTCTACACACAACACAACCTCTCTTTTTTCCTCTCTTGGAATGTCAGAATGAACTCCCTTTCTCCTCTCACTCTTTTCTGTTTCAAATTTCTTCATTGCTTCTTTCACACATTTCTGATCTTCATAAAATTGGGCTGAAGTTAAATGTGCACGTGTATATTTTCTTTTGTTTAGCTCAGGAGAAACTCTATTCTTTATCATATCATGAATTGCATTCCTATTAAATAGTCATGGCTGCCCAAGCATAATGTGACAATCTTGCATTGGAATGACATCACAAAAAACATTATCAAAATATCTTCCTATGGAGAAATAAATCATGCACTGCTTAGTCACCTTAAGCTCATTAAAATCATTCAACCATCGCCACTTATAAGGAGTAGTGTGTTTAATGCATGTAAGTTTCAACTTCTCCACAACATATGAACTTACCACATTAGTACCACTTTCACTATCAATAATCATAGAGAAACTATTACCATTTATCCCACACCTTGTATAGAAAATAGTTTCTCTCCTTAAATTAGCTACGGTGACATTCTTCTCCTTCAATCGTTTGATCAACACATCAACACCGTTAATGTCACTTTGAGTTCTAGCTTCAATTTCCTTACCTGTTTTAAACATCTCCAAAAAAATATCTCTCAATTTGACTTTTTCTCTCTCTATTGATCTCACTCTCTCTTCCCTTTTCCAACTCAAATTACTACCTTTGGATGGATCCTTCAGGATTTATATACTCCCTCTATCCTATTTTATGTGGCAACATTTGATCGGACACGGAGTTTAAGAAATAAATGAAGACTTTGAAATGTTTACCGAATTGCCCCTTCAAAAATAGCCATATTAAAAAGTAGACTCACTTTTTTCTCTGCTCATAAATGTATTGGAGTACTATCTTTAAGATTTAGTGAAACTAACAAGGATAAAAGAGGAATTGTACCTTTAAATACTACCATATAAGGAAACGTGACATTCTTTTTGGGACTGACAAAAAAGAAAATAGTGCCACATAAAATGAGACGGAGGGAGTATAAACCTTATTAGTAACAACCTTTTAGAAGTAAGATGTAGCAAGAAAGAAATTTATCAATACCTAGATAAATTGGGATTGATGATACAAGAAAAAGACCACTTTGTGAAACAAAAGAAATAAAAAAGAACTTCAAATTTACCCTCTACTTTTTTTTTACCCTCCCTAGGAGCTCCCACCCCTTTTTCTCCCTTGGAGACTCAAACTCGCAACCTTCGAGTTGGAAGTGAGGGGTGCTTACCATTCAAGCAACTCCCTCTCATCAAATTTACCCTCTACTTGATTTTCCTTTTTGAAGAAAAAAATCAAGAATCAAAACAAATATGGAGTTTCTTGAATTAAGTGAATTGTATTTTCTTGCTTTTCTTTTTTTTTTTTTTTTTTTAATTATTATTTTGCTCAACTTTTAAGCAACTAGATTATCTTTTTTTTTGCTGAACTTTTAAGCAAATAGAAAAGTTTTTTTTTTTTAAACTTCCAAGATTATCAAGAACGGAACCTTAATAGAACGCTCTGATACCACTTGATAAGAATCAAGTTACCAGAATAAACAAGAAAATAATGCGGAAGTGAAATTATAACGATTAAAGACAGAAATTGAAAGATATGTGAAATTCAATAATAAAATCCCCAATTTCAAGATAAAGTGCTAAGAACCCTAATTGATCTTAGTATTCAAAATTAGATGATTAAAACTAATTATGATACTAATAGAGTCAATTCAAGAACTTAGATCAAAAGTGATCTAGACCCCTATTATGAAGTAATTAGAGACAACAATTAGTATCAAGACTAATCAGCTTCTTTAATTTACGAATATAATCCAAAGTTATCAAATTAAGAATTAATATTACCTCTAAAAGAATCGTTCTTATAAGGTTGTAAGATAAATCCATAGGCACCACATACAAAGGTGTGGGTAAAAAAACCCAACACTATGAAAACTTACATACCTCGATTTGGCGAAACAAATCCTCGATTCGCAAGAAATCTTTATCGTTCTTGTTTTTCTCCTCTTTTCTCTTCTTGAACCCTCTTTTATAACCCTAAGCGTATTTAGAATTATGAAACCGATCAAAATCAGTTTAGACCTTTAAAACCTTACTAAAAACGTTTAAAGCTGATGGGGTAAGGAAAAGACCAAAGTACCCCTCATTAATTTGGGTGAATTTTCTTGACTGGACAGACTGACTTCAAACAAAAATATATCCCTCATCCGAACTCAAAATCTAGCAAACTCGGTGGTGTTAGAAAGAAGATTCAAATACCTTTGGTATTATGCACTTGAGTCGAGAGTCTTAAGCAAAACAGTTTCTCTACCTCTACAAGGTAGTGATAAAGTTTGTATATACTCTACCATCCGCAGATCTCAATTAATATGTTGATGTTACTGTATAGTTATACCCAAGATATTTACATAAAATGACAATGATATCGAATTGAAGTCATCCAACCAAATCTTTACTTGAAGTCAAACATAATAAGTATTATTAAAATTATTTTATTCATGTATTTGAAACTTGGTCAACAAATGGTAACACCATATAATATTGTCTTGTCGATATTTATGTTAATATTTTAAAATTTTGAAATTATAAAAATATATCATTTCTTTTTTTTTTTTAAAATAGACCAATCCGAATTGGTAAAATTTCAAAGTCTGTATGGGCAAACCAACATGGGATGGGTCGATCTATATTGACAACTCTAATTTCAGCGATACTCTTTATTAAGATATCTTTGGAAAAACTTAATAAATGTTTAAAGCTTATGAACAAATAATAACAACGCTAGAAAGAAATATAAGTATGTTGTATTAGAATTCGATTGTCTATAAATTAAGTGCTGATTCTATTGCTTTTATAGAGGTGACTACTAAAGATTTGATGGTCAAGAATTAACCTCTTTTGGTTCATTATAAGTTATTAATTAAATAATATTGCTAATATTGATTGCTAATTTTTTCTCCCAGCGTTCCAAATTTTGGCTTGATATTATTCTCACCGAATGAATTGTATCATTAGTCTTCAAGGTACCACCACTATCTTCATAACCTCTCACACATCATTGTAGCTTGGCCATGTGTTGACCAAGTTTATAATTCCGGCAGAAGGAGAAAAATGGGTGATAGATGGTCTTCGTGATGCTTGGAGGCAACACAAGAGATGTTAAGGAGAATTATTTTAATAAGTATAAAACAATGGAAGATAGGCTAAAAATTGTCCTAGTTGGATATCAGAAGTTCAATTTTTATAGGCCATGTGTTCTTTAAATTCTCAAAACAGAAAGAAACAAAAACGAAGGCATCGAATGGGGCCTGTTAATTTTGGAAGAGTACTCATGGCACTGGTATCATTTTAGACACTTTGTAGATAAATATTTTTTTTTATCTTTTATATTTTGTTAGATTACATGTTAGTTGCTTATATTTTTTTACATATTTTGTAGCGTGCAACCAAAGAGAATAATGAGGAACCATCAAAGGCTGAAATGTTTATTGCAACTCGTACGAAGAATGAAAAGCAAGTTGATCCTGAAACTGAAGTTGTAATAGTAAGTAATTCTTTTGACCGTTAATTGTTTTTCAAAGCCCTTAACTTTTCAACTAAGTAATCATGTATGTACAGTAACTTCAATGTGTTGTTTGTAGCCTGCTTATGACAAGATTCATGACCTTAATTATGTACACTTCTGCTTTGCTCTTTTGATAGTTTTTTAACCAGAAAAAAGCTTATCGTAAGCTTCAGAGATTAGCGCTAAAAATATTTATTAGGAAACAACATTCAGTTCTTTCATGTGTGTACTATGGCTCATCTTTGTGGTGAACTACTATAAAGTGACTTTTAGTTTCAGGAAAATAAATGTTAGGCAAGGTGCAACCGATAAGGTTTGACTTTTAGCTCTCATTTTGCTTTATCAAGACAATTACTAATGTATTTTTATAGGCTGAACTTCAAAATAGTCAAAACTTGGAGGAAACAACAGATGACTCATTTAAGGCAGTGTTTGGAAATGAGCAGCCTGATCGAGTTCGATGCTATGATAGATCCGTTACAAAAACTTCTTTAAAAAAAAGATGAGGAAATCATCAAAATCAAACAAAAACATGCTGATGAAATCACTTCATTTAAGGAAGAAGTCAAAGAATTGAAGGAAGAAGTGGTTGAATTGAGAAAATTGCAAGGATTGAAGGAAGAAGTGCAAGAATTGCAACAACTGCGACATCTCATGAAATTGTTGGTAAAAAATAATTATGGATTAAACCTTGAGGATTCATAAGGGTCGAATCTTGCCTACCATCTCCGGTTGGTTCTAGTAGTGCACGGGCAACAAGAGGCCAAAATCCTCCACGTTCCTCTGGATCAACTCATGGCCCGACTCTTGCAAAGGTATTATCTGTTTGACTATAAATAGGTACTAAATACTAGGATATGTACAATATTTTTCATTTATGCAACATTTTGATTTTCTGCATTATGCTTCTTCAAGTTTGTTCTATATTTCTGCATTTAGGTAATCTATACCATACATTTTTCTACATTTGTGTGCTGCATTTTAGCATTATTTTCATGTGTTTCTGCATATCTATAATTTTGCCTCCCACGTCATAACGAGATTGTAAAATATTATATTTTTGTAAAATTGCAGATAAGAGGCATTTTCTACGTTGGTCAACAACTAACCACTGTTTATGCTGCAAAGTAATGCATGTGTATTATTGCTTTTACTTTTCTTCAGGCATAGACCATGAACACTTGAGTATAAACAGTTTCACATATTATTGAATCATAGTTTTACATTTTCTAAGTATAAGTGCTTTCTATCTAATTAAGTCTAATTTCACTTTGAACTTGTAGGAAACTTATGGCGATGCAATTGGAAATGGTGGCCGAAAAGTTGAGTTGATTCGGTTGACCAATTATATCCATTTATGATTTAATATTATTCATGATACTACATGAATAGTTTGGATGTTTTAAAATTTATTAAAAGTACTAGCACACTTTGTAGTAGTTTGCACTACTAATTGTTGATGCTGAATATCAGAATATTTCAAATTTTTTGTATTGTGAAGATATTTTTTGTTGTCTATTATTTAATGTGATGCTTTATATTTCTTATTTAAAAAATGGTTTCAAGATACATATTATAATAATAAATTTTTTTAAAAAATAATGTTATTACATTATAATTTTTAATCAGAAAGCTTGTATAAATGTGGCCACATATAGATATAGGCATAACTACCTTCACCAACATTTTTATAGTGTGGCTGAATGTTGAAAAACAAGCAACGAGTTTAAAGTGTTGTCTATAAAGAATGAAATGTGACACTTTAAAGTGTTGTTTTAAAGCACAAACGTGTGCCCGTAGATGGTATACAGAAGCGTAGTCATAGGTGAATGCAAAGGCAAACGCTTCTTGCATTTTGTAGCCTTTTCCTCTTAAAAGTGTTGCCTTAGGGAAAATGTTATGCTTGTTTAGGCCATCTCCTTAAAAGCGTTATCATAGGTAAAAAAGTGTAGCCTTTGATCAAATGCCACATTTATTTATAGTTTAGGCCACATTTTTCAACTGTGGTTGGAGGGCAAATTTGTTGTAGTGTGTGTATAGCTTGGCCACGTGTATTGTCTAATTTTTTCTTAGGTAATTTTCAGTACCCTCCAAGTTTTAGATTAGATATGATCACTATGTCTGACTATTTTTATCTTATACAAATAATTCTAACGTTCTTCGAATTGTACTTTTCTTTTGTCTGGTGAACATAATTGATTTACTTTCTTTTCTCAATGAATTTTGGACCACTACTAAAAAATTATCAAAAAAAGACGGCAAAAAGCGTCGGACTGCGTTGCTTTTCGGGTCAAAATCGACGGAAAAGCGATGCAGTCACTTCCGTCGCTTTTTAACTCGACGCTTTTCAAAAAG